>BTCW01000008.1:17515000-18765000 GCA_033239725.1 Echinochloa phyllopogon
ACGAAAAGGACTACCGATTCGCGCCAAAAAACGAAACGAACACACCCAATCCACTTTTTTGGACCCAATAGTGTTGTTGTGGTTCGTTTTGGTCAGTTTCATTACTGTGCAAAAAACCATGCCAGTATAGCATTTAATGCACCGATTCGGGCCGGAAACGAAAAGGACTACCGATTCACGCCAAAAACGAAACGAACGCACCCAATCCACTTTTCTGGACCAAATAGGTATGTTTTGGTTCATTTTGGTTAGTTTCGGTACTGAGTAAAAACCATGCCGGTATAGCATTTAATGCATCGATTCGGGCCGGAAACGAAAAGGACTACCGATTCATGCCAGAAACGAAACGAACGCACCCAATCCACTTTTTTGGACCCAAAAGTGTTGTTGTGGGTCGTTTTGGTCAGTTTCACTACTATGCAAAAAACCATGCCGGTATAGCATTTAATGCACCGATTCGGGCAGGAAACGAAATGAACTACCGATTCGCGCCAAAACCGAAACGAACGCACCCAATCCACTTTTTTGGACCCAATAGTGATGTTTTGATTCGTTTGGGTCAGTTTCGCTACTGTGCAAAAAACCATGCCGGGTTGCATTGAATGCACCGATTCGGGCCGGAACCGAAACGAACTACCGATTCGGGCCAGAAACGAAACGAGCGCACCCAATCGAGTTTTTTGGACAAATAGTGATGTTTTGGTTCGTTTTGGTTAGTTTCATTACTGTGTAAAAACCATGCCAGTATAGCATTTGATGCACCGATTCTGGTCGGAAACGAAATGGACTACCGGTTCGGGCCAGAAAGGAAACGAACGCACCCAATCCACTTTTTTTGGACCCAATAGGGATGTTTTGGTTCATTTTGGTTAGTTTCGGTACTATGTAAAAAACCATGCCGGTATAGCATTTAATGCACCGATTCGGGCCGGAAACGAAAAGGACTACCGATTCACGCCAAAAAACGAAACGAACACACCCAATCCACTTTTTTGGACCCAATAGTGTTGTTGTGGTTCGTTTTGGTCAGTTTCATTACTGTGCAAAAAACCATGCCGGTATAGCATTTAATGCACCGATTCGGGCCGGAAACGAAATGGACTACCGATTCGCGCCAAAAACGAAACGAACGCACCCAATCCACTTTTTTGGACCCAACAGTGTTGCTGTGGTTCGTTTTGGTCAGTTTCATTACTGTGCAAAAAACCATGCCGGTATAGCATTTAATGCACCGATTCGGGCCGGAAACGAAATGGACTACCGATTCGCGCCAAAAACGAAACAAACGCACCCAATCCACTTTTTTGGACCCAATAGTGTTGTTGTGGTTCGTTTTGGTCAGTTTCATTACTGTGCAAAAAACCATGCCGGTATAGCATTTAATGCACCGATTCGGGCCGGAAACGAAAAGGACTACCGATTCACGCCAAAAACGAAACGAACGCACCCGATCCACTTTTCTGGACCAAATAGGGATGTTTTGGTTCATTTTGGTTAGTTTCGGTACTGAGTAAAAACCATGCCGGTATAGCATTTAATGCATCGATTCGGGCCGGAAACGAAAAGGACTACCGATTCACGCCAGAAACGAAACGAACGCACCCAATCTACTTTTTTGGACCCAATAGTGTTGTTGTGGGTCGTTTTGGTCAGTTTCATTACTCTGCAAAAATCCATGCCGGTATAGCATTTAATGCACCGATTCGGGCAGGAAACGAAATGAACTACCGATTCGCGCCAAAACCGAAACGAACGCACCCAATCCACTTTTTTGGACCCAATAGTGATGTTTTGATTCGTTTTGGTCAGTTTCGCTACTGTGCAAAAAACCATGCCGGGTTGCATTGAATGCACCGATTCGGGCCGGAACCGAAACGAACTACCGATTCGGGCCAGAAACGAAACGAGCGCACCCAATCCAGTTTTTTGGACCAAATAGTAATGTTTTGGTTCGTTTTTGTTAGTTTCGTTACTGTGTAAAAACCATGCCAGTATAGCATTTGATGCACCGATTCTGGCCGGAAATGAAATGGACTACCGGTTCGGGCCAGAAAGGAAACGAACGCACCCAATCCACTTTTTTTGGACCCAATAGGGATGTTTTGGTTCATTTTGGTTAGTTTCGGTACTGTGTAAAAAACCATGCCGGTATAGCATTTAATGCACCGATTCGGGCCGGAAACGAAAAGGACTACCGATTCGCGCCAAAAAACGAAACGAACACACCCAATCCACTTTTTTGGACCCAATAGTGTTGTTGTGGTTCGTTTTGGTCAGTTTCATTACTGTGCAAAAAACCATGCCAGTATAGCATTTAATGCACCGATTCGGGCCGGAAACGAAAAGGACTACCGATTCACGCCAAAAACGAAACGAACGCACCCAATCCACTTTTCTGGACCAAATAGGGATGTTTTGGTTCCTTTTGGTTAGTTTCGGTACTGAGTAAAAACCATGCCGGTATAGCATTTAATGCATCGATTCGGGCCGGAAACGAAAAGGACTACCGATTCACGCCAGAAACGAAACGAACGCACCCAATCCACTTTTTTGGACCCAATAGTGTTGTTGTGGGTCGTTTTGGTCAGTTTCATTACTATGCAAAAAACCATGCCGGTATAGCATTTAATGCACCGATTCGGGCAGGAAACGAAATGAACTACCGATTCGCGCCAAAACCGAAACGAACGCACCCAATCCACTTTTTTGGACCCAATAGTGATGTTTTGATTCGTTTTGGTCAGTTTCGCTACTGTGCAAAAAACCATGCCGGGTTGCATTGAATGCACCGATTCGGGCCGGAACCGAAACGAACTACCGATTCGGGCCAGAAACGAAACGAGCGCACCCAATCCAGTTTTTTGGACCAAATAGTAATGTTTTGGTTCGTTTTTGTTAGTTTCGTTACTGTGTAAAAACCATGCCAGTATAGCATTTGATGCACCGATTCTGGCCGGAAACGAAATGGACTACCGGTTCGGGCCAGAAAGGAAACGAACGCACCCAATCCACTTTTTTTGGACCCAATAGGGATGTTTTGGTTCATTTTGGTTAGTTTCGGTACTGTGTAAAAAACCATGCCGGTATAGCATTTAATGCACCGATTCGGGCCGGAAACGAAAAGGACTACCGATTCGCGCCAAAAAATGAAACGAACACACCCAATCCACTTTTTTGGACCCAATAGTGTTGTTGTGGTTCGTTTTGGTCAGTTTCATTACTGTGCAAAAAACCATGCCAGTATAGCACTTAATGCACCGATTCGGGCCGGAAACGAAAAGGACTACCGATTCACGCCAAAAACGAAACGAACGCACCCAATCCACTTTTCTGGACCAAATAGGGATGTTTTGGTTCCTTTTGGTTAGTTTCGGTACTGAGTAAAAACCATGCCGGTATAGCATTTAATGCATCGATTCGGGCCGGAAACGAAAAGGACTACCGATTCACGCCAGAAACGAAACGAACGCACCCAATCCACTTTTTTGGACCCAATAGTGTTGTTGTGGGTCGTTTTGGTCAGTTTCATTACTATGCAAAAAACCATGCCGGTATAGCATTTAATGCACCGATTCGGGCAGGAAACGAAATGAACTACCGATTCGCGCCAAAACCGAAACGAACGCACCCAATCCACTTTTTTGGACCCAATAGTGATGTTTTGATTCGTTTTGGTCAGTTTCGCTACTGTGCAAAAAACCATGCCGGGTTGCATTGAATGCACCGATTCGGGCCGGAACCGAAACGAACTACCGATTCGGGCCAGAAACGAAACGAGCGCACCCAATCCAGTTTTTTGGACCAAATAGTAATGTTTTGGTTCATTTTTGTTAGTTTCGTTACTGTGTAAAAACCATGCCAGTATAGCATTTGATGCACCGATTGTGGCCGGAAACGAAATGGACTACCGGTTCGGGCCAGAAAGGAAACGAACGCACCCAATCCACTTTTTTTGGACCCAATAGGGATGTTTTGGTTCATTTTGGTTAGTTTCGGTACTGTGTAAAAAACCATGCCGGTATAGCATTTAATGCACCGATTCGGGCCGGAAACGAAAAGGACTACCGATTCGCGCCAAAAAACGAAACGAACACACCCAATCCACTTTTTTGGACCCAATAGTGTTGTTGTGGTTCGTTTTGGTCAGTTTCATTACTGTGCAAAAAACCATGCCAGTATAGCATTTAATGCACCGATTCGGGCCGGAAACGAAAAGGACTACCGATTCACGCCAAAAACGAAACGAACGCACCCAATCCACTTTTCTGGACCAAATAGGGATGTTTTGGTTCCTTTTGGTTAGTTTCGGTACTGAGTAAAAACCATGCCGGTATAGCATTTAATGCATCGATTCGGGCCGGAAACGAAAAGGACTACCGATTCACGCCAGAAACGAAACGAACGCACCCAATCCACTTTTTTGGACCCAATAGTGTTGTTGTGGGTCGTTTTGGTCAGTTTCATTACTATGCAAAAAACCATGCCGGTATAGCATTTAATGCACCGATTCGGGCAGGAAACGAAATGAACTACCGATTCGCGCCAAAACCGAAACGAACGCACCCAATCCACTTTTTTGGACCCAATAGTGATGTTTTGATTCGTTTTGGTCAGTTTCGCTACTGTGCAAAAAACCATGCCGGGTTGCATTGAATGCACCGATTCGGGCCGGAACCGAAACGAACTACCGATTCGGGCCAGAAACGAAACGAGCGCACCCAATCCAGTTTTTTGGACCAAATAGTAATGTTTTGGTTCGTTTTTGTTAGTTTCGTTACTGTGTAAAAACCATGCCAGTATAGCATTTGATGCACCGATTCTGGCCGGAAACGAAATGGACTACCGGTTCGGGCCAGAAAGGAAACGAACGCACCCAATCCACTTTTTTTGGACCCAATAGGGATGTTTTGGTTCATTTTGGTTAGTTTCGGTACTGTGTAAAAAACCATGCCGGTATAGCATTTAATGCACCGATTCGGGCCGGAAACGAAAAGGACTACCGATTCGCGCCAAAAAACGAAACGAACACACCCAATCCACTTTTTTGGACCCAATAGTGTTGTTGTGGTTCGTTTTGGTCAGTTTCATTACTGTGCAAAAAACCATGCCAGTATAGCATTTAATGCACCGATTCGGGCCGGAAACGAAAAGGACTACCGATTCACGCCAAAAACGAAACGAACGCACCCAATCCACTTTTCTGGACCAAATAGGGATGTTTTGGTTCCTTTTGGTTAGTTTCGGTACTGAGTAAAAACCATGCCGGTATAGCATTTAATGCATCGATTCGGGCCGGAAACGAAAAGGACTACCGATTCACGCCAGAAACGAAACGAACGCACCCAATCCACTTTTTTGGACCCAATAGTGTTGTTGTGGGTCGTTTTGGTCAGTTTCATTACTATGCAAAAAACCATGTCGGTATAGCATTTAATGCACCGATTCGGGCAGGAAACGAAATGAACTACCGATTCGCGCCAAAACCGAAACGAACGCACCCAATCCACTTTTTTGGACCCAATAGTGATGTTTTGATTCGTTTTGGTCAGTTTCGCTACTGTGCAAAAAACCATGCCGGGTTGCATTGAATGCACCGATTCGGGCCGGAACCGAAACGAACTACCGATTCGGGCCAGAAACGAAACGAGCGCACCCAATCCAGTTTTTTGGACCAAATAGTAATGTTTTGGTTCGTTTTTGTTAGTTTCGTTACTGTGTAAAAACCATGCCAGTATAGCATTTGATGCACCGATTCTGGCCGGAAACGAAATGGACTACCGGTTCGGGCCAGAAAGGAAACGAACGCACCCAATCCACTTTTTTTGGACCCAATAGGGATGTTTTGGTTCATTTTGGTTAGTTTCGGTACTGTGTAAAAAACCATGCCGGTATAGCATTTAATGCACCGATTCGGGCCGGAAACGAAAAGGACTACCGATTCGCGCCAAAAAACGAAACGAACACACCCAATCCACTTTTTTGGACCCAATAGTGTTGTTGTGGTTCGTTTTGGTCAGTTTCATTACTGTGCAAAAAACCATGCCAGTATAGCATTTAATGCACCGATTCGGGCCGGAAACGAAAAGGACTACCGATTCACGCCAAAAACGAAACGAACGCACCCAATCCACTTTTCTGGACCAAATAGGGATGTTTTGGTTCCTTTTGGTTAGTTTCGGTACTGAGTAAAAACCATGCCGGTATAGCATTTAATGCATCGATTCGGGCCGGAAACGAAAAGGACTACCGATTCACGCCAGAAACGAAACGAACGCACCCAATCCACTTTTTTGGACCCAATAGTGTTGTTGTGGGTCGTTTTGGTCAGTTTCATTACTATGCAAAAAACCATGCCGGTATAGCATTTAATGCACCGATTCGGGCAGGAAACGAAATGAACTACCGATTCGCGCCAAAACCGAAACGAACGCACCCAATCCACTTTTTTGGACCCAATAGTGATGTTTTGATTCGTTTTGGTCAGTTTCGCTACTGTGCAAAAAACCATGCCGGGTTGCATTGAATGCACCGATTCGGGCCGGAACCAAAACGAACTACCGATTCGGGCCAGAAACGAAACGAGCGCACCCAATCCAGTTTTTTGGACCAAATAGTAATGTTTTGGTTCGTTTTTGTTAGTTTCGTTACTGTGTAAAAACCATGCCAGTATAGCATTTGATGCACCGATTCTGGCCGGAAACGAAATGGACTACCGGTTCGGGCCAGAAAGGAAACGAACGCACCCAATCCACTTTTTTTGGACCCAATAGGGATGTTTTGGTTCATTTTGGTTAGTTTCGGTACTGTGTAAAAAACCATGTCGGTATAGCATTTAATGCACCGATTCGGGCCGGAAACGAAAAGGACTACCGATTCGCGCCAAAAAACGAAACGAACACACCCAATCCACTTTTTTGGACCCAATAGTGTTGTTGTGGTTCGTTTTGGTCAGTTTCATTACTGTGCAAAAAACCATGCCAGTATAGCATTTAATGCACCGATTCGGGCCGGAAACGAAAAGGACTACCGATTCACGCCAAAAACGAAACGAACGCACCCAATCCACTTTTCTGGACCAAATAGGGATGTTTTGGTTCCTTTTGGTTAGTTTCGGTACTGAGTAAAAACCATGCCGGTATAGCATTTAATGCATCGATTCGGGCCGGAAACGAAAAGGACTACCGATTCACGCCAGAAACGAAACGAACGCACCCAATCCACTTTTTTGGACCCAATAGTGTTGTTGTGGGTCGTTTTGGTCAGTTTCATTACTATGCAAAAAACCATGCCGGTATAGCATTTAATGCACCGATTCGGGCAGGAAACGAAATGAACTACCGATTCGCGCCAAAACCGAAACGAACGCACCCAATCCACTTTTTTGGACCCAATAGTGATGTTTTGATTCGTTTTGGTCAGTTTCGCTACTGTGCAAAAAACCATGCCGGGTTGCATTGAATGCACCGATTCGGGCCGGAACCGAAACGAACTACCGATTCGGGCCAGAAACGAAACGAGCGCACCCAATCCAGTTTTTTGGACCAAATAGTAATGTTTTGGTTCGTTTTTGTTAGTTTCGTTACTGTGTAAAAACCATGCCAGTATAGCATTTGATGCACCGATTCTGGCCGGAAACGAAATGGACTACCGGTTCGGGCCAGAAAGGAAACGAACGCACCCAATCCACTTTTTTTGGACCCAATAGGGATGTTTTGGTTCATTTTGGTTAGTTTCGGTACTGTGTAAAAAACCATGCCGGTATAGCATTTAATGCACCGATTCGGGCCGGAAACGAAAAGGACTACCGATTCGCGCCAAAAAACGAAACGAACACACCCAATCCACTTTTTTGGACCCAATAGTGTTGTTGTGGTTCGTTTTGGTCAGTTTCATTACTGTGCAAAAAACCATGCCAGTATAGCATTTAATGCACCGATTCGGGCCGGAAACGAAAAGGACTACCGATTCACGCCAAAAACGAAACGAACGCACCCAATCCACTTTTCTGGACCAAATAGGGATGTTTTGGTTCCTTTTGGTTAGTTTCGGTACTGAGTAAAAACCATGCCGGTATAGCATTTAATGCATCGATTCGGGCCGGAAACGAAAAGGACTACCGATTCACGCCAGAAACGAAACGAACGCACCCAATCCACTTTTTTGGACCCAATAGTGTTGTTGTGGGTCGTTTTGGTCAGTTTCATTACTATGCAAAAAACCATGCCGGTATAGCATTTAATGCACCGATTCGGGCAGGAAACGAAATGAACTACCGATTCGCGCCAAAACCGAAACGAACGCACCCAATCCACTTTTTTGGACCCAATAGTGATGTTTTGATTCGTTTTGGTCAGTTTCGCTACTGTGCAAAAAACCATGCCGGGTTGCATTGAATGCACCGATTCGGGCCGGAACCGAAACGAACTACCGATTCGGGCCAGAAACGAAACGAGCGCACCCAATCCAGTTTTTTGGACCAAATAGTAATGTTTTGGTTCGTTTTTGTTAGTTTCGTTACTGTGTAAAAACCATGCCAGTATAGCATTTGATGCACCGATTGTGGCCGGAAACGAAATGGACTACCGGTTCGGGCCAGAAAGGAAACGAACGCACCCAATCCACTTTTTTTGGACCCAATAGGGATGTTTTGGTTCATTTTGGTTAGTTTCGGTACTGTGTAAAAAACCATGCCGGTATAGCATTTAATGCACCGATTCGGGCCGGAAACGAAAAGGACTACCGATTCGCGCCAAAAAACGAAACGAACACACCCAATCCACTTTTTTGGACCCAATAGTGTTGTTGTGGTTCGTTTTGGTCAGTTTCATTACTGTGCAAAAAACCATGCCAGTATAGCATTTAATGCACCGATTCGGGCCGGAAACGAAAAGGACTACCGATTCACGCCAAAAACGAAACGAACGCACCCAATCCACTTTTCTGGACCAAATAGGGATGTTTTGGTTCCTTTTGGTTAGTTTCGGTACTGAGTAAAAACCATGCCGGTATAGCATTTAATGCATCGATTCGGGCCGGAAACGAAAAGGACTACCGATTCACGCCAGAAACGAAACGAACGCACCCAATCCACTTTTTTGGACCCAATAGTGTTGTTGTGGGTCGTTTTGGTCAGTTTCATTACTATGCAAAAAACCATGCCGGTATAGCATTTAATGCACCGATTCGGGCAGGAAACGAAATGAACTACAGATTCGCGCCAAAACCGAAACGAACGCACCCAATCCACTTTTTTGGACCCAATAGTGATGTTTTGATTCGTTTTGGTCAGTTTCGCTACTGTGCAAAAAACCATGCCGGGTTGCATTGAATGCACCGATTCGGGCCGGAACCGAAACGAACTACCGATTCGGGCCAGAAACGAAACGAGCGCACCCAATCCAGTTTTTTGGACCAAATAGTAATGTTTTGGTTCGTTTTTGTTAGTTTCGTTACTGTGTAAAAACCATGCCAGTATAGCATTTGATGCACCGATTGTGGCCGGAAACGAAATGGACTACCGGTTCGGGCCAGAAAGGAAACGAACGCACCCAATCCACTTTTTTTGGACCCAATAGGGATGTTTTGGTTCATTTTGGTTAGTTTCGGTACTGTGTAAAAAACCATGCCGGTATAGCATTTAATGCACCGATTCGGGCCGGAAACGAAAAGGACTACCGATTCGCGCCAAAAAACGAAACGAACACACCCAATCCACTTTTTTGGACCCAATAGTGTTGTTGTGGTTCGTTTTGGTCAGTTTCATTACTGTGCAAAAAACCATGCCAATATAGCATTTAATGCACCGATTCGGGCCGGAAACGAAAAGGACTACCGATTCACGCCAAAAACGAAACGAACGCACCCAATCCACTTTTCTGGACCAAATAGGGATGTTTTGGTTCCTTTTGGTTAGTTTCGGTACTGAGTAAAAACCATGCCGGTATAGCATTTAATGCATCGATTCGGGCCGGAAACGAAAAGGACTACCGATTCACGCCAGAAACGAAACGAACGCACCCAATCCACTTTTTTGGACCCAATAGTGTTGTTGTGGGTCGTTTTGGTCAGTTTCATTACTATGCAAAAAACCATGCCGGTATAGCATTTAATGCACCGATTCGGGCAGGAAACGAAATGAACTACCGATTCGCGCCAAAACCGAAACGAACGCACCCAATCCACTTTTTTGGACCCAATAGTGATGTTTTGATTCGTTTTGGTCAGTTTCGCTACTGTGCAAAAAACCATGCCGGGTTGCATTGAATGCACCGATTCGGGCCGGAACCGAAACGAACTACCGATTCGGGCCAGAAACGAAACGAGCGCACCCAATCCAGTTTTTTGGACCAAATAGTAATGTTTTGGTTCGTTTTTGTTAGTTTCGTTACTGTGTAAAAACCATGCCAGTATAGCATTTGATGCACCGATTCTGGCCGGAAACGAAATGGACTACCGGTTCGGGCCAGAAAGGAAACGAACGCACCCAATCCACTTTTTTTGGACCCAATAGGGATGTTTTGGTTCATTTTGGTTAGTTTCGGTACTGTGTAAAAAACCATGCCGGTATAGCATTTAATGCACCGATTCGGGCCGGAAACGAAAAGGACTACCGATTCGCGCCAAAAAACGAAACGAACACACCCAATCCACTTTTTTGGACCCAATAGTGTTGTTGTGGTTCGTTTTGGTCAGTTTCATTACTGTGCAAAAAACCATGCCAGTATAGCATTTAATGCACCGATTCGGGCCGGAAACGAAAAGGACTACCGATTCACGCCAAAAACGAAACGAACGCACCCAATCCACTTTTCTGGACCAAATAGGGATGTTTTGGTTCCTTTTGGTTAGTTTCGGTACTGAGTAAAAACCATGCCGGTATAGCATTTAATGCATCGATTCGGGCCGGAAACGAAAAGGACTACCGATTCACGCCAGAAACGAAACGAACGCACCCAATCCACTTTTTTGGACCCAATAGTGTTGTTGTGGGTCGTTTTGGTCAGTTTCATTACTATGCAAAAAACCATGCCGGTATAGCATTTAATGCACCGATTCGGGCAGGAAACGAAATGAACTACCGATTCGCGCCAAAACCGAAACGAACGCACCCAATCCACTTTTTTGGACCCAATAGTGATGTTTTGATTCGTTTTGGTCAGTTTCGCTACTGTGCAAAAAACCATGCCGGGTTGCATTGAATGCACCGATTCGGGCCGGAACCGAAACGAACTACCGATTCGGGCCAGAAACGAAACGAGCGCACCCAATCCAGTTTTTTGGACCAAATAGTAATGTTTTGGTTCGTTTTTGTTAGTTTCGTTACTGTGTAAAAACCATGCCAGTATAGCATTTGATGCACCGATTGTGGCCGGAAACGAAATGGACTACCGGTTCGGGCCAGAAAGGAAACGAACGCACCCAATCCACTTTTTTTGGACCCAATAGGGATGTTTTGGTTCATTTTGGTTAGTTTCGGTACTGTGTAAAAAACCATGCCGGTATAGCATTTAATGCACCGATTCGGGCCGGAAACGAAAAGGACTACCGATTCGCGCCAAAAAACGAAACGAACACACCCAATCCACTTTTTTGGACCCAATAGTGTTGTTGTGGTTCGTTTTGGTCAGTTTCATTACTGTGCAAAAAACCATGCCAGTATAGCATTTAATGCACCGATTCGGGCCGGAAACGAAAAGGACTACCGATTCACGCCAAAAACGAAACGAACGCACCCAATCCACTTTTCTGGACCAAATAGGGATGTTTTGGTTCCTTTTGGTTAGTTTCGGTACTGAGTAAAAACCATGCCGGTATAGCATTTAATGCATCGATTCGGGCCGGAAACGAAAAGGACTACCGATTCACGCCAGAAACGAAACGAACGCACCCAATCCACTTTTTTGGACCCAATAGTGTTGTTGTGGGTCGTTTTGGTCAGTTTCATTACTATGCAAAAAACCATGCCGGTATAGCATTTAATGCACCGATTCGGGCAGGAAACGAAATGAACTACAGATTCGCGCCAAAACCGAAACGAACGCACCCAATCCACTTTTTTGGACCCAATAGTGATGTTTTGATTCGTTTTGGTCAGTTTCGCTACTGTGCAAAAAACCATGCCGGGTTGCATTGAATGCACCGATTCGGGCCGGAACCGAAACGAACTACCGATTCGGGCCAGAAACGAAACGAGCGCACCCAATCCAGTTTTTTGGACCAAATAGTAATGTTTTGGTTCGTTTTTGTTAGTTTCGTTACTGTGTAAAAACCATGCCAGTATAGCATTTGATGCACCGATTGTGGCCGGAAACGAAATGGACTACCGGTTCGGGCCAGAAAGGAAACGAACGCACCCAATCCACTTTTTTTGGACCCAATAGGGATGTTTTGGTTCATTTTGGTTAGTTTCGGTACTGTGTAAAAAACCATGCCGGTATAGCATTTAATGCACCGATTCGGGCCGGAAACGAAAAGGACTACCGATTCGCGCCAAAAAACGAAACGAACACACCCAATCCACTTTTTTGGACCCAATAGTGTTGTTGTGGTTCGTTTTGGTCAGTTTCATTACTGTGCAAAAAACCATGCCAGTATAGCATTTAATGCACCGATTCGGGCCGGAAACGAAAAGGACTACCGATTCACGCCAAAAACGAAACGAACGCACCCAATCCACTTTTCTGGACCAAATAGGGATGTTTTGGTTCCTTTTGGTTAGTTTCGGTACTGAGTAAAAACCATGCCGGTATAGCATTTAATGCATCGATTCGGGCCGGAAACGAAAAGGACTACCGATTCACGCCAGAAACGAAACGAACGCACCCAATCCACTTTTTTGGACCCAATAGTGTTGTTGTGGGTCGTTTTGGTCAGTTTCATTACTATGCAAAAAACCATGCCGGTATAGCATTTAATGCACCGATTCGGGCAGGAAACGAAATGAACTACCGATTCGCGCCAAAACCGAAACGAACGCACCCAATCCACTTTTTTGGACCCAATAGTGATGTTTTGATTCGTTTTGGTCAGTTTCGCTACTGTGCAAAAAACCATGCCGGGTTGCATTGAATGCACCGATTCGGGCCGGAACCGAAACGAACTACCGATTCGGGCCAGAAACGAAACGAGCGCACCCAATCCAGTTTTTTGGACCAAATAGTAATGTTTTGGTTCGTTTTTGTTAGTTTCGTTACTGTGTAAAAACCATGCCAGTATAGCATTTGATGCACCGATTGTGGCCGGAAACGAAATGGACTACCGGTTCGGGCCAGAAAGGAAACGAACGCACCCAATCCACTTTTTTTGGACCCAATAGGGATGTTTTGGTTCATTTTGGTTAGTTTCGGTACTGTGTAAAAAACCATGCCGGTATAGCATTTAATGCACCGATTCGGGCCGGAAACGAAAAGGACTACCGATTCGCGCCAAAAAACGAAACGAACACACCCAATCCACTTTTTTGGACCCAATAGTGTTGTTGTGGTTCGTTTTGGTCAGTTTCATTACTGTGCAAAAAACCATGCCAGTATAGCATTTAATGCACCGATTCGGGCCGGAAACGAAAAGGACTACCGATTCACGCCAAAAACGAAACGAACGCACCCAATCCACTTTTCTGGACCAAATAGGGATGTTTTGGTTCCTTTTGGTTAGTTTCGGTACTGAGTAAAAACCATGCCGGTATAGCATTTAATGCATCGATTCGGGCCGGAAACGAAAAGGACTACCGATTCACGCCAGAAACGAAACGAACGCACCCAATCCACTTTTTTGGACCCAATAGTGTTGTTGTGGGTCGTTTTGGTCAGTTTCATTACTATGCAAAAAACCATGCCGGTATAGCATTTAATGCACCGATTCGGGCAGGAAACGAAATGAACTACCGATTCGCGCCAAAACCGAAACGAACGCACCCAATCCACTTTTTTGGACCCAATAGTGATGTTTTGATTCGTTTTGGTCAGTTTCGCTACTGTGCAAAAAACCATGCCGGGTTGCATTGAATGCACCGATTCGGGCCGGAACCGAAACGAACTACCGATTCGGGCCAGAAACGAAACGAGCGCACCCAATCCAGTTTTTTGGACCAAATAGTAATGTTTTGGTTCGTTTTTGTTAGTTTCGTTACTGTGTAAAAACCATGCCAGTATAGCATTTGATGCACCGATTCTGGCCGGAAACGAAATGGACTACCGGTTCGGGCCAGAAAGGAAACGAACGCACCCAATCCACTTTTTTTGGACCCAATAGGGATGTTTTGGTTCATTTTGGTTAGTTTCGGTACTGTGTAAAAAACCATGCCGGTATAGCATTTAATGCACCGATTCGGGCCGGAAACGAAAAGGACTACCGATTCGCGCCAAAAAACGAAACGAACACACCCAATCGACTTTTTTGGACCCAATAGTGTTGTTGTGGTTCGTTTTGGTCAGTTTCATTACTGTGCAAAAAACCATGCCAGTATAGCATTTAATGCACCGATTCGGGCCGGAAACGAAAAGGACTACCGATTCACGCCAAAAACGAAACGAACGCACCCAATCCACTTTTCTGGACCAAATAGGGATGTTTTGGTTCCTTTTGGTTAGTTTCGGTACTGAGTAAAAACCATGCCGGTATAGCATTTAATGCATCGATTCGGGCCGGAAACGAAAAGGACTACCGATTCACGCCAGAAACGAAACGAACGCACCCAATCCACTTTTTTGGACCCAATAGTGTTGTTGTGGGTCGTTTTGGTCAGTTTCATTACTATGCAAAAAACCATGCCGGTATAGCATTTAATGCACCGATTCGGGCAGGAAACGAAATGAACTACCGATTCGCGCCAAAACCGAAACGAACGCACCCAATCCACTTTTTTGGACCCAATAGTGATGTTTTGATTCGTTTTGGTCAGTTTCGCTACTGTGCAAAAAACCATGCCGGGTTGCATTGAATGCACCGATTCGGGCCGGAACCGAAACGAACTACCGATTCGGGCCAGAAACGAAACGAGCGCACCCAATCCAGTTTTTTGGACCAAATAGTAATGTTTTGGTTCGTTTTTGTTAGTTTCGTTACTGTGTAAAAACCATGCCAGTATAGCATTTGATGCACCGATTCTGGCCGGAAACGAAATGGACTACCGGTTCGGGCCAGAAAGGAAACGAACGCACCCAATCCACTTTTTTTGGACCCAATAGGGATGTTTTGGTTCATTTTGGTTAGTTTCGGTACTGTGTAAAAAACCATGCCGGTATAGCATTTAATGCACCGATTCGGGCCGGAAACGAAAAGGACTACCGATTCGCGCCAAAAAACGAAACGAACACACCCAATCCACTTTTTTGGACCCAATAATGTTGTTGTGGTTCGTTTTGGTCAGTTTCATTACTGTGCAAAAAACCATGCCAGTATAGCATTTAATGCACCGATTCGGGCCGGAAACGAAAAGGACTACCGATTCACGCCAAAAACGAAACGAACGCACCCAATCCACTTTTCTGCACCAAATAGGGATGTTTTGGTTCCTTTTGGTTAGTTTCGGTACTGAGTAAAAACCATGCCGGTATAGCATTTAATGCATCGATTCGGGCCGGAAACGAAAAGGACTACCGATTCACGCCAGAAACGAAACGAACGCACCCAATCCACTTTTTTGGACCCAATAGTGTTGTTGTGGGTCGTTTTGGTCAGTTTCATTACTATGCAAAAAACCATGCCGGTATAGCATTTAATGCACCGATTCGGGCAGGAAACGAAATGAACTACCGATTCGCGCCAAAACCGAAACGAACGCACCCAATCCACTTTTTTGGACCCAATAGTGATGTTTTGATTCGTTTTGGTCAGTTTCGCTACTGTGCAAAAAACCATGCCGGGTTGCATTGAATGCACCGATTCGGGCCGGAACCAAAACGAACTACCGATTCGGGCCAGAAACGAAACGAGCGCACCCAATCCAGTTTTTTGGACCAAATAGTAATGTTTTGGTTCGTTTTTGTTAGTTTCGTTACTGTGTAAAAACCATGCCAGTATAGCATTTGATGCACCGATTCTGGCCGGAAACGAAATGGACTACCGGTTCGGGCCAGAAAGGAAACGAACGCACCCAATCCACTTTTTTTGGACCCAATAGGGATGTTTTGGTTCATTTTGGTTAGTTTCGGTACTGTGTAAAAAACCATGCCGGTATAGCATTTAATGCACCGATTCGGGCCGGAAACGAAAAGGACTACCGATTCGCGCCAAAAAACGAAACGAACACACCCAATCCACTTTTTTGGACCCAATAGTGTTGTTGTGGTTCGTTTTGGTCGGTTTCATTACTGTGCAAAAAACCATGCCAGTATAGCATTTAATGCACCGATTCGGGCCGGAAACGAAAAGGACTACCGATTCACGCCAAAAACGAAACGAACGCACCCAATCCACTTTTCTGCACCAAATAGGGATGTTTTGGTTCCTTTTGGTTAGTTTCGGTACTGAGTAAAAACCATGCCGGTATAGCATTTAATGCATCGATTCGGGCCGGAAACGAAAAGGACTACCGATTCACGCCAGAAACGAAACGAACGCACCCAATCCACTTTTTTGGACCCAATAGTGTTGTTGTGGGTCGTTTTGGTCAGTTTCATTACTATGCAAAAAACCATGCCGGTATAGCATTTAATGCACCGATTCGGGCAGGAAACGAAATGAACTACCGATTCGCGCCAAAACCGAAACGAACGCACCCAATCCACTTTTTTGGACCCAATAGTGATGTTTTGATTCGTTTTGGTCAGTTTCGCTACTGTGCAAAAAACCATGCCGGGTTGCATTGAATGCACCGATTCGGGCCGGAACCGAAACGAACTACCGATTCGGGCCAGAAACGAAACGAGCGCACCCAATCCAGTTTTTTGGACCAAATAGTAATGTTTTGGTTCGTTTTTGTTAGTTTCGTTACTGTGTAAAAACCATGCCAGTATAGCATTTGATGCACCGATTCTGGCCGGAAACGAAATGGACTACCGGTTCGGGCCAGAAAGGAAACGAACGCACCCAATCCACTTTTTTTGGACCCAATAGGGATGTTTTGGTTCATTTTGGTTAGTTTCGGTACTGTGTAAAAAACCATGCCGGTATAGCATTTAATGCACCGATTCGGGCCGGAAACGAAAAGGACTACCGATTCGCGCCAAAAAACGAAACGAACACACCCAATCCACTTTTTTGGACCCAATAGTGTTGTTGTGGTTCGTTTTGGTCAGTTTCATTACTGTGCAAAAAACCATGCCAGTATAGCACTTAATGCACCGATTCGGGCCGGAAACGAAAAGGACTACCGATTCACGCCAAAAACGAAACGAACGCACCCAATCCACTTTTCTGGACCAAATAGGGATGTTTTGGTTCCTTTTGGTTAGTTTCGGTACTGAGTAAAAACCATGCCGGTATAGCATTTAATGCATCGATTCGGGCCGGAAACGAAAAGGACTACCGATTCACGCCAGAAACGAAACGAACGCACCCAATCCACTTTTTTGGACCCAATAGTGTTGTTGTGGGTCGTTTTGGTCAGTTTCATTACTATGCAAAAAACCATGCCGGTATAGCATTTAATGCACCGATTCGGGCAGGAAACGAAATGAACTACCGATTCGCGCCAAAACCGAAACGAACGCACCCAATCCACTTTTTTGGACCCAATAGTGATGTTTTGATTCGTTTTGGTCAGTTTCGCTACTGTGCAAAAAACCATGCCGGGTTGCATTGAATGCACCGATTCGGGCCGGAACCGAAACGAACTACCGATTCGGGCCAGAAACGAAACGAGCGCACCCAATCCAGTTTTTTGGACCAAATAGTAATGTTTTGGTTCGTTTTTGTTAGTTTCGTTACTGTGTAAAAACCATGCCAGTATAGCATTTGATGCACCGATTCTGGCCGGAAACGAAATGGACTACCGGTTCGGGCCAGAAAGGAAACGAACGCACCCAATCCACTTTTTTTGGACCCAATAGGGATGTTTTGGTTCATTTTGGTTAGTTTCGGTACTGTGTAAAAAACCATGCCGGTATAGCATTTAATGCACCGATTCGGGCCGGAAACGAAAAGGACTACCGATTCGCGCCAAAAAACGAAACGAACACACCCAATCCACTTTTTTGGACCCAATAGTGTTGTTGTGGTTCGTTTTGGTCAGTTTCATTACTGTGCAAAAAACCATGCCAGTATAGCACTTAATGCACCGATTCGGGCCGGAAACGAAAAGGACTACCGATTCACGCCAAAAACGAAACGAACGCACCCAATCCACTTTTCTGGACCAAATAGGGATGTTTTGGTTCCTTTTGGTTAGTTTCGGTACTGAGTAAAAACCATGCCGGTATAGCATTTAATGCATCGATTCGGGCCGGAAACGAAAAGGACTACCGATTCACGCCAGAAACGAAACGAACGCACCCAATCCACTTTTTTGGACCCAATAGTGTTGTTGTGGGTCGTTTTGGTCAGTTTCATTAGTATGCAAAAAACCATGCCGGTATAGCATTTAATGCACCGATTCGGGCAGGAAACGAAATGAACTACCGATTCGCGCCAAAACCGAAACGAACGCACCCAATCCACTTTTTTGGACCCAATAGTGATGTTTTGATTCGTTTTGGTCAGTTTCGCTACTGTGCAAAAAACCATGCCGGGTTGCATTGAATGCACCGATTCGGGCCGGAACCAAAACGAACTACCGATTCGGGCCAGAAACGAAACGAGCGCACCCAATCCAGTTTTTTGGACCAAATAGTAATGTTTTGGTTCGTTTTTGTTAGTTTCGTTACTGTGTAAAAACCATGCCAGTATAGCATTTGATGCACCGATTCTGGCCGGAAACGAAATGGACTACCGGTTCGGGCCAGAAAGGAAACGAACGCACCCAATCCACTTTTTTTGGACCCAATAGGGATGTTTTGGTTCATTTTGGTTAGTTTTGGTACTGTGTAAAAAACCATGCCGGTATAGCATTTAATGCACCGATTCGGGCCGGAAACGAAAAGGACTACCGATTCGCGCCAAAAAACGAAACGAACACACCCAATCCACTTTTTTGGACCCAATAGTGTTGTTGTGGTTCGTTTTGGTCAGTTTCATTACTGTGCAAAAAACCATGCCAGTATAGCATTTAATGCACCGATTCGGGCCGGAAACGAAAAGGACTACCGATTCACGCCAAAAACGAAACGAACGCACCCAATCCACTTTTCTGGACCAAATAGGGATGTTTTGGTTCCTTTTGGTTAGTTTCGGTACTGAGTAAAAACCATGCCGGTATAGCATTTAATGCATCGATTCGGGCCGGAAACGAAAAGGACTACCGATTCACGCCAGAAACGAAACGAACGCACCCAATCCACTTTTTTGGACCCAATAGTGTTGTTGTGGGTCGTTTTGGTCAGTTTCATTACTATGCAAAAAACCATGCCGGTATAGCATTTAATGCACCGATTCGGGCAGGAAACGAAATGAACTACCGATTCGCGCCAAAACCGAAACGAACGCACCCAATCCACTTTTTTGGACCCAATAGTGATGTTTTGATTCGTTTTGGTCAGTTTCGCTACTGTGCAAAAAACCATGCCGGGTTGCATTGAATGCACCGATTCGGGCCGGAACCAAAACGAACTACCGATTCGGGCCAGAAACGAAACGAGCGCACCCAATCCAGTTTTTTGGACCAAATAGTAATGTTTTGGTTCGTTTTTGTTAGTTTCGTTACTGTGTAAAAACCATGCCAGTATAGCATTTGATGCACCGATTCTGGCCGGAAACGAAATGGACTACCGGTTCGGGCCAGAAAGGAAACGAACGCACCCAATCCACTTTTTTTGGACCCAATAGGGATGTTTTGGTTCATTTTGGTTAGTTTTGGTACTGTGTAAAAAACCATGCCGGTATAGCATTTAATGCACCGATTCGGGCCGGAAACGAAAAGGACTACCGATTCGCGCCAAAAAACGAAACGAACACACCCAATCCACTTTTTTGGACCCAATAGTGTTGTTGTGGTTCGTTTTGGTCAGTTTCATTACTGTGCAAAAAACCATGCCAGTATAGCATTTAATGCACCGATTCGGGCCGGAAACGAAAAGGACTACCGATTCACGCCAAAAACGAAACGAACGCACCCAATCCACTTTTCTGCACCAAATAGGGATGTTTTGGTTCCTTTTGGTTAGTTTCGGTACTGAGTAAAAACCATGCCGGTATAGCATTTAATGCATCGATTCGGGCCGGAAACGAAAAGGACTACCGATTCACGCCAGAAACGAAACGAACGCACCCAATCCACTTTTTTGGACCCAATAGTGTTGTTGTGGGTCGTTTTGGTCAGTTTCATTACTATGCAAAAAACCATGCCGGTATAGCATTTAATGCACCGATTCGGGCAGGAAACGAAATGAACTACCGATTCGCGCCAAAACCGAAACGAACGCACCCAATCCACTTTTTTGGACCCAATAGTGATGTTTTGATTCGTTTTGGTCAGTTTCGCTACTGTGCAAAAAACCATGCCGGGTTGCATTGAATGCACCGATTCGGGCCGGAACCGAAACGAACTACCGATTCGGGCCAGAAACGAAACGAGCGCACCCAATCCAGTTTTTTGGACCAAATAGTAATGTTTTGGTTCGTTTTTGTTAGTTTCGTTACTGTGTAAAAACCATGCCAGTATAGCATTTGATGCACCGATTCTGGCCGGAAACGAAATGGACTACCGGTTCGGGCCAGAAAGGAAACGAACGCACCCAATCCACTTTTTTTGGACCCAATAGGGATGTTTTGGTTCATTTTGGTTAGTTTCGGTACTGTGTAAAAAACCATGCCGGTATAGCATTTAATGCACCGATTCGGGCCGGAAACGAAAAGGACTACCGATTCGCGCCAAAAAACGAAACGAACACACCCAATCCACTTTTTTGGACCCAATAGTGTTGTTGTGGTTCGTTTTGGTCAGTTTCATTACTGTGCAAAAAACCATGCCAGTATAGCACTTAATGCACCGATTCGGGCCGGAAACGAAAAGGACTACCGATTCACGCCAAAAACGAAACGAACGCACCCAATCCACTTTTCTGGACCAAATAGGGATGTTTTGGTTCCTTTTGGTTAGTTTCGGTACTGAGTAAAAACCATGCCGGTATAGCATTTAATGCATCGATTCGGGCCGGAAACGAAAAGGACTACCGATTCACGCCAGAAACGAAACGAACGCACCCAATCCACTTTTTTGGACCCAATAGTGTTGTTGTGGGTCGTTTTGGTCAGTTTCATTAGTATGCAAAAAACCATGCCGGTATAGCATTTAATGCACCGATTCGGGCAGGAAACGAAATGAACTACCGATTCGCGCCAAAACCGAAACGAACGCACCCAATCCACTTTTTTGGACCCAATAGTGATGTTTTGATTCGTTTTGGTCAGTTTCGCTACTGTGCAAAAAACCATGCCGGGTTGCATTGAATGCACCGATTCGGGCCGGAACCAAAACGAACTACCGATTCGGGCCAGAAACGAAACGAGCGCACCCAATCCAGTTTTTTGGACCAAATAGTAATGTTTTGGTTCGTTTTTGTTAGTTTCGTTACTGTGTAAAAACCATGCCAGTATAGCATTTGATGCACCGATTCTGGCCGGAAACGAAATGGACTACCGGTTCGGGCCAGAAAGGAAACGAACGCACCCAATCCACTTTTTTTGGACCCAATAGGGATGTTTTGGTTCATTTTGGTTAGTTTTGGTACTGTGTAAAAAACCATGCCGGTATAGCATTTAATGCACCGATTCGGGCCGGAAACGAAAAGGACTACCGATTCGCGCCAAAAAACGAAACGAACACACCCAATCCACTTTTTTGGACCCAATAGTGTTGTTGTGGTTCGTTTTGGTCAGTTTCATTACTGTGCAAAAAACCATGCCAGTATAGCATTTAATGCACCGATTCGGGCCGGAAACGAAAAGGACTACCGATTCACGCCAAAAACGAAACGAACGCACCCAATCCACTTTTCTGGACCAAATAGGGATGTTTTGGTTCCTTTTGGTTAGTTTCGGTACTGAGTAAAAACCATGCCGGTATAGCATTTAATGCATCGATTCGGGCCGGAAACGAAAAGGACTACCGATTCACGCCAGAAACGAAACGAACGCACCCAATCCACTTTTTTGGACCCAATAGTGTTGTTGTGGGTCGTTTTGGTCAGTTTCATTACTATGCAAAAAACCATGCCGGTATAGCATTTAATGCACCGATTCGGGCAGGAAACGAAATGAACTACCGATTCGCGCCAAAACCGAAACGAACGCACCCAATCCACTTTTTTGGACCCAATAGTGATGTTTTGATTCGTTTTGGTCAGTTTCGCTACTGTGCAAAAAACCATGCCGGGTTGCATTGAATGCACCGATTCGGGCCGGAACCAAAACGAACTACCGATTCGGGCCAGAAACGAAACGAGCGCACCCAATCCAGTTTTTTGGACCAAATAGTAATGTTTTGGTTCGTTTTTGTTAGTTTCGTTACTGTGTAAAAACCATGCCAGTATAGCATTTGATGCACCGATTCTGGCCGGAAACGAAATGGACTACCGGTTCGGGCCAGAAAGGAAACGAACGCACCCAATCCACTTTTTTTGGACCCAATAGGGATGTTTTGGTTCATTTTGGTTAGTTTTGGTACTGTGTAAAAAACCATGCCGGTATAGCATTTAATGCACCGATTCGGGCCGGAAACGAAAAGGACTACCGATTCGCGCCAAAAAACGAAACGAACACACCCAATCCACTTTTTTGGACCCAATAGTGTTGTTGTGGTTCGTTTTGGTCAGTTTCATTACTGTGCAAAAAACCATGCCAGTATAGCATTTAATGCACCGATTCGGGCCGGAAACGAAAAGGACTACCGATTCACGCCAAAAACGAAACGAACGCACCCAATCCACTTTTCTGGACCAAATAGGGATGTTTTGGTTCCTTTTGGTTAGTTTCGGTACTGAGTAAAAACCATGCCGGTATAGCATTTAATGCATCGATTCGGGCCGGAAACGAAAAGGACTACCGATTCACGCCAGAAACGAAACGAACGCACCCAATCCACTTTTTTGGACCCAATAGTGTTGTTGTGGGTCGTTTTGGTCAGTTTCATTACTATGCAAAAAACCATGCCGGTATAGCATTTAATGCACCGATTCGGGCAGGAAACGAAATGAACTACCGATTCGCGCCAAAACCGAAACGAACGCACCCAATCCACTTTTTTGGACCCAATAGTGATGTTTTGATTCGTTTTGGTCAGTTTCGCTACTGTGCAAAAAACCATGCCGGGTTGCATTGAATGCACCGATTCGGGCCGGAACCGAAACGAACTACCGATTCGGGCCAGAAACGAAACGAGCGCACCCAATCCAGTTTTTTGGACCAAATAGTAATGTTTTGGTTCGTTTTTGTTAGTTTCGTTACTGTGTAAAAACCATGCCAGTATAGCATTTGATGCACCGATTCTGGCCGGAAACGAAATGGACTACCGGTTCGGGCCAGAAAGGAAACGAACGCACCCAATCCACTTTTTTTGGACCCAATAGGGATGTTTTGGTTCATTTTGGTTAGTTTCGGTACTGTGTAAAAAACCATGCCGGTATAGCATTTAATGCACCGATTCGGGCCGGAAACGAAAAGGACTACCGATTCGCGCCAAAAAACGAAACGAACACACCCAATCCAGTTTTTTGGACCAAATAGTAATGTTTTGGTTCGTTTTTGTTAGTTTCGTTACTGTGTAAAAACCATGCCAGTATAGCATTTGATGCACCGATTCTGGCCGGAAACGAAATGGACTACCGGTTCGGGCCAGAAAGGAAACGAACGCACCCAATCCACTTTTTTTGGACCCAATAGGGATGTTTTGGTTCATTTTGGTTAGTTTCGGTACTGAGTAAAAACCATGCCGGTATAGCATTTAATGCATCGATTCGGGCCGGAAACGAAAAGGACTTCCGATTCACGCCAGAAACGAAACGAACGCACCCAATCCACTTTTTTGGACCCAATAGTGTTGTTGTGGGTCGTTTTGGTCAGTTTCATTACTATGCAAAAAACCATGCCGGTATAGCATTTAATGCACCGATTCGGGCAGGAAACGAAATGAACTACCGATTCACGCCAAAACCGAAACGAACGCACCCAATCCACTTTTTTGGACCCAATAGTGATGTTTTGATTCGTTTTGGTCAGTTTCGCTACTGTGCAAAAAACCATGCCGGGTTGCATTGAATGCACCGATTCGGGCCGGAACCGAAACGAACTACCGATTCGGGCCAGAAACGAAACGAGCGCACCCAATCTAGTTTTTTGGACCAAATAGTGATGTTTTGGTTCGTTTTGGTTAGTTTCGTTACTGTGTAAAAACCATGCCAGTATAGCATTTGATCCACCGATTCTGGCCGGAAACGAAATGGACTACCGGTTCGGGCCAGAAAGGAAACGAACGCACCCAATCCACTTTTTTTGGAACCAATAGGGATGTTTTGGTTCATTTTGGTTAGTTTCGGTACTGTGTAAAAAACCATGCCGGTATAGCATTTAATGCACCGATTCGGGCCGGAAACGAAAAGGACTACCGATTCGCGCCAAAAAACGAAACGAACACACCCAATCCACTTTTTTGGACCCAATAGTGTTGTTGTGGTTTGTTTTGGTCAGTTTCATTACTGTGCAAAAAACCATGCCCGTATAGCATTTAATGCACCGATTCGGGCCGGAAACGAAATGGACTACCGATTCGCGCCAAAAACGAAACGAACGCACCCAATCCACTTTTTTGGACCCAACAGTGTTGCTGTGGTTCGTTTTGGTCAGTTTCATTACTGTGCAAAAAACCATGCCGGTATAGCATTTAATGCACCGATTCGGGCCGGAAACGAAATGGACTACCGATTCGCGCCAAAAACGAAACGAACGCACCCAATCCACTTTTTTGGACCCAATAGTGTTGTTGTCGTTCGTTTTGGTCAGTTTCATTACTGTGCAAAAAACCATGTCGGTATAGCATTTAATGCACCGATTCGGGCCGGAAACGAAATGAACTACCGATTCACGCCAAAAACGAAACGAACGCACTCAATCCACTTTTTTGGACCCAATAGTGATGTTTTGGTTCGTTTTGGTCAGTTTCGCTACTGTGCAAAAAGCCATGCCGGGTTGCATTGAATGCACCGATTCGGGCCGGAACCGAAACGAACTACCGATTCGGGCCAGAAACGAAACGAGCGCACCCAATCCAGTTTTTTGGACCAAATAGTGATGTTTTGGTTCGTTTTGGTTAGTTTCGTTACTGTGTAAAAAACCATGCCAATATAGCATTTGATGCACCTATTCGGGCCGGAAACGAAATGGACTACCGGTTCGGGCCAGAAATTAAACGAACGCACCCAATCCACTTTTTGGACCAAATAGGGATGTTTTGGTTCGTTTTGGTTAGTTTCGGTACTGTGTAAAAAACCATGCCGGTATAGCATTTAATGCACCGATTCGGGCCGGAAACGAAAAGGACTACCGATTCACGCCAAAAACGAAACGAATGCACCCAATCCACTTTTCTGGACCAAATAGGGATGTTTTGGTTCGTCTTGGTTAGTTTCGGTACTGTGTAAAAACCATGCCGGTATAGCATTTAATGCATCGATTCGGGCCGGAAACGAAAAGGACTACCTATTCGCGCCAGAAATGAAACGAACGCACCCAATCCACTTGTTTGGACCCAATAGTGTTGTTGTGGGTCGTTTTGGTCAGTTTCATTACTATGCAAAAAACCATGCCGGTATAGCATTTAATGCACCGATTCGGGCAGGAAACGAAATGAACTACCGATTCGCGCCAAAACCGAAACGAACGCACCCAATCCACTTTTTTGGACCCAATAGTGATGTTTTGGTTCGTTTTGGTCAGTTTCGCTACTGTGCAAAAAACCATGCCGGGTTGCATTGAATGCACCGATTCGGGCCGGAACCGAAACGAACTACCGATTCTGGTCGGAAACGAAACGAGCGCACCCAATCTAGTTTTTTGGACCCAATAGTGATGTTTTGGTTCGTTTTGGTCAGTTTCACTACTGTGCAAAAAACCATGCCGGGTTGCATTGAATGCACCGATTCGGGCCGGAACCGAAACGAACTACCGATTCGGGCCAGAAACGAAACGAGCGCACCCAATCCAGTTTGTTGGACCAAATAGTGATGTTTTGGTTCGTTTTGGTTAGTTTCGTTACTGTGTAAAAACCATGCCAGTATAGCATTTGATGCACCGATTCTGGCCGGAAACGAAATGGACTACCGGTTCGGGCCAGAAAGGAAACGAACGCACCCAATCCACTTTTTTTGGACCCAATAGGGATGTTTTGGTTCATTTTGGTTAGTTTCGGTACTGTGTAAAAAACCATGCCGGTATAGCATTTAATGCACCGATTCGGGCCGGAAACGAAAAGGACTACCGATTCGCGCCAAAAAACGAAACGAACACACCCAATCCACTTTTTTGGACCCAATAGTGTTGTTGTGGTTCGTTTTGGTCAGTTTCATTACTGTGCAAAAAACCATGCCGGTATAGCATTTAATGCACCGATTCGGGCCGGAAACGAAATGGACTACCGATTCGCGCCAAAAACGAAACGAACGCACCCAATCCACTTTTTTGGACCCAATAGTGTTGTTTTGGTTCGTTTTGCTCAGTTTCGCTACTGTGCAAAAAACCATGCCGGGTTGCATTGAATGCACCGATTCGGGCCGGAACCGAAACGAACTACCGATTCGGGCCAGAAACGAAACGAGCGCACCCAATCTAGTTTTTTGGACCAAATAGTGATGTTTTGGTTCGTTTTGGTTAGTTTCGTTACTGTGTAAAAACCATGCCAGTATAGCATTTGATCCACCGATTCTGGCCGGAAACGAAATGGACTACCGGTTCGGGCCAGAAAGGAAACGAACGCACCCAATCCACTTTTTTTGGACCCAATAGGGATGTTTTGGTTCGTCTTGGTTAGTTTCGGTACTGTGTAAAAACCATGCCGGTATAGCATTTAATGCATCGATTCGGGCCGGAAACGAAAAGGACTACCTATTCGCGCCAGAAATGAAACGAACGCACCCAATCCACTTGTTTGGACCCAATAGTGTTGTTGTGGGTCGTTTTGGTCAGTTTCATTACTATGCAAAAAACCATGCCGGTATAGCATTTAATGCACCGATTCGGGCAGGAAACGAAATGAACTACCGATTCGCGCCAAAACCGAAACGAACGCACCCAATCCACTTTTTTGGACCCAATAGTGATGTTTTGGTTCGTTTTGGTCAGTTTCGCTACTGTGCAAAAAACCATGCCGGGTTGCATTGAATGCACCGATTCGGGCCGGAACCGAAACGAACTACCGATTCTGGTCGGAAACGAAACGAGCGCACCCAATCTAGTTTTTTGGACCCAATAGTGATGTTTTGGTTCGTTTTGGTCAGTTTCGCTACTGTGCAAAAAACCATGCCGGGTTGCATTGAATGCACCGATTCGGGCCGGAACCGAAACGAACTACCGATTCGGGCCAGAAACGAAACGAGCGCACCCAATCCAGTTTGTTGGACCAAATATTGATGTTTTGGTTCGTTTTGGTTAGTTTCGTTACTGTGTAAAAACCATGCCAGTATAGCATTTGATGCACCGATTCTGGCCGGAAACGAAATGGACTACCGGTTCGGGCCAGAAAGGAAACGAACGCACCCAATCCACTTTTTTTGGACCCAATAGGGATGTTTTGGTTCATTTTGGTTAGTTTCGGTACTGTGTAAAAAACCATGCCGGTATAGCATTTAATGCACCGATTCGGGCCGGAAACGAAAAGGACTACCGATTCGCGCCAAAAAACGAAACGAACACACCCAATCCACTTTTTTGGACCCAATAGTGTTGTTGTGGTTCGTTTTGGTCAGTTTCATTACTGTGCAAAAAACCATGCCGGTATAGCATTTAATGCACCGATTCGGGCCGGAAACGAAATGGACTACCGATTCGCGCCAAAAACGAAACGAACGCACCCAATCCACTTTTTTGGACCCAATAGTGTTGTTTTGGTTCGTTTTGCTCAGTTTCGCTACTGTGCAAAAAACCATGCCGGGTTGCATTGAATGCACCGATTCGGGCCGGAACCGAAACGAACTACCGATTCGGGCCAGAAACGAAACGAGCGCACCCAATCTAGTTTTTTGGACCAAATAGTGATGTTTTGGTTCGTTTTGGTTAGTTTCGTTACTGTGTAAAAACCATGCCAGTATAGCATTTGATCCACCGATTCTGGCCGGAAACGAAATGGACTACCGGTTCGGGCCAGAAAGGAAACGAACGCACCCAATCCACTTTTTTTGGACCCAATAGGGATGTTTTGGTTCATTTTGGTTAGTTTCGGTACTGTGTAAAAAACCATGCCGGTATAGCATTTAATGCACCGATTCGGGCCGGAAACGAAAAGGACTACCGATTCGCGCCAAAAAACGAAACGAACACACCCAATCCACTTTTTTGGACCCAATAGTGTTGTTGTGGTTCGTTTTGGTCAGTTTCATTACTGTGCAAAAAACCATGCCGGTATAGCATTTAATGCACGGATTCGGGCCGGAAACGAAAAGGACTACCGATTCGCGCCAAAAAACGAAACGAACACACCCAATCCACTTTTTTGGACCCAATAGTGTTGTTGTGGTTCGTTTTGGTCAGTTTCATTACTGTGCAAAAAACCATGCCGGTATAGCATTTAATGCACCGATTCGGGCCGGAAACGAAATGGACTACCGATTCGCGCCAAAAATGAAACGAACGCACCCAATCCACTTTTTTGGACCCAACAGTGTTGCTGTGGTTCGTTTTGGTCAGTTTCATTACTGTGCAAAAAACCATGCCGGTATAGCATTTAATGCACCGATTCGGGCCGGAAACGAAATGGACTACCGATTCGCGCCAAAAACGAAACGAACGCACCCAATCCACTTTTTTGGACCCAATAGTGTTGTTGTGGTTCGTTTTGGTCAGTTTCATTACTGTGCAAAAAACCATGCCGGTATAGCATTTAATGCACCGATTCGGGCCGGAAACGAAATGACCTACCGATTCACGCCAAAAACGAAACGAACGCACTCAATCCACTTTTTTGGACCCAATAGTGATGTTTTGGTTCGTTTTGGTCAGTTTCGCTACTGTGCAAAAAGCCATGCCGGGTTGCATTGAATGCACCGATTCGGGCCGGAACCGAAACGAACTACCGATTCGGGCCAGAAACGAAACGAGCGCACCCAATCCAGTTTTTTGGACCAAATAGTGATGTTTTGGTTCGTTTTGGTTAGTTTCGTTACTGTGTAAAAAACCATGCCAATATAGCATTTGATGCACCTATTCGGGCCGGAAACGAAATGGACTACCGGTTCGGGCCAGAAATGAAACGAACGCACCCAATCCACTTTTTGGACCAAATAGGGATGTTTTGGTTCGTTTTGGTTAGTTTCGGTACTGTGTAAAAAACCATGCCGGTATAGCATTTAATGCACTGATTCGGGCCGGAAACGAAAAGGACTACCGATTCACGCCAAAAACGAAACGAACGCACCCAATCCACTTTTCTGGACCAAATAGGGATGTTTTGGTTCGTTTTGGTTAGTTTCGGTACTGTGTAAAAACCATGCCGGTATAGCATTTAATGCATCGATTCGGGCCGGAAACGAAAAGGACTACCGATTCGCGCCAGAAATGAAACGAACGCACCCAATCCACTTTTTTGGACCCAATAGTGTTGTTGTGGGTCGTTTTGGTCAGTTTCATTACTATGCAAAAAACCATGCCGGTATAGCATTTAATGCACCGATTCGGGCAGGAAACGAAATGAACTACCGATTCGCGCCAAAACCGAAACGAACGCACCCAATCCACTTTTTTGGACCCAATAGTGATGTTTTGGTTCGTTTTGGTCAGTTTCGCTACTGTGCAAAAAACCATGCCGGGTTGCATTGAATGCACCGATTCGGGCCGGAACCGAAACGAACTACCGATTCGGGCCAGAAACGAAACGAGCGCACCCAATCTAGTTTTTTGGACCAAATAGTGATGTTTTGGTTCGTTTTGGTTAGTTTCGTTACTGTGTAAAAACCATGCCAGTATAGCATTTGATCCACCGATTCTGGCCGGAAACGAAATGGACTACCGGTTCGGGCCAGAAAGGAAACGAACGCACCCAATCCACTTTTTTTGGACCCAATAGGGATGTTTTGGTTCATTTTGGGTAGTTTCGGTACTATGTAAAAAACCATGCCGGTATAGCATTTAATGCACCGATTCGGGACGGAAACGAAAAGGACTACCGATTCGCGCCAAAAAACGAAACGAACACACCCAATTCACTTTTTTGGACCCAATAGTGTTGTTGTGGTTCGTTTTGGTCAGTTTCATTACTGTGCAAAAAACCATGCCGGTATAGCATTTAATGCACCGATTCGGGCCGGAAACGAAATGGACTACCGATTCGCGCCAAAAACGAAACGAACGCACCCTATCCACTTTTTTGGACCCAACAGTGTTGCTGTGGTTCGTTTTGGTCAGTTTCATTACTGTGCAAAAAACCATGCCGGTATAGCATTTAATGCACCGATTCGGGCCGGAAACGAAATGGACTACCGATTCGCGCCAAAAACGAAACGAACGCACCCAATCCACTTTTTTGGACCCAATAGTGTTGTTGTGGTTCGTTTTGGTCAGTTTCATTACTGTGCAAAAAACCATGCCGGTATAGCATTTAATGCACCGATTCGGGCCGGAAACGAAATGAACTACCGATTCACGCCAAAAACGAAACGAACGCACTCAATCCACTTTTTTGGACCCAGTAGTGATGTTTTGGTTCGTTTTGGTCAGTTTCGCTACTGTGCAAAAAGCCATGCCGGGTTGCATTGAATGCACCGATTCGGGCCGGAACCGAAACGAACTACCGATTCGGGCCAGAAACGAAACGAGCGCACCCAATCCAGTTTTTTGGACCAAATAGTGATGTTTTGGTTCGTTTTGGTTAGTTTCGTTACTGTGTAAAAACCATGCCAGTATAGCATTTGATGCACCTATTCTGGTCGGAAACGAATTGGACTACCGGTTCGGGCCAGAAATGAAACGAACGCACCCAATCCACTTTTTTTGGACCCAATAGGGATGTTTTGGTTCATTTTGGTTAGTTTCGGTACTGTGTAAAAAACCATGCCGGTATAGCATTTAATGCACCGATTCGGGCCGGAAACGAAAAGGACTACCGATTCATGCCAAAAACGAAACGAACGCACCCAATCCACTTTTCTGGACCAAATAGGGATGTTTTGGTTCGTTTTGGTTAGTTTCGGTACTGTGTAAAAACCATGCCGGTATAGCATTTAATGCATCGATTCGGGCCGGAAACGAAAAGGACTACCGATTCGCGCCAGAAATGAAACGAACGCACCCAATCCACTTTTTTGGACCCAATAGTGTTGTTGTGGGTCGTTTTGGTCAGTTTCATTACTATGCAAAAAACCATGCCGGTATAGCATTTAATGCACCGATTCGGGCAGGAAACGAAATGAACTACCGATTCGCGCCAAAACCGAAACGAACGCACCCAATCCACTTTTTTGGACCCAATAGTGATGTTTTGGTTCGTTTTGGTCAGTTTCGCTACTGTGCAAAAAACCATGCCGGGTTGCATTGAATGCACCGATTCGGGCCGGAACCGAAACGAACTACCGATTCGGGCCAGAAATGAAACGAGCGCACCCAATCTAGTTTTTTGGACCAAATAGTGATGTTTTGGTTCGTTTTGGTTAGTTTCGTTACTGTGTAAAAACCATGCCAGTATAGCATTTGATCCACCGATTCTGGCCGGAAACGAAATGGACTACCGGTTCGGGCCAGAAAGGAAACGAACGCACCCAATCCACTTTTTTTGGACCCAATAGGGATGTTTTGGTTCATTTTGGTTAGTTTCGGTACTGTGTAAAAAACCATGCCGGTATAGCATTTAATGCACCGATTCGGGCCGGAAACGAAAAGGACTACCGATTCGCGCCAAAAAACGAAACGAACACACCCAATCCACTTTTTTGGACCCAATAGTGTTGTTGTGGTTCGTCTTGGTCAGTTTCATTACTGTGCAAAAAACCATGCCGGTATAGCATTTAATGCACCGATTCGGGCCGGAAACGAAATGGACTACCAATTCGCGCCAAAAACGAAACGAACGCACCCAATCCACTTTTTTGGACCCAACAGTGTTGCTGTGGTTCGTTTTGGTCAGTTTCATTACTGTGCAAAAAATCATGCCGGTATAGCATTTAATGCACCGATTCGGGCCGGAAACGAAATGGACTACCGATTCGCGCCAAAAACGAAACGAACGCACCCAATCCACTTTTTTGGACCCAATAGTGTTGTTGTGGTTCGTTTTGGTCAGTTTCATTACTGTGCAAAAAACCATGCCGGTATAGCATTTAATGCACCGATTCGGGCCGGAAACGAAATGAACTACCGATTCACGCCAAAAACGAAACGAACGCACTCAATCCACTTTTTTGGACCCAATAGTGATGTTTTGGTTCGTTTTGGTCAGTTTCGCTACTGTGCAAAAAGCCATGCCGGGTTGCATTGAATGCACCGATTCGGGCCGGAACCGAAACGAACTACCGATTCGGGCCAGAAACGAAACGAGCGCACCCAATCCAGGTTTTTGGACCAAATAGTGATGTTTTGGTTTGTTTCGTTACTCTGTAAAAACCCATGCCAATATAGCATTTGATGCACCGATTCGGGCCGGAAACGAAATGGACTACCGGTTTGGGCCAGAAATGAAACGAACACACCCAATCCACTTTTTGGACCAAATAGGGATGTTTTGGTTCGTTTTGGTTAGTTTCGGTACTATGTAAAAAACCATGCCGGTATAGCATTTAATGCACCGATTTGGGACGAAAACGAAAAGGACTACCGATTCACGCCAAAAACGAAACGAACGCACCCAATCCACTTTTCTGGACCAAATAGGGATGTTTTGGTTCGTTTTGGTTAGTTTCGGTACTGTGTAAAAACCATGCCGGTATAGCATGTAATGCATCGATTCGGGCCGGAAACGAAAAGGACTACCGATTCACGCCAGAAACGAAACGAACGAACCCAATCCACTTTTTTGGACCCAATAGTGTTGTTGTGGGTCGTTTTGGTCAGTTTCATTACTGTGCAAAAACTATGCCGGTATAGCATTTAATGCACTGATTCGGACAGGAAACGAAATGAACTACCGATTCGCGCCAAAACCGAAACGAACGCACCCAATCCACTTTTTTGGACCCAATAGTGATGTTTTGGTTCGTTTTGGTCAGTTTCGCTACTGTGCAAAAAACCATGCCGGGTTGCATTGAATGCACCGATTCGGGTCGTAACCGAAACGAACAACCGATTCGGGCCAGAAACGAAACGAGCGCAGCCAATCCAGTTTTTTGGACCAAATAGTGATGTTTTGGTTCGTTTTGGTTAGTTTCGTTACTGTGTAAAAACCATGCCAGTATAGCATTTGATGCACCGATTCTGGCCGGAAACGAAATGGACTACCGGTTCGGGCCAGAAAGGAAACGAACGCACCCAATCCACTTTTTTTGGACCCAATAGGGATGTTTTGGTTCATTTTGGTTAGTTTCGGTACTGCGTAAAAAACCATGCCGGTATAGCATTTAATGCACCGATTCGGGCCGGAAACGAAAAGGACTACCGATTCGCGCCAAAAAACGAAACGAACACACCCAATCCACTTTTTTGGACCCAATAGTGTTGTTGTGGTTCGTTTTGGTCAGTTTCATTACTGTGCAAAAAACCATGCCGGTATAGCATTTAATGCACCGATTCGGGCCGGAAACGAAATGGACTACCGATTCGCGCCAAAAACGAAACGAACGCACCCAATCCACTTTTTTGGACCCAACAGTGTTGCTGTGGTTCGTTTTGGTCAGTTTCATTACTGTGCAAAAAACCATGCCGGTATAGCATTTAATGCACCGATTCGGGCCGGAAACGAAATGGACTACCGATTCGCGCCAAAAACGAAACGAACGCACCCAATCCACTTTTTTGGACCCAATAGTGTTGTTGTGGTTCGTTTTGGTCAGTTTCATTACTGTGCAAAAAACCATGCCGGTATAGCATTTAATGCACCGATTCGGGTCGGAAACGAAATGAACTACCGATTCACGCCAAAAACGAAACGAACGCACTCAATCCACTTTTTTGGACCCAATAGTGATGTTTTGGTTCGTTTTGGTCAGTTTCGCTACTGTGCAAAAAGCCATGCCGGGTTGCATTGAATGCACCGATTCGGGCCGGAACCGAAACGAACTACCGATTCGGGTCAGAAACGAAACGAGCGCACCCAATCCAGTTTTTTGGACCAAATAGTGATGTTTTGGTTTGTTTCGTTACTGTGTAAAAAACCATGCCAATATAGCATTTAATGCACCTATTCGGGCCGGAAACGAAATGGACTACCGGTTTGGGCCAGAAATGAAACGAACACACCCAATCCACTTTTTGGACCAAATAGGGATGTTTTGATTCGTTTTGGTTAGTTTCGGTACTATGTAAAAAACCATGCCGGTATAGCATTTAATGCACCGATTTGGGACGAAAACGAAAAGGACTACCGATTCACGCCAAAAACGAAACGAACGCACCCAATCCACTTTTGTGGACCAAATAGGGATGTTTTGGTTCGTTTTGGTTAGTTTCGGTACTGTGTAAAAACCATGCCAGTATAGCATTTAATGCACCGATTCGGGCCGGAAACGAAAAGGACTACCGATTCGCGCCAAAAAACGAAACGAACACACCCAATCCACTTTTTTGGACCCAATAGTGTTGTTGTGGTTCGTTTTGGTCAGTTTCATTACTGTGCAAAAAACCATGCCGGTATAGCATTTAATGCACCGATTCGGGCCGGAAACGAAATGGACTACCGATTCACGCAAAAAACGAAACGAACGCACCCAATCCACTTTTTTGGACCCAATAGTGTTGTTTTGGTTCGTTTTGGTCAGTTTCGCTACTGTGCAAAAAACCATGCCGGGTTGCATTGAATGCACCGATTCGGGCCGGAACCGAAACGAACTACCGATTCGGGCCAGAAACGAAACGAGCGCACCCAATCTAGTTTTTTGGACCAAATAGTGATGTTTTGGTTCGTTTTGGTTAGTTTCGTTACTGTGTAAAAACCATGCCAGTATAGCATTTGATCCACCGATTCTGGCCGGAAACGAAATGGACTACCGGTTCGGGCCAGAAAGGAAACGAACGCACCCAATCCACTTTTTTTGGACCCAATAGGGATGTTTTGGTTCATTTTGGTTAGTTTCGGTACTATGTAAAAAACCATGACGGTATAGCATTTAATGCACGGATTCGGGCCGGAAACGAAAAGGACTACCGATTCGCGCCAAAAAACGAAACGAACACACCCAATCCACTTTTTTGGACCCAATAGTGTTGTTGTGGTTCGTTTTGGTCAGTTTCATTACTGTGCAAAAAACCATGCCGGTATAGCATTTAATGCACCGATTCGGGCCGGAAACGAAATGGACTACCGATTCGCGCCAAAAATGAAACGAACGCACCCAATCCACTTTTTTGGACCCAACAGTGTTGCTGTGGTTCGTTTTGGTCAGTTTCATTACTGTGCAAAAAACCATGCCGGTATAGCATTTAATGCACCGATTCGGGCCGGAAACGAAATGGACTACCGATTCGCGCCAAAAACGAAACGAACGCACCCAATCCACTTTTTTGGACCCAATAGTGTTGTTGTGGTTCGTTTTGGTCAGTTTCATTACTGTGCAAAAAACCATGCCGGTATAGCATTTAATGCACCGATTCGGGCCGGAAACGAAATGAACTAGCGATTCATGCCAAAAACGAAACGAACGCACTCAATCCACTTTTTTGGACCCAATAGTGATGTTTTGGTTCGTTTTGGTCAGTTTCGCTACTGTGCAAAAAGCCATGCCGGGTTGCATTGAATGCACCGATTCGGGCCGGAACCGAAACGAACTATCGATTCGGGCCAGAAACGAAACGAGCGCACCCAATCCAGTTTTTTGGACCAAATAGTGATGTTTTGGTTTGTTTCGTTACTGTGTAAAAAACCATGCCAATATAGCATTTAATGCACCTATTCGGGCCGGAAACGAAATGGACTACCGGTTTGGGCCAGAAATGAAACGAACACACCCAATCCACTTTTTGGACCAAATAGGGATGTTTTGATTCGTTTTGGTTAGTTTCGGTACTATGTAAAAAACCATGCCGGTATAGCATTTAATGCACCGATTTGGGACGAAAACGAAAAGGACTACCGATTCACGCCAAAAACGAAACGAACGCACCCAATCCACTTTTGTGGACCAAATAGGGATGTTTTGGTTCGTTTTGGTTAGTTTCGGTACTGTGTAAAAACCATGCCAGTATAGCATTTAATGCACCGATTCGGGCCGGAAACGAAAAGGACTACCGATTCGCGCCAAAAAACGAAACGAACACACCCAATCCACTTTTTTGGACCCAATAGTGTTGTTGTGGTTCGTTTTGGTCAGTTTCATTACTGTGCAAAAAACCATGCCGGTATAGCATTTAATGCACCGATTCGGGCCAGAAACGAAATGGACTACCGATTCGCGCCAAAAACGAAACGAACGCACCCAATCCACTTTTTTGGACCCAATAGTGTTGCTTTGGTTCGTTTTGGTCAGTTTCGCTACTGTGCAAAAAACCATGCCGGGTTGCATTGAATGCACCGATTCGGGCCGGAACCGAAACGAACTACCGATTCGGGCCAGAAACGAAACGAGCGCACCCAATCTAGTTTTTTGGACCAAATAGTGATGTTTTGGTTCGTTTTGGTTAGTTTCGTTACTGTGTAAAAACCATGCCAGTATAGCATTTGATCCACCGATTCTGGCCGGAAACGAAATGGACTACCGGTTCGGGCCAGAAAGGAAACGAACGCACCCAATCCACTTTTTTTGGACCCAATAGGGATGTTTTGGTTCATTTTGGTTAGTTTCGGTACTATGTAAAAAACCATGACGGTATAGCATTTAATGCACGGATTCGGGCCGGAAACGAAAAGGACTACCGATTCGCGCCAAAAAACGAAACGAACACACCCAATCCACTTTTTTGGACCCAATAGTGTTGTTGTGGTTCGTTTTGGTCAGTTTCATTACTGTGCAAAAAACCATGCCGGTATAGCATTTAATGCACCGATTCGGGCCGGAAACGAAATGGACTACCGATTCGCGCCAAAAATGAAACGAACGCACCCAATCCACTTTTTTGGACCCAACAGTGTTGCTGTGGTTCGTTTTGGTCAGTTTCATTACTGTGCAAAAAACCATGCCGGTATAGCATTTAATGCACCGATTCGGGCCGGAAACGAAATGGACTACCGATTCGCGCCAAAAATGAAACGAACGCACCCAATCCACTTTTTTGGACCCAATAGTGTTGTTGTGGTTCGTTTTGGTCAGTTTCATTACTGTGCAAAAAACCATGCCGGTATAGCATTTAATGCACCGATTCGGGCCGGAAACGAAATGAACTAGCGATTCACGCCAAAAACGAAACGAACGCACTCAATCCACTTTTTTGGACCCAATAGTGATGTTTTGGTTCGTTTTGGTCAGTTTCGCTACTGTGCAAAAAGCCATGCCGGGTTGCATTGAATGCACCGATTCGGGCCGGAACCGAAACGAACTACCGATTCGGGCCAGAAACGAAACGAGCGCACCCAATCCAGTTTTTTGGACCAAATAGTGATGTTTTGGTTTGTTTCGTTACTGTGTAAAAAACCATGCCAATATAGCATTTAATGCACCTATTCGGGCCGGAAACGAAATGGACTACCGGTTTGGGCCAGAAATGAAACGAACACACCCAATCCACTTTTTGGACCAAATAGGGATGTTTTGATTCGTTTTGGTTAGTTTCGGTACTATGTAAAAAACCATGCCGGTATAGCATTTAATGCACCGATTTGGGACGAAAACGAAAAGGACTACCGATTCACGCCAAAAACGAAACGAACGCACCCAATCCACTTTTGTGGACCAAATAGGGATGTTTTGGTTCGTTTTGGTTAGTTTCGGTACTGTGTAAAAACCATGCCAGTATAGCATTTAATGCACCGATTCGGGCCGGAAACGAAAAGGACTACCGATTCGCGCCAAAAAACGAAACGAACACACCCAATCCACTTTTTTGGACCCAATAGTGTTGTTGTGGTTCGTTTTGGTCAGTTTCATTACTGTGCAAAAAACCATGCCGGTATAGCATTTAATGCACCGATTCGGGCCGGAAACGAAATGGACTACCGATTCGCGCCAAAAACGAAACGAACGCACCCAATCCACTTTTTTGGACCCAATAGTGTTGTTTTGGTTCGTTTTGGTCAGTTTCGCTACTGTGCAAAAAACCATGCCGGGTTGCATTGAATGCACCGATTCGGGCCGGAACCGAAACGAACTACCGATTCGGGCCAGAAACGAAACGAGCGCACCCAATCTAGTTTTTTGGACCAAATAGTGATGTTTTGGTTCGTTTTGGTTAGTTTCGTTACTGTGTAAAAACCATGCCAGTATAGCATTTGATCCACCGATTCTGGCCGGAAACGAAATGGACTACCGGTTCGGGCCAGAAAGGAAACGAACGCACCCAATCCACTTTTTTTGGACCCAATAGGGATGTTTTGGTTCATTTTGGTTAGTTTCGGTACTATGTAAAAAACCATGCCGGTATAGCATTTAATGCACGGATTCGGGCCGGAAACGAAAAGGACTACCGATTCGCGCCAAAAAACGAAACGAACACACCCAATCCACTTTTTTGGACCCAATAGTGTTGTTGTGGTTCGTTTTGGTCAGTTTCATTACTGTGCAAAAAACCATGCCGGTATAGCATTTAATGCACCGATTCGGGCCGGAAACGAAATGGACTACCGATTCGCGCCAAAAATGAAACGAACGCACCCAATCCACTTTTTTGGACCCAACAGTGTTGCTGTGGTTCGTTTTGGTCAGTTTCATTACTGTGCAAAAAACCATGCCGGTATAGCATTTAATGCACCGATTCGGGCCGGAAACGAAATGGACTACCGATTCGCGCCAAAAACGAAACGAACGCACCCAATCCACTTTTTTGGACCCAATAGTGATGTTTTGGTTCGTTTTGGTCAGTTTCGCTACTGTGCAAAAAACCATGCCGGGTTGCATTGAATGCACCGATTCGGGCCGGAACCGAAACGAACTACCGATTCGGGCCAGAAACGAAACGAGCGCACCCAATCTAGTTTTTTGGACCAAATAGTGATGTTTTGGTTCGTTTTGGTTAGTTTCGTTACTGTGTAAAAACCATGCCAGTATAGCATTTGATGCACCGATTCTGGTCGGAAACGAAATGGACTACCGGTTCGGGCCAGAAAGGAAACGAACGCACCCAATCCACTTTTTTTGGACCCAATAGGGATGTTTTGGTTCATTTTGGTTAGTTTCGGTACTGTGTAAAAAACCATGCCGGTATAGCATTTAATGCACCGATTCGGGCCGGAAACGAAAAGGACTACCGATTCGCGCCAAAAAACGAAACGAACACACCCAATCCACTTTTTTGGACCCAATAGTGTTGTTGTGGTTCGTCTTGGTCAGTTTCATTACTGTGCAAAAAACCATGCCGGTATAGCATTTAATGCACCGATTCGGGCCGGAAACGAAATGGACTACCGATTCGCGCCAAAAACGAAACGAACGCACCCAATCCACTTTTTTGGACCCAACAGTGTTGCTGTGGTTCGTTTTGGTCAGTTTCATTACTGTGCAAAAAACCATGCCGGTATAGCATTTAATGTACCGATTCGGGCCGGAAACGAAATGGACTACCGATTCGCGCCAAAAACGAAACGAACGCACCCAATCCACTTTTTTGGACCCAATAGTGTTGTTGTGGTTCGTTTTGGTCAGTTTCATTACTGTGCAAAAAACCATGCCGGTATAGCATTTAATGCACCGATTCGGGCCGGAAACGAAATGAACTAGCGATTCACGCCAAAAACGAAACGAACGCACTCAATCCACTTTTTTGGACCCAATAGTGATGTTTTGGTTCGTTTTGGTCAGTTTCGCTACTGTGCAAAAAGCCATGCCGGGTTGCATTGAATTCACCGATTCGAGCCGGAACCGAAACGAACTATCGATTCGGGCCAGAAACGAAACGAGCGCACCCAATCCAGTTTTTTGGACCAAATAGTGATGTTTTGGTTTGTTTCGTTACTGTGTAAAAAACCATGCCAATATAGCATTTAATGCACCTATTCGGGCCGGAAACGAAATGGACTACCGGTTTGGGCCAGAAATGAAACGAACACACCCAATCCACTTTTTGGACCAAATAGGGATGTTTTGATTCGTTCTGGTCAGTTTCGCTACTGTGTAAAAAACCATGCCGGGTTGCATTGAATGCACCGATTCGGGCCGGAACCGAAACGAACTACCGATTCGGGCCAGAAACGAAACGAGCGCACCCAATCTAGTTTTTTGGACCAAATAGTGATGTTTTGGTTCGTTTTGGTTAGTTTCGTTACTGTGTAAAAACCATGCCAGTATAGCATTTGATCCACCGATTCTGGCCGGAAACGAAATGGACTACCGGTTCGGGCCAGAAAGGAAACGAACGCACCCAATCCACTTTTTTTGGACCCAATAGGGATGTTTTGGTTCATTTTGGTTAGTTTCGGTACTATGTAAAAAACCATGACGGTATAGCATTTAATGCACGGATTCGGGCCGGAAACGAAAAGGACTACCGATTCGCGCCAAAAAACGAAACGAACACACCCAATCCACTTTTTTGGACCCAATAGTGTTGTTGTGGTTCGTTTTGGTCAGTTTCATTACTGTGCAAAAAACCATGCCGGTATAGCATTTAATGCACCGATTCGGGCCGGAAACGAAATGGACTACCGATTCGCGCCAAAAATGAAACGAACGCACCCAATCCACTTTTTTGGACCCAACAGTGTTGCTGTGGTTCGTTTTGGTCAGTTTCATTACTGTGCAAAAAACCATGCCGGTATAGCATTTAATGCACCGATTCGGGCCGGAAACGAAATGGACTACCGATTCGCGCCAAAAATGAAACGAACGCACCCAATCCACTTTTTTGGACCCAATAGTGTTGTTGTGGTTCGTTTTGGTCAGTTTCATTACTGTGCAAAAAACCATGCCGGTATAGCATTTAATGCACCGATTCGGGCCGGAAACGAAATGAACTAGCGATTCACGCCAAAAACGAAACGAACGCACTCAATCCACTTTTTTGGACCCAATAGTGATGTTTTGGTTCGTTTTGGTTAGTTTCGCTACTGTGCAAAAAGCCATGCCGGGTTGCATTGAATGCACCGATTCGGGCCGGAACCGAAACGAACTACCGATTCGGGCCAGAAACGAAACGAGCGCACCCAATCCAGTTTTTTGGACCAAATAGTGATGTTTTGGTTTGTTTCGTTACTGTGTAAAAAACCATGCCAATATAGCATTTAATGCACCTATTCGGGCCGGAAACGAAATGGACTACCGGTTTGGGCCAGAAATGAAACGAACACACCCAATCCACTTTTTGGACCAAATAGGGATGTTTTGATTCGTTTTGGTTAGTTTCGGTACTATGTAAAAAACCATGCCGGTATAGCATTTAATGCACCGATTTGGGACGAAAACGAAAAGGACTACCGATTCACGCCAAAAACGAAACGAACGCACCCAATCCACTTTTGTGGACCAAATAGGGATGTTTTGGTTCGTTTTGGTTAGTTTCGGTACTGTGTAAAAACCATGCCAGTATAGCATTTAATGCACCGATTCGGGCCGGAAACGAAAAGGACTACCGATTCGCGCCAAAAAACGAAACGAACACACCCAATCCACTTTTTTGGACCCAATAGTGTTGTTGTGGTTCGTTTTGGTCAGTTTCATTACTGTGCAAAAAACCATGCCGGTATAGCATTTAATGCACCGATTCGGGCCGGAAACGAAATGGACTACCGATTCGCGCCAAAAACGAAACGAACGCACCCAATCCACTTTTTTGGACCCAATAGTGTTGTTTTGGTTCGTTTTGCTCAGTTTCGCTACTGTGCAAAAAACCATGCCGGGTTGCATTGAATGCACCGATTCGGGCCGGAACCGAAACGAACTACCGATTCGGGCCAGAAACGAAACGAGCGCACCCAATCTAGTTTTTTGGACCAAATAGTGATGTTTTGGTTCGTTTTGGTTAGTTTCGTTACTGTGTAAAAACCATACCAGTATAGCATTTGATCCACCGATTCTGGCCGGAAACGAAATGGACTACCGGTTCGGGCCAGAAAGGAAACGAACGCACCCAATCCACTTTTTTTGGACCCAATAGGGATGTTTTGGTTCATTTTGGTTAGTTTCGGTACTATGTAAAAAACCATGCCGGTATAGCATTTAATGCACGGATTCGGGCCGGAAACGAAAAGGACTACCGATTCGCGCCAAAAAACGAAACGAACACACCCAATCCACTTTTTTGGACCCAATAGTGTTGTTGTGGTTCGTTTTGGTCAGTTTCATTACTGTGCAAAAAACCATGCCGGTATAGCATTTAATGCACCGATTCGGGCCGGAAACGAAATGGACTACCGATTCGCGCCAAAAATGAAACGAACGCACCCAATCCACTTTTTTGGACCCAACAGTGTTGCTGTGGTTCGTTTTGGTCAGTTTCATTACTGTGCAAAAAACCATGCCGGTATAGCATTTAATGCACCGATTCGGGCCGGAAACGAAATGGACTACCGATTCGCGCCAAAAACGAAACGAACGCACCCAATCCACTTTTTTGGACCCAATAGTGATGTTTTGGTTCGTTTTGGTCAGTTTCGCTACTGTGCAAAAAACCATGCCGGGTTGCATTGAATGCACCGATTCGGGCCGGAACCGAAACGAACTACCGATTCGGGCCAGAAACGAAACGAGCGCACCCAATCTAGTTTTTTGGACCAAATAGTGATGTTTTGGTTCGTTTTGGTTAGTTTCGTTACTGTGTAAAAACCATGCCAGTATAGCATTTGATGCACCGATTCTGGTCGGAAACGAAATGGACTACCGGTTCGGGCCAGAAAGGAAACGAACGCACCCAATCCACTTTTTTTGGACCCAATAGGGATGTTTTGGTTCATTTTGGTTAGTTTCGGTACTGTGTAAAAAACCATGCCGGTATAGCATTTAATGCACCGATTCGGGCCGGAAACGAAAAGGACTACCGATTCGCGCCAAAAAACGAAACGAACACACCCAATCCACTTTTTTGGACCCAATAGTGTTGTTGTGGTTCGTCTTGGTCAGTTTCATTACTGTGCAAAAAACCATGCCGGTATAGCATTTAATGCACCGATTCGGGCCGGAAACGAAATGGACTACCGATTCGCGCCAAAAACGAAACGAACGCACCCAATCCACTTTTTTGGACCCAACAGTGTTGCTGTGGTTCGTTTTGGTCAGTTTCATTACTGTGCAAAAAACCATGCCGGTATAGCATTTAATGTACCGATTCGGGCCGGAAACGAAATGGACTACCGATTCGCGCCAAAAACGAAACGAACGCACCCAATCCACTTTTTTGGACCCAATAGTGTTGTTGTGGTTCGTTTTGGTCAGTTTCATTACTGTGCAAAAAACCATGCCGGTATAGCATTTAATGCACCGATTCGGGCCGGAAACGAAATGAACTAGCGATTCACGCCAAAAACGAAACGAACGCACTCAATCCACTTTTTTGGACCCAATAGTGATGTTTTGGTTCGTTTTGGTCAGTTTCGCTACTGTGCAAAAAGCCATGCCGGGTTGCATTGAATGCACCGATTCGAGCCGGAACCGAAACGAACTATCGATTCGGGCCAGAAACGAAACGAGCGCACCCAATCCAGTTTTTTGGACCAAATAGTGATGTTTTGGTTTGTTTCGTTACTGTGTAAAAAACCATGCCAATATAGCATTTAATGCACCTATTCGGGCCGGAAACGAAATGGACTACCGGTTTGGGCCAGAAATGAAACGAACACACCCAATCCACTTTTTGGACCAAATAGGGATGTTTTGATTCGTTTTGGTTAGTTTCGGTACTATGTAAAAAACCATGCCGGTATAGCATTTAATGCACCGATTTGGGACGAAAACGAAAAGGACTACCGATTCACGCCAAAAACGAAACGAACGCACCCAATCCTCTTTTGTGGACCAAATAGGGATGTTTTGGTTCGTTTTGGTTAGTTTCGGTACTGTGTAAAAACCATGCCAGTATAGCATTTAATGCACCGATTCGGGCCGGAAACGAAAAGGACTACCGATTCGCGCCAAAAAACGAAACGAACACACCCAATCCACTTTTTTGGACCCAATAGTGTTGTTGTGGTTCGTTTTGGTCAGTTTCATTACTGTGCAAAAAACCATGCCGGTATAGCATTTAATGCACCGATTCGGGCCGGAAACGAAATGGACTACCGATTCGCGCCAAAAACGAAACGAACGCACCCAATCCACTTTTTTGGACCCAATAGTGTTGTTTTGGTTCGTTTTGGTCAGTTTCGCTACTGTGCAAAAAACCATGCCGGGTTGCATTGAATGCACCGATTCGGGCCGGAACCGAAACGAACTACCGATTCGGGCCAGAAACGAAACGAGCGCACCCAATCTAGTTTTTTGGACCAAATAGTGATGTTTTGGTTCGTTTTGGTTAGTTTCGTTACTGTGTAAAAACCATGCCAGTATAGCATTTGATCCACCGATTCTGGCCGGAAACGAAATGGACTACCGGTTCGGGCCAGAAAGGAAACGAACGCACCCAATCCACTTTTTTTGGACCCAATAGGGATGTTTTGGTTCATTTTGGTTAGTTTCGGTACTATGTAAAAAACCATGCCGGTATAGCATTTAATGCACGGATTCGGGCCGGAAACGAAAAGGACTACCGATTCGCGCCAAAAAACGAAACGAACACACCCAATCCACTTTTTTGGACCCAATAGTGTTGTTGTGGTTCGTTTTGGTCAGTTTCATTACTGTGCAAAAAACCATGCCGGTATAGCATTTAATGCACCGATTCGGGCCGGAAACGAAAAGGACTACCGATTCGCGCCAAAAAACGAAACGAACACACCCAATCCACTTTTTTGGACCCAATAGTGTTGTTGTGGTTCGTTTTGGTCAGTTTCATTACTGTGCAAAAAACCATGCCGGTATAGCATTTAATGCACCGATTCGGGCCGGAAACGAAATGGACTACCGATTCGCACCAAAAATGAAACGAACGCACCCAATCCACTTTTTTGGACCCAACAGTGTTGCTGTGGTTCGTTTTGGTCAGTTTCATTACTGTGCAAAAAACCATGCCGGTATAGCATTTAATGCACCGATTCGGGCCGGAAACGAAATGGACTACCGATTCGCGCCAAAAACGAAACGAACGCACCCAATCCACTTTTTTGGACCCAATAGTGTTGTTGTGGTTCGTTTTGGTCAGTTTCATTACTGTGCAAAAAACCATGCCGGTATAGCATTTAATGCACCGATTCGGGCCGGAAACGAAATGAACTACCGATTCACGCCAAAAACGAAACGAACGCACTCAATCCACTTTTTTGGACCCAATAGTGATGTTTTGGTTCGTTTTGGTCAGTTTCGCTACTGTGCAAAAAGCCATGCCGGGTTGCATTGAATGCACCGATTCGGGCCGGAACCGAAACGAACTACCGATTCGGGCCAGAAACGAAACGAGCGCACCCAATCCAGTTTTTTGGACCAAATAGTGATGTTTTGGTTCGTTTTGGTTAGTTTCGTTACTGTGTAAAAAACCATGCCAATATAGCATTTGATGCACCGATTCGGGCCAGAAACGAAACGAGCGCACCCAATCCAGTTTTTTGGACCAAATAGTGATGTTTTGGTTCGTTTTGGTTAGTTTCGTTACTGTGTAAAAACCATGCCAGTATAGCATTTGATGCACCGATTCTGGCCGGAAACGAAATGGACTACCGGTTCGGGCCAGAAAGGAAACGAACGCACCCAATCCACTTTTTTTGGACCCAATAGGGATGTTTTGGTTCATTTTGGTTAGTTTCGGTACTGTGTAAAAAACCCTGCCGGTATAGCATTTAATGCACCGATTCGGGCCGGAAACGAAAAGGACTACCGATTCGCGCCAAAAAACGAAATGAACACACCCAATCCACTTTTTTGGACCCAATAGTGTTGTTGTGGTTCGTTTTGGTCAGTTTCATTACTGTGCAAAAAACCATGCCGGTATAGCATCTAATGCACCGATTCAGGCTGGAAACGAAATGAACTACCGATTCACGCCAAAAACGAAATGAATGCACCCAATCCACTTTTTTGGACCCAACAGTGTTGCTGTGGTTCGTTTTGGTCAGATTCATTACTGTGCAAAAAACCATGCCAGTATAGCATTTAATGCACCGATTCAGGCTGGAAACGAAATGAACTACCGATTCACGCAAAAAACGAAACGAACGCACTCAATCCACTTTTTTGGACCCAATAGTGATGTTTTGGTTCGTTTTGGTCAGTTTCGCTACTGTGCAAAAAACCATGCCGGGTTGCATTGAATGCACCGATTCGGGCCGGAACCGAAACGAACTACCGATTCGGGCCAGAAACGAAACGAGCGCACCCAATCCAGTTTTTTGGACCAAATAGTGATGTTTTGGTTCGTTTTGGTTAGTTTCGTTACTGTGTAAAAAACCATGCCAATATAGCATTTGATGCACCTATTCGGGCGGGAAACGAAATGGACTACCGGTTCGGGCCAGAAATGAAACGAACGCACCCAATCCACTTTTTGGACCAAATAGGGATGTTTTGGTTCGTTTTGGTTAGTTTCGGTACTGTGTAAAAAACCATGCCGGTATAGAATTTAATGCACCGATTCGGGCCGGAAACGAAAAGGACTACCGATTCGCGCCAAAAAACGAAATGATCACACCCAATCCACTTTTTTGGACCCAATAGTGTTGTTGTGGTTCGTTTTGGTCAGTTTCATTACTGTGCAAAAAACCATGCCGGTATAGCATTTAATGCACCGATTCGGGCCGGAAACGAAATGGACTACCGATTCGCGCCAAAAACGAAACGAACGCACCCAATCCACTTTTTTGGACCCAATAGTGTTGTTTTGGTTCGTTTTGGTCAGTTTCGCTACTGTGCAAAAAACCATGCCGGGTTGCATTGAATGCACCGATTCGGGCCGGAACCGAAACGAACTACCGATTCGGGCCAGAAATGAAACGAGCGCACCCAATCCAGTTTTTTGGACCAAATAGTGATGTTTTGGTTTGTTTCGTTACTGTGTAAAAAACCATGCCAATATAGCATTTAATGCACCTATTCGGGCCGGAAACGAAATGGACTACCGGTTTGGGCCAGAAATGAAACGAACACACCCAATCCACTTTTTGGACCAAATAGGGATGTTTTGATTCGTTTTGGTTAGTTTCGGTACTATGTAAAAAACCATGCCGGTATAGCATTTAATGCACCGATTTGGGACGAAAACGAAAAGGACTACCGATTCACGCCAAAAACGAAACGAACGCACCCAATCCACTTTTGTGGACCAAATAGGGATGTTTTGGTTCGTTTTGGTTAGTTTCGGTACTGTGTAAAAACCATGCCAGTATAGCATTTAATGCACCGATTCGGGCCGGAAACGAAAAGGACTACCGATTCGCGCCAAAAAACGAAACGAACACACCCAATCCACTTTTTTGGACCCAATAGTGTTGTTGTGGTTCGTTTTGGTCAGTTTCATTACTGTGCAAAAAACCATGCCGGTATAGCATTTAATGCACCGATTCGGGCCGGAAACGAAATGGACTACCGATTCGCGCCAAAAACGAAACGAACGCACCCAATCCACTTTTTTGGACCCAATAGTGTTGTTTTGGTTCGTTTTGGTCAGTTTCGCTACTGTGCAAAAAACCATGCCGGGTTGCATTGAATGCACCGATTCGGGCCGGAACCGAAACGAACTACCGATTCGGGCCAGAAACGAAACGAGCGCACCCAATCTAGTTTTTTGGACCAAATAGTGATGTTTTGGTTCGTTTTGGTTAGTTTCGTTACTGTGTAAAAACCATGCCAGTATAGCATTTGATCCACCGATTCTGGCCGGAAACGAAATGGACTACCGGTTCGGGCCAGAAAGGAAACGAACGCACCCAATCCACTTTTTTTGGACCCAATAGGGATGTTTTGGTTCATTTTGGTTAGTTTCGGTACTATGTAAAAAACCATGCCGGTATAGCATTTAATGCACGGATTCGGGCCGGAAACGAAAAGGACTACCGATTCGCGCCAAAAAACGAAACGAACACACCCAATCCACTTTTTTGGACCCAATAGTGTTGTTGTGGTTCGTTTTGGTCAGTTTCATTACTGTGCAAAAAACCATGCCGGTATAGCATTTAATGCACCGATTCGGGCCGGAAACGAAATGGACTACCGATTCGCGCCAAAAATGAAACGAACGCACCCAATCCACTTTTTTGGACCCAACAGTGTTGCTGTGGTTCGTTTTGGTCAGTTTCATTACTGTGCAAAAAACCATGCCGGTATAGCATTTAATGCACCGATTCGGGCCGGAAACGAAATGGACTACCGATTCGCGCCAAAAACGAAACGAACGCACCCAATCCACTTTTTTGGACCCAATAGTGTTGTTGTGGTTCGTTTTGGTCAGTTTCATTACTGTGCAAAAAACCATGCCGGTATAGCATTTAATGCACCGATTCGGGCCGGAAACGAAATGGACTACCGATTCGCGCCAAAAACGAAACGAACGCACCCAATCCACTTTTTTGGACCCAATAGTGTTGTTTTGGTTCGTTTTGGTCAGTTTCGCTACTGTGCAAAAAACCATGCCGGGTTGCATTGAATGCACCGATTCGGGCCGGAACCGAAACGAACTACCGATTCGGGCCAGAAACGAAACGAGCGCACCCAATCCAGTTTTTTGGACCAAATAGTGATGTTTTGGTTTGTTTCGTTACTGTGTAAAAAACCATGCCAATATAGCATTTAATGCACCTATTCGGGCCGGAAACGAAATGGACTACCGGTTTGGGCCAGAAATGAAACGAACACACCCAATCCACTTTTTGGACCAAATAGGGATGTTTTGATTCGTTTTGGTTAGTTTCGGTACTATGTAAAAAACCATGCCGGTATAGCATTTAATGCACCGATTTGGGACGAAAACGAAAAGGACTACCGATTCACGCCAAAAACGAAACGAACGCACCCAATCCACTTTTGTGGACCAAATAGGGATGTTTTGGTTCGTTTTGGTTAGTTTCGGTACTGTGTAAAAACCATGCCAGTATAGCATTTAATGCACCGATTCGGGCCGGAAACGAAAAGGACTACCGATTCGCGCCAAAAAACGAAACGAACACACCCAATCCACTTTTTTGGACCCAATAGTGTTGTTGTGGTTCGTTTTGGTCAGTTTCATTACTGTGCAAAAAACCATGCCGGTATAGCATTTAAAGCACCGATTCGGGCCGGAAACGAAATGGACTACCGATTCGCGCCAAAAACGAAACGAACGCACCCAATCCACTTTTTTGGACCCAATAGTGTTGTTTTGGTTCGTTTTGGTCAGTTTCGCTACTGTGCAAAAAACCATGCCGGGTTGCATTGAATGCACCGATTCGGGCCGGAACCGAAACGAACTACCGATTCGGGCCAGAAACGAAACGAGCGCACCCAATCTAGTTTTTTGGACCAAATAGTGATGTTTTGGTTCGTTTTGGTTAGTTTCGTTACTGTGTAAAAACCATGCCAGTATAGCATTTGATCCACCGATTCTGGCCGGAAACGAAATGGACTACCGGTTCGGGCCAGAAAGGAAACGAACGCACCCAATCCACTTTTTTTGGACCCAATAGGGATGTTTTGGTTCATTTTGGTTAGTTTCGGTACTATGTAAAAAACCATGCCGGTATAGCATTTAATGCACGGATTCGGGCCGGAAACGAAAAGGACTACCGATTCGCGCCAAAAAACGAAACGAACACACCCAATCCACTTTTTTGGACCCAATAGTGTTGTTGTGGTTCGTTTTGGTCAGTTTCATTACTGTGCAAAAAACCATGCCGGTATAGCATTTAATGCACCGATTCGGGCCGGAAACGAAATGGACTACCGATTCGCGCCAAAAACGAAACGAACGCACCCAATCCACTTTTTTGGACCCAATAGTGTTGTTTTGGTTCGTTTTGGTCAGTTTCGCTACTGTGCAAAAAACCATGCCGGGTTGCATTGAATGCACCGATTCGGGCCGGAACCGAAACGAACTACCGATTCGGGCCAGAAACGAAACGAGCGCACCCAATCCAGTTTTTTGGACCAAATAGTGATGTTTTGGTTCGTTTTGGTTAGTTTCGTTACTGTGTAAAAAACCATGCCAATATAGCATTTGATGCACCTATTCGGGCGAGAAACGAAATGGACTACCGGTTCGGGCCAGAAATGAAACGAACGCACCCAATCCACTTTTTGGACCAAATAGGGATGTTTTGGTTCGTTTTGGTTAGTTTCGGTACTGTGTAAAAAACCATGCCGGTATAGAATTTAATGCACCGATTCGGGCCGGAAACGAAAAGGACTACCGATTCGCGCCAAAAAACGAAATGATCACACCCAATCCACTTTTTTGGACCCAATAGTGTTGTTGTGGTTCGTTTTGGTCAGTTTCATTACTGTGCAAAAAACCATGCCGGTATAGCATTTAATGCACCGATTCGGGCCGGAAACGAAATGGACTACCGATTCGCGATAAAAACGAAACGAACGCACCCAATCCACTTTTTTGGACCCAATAGTGTTGTTTTGGTTCGTTTTGGTCAGTTTCGCTACTGTGCAAAAAACCATGCCGGGTTGCATTGAATGCACCGATTCGGGCCGGAACCGAAACGAACTACCGATTCGGGCCAGAAACGAAACGAGCGCACCCAATCCAGTTTTTTGGACCAAATAGTGATGTTTTGGTTTGTTTCGTTACTGTGTAAAAAACCATGCCAATATAGCATTTAATGCACCTATTCGGGCCGGAAACGAAATGGACTACCGGTTTGGGCCAGAAATGAAACGAACACACCCAATCCACTTTTTGGACCAAATAGGGATGTTTTGATTCGTTTTGGTTAGTTTCGGTACTATGTAAAAAACCATGCCGGTATAGCATTTAATGCACCGATTTGGGACGAAAACGAAAAGGACTACCGATTCACGCCAAAAACGAAACGAACGCACCCAATCCACTTTTGTGGACCAAATAGGGATGTTTTGGTTCGTTTTGGTTAGTTTCGGTACTGTGTAAAAACCATGCCAGTATAGCATTTAATGCACCGATTCGGGCCGGAAACGAAAAGGACTACCGATTCGCGCCAAAAAACGAAACGAACACACCCAATCCACTTTTTTGGACCCAATAGTGTTGTTGTGGTTCGTTTTGGTCAGTTTCATTACTGTGCAAAAAACCATGCCGGTATAACATTTAATGCACCGATTCGGGCCGGAAACGAAATGGACTACCGATTCGCGCCAAAAACGAAACGAACGCACCCAATCCACTTTTTTGGACCCAATAGTGTTGTTTTGGTTCGTTTTGGTCAGTTTCGCTACTGTGCAAAAAACCATGCCGGGTTGCATTGAATGCACCGATTCGGGCCGGAACCGAAACGAACTACCGATTCGGGCCAGAAACGAAACGAGCGCACCCAATCTAGTTTTTTGGACCAAATAGTGATGTTTTGGTTCGTTTTGGTTAGTTTCGTTACTGTGTAAAAACCATGCCAGTATAGCATTTGATCCACCGATTCTGGCCGGAAACGAAATGGACTACCGGTTCGGGCCAGAAAGGAAACGAACGCACCCAATCCACTTTTTTTGGACCCAATAGGGATGTTTTGGTTCATTTTGGTTAGTTTCGGTACTATGTAAAAAACCATGCCGGTATAGCATTTAATGCACGGATTCGGGCCGGAAACGAAAAGGACTACCGATTCGCGCCAAAAAACGAAACGAACACACCCAATCCACTTTTTTGGACCCAATAGTGTTGTTGTGGTTCGTTTTGGTCAGTTTCATTACTGTGCAAAAAACCATGCCGGTATAGCATTTAATGCACCGATTCGGGCCGGAAACGAAATGGACTACCGATTCGCGCCAAAAATGAAACGAACGCACCCAATCCACTTTTTTGGACCCAACAGTGTTGCTGTGGTTCGTTTTGGTCAGTTTCATTACTGTCCAAAAAACCATGCCGGTATAGCATTTAATGCACCGATTCGGGCCGGAAACGAAATGGACTACCGATTCGCGCCAAAAACGAAACGAACGCACCCAATCCACTTTTTTGGACCCAATAGTGTTGTTGTGGTTCGTTTTGGTCAGTTTCATTACTATGCAAAAAACCATGCCGGTATAGCATTTAATGCACCGATTCGGGCCGGAAACGAAATGAACTACCGATTCACGCCAAAAACGAAACGAACGCACTCAATCCACTTTTTTGGACCCAATACTGATGTTTTGGTTCGTTTTGGTCAGTTTCGCTACTGTGCAAAAAGCCATGCCGGGTTGCATTGAATGCACCGATTCGGGCCGGAACCGAAACGAACTACCGATTCGGGCCAGAAACGAAACGAGCGCACCCAATCCAGTTTTTTGGACCAAATAGTGATGTTTTGGTTCGTTTTGGTTAGTTTCGTTACTGTGTAAAAAACCATGCCAATATAGCATTTGATGCACCGATTCGGGCCAGAAACGAAACGAGCGCACCCAATCCAGTTTTTTGGACCAAATAGTGATGTTTTGGTTCGTTTTGGTTAGTTTCGTTACTGTGTAAAAACCATGCCAGTATAGCATTTGATGCACCGATTCTGGCCGGAAACGAAATGGACTACCGGTTCGGGCCAGAAAGGAAACGAACGCACCCAATCCACTTTTTTTGGACCCAATAGGGAAGTTTTGGTTCATTTTGGTTAGTTTCGGTACTGTGTAAAAAACCCTGCCGGTATAGCATTTAATGCACCGATTCGGGCCGGAAACGAAAAGGACTACCGATTCGCGCCAAAAAACGAAATGAACACACCCAATCCACTTTTTTGGACCCAATAGTGTTGTTGTGGTTCGTTTTGGTCAGTTTCATTACTGTGCAAAAAACCATGCCGGTATAGCATCTAATGCACCGATTCAGGCTGGAAACGAAATGAACTACCGATTCACGCCAAAAACGAAATGAACGCACCCAATCCACTTTTTTGGACCCAACAGTGTTGCTGTGGTTCGTTTTGGTCAGTTTCATTACTGTGCAAAAAACCATGCCAGTATAGCATTTAATGCACCGATTCAGGCTGGAAACGAAATGAACTACCGATTCACGCCAAAAACGAAACGAACGCACTCAATCCACTTTTTTGGACCCAATAGTGATGTTTTGGTTCGTTTTGGTCAGTTTCGCTACTGTGCAAAAAACCATGCCGGGTTGCATTGAATGCACCGATTCGGGCCGGAACCGAAACGAACTACCGATTCGGGCCAGAAACGAAACGAGCGCACCCAATCCAGTTTTTTGGACCAAATAATGATGTTTTGGTTCGTTTTGGTTAGTTTCGTTACTGTGTAAAAAACCATGCCAATATAGCATTTGATGCACCTATTCGGGCGGGAAACGAAATGGACTACCGGTTCGGGCCAGAAATGAAACGAACGCACCCAATCCACTTTTTGGACCAAATAGGGATGTTTTGGTTCGTTTTGGTTAGTTTCGGTACTGTGTAAAAAACCATGCCGGTATAGAATTTAATGCACCGATTCGGGCCGGAAACGAAAAGGACTACCGATTCGCGCCAAAAAACGAAATGATCACACCCAATCCACTTTTTTGGACCCAATAGTGTTGTTGTGGTTCGTTTTGGTCAGTTTCATTACTGTGCAAAAAACCATGCCGGTATAGCATTTAATGCACCGATTCGGGCCGGAAACGAAATGGACTACCGATTCGCGCCAAAAACGAAACGAACGCACCCAATCCACTTTTTTGGACCCAATAGTGTTGTTTTGGTTCGTTTTGGTCAGTTTCGCTACTGTGCAAAAAACCATGCCGGGTTGCATTGAATGCACCGATTCGGACCGGAACCGAAACGAACTACCGATTCGGGCCAGAAACGAAACGAGCGCACCCAATCCAGTTTTTTGGACCAAATAGTGATGTTTTGGTTTGTTTCGTTACTGTGTAAAAAACCATGCCAATATAGCATTTAATGCACCTATTCGGGCCGGAAACGAAATGGACTACCGGTTTGGGCCAGAAATGAAACGAACACACCCAATCCACTTTTTGGACCAAATAGGGATGTTTTGATTCGTTTTGGTTAGTTTCGGTACTATGTAAAAAACCATGCCGGTATAGCATTTAATGCACCGATTTGGGACGAAAACGAAAAGGACTACCGATTCACGCCAAAAACGAAACGAACGCACCCAATCCACTTTTGTGGACCAAATAGGGATGTTTTGGTTCGTTTTGGTTAGTTTCGGTACTATGTAAAAACCATGCCAGTATAGCATTTAATGCACCGATTCGGGCCGGAAACGAAAAGGACTACCGATTCGCGCCAAAAAACGAAACGAACACACCCAATCCACTTTTTTGGACCCAATAGTGTTGTTGTGGTTCGTTTTGGTCAGTTTCATTACTGTGCAAAAAACCATGCCGGTATAGCATTTAATGCACCGATTCGGGCCGGAAACGAAATGGACTACCGATTCGCGCCAAAAACGAAACGAACGCACCCAATCCACTTTTTTGGACCCAATAGTGTTGTTTTGGTTCGTTTTGGTCAGTTTCGCTACTGTGCAAAAAACCATGCCGGGTTGCATTGAATGCACCGATTCGGGCCGGAACCGAAACGAACTACCGATTCGGGCCAGAAACGAAACGAGCGCACCCAATCTAGTTTTTTGGACCAAATAGTGATGTTTTGGTTCGTTTTGGTTAGTTTCGTTACTGTGTAAAAACCATGCCAGTATAGCATTTGATCCACCGATTCTGGCCGGAAACGAAATGGACTACCGGTTCGGGCCAGAAAGGAAACGAACGCACCCAATCCACTTTTTTTGGACCCAATAGGGATGTTTTGGTTCATTTTGGTTAGTTTCGGTACTATGTAAAAAACCATGTCGGTATAGCATTTAATGCACGGATTCGGGCCGGAAACGAAAAGGACTACCGATTCGCGCCAAAAAACGAAACGAACACACCCAATCCACTTTTTTGGACCCAATAGTGTTGTTGTGGTTCGTTTTGGTCAGTTTCATTACTGTGCAAAAAACCATGCCGGTATAGCATTTAATGCACCGATTCGGGCCGGAAACGAAATGGACTACCGATTCGCGCCAAAAATGAAACGAACGCACCCAATCCACTTTTTTGGACCCAACAGTGTTGCTGTGGTTCGTTTTGGTCAGTTTCATTACTGTGCAAAAAACCATGCCGGTATAGCATTTAATGCACCGATTCGGGCCGGAAACGAAATGGACTACCGATTCGCGCCAAAAACGAAACGAACGCACCCAATCCACTTTTTTGGACCCAATAGTGTTGTTGTGGTTCGTTTTGGTCAGTTTCATTACTGTGCAAAAAACCATGCCGGTATAGCATTTAATGCACCGATTCGGGCCGGAAACGAAATGAACTACCGATTCACGCCAAAAACGAAACGAACGCACTCAATCCACTTTTTTGGACCCAATAGTGATGTTTTGGTTCGTTTTGGTCAGTTTCGCTACTGTGCAAAAAGCCATGCCGGGTTGCATTGAATGCACCGATTCGGGCCGGAACCGAAACGAACTACCGATTCGGGCCAGAAACGAAACGAGCGCACCCAATCCAGTTTTTTGGACCAAATAGTGATGTTTTGGTTCGTTTTGGTTAGTTTCGTTACTGTGTAAAAAACCATGCCAATATAGCATTTGATGCACCGATTCGGGCCAGAAACGAAACGAGCGCACCCAATCCAGTTTTTTGGACCAAATAGTGATGTTTTGGTTCGTTTTGGTTAGTTTCGTTACTGTGTAAAAACCATGCCAGTATAGCATTTGATGCACCGATTCTGGCCGGAAACGAAATGTACTACCGGTTCGGGCCAGAAAGGAAACGAACGCACCCAATCCACTTTTTTTGGACCCAATAGGGATGTTTTGGTTCATTTTGGTTAGTTTCGGTACTGTGTAAAAAACCCTGCCGGTATAGCATTTAATGCACCGATTCGGGCCGGAAACGAAAAGGACTACCGATTCGCGCCAAAAAACGAAATGAACACACCCAATCCACTTTTTTGGACCCAATAGTGTTGTTGTGGTTCGTTTTGGTCAGTTTCATTACTGTGCAAAAAACCATGCCGGTATAGCATCTAATGCACCGATTCAGGCTGGAAACGAAATGAACTACCGATTCACGCCAAAAACGAAATGAACGCACCCAATCCACTTTTTTGGACCCAACAGTGTTGCTGTGGTTCGTTTTGGTCAGTTTCATTACTGTGCAAAAAACCATGCCAGTATAGCATTTAATGCACCGATTCAGGCTGGAAACGAAATGAACTACCGATTCACGCCAAAAACGAAACGAACGCACTCAATCCACTTTTTTGGACCCAATAGTGATGTTTTGGTTCGTTTTGGTCAGTTTCGCTACTGTGCAAAAAACCATGCCGGGTTGCATTGAATGCACCGATTCGGGCCGGAACCGAAACGAACTACCGATTCGGGCCAGAAACGAAACGAGCGCACCCAATCCAGTTTTTTGGACCAAATAGTGATGTTTTGGTTCGTTTTGGTTAGTTTCGTTACTGTGTAAAAAACCATGCCAATATAGCATTTGATGCACCTATTCGGGCGGGAAACGAAATGGACTACCGGTTCGGGCCAGAAATGAAACGAACGCACCCAATCCACTTTTTGGACCAAATAGGGATGTTTTGGTTCGTTTTGGTTAGTTTCGGTACTGTGTAAAAAACCATGCCGGTATAGCATTTAATGCACCGATTCGGGCCGGAAACGAAAAGGACTACCGATTCACGCCAAAAACGAAACGAACGCACCCAATCCACTTTTCTGGACCAAATAGGGATGTTTTGGTTCGTTTTGGTTAGTTTCGGTACTGTGTAAAAACCATGCCGGTATAGCATTTAATGCATCGATTCGGGCCGGAAACGAAAAGGACTACCGATTCGCGCCAGAAATGAAACGAACGCACCCAATCCACTTTTTTGGACCCAATAGTGTTGTTGTGGGTCGTTTTGGTCAGTTTCATTACTATGCAAAAAACCATGCCGGTATAGCATTTAATGCACCGATTCGGGCAGGAAACGAAATGAACTACCGATTCGCGCCAAAACCGAAACGAACGCACCCAATCCACTTTTTTGGACCCAATAGTGATGTTTTGGTTCGTTTTGGTCAGTTTCGCTACTGTGCAAAAAACCATGCCGGGTTGCATTGAATGCACCGATTCGGGCCGGAACCGAAACGAACTACCGATTCGGGCCAGAAACGAAACGAGCGCACCCAATCTAGTTTTTTGGACCAAATAGTGATGTTTTGGTTCGTTTTGGTTAGTTTCGTTACTGTGTAAAAACCATGCCAGTATAGCATTTGATGCACCGATTCTGGCCGGAAACGAAATGGACTACCGGTTCGGGCCAGAAAGGAAACGAACGCACCCAATCCACTTTTTTTGGACCCAATAGGGATGTTTTTGTTCATTTTGGTTAGTTTCGGTACTGTGTAAAAAACCCTGCCGGTATAGCATTTAATGCACCGATTCGGGCCGGAAACGAAAAGGACTACCGATTCGCGTCAAAAAACGAAACGAACACACCCAATCCACTTTTTTGGACCCAATAGTGTTGTTGTGGTTCGTTTTGGTCAGTTTCATTACTGTGCAAAAAACCATGCCGGTATAGCATTTAATGCACCGATTCGGGCCGGAAACGAAATGGACTACCGATTCGCGCCAAAAACGAAACGAACGCACCCAATCCACTTTTTTGGACCCAATAGTGTTGTTTTGGTTCGTTTTGGTCAGTTTCGCTACTGTGCAAAAAACCATGCCGGGTTGCATTGAATGCACCGATTCGGGCCGGAACCGAAACGAACTACCGATTCGGGCCAGAAACGAAACGAGCGCACCCAATCTAGTTTTTTGGACCAAATAGTGATGTTTTGGTTCGTTTTGGTTAGTTTCGTTACTGTGTAAAAACCATGCCAGTATAGCATTTGATCCACCGATTCTGGCCGGAAACGAAATGGACTACCGGTTCGGGCCAGAAAGGAAACGAACGCACCCAATCCACTTTTTTTGGACCCAATAGGGATGTTTTGGTTCATTTTGGTTAGTTTCGGTACTATGTAAAAAAACCATGCCGGTATAGCATTTAATGCATCGATTCGGGCCGGAAACGAAAAGGACTACCGATTCGCGCCAAAAAACGAAACGAACACACCCAATCCACTTTTTTGGACCCAATAGTGTTGTTGTGGTTCGTTTTGGTCAGTTTCATTACTGTGCAAAAAACCATGCCGGTATAGCATTTAATGCACCGATTCGGGCCGGAAACGAAATGGACTACCGATTCGCGCCAAAAACGAAACGAACGCACCCAATCCACTTTTTTGGACCCAATAGTGTTGTTGTGGTTCGTTTTGGTCAGTTTCATTACTGTGCAAAAAACCATGCCAGTATAGCATTTAATGCACCGATTCGAGCCGGAAACGAAATGAACTACCGATTCACGCCAAAAACGAAACGAACGCACTCAATCGACTTTTTTGGACCCAATAGTGATGTTTTGGTTCGTTTTGGTCAGTTTCGCTACTGTGCAAAAAGCCATGCCGGGTTGCATTGAATGCACCGATTCGGGCCGGAACCGAAACGAACTACCGATTCGGGCCAGAAACGAAACGAGCGCACCCAATCCAGTTTTTTGGACCAAATAGTGATGTTTTGGTTCGTTTTGGTTAGTTTCGTTACTGTGTAAAAAACCATGCCAATATAGCATTTAATGCACCTATTCGGGCCGGAAACGAAATGGACTACTGGTTCGGGCCAGAAATGAAATGAACGCACCCAATCCACTTTTTGGACCAAATCGGGATGTTTTGGTTCGTTTTGGTTAGTTTCGGTACTGTGTAAAAAACCATGCCGGTATAGCATTTAATGCACCGATTCGGGCCGGAAACGAAAAGGACTACCGATTCATGCCAAAAACGAAACGAACGCACCCAATCCACTTTTCTGGACCAAATAGGGATGTTTTGGTTCGTTTGGTTAGTTTCGGTACTGTGTAAAAACCATGCCGGTATAGCATTTAATGCATCGATTCGGGCCGGAAACGAAAAGGACTACCGATTCGCGCCAGAAATGAAACGAACGCACCCAATCCACTTTTTTGGACCCAATAGTGTTGTTGTGGGTCGTTTTGGTCAGTTTCATTACTATGCAAAAAACCATGCCGGTATAGCATTTTATGCACCGATTCGGGCCGGAAACGAAATGGACTACCGATTCGCGCCAAAAACGAAACGAACGCACCCAATCCACTTTTTTGGACCCAATAGTGTTGTTTTGGTTCGTTTTGGTCAGTTTCGCTACTGTGCAAAAAACCATGCCGGGTTGCATTGAATGCACCGATTCGGGCCGGAACCGAAACGAACTACCGATTCGGGCCAGAAACGAAACGAGCGCACCCAATCTAGTTTTTTGGACCAAATAGTGATGTTTTGGTTCGTTTTGGTTAGTTTCGTTACTGTGTAAAAACCATGCCAGTATAGCATTTGATCCACCGATTCTGGCCGGAAACGAAATGGACTACCGGTTCGGGCCAGAAAGGAAACGAACGCACCCAATCCACTTTTTTTGGACCCAGTAGGGATGTTTTGGTTCATTTTGGTTAGTTTCGGTACTATGTAAAAAAACCATGCCGGTATAGCATTTAATGCATCGATTCGGGCCGGAAACGAAAAGGACTACCGATTCGCGCCAAAAAACGAAACGAACACACCCAATCCACTTTTTTGGACCCAATAGTGTTGTTGTGGTTCGTTTTGGTCAGTTTCATTACTGTGCAAAAAACCATGCCGGTATAGCATTTAATGCACCGATTCGGGCCGGAAACGAAATGGACTACCGATTCGCGCCAAAAACGAAACGAACGCACCCAATCCACTTTTTTGGACCCAATAGTGTTGTTGTGGTTCGTTTTGGTCAGTTTCATTACTGTGCAAAAAACCATGCCAGTATAGCATTTAATGCACCGATTCGGGCCGGAAACGAAATGAACTACCGATTCACGCCAAAAACGAAACGAACGCACTCAATCGACTTTTTTGGACCCAATAGTGATGTTTTGGTTCGTTTTGGTCAGTTTCGCTACTGTGCAAAAAGCCATGCCGGGTTGCATTGAATGCACCGATTCGGGCCGGAACCGAAACGAACTACCGATTCGGGCCAGAAACGAAACGAGCGCACCCAATCCAGTTTTTTGGACCAAATAGTGATGTTTTGGTTCGTTTTGGTTAGTTTCGTTACTGTGTAAAAAACCATGCCAATATAGCATTTAATGCACCTATTCGGGCCGGAAACGAAATGGACTACCGGTTCGGGCCAGAAATGAAATGAACGCACCCAATCCACTTTTTGGACCAAATCGGGATGTTTTGGTTCGTTTTGGTTAGTTTCGGTACTGTGTAAAAAACCATGCCGGTATAGCATTTAATGCACCGATTCGGGCCGGAAACGAAAAGGACTACCGATTCATGCCAAAAACGAAACGAACGCACCCAATCCACTTTTCTGGACCAAATAGGGATGTTTTGGTTCGTTTGGTTAGTTTCGGTACTGTGTAAAAACCATGCCGGTATAGCATTTAATGCATCGATTCGGGCCGGAAACGAAAAGGACTACCGATTCGCGCCAGAAATGAAACGAACGCACCCAATCCACTTTTTTGGACCCAATAGTGTTGTTGTGGGTCGTTTTGGTCAGTTTCATTACTATGCAAAAAACCATGCCGGTATAGCATTTTATGCACCGATTCGGGCAGGAAACGAAATGAACTACCGATTCGCGCCAAAACCGAAACGAACGCACCCAATCCACTTTTTTGGACCCAATAGTGATGTTTTGGTTCGTTTTGGTCAGTTTCGCTACTGTGCAAAAAACCATGCCGGGTTGCATTGAATGCACCGATTCGGGCCGGAACCGAAACGAACTACCGATTCGGGCCAGAAACGAAACGAGCGCACCCAATCTAGTTTTTTGGACCAAATAGTGATGTTTTGGTTCGTTTTGGTTAGTTTCGTTACTGTGTAAAAACCATGCCAGTATAGCATTTGATGCACCGATTCTGGTCGGAAACGAAATGGACTACCGGTTCGGGCCAGAAAGGAAACGAACGCACCCAATCCACTTTTTTTGAACCCAATAGGGATGTTTTGGTTCATTTTGGTTAGTTTCGGTACTGTGTAAAAAACCATGCCGGTATAGCATTTAATGCACCGATTCCGGCCGGAAACGAAAAGGACTACCGATTCGCGCCAAAAAACGAAACGAACACACCCAATCCACTTTTTTGGACCCAATAGTGTTGTTGTGGTTCGTCTTGGTCAGTTTCATTACTATGCAAAAAACCATGCCGGTATAGCATTTAATGCACCGATTCGGGCCGGAAACGAAATGGACTACCGATTCGCGCCAAAAACGAAACGAACGCACCCAATCCACTTTTTTGGACCCAACAGTGTTGCTGTGGTTCGTTTTGGTTAGTTTCATTACTGTGCAAAAAATCATGCCGGTATAGCATTTAATGCACCGATTCGGGCCGAAAACGAAATGGACTACCGATTCGCGCCAAAAACGAAACGAACGCACCCAATCCACTTTTTTGGACCCAATAGTGTTGTTGTGGTTCGTTTTGGTCAGTTTCATTACTGTGCAAAAAACCATGCCGGTATAGCATTTAATGCACCGATTCGGGCCGGAAACGAAATGGACTACCGATTCGCGCCAAAAACGAAACGAACGCACCCAATCCACTTTTTTGGACCCAATAGTGTTGTTTTGGTTCGTTTTGGTCAGTTTCGCTACTGTGCAAAAAACCATGCCGGGTTGCATTGAATGCACCGATTCGGGCCGGAACCGAAACGAACTACCGATTCGGGCCAGAAACGAAACGAGCGCACCCAATCTAGTTTTTTGGACCAAATAGTGATGTTTTGGTTCGTTTTGGTTAGTTTCGTTACTGTGTAAAAATCATGCCAGTATAGCATTTGATCCACCGATTCTGGCCGGAAACGAAATGGACTACCGGTTCGGGCCAGAAAGGAAACGAACGCACCCAATCCACTTTTTTTGGACCCAATAGGGATGTTTTGGTTCATTTTGGTTAGTTTCGGTACTATGTAAAAAACCATGCCGGTATAGCATTTAATGCACCGATTCGGGCCGAAAACGAAATGGACTACCGATTCGCGCCAAAAACGAAACGAACGCACCCAATCCACTTTTTTGGACCCAATAGTGTTGTTGTGGTTCGTTTTGGTCAGTTTCATTACTGTGCAAAAAACCATGCCGGTATAGCATTTAATGCACCGATTCGGGCCGGAAACGAAATGGACTACCGATTCGCGCCAAAAACGAAACGAACGCACCCAATCCACTTTTTTGGACCCAATAGTGTTGTTTTGGTTCGTTTTGGTCAGTTTCGCTACTGTGCAAAAAACCATGCCGGGTTGCATTGAATGCACCGATTCGGGCCGGAACCGAAACGAACTACCGATTCGGGCCAGAAACGAAACGAGCGCACCCAATCTAGTTTTTTGGACCAAATAGTGATGTTTTGGTTCGTTTTGGTTAGTTTCGTTACTGTGTAAAAATCATGCCAGTATAGCATTTGATCCAGCGATTCTGGCCGGAAACGAAATGGACTACCGGTTCGGGCCAGAAAGGAAACGAACGCACCCAATCCACTTTTTTTGAACCCAATAGGGATGTTTTGGTTCGTTTTGGTCAGTTTCATTACTGTGCAAAAAACCATGCCGGTATAGCATTTAATGCACCGATTCGGCCCGGAAACGAAAAGGACTACCGATTCGCGCCAAAAAACGAAACGAACACACCCAATCCACTTTTTTGGACCCAATAGTGATGTTTTAGTTCGTTTTGGTCAGTTTCGCTACTGTGCAAAAAGCCATGCCGGGTTGCATTGAATGCACCGATTCGGGCCGGAACCGAAACGAACTACCGATTCGGGCCAGAAACGAAACGAGCGCACCCAATCCAGTTTTTTGGACCAAATAGTGATGTTTTGGTTCGTTTTGGTTAGTTTCGTTACTGTGTAAAAAACCATGCCAATATAGCATTTAATGCACCTATTCGGGCCGGAAACGAAATGGACTGCCGGTTCGGGCCAGAAATGAAACGAACGCACCCAATCCACTTTTTGGACCAAATAGGGATGTTTTGGTTCGTTTTGGTTAGTTTCGGTACTGTGTAAAAAACCATGCCGGTATAGCATTTAATGCACCGATTCGGGCCGGAAACGAAAAGGACTACCGATTCATGCCAAAAACGAAACGAACGCACCCAATCCACTTTTTTGGACCCAATAGTGTTGTTGTGGTTCGTCTTGGTCAGTTTCATTACTGTGCAAAAAACCATGCCGGTATAGCATTTAATGCACCGATTCGGCCCGGAAATGAAAAGGACTACCGATTCGCGCCAAAAAACGAAACGAACACACCCAATCCACTTTTTTGGACCCAATAGTGTTGTTGTGGGTCGTTTTGGTCAGTTTCATTACTATGCAAAAAACCATGCCGGTATAGCATTTAATGCACCGATTCGGGCAGGAAACGAAATGAACTACCGATTCGCGCCAAAACCGAAACGAACGCACCCAATCCACTTTTTTGGACCCAATAGTGATGTTTTGGTTCGTTTTGGTCAGTTTCGCTACTGTGCAAAAAACCATGCCGGGTTGCATTGAATGCACCGATTCGGGCCGGAACCGAAACGAACTACCGATTCGGGCCAGAAACGAAACGGGCGCACCCAATCTAGTTTTTTGGACCAAATAGTGATGTTTTGGTTCGTTTTGGTTAGTTTCGTTACTGTGTAAAAACCATGCCAGTATAGCATTTGATGCACCGATTCTGGTCGGAAACGAAATGGACTACCGGTTCGGGCCAGAAAGGAAACGAACGCACCCAATCCACTTTTTTTGGACCCAATAGGGATGTTTTGGTTCATTTTGGTTAGTTTCGGTACTGTGTAAAAAACCATGCCGGTATAGCATTTAATGCACCGATTCGGGCAGGAAACGAAATGAACTACCGATTCGCGCCAAAACCGAAACGAACGCACCCAATCCACTTTTTTGGACCCAATAGTGATGTTTTGGTTCGTTTTGGTCAGTTTCGCTACTGTGCAAAAAACCATGCCGGGTTGCATTGAATGCACCGATTCGGGCCGGAACCGAAACGAACTACCGATTCGGGCCAGAAACGAAACGAGCGCACCCAATCTAGTTTTTTGGACCAAATAGTGATGTTTTGGTTCGTTTTGGTTAGTTTCGTTACTGTGTAAAAACCATGCCAGTATAGCATTTGATGCACCGATTCTGGTCGGAAACGAAATGGACTACCGGTTCGGGCCAGAAAGGAAACGAACGCACCCAATCCACTTTTTTTGAACCCAATAGGGATGTTTTGGTTCATTTTGGTTAGTTTCGGTACTGTGTAAAAAACCATGCCGGTATAGCATTTAATGCACCGATTCGGCCCGGAAACGAAAAGGACTACCGATTCGCGCCAAAAAACGAAACGAACACACCCAATCCACTTTTTTGGACCCAATAGTGTTGTTGTGGTTCGTCTTGGTCAGTTTCATTACTGTGCAAAAAACCATGCCGGTATAGCATTTAATGCACCGATTCGGGCCGGAAACGAAATGGACTACCGATTCGCGCCAAAAACGAAACGAACGCACCCAATCTACTTTTTTGGACCCAACAGTGTTGCTGTGGTTCGTTTTGGTCAGTTTCATTACTGTGCAAAAAATCATGCCGGTATAGCATTTAATGCACCGATTCGGGCCGGAAACGAAATGGACTACCGATTCGCGCCAAAAACGAAACGAACGCACCCAATCCACTTTTTTGGACCCAATAGTGTTGTTGTGGTTCGTTTTGGTCAGTTTCATTACTGTGCAAAAAACCATGCCGGTATAGCATTTAATGCACCGATTCGGGCCGGAAACGAAATGGACTACCGATTCGCGCCAAAAACGAAACGAACGCACCCAATCCACTTTATTGGACCCAATAGTGTTGTTTTGGTTCGTTTTGGTCAGTTTCGCTACTGTGCAAAAAACCATGCCGGGTTGCATTGAATGCACCGATTCGGGCCGGAACCGAAACGAACTACCGATTCGGGCCAGAAACGAAACGAGCGCACCCAATCTAGTTTTTTGGACCAAATAGTGATGTTTTGGTTCGTTTTGGTTAGTTTCGTTACTGTGTAAAAACCATGCCAGTATAGCATTTGATGCACCGATTCTGGTCGGAAACGAAATGGACTACCGGTTCGGGCCAGAAAGGAAACGAACGCACCCAATCCACTTTTTTTGAACCCAATAGGGATGTTTTGGTTCATTTTGGTTAGTTTCGGTACTGTGTAAAAAACCATGCCGGTATAGCATTTAATGCACCGATTCGGCCCGGAAATGAAAAGGACTACCGATTCGCGCCAAAAAACGAAACGAACACACCCAATCCACTTTTTTGGACCCAATAGTGTTGTTGTGGTTCGTCTTGGTCAGTTTCATTACTGTGCAAAAAACCATGCCGGTATAGCATTTAATGCACCGATTCGGGCCGGAAACGAAATGGACTACCGATTCGCGCCAAAAACGAAACGAACGCACCCAATCCACTTTTTTGGACCCAATAGTGTTGTTGTGGTTCGTTTTGGTCAGTTTCATTACTGTGCAAAAAACCATGCCGGTATAGCATTTAATGCACCGATTCGGGCCGGAAACGAAATGAACTACCGATTCACGCCAAAAACGAAACGAACGCACCCAATCCACTTTTTTGGACCCAATAGTGATGTTTTAGTTCGTTTTGGTCAGTTTCGCTACTGTGCAAAAAGCCATGCCGGGTTGCATTGAATGCACCGATTCGGGCCGGAACCGAAACGAACTACCGATTCGGGCCAGAAACGAAACGAGCGCACCCAATCTAGTTTTTTGGACCAAATAGTGATGTTTTGGTTCGTTTTGGTTAGTTTCGTTACTGTGTAAAAACCATGCCAGTATAGCATTTGATGCACCGATTCTGGTCGGAAACGAAATGGACTACCGGTTCGGGCCAGAAAGGAAACGAACGCACCCAATCCACTTTTTTTGGACCCAATAGGGATGTTTTGGTTCATTTTGGTTAGTTTCGGTACTGTGTAAAAAACCATGCCGGTATAGCATTTAATGCACCGATTCGGGCAGGAAACGAAATGAACTACCGATTCGCGCCAAAACCGAAACGAACGCACCCAATCCACTTTTTTGGACCCAATAGTGATGTTTTGGTTCGTTTTGGTCAGTTTCGCTACTGTGCAAAAAACCATGCCGGGTTGCATTGAATGCACCGATTCGGGCCGGAACCGAAACGAACTACCGATTCGGGCCAGAAACGAAACGAGCGCACCCAATCTAGTTTTTTGGACCAAATAGTGATGTTTTGGTTCGTTTTGGTTAGTTTCGTTACTGTGTAAAAACCATGCCAGTATAGCATTTGATGCACCGATTCTGGTCGGAAACGAAATGGACTACCGGTTCGGGCCAGAAAGGAAACGAACGCACCCAATCCACTTTTTTTGAACCCAATAGGGATGTTTTGGTTCATTTTGGTTAGTTTCGGTACTGTGTAAAAAACCATGCCGGTATAGCATTTAATGCACCGATTCGGCCCGGAAACGAAAAGGACTACCGATTCGCGCCAAAAAACGAAACGAACACACCCAATCCACTTTTTTGGACCCAATAGTGTTGTTGTGGTTCGTCTTGGTCAGTTTCATTACTGTGCAAAAAACCATGCCGGTATAGCATTTAATGCACCGATTCGGGCCGGAAACGAAATGGACTACCGATTCGCGCCAAAAACGAAACGAACGCACCCAATCCACTTTTTTGGACCCAACAGTGTTGCTGTGGTTCGTTTTGGTCAGTTTCATTACTGTGCAAAAAATCATGCCGGTATAGCATTTAATGCACCGATTCGGGCCGGAAACGAAATGGACTACCGATTCGCGCCAAAAACGAAACGAACGCACCCAATCCACTTTTTTGGACCCAATAGTGTTGTTGTGGTTCGTTTTGGTCAGTTTCATTACTGTGCAAAAAACCATGCCGGTATAGCATTTAATGCACCGATTCGGGCCGGAAACGAAATGGACTACCGATTCGCGCCAAAAACGAAACGAACGCACCCAATCCACTTTTTTGGACCCAATAGTGTTGTTGTGGTTCGTTTTGGTCAGTTTCATTACTGTGCAAAAAACCATGCCGGTATAGCATTTAATGCACCGATTCGGGCCGGAAACGAAATGAACTACCGATTCACGCCAAAAACGAAACGAACGCACCCAATCCACTTTTTTGGACCCAATAGTGATGTTTTAGTTCGTTTTGGTCAGTTTCGCTACTGTGCAAAAAGCCATGCCGGGTTGCATTGAATGCACCGATTCGGGCCGGAACCGAAACGAACTACCGATTCGGGCCAGAAACGAAACGAGCGCACCCAATCTAGTTTTTTGGACCAAATAGTGATGTTTTGGTTCGTTTTGGTTAGTTTCGTTACTGTGTAAAAACCATGCCAGTATAGCATTTGATGCACCGATTCTGGTCGGAAACGAAATGGACTACCGGTTCGGGCCAGAAAGGAAACGAACGCACCCAATCCACTTTTTTTGGACCCAATAGGGATGTTTTGGTTCATTTTGGTTAGTTTCGGTACTGTGTAAAAAACCATGCCGGTATAGCATTTAATGCACCGATTCGGGCAGGAAACGAAATGAACTACCGATTCGCGCCAAAACCGAAACGAACGCACCCAATCCACTTTTTTGGACCCAATAGTGATGTTTTGGTTCGTTTTGGTCAGTTTCGCTACTGTGCAAAAAACCATGCCGGGTTGCATTGAATGCACCGATTCGGGCCGGAACCGAAACGAACTACCGATTCGGGCCAGAAACGAAACGAGCGCACCCAATCTAGTTTTTTGGACCAAATAGTGATGTTTTGGTTCGTTTTGGTTAGTTTCGTTACTGTGTAAAAACCATGCCAGTATAGCATTTGATGCACCGATTCTGGTCGGAAACGAAATGGACTACCGGTTCGGGCCAGAAAGGAAACGAACGCACCCAATCCACTTTTTTTGAACCCAATAGGGATGTTTTGGTTCATTTTGGTTAGTTTCGGTACTGTGTAAAAAACCATGCCGGTATAGCATTTAATGCACCGATTCGGCCCGGAAACGAAAAGGACTACCGATTCGCGCCAAAAAACGAAACGAAGACACCCAATCCACTTTTTTGGACCCAATAGTGTTGTTGTGGTTCGTCTTGGTCAGTTTCATTACTGTGCAAAAAACCATGCCGGTATAGCATTTAATGCACCGATTCGGGCCGGAAACGAAATGGACTACCGATTCGCGCCAAAAACGAAACGAACGCACCCAATCCACTTTTTTGGACCCAACAGTGTTGCTGTGGTTCGTTTTGGTCAGTTTCATTACTGTGCAAAAAATCATGCCGGTATAGCATTTAATGCACCGATTCGGGGCGGAAACGAAATGGACTACCGATTCGCGCCAAAAACGAAACGAACGCACCCAATCCACTTTTTTGGACCCAATAGTGTTGTTGTGGTTCGTTTTGGTCAGTTTCATTACTGTGCAAAAAACCATGCCGGTATAGCATTTAATGCACCGATTCGGGCCGGAAACGAAATGGACTACCGATTCGCGCCAAAAACGAAACGAACGCACCCAATCCACTTTATTGGACCCAATAGTGTTGTTTTGGTTCGTTTTGGTCAGTTTCGCTACTATGCAAAAAACCATGCCGGGTTGCATTGAATGCACCGATTCGGGCCGGAACCGAAACGAACTACCGATTCGGGCCAGAAACGAAACGAGCGCACCCAATCTAGTTTTTTGGACCAAATAGTGATGTTTTGGTTTGTTTTGGTTAGTTTCGTTACTGTGTAAAAACCATGCCAGTATAGCATTTGATGCACCGATTCTGGTCGGAAACGAAATGGACTACCGGTTCGGGCCAGAAAGGAAACGAACGCACCCAATCCACTTTTTTTGAACCCAATAGGGATGTTTTGGTTCATTTTGGTTAGTTTCGGTACTGTGTAAAAAACCATGCCGGTATAGCATTTAATGCACCGATTCGGCCCGGAAATGAAAAGGACTACCGATTCGCGCCAAAAAACGAAACGAACACACCCAATCCACTTTTTTGGACCCAATAGTGTTGTTGTGGTTCGTCTTGGTCAGTTTCATTACTGTGCAAAAAACCATGCCGGTATAGCATTTAATGCACCGATTCGGGCCGGAAACGAAATGGACTACCGATTCGCGCCAAAAACGAAACGAACGCACCCAATCCACTTTTTTGGACCCAATAGTGTTGTTGTGGTTCGTTTTGGTCAGTTTCATTACTGTGCAAAAAACCATGCCGGTATAGCATTTAATGCACCGATTCGGGCCGGAAACGAAATGAACTACCGATTCACGCCAAAAACGAAACGAACGCACTCAATCCACTTTTTTGGACCCAATAGTGATGTTTTAGTTCGTTTTGGTCAGTTTCGCTACTGTGCAAAAAGCCATGCCGGGTTGCATTGAATGCACCGATTCGGGCCGGAACCGAAACGAACTACCGATTCGGGCCAGAAACGAAACGAGCGCACCCAATCCAGTTTTTTGGACCAAATAGTGATGTTTTGGTTCGTTTTGGTTAGTTTCGTTACTGTGTAAAAAACCATGCCAATATAGCATTTAATGCACCTATTCGGGCCGGAAACGAAATGGACTACCGGTTCGGGCCAGAAATGAAACGAACGCACCCAATCCACTTTTTGGACCAAATAGGGATGTTTTGGTTCGTTTTGGTTAGTTTCGTTACTGTGTAAAAATCATGCCAGTATAGCATTTGATCCACCGATTCTGGCCGGAAACGAAATGGACTACCGGTTCGGGCCAGAAAGGAAACGAACGCACCCAATCCACTTTTTTTGGACCCAATAGGGATGTTTTGGTTCATTTTGGTTAGTTTCGGTACTATGTAAAAAACCATGCCGGTATAGCATTTAATGCACCGATTCGGGCCGGAAATGAAAAGGACTACCGATTCGCGCCAAAAAACGAAACGAACACACCCAATCCACTTTTTTGGACCCAACAGTGTTGCTGTGGTTCGTTTTGGTCAGTTTCATTACTGTGCAAAAAACCATGCCGGTATAGCATTTAATGCACCGATTCGGGCCGGAAACGAAATGAACTACCGATTCACGCCAAAAACGAAACGAACGCACTCAATCCACTTTTTTGGACCCAATAGTGATGTTTTAGTTCGTTTTGGTCAGTTTCGCTACTGTGCAAAAAGCCATGCCGGGTTGCATTGAATGCACCGATTCGGGCCGGAACCGAAACGAACTACCGATTCGGGCCAGAAACGAAACGAGCGCACCCAATCCAGTTTTTTGGACCAAATAGTGATGTTTTGGTTCGTTTTGGTTAGTTTCGTTACTGTGTAAAAAACCATGCCAATATAGCATTTAATGCACCTATTCGGGCCGGAAACGAAATGGACTACCGGTTCGGGCCAGAAATGAAACGAACGCACCCAATCCACTTTTTGGACCAAATAGGGATGTTTTGGTTCGTTTTGGTTAGTTTCGTTACTGTGTAAAAATCATGCCAGTATAGCATTTGATCCACCGATTCTGGCCGGAAACGAAATGGACTACCGGTTCGGGCCAGAAAGGAAACGAACGCACCCAATCCACTTTTTTTGGACCCAATAGGGATGTTTTGGTTCATTTTGGTTAGTTTCGGTACTATGTAAAAAACCATGCCGGTATAGCATTTAATGCACCGATTCGGGCCGGAAATGAAAAGGACTACCGATTCGCGCCAAAAAACGAAACGAACACACCCAATCCACTTTTTTGGACCCAACAGTGTTGCTGTGGTTCGTTTTGGTCAGTTTCATTACTGTGCAAAAAACCATGCCGGTATAGCATTTAATGCACCGATTCGGGCCGGAAACGAAATGAACTACCGATTCACGCCAAAAACGAAACGAACGCACTCAATCCACTTTTTTGGACCCAATAGTGATGTTTTAGTTCGTTTTGGTCAGTTTCGCTACTGTGCAAAAAGCCATGCCGGGTTGCATTGAATGCACCGATTCGGGCCGGAACCGAAACGAACTACCGATTCGGGCCAGAAACGAAACGAGCGCACCCAATCCAGTTTTTTGGACCAAATAGTGATGTTTTGGTTCGTTTTGGTTAGTTTCGTTACTGTGTAAAAAACCATGCCAATATAGCATTTAATGCACCTATTCGGGCCGGAAACGAAATGGACTCCCGGTTCGGGCCAGAAATGAAACGAACGCACCCAATCCACTTTTTGGACCAAATAGGGATGTTTTGGTTCGTTTTGGTTAGTTTCGGTACTGTGTAAAAAACCATGCCGGTATAGCATTTAATGCACCGATTCGGGCCGGAAACGAAAAGGACTACCGATTCATGCCAAAAACGAAACGAACGCACCCAATCCACTTTTCTGGACCAAATAGGGATGTTTTGGTTCGTTTTGGTTAGTTTCGGTACTGTGTAAAAACCATGCCGGTATAGCATTTAATGCATCGATTCGGGCCGGAAACGAAAAGGACTACCGATTCGCGCCAGAAATGAAACGAACGCACCCAATCCACTTTTTTGGACCCAATAGTGTTGTTGTGGGTCGTTTTGGTCAGTTTCATTACTATGCAAAAAACCATGCCGGTATAGCATTTTATGCACCGATTCGGGCAGGAAACGAAATGAACTACCGATTCGCGCCAAAACCGAAACGAGCGCACCCAATCTAGTTTTTTGGACCAAATAGTGATGTTTTGGTTCGTTTTGGTTAGTTTCGTTACTGTGTAAAAACCATGCCAGTATAGCATTTGATGCACCGATTCTGGTCGGAAACGAAATGGACTACCGGTTCGGGCCAGAAAGGAAACGAACGCACCCAATCCACTTTTTTTGAACCCAATAGGGATGTTTTGGTTCATTTTGGTTAGTTTCGGTACTGTGTAAAAAACCATGCCGGTATAGCATTTAATGCACCGATTCGGGCCGGAAACGAAAAGGACTACCGATTCGCGCCAAAAAACGAAACGAACACACCCAATCCACTTTTTTGGACCCAATAGTGTTGTTGTGGTTCGTCTTGGTCAGTTTCATTACTCTGCAAAAAACCATGCCGGTATAGCATTTAATGCACCGATTCGGGCCGGAAACGTAATGGACTACCGATTCGGGCCAAAAACGAAACGAACGCACCCAATCCACTTTTTTGGACCCAACAGTGTTGCTGTGGTTCGTTTTGGTCAGTTTCATTACTGTGCAAAAAATCATGCCGGTATAGCATTTAATGCACCGATTCGGGCCGGAAACGAAATGGACTACCGATTCGCGCCAAAAACGAAACGAACGCACCCAATCCACTTTTTTGGACCCAATAGTGTTGTTTTGGTTCGTTTTGGTCAGTTTCGCTACTGTGCAAAAAACCATGCCGGGTTGCATTGAATGCACCGATTCGGGCCGGAACCGAAACGAACTACCGATTCGGGCCAGAAACGAAACGAGCGCACCCAATCTAGTTTTTTGGACCAAATAGTGATGTTTTGGTTCGTTTTGGTTAGTTTCGTTACTGTGTAAAAACCATGCCAGTATAGCATTTGATCCACCGATTCTGGCCGGAAACGAAATGGACTACCGGTTCGGGCCAGAAAGGAAACGAACGCACCCAATCCACTTTTTTTGGACCCAATAGGGATGTTTTGGTTCGTCTTGGTTAGTTTCGGTACTGTGTAAAAACCATGCCGGTATAGCATTTAATGCATCGATTCGGGCCGGAAACGAAAAGGACTACCTATTCGCGCCAGAAATGAAACGAACGCACCCAATCCACTTGTTTGGACCCAATAGTGTTGTTGTGGTTCGTTTTGGTCAGTTTCATTACTGTGCAAAAAATCATGCCGGTATAGCATTTAATGCACCGATTCGGGGCGGAAACGAAATGGACTACCGATTCGCGCCAAAAACGAAACGAACGCACCCAATCCACTTTTTTGGACCCAATAGTGTTGTTGTGGTTCGTTTTGGTCAGTTTCATTACTGTGCAAAAAACCATGCCGGTATAGCATTTAATGCACCGATTCGGGCCGGAAACGAAATGGACTACCGATTCGCGCCAAAAACGAAACGAACGCACCCAATCCACTTTATTGGACCCAATAGTGTTGTTTTGGTTCGTTTTGGTCAGTTTCGCTACTATGCAAAAAACCATGCCGGGTTGCATTGAATGCACCGATTCGGGCCGGAACCGAAACGAACTACCGATTCGGGCCAGAAACGAAACGAGCGCACCCAATCTAGTTTTTTGGACCAAATAGTGATGTTTTGGTTTGTTTTGGTTAGTTTCGTTACTGTGTAAAAACCATGCCAGTATAGCATTTGATGCACCGATTCTGGTCGGAAACGAAATGGACTACCGGTTCGGGCCAGAAAGGAAACGAACGCACCCAATCCACTTTTTTTGAACCCAATAGGGATGTTTTGGTTCATTTTGGTTAGTTTCGGTACTGTGTAAAAAACCATGCCGGTATAGCATTTAATGCACCGATTCGGCCCGGAAATGAAAAGGACTACCGATTCGCGCCAAAAAACGAAACGAACACACCCAATCCACTTTTTTGGACCCAATAGTGTTGTTGTGGTTCGTCTTGGTCAGTTTCATTACTGTGCAAAAAACCATGCCGGTATAGCATTTAATGCACCGATTCGGGCCGGAAACGAAATGGACTACCGATTCGCGCCAAAAACGAAACGAACGCACCCAATCCACTTTTTTGGACCCAATAGTGTTGTTGTGGTTCGTTTTGGTCAGTTTCATTACTGTGCAAAAAACCATGCCGGTATAGCATTTAATGCACCGATTCGGGCCGGAAACGAAATGAACTACCGATTCACGCCAAAAACGAAACGAACGCACTCAATCCACTTTTTTGGACCCAATAGTGATGTTTTAGTTCGTTTTGGTCAGTTTCGCTACTGTGCAAAAAGCCATGCCGGGTTGCATTGAATGCACCGATTCGGGCCGGAACCGAAACGAACTACCGATTCGGGCCAGAAACGAAACGAGCGCACCCAATCCAGTTTTTTGGACCAAATAGTGATGTTTTGGTTCGTTTTGGTTAGTTTCGTTACTGTGTAAAAAACCATGCCAATATAGCATTTAATGCACCTATTCGGGCCGGAAACGAAATGGACTACCGGTTCGGGCCAGAAATGAAACGAACGCACCCAATCCACTTTTTGGACCAAATAGGGATGTTTTGGTTCGTTTTGGTTAGTTTCGTTACTGTGTAAAAATCATGCCAGTATAGCATTTGATCCACCGATTCTGGCCGGAAACGAAATGGACTACCGGTTCGGGCCAGAAAGGAAACGAACGCACCCAATCCACTTTTTTTGGACCCAATAGGGATGTTTTGGTTCATTTTGGTTAGTTTCGGTACTATGTAAAAAACCATGCCGGTATAGCATTTAATGCACCGATTCGGGCCGGAAATGAAAAGGACTACCGATTCGCGCCAAAAAACGAAACGAACACACCCAATCCACTTTTTTGGACCCAACAGTGTTGCTGTGGTTCGTTTTGGTCAGTTTCATTACTGTGCAAAAAACCATGCCGGTATAGCATTTAATGCACCGATTCGGGCCGGAAACGAAATGAACTACCGATTCACGCCAAAAACGAAACGAACGCACTCAATCCACTTTTTTGGACCCAATAGTGATGTTTTAGTTCGTTTTGGTCAGTTTCGCTACTGTGCAAAAAGCCATGCCGGGTTGCATTGAATGCACCGATTCGGGCCGGAACCGAAACGAACTACCGATTCGGGCCAGAAACGAAACGAGCGCACCCAATCCAGTTTTTTGGACCAAATAGTGATGTTTTGGTTCGTTTTGGTTAGTTTCGTTACTGTGTAAAAAACCATGCCAATATAGCATTTAATGCACCTATTCGGGCCGGAAACGAAATGGACTACCGGTTCGGGCCAGAAATGAAACGAACGCACCCAATCCACTTTTTGGACCAAATAGGGATGTTTTGGTTCGTTTTGGTTAGTTTCGTTACTGTGTAAAAATCATGCCAGTATAGCATTTGATCCACCGATTCTGGCCGGAAACGAAATGGACTACCGGTTCGGGCCAGAAAGGAAACGAACGCACCCAATCCACTTTTTTTGGACCCAATAGGGATGTTTTGGTTCATTTTGGTTAGTTTCGGTACTATGTAAAAAACCATGCCGGTATAGCATTTAATGCACCGATTCGGGCCGGAAATGAAAAGGACTACCGATTCGCGCCAAAAAACGAAACGAACACACCCAATCCACTTTTTTGGACCCAACAGTGTTGCTGTGGTTCGTTTTGGTCAGTTTCATTACTGTGCAAAAAACCATGCCGGTATAGCATTTAATGCACCGATTCGGGCCGGAAACGAAATGAACTACCGATTCACGCCAAAAACGAAACGAACGCACTCAATCCACTTTTTTGGACCCAATAGTGATGTTTTAGTTCGTTTTGGTCAGTTTCGCTACTGTGCAAAAAGCCATGCCGGGTTGCATTGAATGCACCGATTCGGGCCGGAACCGAAACGAACTACCGATTCGGGCCAGAAACGAAACGAGCGCACCCAATCCAGTTTTTTGGACCAAATAGTGATGTTTTGGTTCGTTTTGGTTAGTTTCGTTACTGTGTAAAAAACCATGCCAATATAGCATTTAATGCACCTATTCGGGCCGGAAACGAAATGGACTCCCGGTTCGGGCCAGAAATGAAACGAACGCACCCAATCCACTTTTTGGACCAAATAGGGATGTTTTGGTTCGTTTTGGTTAGTTTCGGTACTGTGTAAAAAACCATGCCGGTATAGCATTTAATGCACCGATTCGGGCCGGAAACGAAAAGGACTACCGATTCATGCCAAAAACGAAACGAACGCACCCAATCCACTTTTCTGGACCAAATAGGGATGTTTTGGTTCGTTTTGGTTAGTTTCGGTACTGTGTAAAAACCATGCCGGTATAGCATTTAATGCATCGATTCGGGCCGGAAACGAAAAGGACTACCGATTCGCGCCAGAAATGAAACGAACGCACCCAATCCACTTTTTTGGACCCAATAGTGTTGTTGTGGGTCGTTTTGGTCAGTTTCATTACTATGCAAAAAACCATGCCGGTATAGCATTTAATGCACCGATTCGGGCAGGAAACGAAATGAACTACCGATTCGCGCCAAAACCGAAACGAACGCACCCAATCCACTTTTTTGGACCCAATAGTGATGTTTTGGTTCGTTTTGGTCAGTTTCGCTACTGTGCAAAAAACCATGCCGGGTTGCATTGAATGCACCGATTCGGGCCGGAACCGAAACGAACTACCGATTCGGGCCAGAAACGAAACGAGCGCACCCAATCTAGTTTTTTGGACCAAATAGTGATGTTTTGGTTCGTTTTGGTTAGTTTCGTTACTGTGTAAAAACCATGCCAGTATAGCATTTGATGCACCGATTCTGGTCGGAAACGAAATGGACTACCGGTTCGGGCCAGAAAGGAAACGAACGCACCCAATCCACTTTTTTTGGACCCAATAGGGATGTTTTGGTTCATTTTGGTTAGTTTCGGTACTGTGTAAAAAACCATGCCGGTATAGCATTTAATGCACCAATTCAGGCCGGAAACGAAAAGGACTACCGATTCGCGCCAAAGAACGAAACGAACACACCCAATCCACTTTTTTGGACCCAATAGTGTTGTTGTGGTTCGTCTTGGTCAGTTTCATTACTGTGCAAAAAACCATGCCGGTATAGCATTTAATGCACCGATTCGGGCCGGAAATGAAATGGACTACCGATTCGCGCCAAAAACGAAACGAACGCACCCAATCCACTTTTTTGGACCCAACAGTGTTGCTGTGGTTCGTTTTGGTCAGTTTCATTACTGTGCAAAAAATCATGCCGGTATAGCATTTAATGCACCGATTCGGGCCGGAAACGAAATGGACTACCGATTCGCGCCAAAAACGAAACGAACGCACCCAATCCACTTTTTTGGACCCAATAGTGTTGTTGTGGTTCGTTTTGGTCAGTTTCATTACTGTGCAAAAAACCATGCCGGTATAGCATTTAATGCACCGATTCGGGCCGGAAACGAAATGAACTACCGATTCACGCCAAAAACGAAACGAACGCACTCAATCCACTTTTTTGGACCCAATAGTGATGTTTTGGTTCGTTTTGGTCAGTTTCGCTACTGTGCAAAAAGCCATGCCGGGTTGCATTGAATGCACCGATTCGGGCCGGAACCGAAACGAACTACCGATTCGGGCCAGAAACGAAACGAGCGCACCCAATCCAGTTTTTTGGACCAAATAGTGATGTTTTGGTTTGTTTCGTTACTGTGTAAAAAACCATGCCAATATAGCATTTGATGCACCGATTCGGGCCGGAAACGAAATGGACTACCGGTTTGGGCCAGAAATGAAACGAACACACCCAATCCACTTTTTGGACCAAATAGGGATGTTTTGGTTCGTTTTGGTTAGTTTCGGTACTATGTAAAAAACCATGCCGGTATAGCATTTAATGCACCGATTTGGGACGAAAACGAAAAGGACTACCGATTCACGCCAAAAACGAAACGAACGCACCCAATCCACTTTTGTGGACCAAATAGGGATGTTTTGGTTCGTTTTGGTTAGTTTCGGTACTGTGTAAAAACCATGCCGGTATAGCATGTAATGCATCGATTCGGGCCGGAAACGAAAAGGACTACCGATTCACGCCAGAAACGAAACGAACGCACCCAATCCACTTTTTTGGACCCAATAGTGTTGTTGTGGGTCGTTTTGGTTAGTTTCGTTACTGTGTAAAAAACCATGCCAATATAGCATTTGATCCACCGATTCTGGCCGGAAACGAAATGGACTACCGGTTCGGGCCAGAAAGGAAACGAACGCACCCAATCCACTTTTTTTGGACCCAATAGGGATGTTTTGGTTCATTTTGGTTAGTTTCGGTACTATGTAAAAAACCATGCCGGTATAGCATTTAATGCACCGATTCGGGCCGGAAATGAAAAGGACTACCGATTCGCGCCAAAAAACGAAACGAACACACCCAATCCACTTTTTTGGACCCAATAGTGTTGTTGTGGTTCGTTTTGGTCAGTTTCATTACTGTGCAAAAAACCATGCCGGTATAGCATTTAATGCACCGATTCGGGCCGGAAACGAAATGGACTACCGATTCGCGCCAAAAACGAAACGAACGCACCCAATCCACTTTTTTGGACCCAACAGTGTTGCTGTGGTTCGTTTTGGTCAGTTTCATTACTGTGCAAAAAACCATGCCGGTATAGCATTTAATGCACCGATTCGGGCCGGAAACGAAATGGACTACCGATTCGCGCCAAAAACGAAACGAACGCACCCAATCCACTTTTTTGGACCCAATAGTGTTGTTGTGGTTCGTTTTGGTTAGTTTCGTTACTGTGTAAAAAACCATGCCAATATAGCATTTAATGCACCTATTCGGGCCGGAAACGAAATGGATTACCGGTTCGGGCCAGAAATGAAACGAACGCACCCAATCCACTTTTTGGACCAAATAGGGATGTTTTGGTTCGTTTTGGTTAGTTTCGGTACTGTGTAAAAAACCATGCCGGTATAGCATTTAATGCACCGATTCGGGCCGGAAACGAAAAGGACTACCGATTCATGCCAAAAACGAAACGAACGCACCCAATCCACTTTTCTGGACCAAATAGGGATGTTTTGGTTCGTTTTGGTTAGTTTCGGTACTGTGTAAAAAACCATGCCGGTATAGCATTTAATGCACCGATTCGGGCAGGAAACGAAATGAACTACCGATTCGCGCCAAAACCGAAACGAACGCACCCAATCCACTTTTTTGGACCCAATAGTGATGTTTTGGTTCGTTTTGGTCAGTTTCGCTACTGTTCAAAAAACCATGCCGGGTTGCATTGAATGCACCGATTCGGGCCGGAACCGAAACGAACTACCGATTCGGGCCAGAAACGAAACGAGCGCACCCAATCTAGTTTTTTGGACAAAATAGTGATGTTTTGGTTCGTTTTGGTTAGTTTCGTTACTGTGCAAAAAACCATGCCAGTATAGCATTTGATGCACCGATTCTGGCCGGAAACGAAATGGACTACCGGTTCGGGCCAGAAAGGAAACGAACGCACCCAATCCACTTTTTTTGGACCCAATAGGGATGTTTTGGTTCATTTTGGTTAGTTTCGGTACTGTGTAAAAAACCATGCCGGTATAGCATTTAATGCACCGATTCGGGCAGGAAACGAAATGAACTACCGATTCGCGCCAAAACCGAAACGAACGCACCCAATCCACTTTTTTGGACCCAATAGTGTTGTTTTGGTTCGTTTTGGTCAGTTTCGCTACTGTGCAAAAAACCATGCCGGGTTGCATTGAATGCACCGATTCGGGCCGGAACCGAAACGAACTACCGATTCGGGCCAGAAACGAAACGAGCGCACCCAATCTAGTTTTTTGGACCAAATAGTGATGTTTTGGTTCGTTTTGGTTAGTTTCGTTACTGTGTAAAAACCATGCCAGTATAGCATTTGATGCACCGATTCTGGTCGGAAACGAAATGGACTACCGGTTCGGGCCAGAAAGGAAACGAACGCACCCAATCCACTTTTTTTGGACCCAATAGGGATGTTTTGGTTCATTTTGGTTAGTTTCGGTACTATGTAAAAAACCATGCCGGTATAGCATTTAATGCACCGATTCGGGCCGGAAATGAAAAGGACTACCGATTCGCGCCAAAAAACGAAACGAACACACCCAATCCACTTTTTTGGACCCAATAGTGTTGTTGTGGTTCGTTTTGGTCAGTTTCATTACTGTGCAAAAAACCATGCCGGTATAGCATTTAATGCACCGATTCGGGCCGGAAACGAAATGGACTACCGATTCGCGCCAAAAACGAAACGAACGCACCCAATCCACTTTTTTGGACCCAACAGTGTTGCTGTGGTTCGTTTTGGTCAGTTTCATTACTGTGCAAAAAACCATGCCGGTATAGCATTTAATGCACCGATTCGGGCCGGAAACGAAATGGACTACCGATTCGCGCCAAAAACGAAACGAACGCACCCAATCCACTTTTTTGGACCCAATAGTGTTGTTGTGGTTCGTTTTGGTCAGTTTCATTACTGTGCAAAAAACCATGCCGGTATAGCATTTAATGCACCGATTCGGGCCGGAAACGAAATGAACTACCGATTCACGCCAAAAACGAAACGAACGCACTCAATCCACTTTTTTGGACCCAATAGTGATGTTTTGGTTCGTTTTGGTCAGTTTCGCTACTGTGCAAAAAGCCATGCCGGGTTGCATTGAATGCACCGATTCGGGCCGGAACCGAAACGAACTACCGATTCGGGCCAGAAACGAAACGAGCGCACCCAATCCAGTTTTTTGGACCAAATAGTGATGTTTTGGTTTGTTTCGTTACTGTGTAAAAAACCATGCCAATATAGCATTTGATGCACCGATTCGGGCCGGAAACGAAATGGACTACCGGTTTGGGCCAGAAATGAAACGAACACACCCAATTCACTTTTTGGACCAAATAGGGATGTTTTGGTTCGTTTTGGTTAGTTTCGGTACTATGTAAAAAACCATGCCGGTATAGCATTTAATGCACCGATTTGGGACGAAAACGAAAAGGACTACCGATTCACGCCAAAAACGAAACGAACGCACCCAATCCACTTTTCTGGACCAAATAGGGATGTTTTGGTTCGTTTTGGTTAGTTTCGGTACTGTGTAAAAACCATGCCGGTATAGCATGTAATGCATCGATTCGGGCCGGAAACGAAAAGGACTACCGATTCACGCCAGAAACGAAACGAACGCACCCAATCCACTTTTTTGGACCCAATAGTGTTGTTGTGGGTCGTTTTGGTCAGTTTCATTACTGTGCAAAAAACTATGCCGGTATAGCATTTAATGCACTGATTCGGACAGGAAACGAAATGAACTACCGATTCGCGCCAAAACCGAAACGAACGCACCCAATCCACTTTTTTGGACCCAATAGGGATGTTTTGTTCATTTTGGTTAGTTTCGGTACTGCGTAAAAAACCATGCCGGTATAGCATTTAATGCACCGATTCGGGCCGGAAACGAAAAGGACTACCGATTCGCGCCAAAAAACGAAACGAACACACCCAATCCACTTTTTTGGACCCAATAGTGTTGTTGTGGTTCGTTTTGGTCAGTTTCATTACTGTGCAAAAAACCATGTCGGTATAGCATTTAATGCACCGATTCGGGCCGGAAACGAAATGGACTACCGATTCGCGCCAAAAACGAAACGAACGCACCCAATCCACTTTTTTGGACCCAACAGTGTTGTTGTGGTTCGTTTTGGTCAGTTTCATTACTGTGCAAAAAACCATGCCGGTATAGCATTTAATGCACCGATTCGGGCCGGAAACGAAATGGACTACCGATTCGCGCCAAAAACGAAACGAACGCACCCAATCCACTTTTTTGGACCCAACAGTGTTGCTGTGGTTCGTTTTGGTCAGTTTGATTACTGTGCAAAAAACCATGCCGGTATAGCATTTAATGCACCGATTCGGGCCGGAAACGAAATGGACTACCGATTCGCGCCAAAAATGAAACGAACGCACCCAATCCACTTTTTTGGACCCAATAGTGTTGTTGTGGTTCGTTTTGGTCAGTTTCATTACTGTGCAAAAAACCATGCCGGTATAGCATTTAATGCACCGATTCGGGCCGGAAACGAAATGAACTACCGATTCACGCCAAAAACGAAACGAACGCACTCAATCCACTTTTTTGGACACAATAGTGATGTTTTGGTTCGTTTTGGTCAGTTTCGCTACTATGCAAAAAACCATGCCTGGTTGCATTGAATGCACCGATTCGGGCCGGAACCGAAACGAACTACCGATTCGGGCCAGAAACGAAACGAGCGCACCCAATCCAGTTTTTTGGACCAAATAGTGATGTTTTGGTTCGGTTTGGTTAGTTTCGTTACTGTGTAAAAAACCATGCCAATATAGCATTTGATGCACCGATTCTGGCCGGAAACGAAATGGACTACCGGTTCGGGCCAGAAAGGAAATGAACGCACCCAATCCACTTTTTTCGACCCAATAGGGATGTTTTGGTTCGTTTTGGTTAGTTTCGGTACTGTGTAAAAAACCATGCCGGTATAGCATTTAATGCACCGATTCGGGCCAGAAACGAAAAGGACTACCGATTCGCGCCAAAAACGAAACGAACACACCCAATCCACTTTTTTGGACCCAATAGTGTTGTTGTGGTTCGTTTTGGTCAGTTTCATTACTGTGCAAAAAACCATGCCGGTATAGCATTTAATGCACCGATTCGGGCCGGAAACGAAATGGACTATCGATTCGCGCCAAAAACGAAACGAACGCACCCAATCCACTTTTTTGGACCCAACAGTGTTGCTGTGGTTCGTTTTGGTCAGTTTCATTACTGTGCAAAAAACCATGCCGGTATAGCATTTAATGCACCGATTCGGGCCGGAAACGAAATGGACTACCGATTCGCGCCAAAAACGAAACGAACACACCCAATCCACTTTTTTGGACCCAATAGTGTTGTTGTGGTTCGTTTTGGTCAGTTTCATTACTGTGCAAAAAACCATGCCGGTATAGCATTTAATGCACCGATTCGGGCCAGAAACGAAAAGAACTACCGATTCACGCCAAAAACGAAACGAACGCACTCAATCCACTTTTTTGGACCCAATAGTGATGTTTTGGTTCGTTTTGGTCAGTTTCGCTACTGTGCAAAAATCCATGTCGGGTTGCATTGAATGCACCGATTCGGTCCGGAACCGAAACGAACTACCGATTCGGGCCAGAAACGAAACGAGCGCACCCAATCCAGTTTTTTGGACCAAATAGTGATGTTTTGGTTTGTTTCGTTACTGTGTAAAAAACCATGCCAATATAGCATTTGATGCACCGATTCGGGCCGGAAACGAAATGGACTACCGGTTTGGGCCAGAAATGAAACGAACACACCCAATCCAGTTTTTGGACCAAATAGGGATGTTTTGGTTCGTTTTGGTTAGTTTCGGTACTATGTAAAAAACCATGCCGGTATAGCATTTAATGCACTGATTCGGACAGGAAACGAAATGAACTACCGATTCGCGCCAAAACTGAAACGAACGCACCCAATCCACTTTTTTGGACCCAATAGTGATGTTTTGGTTCGTTTTGGTCAGTTTCGCTACTGTGCAAAAAACCATGCCGGGTTGCATTAAATGCACCGATTCGGGTCGTAACCGAAACGAACTACCGATTCGGGCCAGAAACGAAACGAGCGCACCCAATCCAGTTTTTTGGACCAAATAGTGATGTTTTGGTTCGTTTTGGTTAGTTTCGTTACTGTGTAAAAACCATGCCAGTATAGCATTTGATGCACCGATTCTGGCCGGAAACGAAATGGACTACCGGTTCGGGCCAGAAAGGAAACGAACGCACCCAATCCACTTTTTTTGGACCCAATAGGGATGTTTTGGTTCATTTTGGTTAGTTTCGGTACTGCGTAAAAAACCATGCCGGTATAGCATTTAATGCACCGATTCGGCCCGGAAACGAAAAGGACTACCGATTCGCGCCAAAAAACGAAACGAACACACCCAATCCACTTTTTTGGACCCAATAGTGTTGTTGTGGTTCGTTTTGGTCAGTTTCATTACTGTGCAAAAAACCATGCCGGTATAGCATTTAATGCACCGATTCGGGCCGGAAACGAAATGGACTACCGATTCGCGCCAAAAACGAAACGAACGCACCCAATCCACTTTTTTGGACCCAACAGTGTTGCTGTGGTTCGTTTTGGTCAGTTTCATTACTGTGCAAAAAACCATGCCGGTATAGCATTTAATGCACCGATTCGGGCCGGAAACAAAATGAACTACCGATTCACGCCAAAAACGAAACGAACACACTCAATCCACTTTTTTGGACCCAATAGTGATGTTTTGGTTCGTTTTGGTCAGTTTCGCTACTGTGCAAAAAACCATGCCGGGTTGCATTGAATGCACCGATTCGGGCCGGAACCGAAACGAACTACCGATTCGGGCCAGAAACGAAACGAGCGCACCCAATCCAGTTTTTTTGACCAAATAGTGATGTTTTGGTTCGGTTTGGTTAGTTTCGTTGCTGTGTAAAAAACCATGCCAATATAGCATTTGATGCACCGATTCGGGCCGGAAACGAAATGGACTACCGGTTCGGGCCAGAAATGAAACGAACGCACCCAATCCACTTTTTGGACCAAATAGGGATGTTTTGGTTCGTTTTGGTTAGTTTCGGTACTGTGTAAAAAACCATGCCGGTATAGCATTTAATGCACCGATTCGGGCCGGAAACGAAAAGGACTACCGATTCACGCCAAAAACGAAACGAACGCACCCAATCCACTTTTCTTGACCAAATAGGGATGTTTTGGTTCGTTTTGGTTAGTTTCGGTACTGTGTAAAAACCATGCCGGTATAGCATTTAATCCATCGATTCGGGCAGGAAACGAAATGAACTACCGATTCGCGCCAAAACCGAAACGAACGCACCCAATCCACTTTTTTGGACCCAATAGTGATGTTTTGGTTCGTTTTGGTCAGTTTCGCTACTGTGCAAAAAACCATGCCGGGTTGCATTGAATGCACCGATTCGGGCCGGAACCGAAACGAACTACCGATTCGGGCCAGAAACGAAACGAGCGCACCCAATCCAGTTTTTTGGACCAAATAGTGATGTTTTGGTTCGTTTTGGTTAGTTTCGTTACTTTGTAAAAACCATGCCAGTATAGCATTTTATGCAGCGATTCTGGCCGGAAACGAAATGGACTACCGGTTCGGGCCAGAAAGGAAACGAACGCACCCAATCCACCTTTTTGGACCCAATAGGGATGCTTTGGTTCGTTTTGGTTAGTTTCGGTACTGTGTAAAAAACCATGCCGGTATTGCATTTAATGCACCGATTCGGGGGCCGGAAACGAAAAGGACTACCGATTCGCGCCAAAAACGAAACGAACACACCCAATCCACTTTTTTGGACCCAATAGTGTTGTTGTGGTTCGTTTTGGTCAGTTTCATTACTGTGCAAAAAACCATGGCGGTATAGGATTTAATGCACCGATTCGGGCCGGAAACGAAATGAACTACCGATTCACGCCAAAAACGAAACGAACGCACTCAATCCACTTTTTTGGACCCAATAGTGATGTTTTGGTTCGTTTTGGTCAGTTTCGCTACTGTGCAAAAAACCATGCCGGGTTGCATTGAATGCACCGATTCGGGCCGGAACCGAAACGAACTATCGATTCGGGCCAGAAACGAAACGAGCGCACCCAATCCAGTTTTTTGGACCAAATAGTGATGTTTTGGTTCGTTTTGGTTAGTTTCGTTACTGTGTTAAAAACCATTCCAATATAGCATTTGATGCACCGATTCGGGCCGGAAACGAAATGGACTACCGGTTCGGGCCAGAAATGAAACGAACGCACCCAATCCACTTTTTGGACCAAATAGGTATGTTTTGGTTCGTTTTGGTTAGTTTCGGTACTGTGTAAAAAACCATGCCGGTATAGCATTTAAAGCACCGATTCGGGCCGGAAACGAAAAGGACTACCGATTCATGCCAAAAACGAAACGAACGCACCCAATCCACTTTTCTGGACCCAATAGTGTTGTTGTGGGTCGTTTTGGTCAGTTTCATTACTGTGCAAAAAACCATGCCGGTATAGCATTTAATGCACCGATTCGGGCAAGAAACGAAATGAACTACCGATTCGCGCCAAAACCGAAACGAACGCACCCAATCCACTTTTTTGGACCCAATAGTGATGTTTTGGTTCGTTTTGGTCAGTTTCGGTACTGTGCAAAAAACCATGCCGGGTTGCATTGAATGCACCGATTCGGGCCGGAACCGAAACGAACTACCAATTCGGGCCAGAAACGAAACGAGCGCACCCAATCCAGTTTTTTGGACCAAATAGTGATGTTTTGGTTCGTTTTGGTTAGTTTCATTACTGTGTAAAAACCATGCCAGTATAGCATTTGATGCACCGATTCTGGCCGGAAACGAAATGGACTACCGGTTCGGGCCAGAAAGGAAATGAACGCACCCAATCCACTTTTTTCGTCCCAATAGGGATATTTTGGTTCATTTTGGTTAGTTTCGGTACTGTGTAAAAAACCATGCCGGTATAGCATTTAATGCACCGATTCGGGCCGGAAACGAAAAGGACTACCGATTCGCGCCAAAAAACGAAACGAACACACCCAATCCACTTTTTTGGACCCAATAGTGTTGTTGTGGTTCATTTTGGTCAGTTTCATTACTGTGCAAAAAACCATGCCGGTATAGCATTTAATGCACCGATTCGGGCCGGAAACGAAATGGACTACCGATTCGCGCCAAAAACGAAACGAACACACCCAATCCACTTTTTTGGACCCAACAGTGTGGTTGTGGTTCGTTTTGGTCAGTTTCATTACTATGCAAAAAACCATGCCGGTATAGCATTTAATGCACCGATTCGGGCCGGAAACGAAATGAACTACCGATTCGCGCCAAAACCGAAACGAACGCACCCAATCCACTTTTTTGGACCCAATAGTGATGTTTTGGTTCGTTTTGGTCAGTTTCGCTACTGTGCAAAAAACCATGCCGGGTTGCATTGAATGCACCGATTCGGGCCGGAACCGAAACGAACTACCGATTCGGGCCAGAAACGAAACGAGCGCACCCAATCCAGTTTTTTGGACCAAATAGTGATGTTTTGGTTCGTTTTGGTTAGTTTCGTTACTGTGTAAAAACCATGCCAGTATAGCATTTGATGCACCGATTCTGGCCGGAAACGAAATGGACTACCGGTTCGGGCCAGAAATGAAACGAACGCACCCAATCCACTTTTTGGACCAAATAGGGATGTTTTGGTTCGTTTTGGTTAGTTTCGGTACTGTGTAAAAAACCATGCCGGTATAGCATTTAATGCACCGATTCGGGCCGGAAACGAAAAGGACTACCGATTCACGCCAAAAAACGAAACGAACACACCCAATCCACTTTTTTGGACCCAATAGTGTTGTTGTGGTTCGTTTTGGTCAGTTTCATTACTGTGCAAAAAACCATGCCGGTATAGGATTTAATGCACCGATTCGGGCCGGAAACGAAATGAACTACCGATTCACGCCAAAAACGAAACGAACGCACTCAATCCACTTTTTTGGACCCAATAGTGATGTTTTGGTTCGTTTTGGTCAGTTTCGCTACTGTGCAAAAAACCATGCCGGGTTGCATTGAATGCACCGATTCGGGCCGGAACCGAAACGAACTATCGATTCGGGCCAGAAACGAAACGAGCGCACCCAATCCAGTTTTTTGGACCAAATAGTGATGTTTTGGTTCGTTTTGGTTAGTTTCGTTACTGTGTTAAAAACCATTCCAATATAGCATTTGATGCACCGATTCGGGCCGGAAACGAAATGGACTACCGGTTCGGGCCAGAAAGGAAACGAACGCACCCAATCCACCTTTTTGGACCCAATAGGGATGCTTTGGTTCGTTTTGGTTAGTTTCGGTACTGTGTAAAAAACCATGCCGGTATTGCATTTAATGCACCGATTCGGGGGCCGGAAACGAAAAGGACTACCGATTCGCGCCAAAAACGAAACGAACACACCCAATCCACTTTTTTGGACCCAATAGTGTTGTTGTGGTTCGTTTTGGTCAGTTTCATTACTGTGCAAAAAACCATGGCGGTATAGGATTTAATGCACCGATTCGGGCCGGAAACGAAATGAACTACCGATTCACGCCAAAAACGAAACGAACGCACTCAATCCACTTTTTTGGACCCAATAGTGATGTTTTGGTTCGTTTTGGTCAGTTTCGCTACTGTGCAAAAAACCATGCCGGGTTGCATTGAATGCACCGATTCGGGCCGGAACCGAAACGAACTATCGATTCGGGCCAGAAACGAAACGAGCGCACCCAATCCAGTTTTTTGGACCAAATAGTGATGTTTTGGTTCGTTTTGGTTAGTTTCGTTACTGTGTTAAAAACCATTCCAATATAGCATTTGATGCACCGATTCGGGCCGGAAACGAAATGGACTACCGGTTCGGGCCAGAAATGAAACGAACGCACCCAATCCACTTTTTGGACCAAATAGGTATGTTTTGGTTCGTTTTGGTTAGTTTCGGTACTGTGTAAAAAACCATGCCGGTATAGCATTTAAAGCACCGATTCGGGCCGGAAACGAAAAGGACTACCGATTCATGCCAAAAACGAAACGAACGCACCCAATCCACTTTTCTGGACCCAATAGTGTTGTTGTGGGTCGTTTTGGTCAGTTTCATTACTGTGCAAAAAACCATGCCGGTATAGCATTTAATGCACCGATTCGGGCAAGAAACGAAATGAACTACCGATTCGCGCCAAAACCGAAACGAACGCACCCAATCCACTTTTTTGGACCCAATAGTGATGTTTTGGTTCGTTTTGGTCAGTTTCGGTACTGTGCAAAAAACCATGCCGGGTTGCATTGAATGCACCGATTCGGGCCGGAACCGAAACGAACTACCAATTCGGGCCAGAAACGAAACGAGCGCACCCAATCCAGTTTTTTGGACCAAATAGTGATGTTTTGGTTCGTTTTGGTTAGTTTCATTACTGTGTAAAAACCATGCCAGTATAGCATTTGATGCACCGATTCTGGCCGGAAACGAAATGGACTACCGGTTCGGGCCAGAAAGGAAATGAACGCACCCAATCCACTTTTTTCGTCCCAATAGGGATATTTTGGTTCATTTTGGTTAGTTTCGGTACTGTGTAAAAAACCATGCCGGTATAGCATTTAATGCACCGATTCGGGCCGGAAACGAAAAGGACTACCGATTCGCGCCAAAAAACGAAACGAACACACCCAATCCACTTTTTTGGACCCAATAGTGTTGTTGTGGTTCATTTTGGTCAGTTTCATTACTGTGCAAAAAACCATGCCGGTATAGCATTTAATGCACCGATTCGGGCCGGAAACGAAATGGACTACCGATTCGCGCCAAAAACGAAACGAACACACCCAATCCACTTTTTTGGACCCAACAGTGTGGTTGTGGTTCGTTTTGGTCAGTTTCATTACTATGCAAAAAACCATGCCGGTATAGCATTTAATGCACCGATTCGGGCCGGAAACGAAATGAACTACCGATTCGCGCCAAAACCGAAACGAACGCACCCAATCCACTTTTTTGGACCCAATAGTGATGTTTTGGTTCGTTTTGGTCAGTTTCGCTACTGTGCAAAAAACCATGCCGGGTTGCATTGAATGCACCGATTCGGGCCGGAACCGAAACGAACTACCGATTCGGGCCAGAAACGAAACGAGCGCACCCAATCCAGTTTTTTGGACCAAATAGTGATGTTTTGGTTCGTTTTGGTTAGTTTCGTTACTGTGTAAAAACCATGCCAGTATAGCATTTGATGCACCGATTCTGGCCGGAAACGAAATGGACTACCGGTTCGGGCCAGAAATGAAACGAACGCACCCAATCCACTTTTTGGACCAAATAGGGATGTTTTGGTTCGTTTTGGTTAGTTTCGGTACTGTGTAAAAAACCATGCCGGTATAGCATTTAATGCACCGATTCGGGCCGGAAACGAAAAGGACTACCGATTCACGCCAAAAAACGAAACGAACACACCCAATCCACTTTTTTGGACCCAATAGTGTTGTTGTGGTTCGTTTTGGTCAGTTTCATTACTGTGCAAAAAACCATGCCGGTATAGGATTTAATGCACCGATTCGGGCCGGAAACGAAATGAACTACCGATTCACGCCAAAAACGAAACGAACGCACTCAATCCACTTTTTTGGACCCAATAGTGATGTTTTGGTTCGTTTTGGTCAGTTTCGCTACTGTGCAAAAAACCATGCCGGGTTGCATTGAATGCACCGATTCGGGCCGGAACCGAAACGAACTATCGATTCGGGCCAGAAACGAAACGAGCGCACCCAATCCAGTTTTTTGGACCAAATAGTGATGTTTTGGTTCGTTTTGGTTAGTTTCGTTACTGTGTTAAAAACCATTCCAATATAGCATTTGATGCACCGATTCGGGCCGGAAACGAAATGGACTACCGGTTCGGGCCAGAAATGAAACGAACGCACCCAATCCACTTTTTGGACCAAATAGGTATGTTTTGGTTCGTTTTGGTTAGTTTCGGTACTGTGTAAAAAACCATGCCGGTATAGCATTTAAAGCACCGATTCGGGCCGGAAACGAAAAGGACTACCGATTCACGCCAAAAAACGAAACGAACACACCCAATCCACTTTTTTGGACCCAATAGTGTTGTTGTGGTTCGTTTTGGTCAGTTTCATTACTGTGCAAAAAACCATGCCGGTATAGCATTTAATGCACCGATTCGGGCCGAAAACGAAATGGACTACCGATTCGCGCCAAAAACGAAACGAACGCACCCAATCCACTTTTTTGGACCCAACAGTGTTGCTGTGGTTCGTTTTGGTCAGTTTCATTACTGTGCAAAAAACCATGCCGGTATAGCATTTAATGCACCGATTCGGGCCGGAAACGAAATGGACTACCGATTCGCGCCAAAAACGAAACGAACACACCCAATCCACTTTTTTGGACCCAACAGTGTGGTTGTGGTTCGTTTTGGTCAGTTTCATTACTATGCAAAAAACCATGCCGGTATAGCATTTAATGCACCGATTCGGGCCGGAAACGAAATGAACTACCGATTCGCGCCAAAACCGAAACGAACGCACCCAATCCACTTTTTTGGACCCAATAGTGATGTTTTGGTTCGTTTTGGTCAGTTTCGCTACTGTGCAAAAAACCATGCCGGGTTGCATTGAATGCACCGATTCGGGCCGGAACCGAAACGAACTACCGATTCGGGCCAGAAACAAAACGAGCGCACCCAATCCAGTTTTTTGGACCAAATAGTGATGTTTTGGTTCGTTTTGGTTAGTTTCGTTACTGTGTAAAAACCATGCCAGTATAGCATTTGATGCACCGATTCTGGCCGGAAACGAAATGGACTACCGGTTCGGGCCAGAAAGGAAATGAACGCACCCAATCCACTTTTTTCGTCCCAATAGGGATATTTTGGTTCATTTTGGTTAGTTTCGGTACTGTGTAAAAAACCATGCCGGTATAGCATTTAATGCACCGATTCGGGCCGGAAACGAAAAGGACTACCGATTCGCGCCAAAAAACGAAACGAACACACCCAATCCACTTTTTTGGACCCAATAGTGTTGTTGTGGTTCGTTTTGGTCAGTTTCATTACTGGGCAAAAAACCATGCCGGTATAGCATTTAATGCACCGATTCGGGCCGGAAACGAAATGGACTACCGATTCGCGCCAAAAACGAAACGAACACACCCAATCCACTTTTTTTGACCCAACAGTGTGGTTGTGGTTCGTTTTGGTCAGTTTCATTACTATGCAAAAAACCATGCCGGTATAGCATTTAATGCACCGATTCGGGCCGGAAACGAAATGAACTACCGATTCGCGCCAAAACCGAAACGAACGCACCCAATCCACTTTTTTGGACCCAATAGTGATGTTTTGGTTCGTTTTGGTCAGTTTCGCTACTGTGCAAAAAACCATGCCGGGTTGCATTGAATGCACCGATTCGGGCCGGAACCGAAACGAACTACCGATTCGGGCTAGAAACGAAACGAGCGCACCCAATCCAGTTTTTTGGACCAAATAGTGATGTTTTGGTTCGTTTTGGTTAGTTTCGTTACTGTGTAAAAACCATGCCAGTATAGCATTTGATGCACCGATTCTGGCCGGAAACGAAATGGACTACCGGTTCGGGCCAGAAATGAAACGAACGCACCCAATCCACTTTTTGGACCAAATAGGGATGTTTTGGTTCGTTTTGGTTAGTTTCGGTACTGTGTAAAAAACCATGCCGGTATAGCATTTAATGCACCAATTCGGGCCGGAAACGAAAAGGACTACCGATTCACGCCAAAAACGAAACGAACGCACCCAATCCACTTTTTTGGACCCAACAGTGTTGCTGTGGTTCGTTTTGGTCAGTTTCATTACTGTGCAAAAAACCATGCCGGTATAGCATTTAATGCACCGATTCGGGCCGGAAACGAAATGGACTACCGATTCGCGCCAAAAACGAAACGAACGCACCCAATCCACTTTTTTGGACCCAATAGTGTTGTTGTGGTTCGTTTTGGTCAGTTTCGTTACTGTGCAAAAAACCATGCCGGTATAGCATTTAATGCACCGATTCGTGCCGGAAACGAAATGAACTACCGATTCACGCCAAAAACGAAACGAACGCAATCAATCCACTTTTTTGGACCTAATAGTGATGTTTTGGTTCGTTTTGGTCAGTTTCGCTACTGTGCAAAAAACCATGCCGGGTTGCATTGAATGCACCGATTCGGGCCGGAACCGAAACGAACTACCGATTCGGGCCAGAAACGAAACGAGCGCACCCAATCCAGTTTTTTGGACCAAATAGTGATGTTTTGGTTCGTTTTGGTTAGTTTCGTTACTGTGTAAAAACCATGCCAGTATAGCATTTGATGCACCGATTCTGGCCGGAAACGAAATGGACTACCGGTTCGGGCCAGAAATGAAACGAACGCACCCAATCCACTTTTTGGACCAAATAGGGATGTTTTGGTTCGTTTTGGTTAGTTTCGGTACTGTGTAAAAAACCATGCCGGTATAGCATTTAATGCACCGATTCGGGCCGGAAACGAAAAGGACTACCGATTCACGCCAAAAAACGAAACGAACACACCCAATCCACTTTTTTGGACCCAATAGTGTTGTTGTGGTTCGTTTTGGTCAGTTTCATTACTGTGCAAAAAACCATGCCGGTATAGGATTTAATGCACCGATTCGGGCCGGAAACGAAATGAACTACCGATTCACGCCAAAAACGAAACGAACGCACTCAATCCACTTTTTTGGACCCAATAGTGATGTTTTGGTTCGTTTTGGTCAGTTTCGCTACTGTGCAAAAAACCATGCCGGGTTGCATTGAATGCACCGATTCGGGCCGGAACCGAAACGAACTATCGATTCGGGCCAGAAACGAAACGAGCGCACCCAATCCAGTTTTTTGGACCAAATAGTGATGTTTTGGTTCGTTTTGGTTAGTTTCGTTACTGTGTTAAAAACCATTCCAATATAGCATTTGATGCACCGATTCGGGCCGGAAACGAAATGGACTACCGGTTCGGGCCAGAAATGAAACGAACGCACCCAATCCACTTTTTGGACCAAATAGGTATGTTTTGGTTCGTTTTGGTTAGTTTCGGTACTGTGTAAAAAACCATGCCGGTATAGCATTTAAAGCACCGATTCGGGCCGGAAACGAAAAGGACTACCGATTCACGCCAAAAAACGAAACGAACACACCCAATCCACTTTTTTGGACCCAATAGTGTTGTTGTGGTTCGTTTTGGTCAGTTTCATTACTGTGCAAAAAACCATGCCGGTATAGCATTTAATGCACCGATTCGGGCCGGAAACGAAATGGACTACCGATTCGCGCCAAAAACGAAACGAACGCACCCAATCCACTTTTTTGGACCCAACAGTGTTGCTGTGGTTCGTTTTGGTCAGTTTCATTACTGTGCAAAAAACCATGCCGGTATAGCATTTAATGCACCGATTCGGGCCGGAAACGAAATGGACTACCGATTCGCGCCAAAAACGAAACGAACACACCCAATCCACTTTTTTGGACCCAACAGTGTGGTTGTGGTTCGTTTTGGTCAGTTTCATTACTATGCAAAAAACCATGCCGGTATAGCATTTAATGCACCGATTCGGGCCGGAAACGAAATGAACTACCGATTCGCGCCAAAACCGAAACGAACGCACCCAATCCACTTTTTTGGACCCAATAGTGATGTTTTGGTTCGTTTTGGTCAGTTTCGCTACTGTGCAAAAAACCATGCCGGGTTGCATTGAATGCACCGATTCGGGCCGGAACCGAAACGAACTACCGATTCGGGCCAGAAACAAAACGAGCGCACCCAATCCAGTTTTTTGGACCAAATAGTGATGTTTTGGTTCGTTTTGGTTAGTTTCGTTACTGTGTAAAAACCATGCCAGTATAGCATTTGATGCACCGATTCTGGCCGGAAACGAAATGGACTACCGGTTCGGGCCAGAAAGGAAATGAACGCACCCAATCCACTTTTTTCGTCCCAATAGGGATATTTTGGTTCATTTTGGTTAGTTTCGGTACTGTGTAAAAAACCATGCCGGTATAGCATTTAATGCACCGATTCGGGCCGGAAACGAAAAGGACTACCGATTCGCGCCAAAAAACGAAACGAACACACCCAATCCACTTTTTTGGACCCAATAGTGTTGTTGTGGTTCGTTTTGGTCAGTTTCATTACTGGGCAAAAAACCATGCCGGTATAGCATTTAATGCACCGATTCGGGCCGGAAACGAAATGGACTACCGATTCGCGCCAAAAACGAAACGAACACACCCAATCCACTTTTTTTGACCCAACAGTGTGGTTGTGGTTCGTTTTGGTCAGTTTCATTACTATGCAAAAAACCATGCCGGTATAGCATTTAATGCACCGATTCGGGCCGGAAACGAAATGAACTACCGATTCGCGCCAAAACCGAAACGAACGCACCCAATCCACTTTTTTGGACCCAATAGTGATGTTTTGGTTCGTTTTGGTCAGTTTCGCTACTGTGCAAAAAACCATGCCGGGTTGCATTGAATGCACCGATTCGGGCCGGAACCGAAACGAACTACCGATTCGGGCCAGAAACGAAACGAGCGCACCCAATCCAGTTTTTTGGACCAAATAGTGATGTTTTGGTTCGTTTTGGTTAGTTTCGTTACTGTGTAAAAACCATGCCAGTATAGCATTTGATGCACCGATTCTGGCCGGAAACGAAATGGACTACCGGTTCGGGCCAGAAATGAAACGAACGCACCCAATCCACTTTTTGGACCAAATAGGGATGTTTTGGTTCGTTTTGGTTAGTTTCGGTACTGTGTAAAAAACCATGCCGGTATAGCATTTAATGCACCAATTCGGGCCGGAAACGAAAAGGACTACCGATTCACGCCAAAAACGAAACGAACGCACCCAATCCACTTTTTTGGACCCAACAGTGTTGCTGTGGTTCGTTTTGGTCAGTTTCATTACTGTGCAAAAAACCATGCCGGTATAGCATTTAATGCACCGATTCGGGCCGGAAACGAAATGGACTACCGATTCGCGCCAAAAACGAAACGAACGCACCCAATCCACTTTTTTGGACCCAATAGTGTTGCTGTGGTTCGTTTTGGTCAGTTTCATTACTGTGCAAAAAACCATGCCGGTATAGCATTTAATGCACCGATTCGGGCCGGAAACGAAATGAACTACCGATTCACGCCAAAAACGAAACGAACGCACTCAATCCACTTTTTTGGACCCAATAGTGATGTTTTGGTTCGTTTTGGTCAGTTTCGCTACTGTGCAAAAAGCCATGTCGGGTTGCATTGAATGCACCGATTCGGGCCGGAACCGAAACGAACTATCGATTCGGGCCAGAAACGAAACGAGCGCACCCAATCCAGTTTTTTGGACCAAATAGTGATGTTTTGGTTCGTTTTGGTTAGTTTCGTTACTGTGTAAAAACCATGCCAGTATAGCATTTGATGCACCGATTCTGGCCGGAAACGAAATGGACTACCGGTTCGGGCCAGAAATGAAACGAACGCACCCAATCCACTTTTTGGACCAAATAGGGATGTTTTGGTTCGTTTTGGTTAGTTTCGGTACTGTGTAAAAAACCATGCCGGTATAGCATTTAATGCACCGATTCGGGCCGGAAACGAAAAGGACTACCGATTCACGCAAAAAAACGAAACGAACACACCCAATCCACTTTTTTGGACCCAATAGTGTTGTTGTGGTTCGTTTTGGTCAGTTTTATTACTGTGCAAAAAACCATGCCGGTATAGCATTTAATGCACCGATTCGGGCCGGAAACGAAATGGACTACCGATTCGCGCCAAAAACGAAACGAACGCACCCAATCCACTTTTTTGGACCCAACAGTGTTGCTGTGGTTCGTTTTGGTCAGTTTCATTACTGTGCAAAAAACCATGCCGGTATAGCATTTAATGCACCGATTCGGGCCGGAAACGAAATGGACTACCGATTCGCGCCAAAAACGAAACGAACGCACCCAATCCACTTTTTTGGACCCAATAGTGTTGCTGTGGTTCGTTTTGGTCAGTTTCATTACTGTGCAAAAAACCATGCCGGTATAGCATTTAATGCACCGATTCGGGCCGGAAACGAAATGAACTACCGATTCACGCCAAAAACGAAACGAACGCACTCAATCCACTTTTTTGGACCCAATAGTGATGTTTTGGTTCGTTTTGGTCAGTTTCGCTACTGTGCAAAAAGCCATGTCGGGTTGCATTGAATGCACCGATTCGGGCCGGAACCGAAACGAACTACCGATTCAGGCCAGAAACGAAACGAGCGCACCCAATCCAGTTTTTTGGACCAAATAGTGATGTTTTGGTTTGTTTCGTTGCTGTGTAAAAATCCATGCCAATATAGCATTTGATGCACCGATTCGGGCCGGAAACGAAATGGACTACCGGTTCGGGCCAGAAATGAAACAAACGCACCCAATCCACTTTTTGGACCAAATAGGGATGTTTTGGTTCGTTTTGGTTAGTTTCGGTACTGTGTAAAAAACCATGCCGGTATAGCATTTAATGCACCGATTCGGGCCGGAAACGAAAAGGACTACCGATTCACGCCAAAAACGAAACGAACGCACCCAATCCACTTTTCTTGACCAAATAGGGATGTTTTGGTTCGTTTTGGTTAGTTTCGGTACTGTGTAAAAACCATGCCGGTATAGCATTTAATCCATCGATTCGGGCCGGAAACGAAAAGGACTACCGATTCACGCCAGAAACGAAATGAACGCACCCAATCCACTTTTTTGGACCCAATAGTGTTGTTGTGGGTCGTTTTGGTCAGTTTCATTACGGTGCAAAAAACCATGCCGGTATAGCATTTAATGCACCGATTCGGGCAGGAAACGAAATGAACAACCGATTCGCGCCAAAACCGAAACGAACGCACCCAATCCACTTTTTTGGACCCAATAGTGATGTTTTGGTTCGTTTTGGTCAGTTTCGCTACTGTGCAAAAAACCATGCCGGGTTGCATTGAATGCACCGATTCGGGCCGGAACCGAAACGAACTACCGATTCGGGCCAGAAACGAAACGAGCGCACCCAATCCAGTTTTTTGGACCAAATAGTGATGTTTTGGTTCGTTTTGGTTAGTTTCGTTACTGTGTAAAAACCATGCCAGTATAGCATTTGATGCACCGATTCTGGTCGGAAACGAAATGGACTACCGGTTCGGGCCAGAAAGGAAACGAACGCACCCGATCCACCTTTTTGGACCCAATAGGTATGCTTTGGTTCGTTTTGGTTAGTTTCGGTACTGTGTAAAAAACCATGCCGGTATTGCATTTAATGCACCGATTCGGGGGCCGGAAACGAAAAGGACTACCGATTCGCGCCAAAAACGAAACGAACACACCCAATCCACTTTTTTGGACCCAATAGTGTTGTTGTGGTTCGTTTTGGTCAGTTTCATTACTGTGCAAAAAACCATGGCGGTATAGGATTTAATGCACCGATTCGGGCCGGAAACAAAATGAACTACCGATTCACGCCAAAAACGAAACGAACGCACTCAATCCACTTTTTTGGACCCAATAGTGATGTTTTGGTTCGTTTTGGTCAGTTTCGCTACTGTGCAAAAAACCATGCCGGGTTGCATTGAATGCACCGATTCGGGCCGGAACCGAAACGAACTATCGATTCGGGCCAGAAACGAAACGAGCGCACCCAATCCAGTTTTTTGGACCAAATAGTGATGTTTTGGTTCGTTTTGGTTAGTTTCGTTACTGTGTTAAAAACCATTCCAATATAGCATTTGATGCACCGATTCGGGCCGGAAACGAAATGGACTACCGGTTCGGGCCAGAAATGAAACGAACGCACCCAATCCACTTTTTGGACCAAATAGGTATGTTTTGGTTCGTTTTGGTTAGTTTCGGTACTGTGTAAAAAACCATGCCGGTATAGCATTTAAAGCACTGATTCGGGCCGGAAACGAAAAGGACTACCGATTCATGCCAAAAACGAAACGAACGCACCCAATCCACTTTTCTGGACCCAATAGTGTTGTTGTGGGTCGTTTTGGTCAGTTTCATTACTGTGCAAAAAACCATGCCGGTATAGCATTTAATGCACCGATTCGGGCAAGAAACGAAATGAACTACCGATTCGCGCCAAAACCGAAACGAACGCACCCAATCCACTTTTTTGGACCCAATAGTGATGTTTTGGTTCGTTTTGGTCAGTTTCGCTACTGTGCAAAAAACCATGCCGGGTTGCATTGAATGCACCGATTCGGGCCGGAACCGAAACGAACTACCAATTCGGGCCAGAAACGAAACGAGCGCACCCAATCCAGTTTTTTGGACCAAATAGTGATGTTTTGGTTCGTTTTGGTTAGTTTCATTACTGTGTAAAAACCATGCCAGTATAGCATTTGATGCACCGATTCTGGCCGGAAACGAAATGGACTACCGGTTCGGGCCAGAAAGGAAATGAACGCACCCAATCCACTTTTTTCGTCCCAATAGGGATATTTTGGTTCATTTTGGTTAGTTTCGGTACTGTGTAAAAAACCATGCCGGTATAGCATTTAATGCACCGATTCGGGCCGGAAACGAAAAGGACTACCGATTCGCGCCAAAAAACGAAACGAACACACCCAATCCACTTTTTTGGACCCAATAGTGTTGTTGTGGTTCGTTTTGGTCAGTTTCATTACTGTGCAAAAAACCATGCCGGTATAGCATTTAATGCACCGATTCGGGCCGGAAACGAAATGGACTACCGATTCGCGCCAAAAACGAAACGAACACACCCAATCCACTTTTTTGGACCCAACAGTGTGGTTGTGGTTCGTTTTGGTCAGTTTCATTACTATGCAAAAAACCATGCCGGTATAGCATTTAATGCACCGATTCGGGCCGGAAACGAAATGAACTACCGATTCGCGCCAAAACCGAAACGAACGCACCCAATCCACTTTTTTGGACCCAATAGTGATGTTTTGGTTCGTTTTGGTCAGTTTCGCTACTGTGCAAAAAACCATGCCGGGTTGCATTGAATGCACCGATTCGGGCCGGAACCGAAACGAACTACCGATTCGGGCCAGAAACGAAACGAGCGCACCCAATCCAGTTTTTTGGACCAAATAGTGATGTTTTGGTTCGTTTTGGTTAGTTTCGTTACTGTGTAAAAACCATGCCAGTATAGCATTTGATGCACCGATTCTGGCCGGAAACGAAATGGACTACCGGTTCGGGCCAGAAAGGAAATGAACGCACCCAATCCACTTTTTTCGACCCAATAGGGATGTTTTGGTTCGTTTTGGTTAGTTTCGGTACTGTGTAAAAAACCATGCCGGTATAGCATTTAATGCACCGATTCGGGCCAGAAACGAAAAGGACTACCGATTCGCGCCAAAAACGAAACGAACACACCCAATCCACTTTTTTGGACCCAATAGTGTTGTTGTGGTTCGTTTTGGTCAGTTTCATTACTGTGCAAAAAACCATGCCGGTATAGCATTTAATGCACCGATTCGGGCCGGAAACGAAATGGACTACCGATTCGCGCCAAAAACGAAACGAACGCACCCAATCCACTTTTTTGGACCCAACAGTGTTGCTGTGGTTCGTTTTGGTCAGTTTCATTACTGTGCAAAAAACCATGCCGGTATAGCATTTAATGCACCGATTCGGGCCGGAAACAAAATGAACTACCGATTCACGCCAAAAACGAAACGAACACACTCAATCCACTTTTTTGGACCCAATAGTGATGTTTTGGTTCGTTTTAGTCAGTTTCGCTACTGTGCAAAAAACCATGCCGGGTTGCATTGAATGCACCGATTCGGGCCGGAACCGAAACGAACTACCGATTCGGGCCAGAAACGAAACGAGCGCACCCAATCCAGTTTTTTGGACCAAATAGTGATGTTTTTGTTCGGTTTGGTTAGTTTCGTTGCTGTGTAAAAAACCATGCCAATATAGCATTTGATGCACCGATTCGGGCCGGAAACGAAATGGACTACCGGTTCGGGCCAGAAACGAAACGAGCGCACCCAATCCAGTTTTTTGGACCAAATAGTGATGTTTTGGTTCGTTTTGGTTAGTTTCATTACTGTGTAAAAACCATGGCAGTATAGCATTTGATGCACCGATTCTGGCCGGAAACGAAATGGACTACCGGTTCGGGCCAGAAAGGAAATGAACGCACCCAATCCACTTTTTTCGTCCCAATAGGGATATTTTGGTTCATTTTGGTTAGTTTCGGTACTGTGTAAAAAACCATGCCGGTATAGCATTTAATGCACCGATTCGGGCCGGAAACGAAAAGGACTACCGATTCGCGCCAAAAAACGAAACGAACACACCCAATCCACTTTTTTGGACCCAATAGTGTTGTTGTGGTTCGTTTTGGTCAGTTTCATTACTGTGCAAAAAACCATGCCGGTATAGCATTTAATGCACCGATTCGGGCCGGAAACGAAATGGACTACCGATTCGCGCCAAAAACGAAACGAACACACCCAATCCACTTTTTTGGACCCAACAGTGTGGTTGTGGTTCGTTTTGGTCAGTTTCATTACTATGCAAAAAACCATGCCGGTATAGCATTTAATGCACCGATTCGGGCCGGAAACGAAATGAACTACCGATTCGCGCCAAAACCGAAACGAACGCACCCAATCCACTTTTTTGGACCCAATAGTGATGTTTTGGTTCGTTTTGGTCAGTTTCGCTACTGTGCAAAAAACCATGCCGGGTTGCATTGAATGCACCGATTCGGGCCGGAACCGAAACGAACTACCGATTCGGGCCAGAAACGAAACGAGCGCACCCAATCCAGTTTTTTGGACCAAATAGTGATGTTTTGGTTCGTTTTGGTTAGTTTCGTTACTGTGTAAAAACCATGCCAGTATAGCATTTGATGCACCGATTCTGGCCGGAAACGAAATGGACTACCGGTTCGGGCCAGAAAGGAAATGAACGCACCCAATCCACTTTTTTCGACCCAATAGGGATGTTTTGGTTCGTTTTGGTTAGTTTCGGTACTGTGTAAAAAACCATGCCGGTATAGCATTTAATGCACCGATTCGGGCCAGAAACGAAAAGGACTACCGATTCGCGCCAAAAACGAAACGAACACACCCAATCCACTTTTTTGGACCCAATAGTGTTGTTGTGGTTCGTTTTGGTCAGTTTCATTACTGTGCAAAAAACCATGCCGGTATAGCATTTAATGCACCGATTCGGGCCGGAAACGAAATGGACTACCGATTCGCGCCAAAAACGAAACGAACGCACCCAATCCACTTTTTTGGACCCAACAGTGTTGCTGTGGTTCGTTTTGGTCAGTTTCATTACTGTGCAAAAAACCATGCCGGTATAGCATTTAATGCACCGATTCGGGCCGGAAACAAAATGAACTACCGATTCACGCCAAAAACGAAACGAACACACTCAATCCACTTTTTTGGACCCAATAGTGATGTTTTGGTTCGTTTTAGTCAGTTTCGCTACTGTGCAAAAAACCATGCCGGGTTGCATTGAATGCACCGATTCGGGCCGGAACCGAAACGAACTACCGATTCGGGCCAGAAACGAAACGAGCGCACCCAATCCAGTTTTTTGGACCAAATAGTGATGTTTTTGTTCGGTTTGGTTAGTTTCGTTGCTGTGTAAAAAACCATGCCAATATAGCATTTGATGCACCGATTCGGGCCGGAAACGAAATGGACTACCGGTTCGGGCCAGAAATGAAACGAACGCACCCAATCCACTTTTTGGACCAAATAGGGATGTTTTGGTTCGTTTTGGTTAGTTTCGGTACTGTGTAAAAAACCATGCCGGTATAGCATTTAATGCACCGATTCGGGCCAGAAACGAAAAGGACTACCGATTCACGCCAAAAACGAAACGAACGCACCCAATCCACTTTTCTTGACCAAATAGGGATGTTTTGGTTCGTTTTGGTTAGTTTCGGTACTGTGTAAAAACCATGCCGGTATAGCATTTAATCCATCGATTCGGGCCGGAAACGAAAAGGACTACCGATCCACGCCAGAAACGAAACGAACGCACCCAATCCACTTTTTTGGACCCAATAGTGTTGTTGTGGGTCGTTTTGGTCAGTTTCATTACGGTCCAAAAAACCAGGCCGGTATAGCATTTAATGCACCGATTCGGGCAGGAAACGAAATGAACTACCGATTCGCGCCAAAACCGAAACGAACGCACCCAATCCACTTTTTTGGACCCAATAGTGATGTTTTGGTTCGTTTTGGTCAGTTTCGCTACTGTGCAAAAAACCATGCCGGGTTGCATTGAATGCACCGATTCGGGCCGGAACCGAAACGAACTACCGATTCGGGCCAGAAACGAAACGAGCGCACCCAATCCAGTTTTTTGGACCAAATAGTGATGTTTTGGTTCGTTTTGGTTAGTTTTGTTACTGTGTAAAAAACCTTGCCAATATAGCATTTGATGCACCGATTCGGGCCGGAAACGAAATGGACTACCGATTCACGCCAAAAACGAAACGAACGCACTCAATCCACTTTTTTGGACCCAATAGTGATGTTTTGGTTCGTTTTGGTCAGTTTCGCTACTGTGCAAAAAACCATGCCGGGTTGCATTGAATGCACCGATTCGGGCCGGAACCGAAACGAACTATCGATTCGGGCCAGAAACGAAACGAGCGCACCCAATCCAGTTTTTTGGACCAAATAGTGATGTTTTGGTTCGTTTTGGTTAGTTTCGTTACTGTGTTAAAAACCATTCCAATATAGCATTTGATGCACCGATTCGGGCCGGAAACGAAATGGACAACCGGTTCGGGCCAGAAATAAAACGAACGCACCCAATCCACTTTTTGGACCAAATAGGTATGTTTTGGTTCGTTTTGGTTAGTTTCGGTACTGTGTAAAAAACCATGCCGGTATAGCATTTAAACCACCGATTCGGGCCGGAAACGAAAAAGACTACCGATTCATGCCAAAAACGAAACGAACGCACCCAATCCACTTTTCTGGACCAAATAGGGATGCTTTGGTTCGTTTTGGTTAGTTTCAGTACTGTGTAAAAACCATGCCAGTATAGCATTTGATGCACCGATTCTGGCCGGAAACGAAATGGACTACCGGTTCGGGCCAGAAAGGAAATGAACGCACCCAATCCACTTTTTTCGTCCCAATAGGGATGTTTTGGTTCATTTTGGTTAGTTTCGGTACTGTGTAAAAAACCATGCCGGTATAGCATTTAATGCACCGATTCGGGCCGGAAACGAAAAGGACTACCGATTCGCGCCAAAAAACGAAACGAACACACCCAATCCACTTTTTTGGACCCAATAGTGTTGTTGTGGCTCGTTTTGGTCAGTTTCATTACTGTGCAAAAAACCATGCCGGTATAGCATTTAATGCACCGATTCGGGCCGGAAACGAAATGGACTACCGATTCGCGCCAAAAACGAAAAGAACGCACCCAATCCACTTTTTTGGACCCAACAGTGTTGTTGTGGTTCGTTTTGGTTAGTTTCATTACTATGTAAAAAACCATGCCAATATAGCATTTGATGCACCGATTCGGGCCGGAAACGAAATGGACTACCGGTTCGGGCCAGAAATGAAACAAACGCACGCAATCCACTTTTTGGACCAAATAGGGATGTTTTGGTTCGTTTTGGTTAGTTTCGGTACTGTGTAAAAAACCATGCTGGTATAGCATTTAATGCACCGATTCGGTCCGGAAACGAAAAAGGACTACCGATTCACGCCAAAAACGAAACGAACGCACCCAATCCACTTTTCTGGACCAAATTGGGATGTTTTGGTTCGTTTTGGTTAGTTTCGGTACTGTGTAAAAACCATGCCGGTATAGCATTTAATGCATCGATTCGGGCCGGAAACGAAAAGGACTACCGATTCGCGCCAGAAACGAAACGAACGCACCCAGTCCACTTTTTTGGACCCAATAGTGTTGTTGTGGGTCGTTTTGGTCAGTTTCATTACTGTGCAAAAAACCATGCCGGTATAGCATTTAATGCACCGATTCGGTCCGGACACGAAATGAACTACCGGTTCACGCCAAAAACGAAACGAACGCACTCAATCCACTTTTTTGGACCAAATAGTGATGTTTTGGTTCGTTCTGGTCAGTTTCGCTACTGTGTAAAAAACCATGCCGGGTTGCATTGAATGCACCGATTCGGGCCGGAACCGAAACGAACTACCGATTCGGGCCAGAAACGAAACGAGCGCACCCAATCCAGTTTTTTGGACCAAATAGTGATGTTTTGGTTCGTTTTGGTTAGTTTCGTTACTGTGTAAAAAACCATGCCAATATAGCATTTGATGCATCGATTCGGGCCGGAAACGAAACGAACTACCGGTTCGGGCCAGAAAGGAAAAGGACGCACCCAATCCACTTTTCTGGACCAAATAGGGATGTTTTGGTTCGTTTTGGTTAGTTTCGGTACTGTGTAAAAACCATGTCGGTATAGCATTTAATGCATCGATTCGGGCCGGAAACGAAAAGGACTACCGATTCGCGCCAGAAACGAAATGACCAAATAGTGATGTTTTGGTTCGTTTCGTTAATGTGTAAAAAACCTTGCCAATATAGCATTTGATGCACCGATTCGGGCCGGAAACGAAATGGACTACCGATTCGCGCCAAAACCGAAACGAACGCACCCAATCCACTTTTTGGACCAAATAGGGATGTTTTGGTTCGTTTTGGTTAGTTTCGCTACTGTGTAAAAACCATGCCGGTATAGCATTTAATGCATCAATTCGGGTCGGAAACGAAAAGGACTACCGATTCGCGCCAGAAACGAAACGAACGCACCCAATCCACTTTTTTGGACCCAATAGTGTTGTTGTGGGTCGTTTTGGTCAGTTTCATTACTGTGCAAAAATCCATGCCGGTATAGCATTTAATGCATCGATTCGGGCCGGAAACGAAATGGACTACCGATTCGCGCCAAAAACGAAACGAACGCACCCAATCCACTTTTTTGGACCCATCAGTGTTGTTGTGGTTCGTTTTGGTCAGTTTCGTTACTGTGCAAAAAACCATGCCGGTATAACATTTAATGCACCGATTCGTGCCGGAAACGAAATGAACTACCGATTCACCCCAAAAACGAAACGAACGCAATCAATCCACTTTTTTGGACCTAATAGTGATGTTTTGGTTCGTTTTGGTCAGTTTCGCTACTGTGCAAAAAACCATGCCGGGTTGCATTGAATGCACCGATTCGTGCCGGACCGAAACGAACTACCGATTCGGGCCAGAAACGAAACGAGCGCACCCAATCCAGTTTTTTGGACCAAATAGTGATGTTTTGGTTCGTTTTGGTTAGTTTCATTACTATGTAAAAACCATGCCAGTATAGCATTTAATGCACATATTCGGGCCGGAAACGAAATGGACTACCGGTTCGGGCCAGAAAGGAAAAGGACGCACCCAATCCACTTTTCTGGACCAAATAGGGATGTTTTGGTTCGTTTTGGTTAGTTTCGGTACTGTGTAAAAACCATGCCGGTATAGCATTTAATGCATCGATTCGGGCCAAAAACAAAAAGGACTACCGATTCACGCCAGAAACGAAACGAACGCACCCAATCCACTTTTTTGGACCCAATAGTGTTGTTGTGGGTCGTTTTGGTCAGTTTCATTACTATGCAAAAAACCAAGCCGGTATAGCATTTAATGCACCGATTCGGGCAGGAAACGAAATGAACTACCGATTCGCGCCAAAACCGAAACGAACGCACCCAATCCACTTTTTTGGACCCAATAGTGATGTTTTGGTTCGTTTTGGTCAGTTTCGCTACTGTGCAAAAAACCATGCCGGGTTGCATTGAATGCACCGATTCGGGCCGGAACCGAAACGAACTACCGATTCGGGCCAGAAACGAAACGAGCGCACCCAATCCAGTTTTTTGGACCAAATAGTGATGTTTTGGTTCGTTTTGGTTAGTTTCGTTACTGTGTAAAAAACCTTGCCAATATAGCATTTGATGCACCGATTCGGGCCGGAAACGAAATGGACTACCGATTCGCGCCAAAACCGAAACGAACGCACCCAATCCACTTTTTGGACCAAATAGGGATTATTTGGTTCGTTTTGGTTAGTTTCGGTACTGTGTAAAAACCATGCCGGTATAGCATTTAATGCATCAATTCGGGTCGGAAACGAAAAGGACTACCGATTCGCGCCAGAAACGAAACGAACGCACCCAATCCACTTTTTTGGACCCAATAGTGTTGTTGTGGGTCGTTTTGGTCAGTTTGATCACTGTGCAAAAATCCATGCCGGTATAGCATTTAATGCATCGATTCGGGCCGGAAACGAAATGGACTACCGATTCGCGCCAAAAACGAAACGAACGCACCCAATCCACTTTTTTGGACCCAACAGTGTTGTTGTGGTTCGTTTTGGTCAGTTTCGTTACTGTGCAAAAAACCATGCCGGTATAGCATTTAATGCACCGATTCGTGCCGGAAACGAAATGAACTACCGATTCACGCCAAAAACGAAACGAACGCAATCAATCCACTTTTTTGGACCTAATAGTGATGTTTTGGTTCGTTTTGGTCAGTTTCGCTACTGTGCAAAAAACCATGCCGGGTTGCATTGAATGCACCGATTCGGGCCGGAACCGAAACGAACTACCGATTCGGGCCAGAAACGAAACGAGCGCACCCAATCCAGTTTTTTGGACCAAATAGTGATGTTTTGGTTCGTTTTGGTTAGTTTCGTTACTGTGTAAAAACCATGCCAGTATAGCATTTAATGCACATATTCGGGCCGGAAACGAAATGGACTACCGGTTCGGGCCAGAAAGGAAAAGGACGCACCCAATCCACTTTTCTGGACCAAATAGGGATGTTTTGGTTCGTTTTGGTTAGTTTCGGTACTGTGTAAAAACCATGCCGGTATAGCATTTAATGCATCGATTCGGGCCAGAAACGAAAAGGACTACCGATTCGCGCCAGAAACGAAACGAACGCACCCAATCCACTTTTTTGGACCCAATAGTGTTGTTGTGGGTCGTTTTGGTCAGTTTCATTACTGTCCAAAAACCAAGCCGGTATAGCATTTAATGCACCGATTCGGGCCGGAAACGAAAAGGACTACCGATTCGCGCCAAAAAACGAAACGAACACACCCAATCCACTTTTTTGGACCCAATAGTGTTGTTGTGGCTCGTTTTGGTCAGTTTCATTACTGTGCAAAAAACCATGCCGGTATAGCATTTAATGCACCGATTCGGGCCGGAAACGAAATGGACTACCGATTCGCGCCAAAAAATGAAACGAACACACCCAATCCACTTTTTTGGACCCAATAGTGTTGTTGTGGCTCGTTTTGGTCAGTTTCATTACTGTGCAAAAAACCATGCCGGTACAGCATTTAATGCACCGATTCGGGCCGAAAACGAAATGGACTACCGATTCGCGCCAAAAACGAAAAGAACGCACCCAATCCACTTTTTTGGACCCAACAGTGTTGTTGTGGTTCGTTTTGGTTAGTTTCGTTACTATGTAAAAAACCATGCCAATATAGCATTTGATGCACCGATTCGGGCCGGAAACGAAATGGACAACCGGTTCGGGCCAGAAATGAAACAAACGCACCCAATCCACTTTTTGGACCAAATAGGGATGTTTTGGTTCGTTTTGGTTAGTTTCGGTACTGTATAAAAAACCATGCTGGTATAGCATTTAATGCACCGATTCGGTCCGGAAACGAAAAAGGACTACCGATTCACGCCAAAAACGAAACGAACGCACCCAATCCACTTTTCTGGACCAAATAGGGATGTTTTGGTTCGTTTTGGTTAGTTTCGGTACTGTGTAAAAACCATGCCGGTATAGCATTTAATGCATCGATTCGGGCCGGAAACGAAAAGGACTACCGATTCGCGCCAGAAACGAAACGAACGCACCCAGTCCACTTTTTTGGACCCAATAGTGTTGTTGTGGGTCGTTTTGGTCAGTTTCATTACTGTGCAAAAAACCATGCCGGTATAGCATTTAATGCACCGATTCGGTCCGGACACGAAATGAACTACCGGTTCACGCCAAAAACGAAACGAACGCACTCAATCCACTTTTTTGGACCCAATAGTGATGTTTTGGTTCGTTCTGGTCAGTTTCGCTACTGTGTAAAAAACCATGCCGGGTTGCATTGAATGCACCGATTCGGGCCGGAACCGAAACGAACTACCGATTCGGGCCAGAAACGAAACGAGCGCACCCAATCCAGTTTTTTGGACCAAATAGTGATGTTTTGGTTCGTTTTGGTTAGTTTCGTTACTGTGTAAAAAACCATGCCAATATAGCATTTGATGCATCGATTCGGGCCGGAAACGAAACGAACTACCGGTTCGGGCCAGAAAGGAAAAGGACGCACCCAATCCACTTTTCTGGACCAAATAGGGATGTTTTGGTTCGTTTTGGTTAGTTTCGGTACTGTGTAAAAACCATGTCGGTATAGCATTTAATGCATCGATTCGGGCCGGAAACGAAAAGGACTACCGATTCGCGCCAGAAACGAAATGACCAAATAGTGATGTTTTGGTTCGTTTCGTTACTGTGTAAAAAACCTTGCCAATATAGCATTTGATGCACCGATTCGGGCCGGAAACGAAATGGACTACCGATTCGCGCCAAAACCGAAACGAACGCACCCAATCCACTTTTTGGACCAAATAGGGATGTTTTGGTTCGTTTTGGTTAGTTTCGCTACTGTGTAAAAACCATGCCGGTATAGCATTTAATGCATCAATTCGGGTCGGAAACGAAAAGGACTACCGATTCGCGCCAGAAACGAAACGAACGCACCCAATCCACTTTTTTGGACCCAATAGTGTTGTTGTGGGTCGTTTTGGTCAGTTTCATTACTGTGCAAAAATCCATGCCGGTATAGCATTTAATGCATCGATTCGGGCCGGAAACGAAATGGACTACCGATTCGCGCCAAAAACGAAACGAACGCACCCAATCCACTTTTTTGGACCCAACAGTGTTGTTGTGGTTCGTTTTGGTCAGTTTCGTTACTGTGCAAAAAACCATGCCGGTATAGCATTTAATGCACCGATTCGTGCCGGAAACGAAATGAACTACCGATTCACGCCAAAAACGAAACGAACGCAATCAATCCACTTTTTTGGACCTAATAGTGATGTTTTGGTTCGTTTTGGTCAGTTTCGCTACTGTGCAAAAAACCATGCCGGGTTGCATTGAATGCACCGATTCGGGCCGGAACCGAAACGAACTACCGATTCGGGCCAGAAACGAAACGAGCGCACCCAATCCAGTTTTTTGGACCAAATAGTGATGTTTTGGTTCGTTTTGGTTAGTTTCGTTACTGTGTAAAAACCATGCCAGTATAGCATTTAATGCACATATTCGGGCCGGAAACGAAATGGACTACCGGTTCGGGCCAGAAAGGAAAAGGACGCACCCAATCCACTTTTCTGGACCAAATAGGGATGTTTTGGTTCGTTTTGGTTAGTTTCGGTACTGTGTAAAAACCATGCCGGTATAGCATTTAATGCATCGATTCGGGCCAGAAACGAAAAGGACTACCGATTCGCGCCAGAAACGAAACGAACGCACCCAATCCACTTTTTTGGACCCAATAGTGTTGTTGTGGGTCGTTTTGGTCAGTTTCATTACTGTCCAAAAACCAAGCCGGTATAGCATTTAATGCACCGATTCGGGCCGGAAACGAAAAGGACTACCGATTCGCGCCAAAAAACGAAACGAACACACCCAATCCACTTTTTTGGACCCAATAGTGTTGTTGTGGCTCGTTTTGGTCAGTTTCATTACTGTGCAAAAAACCATGCCGGTATAGCATTTAATGCACCGATTCGGGCCGGAAACGAAATGGACTACCGATTCGCGCCAAAAAACGAAACGAACACACACAATCCACTTTTTTGGACCCAATAGTGTTGTTGTGGCTCGTTTTGGTCAGTTTCATTACTGTGCAAAAAACCATGCCGGTACAGCATTTAATGCACCGATTCGGGCCGAAAACGAAATGGACTACCGATTCGCGCCAAAAACGAAAAGAACGCACCCAATCCACTTTTTTGGACCCAACAGTGTTGTTGTGGTTCGTTTTGGTTAGTTTCGTTACTATGTAAAAAACCATGCCAATATAGCATTTGATGCACCGATTCGGGCCGGAAACGAAATGGACTACCGGTTCGGGCCAGAAATGAAACAAACGCACCCAATCCACTTTTTGGACCAAATAGGGATGTTTTGGTTCGTTTTGGTTAGTTTCGGTACTGTATAAAAAACCATGCTGGTATAGCATTTAATGCACCGATTCGGTCCGGAAACGAAAAAGGACTACCGATTCACGCCAAAAACGAAACGAACGCACCCAATCCACTTTTCTGGACCAAATAGGGATGTTTTGGTTCGTTTTGGTTAGTTTCGGTACTGTGTAAAAACCATGCCGGTATAGCATTTAATGCATCGATTCGGGCCGGAAACGAAAAGGACTACCGATTCGCGCCAGAAACGAAACGAACGCACCCAGTCCACTTTTTTGGACCCAATAGTGTTGTTGTGGGTCGTTTTGGTCAGTTTCATTACTGTGCAAAAAACCATGCCGGTATAGCATTTAATGCACCGATTCGGTCCGGACACGAAATGAACTACCGGTTCACGCCAAAAACGAAACGAACGCACTCAATCCACTTTTTTGGACCCAATAGTGATGTTTTGGTTCGTTCTGGTCAGTTTCGCTACTGTGTAAAAAACCATGCCGGGTTGCATTGAATGCACCGATTCGGGCCGGAACCGAAACGAACTACCGATTCGGGCCAGAAACGAAACGAGCGCACCCAATCCAGTTTTTTGGACCAAATAGTGATGTTTTGGTTCGTTTTGGTTAGTTTCGTTACTGTGTAAAAAACCATGCCAATATAGCATTTGATGCATCGATTCGGGCCGGAAACGAAACGAACTACCGGTTCGGGCCAGAAAGGAAAAGGACGCACCCAATCCACTTTTCTGGACCAAATAGGGATGTTTTGGTTCGTTTTGGTTAGTTTCGGTACTGTGTAAAAACCATGTCGGTATAGCATTTAATGCATCGATTCGGGCCGGAAACGAAAAGGACTACCGATTCGCGCCAGAAACGAAATGACCAAATAGTGATGTTTTGGTTCGTTTCGTTACTGTGTAAAAAACCTTGCCAATATAGCATTTGATGCACCGATTCGGGCCGGAAACGAAATGGACTACCGATTCGCGCCAAAACCGAAACGAACGCACCCAATCCACTTTTTGGACCAAATAGGGATGTTTTGGTTCGTTTTGGTTAGTTTCGCTACTGTGTAAAAACCATGCCGGTATAGCATTTAATGCATCAATTCGGGTCGGAAACGAAAAGGACTACCGATTCGCGCCAGAAACGAAACGAACGCACCCAATCCACTTTTTTGGACCCAATAGTGTTGTTGTGGGTCGTTTTGGTCAGTTTCATTACTGTGCAAAAATCCATGCCGGTATAGCATTTAATGCATCGATTCGGGCCGGAAACGAAATGGACTACCGATTCGCGCCAAAAACGAAACGAACGCACCCAATCCACTTTTTTGGACCCATCAGTGTTGTTGTGGTTCGTTTTGGTCAGTTTCGTTACTGTGCAAAAAACCATGCCGGTATAACATTTAATGCACCGATTCGTGCCGGAAACGAAATGAACTACCGATTCACCCCAAAAACGAAACGAACGCAATCAATCCACTTTTTTGGACCTAATAGTGATGTTTTGGTTCGTTTTGGTCAGTTTCGCTACTGTGCAAAAAACCATGCCGGGTTGCATTGAATGCACCGATTCGTGCCGGACCGAAACGAACTACCGATTCGGGCCAGAAACGAAACGAGCGCACCCAATCCAGTTTTTTGGACCAAATAGTGATGTTTTGGTTCGTTTTGGTTAGTTTCGTTACTGTGTAAAAACCATGCCAGTATAGCATTTAATGCACATATTCGGGCCGGAAACGAAATGGACTACCGGTTCGGGCCAGAAAGGAAAAGGACGCACCCAATCCACTTTTCTGGACCAAATAGGGATGTTTTGGTTCGTTTTGGTTAGTTTCGGTACTGTGTAAAAACCATGCCGGTATAGCATTTAATGCATCGATTCGGGCCAGAAACAAAAAGGACTACCGATTCACGCCAGAAACGAAACGAACGCACCCAATCCACTTTTTTGGACCCAATAGTGTTGTTGTGGGTCGTTTTGGTCAGTTTCATTACTATGCAAAAAACCAAGCCGGTATAGCATTTAATGCACCGATTCGGGCAGGAAACGAAATGAACTACCGATTCGCGCCAAAACCGAAACGAACGCACCCAATCCACTTTTTTGGACCCAATAGTGATGTTTTGGTTCGTTTTGGTCAGTTTCGCTACTGTGCAAAAAACCATGCCGGGTTGCATTGAATGCACCGATTCGGGCCGGAACCGAAACGAACTACCGATTCGGGCCAGAAACGAAACGAGCGCACCCAATCCAGTTTTTTGGACCAAATAGTGATGTTTTGGTTCGTTTTGGTTAGTTTCGTTACTGTGTAAAAAACCTTGCCAATATAGCATTTGATGCACCGATTCGGGCCGGAAACGAAATGGACTACCGATTCGCGCCAAAACCGAAACGAACGCACCCAATCCACTTTTTGGACCAAATAGGGATTATTTGGTTCGTTTTGGTTAGTTTCGGTACTGTGTAAAAACCATGCCGGTATAGCATTTAATGCATCAATTCGGGTCGGAAACGAAAAGGACTACCGATTCGCGCCAGAAACGAAACGAACGCACCCAATCCACTTTTTTGGACCCAATAGTGTTGTTGTGGGTCGTTTTGGTCAGTTTCATCACTGTGCAAAAATCCATGCCGGTATAGCATTTAATGCATCGATTCGGGCCGGAAACGAAATGGACTACCGATTCGCGCCAAAAACGAAACGAACGCACCCAATCCACTTTTTTGGACCCAACAGTGTTGTTGTGGTTCGTTTTGGTCAGTTTCGTTACTGTGCAAAAAACCATGCCGGTATAGCATTTAATGCACCGATTCGTGCCGGAAACGAAATGAACTACCGATTCACGCCAAAAACGAAACGAACGCAATCAATCCACTTTTTTGGACCTAATAGTGATGTTTTGGTTCGTTTTGGTCAGTTTCGCTACTGTGCAAAAAACCATGCCGGGTTGCATTGAATGCACCGATTCGGGCCGGAACCGAAACGAACTACCGATTCGGGCCAGAAACGAAACGAGCGCACCCAATCCAGTTTTTTGGACCAAATAGTGATGTTTTGGTTAGTTTCGTTACTGTGTAAAAACCATGCCAGTATAGCATTTAATGCACATATTCGGGCCGGAAACGAAATGGACTACCGGTTCGGGCCAGAAAGGAAAAGGACGCACCCAATCCACTTTTCTGGACCAAATAGGGATGTTTTGGTTCGTTTTGGTTAGTTTCGGTACTGTGTAAAAACCATGCCGGTATAGCATTTAATGCATCGATTCGGGCCAGAAACGAAAAGGACTACCGATTCGCGCCAGAAACGAAACGAACGCACCCAATCCACTTTTTTGGACCCAATAGTGTTGTTGTGGGTCGTTTTGGTCAGTTTCATTACTGTCCAAAAACCAAGCCGGTATAGCATTTAATGCACCGATTCGGGCCGGAAACGAAAAGGACTACCGATTCGCGCCAAAAAACGAAACGAACACACCCAATCCACTTTTTTGGACCCAATAGTGTTGTTGTGGCTCGTTTTGGTCAGTTTCATTACTGTGCAAAAAACCATGCCGGTATAGCATTTAATGCACCGATTCGGGCCGGAAACGAAATGGACTACCGATTCGCGCCAAAAAACGAAACGAACACACCCAATCCACTTTTTTGGACCCAATAGTGTTGTTGTGGCTCGTTTTGGTCAGTTTCATTACTGTGCAAAAAACCATGCCGGTACAGCATTTAATGCACCGATTCGGGCCGAAAACGAAATGGACTACCGATTCGCGCCAAAAACGAAAAGAACGCACCCAATCCACTTTTTTGGACCCAACAGTGTTGTTGTGGTTCGTTTTGGTTAGTTTCGTTACTATGTAAAAAACCATGCCAATATAGCATTTGATGCACCGATTCGGGCCGGAAACGAAATGGACTACCGGTTCGGGCCAGAAATGAAACAAACGCACCCAATCCACTTTTTGGACCAAATAGGGATGTTTTGGTTCGTTTTGGTTAGTTTCGGTACTGTATAAAAAACCATGCTGGTATAGCATTTAATGCACCGATTCGGTCCGGAAACGAAAAAGGACTACCGATTCACGCCAAAAACGAAACGAACGCACCCAATCCACTTTTCTGGACCAAATAGGGATGTTTTGGTTCGTTTTGGTTAGTTTCGGTACTGTGTAAAAACCATGCCGGTATAGCATTTAATGCATCGATTCGGGCCGGAAACGAAAAGGACTACCGATTCGCGCCAGAAACGAAACGAACGCACCCAGTCCACTTTTTTGGACCCAATAGTGTTGTTGTGGGTCGTTTTGGTCAGTTTCATTACTGTGCAAAAAACCATGCCGGTATAGCATTTAATGCACCGATTCGGTCCGGACACGAAATGAACTACCGGTTCACGCCAAAAACGAAAGAACGCACTCAATCCACTTTTTTGGACCCAATAGTGATGTTTTGGTTCGTTCTGGTCAGTTTCGCTACTGTGTAAAAAACCATGCCGGGTTGCATTGAATGCACCGATTCGGGCCGGAACCGAAACGAACTACCGATTCGGGCCAGAAACGAAACGAGCGCACCCAATCCAGTTTTTTGGACCAAATAGTGATGTTTTGGTTCGTTTTGGTTAGTTTCGTTACTGTGTAAAAAACCATGCCAATATAGCATTTGATGCATCGATTCGGGCCGGAAACGAAACGAACTACCGGTTCGGGCCAGAAAGGAAAAGGACGCACCCAATCCACTTTTCTGGACCAAATAGGGATGTTTTGGTTCGTTTTGGTTAGTTTCGGTACTGTGTAAAAACCATGTCGGTATAGCATTTAATGCATCGATTCGGGCCGGAAACGAAAAGGACTACCGATTCGCGCCAGAAACGAAATGACCAAATAGTGATGTTTTGGTTCGTTTCGTTACTGTGTAAAAAACCTTGCCAATATAGCATTTGATGCACCGATTCGGGCCGGAAACGAAATGGACTACCGATTCGCGCCAAAACCGAAACGAACGCACCCAATCCACTTTTTGGACCAAATAGGGATGTTTTGGTTCGTTTTGGTTAGTTTCGCTACTGTGTAAAAACCATGCCGGTATAGCATTTAATGCATCAATTCGGGTCGGAAACGAAAAGGACTACCGATTCACGCCAGAAACGAAACGAACGCACCCAATCCACTTTTTTGGACCCAATAGTGTTGTTGTGGGTCGTTTTGGTCAGTTTCATTACTGTGCAAAAATCCATGCCGGTATAGCATTTAATGCATCGATTCGGGCCGGAAACGAAATGGACTACCGATTCGCGCCAAAAACGAAACGAACGCACCCAATCCACTTTTTTGGACCCATCAGTGTTGTTGTGGTTCGTTTTGGTCAGTTTCGTTACTGTGCAAAAAACCATGCCGGTATAACATTTAATGCACCGATTCGTGCCGGAAACGAAATGAACTACCGATTCACCCCAAAAACGAAACGAACGCAATCAATCCACTTTTTTGGACCTAATAGTGATGTTTTGGTTCGTTTTGGTCAGTTTCGCTACTGTGCAAAAAACCATGCCGGGTTGCATTGAATGCACCGATTCGTGCCGGACCGAAACGAACTACCGATTCGGGCCAGAAACGAAACGAGCGCACCCAATCCAGTTTTTTGGACCAAATAGTGATGTTTTGGTTCGTTTTGGTTAGTTTCGTTACTATGTAAAAACCATGCCAGTATAGCATTTAATGCACATATTCGGGCCGGAAACGAAATGGACTACCGGTTCGGGCCAGAAAGGAAAAGGACGCACCCAATCCACTTTTCTGGACCAAATAGGGATGTTTTGGTTCGTTTTGGTTAGTTTCGGTACTGTGTAAAAACCAAGCCGGTATAGCATTTAATGCACCGATTCGTGCAGGAAACGAAATGAACTACCGATTCGCGCCAAAACCGAAATGAACGCACCCAATCCACTTTTTTGGACCCAATAGTGATGTTTTGGTTCGTTTTGGTCAGTTTCGCTACTGTGCAAAAAACCATGCCGGGTTGCATTGAATGCACTGATTCGGGCCGGAACCGAAACGAACTACCGATTCGGGCCAGAAACGAAACGAGCACACCCAATCCAGTTTTTTGGACCAAATAGTGATGTTTTGGTTCGTTTTGGTTAGTTTCGTTACTGTGTAAAAAACCTTGCCAATATAGCATTTGATGCACCGATTCGGGCCGGAAACAAAATGGACTACCGATTCGCGCCAAAACCGAAACGAACGCACCCAATCCACTTTTTGGACCAAATAGGGATGTTTTGGTTCGTTTTGGTTAGTTTTGGTACTGTGTAAAAACCATGCCGGTGTAGCATTTAATGCATCAATTCGGGTCGGAAACGAAAAGGACTACCGATTCGCGCCAGAAACGAAACGAACGCACCCAATCCACTTTTTTGGTCCCAATAGTGTTGTTGTGGGTCGTTTTGGTCAGTTTCATTACTGTGCAAAAATCCATGCCGGTATAGCATTTAATGCATCGATTCGGGCCGGAAACGAAATGGACTACCGATTCGCGCCAAAAACGAAACGGACGCACCCAATCCACTTTTTTGGACCCAACAGTGTTGTTGTGGTTCGTTTTGGTCAGTTTCGTTACTGTGCAAAGAACCATGCCGGTATAGCATTTAATGCACCGATTCGTGCCGGAAACGAAATGAACTACCGGTTCACGCCAAAAACGAAACGAACGCAATCAATCCACTTTTTTGGACCTAATAGTGATGTTTTGGTTCGTTTTGGTCAGTTTCGCTACTGTGCAAAAAACCATGCCGGGTTGCATTGAATGCACCGATTCGTGCCGGACCGAAACGAACTACGGATTCGGGCCAGAAACGAAACGAGCGCACCCAATCCAGTTTTTTGGACCAAATAGTGATGTTTTGGTTCGTTTTGGTTAGTTTCGTTACTGTGTAAAAAACCTTGCCAATATAGCATTTGATGCACCGATTCGGGCCGGAAACGAAATGGACTACCGATTCGCGCCAAAACCGAAACGAACGCACCCAATCCACTTTTTGGACCAAATAGGGATGTTTTGGTTTGTTTTGGTTAGTTTCGATACTGTGTAAAAACCATGCCGGTATAGCATTTAATGCATCGATTCGGGCCGGAAACGAAATGGACTACCGATTCGCGCCAAAAACGAAACGAACGCACCCAATCCACTTTTTTGGACCCAACAGTGTTGTTGTGGTTCGTTTTGGTCAGTTTCGTTACTGTGCAAAAAACCATGCCGGTATAGCATTTAATGCACCGATTCGTGCCGGAAACGAAATGAACTACCGATTCACGCCAAAAACGAAACGAACGCAATCAATCCACTTTTTTGGACCTAATAGTGATGTTTTGGTTCGTTTTGGTCAGTTTCGCTACTGTGCAAAAAACCATGCCGGGTTGCATTGAATGCACCGATTCGGGCCGGAACCGAAACGAACTACCGATTCGGGCCAGAAACGAAACGAGCGCACCCAATCCAGTTTTTTGGACCAAATAGTGATGTTTTGGTTCGTTTTGGTTAGTTTCGTTACTATGTAAAAACCATGCCAGTATAGCATTTAATGCACATATTCGGGCCGGAAACGAAATGGACTACCGGTTCGGGCCAGAAAGGAAAAGGACGCACCCAATCCACTTTTCTGGACCAAATAGGGATGTTTTGGTTCGTTTTGGTTAGTTTCGGTACTGTGTAAAAACCAAGCCGGTATAGCATTTAATGCACCGATTCGTCCAGGAAACGAAATGAACTACCGATTCGCGCCAAAACCGAAATGAACGCACCCAATCCACTTTTTTGGACCCAATAGTGATGTTTTGGTTCGTTTTGGTCAGTTTCGCTACTGTGCAAAAAACCATGCCGGGTTGCATTGAATGCACTGATTCGGGCCGGAACCGAAACGAACTACCGATTCGGGCCAGAAACGAAACGAGCACACCCAATCCAGTTTTTTGGACCAAATAGTGATGTTTTGGTTCGTTTTGGTTAGTTTCGTTACTGTGTAAAAAACCTTGCCAATATAGCATTTGATGCACCGATTCGGGCCGGAAACAAAATGGACTACCGATTCGCGCCAAAACCGAAACGAACGCACCCAATCCACTTTTTGGACCAAATAGGGATGTTTTGGTTCGTTTTGGTTAGTTTTGGTACTGTGTAAAAACCATGCCGGTATAGCATTTAATGCATCAATTCGGGTCGGAAACGAAAAGGACTACCGATTCGCGCCAGAAACGAAACGAACGCACCCAATCCACTTTTTTGGTCCCAATAGTGTTGTTGTGGGTCGTTTTGGTCAGTTTCATTACTGTGCAAAAATCCATGCCGGTATAGCATTTAATGCATCGATTCGGGCCGGAAACGAAATGGACTACCGATTCGCGCCAAAAACGAAACGGACGCACCCAATCCACTTTTTTGGACCCAACAGTGTTGTTGTGGTTCGTTTTGGTCAGTTTCGTTACTGTGCAAAGAACCATGCCGGTATAGCATTTAATGCACCGATTCGTGCCGGAAACGAAATGAACTACCGATTCACGCCAAAAACGAAACGAACGCAATCAATCCACTTTTTTGGACCTAATAGTGATGTTTTGGTTCGTTTTGGTCAGTTTCGCTACTGTGCAAAAAACCATGCCGGGTTGCATTGAATGCACCGATTCGTGCCGGACCGAAATGAACTACGGATTCGGGCCAGAAACGAAACGAGCGCACCCAATCCAGTTTTTTGGACCAAATAGTGATGTTTTGGTTCGTTTTGGTTAGTTTCGTTACTGTGTAAAAAACCTTGCCAATATAGCATTTGATGCACCGATTCGGGCCGGAAACGAAATGGACTACCGATTCGCGCCAAAACCGAAACGAACGCACCCAATCCACTTTTTGGACCAAATAGGGATGTTTTGGTTTGTTTTGGTTAGTTTCGATACTGTGTAAAAACCATGCCGGTATAGCATTTAATGCATCAATTCGGGTCGGAAACGAAAAGGACTACCGATTCGCGCCAGAAACGAAACGAACGCACCCAATCCACTTTTTTGGACCCAATAGTGTTGTTGTGGGTCGTTTTGGTCAGTTTCATTACTGTGCAAAAATCCATGCCGGTATAGCATTTAATGCATCGATTCGGGCCGGAAACGAAATGGACTACCGATTCGCGCCAAAAACGAAACGAACGCACCCAATCCACTTTTTTGGACCCATCAGTGTTGTTGTGGTTCGTTTTGGTCAGTTTCGTTACTGTGCAAAAAACCATGCCGGTATAACATTTAATGCACCGATTCGTGCCGGAAACGAAATGAACTACCGATTCACCCCAAAAACGAAACGAACGCAATCAATCCACTTTTTTGGACCTAATAGTGATGTTTTGGTTCGTTTTGGTCAGTTTCGCTACTGTGCAAAAAACCATGCCGGGTTGCATTGAATGCACCGATTCGTGCCGGACCGAAACGAACTACCGATTCGGGCCAGAAACGAAACGAGCGCACCCAATCCAGTTTTTTGGACCAAATAGTGATGTTTTGGTTCGTTTTGGTTAGTTTCGTTACTATGTAAAAACCATGCCAGTATAGCATTTAATGCACATATTCGGGCCGGAAACGAAATGGACTACCGGTTCGGGCCAGAAAGGAAAAGGACGCACCCAATCCACTTTTCTGGACCAAATAGGGATGTTTTGGTTCGTTTTGGTTAGTTTCGGTACTGTGTAAAAACCAAGCCGGTATAGCATTTAATGCACCGATTCGTGCAGGAAACGAAATGAACTACCGATTCGCGCCAAAACCGAAATGAACGCACCCAATCCACTTTTTTGGACCCAATAGTGATGTTTTGGTTCGTTTTGGTCAGTTTCGCTACTGTGCAAAAAACCATGCCGGGTTGCATTGAATGCACTGATTCGGGCCGGAACCGAAACGAACTACCGATTCGGGCCAGAAACGAAACGAGCACACCCAATCCAGTTTTTTGGACCAAATAGTGATGTTTTGGTTCGTTTTGGTTAGTTTCGTTACTGTGTAAAAAACCTTGCCAATATAGCATTTGATGCACCGATTCGGGCCGGAAACAAAATGGACTACCGATTCGCGCCAAAACCGAAACGAACGCACCCAATCCACTTTTTGGACCAAATAGGGATGTTTTGGTTCGTTTTGGTTAGTTTTGGTACTGTGTAAAAACCATGCCGGTGTAGCATTTAATGCATCAATTCGGGTCGGAAACGAAAAGGACTACCGATTCGCGCCAGAAACGAAACGAACGCACCCAATCCACTTTTTTGGTCCCAATAGTGTTGTTGTGGGTCGTTTTGGTCAGTTTCATTACTGTGCAAAAATCCATGCCGGTATAGCATTTAATGCATCGATTCGGGCCGGAAACGAAATGGACTACCGATTCGCGCCAAAAACGAAACGGACGCACCCAATCCACTTTTTTGGACCCAACAGTGTTGTTGTGGTTCGTTTTGGTCAGTTTCGTTACTGTGCAAAGAACCATGCCGGTATAGCATTTAATGCACCGATTCGTGCCGGAAACGAAATGAACTACCGGTTCACGCCAAAAACGAAACGAACGCAATCAATCCACTTTTTTGGACCTAATAGTGATGTTTTGGTTCGTTTTGGTCAGTTTCGCTACTGTGCAAAAAACCATGCCGGGTTGCATTGAATGCACCGATTCGTGCCGGACCGAAACGAACTACGGATTCGGGCCAGAAACGAAACGAGCGCACCCAATCCAGTTTTTTGGACCAAATAGTGATGTTTTGGTTCGTTTTGGTTAGTTTCGTTACTGTGTAAAAAACCTTGCCAATATAGCATTTGATGCACCGATTCGGGCCGGAAACGAAATGGACTACCGATTCGCGCCAAAACCGAAACGAACGCACCCAATCCACTTTTTGGACCAAATAGGGATGTTTTGGTTTGTTTTGGTTAGTTTCGATACTGTGTAAAAACCATGCCGGTATAGCATTTAATGCATCGATTCGGGCCGGAAACGAAATGGACTACCGGTTCGGGCCAGAAAGGAAAAGGACGCACCCAATCCACTTTTCTGGACCAAATAGGGATGTTTTGGTTCGTTTTGGTTAGTTTCGGTACTGTGTAAAAACCAAGCCGGTATAGCATTTAATGCACCGATTCGTGCAGGAAACGAAATGAACTACCGATTCGCGCCAAAACCGAAATGAACGCACCCAATCCACTTTTTTGGACCCAATAGTGATGTTTTGGTTCGTTTTGGTCAGTTTCGCTACTGTGCAAAAAACCATGCCGGGTTGCATTGAATGCACTGATTCGGGCCGGAACCGAAACGAACTACCGATTCGGGCCAGAAACGAAACGAGCACACCCAATCCAGTTTTTTGGACCAAATAGTGATGTTTTGGTTCGTTTTGGTTAGTTTCGTTACTGTGTAAAAAACCTTGCCAATATAGCATTTGATGCACCGATTCGGGCCGGAAACAAAATGGACTACCGATTCGCGCCAAAACCGAAACGAACGCACCCAATCCACTTTTTGGACCAAATAGGGATGTTTTGGTTCGTTTTGGTTAGTTTTGGTACTGTGTAAAAACCATGCCGGTGTAGCATTTAATGCATCAATTCGGGTCGGAAACGAAAAGGACTACCGATTCGCGCCAGAAACGAAACGAACGCACCCAATCCACTTTTTTGGTCCCAATAGTGTTGTTGTGGGTCGTTTTGGTCAGTTTCATTACTGTGCAAAAATCCATGCCGGTATAGCATTTAATGCATCGATTCGGGCCGGAAACGAAATGGACTACCGATTCGCGCCAAAAACGAAACGGACGCACCCAATCCACTTTTTTGGACCCAACAGTGTTGTTGTGGTTCGTTTTGGTCAGTTTCGTTACTGTGCAAAGAACCATGCCGGTATAGCATTTAATGCACCGATTCGTGCCGGAAACGAAATGAACTACCGGTTCACGCCAAAAACGAAACGAACGCAATCAATCCACTTTTTTGGACCTAATAGTGATGTTTTGGTTCGTTTTGGTCAGTTTCGCTACTGTGCAAAAAACCATGCCGGGTTGCATTGAATGCACCGATTCGTGCCGGACCGAAACGAACTACGGATTCGGGCCAGAAACGAAACGAGCGCACCCAATCCAGTTTTTTGGACCAAATAGTGATGTTTTGGTTCGTTTTGGTTAGTTTCGTTACTGTGTAAAAAACCTTGCCAATATAGCATTTGATGCACCGATTCGGGCCGGAAACGAAATGGACTACCGATTCGCGCCAAAACCGAAACGAACGCACCCAATCCACTTTTTGGACCAAATAGGGATGTTTTGGTTTGTTTTGGTTAGTTTCGATACTGTGTAAAAACCATGCCGGTATAGCATTTAATGCATCGATTCGGGCCGGAAACGAAATGGACTACCGATTCGCGCCAAAAACGAAACGAACGCACCCAATCCACTTTTTTGGACCCAACAGTGTTGTTGTGGTTCGTTTTGGTCAGTTTCGTTACTGTGCAAAAAACCATGCCGGTATAGCATTTAATGCACCGATTCGTGCCGGAAACGAAATGAACTACCGATTCACGCCAAAAACGAAACGAACGCAATCAATCCACTTTTTTGGACCTAATAGTGATGTTTTGGTTCGTTTTGGTCAGTTTCGCTACTGTGCAAAAAACCATGCCGGGTTGCATTGAATGCACCGATTCGGGCCGGAACCGAAACGAACTACCGATTCGGGCCAGAAACGAAATGAGCGCACCCAATCCAGTTTTTTGGACCAAATAGTGATGTTTTGGTTCGTTTTGGTTAGTTTCGTTACTATGTAAAAACCATGCCAGTATAGCATTTAATGCACATATTCGGGCCGGAAACGAAATGGACTACCGGTTCGGGCCAGAAAGGAAAAGGACGCACCCAATCCACTTTTCTGGACCAAATAGGGATGTTTTGGTTCGTTTTGGTTAGTTTCGGTACTGTGTAAAAACCAAGCCGGTATAGCATTTAATGCACCGATTCGTCCAGGAAACGAAATGAACTACCGATTCGCGCCAAAACCGAAATGAACGCACCCAATCCACTTTTTTGGACCCAATAGTGATGTTTTGGTTCGTTTTGGTCAGTTTCGCTACTGTGCAAAAAACCATGCCGGGTTGCATTGAATGCACTGATTCGGGCCGGAACCGAAACGAACTACCGATTCGGGCCAGAAACGAAACGAGCACACCCAATCCAGTTTTTTGGACCAAATAGTGATGTTTTGGTTCGTTTTGGTTAGTTTCGTTACTGTGTAAAAAACCTTGCCAATATAGCATTTGATGCACCGATTCGGGCCGGAAACAAAATGGACTACCGATTCGCGCCAAAACCGAAACGAACGCACCCAATCCACTTTTTGGACCAAATAGGGATGTTTTGGTTCGTTTTGGTTAGTTTTGGTACTGTGTAAAAACCATGCCGGTATAGCATTTAATGCATCAATTCGGGTCGGAAACGAAAAGGACTACCGATTCGCGCCAGAAACGAAACGAACGCACCCAATCCACTTTTTTGGTCCCAATAGTGTTGTTGTGGGTCGTTTTGGTCAGTTTCATTACTGTGCAAAAATCCATGCCGGTATAGCATTTAATGCATCGATTCGGGCCGGAAACGAAATGGACTACCGATTCGCGCCAAAAACGAAACGGACGCACCCAATCCACTTTTTTGGACCCAACAGTGTTGTTGTGGTTCGTTTTGGTCAGTTTCGTTACTGTGCAAAGAACCATGCCGGTATAGCATTTAATGCACCGATTCGTGCCGGAAACGAAATGAACTACCGATTCACGCCAAAAACGAAACGAACGCAATCAATCCACTTTTTTGGACCTAATAGTGATGTTTTGGTTCGTTTTGGTCAGTTTCGCTACTGTGCAAAAAACCATGCCGGGTTGCATTGAATGCACCGATTCGTGCCGGACCGAAATGAACTACGGATTCGGGCCAGAAACGAAACGAGCGCACCCAATCCAGTTTTTTGGACCAAATAGTGATGTTTTGGTTCGTTTTGGTTAGTTTCGTTACTGTGTAAAAAACCTTGCCAATATAGCATTTGATGCACCGATTCGGGCCGGAAACGAAATGGACTACCGATTCGCGCCAAAACCGAAACGAACGCACCCAATCCACTTTTTGGACCAAATAGGGATGTTTTGGTTTGTTTTGGTTAGTTTCGATACTGTGTAAAAACCATGCCGGTATAGCATTTAATGCATCAATTCGGGTCGGAAACGAAAAGGACTACCGATTCGCGCCAGAAACGAAACGAACGCACCCAATCCACTTTTTTGGACCCAATAGTGTTGTTGTGGGTCGTTTTGGTCAGTTTCATTACTGTGCAAAAATCCATGCCGGTATAGCATTTAATGCATCGATTCGGGCCGGAAACGAAATGGACTACCGATTCGCGCCAAAAACGAAACGAACGCACCCAATCCACTTTTTTGGACCCAACAGTGTTGTTGTGGTTCGTTTTGGTCAGTTTCGTTACTGTGCAAAAAACCATGCCGGTATAGCATTTAATGCACCGATTCGTGCCGGAAACGAAATGAACTACCGATTCACGCCAAAAACGAAACGAACGCAATCAATCCACTTTTTTGGACCTAATAGTGATGTTTTGGTTCGTTTTGGTCAGTTTCGCTACTGTGCAAAAAACCATGCCAGGTTGCATTGAATGCACCGATTCGGGCCGGAACCGAAACGAACTACCGATTCGGGCCAGAAACGAAACGAGCGCACCCAATCCAGTTTTTTGGACCAAATAGTGATGTTTTGGTTCGTTTTGGTTAGTTTCGTTACTGTGTAAAAACCATGCCAGTATAGCATTTAATGCACATATTCGGGCCGGAAACGAAATGGACTACCGGTTTGGGCCAGAAAGGAAAAGGAGGCACCCAATCCACTTTTCTGGACCAAATAGGGATGTTTTGGTTCGTTTTGGTTAGTTTCGGTACTGTGTAAAAACCATGCCGGTATAGCATTTAATGCATCGATTCGGGCCAGAAACGAAAAGGACTACCGATTCGCGCCAGAAACGAAACGAATGCACCCAATCCACTTTTTTGGACCCAATAGTGTTGTTGTGGGTCGTTTTGGTCAGTTTCATTACTGTCCAAAAACCAAGCCGGTATAGCATTTAATGCACCGATTCGTGCAGGAAACGAAATGAACTACCGATTCGCGCCAAAACCGAAACGAACGCACCCAATCCACTTTTTTGGACCCAATAGTGATGTTTTGGTTCGTTTTGGTCAGTTTCGCTACTGTGCAAAAAACCATGCCGGGTTGCATTGAATGCACCGATTCGGGCCGGAACCGAAACGAACTACCGATTCGGGCCAGAAACGAAACGAGCGCACCCAATCCAGTTTTTTGGACCAAATAGTGATGTTTTGGTTCGTTTTGGTTAGTTTCGTTACTGTGTAAAAACCATGCCAGTATAGCATTTAATGCACATATTCGGGCCGGAAACGAAATGGACTACCGGTTTGGGCCAGAAAGGAAAAGGAGGCACCCAATCCACTTTTCTGGACCAAATAGGGATGTTTTGGTTCGTTTTGGTTAGTTTCGGTACTGTGTAAAAACCATGCCGGTATAGCATTTAATGCATCGATTCGGGCCAGAAACGAAAAGGACTACCGATTCGCGCCAGAAACGAAACGAATGCACCCAATCCACTTTTTTGGACCCAATAGTGTTGTTGTGGGTCGTTTTGGTCAGTTTCATTACTGTCCAAAAACCAAGCCGGTATAGCATTTAATGCACCGATTCGTGCAGGAAACGAAATGAACTACCGATTCGCGCCAAAACCGAAACGAACGCACCCAATCCACTTTTTTGGACCCAATAGTGATGTTTTGGTTCGTTTTGGTCAGTTTCGCTACTGTGCAAAAAACCATGCCGGGTTGCATTGAATGCACCGATTCGGGCCGGAACCGAAACGAACTACCGATTCGGGCCAGAAACGAAACGAGCGCACCCAATCCAGTTTTTTGGACCATATAGTGATGTTTTGGTTCGTTTTGGTTAGTTTCGTTACTGTGTAAAAAACCTTGCCAATATAGCATTTGATGCACCGATTCGGGCCGGAAACAAAATGGACTACCGATTCACGTCAAAACCGAAACGAACGCACCCAATCCACTTTTTGGACCAAATAGGGATGTTTTGGTTCGTTTTGGTTAGTTTTGGTACTGTGTAAAAACCATGCCGGTATAGCATTTAATGCATCAATTCGGGTCGGAAACGAAAAGGACTACCGATTCGCGCCAGAAACGAAACGAACGCACCCAATCCACTTTTTTGGACCCAATAGTGTTGTTGTGGGTCGTTTTGGTCAGTTTCATTACTGTGCAAAAATCCATGCCGGTATAGCATTTAATGCATCGATTCGGGCCGGAAACGAAATGGACTACCGATTCGCGCCAAAAACGAAACGAACGCACCCAATCCACTTTTTTGGACCCAACAGTGTTGTTGTGGTTCGTTTTGGTCAGTTTCGTAACTGTGCAAAAAACCATGCCGGTATAGCATTTAATGCACCGATTCGTGCCGGAAACGAAATGAACTACCGATTCACGCCAAAAACGAAACGAACGCAATCAATCCACTTTTTTGGACCTAATAGTGATGTTTTGGTTCGTTTTGGTCAGTTTCGCTACTGTGCAAAAAACCATGCCGGGTTGCATTGAATGCACCGATTCGGGCCGGAACCGAAACGAACTACCGATTCGGGCCAGAAACGAAACGAGCGCACCCAATCCAGTTTTTTGGACCAAATAGTGATGTTTTGGTTAGTTTCGTTACTGTGTAAAAACCATGCCAGTATAGCATTTAATGCACATATTCGGGCCGGAAACGAAATGGACCACCGGTTCGGGCCAGAAAGGAAAAGGACGCACCCAATCCACTTTTCTGGACCAAATAGGGATGTTTTGGTTCGTTTTGGTTAGTTTCGGTACTGTGTAAAAACCATGCCGGTATAGCATTTAATGCATCGATTCGGGCCAGAAACGAAAAGGACTACCGATTCGCGCCAGAAACGAAACGAACGCACCCAATCCACTTTTTTGGACCCAATAGTGTTGTTGTGGGTCGTTTTGGTCAGTTTCATTACTGTCCAAAAACCAAGCCGGTATAGCATTTAATGCACCGATTCGTGCAGGAAACGAAATGAACTACCGATTCGCGCCAAAACCGAAACGAACGCACCCAATCCACTTTTTTGGACCCAATAGTGATGTTTTGGTTCATTTTGGTCAGTTTCGCTTCTGTGCAAAAAACCATGCCGGGTTGCATTGAATGCACCGATTCGGGCCGGAACCGAAACGAACTACCGATTCGGGCCAGAAACGAAACGAGCGCACCCAATCCAGTTTTTTGGACCAAATAGTGATGTTTTGGTTCGTTTTGGTTAGTTTCGTTACTGTGTAAAAAACCTTGCCAATATAGCATTTGATGCACCGATTCGGGCCGGAAACAAAATGGACTACCGATTCGCGCCAGAAACGAAACGAATGCACCCAATCCACTTTTTTGGACCCAATAGTGTTGTTGTGGGTCGTTTTGGTCAGTTTCATTACTGTCCAAAAACCAAGCCGGTATAGCATTTAATGCACCGATTCGTGCAGGAAACGAAATGAACTACCGATTCGCGCCAAAACCGAAACGAACGCACCCAATCCACTTTTTTGGACCCAATAGTGATGTTTTGGTTCGTTTTGGTCAGTTTCGCTACTGTGCAAAAAACCATGCCGGGTTGCATTGAATGCACCGATTCGGGCCGGAACCGAAACGAACTACCGATTCGGGCCAGAAACGAAACGAGCGCACCCAATCCAGTTTTTTGGACCATATAGTGATGTTTTGGTTCGTTTTGGTTAGTTTCGTTACTGTGTAAAAAACCTTGCCAATATAGCATTTGATGCACCGATTCGGGCCGGAAACAAAATGGACTACCGATTCACGTCAAAACCGAAACGAACGCACCCAATCCACTTTTTGGACCAAATAGGGATGTTTTGGTTCGTTTTGGTTAGTTTTGGTACTGTGTAAAAACCATGCCGGTATAGCATTTAATGCATCAATTCGGGTCGGAAACGAAAAGGACTACCGATTCGCGCCAGAAACGAAACGAACGCACCCAATCCACTTTTTTGGACCCAATAGTGTTGTTGTGGGTCGTTTTGGTCAGTTTCATTACTGTGCAAAAATCCATGCCGGTATAGCATTTAATGCATCGATTCGGGCCGGAAACGAAATGGACTACCGATTCGCGCCAAAAACGAAACGAACGCACCCAATCCACTTTTTTGGACCCAACAGTGTTGTTGTGGTTCGTTTTGGTCAGTTTCGTAACTGTGCAAAAAACCATGCCGGTATAGCATTTAATGCACCGATTCGTGCCGGAAACGAAATGAACTACCGATTCACGCCAAAAACGAAACGAACGCAATCAATCCACTTTTTTGGACCTAATAGTGATGTTTTGGTTCGTTTTGGTCAGTTTCGCTACTGTGCAAAAAACCATGCCGGGTTGCATTGAATGCACCGATTCGGGCCGGAACCGAAACGAACTACCGATTCGGGCCAGAAACGAAACGAGCGCACCCAATCCAGTTTTTTGGACCAAATAGTGATGTTTTGGTTAGTTTCGTTACTGTGTAAAAACCATGCCAGTATAGCATTTAATGCACATATTCGGGCCGGAAACGAAATGGACCACCGGTTCGGGCCAGAAAGGAAAAGGACGCACCCAATCCACTTTTCTGGACCAAATAGGGATGTTTTGGTTCGTTTTGGTTAGTTTCGGTACTGTGTAAAAACCATGCCGGTATAGCATTTAATGCATCGATTCGGGCCAGAAACGAAAAGGACTACCGATTCGCGCCAGAAACGAAACGAACGCACCCAATCCACTTTTTTGGACCCAATAGTGTTGTTGTGGGTCGTTTTGGTCAGTTTCATTACTGTCCAAAAACCAAGCCGGTATAGCATTTAATGCACCGATTCGTGCAGGAAACGAAATGAACTACCGATTCGCGCCAAAACCGAAACGAACGCACCCAATCCACTTTTTTGGACCCAATAGTGATGTTTTGGTTCATTTTGGTCAGTTTCGCTACTGTGCAAAAAACCATGCCGGGTTGCATTGAATGCACCGATTCGGGCCGGAACCGAAACGAACTACCGATTCGGGCCAGAAACGAAACGAGCGCACCCAATCCAGTTTTTTGGACCAAATAGTGATGTTTTGGTTCGTTTTGGTTAGTTTCGTTACTGTGTAAAAAACCTTGCCAATATAGCATTTGATGCACCGATTCGGGCCGGAAACAAAATGGACTACCGATTCGCGCCAAAACCGAAACGAACGCACCCAATCCACTTTTTGGACCAAATAGGGATGTTTTTATTCGTTTTGGTAAGTTTTGGTACTGTGTAAAAACCATGCCGGTATAGCATTTAATGCACCGATTCGGGCCGGAAACGAAATGGACTACTGATTCGCGCCAAAAACGAAACGAACGCACCCAATCCACTTTTTTGGACCCAACAGTGTTGCTGTGGTTCGTTTTGGTCAGTTTCATTACTGTGCAAAAAACCATGCCGGTATAGCATTTAATGCACCGATTCGGGCCGGAAACGAAATGGACTACCGATTCGCGCCAAAAACGAAACGAACGCACCCAATCCACTTTTTTGGACCCAACAGTGTTGTTGTGGTTCGTTTTGGTCAGTTTCGTTACTGTGCAAAAAACCATGCCGGTATAACATTTAATGCACCGATTCGTGCCGGAAACGAAATGAACTACCGATTCACGCCAAAAATGAAACGAACGCAATCAATCCACTTTTTTGGACCTAATAGTGATGTTTTGGTTCGTTTTGGTCAGTTTCGCTACTGTGCAAAAAACCATGCCGGGTTGCATTGAATGCACCGATTCGTGCCGGACCGAAACGAACTACCGATTCGGGCCAGAAACGAAACGAGCGCACCCAATCCAGTTTTTTGGACCAAATAGTGATGTTTTGGTTCGTTTTGGTTAGTTTCGTTACTGTGTAAAAACCATGCCAGTATAGCATTTAATGCACATATTCGGGCCGGAAACGAAATGGACTACCGGTTCGGGCCAGAAAGGAAAAGGACGCACCCAATCCACTTTTCTGGACCAAATAGGGATGTTTTGGTTCGTTTTGGTTAGTTTCGGTACTGTGTAAAAACCATGCCGGTATAGCATTTAATGCATCGATTCGGTCCAGAAACGAAAAGGACTACCGATTCGCGCCAGAAACGAAACGAACGCACCCAATCCACTTTTTTGGACCCAATAGTGTTGTTGTGGGTCGTTTTGGTAAGTTTCATTACTGTGCAAAAAACCAAGCCGGTATAGCATTTAATGCACCGATTCGTGCAGGAAACAAAATGAACTACCGATTCGCGCCAAAACCGAAACGAATGCACCCAATCCACTTTTTTGGACCCAATAGTGATGTTTTGGTTCGTTTTGGTCAGTTTCGCTACTGTGCAAAAAACCATGCCGGGTTGCATTGAATGCACCGATTCGGGCCGGAACCGAAACGAACTACCGATTCGGGCCAGAAACGAAACGAGCGCACCCAATCCAGTTTTTTGGACCAAATAGTGATGTTTTGGTTCGTTTTGGTTAGTTTCGTTACTGTGTAAAAAACCATGCCGGTATAGCATTTAATGCATCGATTCGGGCCGGAAACGAAATGGACTACCGATTCGCGCCAAAAACGAAACGAACGCACCCAATCCACTTTTTTGGACCCAACAGTGTTGTTGTGGTTCGTTTTGGTCAGTTTCGTAACTGTGCAAAAAACCATGCCGGTATAGCATTTAATGCACCGATTCGTGCCGGAAACGAAATGAACTACCGATTCACGCAAAAAACGAAACGAACGCAATCAATCCACTTTTTTGGACCTAATAGTGATGTTTTGGTTCGTTTTGGTCAGTTTCGCTACTGTGCAAAAAACCATGCCGGGTTGCATTGAATGCACCGATTCGGGCCGGAACCGAAACGAACTACCGATTCGGGCCAGAAACGAAACGAGCGCACCCAATCCAGTTTTTTGGACCAAATAGTGATGTTTTGGTTAGTTTCGTTACTGTGTAAAAACCATGCCAGTATAGCATTTAATGCACATATTCGGGCCGGAAACGAAATGGACCACCGGTTCGGGCCAGAAAGGAAAAGGACGCACCCAATCCACTTTTCTGGACCAAATAGGGATGGTTTGGTTCGTTTTGGTTAGTTTCGGTACTGTGTAAAAACCATGCCGGTATAGCATTTAATGCATCGATTCGGGCCAGAAACGAAAAGGACTACCGATTCGCGCCAGAAACGAAACGAACGCACCCAATCCACTTTTTTGGACCCAATAGTGTTGTTGTGGGTCGTTTTGGTCAGTTTCATTACTGTCCAAAAACCAAGCCGGTATAGCATTTAATGCACCGATTCGTGCAGGAAACGAAATGAACTACCGATTCGCGCCAAAACCGAAACGAACGCACCCAATCCACTTTTTTGGACCCAATAGTGATGTTTTGGTTCATTTTGGTCAGTTTCGCTACTGTGCAAAAAACCATGCCGGGTTGCATTGAATGCACCGATTCGGGCCGGAACCGAAACGAACTACCGATTCGGGCCAGAAACGAAACGAGCGCACCCAATCCAGTTTTTTGGACCAAATAGTGATGTTTTGGTTCGTTTTGGTTAGTTTCGTTACTGTGTAAAAAACCTTGCCAATATAGCATTTGATGCACCGATTCGGGCCGGAAACAAAATGGACTACCGATTCACGCCAAAACCGAAACGAACGCACCCAATCCACTTTTTGGACCAAATAGGGATGTTTTTGTTCGTTTTGGTAAGTTTTGGTACTGTGTAAAAACCATGCCGGTATAGCATTTAATGCACCGATTCGGGCCGGAAACGAAATGGACTACTGATTCGCGCCAAAAACGAAACGAACGCACCCAATCCACTTTTTTGGACCCAACAGTGTTGCTGTGGTTCGTTTTGGTCAGTTTCATTACTGTGCAAAAAACCATGCCGGTATAGCATTTAATGCACCGATTCGGGCCGGAAACGAAATGGACTACCGATTCGCGCCAAAAACGAAACGAACGCACCCAATCCACTTTTTTGGACCCAACAGTGTTGTTGTGGTTCGTTTTGGTCAGTTTCGTTACTGTGCAAAAAACCATGCCGGTATAACATTTAATGCACCGATTCGTGCCGGAAACGAAATGAACTACCGATTCACGCCAAAAATGAAACGAACGCAATCAATCCACTTTTTTGGACCTAATAGTGATGTTTTGGTTCGTTTTGGTCAGTTTCGCTACTGTGCAAAAAACCATGCCGGGTTGCATTGAATGCACCGATTCGTGCCGGACCGAAACGAACTACCGATTCGGGCCAGAAACGAAACGAGCGCACCCAATCCAGTTTTTTGGACCAAATAGTGATGTTTTGGTTCGTTTTGGTTAGTTTCGTTACTGTGTAAAAACCATGCCAGTATAGCATTTAATGCACATATTCGGGCCGGAAACGAAATGGACTACCGGTTCGGGCCAGAAAGGAAAAGGACGCACCCAATCCACTTTTCTGGACCAAATAGGGATGTTTTGGTTCGTTTTGGTTAGTTTCGGTACTGTGTAAAAACCATGCCGGTATAGCATTTAATGCATCGATTCGGTCCAGAAACGAAAAGGACTACCGATTCGCGCCAGAAACGAAACGAACGCACCCAATCCACTTTTTTGGACCCAATAGTGTTGTTGTGGGTCGTTTTGGTAAGTTTCATTACTGTGCAAAAAACCAAGCCGGTATAGCATTTAATGCACCGATTCGTGCAGGAAACAAAATGAACTACCGATTCGCGCCAAAACCGAAACGAACGCACCCAATCCACTTTTTTGGACCCAATAGTGATGTTTTGGTTCGTTTTGGTCAGTTTCGCTACTGTGCAAAAAACCATGCCGGGTTGCATTGAATGCACCGATTCGGGCCGGAACCGAAACGAACTACCGATTCGGGCCAGAAACGAAACGAGCGCACCCAATCCAGTTTTTTGGACCAAATAGTGATGTTTTGGTTCGTTTTGGTTAGTTTCGTTACTGTGTAAAAAACCATGCCGGTATAGCATTTAATGCATCGATTCGGGCCGGAAACGAAATGGACTACCGATTCGCGCCAAAAACGAAACGAACGCACCCAATCCACTTTTTTGGACCCAACAGTGTTGTTGTGGTTCGTTTTGGTCAGTTTCGTAACTGTGCAAAAAACCATGCCGGTATAGCATTTAATGCACCGATTCGTGCCGGAAACGAAATGAACTACCGATTCACGCAAAAAACGAAACGAACGCAATCAATCCACTTTTTTGGACCTAATAGTGATGTTTTGGTTCGTTTTGGTCAGTTTCGCTACTGTGCAAAAAACCATGCCGGGTTGCATTGAATGCACCGATTCGGGCCGGAACCGAAACGAACTACCGATTCGGGCCAGAAACGAAACGAGCGCACCCAATCCAGTTTTTTGGACCAAATAGTGATGTTTTGGTTAGTTTCGTTACTGTGTAAAAACCATGCCAGTATAGCATTTAATGCACATATTCGGGCCGGAAACGAAATGGACCACCGGTTCGGGCCAGAAAGGAAAAGGACGCACCCAATCCACTTTTCTGGACCAAATAGGGATGGTTTGGTTCGTTTTGGTTAGTTTCGGTACTGTGTAAAAACCATGCCGGTATAGCATTTAATGCATCGATTCGGGCCAGAAACGAAAAGGACTACCGATTCGCGCCAGAAACGAAACGAACGCACCCAATCCACTTTTTTGGACCCAATAGTGTTGTTGTGGGTCGTTTTGGTCAGTTTCATTACTGTCCAAAAACCAAGCCGGTATAGCATTTAATGCACCGATTCGTGCAGGAAACGAAATGAACTACCGATTCGCGCCAAAACCGAAACGAACGCACCCAATCCACTTTTTTGGACCCAATAGTGATGTTTTGGTTCATTTTGGTCAGTTTCGCTACTGTGCAAAAAACCATGCCGGGTTGCATTGAATGCACCGATTCGGGCCGGAACCGAAACGAACTACCGATTCGGGCCAGAAACGAAACGAGCGCACCCAATCCAGTTTTTTGGACCAAATAGTGATGTTTTGGTTCGTTTTGGTTAGTTTCGTTACTGTGTAAAAAACCTTGCCAATATAGCATTTGATGCACCGATTCGGGCCGGAAACAAAATGGACTACCGATTCGCGCCAAAACCGAAACGAACGCACCCAATCCACTTTTTGGACCAAATAGGGATGTTTTTGTTCGTTTTGGTAAGTTTTGGTACTGTGTAAAAACCATGCCGGTATAGCATTTAATGCACCGATTCGGGCCGGAAACGAAATGGACTACTGATTCGCGCCAAAAACGAAACGAACGCACCCAATCCACTTTTTTGGACCCAACAGTGTTGCTGTGGTTCGTTTTGGTCAGTTTCATTACTGTGCAAAAAACCATGCCGGTATAGCATTTAATGCACCGATTCGGGCCGGAAACGAAATGGACTACCGATTCGTGCCAAAAACGAAACGAACACACCCAATCCACTTTTTTGGACCCAACAGTGTTGTTGTGGTTCGTTTTGGTCAGTTTCGTTACTGTGCAAAAAACCATGCCGGTATAACATTTAATGCACCGATTCGTGCCGGAAACGAAATGAACTACCGATTCACGCCAAAAATGAAACGAACGCAATCAATCCACTTTTTTGGACCTAATAGTGATGTTTTGGTTCGTTTTGGTCAGTTTCGCTACTGTGCAAAAAACCATGCCGGGTTGCATTGAATGCACCGATTCGTGCCGGACCGAAACGAACTACCGATTCGGGCCAGAAACGAAACGAGCGCACCCAATCCAGTTTTTTGGACCAAATAGTGATGTTTTGGTTCGTTTTGGTTAGTTTCGTTACTGTGTAAAAACCATGCCAGTATAGCATTTAATGCACATATTCGGGCCGGAAACGAAATGGACTACCGGTTCGGGCCAGAAAGGAAAAGGACGCACCCAATCCACTTTTCTGGACCAAATAGGGATGTTTTGGTTCGTTTTGGTTAGTTTCGGTACTGTGTAAAAACCATGCCGGTATAGCATTTAATGCATCGATTCGGTCCAGAAACGAAAAGGACTACCGATTCGCGCCAGAAACGAAACGAACGCACCCAATCCACTTTTTTGGACCCAATAGTGTTGTTGTGGGTCGTTTTGGTAAGTTTCATTACTGTGCAAAAAACCAAGCCGGTATAGCATTTAATGCACCGATTCGTGCAGGAAACAAAATGAACTACCGATTCGCGCCAAAACCGAAACGAACGCACCCAATCCACTTTTTTGGACCCAATAGTGATGTTTTGGTTCGTTTTGGTCAGTTTCGCTACTGTGCAAAAAACCATGCCGGGTTGCATTGAATGCACCGATTCGGGCCGGAACCGAAACGAACTACCGATTCGGGCCAGAAACGAAACGAGCGCACCCAATCCAGTTTTTTGGACCAAATAGTGATGTTTTGGTTCGTTTTGGTTAGTTTCGTTACTGTGTAAAAAACCATGCCGGTATAGCATTTAATGCATCGATTCGGGCCGGAAACGAAATGGACTACCGATTCGCGCCAAAAACGAAACGAACGCACCCAATCCACTTTTTTGGACCCAACAGTGTTGTTGTGGTTCGTTTTGGTCAGTTTCGTAACTGTGCAAAAAACCATGCCGGTATAGCATTTAATGCACCGATTCGTGCCGGAAACGAAATGAACTACCGATTCACGCAAAAAACGAAACGAACGCAATCAATCCACTTTTTTGGACCTAATAGTGATGTTTTGGTTCGTTTTGGTCAGTTTCGCTACTGTGCAAAAAACCATGCCGGGTTGCATTGAATGCACCGATTCGGGCCGGAACCGAAACGAACTACCGATTCGGGCCAGAAACGAAACGAGCGCACCCAATCCAGTTTTTTGGACCAAATAGTGATGTTTTGGTTAGTTTCGTTACTGTGTAAAAACCATGCCAGTATAGCATTTAATGCACATATTCGGGCCGGAAACGAAATGGACCACCGGTTCGGGCCAGAAAGGAAAAGGACGCACCCAATCCACTTTTCTGGACCAAATAGGGATGGTTTGGTTCGTTTTGGTTAGTTTCGGTACTGTGTAAAAACCATGCCGGTATAGCATTTAATGCATCGATTCGGGCCAGAAACGAAAAGGACTACCGATTCGCGCCAGAAACGAAACGAACGCACCCAATCCACTTTTTTGGACCCAATAGTGTTGTTGTGGGTCGTTTTGGTCAGTTTCATTACTGTCCAAAAACCAAGCCGGTATAGCATTTAATGCACCGATTCGTGCAGGAAACGAAATGAACTACCGATTCGCGCCAAAACCGAAACGAACGCACCCAATCCACTTTTTTGGACCCAATAGTGATGTTTTGGTTCATTTTGGTCAGTTTCGCTACTGTGCAAAAAACCATGCCGGGTTGCATTGAATGCACCGATTCGGGCCGGAACCGAAACGAACTACCGATTCGGGCCAGAAACGAAACGAGCGCACCCAATCCAGTTTTTTGGACCAAATAGTGATGTTTTGGTTCGTTTTGGTTAGTTTCGTTACTGTGTAAAAAACCTTGCCAATATAGCATTTGATGCACCGATTCGGGCCGGAAACAAAATGGACTACCGATTCGCGCCAAAACCGAAACGAACGCACCCAATCCACTTTTTGGACCAAATAGGGATGTTTTTGTTCGTTTTGGTAAGTTTTGGTACTGTGTAAAAACCATGCCGGTATAGCATTTAATGCACCGATTCGGGCCGGAAACGAAATGGACTACTGATTCGCGCCAAAAACGAAACGAACGCACCCAATCCACTTTTTTGGACCCAACAGTGTTGCTGTGGTTCGTTTTGGTCAGTTTCATTACTGTGCAAAAAACCATGCCGGTATAGCATTTAATGCACCGATTCGGGCCGGAAACGAAATGGACTACCGATTCGTGCCAAAAACGAAACGAACACACCCAATCCACTTTTTTGGACCCAACAGTGTTGTTGTGGTTCGTTTTGGTCAGTTTCGTTACTGTGCAAAAAACCATGCCGGTATAACATTTAATGCACCGATTCGTGCCGGAAACGAAATGAACTACCGATTCACGCCAAAAATGAAACGAACGCAATCAATCCACTTTTTTGGACCTAATAGTGATGTTTTGGTTCGTTTTGGTCAGTTTCGCTACTGTGCAAAAAACCATGCCGGGTTGCATTGAATGCACCGATTCGGGCCGGAACCGAAACGAACTACCGATTCGGGCCAGAAACGAAACGAGCGCACCCAATCCAGTTTTTTGGACCAAATAGTGATGTTTTGGTTCGTTTTGGTTAGTTTCGTTACTATGTAAAAACCATGCCAGTATAGCATTTAATGCACATATTCGGGCCGGAAACGAAATGGACTACCGGTTCGGGCCAGAAAGGAAAAGGACGCACCCAATCCACTTTTCTGGACCAAATAGGGATGTTTTGGTTCGTTTTGGTTAGTTTCGGTACTGTGTAAAAACCAAGCCGGTATAGCATTTAATGCACCGATTCGTCCAGGAAACGAAATGAACTACCGATTCGCGCCAAAACCGAAATGAACGCACCCAATCCACTTTTTTGGACCCAATAGTGATGTTTTGGTTCGTTTTGGTCAGTTTCGCTACTGTGCAAAAAACCATGCCGGGTTGCATTGAATGCACTGATTCGGGCCGGAACCGAAACGAACTACCGATTCGGGCCAGAAACGAAACGAGCACACCCAATCCAGTTTTTTGGACCAAATAGTGATGTTTTGGTTCGTTTTGGTTAGTTTCGTTACTGTGTAAAAAACCTTGCCAATATAGCATTTGATGCACCGATTCGGGCCGGAAACAAAATGGACTACCGATTCGCGCCAAAACCGAAACGAACGCACCCAATCCACTTTTTGGACCAAATAGGGATGTTTTGGTTCGTTTTGGTTAGTTTTGGTACTGTGTAAAAACCATGCCGGTATAGCATTTAATGCATCAATTCGGGTCGGAAACGAAAAGGACTACCGATTCGCGCCAGAAACGAAACGAACGCACCCAATCCACTTTTTTGGTCCCAATAGTGTTGTTGTGGGTCGTTTTGGTCAGTTTCATTACTGTGCAAAAATCCATGCCGGTATAGCATTTAATGCATCGATTCGGGCCGGAAACGAAATGGACTACCGATTCGCGCCAAAAACGAAACGGACGCACCCAATCCACTTTTTTGGACCCAACAGTGTTGTTGTGGTTCGTTTTGGTCAGTTTCGTTACTGTGCAAAGAACCATGCCGGTATAGCATTTAATGCACCGATTCGTGCCGGAAACGAAATGAACTACCGATTCACGCCAAAAACGAAACGAACGCAATCAATCCACTTTTTTGGACCTAATAGTGATGTTTTGGTTCGTTTTGGTCAGTTTCGCTACTGTGCAAAAAACCATGCCGGGTTGCATTGAATGCACCGATTCGTGCCGGACCGAAATGAACTACGGATTCGGGCCAGAAACGAAACGAGCGCACCCAATCCAGTTTTTTGGACCAAATAGTGATGTTTTGGTTCGTTTTGGTTAGTTTCGTTACTGTGTAAAAAACCTTGCCAATATAGCATTTGATGCACCGATTCGGGCCGGAAACGAAATGGACTACCGATTCGCGCCAAAACCGAAACGAACGCACCCAATCCACTTTTTGGACCAAATAGGGATGTTTTGGTTTGTTTTGGTTAGTTTCGATACTGTGTAAAAACCATGCCGGTATAGCATTTAATGCATCAATTCGGGTCGGAAACGAAAAGGACTACCGATTCGCGCCAGAAACGAAACGAACGCACCCAATCCACTTTTTTGGACCCAATAGTGTTGTTGTGGGTCGTTTTGGTCAGTTTCATTACTGTGCAAAAATCCATGCCGGTATAGCATTTAATGCATCGATTCGGGCCGGAAACGAAATGGACTACCGATTCGCGCCAAAAACGAAACGAACGCACCCAATCCACTTTTTTGGACCCAACAGTGTTGTTGTGGTTCGTTTTGGTCAGTTTCGTTACTGTGCAAAAAACCATGCCGGTATAGCATTTAATGCACCGATTCGTGCCGGAAACGAAATGAACTACCGATTCACGCCAAAAACGAAACGAACGCAATCAATCCACTTTTTTGGACCTAATAGTGATGTTTTGGTTCGTTTTGGTCAGTTTCGCTACTGTGCAAAAAACCATGCCGGGTTGCATTGAATGCACTGATTCGGGCCGGAACCGAAACGAACTACCGATTCGGGCCAGAAACGAAACGAGCACACCCAATCCAGTTTTTTGGACCAAATAGTGATGTTTTGGTTCGTTTTGGTTAGTTTCGTTACTGTGTAAAAAACCTTGCCAATATAGCATTTGATGCACCGATTCGGGCCGGAAACAAAATGGACTACCGATTCGCGCCAAAACCGAAACGAACGCACCCAATCCACTTTTTGGACCAAATAGGGATGTTTTGGTTCGTTTTGGTTAGTTTTGGTACTGTGTAAAAACCATGCCGGTATAGCATTTAATGCATCAATTCGGGTCGGAAACGAAAAGGACTACCGATTCGCGCCAGAAACGAAACGAACGCACCCAATCCACTTTTTTGGTCCCAATAGTGTTGTTGTGGGTCGTTTTGGTCAGTTTCATTACTGTGCAAAAATCCATGCCGGTATAGCATTTAATGCATCGATTCGGGCCGGAAACGAAATGGACTACCGATTCGCGCCAAAAACGAAACGGACGCACCCAATCCACTTTTTTGGACCCAACAGTGTTGTTGTGGTTCGTTTTGGTCAGTTTCGTTACTGTGCAAAGAACCATGCCGGTATAGCATTTAATGCACCGATTCGTGCCGGAAACGAAATGAACTACCGATTCACGCCAAAAACGAAACGAACGCAATCAATCCACTTTTTTGGACCTAATAGTGATGTTTTGGTTCGTTTTGGTCAGTTTCGCTACTGTGCAAAAAACCATGCCGGGTTGCATTGAATGCACCGATTCGTGCCGGACCGAAATGAACTACGGATTCGGGCCAGAAACGAAACGAGCGCACCCAATCCAGTTTTTTGGACCAAATAGTGATGTTTTGGTTCGTTTTGGTTAGTTTCGTTACTGTGTAAAAAACCTTGCCAATATAGCATTTGATGCACCGATTCGGGCCGGAAACGAAATGGACTACCGATTCGCGCCAAAACCGAAACGAACGCACCCAATCCACTTTTTGGACCAAATAGGGATGTTTTGGTTTGTTTTGGTTAGTTTCGATACTGTGTAAAAACCATGCCGGTATAGCATTTAATGCATCAATTCGGGTCGGAAACGAAAAGGACTACCGATTCGCGCCAGAAACGAAACGAACGCACCCAATCCACTTTTTTGGACCCAATAGTGTTGTTGTGGGTCGTTTTGGTCAGTTTCATTACTGTGCAAAAATCCATGCCGGTATAGCATTTAATGCATCGATTCGGGCCGGAAACGAAATGGACTACCGATTCGCGCCAAAAACGAAACGAACGCACCCAATCCACTTTTTTGGACCCAACAGTGTTGTTGTGGTTCGTTTTGGTCAGTTTCGTTACTGTGCAAAAAACCATGCCGGTATAGCATTTAATGCACCGATTCGTGCCGGAAACGAAATGAACTACCGATTCACGCCAAAAACGAAACGAACGCAATCAATCCACTTTTTTGGACCTAATAGTGATGTTTTGGTTCGTTTTGGTCAGTTTCGCTACTGTGCAAAAAACCATGCCAGGTTGCATTGAATGCACCGATTCGGGCCGGAACCGAAACGAACTACCGATTCGGGCCAGAAACGAAACGAGCGCACCCAATCCAGTTTTTTGGACCAAATAGTGATGTTTTGGTTCGTTTTGGTTAGTTTCGTTACTGTGTAAAAACCATGCCAGTATAGCATTTAATGCACATATTCGGGCCGGAAACGAAATGGACTACCGGTTTGGGCCAGAAAGGAAAAGGAGGCACCCAATCCACTTTTCTGGACCAAATAGGGATGTTTTGGTTCGTTTTGGTTAGTTTCGGTACTGTGTAAAAACCATGCCGGTATAGCATTTAATGCATCGATTCGGGCCAGAAACGAAAAGGACTACCGATTCGCGCCAGAAACGAAACGAATGCACCCAATCCACTTTTTTGGACCCAATAGTGTTGTTGTGGGTCGTTTTGGTCAGTTTCATTACTGTCCAAAAACCAAGCCGGTATAGCATTTAATGCACCGATTCGTGCAGGAAACGAAATGAACTACCGATTCGCGCCAAAACCGAAACGAACGCACCCAATCCACTTTTTTGGACCCAATAGTGATGTTTTGGTTCGTTTTGGTCAGTTTCGCTACTGTGCAAAAAACCATGCTGGGTTGCATTGAATGCACCGATTCGGGCCGGAACCGAAACGAACTACCGATTCGGGCCAGAAACGAAACGAGCGCACCCAATCCAGTTTTTTGGACCAAATAGTGATGTTTTGGTTCGTTTTGGTTAGTTTCGTTACTGTGTAAAAACCATGCCAGTATAGCATTTAATGCACATATTCGGGCCGGAAACGAAATGGACTACCGGTTTGGGCCAGAAAGGAAAAGGAGGCACCCAATCCACTTTTCTGGACCAAATAGGGATGTTTTGGTTCGTTTTGGTTAGTTTCGGTACTGTGTAAAAACCATGCCGGTATAGCATTTAATGCATCGATTCGGGCCAGAAACGAAAAGGACTACCGATTCGCGCCAGAAACGAAACGAATGCACCCAATCCACTTTTTTGGACCCAATAGTGTTGTTGTGGGTCGTTTTGGTCAGTTTCATTACTGTCCAAAAACCAAGCCGGTATAGCATTTAATGCACCGATTCGTGCAGGAAACGAAATGAACTACCGATTCGCGCCAAAACCGAAACGAACGCACCCAATCCACTTTTTTGGACCCAATAGTGATGTTTTGGTTCGTTTTGGTCAGTTTCGCTACTGTGCAAAAAACCATGCCGGGTTGCATTGAATGCACCGATTCGGGCCGGAACCGAAACGAACTACCGATTCGGGCCAGAAACGAAACGAGCGCACCCAATCCAGTTTTTTGGACCATATAGTGATGTTTTGGTTCGTTTTGGTTAGTTTCGTTACTGTGTAAAAAACCTTGCCAATATAGCATTTGATGCACCGATTCGGGCCGGAAACAAAATGGACTACCGATTCACGTCAAAACCGAAACGAACGCACCCAATCCACTTTTTGGACCAAATAGGGATGTTTTGGTTCGTTTTGGTTAGTTTTGGTACTGTGTAAAAACCATGCCGGTATAGCATTTAATGCATCAATTCGGGTCGGAAACGAAAAGGACTACCGATTCGCGCCAGAAACGAAACGAACGCACCCAATCCACTTTTTTGGACCCAATAGTGTTGTTGTGGGTCGTTTTGGTCAGTTTCATTACTGTGCAAAAATCCATGCCGGTATAGCATTTAATGCATCGATTCGGGCCGGAAACGAAATGGACTACCGATTCGCGCCAAAAACGAAACGAACGCACCCAATCCACTTTTTTGGACCCAACAGTGTTGTTGTGGTTCGTTTTGGTCAGTTTCGTAACTGTGCAAAAAACCATGCCGGTATAGCATTTAATGCACCGATTCGTGCCGGAAACGAAATGAACTACCGATTCACGCCAAAAACGAAACGAACGCAATCAATCCACTTTTTTGGACCTAATAGTGATGTTTTGGTTCGTTTTGGTCAGTTTCGCTACTGTGCAAAAAACCATGCCGGGTTGCATTGAATGCACCGATTCGGGCCGGAACCGAAACGAACTACCGATTCGGGCCAGAAACGAAACGAGCGCACCCAATCCAGTTTTTTGGACCAAATAGTGATGTTTTGGTTAGTTTCGTTACTGTGTAAAAACCATGCCAGTATAGCATTTAATGCACATATTCGGGCCGGAAACGAAATGGACCACCGGTTCGGGCCAGAAAGGAAAAGGACGCACCCAATCCACTTTTCTGGACCAAATAGGGATGTTTTGGTTCGTTTTGGTTAGTTTCGGTACTGTGTAAAAACCATGCCGGTATAGCATTTAATGCATCGATTCGGGCCAGAAACGAAAAGGACTACCGATTCGCGCCAGAAACGAAACGAACGCACCCAATCCACTTTTTTGGACCCAATAGTGTTGTTGTGGGTCGTTTTGGTCAGTTTCATTACTGTCCAAAAACCAAGCCGGTATAGCATTTAATGCACCGATTCGTGCAGGAAACGAAATGAACTACCGATTCGCGCCAAAACCGAAACGAACGCACCCAATCCACTTTTTTGGACCCAATAGTGATGTTTTGGTTCATTTTGGTCAGTTTCGCTACTGTGCAAAAAACCATGCCGGGTTGCATTGAATGCACCGATTCGGGCCGGAACCGAAACGAACTACCGATTCGGGCCAGAAACGAAACGAGCGCACCCAATCCAGTTTTTTGGACCAAATAGTGATGTTTTGGTTCGTTTTGGTTAGTTTCGTTACTGTGTAAAAAACCTTGCCAATATAGCATTTGATGCACCGATTCGGGCCGGAAACAAAATGGACTACCGATTCGCGCCAGAAACGAAACGAATGCACCCAATCCACTTTTTTGGACCCAATAGTGTTGTTGTGGGTCGTTTTGGTCAGTTTCATTACTGTCCAAAAACCAAGCCGGTATAGCATTTAATGCACCGATTCGTGCAGGAAACGAAATGAACTACCGATTCGCGCCAAAACCGAAACGAACGCACCCAATCCACTTTTTTGGACCCAATAGTGATGTTTTGGTTCGTTTTGGTCAGTTTCGCTACTGTGCAAAAAACCATGCCGGGTTGCATTGAATGCACCGATTCGGGCCGGAACCGAAACGAACTACCGATTCGGGCCAGAAACGAAACGAGCGCACCCAATCCAGTTTTTTGGACCATATAGTGATGTTTTGGTTCGTTTTGGTTAGTTTCGTTACTGTGTAAAAAACCTTGCCAATATAGCATTTGATGCACCGATTCGGGCCGGAAACAAAATGGACTACCGATTCACGTCAAAACCGAAACGAACGCACCCAATCCACTTTTTGGACCAAATAGGGATGTTTTGGTTCGTTTTGGTTAGTTTTGGTACTGTGTAAAAACCATGCCGGTATAGCATTTAATGCATCAATTCGGGTCGGAAACGAAAAGGACTACCGATTCGCGCCAGAAACGAAACGAACGCACCCAATCCACTTTTTTGGACCCAATAGTGTTGTTGTGGGTCGTTTTGGTCAGTTTCATTACTGTGCAAAAATCCATGCCGGTATAGCATTTAATGCATCGATTCGGGCCGGAAACGAAATGGACTACCGATTCGCGCCAAAAACGAAACGAACGCACCCAATCCACTTTTTTGGACCCAACAGTGTTGTTGTGGTTCGTTTTGGTCAGTTTCGTAACTGTGCAAAAAACCATGCCGGTATAGCATTTAATGCACCGATTCGTGCCGGAAACGAAATGAACTACCGATTCACGCCAAAAACGAAACGAACGCAATCAATCCACTTTTTTGGACCTAATAGTGATGTTTTGGTTCGTTTTGGTCAGTTTCGCTACTGTGCAAAAAACCATGCCGGGTTGCATTGAATGCACCGATTCGGGCCGGAACCGAAACGAACTACCGATTCGGGCCAGAAACGAAACGAGCGCACCCAATCCAGTTTTTTGGACCAAATAGTGATGTTTTGGTTAGTTTCGTTACTGTGTAAAAACCATGCCAGTATAGCATTTAATGCACATATTCGGGCCGGAAACGAAATGGACCACCGGTTCGGGCCAGAAAGGAAAAGGACGCACCCAATCCACTTTTCTGGACCAAATAGGGATGTTTTGGTTCGTTTTGGTTAGTTTCGGTACTGTGTAAAAACCATGCCGGTATAGCATTTAATGCATCGATTCGGGCCAGAAACGAAAAGGACTACCGATTCGCGCCAGAAACGAAACGAACGCACCCAATCCACTTTTTTGGACCCAATAGTGTTGTTGTGGGTCGTTTTGGTCAGTTTCATTACTGTCCAAAAACCAAGCCGGTATAGCATTTAATGCACCGATTCGTGCAGGAAACGAAATGAACTACCGATTCGCGCCAAAACCGAAACGAACGCACCCAATCCACTTTTTTGGACCCAATAGTGATGTTTTGGTTCATTTTGGTCAGTTTCGCTACTGTGCAAAAAACCATGCCGGGTTGCATTGAATGCACCGATTCGGGCCGGAACCGAAACGAACTACCGATTCGGGCCAGAAACGAAACGAGCGCACCCAATCCAGTTTTTTGGACCAAATAGTGATGTTTTGGTTCGTTTTGGTTAGTTTCGTTACTGTGTAAAAAACCTTGCCAATATAGCATTTGATGCACCGATTCGGGCCGGAAACAAAATGGACTACCGATTCGCGCCAGAAACGAAACGAATGCACCCAATCCACTTTTTTGGACCCAATAGTGTTGTTGTGGGTCGTTTTGGTCAGTTTCATTACTGTCCAAAAACCAAGCCGGTATAGCATTTAATGCACCGATTCGTGCAGGAAACGAAATGAACTACCGATTCGCGCCAAAACCGAAACGAACGCACCCAATCCACTTTTTTGGACCCAATAGTGATGTTTTGGTTCGTTTTGGTCAGTTTCGCTACTGTGCAAAAAACCATGCCGGGTTGCATTGAATGCACCGATTCGGGCCGGAACCGAAACGAACTACCGATTCGGGCCAGAAACGAAACGAGCGCACCCAATCCAGTTTTTTGGACCATATAGTGATGTTTTGGTTCGTTTTGGTTAGTTTCGTTACTGTGTAAAAAACCTTGCCAATATAGCATTTGATGCACCGATTCGGGCCGGAAACAAAATGGACTACCGATTCACGTCAAAACCGAAACGAACGCACCCAATCCACTTTTTGGACCAAATAGGGATGTTTTGGTTCGTTTTGGTTAGTTTTGGTACTGTGTAAAAACCATGCCGGTATAGCATTTAATGCATCAATTCGGGTCGGAAACGAAAAGGACTACCGATTCGCGCCAGAAACGAAACGAACGCACCCAATCCACTTTTTTGGACCCAATAGTGTTGTTGTGGGTCGTTTTGGTCAGTTTCATTACTGTGCAAAAATCCATGCCGGTATAGCATTTAATGCATCGATTCGGGCCGGAAACGAAATGGACTACCGATTCGCGCCAAAAACGAAACGAACGCACCCAATCCACTTTTTTGGACCCAACAGTGTTGTTGTGGTTCGTTTTGGTCAGTTTCGTAACTGTGCAAAAAACCATGCCGGTATAGCATTTAATGCACCGATTCGTGCCGGAAACGAAATGAACTACCGATTCACGCCAAAAACGAAACGAACGCAATCAATCCACTTTTTTGGACCTAATAGTGATGTTTTGGTTCGTTTTGGTCAGTTTCGCTACTGTGCAAAAAACCATGCCGGGTTGCATTGAATGCACCGATTCGGGCCGGAACCGAAACGAACTACCGATTCGGGCCAGAAACGAAACGAGCGCACCCAATCCAGTTTTTTGGACCAAATAGTGATGTTTTGGTTAGTTTCGTTACTGTGTAAAAACCATGCCAGTATAGCATTTAATGCACATATTCGGGCCGGAAACGAAATGGACCACCGGTTCGGGCCAGAAAGGAAAAGGACGCACCCAATCCACTTTTCTGGACCAAATAGGGATGTTTTGGTTCGTTTTGGTTAGTTTCGGTACTGTGTAAAAACCATGCCGGTATAGCATTTAATGCATCGATTCGGGCCAGAAACGAAAAGGACTACCGATTCGCGCCAGAAACGAAACGAACGCACCCAATCCACTTTTTTGGACCCAATAGTGTTGTTGTGGGTCGTTTTGGTCAGTTTCATTACTGTCCAAAAACCAAGCCGGTATAGCATTTAATGCACCGATTCGTGCAGGAAACGAAATGAACTACCGATTCGCGCCAAAACCGAAACGAACGCACCCAATCCACTTTTTTGGACCCAATAGTGATGTTTTGGTTCATTTTGGTCAGTTTCGCTACTGTGCAAAAAACCATGCCGGGTTGCATTGAATGCACCGATTCGGGCCGGAACCGAAACGAACTACCGATTCGGGCCAGAAACGAAACGAGCGCACCCAATCCAGTTTTTTGGACCAAATAGTGATGTTTTGGTTCGTTTTGGTTAGTTTCGTTACTGTGTAAAAAACCTTGCCAATATAGCATTTGATGCACCGATTCGGGCCGGAAACAAAATGGACTACCGATTCGCGCCAAAACCGAAACGAACGCACCCAATCCACTTTTTGGACCAAATAGGGATGTTTTTATTCGTTTTGGTAAGTTTTGGTACTGTGTAAAAACCATGCCGGTATAGCATTTAATGCACCGATTCGGGCCGGAAACGAAATGGACTACTGATTCGCGCCAAAAACGAAACGAACGCACCCAATCCACTTTTTTGGACCCAACAGTGTTGCTGTGGTTCGTTTTGGTCAGTTTCATTACTGTGCAAAAAACCATGCCGGTATAGCATTTAATGCACCGATTCGGGCCGGAAACGAAATGGACTACCGATTCGCGCCAAAAACGAAACGAACGCACCCAATCCACTTTTTTGGACCCAACAGTGTTGTTGTGGTTCGTTTTGGTCAGTTTCGTTACTGTGCAAAAAACCATGCCGGTATAACATTTAATGCACCGATTCGTGCCGGAAACGAAATGAACTACCGATTCACGCCAAAAATGAAACGAACGCAATCAATCCACTTTTTTGGACCTAATAGTGATGTTTTGGTTCGTTTTGGTCAGTTTCGCTACTGTGCAAAAAACCATGCCGGGTTGCATTGAATGCACCGATTCGTGCCGGACCGAAACGAACTACCGATTCGGGCCAGAAACGAAACGAGCGCACCCAATCCAGTTTTTTGGACCAAATAGTGATGTTTTGGTTCGTTTTGGTTAGTTTCGTTACTGTGTAAAAACCATGCCAGTATAGCATTTAATGCACATATTCGGGCCGGAAACGAAATGGACTACCGGTTCGGGCCAGAAAGGAAAAGGACGCACCCAATCCACTTTTCTGGACCAAATAGGGATGTTTTGGTTCGTTTTGGTTAGTTTCGGTACTGTGTAAAAACCATGCCGGTATAGCATTTAATGCATCGATTCGGTCCAGAAACGAAAAGGACTACCGATTCGCGCCAGAAACGAAACGAACGCACCCAATCCACTTTTTTGGACCCAATAGTGTTGTTGTGGGTCGTTTTGGTAAGTTTCATTACTGTGCAAAAAACCAAGCCGGTATAGCATTTAATGCACCGATTCGTGCAGGAAACAAAATGAACTACCGATTCGCGCCAAAACCGAAACGAATGCACCCAATCCACTTTTTTGGACCCAATAGTGATGTTTTGGTTCGTTTTGGTCAGTTTCGCTACTGTGCAAAAAACCATGCCGGGTTGCATTGAATGCACCGATTCGGGCCGGAACCGAAACGAACTACCGATTCGGGCCAGAAACGAAACGAGCGCACCCAATCCAGTTTTTTGGACCAAATAGTGATGTTTTGGTTCGTTTTGGTTAGTTTCGTTACTGTGTAAAAAACCATGCCGGTATAGCATTTAATGCATCGATTCGGGCCGGAAACGAAATGGACTACCGATTCGCGCCAAAAACGAAACGAACGCACCCAATCCACTTTTTTGGACCCAACAGTGTTGTTGTGGTTCGTTTTGGTCAGTTTCGTAACTGTGCAAAAAACCATGCCGGTATAGCATTTAATGCACCGATTCGTGCCGGAAACGAAATGAACTACCGATTCACGCAAAAAACGAAACGAACGCAATCAATCCACTTTTTTGGACCTAATAGTGATGTTTTGGTTCGTTTTGGTCAGTTTCGCTACTGTGCAAAAAACCATGCCGGGTTGCATTGAATGCACCGATTCGGGCCGGAACCGAAACGAACTACCGATTCGGGCCAGAAACGAAACGAGCGCACCCAATCCAGTTTTTTGGACCAAATAGTGATGTTTTGGTTAGTTTCGTTACTGTGTAAAAACCATGCCAGTATAGCATTTAATGCACATATTCGGGCCGGAAACGAAATGGACCACCGGTTCGGGCCAGAAAGGAAAAGGACGCACCCAATCCACTTTTCTGGACCAAATAGGGATGGTTTGGTTCGTTTTGGTTAGTTTCGGTACTGTGTAAAAACCATGCCGGTATAGCATTTAATGCATCGATTCGGGCCAGAAACGAAAAGGACTACCGATTCGCGCCAGAAACGAAACGAACGCACCCAATCCACTTTTTTGGACCCAATAGTGTTGTTGTGGGTCGTTTTGGTCAGTTTCATTACTGTCCAAAAACCAAGCCGGTATAGCATTTAATGCACCGATTCGTGCAGGAAACGAAATGAACTACCGATTCGCGCCAAAACCGAAACGAACGCACCCAATCCACTTTTTTGGACCCAATAGTGATGTTTTGGTTCATTTTGGTCAGTTTCGCTACTGTGCAAAAAACCATGCCGGGTTGCATTGAATGCACCGATTCGGGCCGGAACCGAAACGAACTACCGATTCGGGCCAGAAACGAAACGAGCGCACCCAATCCAGTTTTTTGGACCAAATAGTGATGTTTTGGTTCGTTTTGGTTAGTTTCGTTACTGTGTAAAAAACCTTGCCAATATAGCATTTGATGCACCGATTCGGGCCGGAAACAAAATGGACTACCGATTCGCGCCAAAACCGAAACGAACGCACCCAATCCACTTTTTGGACCAAATAGGGATGTTTTTGTTCGTTTTGGTAAGTTTTGGTACTGTGTAAAAACCATGCCGGTATAGCATTTAATGCACCGATTCGGGCCGGAAACGAAATGGACTACTGATTCGCGCCAAAAACGAAACGAACGCACCCAATCCACTTTTTTGGACCCAACAGTGTTGCTGTGGTTCGTTTTGGTCAGTTTCATTACTGTGCAAAAAACCATGCCGGTATAGCATTTAATGCACCGATTCGGGCCGGAAACGAAATGGACTACCGATTCGCGCCAAAAACGAAACGAACGCACCCAATCCACTTTTTTGGACCCAACAGTGTTGTTGTGGTTCGTTTTGGTCAGTTTCGTTACTGTGCAAAAAACCATGCCGGTATAACATTTAATGCACCGATTCGTGCCGGAAACGAAATGAACTACCGATTCACGCCAAAAATGAAACGAACGCAATCAATCCACTTTTTTGGACCTAATAGTGATGTTTTGGTTCGTTTTGGTCAGTTTCGCTACTGTGCAAAAAACCATGCCGGGTTGCATTGAATGCACCGATTCGTGCCGGACCGAAACGAACTACCGATTCGGGCCAGAAACGAAACGAGCGCACCCAATCCAGTTTTTTGGACCAAATAGTGATGTTTTGGTTCGTTTTGGTTAGTTTCGTTACTGTGTAAAAACCATGCCAGTATAGCATTTAATGCACATATTCGGGCCGGAAACGAAATGGACTACCGGTTCGGGCCAGAAAGGAAAAGGACGCACCCAATCCACTTTTCTGGACCAAATAGGGATGTTTTGGTTCGTTTTGGTTAGTTTCGGTACTGTGTAAAAACCATGCCGGTATAGCATTTAATGCATCGATTCGGTCCAGAAACGAAAAGGACTACCGATTCGCGCCAGAAACGAAACGAACGCACCCAATCCACTTTTTTGGACCCAATAGTGTTGTTGTGGGTCGTTTTGGTAAGTTTCATTACTGTGCAAAAAACCAAGCCGGTATAGCATTTAATGCACCGATTCGTGCAGGAAACAAAATGAACTACCGATTCGCGCCAAAACCGAAACGAACGCACCCAATCCACTTTTTTGGACCCAATAGTGATGTTTTGGTTCGTTTTGGTCAGTTTCGCTACTGTGCAAAAAACCATGCCGGGTTGCATTGAATGCACCGATTCGGGCCGGAACCGAAACGAACTACCGATTCGGGCCAGAAACGAAACGAGCGCACCCAATCCAGTTTTTTGGACCAAATAGTGATGTTTTGGTTCGTTTTGGTTAGTTTCGTTACTGTGTAAAAAACCATGCCGGTATAGCATTTAATGCATCGATTCGGGCCGGAAACGAAATGGACTACCGATTCGCGCCAAAAACGAAACGAACGCACCCAATCCACTTTTTTGGACCCAACAGTGTTGTTGTGGTTCGTTTTGGTCAGTTTCGTAACTGTGCAAAAAACCATGCCGGTATAGCATTTAATGCACCGATTCGTGCCGGAAACGAAATGAACTACCGATTCACGCAAAAAACGAAACGAACGCAATCAATCCACTTTTTTGGACCTAATAGTGATGTTTTGGTTCGTTTTGGTCAGTTTCGCTACTGTGCAAAAAACCATGCCGGGTTGCATTGAATGCACCGATTCGGGCCGGAACCGAAACGAACTACCGATTCGGGCCAGAAACGAAACGAGCGCACCCAATCCAGTTTTTTGGACCAAATAGTGATGTTTTGGTTAGTTTCGTTACTGTGTAAAAACCATGCCAGTATAGCATTTAATGCACATATTCGGGCCGGAAACGAAATGGACCACCGGTTCGGGCCAGAAAGGAAAAGGACGCACCCAATCCACTTTTCTGGACCAAATAGGGATGGTTTGGTTCGTTTTGGTTAGTTTCGGTACTGTGTAAAAACCATGCCGGTATAGCATTTAATGCATCGATTCGGGCCAGAAACGAAAAGGACTACCGATTCGCGCCAGAAACGAAACGAACGCACCCAATCCACTTTTTTGGACCCAATAGTGTTGTTGTGGGTCGTTTTGGTCAGTTTCATTACTGTCCAAAAACCAAGCCGGTATAGCATTTAATGCACCGATTCGTGCAGGAAACGAAATGAACTACCGATTCGCGCCAAAACCGAAACGAACGCACCCAATCCACTTTTTTGGACCCAATAGTGATGTTTTGGTTCATTTTGGTCAGTTTCGCTACTGTGCAAAAAACCATGCCGGGTTGCATTGAATGCACCGATTCGGGCCGGAACCGAAACGAACTACCGATTCGGGCCAGAAACGAAACGAGCGCACCCAATCCAGTTTTTTGGACCAAATAGTGATGTTTTGGTTCGTTTTGGTTAGTTTCGTTACTGTGTAAAAAACCTTGCCAATATAGCATTTGATGCACCGATTCGGGCCGGAAACAAAATGGACTACCGATTCGCGCCAAAACCGAAACGAACGCACCCAATCCACTTTTTGGACCAAATAGGGATGTTTTTGTTCGTTTTGGTAAGTTTTGGTACTGTGTAAAAACCATGCCGGTATAGCATTTAATGCACCGATTCGGGCCGGAAACGAAATGGACTACTGATTCGCGCCAAAAACGAAACGAACGCACCCAATCCACTTTTTTGGACCCAACAGTGTTGCTGTGGTTCGTTTTGGTCAGTTTCATTACTGTGCAAAAAACCATGCCGGTATAGCATTTAATGCACCGATTCGGGCCGGAAACGAAATGGACTACCGATTCGTGCCAAAAACGAAACGAACACACCCAATCCACTTTTTTGGACCCAACAGTGTTGTTGTGGTTCGTTTTGGTCAGTTTCGTTACTGTGCAAAAAACCATGCCGGTATAACATTTAATGCACCGATTCGTGCCGGAAACGAAATGAACTACCGATTCACGCCAAAAATGAAACGAACGCAATCAATCCACTTTTTTGGACCTAATAGTGATGTTTTGGTTCGTTTTGGTCAGTTTCGCTACTGTGCAAAAAACCATGCCGGGTTGCATTGAATGCACCGATTCGTGCCGGACCGAAACGAACTACCGATTCGGGCCAGAAACGAAACGAGCGCACCCAATCCAGTTTTTTGGACCAAATAGTGATGTTTTGGTTCGTTTTGGTTAGTTTCGTTACTGTGTAAAAACCATGCCAGTATAGCATTTAATGCACATATTCGGGCCGGAAACGAAATGGACTACCGGTTCGGGCCAGAAAGGAAAAGGACGCACCCAATCCACTTTTCTGGACCAAATAGGGATGTTTTGGTTCGTTTTGGTTAGTTTCGGTACTGTGTAAAAACCATGCCGGTATAGCATTTAATGCATCGATTCGGTCCAGAAACGAAAAGGACTACCGATTCGCGCCAGAAACGAAACGAACGCACCCAATCCACTTTTTTGGACCCAATAGTGTTGTTGTGGGTCGTTTTGGTAAGTTTCATTACTGTGCAAAAAACCAAGCCGGTATAGCATTTAATGCACCGATTCGTGCAGGAAACAAAATGAACTACCGATTCGCGCCAAAACCGAAACGAACGCACCCAATCCACTTTTTTGGACCCAATAGTGATGTTTTGGTTCGTTTTGGTCAGTTTCGCTACTGTGCAAAAAACCATGCCGGGTTGCATTGAATGCACCGATTCGGGCCGGAACCGAAACGAACTACCGATTCGGGCCAGAAACGAAACGAGCGCACCCAATCCAGTTTTTTGGACCAAATAGTGATGTTTTGGTTCGTTTTGGTTAGTTTCGTTACTGTGTAAAAAACCATGCCGGTATAGCATTTAATGCATCGATTCGGGCCGGAAACGAAATGGACTACCGATTCGCGCCAAAAACGAAACGAACGCACCCAATCCACTTTTTTGGACCCAACAGTGTTGTTGTGGTTCGTTTTGGTCAGTTTCGTAACTGTGCAAAAAACCATGCTGGTATAGCATTTAATGCACCGATTCGTGCCGGAAACGAAATGAACTACCGATTCACGCCAAAAACGAAACGAACGCAATCAATCCACTTTTTTGGACCTAATAGTGATGTTTTGGTTCGTTTTGGTCAGTTTCGCTACTGTGCAAAAAACCATGCCGGGTTGCATTGAATGCACCGATTCGGGCCGGAACCGAAACGAACTACCGATTCGGGCCAGAAACGAAACGAGCGCACCCAATCCAGTTTTTTGGACCAAATAGTGATGTTTTGGTTAGTTTCGTTACTGTGTAAAAACCATGCCAGTATAGCATTTAATGCACATATTCGGGCCGGAAACGAAATGGACCACCGGTTCGGGCCAGAAAGGAAAAGGACGCACCCAATCCACTTTTCTGGACCAAATAGGGATGTTTTGGTTCGTTTTGGTTAGTTTCGGTACTGTGTAAAAACCATGCCGGTATAGCATTTAATGCATCGATTCGGGCCAGAAACGAAAAGGACTACCGATTCGCGCCAGAAACGAAACGAACGCACCCAATCCACTTTTTTGGACCCAATAGTGTTGTTGTGGGTCGTTTTGGTCAGTTTCATTACTGTCCAAAAACCAAGCCGGTATAGCATTTAATGCACCGATTCGTGCAGGAAACGAAATGAACTACCGATTCGCGCCAAAACCGAAACGAACGCACCCAATCCACTTTTTTGGACCCAATAGTGATGTTTTGGTTCATTTTGGTCAGTTTCGCTACTGTGCAAAAAACCATGCCGGGTTGCATTGAATGCACCGATTCGGGCCGGAACCGAAACGAACTACCGATTCGGGCCAGAAACGAAACGAGCGCACCCAATCCAGTTTTTTGGACCAAATAGTGATGTTTTGGTTCGTTTTGGTTAGTTTCGTTACTGTGTAAAAAACCTTGCCAATATAGCATTTGATGCACCGATTCGGGCCGGAAACAAAATGGACTACCGATTCGCGCCAAAACCGAAACGAACGCACCCAATCCACTTTTTGGACCAAATAGGGATGTTTTTGTTCGTTTTGGTAAGTTTTGGTACTGTGTAAAAACCATGCCGGTATAGCATTTAATGCACCGATTCGGGCCGGAAACGAAATGGACTACTGATTCGCGCCAAAAACGAAACGAACGCACCCAATCCACTTTTTTGGACCCAACAGTGTTGCTGTGGTTCGTTTTGGTCAGTTTCATTACTGTGCAAAAAACCATGCCGGTATAGCATTTAATGCACCGATTCGGGCCGGAAACGAAATGGACTACCGATTCGCGCCAAAAACGAAACGAACGCACCCAATCCACTTTTTTGGACCCAACAGTGTTGTTGTGGTTCGTTTTGGTCAGTTTCGTTACTGTGCAAAAAACCATGCCGGTATAACATTTAATGCACCGATTCGTGCCGGAAACGAAATGAACTACCGATTCACGCCAAAAATGAAACGAACGCAATCAATCCACTTTTTTGGACCTAATAGTGATGTTTTGGTTCGTTTTGGTCAGTTTCGCTACTGTGCAAAAAACCATGCCGGGTTGCATTGAATGCACCGATTCGTGCCGGACCGAAACGAACTACCGATTCGGGCCAGAAACGAAACGAGCGCACCCAATCCAGTTTTTTGGACCAAATAGTGATGTTTTGGTTCGTTTTGGTTAGTTTCGTTACTGTGTAAAAACCATGCCAGTATAGCATTTAATGCACATATTCGGGCCGGAAACGAAATGGACTACCGGTTCGGGCCAGAAAGGAAAAGGACGCACCCAATCCACTTTTCTGGACCAAATAGGGATGTTTTGGTTCGTTTTGGTTAGTTTCGGTACTGTGTAAAAACCATGCCGGTATAGCATTTAATGCATCGATTCGGTCCAGAAACGAAAAGGACTACCGATTCGCGCCAGAAACGAAACGAACGCACCCAATCCACTTTTTTGGACCCAATAGTGTTGTTGTGGGTCGTTTTGGTAAGTTTCATTACTGTGCAAAAAACCAAGCCGGTATAGCATTTAATGCACCGATTCGTGCAGGAAACAAAATGAACTACCGATTCGCGCCAAAACCGAAACGAACGCACCCAATCCACTTTTTTGGACCCAATAGTGATGTTTTGGTTTGTTTTGGTCAGTTTCGCTACTGTGCAAAAAACCATGCCGGGTTGCATTGAATGCACCGATTCGGGCCGGAACCGAAACGAACTACCGATTCGGGCCAGAAACGAAACGAGCGCACCCAATCCAGTTTTTTGGACCAAATAGTGATGTTTTGGTTCGTTTTGGTTAGTTTCGTTACTGTGTAAAAAACCTTGCCAATATAGCATTTGATGCACCGATTCGGGCCGGAAACGAAATGGACTACCGATTCGCGCCAAAACCGAAACGAACGCACCCAGTCCACTTTTTGGACCAAATAGGGATGTTTTGGTTCGTTTTGGTTAGTTTCGGTACTGTGTAAAAACCATGCCGGTATAGCATTTAATGCATCAATTCGGGTCGGAAACGAAAAGGACTACCGATTCGCGCCAGAAACGAAACGAACGCACCCAATCCACTTTTTTGGACCCAATAGTGTTGTTGTGGGTCGTTTTGGTCAGTTTCATTACTGTGCAAAAATCCATGCCGGTATAGCATTTAATGCATCGATTCGGGCCGGAAACGAAATGGACTACCGATTCGCGCCAAAAACGAAACGAACGCACCCAATCCACTTTTTTGGACCCAATAGTGTTGTTGTGGGTCATTTTGGTCAGTTTCATTACTGTGCAAAAATCCATGCCGGTATAGCATTTAATGCATCGATTCGGGCCGGAAACGAAATGGACTACCGATTCGCGCCAAAAACGAAACGAACGCACCCAATCCACTTTTTTGGACCCAACAGTGTTGTTGTGGTTCGTTTTGGTCAGTTTCGTTACTGTGCAAAAAACCATGCCGGTATAACATTTAATGCACCGATTCGTGCCGGAAACGAAATGAACTACCGATTCACGCCAAAAATGAAACGAGCGCAATCAATCCACTTTTTTGGACCTAATAGTGATGTTTTGGTTCGTTTTGGTCAGTTTCGCTACTGTGCAAAAAACCATGCCGGGTTGCATTGAATGCACCGATTCGTGCCGGACCGAAACGAACTACCGATTCGGGCCAGAAACGAAACGAGCGCACCCAATCCAGTTTTTTGGACCAAATTGTGATGTTTTGGTTCGTTTTGGTTAGTTTCGTTACTGTGTAAAAACCATGCCAGTATAGCATTTAATGCACATATTCGGGCCAGAAACGAAATGGACTACCGGTTCGGGCCAGAAAGGAAAAGGACGCACCCAATCCACTTTTCTGGACCAAATAGGGATGTTTTTGTTCGTTTTGGTTAGTTTCGGTACTGTGTAAAAACCATGCCGGTATAGCATTTAATGCATCGATTCGGGCCAGAAACGAAAAGGACTACCGATTCGCGCCAGAAACGAAACGAACGCACCCAATCCACTTTTTTGGACCCAATAGTGTTGTTGTGGGTCGTTTTGGTAAGTTTCATTACTGTGCAAAAAACCAAGCCGGTATAGCATTTAATGCACCGATTCGTGCAGGAAACGAAATGAACTACCGATTCGCGCCAAAACCGAAATGAACGCACCCAATCCACTTTTTTGGACCCAATAGTGATGTTTTGGTTCGTTTTGGTCAGTTTTGCTACTGTGCAAAAAACCATGCCGGGTTGCATTGAATGCACCGATTCGGGCCGGAACCGAAACGAACTACCGATTCGGGCCAGAAACGAAACGAGCGCACCCAATCCAGTTTTTTGGACCAAATAGTGATGTTTTGGTTCGTTTTGGTTAGTTTCGTTACTGTGTAAAAAACCTTGCCAATATAGCATTTGATGCACCGATTCGGGCCGGAAACGAAATGGACTACCGATTCGCGCCAAACCCGAAACGAACGCACCCAATCCACTTTTTGGACCAAATAGGGATGTTTTGGTTCGTTTTGGTTAGTTTCGGTACTGTGTAAAAACCATGCCGGTATAGCATTTAATGCATCAATTCGGGTCGGAAACGAAAAGGACTACCGATTCGCGCCAGAAACGAAACGAACGCACCCAATCCACTTTTTTGGACCCAATAGTGTTGTTGTGGGTCGTTTTGGTAAGTTTCATTACTGTGCAAAAAACCATGCCGGTATAGCATTTAATGCACCGATTCGTGCAGGAAACGAAATGAACTACCGATTCGCGCCAAAACCGAAACGAACGCACCCAATCCACTTTTTTGGACCCAATAGTGATGTTTTGGTTCGTTTTGGTCAGTTTCGCTACTGTGCAAAAAACCATGCCGGGTTGCATTGAATGCACCGATTCGGGCCGGAACCGAAACGAACTACCGATTCGGGCCAGAAATGAAACGAGCGCACCCAATCCAGTTTTTTGGACCAAATAGTGATGTTTTGGTTCGTTTTGGTTAGTTTCGTTACTGTGTAAAAACCATGCCAGTATAGCATTTAATGCACATATTCGGGCCAGAAACGAAATGGACTACCGGTTCGGGCCAGAAAGGAAAAGGACGCACCCAATCCACTTTTCTGGACCAAATAGGGATGTTTTGGTTCGTTTTGGTTAGTTTCGGTACTGTGTAAAAACCATGCCGGTATAGCATTTAATGCATCGATTCGGGCCAGAAACGAAAAGGACTACCGATTCGCGCCAGAAACGAAACGAACGCACCCAATCCACTTTTTTGGACCCAATAGTGTTGTTGTGGGTCGTTTTGGTAAGTTTCATTACTGTGCAAAAAACCAAGCCGGTATAGCATTTAATGCACCGATTCGTGCAGGAAACGAAATGAACTACCGATTCGCGCCAAAACCGAAACGAACGCACCCAATCCACTTTTTTGGACCCAATAGTGATGTTTTGGTTCGTTTTGGTCAGTTTTGCTACTGTGCAAAAAACCATGCCGGGTTGCATTGAATGCACCGATTCGGGCCGGAACCGAAACGAACTACCGATTCGGGCCAGAAACGAATCGAGCGCACCCAATCCAGTTTTTTGGACCAAATAGTGATGTTTTGGTTCGTTTTGGTTAGTTTCGTTACTGTGTAAAAAACCTTGCCAATATAGCATTTGATGCACCGATTCGGGCCGGAAAGGAAATGGACTACCGATTCGCGCCAAAACCGAAACGAACGCACCCAATCCACTTTTTGGACCAAATAGGGATGTTTTGGTTCGTTTTGGTTAGTTTCGGTACTGTGTAAAAACCATGCCGGTATAGCATTTAATGCATCAATTCGGGTCGGAAACGAAAAGGACTACCGATTCGCGCCAGAAACGAAACGAACGCACCCAATCCACTTTTTTGGACCCAATAGTGTTGTTGTGGGTCGTTTTGGTAAGTTTCATTACTGTGCAAAAAACCAAGCCGGTATAGCATTTAATACACCGATTCGTGCAGGAAACGAAATGAACTACCGATTCACGCCAAAACCGAAACGAACGCACCCAATCCACTTTTTTGGACCCAATAGTGATGTTTTGGTTCGTTTTGGTCAGTTTCGCTACTGTGCAAAAAACCATGCCGGGTTGCATTGAATGCACCGATTCGGGCCGGAACCGAAACGAACTACCGATTCGGGCCAGAAACGAAACGAGCGCACCCAATCCAGTTTTTTGGACCAAATAGTGATGTTTTGGTTCGTTTTGGTTAGTTTCGTTACTGTGTAAAAAACCTTGCCAATATAGCATTTGATGCACCGATTCGGGCCGGAACCGAAACGAACTACCGATTCGGGCCAGAAACGAAACGAGCGCACCCAATCCAGTTTTTTGGACCAAATAGTGATGTTTTGGTTCGTTTTGGTTAGTTTCATTACTGTGTAAAAAACCTTGCCAATATAGCATTTGATGCACCGATTCGGGCCGGAAACGAAATGGACTACCGATTCGCGCCAAAACCGAAACGAACGCACCCAATCCACTTTTTGGACCAAATAGGGATGTTTTGGTTCGTTTTGGTTAGTTTCGGTACTGTGTAAAAACCATGCCGGTATAGCATTTAATGCATCAATTCGGGTCGGAAACGAAAAGGACTACCGATTCGCGCCAGAAACGAAACGAACGCACCCAATCCACTTTTTTGGACCCAATAGTGTTGTTGTGGGTCGTTTTGGTCAGTTTCATTACGGTGCAAAAAACCATGCCGGTATAGCATTTAATGCACCGATTCGGGCAGGAAACGAAATGAACTACCGATTCGCGCCAAAACCGAAACGAACGCACCCAATCCACTTTTTTGGACCCAATAGTGATGTTTTGGTTCGTTTTGGTCAGTTTCGCTACTGTGCAAAAAACCATGCCGGGTTGCATTGAATGCACCGATTCGGGCCGGAACCGAAACGAACTACCGACTCGGGCCAGAAACGAAACGAGCGCACCCAATCCAGTTTTTTGGACCAAATAGTGATGTTTTGGTTCGTTTTGGTTAGTTTCGTTACTGTGTAAAAACCATGCCAGTATAGCATTTAATGCACATATTCGGGCCAGAAACGAAATGGACTACCGGTTCGGGCCAGAAAGGAAAAGGACGCACCCAATCCACTTTTCTGGACCAAATAGGGATGTTTTGGTTCGTTTTGGTTAGTTTCGGTACTGTGTAAAAACCATGCCGGTATAGCATTTAATGCATCGATTCGGGCCAGAAACGAAAAGGACTACCGATTCGCGCCAGAAACGAAACGAACGCACCCAATCCACTTTTTTGGACCCAATAGTGTTGTTGTGGGTCGTTTTGGTAAGTTTCATTACTGTGCAAAAAACCAAGCCGGTATAGCATTTAATGCACCGATTCGTGCAGGAAACGAAATGAACTACCGATTCGCGTCAAAACCGAAACGAACGCACCCAATCCACTTTTTCGGACCCAATAGTGATGTTTTGGTTCGTTTTGGTCAGTTTTGCTACTGTGCAAAAAAACATGCCGGGTTGCATTGAATGCACCGATTCGGGCCGGAACCGAAACGAACTACCGATTCGGGCCAGAAACGAAACGAGCGCACCCAATCCAGTTTTTTGGACCAAATAGTGATGTTTTGGTTCGTTTTGGTTAGTTTCGTTACTGTGTAAAAAACCTTGCCAATATAGCATTTGATGCACCGATTCGGGCCGGAAAGGAAATGGACTACCGATTCGCGCCAAAACCGAAACGAACGCACCCAATCCACTTTTTGGACCAAATAGGGATGTTTTGGTTCGTTTTGGTTAGTTTCGGTACTGTGTAAAAACCATGCCGGTATAGCATTTAATGCATCAATTCGGGTCAGAAACGAAAAGGACTACCGATTCGCGCCAGAAACGAAACGAACGCACCCAATCCACTTTTTTGGACCCAATAGTGTTGTTGTGGGTGGTTTTGGTAAGTTTCATTACTGTGCAAAAAACCAAGCCGGTATAGCATTTAATACACCGATTCGTGCAGGAAACGAAATGAACTACCGATTCGCGCCAAAACCGAAACGAACGCACCCAATCCACTTTTTTGGACCCAATAGTGATGTTTTGGTTCGTTTTGGTCAGTTTCGCTACTGTGCAAAAAACCATGCCGGGTTGCATTGAATGCACCGATTCGGGCCGGAACCGAAACGAACTACCGATTCGGGCCAGAAACGAAACGAGCGCACCCAATCCAGTTTTTTGGACCAAATAGTGATGTTTTGGTTCGTTTTGGTTAGTTTCGTTACTGTGTAAAAAACCTTGCCAATATAGCATTTGATGCACCGATTCGGGCCGGAAACGAAATGGACTACCGATTCACGCCAAAACCGAAACGAACGCACCCAATCCACTTTTTGGACCAAATAGGGATGTTTTGGTTCGTTTTGGTTAGTTTCGGTACTGTGTAAAAACCATGCCGGTATAGCATTTAATGCATCAATTCGGGTCGGAAACGAAAAGGACTACCGATTCGTGCCAGAAACGAAACGAACGCACCCAATCCACTTTTTTGGACCCAATAGTGTTGTTGTGGGTCGTTTTGGTCAGTTTCATTACTGTGCAAAAATCCATGCCGGTATAGCATTTAATGCATCGATTCGGGCCGGAAACGAAATGGACTACCGATTCGCGCCAAAAACGAAACGAACGCACCCAATCCACTTTTTTGGACCCAACAGTGTTGTTGTGGTTCGTTTTGGTCAGTTTTGTTACTGTGCAAAAAACCATGCCGGTATAACATTTAATGCACCGATTCGTGCCGGAAACGAAATGAACTACCGATTCACGCCAAAAATTAAACGAGCGCAATCAATCCACTTTTTTGGACCTAATAGTGATGTTTTGGTTCGTTTTGGTCAGTTTCGCTACTGTGCAAAAAACCATGCCGGGTTGCATTGAATGCACCGATTCGTGCCGGACCGAAACGAACTACCGATTCGGGCCAGAAACGAAACGAGCGCACCCAATCCAGTTTTTTGGACCAAATAGTGATGTTTTGGTTCGTTTTGGTTAGTTTCGTTACTGTGTAAAAACCATGCCAGTATAGCATTTAATGCACATATTCGGGCCAGAAACGAAAAGGACTACCGGTTCGGTCCAGAAAGGAAAAGGACGCACCCAATCCACTTTTCTGGACCAAATAGGGATGTTTTGGTTCGTTTTGGTTAGTTTCGGTACTGTGTAAAAACCTTGCCGGTATAGCATTTAATGCATCGATTCGGGCCGGAAACGAAATGGACTACCGATTCGCGCCAAAAACGAAACGAACGCACCCAATCCACTTTTTTGGACCCAACAGTGTTGTTGTGGTTCGTTTTGGTCAGTTTCGTTACTGTGCAAAAAACCATGCCAGTATAACATTTAATGCACCGATTCGTGCCGGAAACGAAATGAACTACCGATTCACGCCAAAAATGAAACGAACGCAATCAATCCACTTTTTTGGACCTAATAGTGATGTTTTGGTTCGTTTTGGTCAGTTTCGCTACTGTGCAAAAAACCATGCCGGGTTGCATTGAATGCACCGATTCGTGCCGGACCGAAATGAACTACGGATTCGGGCCAGAAACGAAACGAGCGCACCCAATCCAGTTTTTTGGACCAAATAGTGATGTTTTGGTTCGTTTTGGTTAGTTTCGTTACTGTGTAAAAAACCTTGCCAATATAGCATTTGATGCACCGATTCGGGCCGGAAACGAAATGGACTACCGATTCACGCCAAAACCGAAACGAACGCACCCAATCCACTTTTTGGACCAAATAGGGATGTTTTGGTTCGTTTTGGTTAGTTTCGGTACTGTGTAAAAACCATGCCGGTATAGCATTTAATGCATCAATTCGGGTCGGAAACGAAAAGGACTACCGATTCGTGCCAGAAACGAAACGAACGCACCCAATCCACTTTTTTGGACCCAATAGTGTTGTTGTGGGTCGTTTTGGTCAGTTTCATTACTGTGCAAAAATCCATGCCGGTATAGCATTTAATGCATCGATTCGGGCCGGAAACGAAATGGACTACCGATTCGCGCCAAAAACGAAACGAACGCACCCAATCCACTTTTTTGGACCCAACAGTGTTGTTGTGGTTCGTTTTGGTCAGTTTTGTTACTGTGCAAAAAACCATGCCGGTATAACATTTAATGCACCGATTCGTGCCGGAAACGAAATGAACTACCGATTCACGCCAAAAATGAAACGAGCGCAATCAATCCACTTTTTTGGACCTAATAGTGATGTTTTGGTTCGTTTTGGTCAGTTTCGCTACTGTGCAAAAAACCATGCCGGGTTGCATTGAATGCACCGATTCGTGCCGGACCGAAACGAACTACCGATTCGGGCCAGAAACGAAACGAGCGCACCCAATCCAGTTTTTTGGACCAAATAGTGATGTTTTGGTTCGTTTTGGTTAGTTTCGTTACTGTGTAAAAACCATGCCAGTATAGCATTTAATGCACATATTCGGGCCAGAAACGAAAAGGACTACCGGTTCGGTCCAGAAAGGAAAAGGACGCACCCAATCCACTTTTCTGGACCAAATAGGGATGTTTTGGTTCGTTTTGGTTAGTTTCGGTACTGTGTAAAAACCTTGCCGGTATAGCATTTAATGCATCGATTCGGGCCGGAAACGAAATGGACTACCGATTCGCGCCAAAAACGAAACGAACGCACCCAATCCACTTTTTTGGACCCAACAGTGTTGTTGTGGTTCGTTTTGGTCAGTTTCGTTACTGTGCAAAAAACCATGCCAGTATAACATTTAATGCACCGATTCGTGCCGGAAACGAAACGAACTACCGATTCACGCCAAAAATGAAACGAACGCAATCAATCCACTTTTTTGGACCTAATAGTGATGTTTTGGTTCGTTTTGGTCAGTTTCGCTACTGTGCAAAAAACCATGCCGGGTTGCATTGAATGCACCGATTCGTGCCGGACCGAAACGAACTACAGATTCGGGCCAGAAACGAAACGAGCGCACCCAATCCAGTTTTTTGGACCAAATAGTGATGTTTTGGTTCGTTTTGGTTAGTTTCGTTACTGTGTAAAAACCATGCCAGTATAGCATTTAATGCACATATTCGGGCCAGAAACGAAATGGACTACCGGTTCGGGCCAGAAAGGAAAAGGACGCACCCAATCCACTTTTCTGGACCAAATAGGGATGTTTTGGTTCGTTTTGGTTAGTTTCGGTACTGTGTAAAAACCATGCCGGTATAGCATTTAATGCATCGATTCGGGCCAGAAACGAAAAGGACTACCGATTCGCGCCAGAAACGAAACGAACGCACCCAATCCACTTTTTTGGACCCAATAGTGTTGTTGTGGGTCGTTTTTTTAAGTTTCATTACTGTGCAAAAAACCAAGCCGGTATAGCATTTAATGCACCGATTCGTGCAGGAAACGAAATGAACTACCGATTCGCGCCAAAACCGAAACGAACGCACCCAATCCACTTTTTTGGACCCAATAGTGATGTTTTGGTTCGTTTTGGTCAGTTTCGCTACTGTGCAAAAAACCATGCCGGGTTGCATTGAATGCACCGATTCGGGCCGGAACCGAAACGAACTACCGATTCGGGCCAGAAACGAAACGAGCGCACCCAATCCAGTTTTTTGGACCAAATAGTGATGTTTTGGTTCGTTTTGGTTAGTTTCGTTACTGTGTAAAAAACCTTGCCAATATAGCATTTGATGCACCGATTCGGGCCGGAAACGAAATGGACTACCGATTCGCGCCAAAACCGAAACGAACGCACCCAATCCACTTTTCTGGACCAAATAGGGATGTTTTGGTTCGTTTTGGTTAGTTTCGGTACTGTGTAAAAACCATGCCGGTATAGCATTTAATGCATCGATTCGGGCCAGAAACGAAAATGACTACCGATTCGCGCCAGAAACGAAACGAACGCACCCAATCCACTTTTTTGGACCCAATAGTGTTGTTGTTGGTCGTTTTGGTCAGTTTCATTACTGTGCAAAAAACCATGCTGGTATAGCATTTAATGCACCGAGTCGGGCAGGAAACGAAATGAACTACCGATTCGCGCCAAAACCGAAACGAACGCACCCAATCCACTTTTTTGGACCCAATAGTGATGTTTTGGTTCATTTTGGTCAGTTTCGCTACTGTGCAAAAAACCATGCCGGGTTGCATTGAATGCACCGATTCGGGCCGGAACCGAAACGAACTACCGATTCGGGCCAGAAACGAAACGAGCGCACCCAATCCAGTTTTTTGGACCAAATAGTGATGTTTTGGTTCGTTTTGGTTAGTTTCGTTACTGTGTAAAAACCATGCCAGTATAGCATTTAATGCACATATTCGGGCCAGAAACGAAAAGGACTACCGGTTCGGTCCAGAAAGGAAAAGGACGCACCCAATCCACTTTTCTGGACCAAATAGGGATGTTTTGGTTCGTTTTGGTTAGTTTCGGTACTGTGTAAAAACCTTGCCGGTATAGCATTTAATGCATCGATTCGGGCCGGAAACGAAATGGACTACCGATTCGCGCCAAAAACGAAACGAACGCACCCAATCCACTTTTTTGGACCCAACAGTGTTGTTGTGGTTCGTTTTGGTCAGTTTCGTTACTGTGCAAAAAACCATGCCAGTATAACATTTAATGCACCGATTCGTGCCGGAAACGAAATGAACTACCGATTCACGCCAAAAATGAAACGAACGCAATCAATCCACTTTTTTGGACCTAATAGTGATGTTTTGGTTCGTTTTGGTCAGTTTCGCTACTGTGCAAAAAACCATGCCGGGTTGCATTGAATGCACCGATTCGTGCCGGACCGAAACGAACTACCGATTCGGGCCAGAAACGAAACGAGCGCACCCAATCCAGTTTTTTGGACCAAATAGTGATGTTTTGGTTCGTTTTGGTTAGTTTCGTTACTGTGTAAAAACCATGCCAGTATAGCATTTAATGCACATATTCGGGCCAGAAACGAAATGGACTACCGGTTCGGGCCAGAAAGGAAAAGGACGCACCCAATCCACTTTTCTGGACCAAATAGGGATGTTTTGGTTCGTTTTGGTTAGTTTCGGTACTGTGTAAAAACCATGCCGGTATAGCATTTAATGCATCGATTCGGGCCAGAAACGAAAAGGACTACCGATTCGCGCCAGAAACGAAACGAACGCACCCAATCCACTTTTTTGGACCCAATAGTGTTGTTGTGGGTCGTTTTGGTAAGTTTCATTACTGTGCAAAAAACCAAGCCGGTATAGCATTTAATGCACCGATTCGTGCAGGAAACGAAATGAACTACCGATTCGCGCCAAAACCGAAACGAACGCACCCAATCCACTTTTTTGGACCCAATAGTGATGTTTTGGTTCGTTTTGGTCAGTTTCGCTACTGTGCAAAAAACCATGCCGGGTTGCATTGAATGCACCGATTCGGGCCGGAACCGAAACGAACTACCGATTCGGGCCAGAAACGAAACGAGCGCACCCAATCCAGTTTTTTGGACCAAATAGTGATGTTTTGGTTCGTTTTGGTTAGTTTCGTTACTGTGTAAAAAACCTTGCCAATATAGCATTTGATGCACCGATTCGGGCCGGAAACGAAATGGACTACCGATTCGCGCCAAAACCGAAACGAACGCACCCAATCCACTTTTCTGGACCAAATAGGGATGTTTTGGTTCGTTTTGGTTAGTTTCGGTACTGTGTAAAAACCATGCCGGTATAGCATTTAATGCATCGATTCGGGCCAGAAACGAAAAGGACTACCGATTCGCGCCAGAAACGAAACGAACGCACCCAATCCACTTTTTTGGACCCAATAGTGTTGTTGTGGGTCGTTTTGGTAAGTTTCATTACTGTGCAAAAAACCAAGCCGGTATAGCATTTAATGCACCGATTCGTGCAGGAAACGAAATGAACTACCGATTCGCGCCAAAACCGAAACGAACGCACCCAATCCACTTTTTTGGACCCAATAGTGATGTTTTGGTTCGTTTTGGTCAGTTTCGCTACTGTGCAAAAAACCATGCCGGGTTGCATTGAATGCACCGATTCGGGCCGGAACCGAAACGAACTACCGATTCGGGCCAGAAACGAAACGAGCGCACCCAATCCAGTTTTTTGGACCAAATAGTGATGTTTTGGTTCGTTTTGGTTAGTTTCGTTACTGTGTAAAAAACCTTGCCAATATAGCATTTGATGCACCGATTCGGGCCGGAAACGAAATGGACTACCGATTCGCGCCAAAACCGAAACGAACGCACCCAATCCACTTTTTGGACCAAATAGGGATGTTTTGGTTCGTTTTGGTTAGTTTCGGTACTGTGTAAAAACCATGCCGGTATAGCATTTAATGCATCAATTCGGGTCGGAAACGAAAAGGACTACCGATTCGCGCCAGAAACGAAACGAACGCACCCAATCCACTTTTTTGGACCCAATAGTGTTGTTGTGGGTCGTTTTGGTCAGTTTCATTACTGTGCAAAAATCCATGCCGGTATAGCATTTAATGCATCGATTCGGGCCGGAAACGAAATGGACTACCGATTCGCGCCAAAAACGAAACGAACGCACCCAATCCACTTTTTTGGACCCAACAGTGTTGTTGTGGTTCGTTTTGGTCAGTTTTGTTACTGTGCAAAAAAACATGCCGGTATAACATTTAATGCACCGATTCGTGCCGGAAACGAAATGAACTACCGATTCACGCCAAAAATGAAACGAGCGCAATCAATCCACTTTTTTGGACCTAATAGTGATGTTTTGGTTCGTTTTGGTCAGTTTCGCTACTGTGCAAAAAACCATGCCGGGTTGCATTGAATGCACCGATTCGTGCCGGACCGAAACGAACTACCGATTCGGGCCAGAAACGAAACGAGCGCACCCAATCCAGTTTTTTGGACCAAATAGTGATGTTTTGGTTCGTTTTGGTTAGTTTCGTTACTGTGTAAAAACCATGCCAGTATAGCATTTAATGCACATATTCGGGCCAGAAACGAAAAGGACTACCGGTTCGGTCCAGAAAGGAAAAGGACGCACCCAATCCACTTTTCTGGACCAAATAGGGATGTTTTGGTTCGTTTTGGTTAGTTTCGGTACTGTGTAAAAACCTTGCCGGTATAGCATTTAATGCATCGATTCGGGCCAGAAATGAAAAGGACTACCGATTCGTGCCAGAAACGAAACGAACGCACCCAATCCACTTTTTTGGACCCAATAGTGTTGTTGTGGGTCGTTTTGGTCAGTTTCATTACTGTGCCAAAATCCATGCCGGTATAGCATTTAATGCATCGATTCGGGCCGGAAACGAAATGGACTACCGATTCGCGCCAAAAACGAAACGAACGCACCCAATCCACTTTTTTGGACCCAACAGTGTTGTTGTGGTTCGTTTTGGTCAGTTTCGTTACTGTGCAAAAAACCATGCCGGTATAACATTTAATGCACCGATTCGTGCCGGAAACGAAATGAACTACCGATTCACGCCAAAAATGAAACGAACGCAATCAATCCACTTTTTTGGACCTAATAGTGATGTTTTGGTTCGTTTTGGTCAGTTTCGCTACTGTGCAAAAAACCATGCCGGGTTGCATTGAATGCACCGATTCGTGCCGGACCGAAACGAACTACCGATTCGGGCCAGAAACGAAACGAGCGCACCCAATCCAGTTTTTTGGACCAAATAGTGATGTTTTGGTTCGTTTTGGTTAGTTTCGTTACTGTGTAAAAACCATGCCAGTATAGCATTTAATGCACATATTCGGGCCAGAAACGAAATGGACTACCGGTTCGGGCCAGAAAGGAAAAGGACGCACCCAATCCACTTTTCTGGACCAAATAGGGATGTTTTGGTTCGTTTTGGTTAGTTTCGGTACTGTGTAAAAACCATGCCGGTATAGCATTTAATGCATCGATTCGGGCCAGAAACGAAAAGGACTACCGATTCGCGCCAGAAACGAAACGAACGCACCCAATCCACTTTTTTGGACCCAATAGTGTTGTTGTGGGTCGTTTTGGTAAGTTTCATTACTGTGCCAAAAACCAAGCCGGTATAGCATTTAATGCACCGATTCGTGCAGGAAACGAAATGAACTACCGATTCGCGCCAAAACCGAAACGAACGCACCCAATCCACTTTTTTGGACCCAATAGTGATGTTTTGGTTCGTTTTGGTCAGTTTCGCTACTGTGCAAAAAACCATGCCGGGTTGCATTGAATGCACCGATTCGGGCCGGAACCGAAACGAACTACCGATTCGGGCCAGAAACGAAACGAGCGCACCCAATCCAGTTTTTTAGACCAAATAGTGATGTTTTGGTTCGTTTTGGTTAGTTTCGTTACTGTGTAAAAAACCTTGCCAATATAACATTTGATGCACCGATTCGGGCCGGAAACGAAATGGACTACCGATTCGCGCCAAAACCGAAACGAACGCACCCAATCCACTTTTTGGACCAAATAGGGATGTTTTGGTTCGTTTTGGTTAGTTTCGGTACTGTGTAAAAACCATGCCGGTATAGCATTTAATGCATCAATTCGGGTCGGAAACGAAAAGGACTACCGATTCGCGCCAAAAACGAAACGAACGCACCCAATCCACTTTTTTGGACCCAACAGTGTTGTTGTGGTTCGTTTTGGTCAGTTTCGTTACTGTGCAAAAAACCATGCCAGTATAACATTTAATGCACCGATTCGTGCCGGAAACGAAATGAACTACCGATTCACGCCAAAAATGAAAACGAACGCAATCAATCCACTTTTTTGGAACTAATAGTGATGTTTTGGTTCGTTTTGGTCAGTTTCGCTACTGTGCAAAAAACCATGCCGGGTTGCATTGAATGCACCGATTCGTGCCGGACCGAAACGAACTACCGATTCGGGCCAGAAACGAAACGAGCGCACCCAATCCAGTTTTTTGGACCAAATAGTGATGTTTTGGTTCGTTTTGGTTAGTTTCGTTACTGTGTAAAAACCATGCCAGTATAGCATTTAATGCACATATTCGGGCCAGAAACGAAATGGACTACCGGTTCGGGCCAGAAAGGAAAAGGACGCACCCAATTCACTTTTCTGGACCAAATAGGGATGTTTTGGTTCGTTTTGGTTAGTTTCGGTACTGTGTAAAAACCATGCCGGTATAGCATTTAATGCATCGATTCGGGCCAGAAACGAAAAGGACTACCGATTCGCGAAAGAAACGAAACGAACGCACCCAATCCACTTTTTTGGACCCAATAGTGTTGTTGTGGGTCGTTTTGGTAAGTTTCATTACTGTGCAAAAAACCAAGCCGGTATAGCATTTAATGCACCGATTCGTGCAGGAAACGAAATGAACTACCGATTCGCGCCAAAACCGAAACGAACGCACCCAATCCACTTTTTTGGACCCAATAGTGATGTTTTGGTTCATTTTGGTCAGTTTCGCTACTGTGCAAAAAACCATGCCGGGTTGCATTGAATGCACCGATTCGGGCCGGAACCGAAACGAACTACCGATTCGGGCCAGAAACGAAACGAGCGCACCCAATCCAGTTTTTTAGACCAAATAGTGATGTTTTGGTTCGTTTTGGTTAGTTTCGTTACTGTGTAAAAAACCTTGCCAATATAGCATTTGATGCACCGATTCGGGCCGGAAACGAAATGGACTACCGATTCGCGCCAAAACCGAAACGAACGCACCCAATCCACTTTTTGGACCAAATAGGGATGTTTTGGTTCGTTTTGGTTAGTTTCGGTACTGTGTAAAAACCATGCCGGTATAGCATTTAATGCATCAATTCGGGTCGGAAACGAAAAGGACTACCGATTCGCGCCAGAAACAAAACGAACGCACCCAATCCACTTTTTTGGACCCAATAGTGTTGTTGTGGGTCGTTTTGGTCAGTTTCATTACTGTGCAAAAATCCATGCCGGTATAGCATTTAATGCATCGATTCGGGCCGGAAACGAAATGGACTACCGATTCGCGCCAAAAACGAAACGAACGCACCCAATCCACTTTTTTGGACCCAACAGTGTTGTTGTGGTTCGTTTTGGTCAGTTTCGTTACTGTGCAAAAAACCATGCCGGTATAACATTTAATGCACCGATTCGTGCCGGAAACGAAATGAACTACCGATTCACGCCAAAAATGAAACGAACGCAATCAATCCACTTTTTTAGACCTAATAGTGATGTTTTGGTTCGTTTTGGTCAGTTTCGCTACTGTGCAAAAAACCATGCCGGGTTGCATTGAATGCACCGATTCGTGACGGACCGAAACGAACTACCGATTCGGGCCAGAAACGAAACGAGCGCACCCAATCCAGTTTTTTGGACCAAATAGTGATGTTTTGGTTCGTTTTGGTTAGTTTCGTTACTGTGTAAAAACCATGCCAGTATAGCATTTAATGCACATATTCGGGCCAGAAACGAAATGGACTACCGGTTCGGGCCAGAAAGGAAAAGGACGCACCCAATCCACTTTTCTGGACCAAATAGGGATGTTTTGGTTCGTTTTGGTTAGTTTCGGTACTGTGTAAAAACCATGCCGGTATAGCATTTAATGCATCGATTCGGGCCAGAAACGAAAAGGACTACCGATTCGCGCCAGAAACGAAACGAACGCACCCAATCCACTTTTTTGGACCCAATAGTGTTGTTGTGGGTCGTTTTGGTAAGTTTCATTACTGTGCAAAAAACCAAGCCGGTATAGCATTTAATGCACCGATTCGTGCAGGAAACGAAATGAACTACCGATTCGCGCCAAAACCGAAACGAACGCACCCAATCCACTTTTTTGGACCCAATAGTGATGTTTTGGTTCGTTTTGGTCAGTTTTGCTACTGTGCAAAAAACCATGCCGGGTTGCATTGAATGCACCGATTCGGGCCGGAACCGAAACGAACTACCGATTCGGGCCAGAAACGAAACGAGCGCACCCAATCCAGTTTTTTGGACCAAATAGTGATGTTTTGGTTCGTTTTGGTTAGTTTCGTTACTGTGTAAAAAACCTTGCCAATATAGCATTTGATGCACCGATTCGGGCCGGAAACGAAATGGACTACCGATTCGCGCCAAAACCGAAACGAACGCACCCAATCCACTTTTTGGACCAAATAGGGATGTTTTGGTTCGTTTTGGTTAGTTTCGGTACTGTGTAAAAACCATGCCGGTATAGCATTTAATGCATCAATTCGGGTCGGAAACGAAAAGGACTACCGATTCGCGCCAGAAACGAAACGAACGCACCCAATCCACTTTTTTGGACCCAATAGTGTTGTTGTGGGTCGTTTTGGTCAGTTTCATTACTGTGCAAAAATCCATGCCGGTATAGCATTTAATGCATCGATTCGGGCCGGAAACGAAATGGACTACCGATTCGCGCCAAAAACGAAACGAACGCACCCAATCCACTTTTTTGGACCCAACAGTGTTGTTGTGGTTCGTTTTGGTCAGTTTTGTTACTGTGCAAAAAACCATGCCGGTATAACATTTAATGCACCGATTCGTGCCGGAAACGAAATGAACTACCGATTCACGCCAAAAATGAAACGAGCGCAATCAATCCACTTTTTTGGACCTAATAGTGATGTTTTGGTTCGTTTTGGTCAGTTTCGCTACTGTGCAAAAAACCATGCCGGGTTGCATTGAATGCACCGATTTGTGCCGGACCGAAACGAACTACCGATTCGGGCCAGAAACGAAACGAGCGCACCCAATCCAGTTTTTTGGACCAAATAGTGATGTTTTGGTTCGTTTTGGTTAGTTTCGTTACTGTGTAAAAACCATGCCAGTATAGCATTTAATGCACATATTCGGGCCAGAAACGAAAAGGACTACCGGTTCGGTCCAGAAAGGAAAAGGACGCACCCAATCCACTTTTCTGGACCAAATAGGGATGTTTTCGTTCGTTTTGGTTAGTTTCGGTACTGTGTAAAAACCTTGCCGGTATAGCATTTAATGCATCGATTCGGGCCAGAAATGAAAAGGACTACCGATTCGTGCCAGAAACGAAACGAACGCACCCAATCCACTTTTTTGGACCCAATAGTGTTGTTGTGGGTCGTTTTGGTCAGTTTCATTACTGTGCCAAAATCCATGCCGGTATAGCATTTAATGCATCGATTCGGGCCGGTAACGAAATGGACTACCGATTCGCGCCAAAAACGAAACGAACGCACCCAATCCACTTTTTTGGACCCAACAGTGTTGTTGTGGTTCGTTTTGGTCAGTTTCGTTACTGTGCAAAAAACCATGCCGGTATAACATTTAATGCACCGATTCGTGCCGGAAACGAAATGAACTACCGATTCGGGCCAGAAACGAAACGAGCGCACCCAATCCAGTTTTTTGGACCAAATAGTGATGTTTTGGTTCGTTTTGGTTAGTTTCGTTACTGTGTAAAAACCATGCCAGTATAGCATTTAATGCACATATTCGGGCCAGAAACGAAATGGACTACCGGTTCGGGCCAGAAAGGAAAAGGACGCACCCAATCCACTTTTCTGGACCAAATAGGGATGTTTTGGTTCGTTTTGGTTAGTTTCGGTACTGTGTAAAAACCATGCCGGTATAGCATTTAATGCATCGATTCGGGCCAGAAACGAAAAGGACTACCGATTCGCGCCAGAAACGAAACGAACGCACCCAATCCACTTTTTTGGACCCAATAGCGTTGTTGTGGGTCGTTTTGGTAAGTTTCATTACTGTGCAAAAAACCAAGCCGGTATAGCATTTAATGCACCGATTCGTGCAGGAAACGAAATGAACTACCGATTCGCGCCAAAACCGAAACGAACGCACCCAATCCACTTTTTTGGACCCAATAGTGATGTTTTGGTTCGTTTTGGACAGTTTCGCTACTGTGCAAAAAACCATGCCGGGTTGCATTGAATGCACCGATTCGGGCCGGAACCGAAACGAACTACCGATTCGGGCCAGAAACGAAACGAGCGCACCCAATCCAGTTTTTTGGACCAAATAGTGATGTTTTGGTTCGTTTTGGTTAGTTTCGTTACTGTGTAAAAAACCTTGCCAATATAGCATTTGATGCACCGATTCCGGCCGGAAACGAAATGGACTACCGATTCGCGCCAAAACCGAAACGAACGCACCCAATCCACTTTTTGGACCAAATAGGGATGTTTTGGTTCGTTTTGGTTAGTTTCGGTACTGTGTAAAAACCATGCCGGTATAGCATTTAATGCATCAATTCGGGTCGGAAACGAAAAGGACTACCGATTCGCGCCAGAAACGAAACGAACGCACCCAATCCACTTTTTTGGACCCAATAGTGTTGTTGTGGGTCGTTTTGGTCAGTTTCATTACTGTGCAAAAATCCATGCCGGTATAGCATTTAATGCATCGATTCGGGCCGGAAACGAAATGGACTACCGATTCGCGCCAAAAACGAAACGAACGCACCCAATCCACTTTTTTGGACCCAACAGTGTTGTTGTGGTTCGTTTTGGTCAGTTTCGTTACTGTGCAAGAAACCATGCCGGTATAACATTTAATGCACCGATTCGTGCCGGAAACGAAATGAACTACCGATTCACGCCAAAAATGAAACGAACGCAATCAATCCACTTTTTTGGACCTAATAGTGATGTTTTGGTTCGTTTTGGTCAGTTTCGCTACTGTGCAAAAAACCATGCCGGGTTGCATTGAATGCAACGATTCGTGCTGGACCGAAACGAACTACCGATTCGGGCCAGAAACGAAACGAGCGCACCCAATCCAGTTTTTTGGACCAAATAGTGATGTTTTGGTTCGTTTTGTTTAGTTTCGTTACTGTGTAAAAACCATGCCAGTATAGCATTTAATGCACATATTCGGGCCAGAAACGAAATGGACTACCGGTTCGGGCCAGAAAGGAAAAGGACGCACCCAATCCACTTTTCTGGACCAAATAGGGATGTTTTGGTTCGTTTTGGTTAGTTTCGGTACTGTGTAAAAACCATGCCGGTATGCATCGATTCGGGCCAGAAACGAAAAGGACTACCGATTCGCGCCAGAAACGAAACGAACGCACCCAATCCACTTTTTTGGACCCAATAGTGTTGTTGTGGGTCGTTTTGGTAAGTTTCATTACTGTGCAAAAAACCAAGCCGGTATAGCATTTAATGCACCGATTCGTGCAGGAAACGAAATGAACTACCGATTCGCGCCAAAACCGAAACGAACGCACCCAATCCACTTTTTTGGACCCAATAGTGATGTTTTGGTTCGTTTTGTACAGTTTCGCTACTGTGCAAAAAACCATGCCGGGTTGCATTGAATGCACCGATTCGGGCCGGAACCGAAACGAACTACCGATTCGGGCCAGAAACGAAACGAGCGCACCCAATCCAGTTTTTTGGACCAAATAGTGATGTTTTGGTTCGTTTTGGTTAGTTTCGTTACTGTGTAAAAAACCTTGCCAATATAGCATTTGATGCACCGATTCGGGCCGGAAACGAAATGGACTACCGATTCGCGCCAAAACCGAAACGAACGCACCCAATCCACTTTTTGGACCAAATAGGGATGTTTTGGTTCGTTTTGGTTAGTTTCGGTACTGTGTAAAAACCATGCCGGTATAGCATTTAATGCATCAATTCGGGTCGGAAACGAAAAGGACTACCGATTCGCGCCAGAAACGAAACGAACGCACCCAATCCACTTTTTTGGACCCAATAGTGTTGTTGTGGGTCGTTTTGGTCAGTTTCATTACTGTGCAAAAATCCATGCCGGTATAGCATTTAATGCATCGATTCGGGCCGGAAACGAAATGGACTACCGATTCGCGCCAAAAACGAAACGAACGCACCCAATCCACTTTTTTGGACCCAACAGTGTTGTTGTGGTTCGTTTTGGTCAGTTTCGTTACTGTGCAAAAAACCATGCCGGTATAACATTTAATGCACCGATTCGTGCCGGAAACGAAATGAACTACCGATTCACGCCAAAAATGAAACGAACGCAATCAATCCACTTTTTTGGACCTAATAGTGATGTTTTGGTTCGTTTTGGTCAGTTTCGCTACTGTGCAAAAAACCATGCCGGGTTGCATTGAATGCACCGATTTGTGCCGGACCGAAACGAACTACCGATTCGGGCCAGAAACGAAACGAGCGCACCCAATCCAGTTTTTTGGACCAAATAGTGATGTTTTGGTTCGTTTTGGTTAGTTTCGTTACTGTGTAAAAACCATGCCGGTATAGCATTTAATGCACATATTCGGGCCAGAAACGAAATGGACTACCGGTTCGGGCCAGAAAGGAAAAGGACGCACCAATCCACTTTTCTGGACCAAATAGGGATGTTTTGGTTCGTTTTGGTTAGTTTCGGTACTGTGTAAAAACCATGCCGGTATAGCATTTAATGCATCGATTCGGGCCAGAAACGAAAAGGACTACCGATTCGCGCCAGAAACGAAACGAACGCACCCAATCCACTTTTTTGGACCCAATAGTGTTGTTGTGGGTCGTTTTGGTAAGTTTCATTACTGTGCAAAAAACCAAGCCGGTATAGCATTTAATGCACCGATTCGTGCAGGAAACGAAATGAACTACCGATTCGCGCCAAAACCGAAACGAACGCACCCAATCCACTTTTTTGGACCCAATAGTGATGTTTTGGTTCGTTTTGGTCAGTTTTGCTACTGTGCAAAAAACCATGCCGGGTTGCATTGAATGCACCGATTCGGGCCGGAACCGAAACGAACTACCGATTCGGGCCAGAAACGAAACGAGCGCACCCAATCCAGTTTTTTGGACCAAATAGTGATGTTTTGGTTCGTTTTGGTTAGTTTCGTTACTGTGTAAAAAACCTTGCCAATATAGCATTTGATGCACCGATTCGGGCCGGAAACGAAATGGACTACCGATTCGCGCCAAAACCGAAACGAACGCACCCAATCCACTTTTTGGACCAAATAGGGATGTTTTGGTTCGTTTTGGTTAGTTTCGGTACTGTGTAAAAACCATGCCGGTATAGCATTTAATGCATCAATTCGGGTCGGAAACGAAAAGGACTACCGATTCGCGCCAGAAACGAAACGAACGCACCCAATCCACTTTTTTGGACCCAATAGTGTTGTTGTGGGTCGTTTTGGTCAGTTTCATTACTGTGCAAAAATCCATGCCGGTATAGCATTTAATGCATCGATTCGGGCCGGAAACGAAATGGACTACCGATTCGCGCCAAAAACGAAACGAACGCACCCAATCCACTTTTTTGGACCCAACAGTGTTGTTGTGGTTCGTTTTGGTCAGTTTTGTTACTGTGCAAAAAACCATGCCGGTATAACATTTAATGCACCGATTCGTGCCGGAAACGAAATGAACTACCGATTCACGCCAAAAATGAAACGAGCGCAATCAATCCACTTTTTTGGACCTAATAGTGATGTTTTGGTTCGTTTTGGTCAGTTTCGCTACTGTGCAAAAAACCATGCCGGGTTGCATTGAATGCACCGATTCGTGCCGGAAACGAAATGGACTACCGATTCGCGCCAAAACCGAAACGAACGCACCCAATCCACTTTTTGGACCAAATAGGGATGTTTTGGTTCGTTTTGGTTAGTTTCGGTACTGTGTAAAAACCATGCCGGTATAGCATTTAATGCATCGATTCGGGCCAGAAATGAAAACGACTACCGATTCGTGCCAGAAACGAAACGAACGCACCCAATCCACTTTTTTGGACCCAATAGTGTTGTTGTGGGTCGTTTTGGTCAGTTTCATTACTGTGCAAAAATCCATGCCGGTATAGCATTTAATGCATCGATTCGGGCCGGAAACGAAATGGACTACCGATTCGCGCCAAAAACGAAACGAACGCACCCAATCATCTTTTTTGGACCCAACAGTGTTGTTGTGGTTCGTTTTGGTCAGTTTCGTTACTGTGCAAAAAACCATGCCGGTATAACATTTAATGCACCGATTCGTGCCGGAAACGAAATGAACTACCGATTCACGCCAAAAATGAAACGAACGCAATCAATCCACTTTTTTGGACCTAATAGTGATGTTTTGGTTCGTTTTGGTCAGTTTCGCTACTGTGCAAAAAACCATGCCGGGTTGCATTGAATGCACCGATTCGTGCCGGACCGAAACGAACTACCGATTCGGGCCAGAAACGAAACGAGCGCACCCAATCCAGTTTTTTGGACCAAATAGTGATGTTTTGGTTCGTTTTGGTTAGTTTCGTTACTGTGTAAAAACCATGCCGGTATAGCATTTAATGCACATATTCGGGCCAGAAACGAAATGGACTACCGGTTCGGGCCAGAAAGGAAAAGGACGCACCCAATCCACTTTTCTGGACCAAATAGGGATGTTTTGGTTCGTTTTGGTTAGTTTCGGTACTGTGTAAAAACCATGCCGGTATAGCATTTAATGCATCGATTCGGGCCAGAAACGAAAAGGACTACCGATTCGCGCCAGAAACGAAACGAACGCACCCAATCCACTTTTTTGGACCCAATAGTGTTGTTGTGGGTCGTTTTGGTAAGTTTCATTACTGTGCAAAAAACCAAGCCGGTATAGCATTTAATGCACCGATTCGTGCAGGAAACGAAATGAACTACCGATTCGCGCCAAAACCGAAACGAACGCACCCAATCCACTTTTTTGGACCCAATAGTGATGTTTTGGTTCGTTTTGGTCAGTTTTGCTACTGTGCAAAAAACCATGCCGGGTTGGATTGAATGCACCGATTCGGGCCGGAACCGAAACGAACTACCGATTCGGGCCAGAAACGAAACGAGCGCACCCAATCCAGTTTTTTGGACCAAATAGTGATGTTTTGGTTCGTTTTGGTTAGTTTCGTTACTGTGTAAAAAACCTTGCCAATATAGCATTTGATGCACCGATTCGGGCCGGAAACGAAATGGACTACCGATTCGCGCCAAAACCGAAACGAACGCACCCAATCCACTTTTTGGACCAAATAGGGATGTTTTGGTTCGTTTTGGTTAGTTTCGGTACTGTGTAAAAACCATGCCGGTATAGCATTTAATGCATCGATTCGGGCTGGAAACGAAAAGGACTACCGATTCGCGCCAGAAACGAAACGAACGCACCCAATCCACTTTTTTGGACCCAATAGTGTTGTTGTGGGTCGTTTTGGCCAGTTTCATTACTGTGCAAAAATCCATGCCGGTATAGCATTTAATGCATCGATTCGGGCTGGAAACGAAATGGACTACCGATTCGCGCCAAAAACGAAACGAACGCACCCAATCCACTTTTTTGGACCCAACAGTGTTGTTGTGGTTCGTTTTGGTCAGTTTTGTTACTGTGCAAAAAACCATGCCGGTATAACATTTAATGCACCGATTCGTGCCGGAAACGAAATGAACTACCGATTCACGCCAAAAATGAAACGAGCGCACCCAATCCACTTTTTTGGACCCAATAGTCATGTTTTGGTTCGTTTTGGTCAGTTTCGCTACTGTGCAAAAAACCATGCCGGGTTGCATTGAATGCACCGATTCGGGCCGGAACCGAAACGAACTACCGATTCGGGCCAGAAACGAAACGAGCGCACCCAATCCAGTTTTTTGGACCAAATAGTGATGTTTTGGTTCATTTTGGTTAGTTTCGTTACTGTGTAAAAAACCTTGCCAATATAGCATTTGATGCACCGATTCGGGCCGGAAACGAAATGGACTACCGATTCGCGCCAAAAACGAAACGAACACACCCAATCCACTTTTTTGGACCCAACAGTGTTGTTGTGGTTCGTTTTGGTCAGTTTCGTTACTGTGCAAAAAACCATGCCGGTATAACATTTAATGCACCGATTCGTGTCTGAAACGAAATGAACTACCGATTCACGCCAAAAATGAAACGAACGCACTCAATCCACTTTTTTGGACCCAATAGTGATGTTTTGGTTTGTTTTGGTCGGTTTCGCTACTGTGCAAAAAAACCATGCCGGGTTGCATTGAATGCACCGATTCGGGCCGGAACCGAAATGAACTACCGATTCGGGCCAGAAACGAAACGAGCGCACCCAATCCAGTTTTTTAGACCAAATAGTGATGTTTTGGTTCATTTTGGTTAGTTTCGTTACTGTGTAAAAACCATGCCAGTATAGCATTTAATGCACATATTCGGGCCGGAAACGAAATGGACTACCGGTTCGGGCCAGAAAGGAAAAGGACGCACCCAATCCACTTTTCTGGACCAAATAGGGATGTTTTGGTTCGTTTTGGTTAGTTTCGGTACTGTGTAAAAACCATGCCGGTATAGCACGTAATGCATCAATTCGGGTCGGAAACGAAAAGGACTACCGATTCGCGCCAGAAACGAAACGAACGCACCTAATCCACTTTTTTGGACCCAATAGTGTTGTTGTGGGTCGTTTTGGTCAGTTTCATTACTGTGCAAAAAACCATGCCGGTATAGCATTTAATGCACCGATTCGGGCCGGAAACGAAATGAACGCACCCAATCCACTTTTTTGGACCCAATAGTGTTCTTGTGGTTCGTTTTGGTCAGTTTCATTACTGTGCAAAAAACCATGCCGGTATAGCATTTAATGCACCGATTCGGGCCGGAAACGAAATGAACTACCGATTCACGCCAAAAACGAAACGAACGCACTCAATCCACTTTTTTGGACCCAATAGTGATGTTTTGGTTCGTTTTGGTCAGTTTCGCTACTGTGCAAAAAACCATGCCGGGTTGCACTGCGTGCACCAATTCGGGCCGGAACCGAAACGAACTACCGACTCGGGCCAGAAACGAAACGAGCGCACCCAATCCAGTTTTTTGGACCAAATAGTGATGTTTTGGTTCGTTTTGGTTAGTTTCGGTTCTGTGTAAAAAACCATGCCGGTATAGCATTTAATGCACCGATTCGGGCCGGAAACGAAAAGGACTAACGATTCGCGCCAAAAACGAAACGAACACACCCAATCCACTTTTTTGGACCCAATAGTGTTGTTGTTGGTCGTTTTGGTTAGTTTCATTACTGTGCAAAAAACCATGCCGTTATAGCATTTAATGCACCGATTCGGGCCGGAAACGAAATGAACGCACCCAATCCACTTTTTTGGACCCAATAGTGTTCTTGTGGTTCGTTTTGGTCAGTTTCATTACTGTGCAAAAAACCATGCCGGTATAGCATTTAATGCACCGATTCGGGCCGGAAACGAAATGAACTACCGATTCACGCCAAAAACGAAACGAACGCACTCAATCCACTTTTTTGGACCCAATAGTGATGTTTTGGTTCGTTTTGGTCAGTTTCGCTACTGTGCAAAAAACCATGCCGGGTTGCACTGCGTGCACCAATTCGGGCCGGAACCGAAACGAACTACCGACTCGGGCCAGAAACGAAACGAGCGCACCCAATCCAGTTTTTTGGACCAAATAGTGATGTTTTGGTTCGTTTTGGTTAGTTTCGTTACTGTGTAAAAACCATGCCAGTATAGCATTTGATGCACCGATTCTGGCCGGAAACGAAATGGACTACCGGTTCGGGCCAGAAAGGAAACGAACGCACCCAATCCACTTTTTTGGACCCAATAGGGATGTTTTGGTTCGTTTTGGTTAGTTTCGGTTCTGTGTAAAAAACCATGCCGGTATAGCATTTAATGCACCGATTCGGGCCGGAAACGAAAAGGACTACCGATTCGCGCCAAAAACGAAACGAACACACCCAGTCCACTTTTTTGGACCCAATAGTGTTGTTGTGGTTCATTTTGGTCAGTTTCATTACTGTGCAAAAAACCATGCCGGTATAGCATTTAATGCACCGATTCGGGCCGGAAACGAAATGGACTACCGATTCGCGCCAAAAACGAAACGAACGCACCCAATCCACTTTTTTGGACCCAACACTGTTGTTGTGGTTCGTTTTGGTCAGTTTCATTACTGTGCAAAAAACCATGCCGGTATAGCATTTAATGCACCGATTCGGGCCGGAAACGAAATGAACGCACCCAATCCACTTTTTTGGACCCAATAGTGTTCTTGTGGTTCGTTTTGGTCAGTTTCATTACTGTGCAAAAAACCATGCCGGTATAGCATTTAATGCACCGATTCGGGCCGGAAACGAAATGAACTACCGATTCACGCCAAAAACGAAACGAACGCACTCAATCCACTTTTTTGGACCCAATAGTGATGTTTTGGTTCGTTTTGGTCAGTTTCGCTACTGTGCAAAAAACCATGCCGGGTTGCACTGCGTGCACCAATTCGGGCCGGAACCGAAACGAACTACCGACTCAGGCCAGAAACGAAACGAGCGCACCCAATCCAGTTTTTTGGACCAAATAGTGATGTTTTGGTTCGTTTTGGTTAGTTTCGTTACTGTGTAAAAAACCATGCCAATATAGCATTGATGCACCGATTCGGGCCAGAAACGAAATGGACTACCGGTTCGGGCCAGAAATGAAACGAACGCACCCAATCCACTTTTTGGACCAAATAGGGATGTTTTGGTTCGTTTTGGTTAGTTTTGGTACTGTGTAAAAACCATGCCGGTATAGCATTTAATGCATCGATTCGGGCCGGAAACGAAATGGACTACCGATTCGCGCCAAAAACGAAACGAACGCACCCAATCCACTTTTTTGGACCCAACAGTGTTGTTGTGGTTCGTTTTGGTCAGTTTCGTTACTGTGCAAAAAACCATGCCGGTATTGCATTTAATGCACCGATTCGGGCAGGAAACGAAATGAACTACCGATTCGCGCCAAAACCGAAACGAACGCACCCAATCCACTTTTTTGGACCCAATAGTGATGTTTTGGTTCGTTTTGGTCAGTTTCGCTACAGTGCAAAAAACCATGCCGGGTTGCATTGAATGCACCGATTCGGGCCGGAACCGAAACGAACTACCGATTCGGGCCAGAAATGAAACGAGCGCACCCACTCCAGTTTTTTGGACCAAATAGTGATGTTTTGGTTCGTTTTGGTTAGTTTCGTTACTGTGTAAAAACCATGCCAGTATAGCATTTGATGCACCGATTCTGGCCGGAAACGAAATGGACTACCAGTTCGGGCCAGAAAGGAAACGAACGCACCCAATCCACTTTTTTGGACCCAATAGGGATGTTTTGGTTCGTTTTGGTTAGTTTCGTTACTGTGTAAAAAACCATGCCGGTATAGCATTTAATGCACCGATTCGGGCCGGAAACGAAAAGGACTAACGATTCGCGCCAAAAACGAAACGAACACACCCAATCCACTTTTTTGGACCCAATAGTGTTGTTGTTGGTCGTTTTGGTTAGTTTCATTACTATGCAAAAAACCATGCCGGTATAGCATTTAATGCACCGATTCGGGCCGGAAACGAAATGAACGCACCCAATCCACTTTTTTGTACCCAATAGTGTTCTTGTGGTTCGTTTTGGTCAGTTTCATTACTGTGCAAAAAACCATGCCGGTATAGCATTTAATGCACCGATTCGGGCCGGAAACGAAATGAACTACCGATTCACGCCAAAAACGAAACGAACGCACTCAATCCACTTTTTTGGACCCAATAGTGATGTTTTGGTTCGTTTTGGTCAGTTTCGCTACTGTGCAAAAAACCATGCCGGGTTGCACTGCGTGCACCAATTCGGGCCGGAACCGAAACGAACTACCGATTCGGGCCAGAAAGGAAACGAGCGCACCCAATCCAGTTTTTTGGACCAAATAGTGATGTTTTGGTTCGTTTTGGTTAGTTTCGGTTCTGTGTAAAAAACCATGCCGGTATAGCATTTAATGCACCGATTCGGGCCGGAAACGAAAAGGACTAACGATTCGCGCCAAAAACGAAACGAACACACCCAATCCACTTTTTTGGACCCAATAGTGTTGTTGTTGGTCGTTTTGGTTAGTTTCATTACTGTGCAAAAAACCATGCCGGTATAGCATTTAATGCACCGATTCGGGCCGGAAACGAAAAGGACTACCGATTCGCGCCAGAAACGAAACGAACGCACCCAATCCACTTTTTTGGACCCAATAGTGTTGTTGTGGGTCGTTTTGGTAAGTTTCATTACTGTGCAAAAAACCAAGCCGGTATAGCATTTAATGCACCGATTCGTGCAGGAAACGAAATGAACTACCGATTCGCGCCAAAACCGAAACGAACGCACCCAATCCACTTTTTTGGACCCAATAGTGATGTTTTGGTTCGTTTTGGTCAGTTTTGCTACTGTGCAAAAAACCATGCCGGGTTGCATTGAATGCACCGATTCGGGCCGGAACCGAAACGAACTACCGATTCGGGCCAGAAACGAAACGAGCGCACCCAATCCAGTTTTTTGGACCAAATAGTGATGTTTTGGTTCGTTTTGGTTAGTTTCGTTACTGTGTAAAAAACCTTGCCAATATAGCATTTGATGCACCGATTCGGGCCGGAAACGAAATGGACTACCGATTCGCGCCAAAACCGAAACGAACGCACCCAATCCACTTTTTGGACCAAATAGGGATGTTTTGGTTCGTTTTGGTTAGTTTCGGTACTGTGTAAAAACCATGCCGGTATAGCATTTAATGCATCAATTCGGGTCGGAAACGAAAAGGACTACCGATTCGCGCCAGAAACGAAACGAACGCAGCCAATCCACTTTTTTGGACCCAATAGTGTTGTTGTGGGTCGTTTTGGTCAGTTTCATTACTGTGCAAAAATCCATGCCGGTATAGCATTTAATGCATCGATTCGGGCTGGAAACGAAATGGACTACCGATTCGCGCCAAAAACGAAACGAACGCACCCAATCCACTTTTTTGGACCCAACAGTGTTGTTGTGGTTCGTTTTGGTCAGTTTTGTTACTGTGCAAAAAACCATGCCGGTATAACATTTAATGCACCGATTCGTGCCGGAAACGAAATGAACTACCGATTCACGCCAAAAATGAAACGAGCGCAATCAATCCAGTTTTTTGGACCTAATAGTGATGTTTTGGTTCGTTTTGGTCAGTTTCGCTACTGTGCAAAAAACCATGCCGGGTTGCATTGAATGCACCGATTCGTGCCGGAAACGAAATGGACTACCGATTCGCGCCAAAACCGAAACGAACGCACCCAATCCACTTTTTGGACCAAATAGGGATGTTTTGGTTCGTTTTGGTTAGTTTCGGTACTGTGTAAAAACCATGCCGGTATAGCATTTAATGCATCGATTCGGGCCAGAAATGAAAAGGACTACCGATTCGTGCCAGAAACGAAACGAACGCACCCAATCCACTTTTTTGGACCCAATAGTGTTGTTGTGGGTCGTTTTGGTCAGTTTCATTACTGTGCAAAAATCCATGCCGGTATAGCATTTAATGCATCGATTCGGGCCGGAAACGAAATGGACTACCGATTCGCGCCAAAAACGAAACGAACGCACCCAATCCACTTTTTTGGACCCAACAGTGTTGTTGTGGTTCGTTTTGGTCAGTTTCGTTACTGTGCAAAAAACCATGCCGGTATAACATTTAATGCACCGATTCGTGCCGGAAACGAAATGAACTACCGATTCACGCCAAAAATGAAACGAACGCAATCAATCCACTTTTTTGGACCTAATAGTGATGTTTTGGTTCGTTTTGGTCAGTTTCGCTACTGTGCAAAAAACCATGCCGGGTTGCATTGAATGCACCGATTTGTGCCGGACCGAAACGAACTACCGATTCGGGCCAGAAACGAAACGAGCGCACCCAATCCAGTTTTTTGGACCAAATAGTGATGTTTTGGTTCGTTTTGGTTAGTTTCGTTACTGTGTAAAAACCATGCCGGTATAGCATTTAATGCACATATTCGGGCCAGAAACGAAATGGACTACCGGTTCGGGCCAGAAAGGAAAAGGACGCACCCAATCCACTTTTCTGGACCAAATAGGGATGTTTTGGTTCGTTTTGGTTAGTTTCGGTACTGTGTAAAAACCATGCCGGTATAGCATTTAATGCATCGATTCGGGCCAGAAACGAAAAGGACTACCGATTCGCGCCAGAAACGAAACGAACGCACCCAATCCACTTTTTTGGACCCAATAGTGTTGTTGTGGGTCGTTTTGGTAAGTTTCATTACTGTGCAAAAAACCAAGCCGGTATAGCATTTAATGCACCGATTCGTGCAGGAAACGAAATGAACTACCGATTCGCGCCAAAACCGAAACGAACGCACCCAATCCACTTTTTTGGACCCAATAGTGATGTTTTGGTTCGTTTTGGTCAGTTTTGCTACTGTGCAAAAAACCATGCCGGGTTGCATTGAATGCACCGATTCGGGCCGGAACCGAAACGAACTACCGATTCGGGCCAGAAACGAAACGAGCGCACCCAATCCAGTTTTTTGGACCAAATAGTGATGTTTTGGTTCGTTTTGGTTAGTTTCGTTACTGTGTAAAAAACCTTGCCAATATAGCATTTGATGCACCGATTCGGGCCGGAAACAAAATGGACTACCGATTCGCGCCAAAACCGAAACGAACGCACCCAATCCACTTTTTGGACCAAATAGGGATGTTTTGGTTCGTTTTGGTTAGTTTCGGTACTGTGTAAAAACCATGCCGGTATAGCATTTAATGCATCAATTCGGGTCGGAAACGAAAAGGACTACCGATTCGCGCCAGAAACGAAACGAACGCACCCAATCCACTTTTTTGGACCCAATAGTGTTGTTGTGGGTCGTTTTGGTCAGTTTCATTACTGTGCAAAAATCCATGCCGGTATAGCATTTAATGCATCGATTCGGGCCGGAAACGAAATGGACTACCGATTCGCGCCAAAAACGAAACGAACGCACCCAATCCACTTTTTTGGACCCAACAGTGTTGTTGTGGTTCGTTTTGGTCAGTTTCGTTACTGTGCAAAAAACCATGCCGGTATAACATTTAATGCACCGATTCGTGCCGGAAACGAAATGAACTACCGATTCACGCCAAAAATGAAACGAACGCAATCAATCCACTTTTTTGGACCTAATAGTGATGTTTTGGTTCGTTTTGGTCAGTTTCGCTACTGTGCAAAAAACCATGCCGGGTTGCATTGAATGCACCGATTTGTGCCGGACCGAAACGAACTACCGATTCGGGCCAGAAACGAAACGAGCGCACCCAATCCAGTTTTTTGGACCAAATAGTGATGTTTTGGTTCGTTTTGGTTAGTTTCGTTACTGTGTAAAAACCATGCCGGTATAGCATTTAATGCACATATTCGGGCCAGAAACGAAATGGACTACCGGTTCGGGCCAGAAAGGAAAAGGACACACCCAATCCACTTTTCTGGACCAAATAGGGATGTTTTGGTTCGTTTTGGTTAGTTTCGGTACTGTGTAAAAACCATGCCGGTATAGCATTTAATGCATCGATTCGGGCCAGAAACGAAAAGGACTACCGATTCGCGCCAGAAACGAAACGAACGCACCCAATCCACTTTTTTGGACCCAATAGTGTTGTTGTGGGTCGTTTTGGTAAGTTTCATTACTGTGCAAAAAACCAAGCCGGTATAGCATTTAATGCACCGATTCGTGCAGGAAACGAAATGAACTACCGATTCGCGCCAAAACCGAAACGAACGCACCCAATCCACTTTTTTGGACCCAATAGTGATGTTTTGGTTCGTTTTGGTCAGTTTTGCTACTGTGCAAAAAACCATGCCGGGTTGCATTGAATGCACCGATTCGGGCCGGAACCGAAACGAACTACCGATTCGGGCCAGAAACGAAACGAGCGCACCCAATCCAGTTTTTTGGACCAAATAGTGATGTTTTGGTTCGTTTTGGTTAGTTTCGTTACTGTGTAAAAAACCTTGCCAATATAGCATTTGATGCACCGATTCGGGCCGGAAACAAAATGGACTACCGATTCGCGCCAAAACCGAAACGAACGCACCCAATCCACTTTTTGGACCAAATAGGGATGTTTTGGTTCGTTTTGGTTAGTTTCGGTACTGTGTAAAAACCATGCCGGTATAGCATTTAATGCATCAATTCGGGTCGGAAACGAAAAGGACTACCGATTCGCGCCAGAAACGAAACGAACGCACCCAATCCACTTTTTTGGACCCAATAGTGTTGTTGTGGGTCGTTTTGGTCAGTTTCATTACTGTGCAAAAATCCATGCCGGTATAGCATTTAATGCATCGATTCGGGCTGGAAACGAAATGGACTACCGATTCGCGCCAAAAACGAAACGAACGCACCCAATCCACTTTTTTGGACCCAACAGTGTTGTTGTGGTTCGTTTTGGTCAGTTTTGTTACTGTGCAAAAAACCATGCCGGTATAACATTTAATGCACCGATTCGTGCCGGAAACGAAATGAACTACCGATTCACGCCAAAAATGAAACGAGCGCAATCAATCCAGTTTTTTGGACCTAATAGTGATGTTTTGGTTCGTTTTGGTCAGTTTCGCTACTGTGCAAAAAACCATGCCGGGTTGCATTGAATGCACCGATTCGTGCCGGAAACGAAATGGACTACCGATTCGCGCCAAAACCGAAACGAACGCACCCAATCCACTTTTTGGACCAAATAGGGATGTTTTGGTTCGTTTTGGTTAGTTTCGGTACTGTGTAAAAACCATGCCGGTATAGCATTTAATGCATCGATTCGGGCCAGAAATGAAAAGGACTACCGATTCGTGCCAGAAACGAAACGAACGCACCCAATCCACTTTTTTGGACCCAATAGTGTTGTTGTGGGTCGTTTTGGTCAGTTTCATTACTGTGCAAAAAACCAAGCCGGTATAGCATTTAATGCACCGATTCGTGCAGGAAACGAAATGAACTACCGATTCGCGCCAAAACCGAAACGAACGCACCCAATCCACTTTTTTGGACGCAATAGTGATGTTTTGGTTCGTTTTGGTCAGTTTCGCTACTGTGCAAAAAACCATGCCGGGTTGCATTGAATGCACCGATTCGGGCCGGAACCGAAACGAACTACCGATTCGGGCCAGAAACGAAACGAGCGCACCCAATCCAGTTTTTTGGACCAAATAGTGATGTTTTGGTTCGTTTTGGTTAGTTTCGTTACTGTGTAAAAAACCTTGCCAATATAGCATTTGATGCACCGATTCGGGCCGGAAACGAAATGGACTACCGATTCGCGCCAAAAACGAAACGAACACACCCAATCCACTTTTTTGGACCCAACAGTGTTGTTGTGGTTCGTTTTGGTCAGTTTCGTTACTGTGCAAAAAACCATGCCGGTATAACATTTAATGCACCGATTCGTGTCTGAAACGAAATGAACTACCGATTCACGCCAAAAATGAAACGAACGCACTCAATCCACTTTTTTGGACCCAATAGTGATGTTTTGGTTTGTTTTGGTCAGTTTCGCTACTGTGCAAAAAAACCATGCCGGGTTGCATTGAATGCACCGATTCGGGCCGGAACCGAAATGAACTACCGATTCGGGCCAGAAACGAAACGAGCGCACCCAATCCAGTTTTTTAGACCAAATAGTGATGTTTTGGTTCATTTTGGTTAGTTTCGTTACTGTGTAAAAACCATGCCAGTATAGCATTTAATGCACATATTCGGGCCGGAAACGAAATGGACTACCGGTTCGGGCCAGAAAGGAAAAGGACGCACCCAATCCACTTTTCTGGACCAAATAGGGATGTTTTGGTTCGTTTTGGTTAGTTTCGGTACTGTGTAAAAACCATGCCGGTATAGCACTTAATGCATCAATTCGGGTCGGAAACGAAAAGGACTACCGATTCGCGCCAGAAACGAAACGAACGCACCTAATCCACTTTTTTGGACCCAATAGTGTTGTTGTGGGTCGTTTTGGTCAGTTTCATTACTGTGCAAAAATCCATGCCGGTATAGCATTTAATGCATCGATTCGGGCCGGAAACGAAATGGACTACCGATTCGCGCCAAAAACGAAACGAACGCACCCAATCCACTTTTTTGGACCCAACAGTGTTGTTGTGGTTCGTTTTGGTCAGTTTCGTTACTGTGCAAAAAACCATGCCGGTATTGCATTTAATGCACCGATTCGGGCAGGAAACGAAATGAACTACCGATTCGCGCCAAAACCGAAACGAACGCACCCAATCCACTTTTTTGGACCCAATAGTGATGTTTTGGTTCGTTTTGGTCAGTTTCGCTACAGTGCAAAAAACCATGCCGGGTTGCATTGAATGCACCGATTCGGGCCGGAACCGAAACGAACTACCGATTCGGGCCAGAAATGAAACGAGCGCACCCACTCCAGTTTTTTGGACCAAATAGTGATGTTTTGGTTCGTTTTGGTTAGTTTCGTTACTGTGTAAAAACCATGCCAGTATAGCATTTGATGCACCGATTCTGGCCGGAAACGAAATGGACTACCAGTTCGGGCCAGAAAGGAAACGAACGCACCCAATCCACTTTTTTGGACCCAATAGGGATGTTTTGGTTCGTTTTGGTTAGTTTCGGTTCTGTGTAAAAAACCATGCCGGTATAGCATTTAATGCACCGATTCGGGCCGGAAACGAAAAGGACTACCGATTCGCGCCAAAAACGAAACGAACACACCCAATCCACTTTTTTGGACCCAATAGTGTTGTTGTGGTTCGTTTTGGTCAGTTTCATTACTGTGCAAAAAACCATGCCGGTATAGCATTTAATGCACCGATTCGGGCCAGAAACGAAATGGACTACCGATTCGCGCCAAAAATGAAACGAACGCACCCAATCCACTTTTTTGGACCCAACAGTGTTGTTGTGGTTCGTTTTGGTCAGTTTCATTACTGTGCAAAAAACCATGCCGGTATAGCATTTAATGCACCGATTCGGGCCGGAAACGAAATGAACTACCGATTCACGCCAAAAACGAAACGAACGCAATCAATCCACTTTTTTGGACCTAATAGTGATGTTTTGGTTTGTTTTGGTCAGTTTCGCTACTGTGCAAAAAACCATGCCGGGTTGCATTGAATGCACCGATTCGGGCCGGAACCGAAACGAACTACCGATTCGGGCCAGAAACGAAACGAGCGCACCCAATCCAGTTTTTTGGACCAAATAGTTATGTTTTGGTTCGTTTTGGTTAGTTTCGTTACTGTGTAAAAACCATGCCAGTATAGCATTTGATGCACCGATTCTGGCCGGAAACGAAATGGACTACCGGTTCGGGCCAGAAAGGAAACGAACGCACCCAATCCACTTTTTTGGACCCAATAGGGATGTTTTGGTTCGTTTTGGTTAGTTTCGGTTCTGTGTAAAAAACCATGCCGGTATAGCATTTAATGCACTGATTCGGGCCGGAAACGAAAAGGACTACCGATTCGCGCCAAAAACGAAACGAACACACCCAGTCCACTTTTTTGGACCCAATAGTGTTGTTGTGGTTCCTTTTGGTCAGTTTCATTACTGTGCAAAAAACCATGCCGGTATAGCATTTAATGCACCGATTCGGGCCGGAAACGAAATGGACTACCGATTCGCGCCAAAAACGAAACGAACGCACCCAATCCACTTTTTTGGACCCAACACTGTTGTTGTGGTTCGTTTTGGTCAGTTTCATTACTGTGCAAAAAACCATGCCGGTATAGCATTTAATGCACCGATTCGGGCCGGAAACGAAATGAACGCACCCAATCCACTTTTTTGGACCCAATAGTGTTCTTGTGGTTCGTTTTGGTCAGTTTCATTACTGTGCAAAAAACCATGCCGGTATAGCATTTAATGCACCGATTCGGGCCGGAAACGAAATGAACTACCGATTCACGCCAAAAACGAAACGAACGCACTCAATCCACTTTTTTGGACCCAATAGTGATGTTTTGGTTCGTTTTGGTCAGTTTCGCTACTGTGCAAAAAACCATGCCGGGTTGCACTGCGTGCACCAATTCGGGCCGGAACCGAAACGAACTACCGACTCGGGCCAGAAACGAAACGAGCGCACCCAATCCAGTTTTTTGGACCAAATAGTGATGTTTTGGTTCGTTTTGGTTAGTTTCGTTACTGTGTAAAAAACCATGCCAATATAGCATTGATGCACCGATTCGGGCCAGAAACGAAATGGACTACCGGTTCGGGCCAGAAATGAAACGAACGCACCCAATCCACTTTTTGGACCAAATAGGGATGTTTTGGTTCGTTTTGGTTAGTTTTGGTACTGTGTAAAAACCATGCCGGTATAGCATTTAATGCATCGATTCGGGCCGGAAACGAAATGGACTACCGATTCCCGCCAAAAACGAAACGAACGCACCCAATCCACTTTTTTGGACCCAACAGTGTTGTTGTGGTTCGTTTTGGTCAGTTTCGTTACTGTGCAAAAAACCATGCCGGTATTGCATTTAATGCACCGATTCGGGCAGGAAACGAAATGAACTACCGATTCGCGCCAAAACCGAAACGAACGCACCCAATCCACTTTTTTGGACCCAATAGTGATGTTTTGGTTCGTTTTGGTCAGTTTCGCTACAGTGCAAAAAACCATGCCGGGTTGCATTGAATGCACCGATTCGGGCCGGAACCGAAACGAACTACCGATTCGGGCCAGAAATGAAACGAGCGCACCCACTCCAGTTTTTTGGACCAAATAGTGATGTTTTGGTTCGTTTTGGTTAGTTTCGTTACTGTGTAAAAACCATGCCAGTATAGCATTTGATGCACCGATTCTGGCCGGAAACGAAATGGACTACCAGTTCGGGCCAGAAAGGAAACGAACGCACCCAATCCACTTTTTTGGACCCAATAGGGATGTTTTGGTTCGTTTTGGTTAGTTTCGGTTCTGTGTAAAAAACCATGCCGGTATAGCATTTAATGCACCGATTCGGGCCGGAAACGAAAAGGACTACCGATTCGCGCCAAAAACGAAACGAACACACCCAATCCACTTTTTTGGACCCAATAGTGTTGTTGTGGTTCGTTTTGGTCAGTTTCATTACTGTGCAAAAAACCATGCCGGTATAGCATTTAATGCACCGATTCGGGCCGGAAACGAAATGGACTACCGATTCGCGCCAAAAATGAAATGAACGCACCCAATCCACTTTTTTGGACCCAACAGTGTTGTTGTGGTTCGTTTTGGTCAGTTTCATTACTGTGCAAAAAACCATGCCGGTATAGCATTTAATGCACCGATTCGGGCCGGAAACGAAATGAACTACCGATTCACGCCAAAAACGAAACGAACGCAATCAATCCACTTTTTTGGACCTAATAGTGATGTTTTGGTTCGTTTTGGTCAGTTTCGCTACTGTGCAAAAAACCATGCCGGGTTGCATTGAATGCACCGATTCGGGCCGGAACCGAAACGAACTACCGATTCGGGCCAGAAACGAAACGAGCGCACCCAATCCAGTTTTTTGGACCAAATAGTTATGTTTTGGTTCGTTTTAGTTAGTTTCGTTACTGTGTAAAAACCATGCCAGTATAGCATTTGATGCACCGATTCTGGCCGGAAACGAAATGGACTACCGGTTCGGGCCAGAAAGGAAACGAACGCACCCAATCCACTTTTTTGGACCCAATAGGGATGTTTTGGTTCGTTTTGGTTAGTTTCGGTTCTGTGTAAAAAACCATGCCGGTATAGCATTTAATGCACCGATTCGGGCCGGAAACGAAAAGGACTACCGATTCGCGCCAAAAACGAAACGAACACACCCAGTCCACTTTTTTGGACCCAATAGTGTTGTTGTGGTTCGTTTTGGTCAGTTTCATTACTGTGCAAAAAACCATGCCGGTATAGCATTTAATGCACCGATTCGGGCCGGAAACGAAATGGACTACCGATTCGCGCCAAAAACGAAACGAACGCACCCAATCCACTTTTTTGGACCCAACACTGTTGTTGTGGTTCGTTTTGGTCAGTTTCATTACTGTGCAAAAAACCATGCCGGTATAGCATTTAATGCACCGATTCGGGCCGGAAATGAAATGAACGCACCCAATCCACTTTTTTGGACCCAATAGTGTTCTTGTGGTTCGTTTTGGTCAGTTTCATTACTGTGCAAAAAACCATGCCGGTATAGCATTTAATGCACCGATTCGGGCCGGAAACGAAATGAACTACCGATTCACGCCAAAAACGAAACGAACGCACTCAATCCACTTTTTTGGACCCAATAGTGATGTTTTGGTTCGTTTTGGTCAGTTTCGCTACTGTGCAAAAAACCATGCCGGGTTGCACTGCGTGCACCAATTCGGGCCGGAACCGAAACGAACTACCGACTCGGGCCAGAAACGAAACGAGCGCACCCAATCCAGTTTTTTGGACCAAATAGTGATGTTTTGGTTCGTTTTGGTTAGTTTCGTTACTGTGTAAAAAACCATGCCAATATAGCATTGATGCACCGATTCGGGCCAGAAACGAAATGGACTACCGGTTCGGGCCAGAAATGAAACGAACGCACCCAATCCACTTTTTGGACCAAATAGGGATGTTTTGGTTCGTTTTGGTTAGTTTTGGTACTGTGTAAAAACCATGCCGGTATAGCATTTAATGCATCGATTTGGGCCGAAAACGAAAAGGACTACCGATTCGCGCCAGAAACGAAACGAACGCACCCAATCCACTTTTTTGGACCCAATAGTGTTGTTGTTGGTCGTTTTGGTTAGTTTCATTACTGTGCAAAAAACCATGCCGGTATAGCATTTAATGCATCGATTCGTGCAGGAAACGAAATGAACTACCGATTCGCGCCAAAACCGAAACGAACGCACCCAATCCACTTTTTTGGACCCAATAGTGATGTTTTGGTTCGTTTTGGTCAGTTTCGCTACTGTGCAAAAAACCATGCCGGGTTGCATTGAATGCACCGATTCGGGCCGGAACCGAAACGAACTACCGATTCGGGCCAGAAACGAAACGAGCGCACCCAATCCAGTTTTTTGGACCAAATAGTGATGTTTTGGTTCGTTTTGGTTAGTTTCGTTACTGTGTAAAAAACCTTGCCAATATAGCATTTGATGCACCGATTCGGGCCGGAAACGAAATGGACTACCGATTCGCGCCAAAAACGAAACGAACACACCCAATCCACTTTTTTGGACCCAACAGTGTTGTTGTGGTTTGTTTTGGTCAGTTTCGTTACTGTGCAAAAAACCATGCTGGTATAACATTTAATGCACCGATTCGTGCCGGAAACGAAATGAACTACCGATTCACGCCAAAAATGAAACGAACGCACTCAATCCACTTTTTTGGACCCAATAGTGATGTTTTGGTTTGTTTTGGTCAGTTTCGCTACTGTGCAAAAAACCATGCCGGGTTGCATTGAATGCACCGATTCGGGCCGGAACCGAAACGAACTACCGATTCGGGCCAGAAACGAAACGAGCGCACCCAATCCAGTTTTTTAGACCAAATAGTGATGTTTTGGTTCATTTTGGTTAGTTTCGTTACTGTGTAAAAACCATGCCAGTATAGCATTTAATGCACATATTCGGGCCGGAAACGAAATGGACTACCGGTTCGGGACAGAAAGGAAAAGGACGCACCCAATCCACTTTTTTGGACCAAATAGGGATGTTTTGGTTCGTTTTGGTTAGTTTCGGTACTGTGTAAAAACCATGCCGGTATAGCACTTAATGCATCAATTCGGGTCGGAAACGAAAAGGACTACCGATTCGTGCCAGAAACGAAACGAACGCACCTAATCCACTTTTTTGGACCCAATAGTGTTGTTGTGGGTCGTTTTGGTCAGTTTCGTTACTGTGCAAAAAACCATGCCGGTATTGCATTTAATGCACCGATTCGGGCAGGAAACGAAATGAACTACCGATTCGCGCCAAAACCGAAACGAACGCACCCAATCCACTTTTTTGGACCCAATAGTGATGTTTTGGTTCGTTTTGGTCAGTTTCGCTACAGTGCAAAAAACCATGCCGGGTTGCATTGAATGCACCGATTCGGGCCGGAACCGAAACGAACTACCGATTCGGGCCAGAAATGAAACGAGCGCACCCACTCCAGTTTTTTGGACCAAATAGTGATGTTTTGGTTCGTTTTGGTTAGTTTCGTTACTGTGTAAAAACCATGCCAGTATAGCATTTGATGCACCGATTCTGGCCGGAAACGAAATGGACTACCAGTTCGGGCCAGAAAGGAAACGAACGCACCCAATCCACTTTTTTGGACCCAATAGGGATGTTTTGGTTCGTTTTGGTTAGTTTCGGTTCTGTGTAAAAAACCATGCCGGTATAGCATTTAATGCACCGATTCGGGCCGGAAACGAAAAGGACTACCGATTCGCGCCAAAAACGAAACGAACACACCCAATCCACTTTTTTGGACCCAATAGTGTTGTTGTGGTTCGTTTTGGTTAGTTTCATTACTGTGCAAAAAACCATGCCGGTATAGCATTTAATGCACCGATTCGGGCCGGAAACGAAATGGACTACCGATTCGCGCCAAAAATGAAACGAACGCACCCAATCCACTTTTTTGGACCCAACAGTGTTGTTGTGGTTCGTTTTGGTCAGTTTCATTACTGTGCAAAAAACCATGCCGGTATAGCATTTAATGCACCGATTCGGGCCGGAAACGAAATGAACTACCGATTCACGCCAAAAACGAAACGAACGCAATCAATCCACTTTTTTGGACCTAATAGTGATGTTTTGGTTCGTTTTGGTCAGTTTCGCTACTGTGCAAAAAACCATGCCGGGTTGCATTGAATGCACCGATTCGGGCCGGAACCGAAACGAACTACCGATTCGGGCCAGAAACGAAACGAGCGCACCCAATCCAGTTTTTTGGACCAAATAGTGATGTTTTGGTTCGTTTTGGTTAGTTTCGTTACTGTGTAAAAAACCTTGCCAATATAGCATTTGATGCACCGATTCGGGCCGGAAACGAAATGGACTACCGATTCGCGCCAAAAACGAAACGAACACACCCAATCCACTTTTTTGGACCCAACAGTGTTGTTGTGGTTTGTTTTGGTCAGTTTCGTTACTGTGCAAAAAACCATGCTGGTATAACATTTAATGCACCGATTCGTGCCGGAAACGAAATGAACTACCGATTCACGCCAAAAATGAAACGAACGCACTCAATCCACTTTTTTGGACCCAATAGTGATGTTTTGGTTTGTTTTGGTCAGTTTCGCTACTGTGCAAAAAACCATGCCGGGTTGCATTGAATGCACCGATTCGGGCCGGAACCGAAACGAACTACCGATTCGGGCCAGAAACGAAACGAGCGCACCCAATCCAGTTTTTTAGACCAAATAGTGATGTTTTGGTTCATTTTGGTTAGTTTCGTTACTGTGTAAAAACCATGCCAGTATAGCATTTAATGCACATATTCGGGCCGGAAACGAAATGGACTACCGGTTCGGGACAGAAAGGAAAAGGACGCACCCAATCCACTTTTTTGGACCAAATAGGGATGTTTTGGTTCGTTTTGGTTAGTTTCGGTACTGTGTAAAAACCATGCCGGTATAGCACTTAATGCATCAATTCGGGTCGGAAACGAAAAGGACTACCGATTCGTGCCAGAAACGAAACGAACGCACCTAATCCACTTTTTTGGACCCAATAGTGTTGTTGTGGGTCGTTTTGGTCAGTTTCGTTACTGTGCAAAAAACCATGCCGGTATTGCATTTAATGCACCGATTCGGGCAGGAAACGAAATGAACTACCGATTCGCGCCAAAACCGAAACGAACGCACCCAATCCACTTTTTTGGACCCAATAGTGATGTTTTGGTTCGTTTTGGTCAGTTTCGCTACAGTGCAAAAAACCATGCCGGGTTGCATTGAATGCACCGATTCGGGCCGGAACCGAAACGAACTACGGATTCGGGCCAGAAATGAAACGAGCGCACCCACTCCAGTTTTTTGGACCAAATAGTGATGTTTTGGTTCGTTTTGGTTAGTTTCGTTACTGTGTAAAAACCATGCCAGTATAGCATTTGATGCACCGATTCTGGCCGGAAACGAAATGGACTACCAGTTCGGGCCAGAAAGGAAACGAACGCACCCAATCCACTTTTTTGGACCCAATAGGGATGTTTTGGTTCGTTTTGGTTAGTTTCGGTTCTGTGTAAAAAACCATGCCGGTATAGCATTTAATGCACCGATTCGGGCCGGAAACGAAAAGGACTACCGATTCGCGCCAAAAACGAAACGAACACACCCAATCCACTTTTTTGGACCCAATAGTGTTGTTGTGGTTCGTTTTGGTTAGTTTCATTACTGTGCAAAAAACCATGCCGGTATAGCATTTAATGCACCGATTCGGGCCGGAAACGAAATGGACTACCGATTCGCGCCAAAAATGAAACGAACGCACCCAATCCACTTTTTTGGACCCAACAGTGTTGTTGTGGTTCGTTTTGGTCAGTTTCATTACTGTGCAAAAAACCATGCCGGTATAGCATTTAATGCACCGATTCGGGCCGGAAACGAAATGAACTACCGATTCACGCCAAAAACGAAACGAACGCAATCAATCCACTTTTTTGGACCTAATAGTGATGTTTTGGTTCGTTTTGGTCAGTTTCGCTACTGTGCAAAAAACCATGCCGGGTTGCATTGAATGCACCGATTCGGGCCGGAACCGAAACGAACTACCGATTCGGGCCAGAAACGAAACGAGCGCACCCAATCCAGTTTTTTGGACCAAATAGTTATGTTTTGGTTCGTTTTGGTTAGTTTCGTTACTCTGTAAAAACCATGCCAGTATAGCATTTGATGCACCGATTCTGGCCGGAAACGAAATGGACTACCGGTTCGGGCCAGAAAGGAAACGAACGCACCCAATCCACTTTTTTGGACCCAATAGGGATGTTTTGGTTCGTTTTGGTTAGTTTCGGTTCTGTGTAAAAAACCATGCCGGTATAGCATTTAATGCACCGATTCGGGCCGGAAACGAAAAGGACTACCGATTCGCGCCAAAAACGAAACGAACACACCCAGTCCACTTTTTTGGACCCAATAGTGTTGTTGTGGTTCGTTTTGGTCAGTTTCATTACTGTGCAAAAAACCATGCCGGTATAGCATTTAATGCACCGATTCGGGCCGGAAACGAAATGGACTACCGATTCGCGCCAAAAACGAAACGAACGCACCCAATCCACTTTTTTGGACCCAACACTGTTGTTGTGGTTCGTTTTGGTCAGTTTCATTACTGTGCAAAAAACCATGCCGGTATAGCATTTAATGCACCGATTCGGGCCGGAAATGAAATGAACGCACCCAATCCACTTTTTTGGACCCAATAGTGTTCTTGTGGTTCGTTTTGGTCAGTTTCATTACTGTGCAAAAAACCATGCCGGTATAGCATTTAATGCACCGATTCGGGCCGGAAACGAAATGAACTACCGATTCACGCCAAAAACGAAACGAACGCACTCAATCCACTTTTTTGGACCCAATAGTGATGTTTTGGTTCGTTTTGGTCAGTTTCGCTACTGTGCAAAAAACCATGCCGGGTTGCACTGCGTGCACCAATTCGGGCCGGAACCGAAACGAACTACCGACTCGGGCCAGAAACGAAACGAGCGCACCCAATCCAGTTTTTTGGACCAAATAGTGATGTTTTGGTTCGTTTTGGTTAGTTTCGTTACTGTGTAAAAAACCATGCCAATATAGCATTGATGCACCGATTCGGGCCAGAAACGAAATGGACTACCGGTTCGGGCCAGAAATGAAACGAACGCACCCAATCCACTTTTTGGACCAAATAGGGATGTTTTGGTTCGTTTTGGTTAGTTTTGGTACTGTGTAAAAACCATGCCGGTATAGCATTTAATGCATCGATTTGGGCCGAAAACGAAAAGGACTACCGATTCGCGCCAGAAACGAAACGAACGCACCCAATCCACTTTTTTGGACCCAATAGTGTTGTTGTTGGTCGTTTTGGTTAGTTTCATTACTGTGCAAAAAACCATGCCGGTATAGCATTTAATGCATCGATTCGTGCAGGAAACGAAATGAACTACCGATTCGCGCCAAAACCGAAACGAACGCACCCAATCCACTTTTTTGGACCCAATAGTGATGTTTTGGTTCGTTTTGGTCAGTTTCGCTACTGTGCAAAAAACCATGCCGGGTTGCATTGAATGCACCGATTCGGGCCGGAACCGAAACGAACTACCGATTCGGGCCAGAAACGAAACGAGCGCACCCAATCCAGTTTTTTGGACCAAATAGTGATGTTTTGGTTCGTTTTGGTTAGTTTCGTTACTGTGTAAAAAACCTTGCCAATATAGCATTTGATGCACCGATTCGGGCCGGAAACGAAATGGACTACCGATTCGCGCCAAAAACGAAACGAACACACCCAATCCACTTTTTTGGACCCAACAGTGTTGTTGTGGTTTGTTTTGGTCAGTTTCGTTACTGTGCAAAAAACCATGCTGGTATAACATTTAATGCACCGATTCGTGCCGGAAACGAAATGAACTACCGATTCACGCCAAAAATGAAACGAACGCACTCAATCCACTTTTTTGGACCCAATAGTGATGTTTTGGTTTGTTTTGGTCAGTTTCGCTACTGTGCAAAAAACCATGCCGGGTTGCATTGAATGCACCGATTCGGGCCGGAACCGAAACGAACTACCGATTCGGGCCAGAAACGAAACGAGCGCACCCAATCCAGTTTTTTAGACCAAATAGTGATGTTTTGGTTCATTTTGGTTAGTTTCGTTACTGTGTAAAAACCATGCCAGTATAGCATTTAATGCACATATTCGGGCCGGAAACGAAATGGACTACCGGTTCGGGACAGAAAGGAAAAGGACGCACCCAATCCACTTTTTTGGACCAAATAGGGATGTTTTGGTTCGTTTTGGTTAGTTTCGGTACTGTGTAAAAACCATGCCGGTATAGCACTTAATGCATCAATTCGGGTCGGAAACGAAAAGGACTACCGATTCGTGCCAGAAACGAAACGAACGCACCTAATCCACTTTTTTGGACCCAATAGTGTTGTTGTGGGTCGTTTTGGTCAGTTTCGTTACTGTGCAAAAAACCATGCCGGTATTGCATTTAATGCACCGATTCGGGCAGGAAACGAAATGAACTACCGATTCGCGCCAAAACCGAAACGAACGCACCCAATCCACTTTTTTGGACCCAATAGTGATGTTTTGGTTCGTTTTGGTCAGTTTCGCTACAGTGCAAAAAACCATGCCGGGTTGCATTGAATGCACCGATTCGGGCCGGAACCGAAACGAACTACCGATTCGGGCCAGAAATGAAACGAGCGCACCCACTCCAGTTTTTTGGACCAAATAGTGATGTTTTGGTTCGTTTTGGTTAGTTTCGTTACTGTGTAAAAACCATGCCAGTATAGCATTTGATGCACCGATTCTGGCCGGAAACGAAATGGACTACCAGTTCGGGCCAGAAAGGAAACGAACGCACCCAATCCACTTTTTTGGACCCAATAGGGATGTTTTGGTTCGTTTTGGTTAGTTTCGGTTCTGTGTAAAAAACCATGCCGGTATAGCATTTAATGCACCGATTCGGGCCGGAAACGAAAAGGACTACCGATTCGCGCCAAAAACGAAACGAACACACCCAATCCACTTTTTTGGACCCAATAGTGTTGTTGTGGTTCGTTTTGGTTAGTTTCATTACTGTGCAAAAAACCATGCCGGTATAGCATTTAATGCACCGATTCGGGCCGGAAACGAAATGGACTACCGATTCGCGCCAAAAATGAAACGAACGCACCCAATCCACTTTTTTGGACCCAACAGTGTTGTTGTGGTTCGTTTTGGTCAGTTTCATTACTGTGCAAAAAACCATGCCGGTATAGCATTTAATGCACCGATTCGGGCCGGAAACGAAATGAACTACCGATTCACGCCAAAAACGAAACGAACGCAATCAATCCACTTTTTTGGACCTAATAGTGATGTTTTGGTTCGTTTTGGTCAGTTTCGCTACTGTGCAAAAAACCATGCCGGGTTGCATTGAATGCACCGATTCGGGCCGGAACCGAAACGAACTACCGATTCGGGCCAGAAACGAAACGAGCGCACCCAATCCAGTTTTTTGGACCAAATAGTTATGTTTTGGTTCGTTTTGGTTAGTTTCGTTACTGTGTAAAAACCATGCCAGTATAGCATTTGATGCACCGATTCTGGCCGGAAACGAAATGGACTACCGGTTCGGGCCAGAAAGGAAACGAACGCACCCAATCCACTTTTTTGGACCCAATAGGGATGTTTTGGTTCGTTTTGGTTAGTTTCGGTTCTGTGTAAAAAACCATGCCGGTATAGCATTTAATGCACCGATTCGGGCCGGAAACGAAAAGGACTACCGATTCGCGCCAAAAACGAAACGAACACACCCAGTCCACTTTTTTGGACCCAATAGTGTTGTTGTGGTTCGTTTTGGTCAGTTTCATTACTGTGCAAAAAACCATGCCGGTATAGCATTTAATGCACCGATTCGGGCCGGAAACGAAATGGACTACCGATTCGCGCCAAAAACGAAACGAACGCACCCAATCCACTTTTTTGGACCCAACACTGTTGTTGTGGTTCGTTTTGGTCAGTTTCATTACTGTGCAAAAAACCATGCCGGTATAGCATTTAATGCACCGATTCGGGCCGGAAATGAAATGAACGCACCCAATCCACTTTTTTGGACCCAATAGTGTTCTTGTGGTTCGTTTTGGTCAGTTTCATTACTGTGCAAAAAACCATGCCGGTATAGCATTTAATGCACCGATTCGGGCCGGAAACGAAATGAACTACCGATTCACGCCAAAAACGAAACGAACGCACTCAATCCACTTTTTTGGACCCAATAGTGATGTTTTGGTTCGTTTTGGTCAGTTTCGCTACTGTGCAAAAAACCATGCCGGGTTGCACTGCGTGCACCAATTCGGGCCGGAACCGAAACGAACTACCGACTCGGGCCAGAAACGAAACGAGCGCACCCAATCCAGTTTTTTGGACCAAATAGTGATGTTTTGGTTCGTTTTGGTTAGTTTCGTTACTGTGTAAAAAACCATGCCAATATAGCATTGATGCACCGATTCGGGCCAGAAACGAAATGGACTACCGGTTCGGGCCAGAAATGAAACGAACGCACCCAATCCACTTTTTGGACCAAATAGGGATGTTTTGGTTCGTTTTGGTTAGTTTTGGTACTGTGTAAAAACCATGCCGGTATAGCATTTAATGCATCGATTTGGGCCGAAAACGAAAAGGACTACCGATTCGCGCCAGAAACGAAACGAACGCACCCAATCCACTTTTTTGGACCCAATAGTGTTGTTGTTGGTCGTTTTGGTTAGTTTCATTACTGTGCAAAAAACCATGCCGGTATAGCATTTAATGCATCGATTCGTGCAGGAAACGAAATGAACTACCGATTCGCGCCAAAACCGAAACGAACGCACCCAATCCACTTTTTTGGACCCAATAGTGATGTTTTGGTTCGTTTTGGTCAGTTTCGCTACTGTGCAAAAAACCATGCCGGGTTGCATTGAATGCACCGATTCGGGCCGGAACCGAAACGAACTACCGATTCGGGCCAGAAACGAAACGAGCGCACCCAATCCAGTTTTTTGGACCAAATAGTGATGTTTTGGTTCGTTTTGGTTAGTTTCGTTACTGTGTAAAAAACCTTGCCAATATAGCATTTGATGCACCGATTCGGGCCGGAAACGAAATGGACTACCGATTCGCGCCAAAAACGAAACGAACACACCCAATCCACTTTTTTGGACCCAACAGTGTTGTTGTGGTTTGTTTTGGTCAGTTTCGTTACTGTGCAAAAAACCATGCTGGTATAACATTTAATGCACCGATTCGTGCCGGAAACGAAATGAACTACCGATTCACGCCAAAAATGAAACGAACGCACTCAATCCACTTTTTTGGACCCAATAGTGATGTTTTGGTTTGTTTTGGTCAGTTTCGCTACTGTGCAAAAAACCATGCCGGGTTGCATTGAATGCACCGATTCGGGCCGGAACCGAAACGAACTACCGATTCGGGCCAGAAACGAAACGAGCGCACCCAATCCAGTTTTTTAGACCAAATAGTGATGTTTTGGTTCATTTTGGTTAGTTTCGTTACTGTGTAAAAACCATGCCAGTATAGCATTTAATGCACATATTCGGGCCGGAAACGAAATGGACTACCGGTTCGGGACAGAAAGGAAAAGGACGCACCCAATCCACTTTTTTGGACCAAATAGGGATGTTTTGGTTCGTTTTGGTTAGTTTCGGTACTGTGTAAAAACCATGCCGGTATAGCACTTAATGCATCAATTCGGGTCGGAAACGAAAAGGACTACCGATTCGTGCCAGAAACGAAACGAACGCACCTAATCCACTTTTTTGGACCCAATAGTGTTGTTGTGGGTCGTTTTGGTCAGTTTCATTACTGTGCAAAAATCCATGCCGGTATAGCATTTAATGCATCGATTCGGGCCGGAAACGAAATGGACTACCGATTCGCGCCAAAAACGAAACGAACGCACCCAATCCACTTTTTTGGACCCAACAGTGTTGTTGTGGTTCGTTTTGGTCAGTTTCGTTACTGTGCAAAAAACCATGCCGGTATAGCATTTAATGCACCGATTCGGGCAGGAAACGAAATGAACTACCGATTCGCGCCAAAACCGAAACGAACGCACCCAATCCACTTTTTTGGACCCAATAGTGATGTTTTGGTTCGTTTTGGTCAGTTTCGCTACAGTGCAAAAAACCATGCCGGGTTGCATTGAATGCACCGATTCGGGCCGGAACCGAAACGAACTACCGATTCGGGCCAGAAATGAAACGAGCGCACCCACTCCAGTTTTTTGGACCAAATTGTGATGTTTTGGTTCGTTTTGGTTAGTTTCGTTACTGTGTAAAAACCATGCCAGTATAGCATTTGATGCACCGATTCTGGCCGGAAACGAAATGGACTACCAGTTCGGGCCAGAAAGGAAACGAACGCACCCAATCCACTTTTTTGGACCCAATAGGGATGTTTTGGTTCGTTTTGGTTAGTTTCGGTTCTGTGTAAAAAACCATGCCGGTATAGCATTTAATGCACCGATTCGGGCCGGAAAAGAAAAGGACTACTGATTTGCGCCAAAAACGAAACGAACACACCCAATCCACTTTTTTGGACCCAATAGTGTTGTTGTGGTTCGTTTTGGTCAGTTTCATTACTGTGCAAAAAACCATGCCGGTATAACATTTAATGCACCGATTCGGGCCGGAAACGAAATGGACTACCGATTCGCGCCAAAAACGAAACGAACGCACCCAATCCACTTTTTTGGACCCAACACTGTTGTTGTGGTTCGTTTTGGTCAGTTTCATTACTGTGCAAAAAACCATGCCGGTATAGCATTTAATGCACCGATTAGGGCCGGAAACGAAATGAACGCACCCAATCCACTTTTTTGGACCCAATAGTGTTCTTGTGGTTCGTTTTGGTCAGTTTCATTACTGTGCAAAAAACCATGCCGGTATAGCATTTAATGCACCGATTCGGGCCGGAAACGAAATGAACTACCGATTCACGCCAAAAACGAAACGAACGCACTCAATCCACTTTTTTGGACCCAATAGTGATGTTTTGGTTCATTTTGGTCAGTTTCGCTACTGTGCAAAAAACCATGCCGGGTTGCACTGCGTGCACCAATTCGGGCCGGAACCGAAACGAACTACCGACTCGGGCCAGAAACGAAACGAGCGCACCCAATCCAGTTTTTTGGACCAAATAGTGATGTTTTGGTTCGTTTTGGTTAGTTTCATTACTACGTAAAAAACCATGCCAATATAGCATTGATGCACCGATTCGGGCCAGAAACGAAATGGACTACCGGTTCGGGCCAGAAATGAAACGAACGCACCCAATCCACTTTTTGGACCAAATAGGGATGTTTTGGTTCGTTTTGGTTAGTTTTGGTACTGTGTAAAAACCATGCCGGTATAGCATTTAATGCATCGATTTGGGCCGAAAACGAAAAGGACTACCGATTCGCGCCAGAAACGAAACGAACGCACCCAATCCACTTTTTTGGACCCAATAGTGTTGTTGTTGGTCGTTTTGGTTAGTTTCATTACTGTGCAAAAAACCATGCCGGTATAGCATTTAATGCACCGATTCGTGCAGGAAACAAAATGAACTACCGATTCGCGCCAAAACCGAAACGAACGCACCCAATCCACTTTTTTGGACCCAATAGTGATGTTTTGGTTCGTTTTGGTCAGTTTCGCTACTGTGCAAAAAACCATGCCGGGTTGCATTGAATGCACCGATTCGGGCCGGAACCGAAACGAACTACCGATTCGGGCCAGAAACGAAACGAGCGCACCCAATCCAGTTTTTTGGACCAAATAGTGATGTTTTGGTTCGTTTTGGTTAGTTTCGTTACTGTGTAAAAAACCTTGCCAATATAGCATTTGATGCACCGATTCGGGCCGGAAACGAAATGGACTACCGATTCGCGCCAAAAACGAAACGAACACACCCAATCCACTTTTTTGGACCCAACAGTGTTGTTGTGGTTTGTTTTGGTCAGTTTCGTTACTGTGCAAAAAACCATGCTGGTATAACATTTAATGCACCGATTCGTGCCGGAAACGAAATGAACTACCGATTCACGCCAAAAATGAAACGAACGCACTCAATCCACTTTTTTGGACCCAATAGTGATGTTGTGGTTTGTTTTGGTCAGTTTCGCTACTGTGCAAAAAACCATGCCGGGTTGCATTGAATGCACCGATTCGGGCCGGAACCGAAACGAACTACCGATTCGGGCCAGAAACGAAACGAGCGCACCCAATCCAGTTTTTTAGACCAAATAGTGATGTTTTGGTTCATTTTGGTTAGTTTCGTTACTGTGTAAAAACCATGCCAGTATAGCATTTAATGCACATATTCGGGCCGGAAATGAAATGGACTACCGGTTCGGGACAGAAAGGAAAAGGACGCACCCAATCCACTTTTTTGGACCAAATAGGGATGTTTTGGTTCGTTTTGGTTAGTTTCGGTACTGTGTAAAAACCATGCCGGTATAGCACTTAAGGCATCAATTCGGGTCGGAAACGAAAAGGACTACCGATTCGTGCCAGAAACGAAACGAACGCACCTAATCCACTTTTTTGGACCCAATAGTGTTGTTGTGGGTCGTTTTGGTCAGTTTCATTACTGTGCAAAAATCCATGCCGGTATAGCATTTAATGCATCGATTCGGGCCGGAAACGAAATGGACTACCGATTCGCGCCAAAAACGAAACGAACACACCCAATCCACTTTTTTGGACCCAACAGTGTTGTTGTGGTTCGTTTTGGTCAGTTTCGTTACTGTGCAAAAAACCATGCCGGTATAGCATTTAATGCACCGATTCGGGCAGGAAACGAAATGAACTACCGATTCGCGCCAAAACCGAAACGAACGCACCCAATCCACTTTTTTGGACCCAATAGTGATGTTTTGGTTCGTTTTGGTCAGTTTCGCTACTGTGCAAAAAACCATGCCGGGTTGCATTGAATGCACCGATTCGGGCCGGAACCGAAACGAACTACCGATTCGGGCCAGAAATGAAACGAGCGCACCCACTCCAGTTTTTTGGACCAAATAGTGATGTTTTGGTTCGTTTTGGTTAGTTTCGTTACTGTGTAAAAACCATGCCAGTATAACATTTGATGCACCGATTCTGGCCGGAAACGAAATGGACTACCAGTTCGGGCCAGAAAGGAAACGAACGCACCCAATCCACTTTTTTGGACCCAATAGGGATGTTTTGGTTCGTTTTGGTTAGTTTCGGTTCTCTGTAAAAAACCATGCCGGTATAGCATTTAATGCACCGATTCGGGCCGGAAAAGAAAAGGACTACTGATTTGCGCCAAAAACGAAACGAACACACCCAATCCACTTTTTTGGACCCAATAGTGTTGTTGTGGTTCGTTTTGGTCAGTTTCATTACTGTGCAAAAAACCATGCCGGTATAACATTTAATGCACCGATTCGGGCCGGAAACGAAATGGACTACCGATTCGCGCCAAAAATGAAACGAACGCACCCAATCCACTTTTTTGGACCCAACAGTGTTGTTGTGGTTCGTTTTGGTCAGTTTCATTACTGTGCAAAAAACCATGCCGGTATAGCATTTAATGCACCGATTCGGGCCGGAAACGAAATGAACTACCGATTCACGCCAAAAACGAAACGAACGCAATCAATCCACTTTTTTGGACCTAATAGTGATGTTTTGGTTCGTTTTGGTCAGTTTCGCTACTGTGCAAAAAACCATGCCGGGTTGCGTTGAATGCACCGATTCGGGCCGGAACCGAAACGAACTACCGATTCGGGCCAGAAACGAAACGAGCGCACCCAATCCAGTTTTTTGGACCAAATAGTTATGTTTTGGTTCGTTTTGGTTAGTTTCGTTACTGTTTAAAAACCATGCCAGTATAGCATTTGATGCACCGATTCTGGCCGGAAACGAAATGGACTACCGGTTCGGGCCAGAAAGGAAACGAACGCACCCAATCCACTTTTTTGGACCCAATAGGGATGTTTTGGTTCGTTTTGGTTAGTTTCGGTTCTGTGTAAAAAACCATGCCGGTATAGCATTTAATGCACCGATTCGGGCCGGAAACGAAAAGGACTACCGATTCGCGCCAAAAACGAAACGAACACACCCAGTCCACTTTTTTGGACCCAATAGTGTTGTTGTGGTTCGTTTTGGTCAGTTTCATTACTGTGCAAAAAACCATGCCGGTATAGCATTTAATGCACCGATTCGGGCCGGAAACGAAATGGACTACCGATTCGCGCCAAAAACGAAACGAACGCACCCAATCCACTTTTTTGGACCCAACACTGTTGTTGTGGTTCGTTTTGGTCAGTTTCATTACTGTGCAAAAAACCATGCCGGTATAGCATTTAATGCACCGATTCGGGCCGGAAACGAAATGAACGCACCCAATCCACTTTTTTGGACCCAATAGTGTTCTTGTGGTTCGTTTTGGTCAGTTTCATTACTGTGCAAAAAACCATGCCGGTATAGCATTTAATGCACCGATTCGGGCCGGAAACGAAATGAACTACCGATTCACGCCAAAAACGAAACGAACGCACTCAATCCACTTTTTTGGACCCAATAGTGATGTTTTGGTTCGTTTTGGTCAGTTTCGCTACTGTGCAAAAAACCATGCCGGGTTGCATTGCGTGCACCGATTCGGGCCGGAACCGAAACGAACTACCGACTCGGGCCAGAAACGAAATGAGCGCACCCAATCCAGTTTTTTGGACCAAATAGTGATGTTTTGGTTCGTTTTGGTTAGTTTCGTTACTATGTAAAAAACCATGCCAATATAGCATTGATGCACCGATTCGGGGCAGAAACGAAATGGACTACCGGTTCGGGCCAGAAATGAAACGAACGCACCCAATCCACTTTTTGGACCAAATAGGGATGTTTTGGTTCGTTTTGGTTAGTTTTGGTACTGTGTAAAAACCATGCCGGTATAGCATTTAATGCATCGATTTGGGCCGAAAACGAAAAGGACTACCGATTCGCGCCAGAAACGAAACGAACGCACCCAATCCACTTTTTTGGACCCAATAGTGTTGTTGTTGGTCGTTTTGGTCAGTTTCATTACTGTGCAAAAAACCATGCCGGTATAGCATTTAATGCACCGAGTTGGGCAGGAAACGAAATGAACTACCGATTCGCGCCAAAACCGAAACGAACGCACCCAATCCACTTTTTTGGACCCAATAGTGATGTTTTGGTTCGTTTTGGTCAGTTTCGCTACTGTGCAAAAAACCATGCCGGGTTGCATTGACTGCACCGATTCGGGCCGGAACCGAAACGAACTACCGATTCGGGCCAGAAACGAAACGAGCGCACCCAATCCAGTTTTTTGGACCAAATAGTGATGTTTTGGTTCGTTTTGGTTAGTTTCGTTACTGTGTAAAAACCATGCCAATATAGCATTGATGTACCGATTCGGGCCAGAAACGAAATGGACTACCGGTTCGGGCCAGAAATGAAACGAACGCACCCAATCCACTTTTTGGACCAAATAGGGATGTTTTGGTTCGTTTTGGTTAGTTTTGGTACTGTGTAAAAACCATGCCGGTATAGCATTTAATGCATCGATTTGGGCCGAAAACGAAAAGGACTACCGATTCGCGCCAGAAACGAAACGAACGCACCCAATCCACTTTTTTGGACCCAATAGTGTTGTTGTTGGTCGTTTTGGTCAGTTTCATTACTGTGCAAAAAACCATGCCGGTATAGCATTTAATGCACCGAGTCGGGCAGGAAACGAAATGAACTACCGATTCGCACCAAAACCGAAACGAACGCACCCAATCCACTTTTTTGGACCCAATAGTGATGTTTTGGTTCGTTTTGGTCAGTTTCGCTACTGTGCAAAAAACCATGCCGGGTTGCATTGAATGCACCGATTCGGGCCGGAACCGAAACGAACTACCGATTCGGGCCAGAAACGAAACGAGCGCACCCAATCCAGTTTTTTGGACCAAATAGTGATGTTTTGGTTCGTTTTGGTTAGTTTCGTTACTGTGTAAAAACCATGCCAGTATAGCATTTGATGCACCGATTCTGGCCGGAAACGAAATGGACTACCGGTTAGGGCCAGAAAGGAAACGAACGCACCCAATCCACTTTTTTGGACCCAATAGGGATGTTTTGGTTCGTTTTGGTTAGTTTCGGTACTGTGTAAAAAACCATGCCGGTATAGCATTTCATGCACCGATTCGGGCCGGAAACGAAAAGGACTAACGATTCGCGCCAAAAACGAAACGAACACACCCAATCCACTTTTTTGGACCCAATAGTGTTGTTGTGGTTCGTTTTGGTCAGTTTCATTACTGTGCAAAAAACCATGCCGGTGTAGCATTTAATGCACCGATTCGGGCCGGATACGAAATGGACTACCGATTCGCGCAAAAAATGAAACGAACGCACCCAATCCACTTTTTTGGACCCAACAGTGTTGTTGTGGTTCGTTTTGGTCAGTTTCATTACTGTGCAAAAAACCATGCCGGTATAGCATTTAATGCACCGATTCGGGCCGGAAACGAAATGAACTACCCATTCACGCCAAAAACGAAACGAACGCAATCAATCCACTTTTTTGGACCTAATAGTGATGTTTTGGTTCGTTTTGGTCAGTTTCGCTACTGTGCAAAAAACCATGCTGGGTTGCATTGAGTGCACCGATTCGGGCCGAAAACGAAACGAACTACCGATTCGGGCCAGAAACGAAACGAGCGCACCCAATCCAGTTTTTTGGACCAAATAGTGATGTTTTGGTTCGTTTTGGTTAGTTTCGTTACTGTGTAAAAAACCTTGCCAATATAGCATTTGATGCACCGATTCGGGCCGGAAACGAAATGGACTACCGATTCGCGCCAGAAACGAAACGAACGCACCCAATCCACTTTTTTGGACCCAATAGTGTTGTTGTGGGTCGTTTTGGTCAGTTTCATTACTGTGCAAAAATCCATGCCGGTATAGCATTTAATGCATCGATTCGGGCCGGAAACGAAATGGACTACCGATTCGCGCCAAAAATGAAACGAACGCACCCAATCCACTTTTTTGGACCCAACAGTGTTGTTGTGGTTCGTTTTGGTCAGTTTCGTTACTATGCAAAAAACCATGCCGGTATAGCATTTAATGCACCGATTCGTGCCGGAAACGAAATGAACTACCGATTCGCGCCAAAAATGAAACCAATGCACTCAATCCACTTTTTTGGACCCAATAGTGATGTTTTGGTTCGTTTTGGTCAGTTTCGCTACTGTGCAAAAAACCATGCCGGGTTGCATTGAATGCACCGATTCGGACCGGAACCGAAACGAACTACCGATTCGGGCTAGAAACGAAATGAGCGCACCCAATCCACTTTTTTCGACCCAATAGGGATGTTTTGTTTCGTTTTGGTTAGTTTCGGTTCTGTGTAAAAAACCATGCCGGTATAGCATTTAATGCACCGATTCGGGCCGGAAACGAAAAGGACTACCGATTCGCGCCAAAAACGAAACGAACACACCCAATCCACTTTTTTGGACCCAATAGTGTTGTTGTGGTTCGTTTTGGTCAGTTTCATTACTGTGCAAAAAACCATGCCGGTATAGCATTTAATGCACCGATTCGGGCCGGAAACGAAATGGACTACCGATTCGCGCCAAAAATGAAACCAACGCACCCAATCCACTTTTTTGGACCCAACAGTGTTGTTGTGGTTCGTTTTGGTCAGTTTCATTACTGTGCAAAAAACCATGCCGGTATAGCATTTAATGCATCGATTTGGGCCGAAAACGAAATGAACTACCGATTCGCGCCAGAAACGAAACGAACGCACCCAATCCACTTTTTTGGACCCAATAGTGATGTTTTGGTTCGTTTTGGTCAGTTTCGCTACTGTGCAAAAAACCATGCCGGGTTGCATTGAATGCACCGATTCGGACCGGAACCGAAACGAACTACCGATTCGGGCTAGAAACGAAATGAGCGCACCCAATCCACTTTTTTCGACCCAATAGGGATGTTTTGTTTCGTTTTGGTTAGTTTCGGTTCTGTGTAAAAAACCATGCCGGTATAGCATTTAATGCACCGATTCGGGCCGGAAACGAAAAGGACTACCGATTCGCGCCAAAAACGAAACGAACGCACCCAATCCACTTTTTTGGACCCAATAGTGTTGTTGTGGTTCGTTTTGGTCAGTTTCGCTACTGTGCAAAAAACCATGCCGGGTTGCATTGAATGCACCGATTCGGGCCGGAACCGAAACGAACTACCGATTCGGGCCAGAAACGAAACGAGCGCACCCAATCCAGTTTTTTGGACCAAATAGTGATGTTTTGGTTCGTTTTGGTTAGTTTCGTTACTGTGTAAAAACCATGCCAGTATAGCATTTGATGCACCGATTCTGGCCGGAAACGAAATGGACTACCGGTTAGGGCCAGAAAGGAAACGAACGCACCCAATCCACTTTTTTGGACCCAATAGGGATGTTTTGGTTCGTTTTGGTTAGTTTCGGTACTGTGTAAAAAACCATGCCGGTATAGCATTTCATGCACCGATTCGGGCCGGAAACGAAAAGGACTAACGATTCGCGCCAAAAACGAAACGAACACACCCAATCCACTTTTTTGGACCCAATAGTGTTGTTGTGGTTCGTTTTGGTCAGTTTCATTACTGTGCAAAAAACCATGCCGTTGTAGCATTTAATGCACCGATTCGGGCCGGATACGAAATGGACTACCGATTCGCGCAAAAAATGAAACGAACGCACCCAATCCACTTTTTTGGACCCAACAGTGTTGTTGTGGTTCGTTTTGGTCAGTTTCATTACTGTGCAAAAAACCATGCCGGTATAGCATTTAATGCACCGATTCGGGCCGGAAACGAAATGAACTACCCATTCACGCCAAAAACGAAACGAACGCAATCAATCCACTTTTTTGGACCTAATAGTGATGTTTTGGTTCGTTTTGGTCAGTTTCGCTACTGTGCAAAAAACCATGCTGGGTTGCATTGAGTGCACCGATTCGGGCCGAAAACGAAACGAACTACCGATTCGGGCCAGAAACGAAACGAGCGCACCCAATCCAGTTTTTTGGACCAAATAGTGATGTATTGGTTCGTTTTGGTTAGTTTCGTTACTGTGTAAAAAACCTTGCCAATATAGCATTTGATGCACCGATTCGGGCCGGAAACGAAATGGACTACCGATTCGCGCCAGAAACGAAACGAACGCACCCAATCCACTTTTTTGGACCCAATAGTGTTGTTGTGGGTCGTTTTGGTCAGTTTCATTACTGTGCAAAAATCCATGCCGGTATAGCATTTAATGCATCGATTCGGGCCGGAAACGAAATGGACTACCGATTCGCGCCAAAAATGAAACGAACGCACCCAATCCACTTTTTTGGACCCAACAGTGTTGTTGTGGTTCGTTTTGGTCAGTTTCGTTACTATGCAAAAAACCATGCCGGTATAGCATTTAATGCACCGATTCGTGCCGGAAACGAAATGAACTACCGATTCGCGCCAAAAATGAAACCAATGCACTCAATCCACTTTTTTGGACCCAATAGTGATGTTTTGGTTCGTTTTGGTCAGTTTCGCTACTGTGCAAAAAACCATGCCGGGTTGCATTGAATGCACCGATTCGGACCGGAACCGAAACGAACTACCGATTCGGGCTAGAAACGAAATGAGCGCACCCAATCCACTTTTTTCGACCCAATAGGGATGTTTTGTTTCGTTTTGGTTAGTTTCGGTTCTGTGTAAAAAACCATGCCGGTATAGCATTTAATGCACCGATTCGGGCCGGAAACGAAAAGGACTACCGATTCGCGCCAAAAACGAAACGAACACACCCAATCCACTTTTTTGGACCCAATAGTGTTGTTGTGGTTCGTTTTGGTCAGTTTCATTACTGTGCAAAAAACCATGCCGGTATAGCATTTAATGCACCGATTCGGGCCGGAAACGAAATGGACTACCGATTCGCGCCAAAAATGAAACCAACGCACCCAATCCACTTTTTTGGACCCAACAGTGTTGTTGTGGTTCGTTTTGGTCAGTTTCATTACTGTGCAAAAAACCATGCCGGTATAGCATTTAATGCATCGATTTGGGCCGAAAACGAAATGAACTACCGATTCGCGCCAGAAACGAAACGAACGCACCCAATCCACTTTTTTGGACCCAATAGTGATGTTTTGGTTCGTTTTGGTCAGTTTCGCTACTGTGCAAAAAACCATGCCGGGTTGCATTGAATGCACCGATTCGGACCGGAACCGAAACGAACTACCGATTCGGGCTAGAAACGAAATGAGCGCACCCAATCCACTTTTTTCGACCCAATAGGGATGTTTTGTTTCGTTTTGGTTAGTTTCGGTTCTGTGTAAAAAACCATGCCGGTATAGCATTTAATGCACCGATTCGGGCCGGAAACGAAAAGGACTACCGATTCGCGCCAAAAACGAAACGAACGCACCCAATCCACTTTTTTGGACCCAATAGTGTTGTTGTGGTTCGTTTTGGTCAGTTTCGCTACTGTGCAAAAAACCATGCCGGGTTGCATTGAATGCACCGATTCGGGCCGGAACCGAAACGAACTACCGATTCGGGCCAGAAACGAAACGAGCGCACCCAATCCAGTTTTTTGGACCAAATAGTGATGTTTTGGTTCGTTTTGGTTAGTTTCGTTACTGTGTAAAAACCATGCCAGTATAGCATTTGATGCACCGATTCTGGCCGGAAACGAAATGGACTACCGGTTAGGGCCAGAAAGGAAACGAACGCACCCAATCCACTTTTTTGGACCCAATAGGGATGTTTTGGTTCGTTTTGGTTAGTTTCGGTACTGTGTAAAAAACCATGCCGGTATAGCATTTCATGCACCGATTCGGGCCGGAAACGAAAAGGACTAACGATTCGCACCAAAAACGAAACGAACACACCCAATCCACTTTTTTGGACCCAATAGTGTTGTTGTGGTTCGTTTTGGTCAGTTTCATTACTGTGCAAAAAACCATGCCGGTGTAGCATTTAATGCACCGATTCGGGCCGGATACGAAATGGACTACCGATTCGCGCAAAAAATGAAACGAACGCACCCAATCCACTTTTTTGGACCCAACAGTGTTGTTGTGGTTCGTTTTGGTCAGCTTCATTACTGTGCAAAAAACCATGCCGGTATAGCATTTAATGCACCGATTCGGGCCGGAAACGAAATGAACTACCCATTCACGCCAAAAACGAAACGAACGCAATCAATCCACTTTTTTGGACCTAATAGTGATGTTTTGGTTCGTTTTGGTCAGTTTCGCTACTGTGCAAAAAACCATGCTGGGTTGCATTGAGTGCACCGATTCGGGCCGAAAACGAAACGAACTACCGATTCGGGCCAGAAACGAAACGAGCGCACCCAATCCAGTTTTTTGGACCAAATAGTGATGTTTTGGTTCGTTTTGGTTAGTTTCGTTACTGTGTAAAAAACCTTGCCAATATAGCATTTGATGCACCGATTCGGGCCGGAAACGAAATGGACTACCGATTCGCGCCAGAAACGAAACGAACGCACCCAATCCACTTTTTTGGACCCAATAGTGTTGTTGTGGGTCGTTTTGGTCAGTTTCATTACTGTGCAAAAATCCATGCCGGTATAGCATTTAATGCATCGATTCGGGCCGGAAACGAAATGGACTACCGATTCGCGCCAAAAATGAAACGAACGCACCCAATCCACTTTTTTGGACCCAACAGTGTTGTTGTGGTTCGTTTTGGTCAGTTTCGTTACTATGCAAAAAACCATGCCGGTATAGCATTTAATGCACCGATTCGTGCCGGAAACGAAATGAACTACCGATTCGCGCCAAAAATGAAACCAATGCACTCAATCCACTTTTTTCGACCCAATAGTGATGTTTTGGTTCGTTTTGGTCAGTTTCGCTACTGTGCAAAAAACCATGCCGGGTTGCATTGAATGCACCGATTCGGACCGGAACCGAAACGAACTACCGATTCGGGCTAGAAACGAAATGAGCGCACCCAATCCACTTTTTTCGACCCAATAGGGATGTTTTGTTTCGTTTTGGTTAGTTTCGGTTCTGTGTAAAAAACCATGCCGGTATAGCATTTAATGCACCGATTCGGGCCGGAAACGAAAAGGACTACCGATTCGCGCCAAAAACGAAACGAACACACCCAATCCACTTTTTTGGACCCAATAGTGTTGTTGTGGTTCGTTTTGGTCAGTTTCATTACTGTGCAAAAAACCATGCCGGTATAGCATTTAATGCACCGATTCGGGCCGGAAACGAAATGGACTACCGATTCGCGCCAAAAAAGAAACCAACGCACCCAATCCACTTTTTTGGACCCAACAGTGTTGTTGTGGTTCGTTTTGGTCAGTTTCATTACTGTGCAAAAAACCATGCCGGTATAGCATTTAATGCACCGATTCGGGCCGGAAACGAAATGAACTACCGATTCACGCCAAAAACGAAACGAACGCAATCAATCCACTTTTTTGGACCTAATAGTGATGTTTTGGTTCGTTTTGGTCAGTTTCGCTACTGTGCAAAAAACCATGCCGGGTTGCATTGAATGCACCGATTCGGGCCGGAACCGAAACGAACTACCGATTCGGGCCAGAAACTAAACGAGCGCACCCAATCCAATTTTTTGGACCAAATAGTTATGTTTTGGTTTGTTTTGGTTAGTTTCGTTACTGTGTAAAAACCATGCCAGTATAGCATTTGATGCACCGATTCTGGCCGGAAACGAAATGGACTACCGGTTCGGGCCAGAAAGGAAACGAACGCACCCAATCCACTTTTTTGGACCCAATAGGGATGTTTTGGTTTGTTTTGGTTAGTTTCGGTTCTGTGTAAAAAACCATGCCGGTATAGCATTTAATGCACCGATTCGGGCCGGAAACGAAAAGGACTACCGATTCGCGCCAAAAACGAAACGAACACACCCAATCCACTTTTTTGGACCCAATAGTGTTGTTGTGGTTCGTTTTGGTCAGTTTCATTACTGTGCAAAAAACCATGCCGGTATAGCATTTAATGCACCGATTCGGGCCGGAAACGAAATGGACTACCGATTCGCGCCAAAAATGAAACCAACGCACCCAATCCACTTTTTTGGACCCAACAGTGTTGTTGTGGTTCGTTTTGGTCAGTTTCATTACTGTGCAAAAAACCATGCCGGTATAGCATTTAATGCACCGATTCGGGCCGGAAACGAAATGAACTACCGATTCACGCCAAAAACGAAACGAACGCAATCAATCCACTTTTTTGGACCTAATAGTGATGTTTTGGTTCGTTTTGGTCAGTTTCGCTACTGTGCAAAAAACCATGCCGGGTTGCATTGAATGCACCGATTCGGGCCGGAACCGAAACGAACTACCGATTCGGGCCAGAAACTAAACGAGCGCACCCAATCCAATTTTTTGGACCAAATAGTTATGTTTTGGTTTGTTTTGGTTAGTTTCGTTACTGTGTAAAAACCATGCCAGTATAGCATTTGATGCACCGATTCTGGCCGGAAACGAAATGGACTACCGGTTCGGGCCAGAAAGGAAACGAACGCACCCAATCCACTTTTTTGGACCCAATAGGGATGTTTTGGTTTGTTTTGGTTAGTTTCGGTTCTGTGTAAAAAACCATGCCGGTATAGCATTTAATGCACCGATTCGGGCCGGAAACGAAAAGGACTACCGATTCGCGCCAAAAACGAAACGAACACACCCAATCCACTTTTTTGGACCCAATAGTGTTGTTGTGGTTCGTTTTGGTCAGTTTCATTACTGTGCAAAAAACCATGCCGGTATAGCATTTAATGCACCGATTCGGGCCGGAAACGAAATGGACTACCGATTCGCGCCAGAAACGAAACGAACGCACCCAATCCACTTTTTTGGACCCAATAGTGTTGTTGTGGTTCGTTTTGGTCAGTTTCATTACTGTGCAAAAAACCATGCCGGTATAGCATTTAATGCACCGATTCGGGCCGGAAACGAAATGAACTACCGATTCACGCCAAAAACGAAACGAACGCAATCAATCCACTTTTTTGGACCCAATAGTGATGTTTTGGTTCGTTTTGGTCAGTTTCGCTACTGTGCAAAAAACCATGCCGGGTTGCATTGAATGCACCGATTCGGGCCGGAACCGAAACGAACTACCGATTCGGGCCAGAAACGAAACGAGCGCACCCAATCCAGTTTTTTGGACCAAAGAGTGATGTTTTGGTTCGTTTTGGTTAGTTTCGTTACTGTGTAAAAACCATGCCAGTATAGCATTTGATGCACCGATTCTGGCCGGAAACGAAATGGACTACCGGTTCGGGCCAGAAAGGAAACGAACGCACCCAATCCACTTTTTTGGACCCAATAGGGATGTTTTGGTTTGTTTTGGTTAGTTTCGGTTCTGTGTAAAAAACCATGCCGGTATAGCATTTAATGCACCGATTCGGGCCGGAAACGAAAAGGACTACCGATTCGCGCCAAAAACGAAACGAACACACCCAATCCACTTTTTTGGACCCAATAGTGTTGTTGTGGTTCGTTTTGGTCAGTTTCATTACTGTGCAAAAAACCATGCCGGTATAGCATTTAATGCACCGATTCGGGCCGGAAACGAAATGGACTACCGATTCGCGCCAGAAACGAAACGAACGCACCCAATCCACTTTTTTGGACCCAATAGTGTTGTTGTGGTTCGTTTTGGTCAGTTTCATTACTGTGCAAAAAACCATGCCGGTATAGCATTTAATGCACCGATTCGGGCCGGAAACGAAATGAACTACCGATTCACGCCAAAAACGAAACGAACGCACTCAATCCACTTTTTTGGACCCAATAGTGATGTTTTGGTTCGTTTTGGTCAGTTTCGCTACTGTGCAAAAAACCATGCCGGGTTGCATTGCGTGCACCGATTCGGGCCGGAACCGAAACGAACTACCGATTCGGGCCAGAAACGAAACGAGCGCACCCAATCCAGTTTTTTGGACCAAAGAGTGATGTTTTGGTTCGTTTTGGTTAGTTTCGTTACTGTGTAAAAACCAAGCCAGTATAGCATTTGATGCACCGATTCTGGCCGGAAACGAAATGGACTACCGGTTAGGGCCAGAAAGGAAACGAACGCACCCAATCCACTTTTTTGGACCCAATAGGGATGTTTTGGTTCGTTTTGGTTAGTTTCGGTACTGTGTAAAAAACCATGCCGGTATAGCATTTAATGCACCGATTCGGGCCGGAAACGAAAAGGACTAACGATTCGCGCCAAAAACGATACGAACACACCCAATCCACTTTTTTGGACCCAATAGTGTTGTTGTGGTTCGTTCTGGTCAGTTTCATTACTGTGCAAAAAACCATGCCGGTATAGCATTTAATCCACCGATTCGGGCCGGAAACGAAATGGACTACCGATTCGCGCCAAAAACGAAACGAACGCACCCAATCCACTTTTTTGGACCCAACACTGTTGTTGTGGTTCGTTTTGGTCAGTTTCATTACTGTGCAAAAAACCATGCCGGTATAGCATTTAATGCACCGATTCGGGCCGGAAACGAAATGAACTACCGATTCACGCCAAAAACGAAACGAACGCACTCAATCCACTTTTTTGGACCCAATAGTGATGTTTTGGTTCGTTTTGGTCAGTTTCGCTACTGTGCAAAAAACCATGCCGGGTTGCATTGCGTGCACCGATTCGGGCCGGAACCGAAACGAACTACCGATTCGGGCCAGAAACGAAACGAGCGCACCCAATCCAGTTTTTTGGACCAAATAGTGATGTTTTGGTTCGTTTTGGTTAGTTTCGTTACTATGTAAAAACCAAGCCAGTATAGCATTTGATGCACCGATTCGGGCCGGAAACGAAATGGACTACCGGTTAGGGCCAGAAAGGAAACGAACGCACCCAATCCACTTTTTTGGACCCAATAGGGATGTTTTGGTTCGTTTTGGTTAGTTTCGGTACTGTGTAAAAAACCATGCCGGTATAGCATTTAATGCACCGATTCGGGCCGGAAACGAAAAGGACTAACGATTCGCGCCAAAAACGAAACGAACACACCCAATCCACTTTTTTGGACCCAATAGTGTTGTTGTGGTTCGTTCTGGTCAGTTTCATTACTGTGCAAAAAACCATGCCGGTATAGCATTTAATCCACCGATTCGGGCCGGAAACGAAATGGACTACCGATTCGCGCCAAAAACGAAACGAACGCACCCAATCCACTTTTTTGGACCCAACACTGTTGTTGTGGTTCGTTTTGATCAGTTTCATTACTGTGCAAAAAACCATGCCGGTATAGCATTTAATGCACCGATTCGGGCCGGAAACGAAATGAACTACCAATTCACGCCAAAAACAAAACGAACGCACTCAATCCACTTTTTTGGACCCAATAGTGATGTTTTGGTTCGTTTTGGTCAGTTTGGCTACTGTGCAAAAAACCATGCCGGGTTGCATTGAATGCACCGATTCGTGCTGGATCCGAAACGAACTTCCGATTCGGGCCAGAAAAGAAACGAGCGCACCCAATCCAATTTTTTGGACCAAATAGTGATGTTTTGGTTCGTTTTGGTTAGTTTCGTTACTGTGTAAAAAACCATGCCAATATAGCATTTGATGCACCGATTCGGGTCGGAAACGAAATGGACTACCGGTTCGGGCCAGAAAAGAAACGAACGCACCCAATCCACTTTTTGGACCAAATAGGGATGTTTTGGTTCGTTTTGGTTAGTTTTGGTACTGTGTAAAAAACCATGCCGGTATAGCATTTAATGCACCGATTCGGGCCGGAAACGAAAAGGACTACCGATTCACGCCAAAAACGAAACGAACGCACCCAATCCACTTTTCTGGACCAAATAGGGATGTTTTGGTTCGTTTTGGTAAGTTTCGGTACTGTGTAAAAACCATAGCATTTAATGCATCGATTCGGGCCAAAAACGAAAATGACTACCGATTCGCGCCAGAAACGAAACGAACGCACCCAATCCACTTTTTTGGACCCAATAGTGTTGTTGTGGGTCGTTTTGGTCAGTTTCATTACTGTGCAAAAATCCATGCCGGTATAGCATTTAATGCATCGATTCGGGCCGGAAACGAAATGGACTACCGATTCGCGCCAAAAATGAAACGAACGCACCCAATCCACTTTTTTGGACCCAACAGTGTTGTTGTGGTTCGTTTTGGTCAGTTTCGTTACTATGCAAAAAACCATGCCGGTATAGCATTTAATGCACCGATTCGTGCCGGAAACGAAATGAACTACCGATTCGCGCCAAAAATGAAACCAACGCACTCAATCCACTTTTTTGGACCCAATAGTGATGTTTTGGTTCGTTTTGGTCAGTTTCGCTACTGTGCAAAAAACCATGCCGGGTTGCATTGAATGCACCGATTCGGACCGGAACCGAAACGAACTACCGATTCGGGCTAGAAACGAAATGAGCGCACCCAATCCACTTTTTTCGACCCAATAGGGATGTTTTGTTTCGTTTTGGTTAGTTTCGGTTCTGTGTAAAAAACCATGCCGGTATAGCATTTAATGCACCGATTCGGGCCGGAAACGAAACGGACTACCGATTCGCGTCAAAAACGAAACGAACACACCCAATCCACTTTTTTGGACCCAATAGTGTTGTTGTGGTTCGTTTTGGTCAGTTTCATTACTGTGCAAAAAACCATGCCGGTATAGCATTTAATGCATCGATTCGGGCCGGAAACGAAATGGACTACCGATTCGCGCCAAAAATGAAACGAACGCACCCAATCCACTTTTTTGGACCCAACAGTGTTGTTGTGGTTCGTTTTGGTCAGTTTCGTTACTATGCAAAAAACCATGCCGGTATAGCATTTAATGCACCGATTCGTGCCGGAAACGAAATGAACTACCGATTCGCGCCAAAAATGAAACCAACGCACTCAATCCACTTTTTTGGACCCAATAGTGATGTTTTGGTTCGTTTTGGTCAGTTTCGCTACTGTGCAAAAAACCATGCCGGGTTGCATTGAATGCACCGATTCGGACCGGAACCGAAACGAACTACCGATTCGGGCTAGAAACGAAATGAGCGCACCCAATCCACTTTTTTCGACCCAATAGGGATGTTTTGTTTCGTTTTGGTTAGTTTCGGTTCTGTGTAAAAAACCATGCCGGTATAGCATTTAATGCACCGATTCGGGCCGGAAACGAAACGGACTACCGATTCGCGTCAAAAACGAAACGAACACACCCAATCCACTTTTTTGGACCCAATAGTGTTGTTGTGGTTCGTTTTGGTCAGTTTCATTACTGTGCAAAAAACCATGCCGGTATAGCATTTAATGCACCGATTCGGGCCGGAAAAGAAATGGACTACCGATTCGCGCCAAAAATGAAACCAACGCACCCAATCCACTTTTTTGGACCCAACAGTGTTGTTGTGGTTCGTTTTGGTCAGTTTCATTACTGTGCAAAAAACCATGCGGAATAGCATTTAATGCACCGATTCGGGCCGGAAACGAAATGAACTACCGATTCACGCCAAAAACGAAACGAACGCACTCAATCCACTTTTTTTGACCCAATAGTGATGTTTTGGTTCGTTTTGGTCAGTTTCGCTACTGTGCAAAAAACCATGCCGGGTTGCATTGCGTGCACCGATTCGGGCCGGAACCGAAACGAACTACCGATTCGGGCCAGAAACGAAACGAGCGCACCCAATCCACTTTTTTGGACCAAATAGTGATGTTTTGGTTCGTTTTGGTTAGTTTCGTTACTGTGTAAAAACCAAGCCAGTATAGCATTTGATGCACCGATTCTGGCCGGAAACGAAATGGACTACCGGTTAGGGCCAGAAAGGAAACGAACGCACCCAATCCACTTTTTTGGACCCAATAGGGATGTTTTGGTTCGTTTTGGTTAGTTTCGGTACTGTGTAAAAAACCATGCCGGTATAGCATTTAATGCACCGATTCGGGCCGGAAACGAAAAGGACTAACGATTCGCGCCAAAAACGAAACGAACACACCCAATCCACTTTTTTGGACCCAATAGTGTTGTTGTGGTTCGTTCTGGTCAGTTTCATTACTGTGCAAAAAACCATGCCGGTATAGCATTTAATCCACCGATTCGGGCCGGAAACGAAATGGACTACCGATTCGCGCCAAAAACGAAACGAACGCACCCAATCCACTTTTTTGGACCCAACACTGTTGTTGTGGTTCGTTTTGGTCAGTTTCATTACTGTGCAAAAAACCATGCCGGTATAGCATTTAATGCACCGATTCGGGCCGGAAACGAAATGAACTACCGATTCACGCCAAAAACAAAACGAACGCACTCAATCCACTTTTTTGGACCCAATAGTGATGTTTTGGTTCGTTTTGGTCAGTTTCGCTACTGTGCAAAAAACCATGCCGGGTTGCATTGAATGCACCGATTCGTGCTGGATCCGAAACGAACTTCCGATTCGGGCCAGAAACGAAACGAGCGCACCCAATCCAATTTTTTGGACCAAATAGTGATGTTTTGGTTCGTTTTGGTTAGTTTCGTTACTGTGTAAAAAACCATGCCAATATAGCATTTGATGCACCGATTCGGGCCGGAAACGAAATGGACTACCGGTTCGGGCCAGAAAAGAAACGAACGCACCCAATCCACTTTTTGGACCAAATAGGGATGTTTTGGTTCGTTTTGGTTACTTTTGGTACTGTGTAAAAAACCATGCCGGTATAGCATTTAATGCACCGATTCGGGCCGGAAACGAAAAGGACTACCGATTCACGCCAAAAACGAAACGAACGCACCCAATCCACTTTTCTGGACCAAATAGGGATGTTTTGGTTCGTTTTGGTAAGTTTCGGTACTGTGTAAAAACCATGCCGGTATAGCATTTAATGCATCGATTCGGGCCAAAAACGAAAATGACTACCGATTCGCGCCAGAAACGAAACGAACGCACCCAATCCACTTTTTTGGACCCAATAGTGTTGTTGTGGGTCGTTTTGGTCAGTTTCATTACTGTGCAAAAATCCATGCCGGTATAGCATTTAATGCATCGATTCGGGCCGGAAACGAAATGGACTACCGATTCGCGCCAAAAATGAAACGAACGCACCCAATCCACTTTTTTGGACCCAACAGTGTTGTTGTGGTTCGTTTTGGTCAGTTTCGTTACTATGCAAAAAACCATGCCGGTATAGCATTTAATGCACCGATTCGTGCCGGAAACGAAATGAACTACCGATTCGCGCCAAAAATGAAACCAACGCACTCAATCCACTTTTTTGGACCCAATAGTGATGTTTTGGTTCGTTTTGGTCAGTTTCGCTACTGTGCAAAAAACCATGCCGGGTTGCATTGAATGCACCGATTCGGACCGGAACCGAAACGAACTACCGATTCGGGCTAGAAACGAAATGAGCGCACCCAATCCACTTTTTTCGACCCAATAGGGATGTTTTGTTTCATTTTGGTTAGTTTCGGTTCTGTGTAAAAAACCATGCCGGTATAGCATTTAATGCACCGATTCGGGCCGGAAACGAAACGGACTACCGATTCGCGCCAAAAACGAAACGAACACACCCAATCCACTTTTTTGGACCCAATAGTGTTGTTGTGGTTCGTTTTGGTCAGTTTCATTACTGTGCAAAAAACCATGCCGGTATAGCATTTAATGCACCGATTCGGGCCGGAAACGAAATGGACTACCGATTCGCGCCAAAAATGAAACCAACGCACCCAATCCACTTTTTTGGACCCAACAGTGTTGTTGTGGTTCGTTTTGGTCAGTTTCATTACTGTGCAAAAAACCATGCCGGTATAGCATTTAATGCACCGATTCGGGCCGGAAACGAAATGAACTACCGATTCACGCCAAAAACGAAACGAACGCAATCAATCCACTTTTTTGGACCCAATAGTGATGTTTTGGTTCGTTTTGGTCAGTTTCGCTACTGTGCAAAAAACCATGCCGGGTTGCATTGAATGCACCGATTCGGGCCGGAACCGAAACGAACTACCGATTCGGGCCAGAAACTAAACGAGCGCACCCAATCCAATTTTTTGGACCAAATAGATATGTTTTGGTTTGTTTTGGTTAGTTTCGTTACTGTGTAAAAACCATGCCAGTATAGCATTTGATGCACCGATTCTGGCCGGAAACGAAATGGACTACCGATTCGCGCCAAAAACGAAACGAACAAACCCAATCCACTTTTTTGGACCCAATAGTGTTGTTGTGGTTCGTTTTGGTCAGTTTCATTAGTGTGCAAAAAACCATGCGGAATAGCATTTAATGCACCGATTCGGGCCGGAAACGAAATGGACTACCGATTCGCGCCAAAAACGAAACGAACGCACCCAATCCACTTTTTTGGACCCAATAGTGTTATTGTGGTTCGTTTTGGTCAGTTTCATTACTGTGCAAAAAACCATGCCGGTATAGCATTTAATGCACCGATTCGGGCCGGAAACGAAATGAACTACCGATTCACGCCAGAAACGAAACGAACGCACTCAATCCACTTTTTTGGACCCAATAGTGATGTTTTGGTTCGTTTTGGTCAGTTTCGCTACTGTGCAAAAAACAATGCCGGGTTGCATTGAATGCACCGATTCGGGCCGGAACAGAAACGAACTACCGATTCTGGCCAGAAACGATACGAGCGCACCCAATCTAGTTTTTTGGACCAAATAGTGATGTTTTGGATCGTTTTGGTTAGTTTCGTTACTGTGTAAAAACCATGCCAGTATAGCATTTGATGCACCGATTATGGCCGGAAACGAAATGGACTACCGGTTAGCGTCAGAAAGGAAACGAACGCACCCAATCCACATTTTTGGACCCAATAGGGATGTTTTGGTTCGTTTTGGTTAGTTTCGGTACTGTGTAAAAAACCATGCCGGTATAGCATTTAATGCACCGATTCGGGCCGGAAACGAAAAGGACTACCGATTCGCGCCAAAAATGAAACGAACACACCCAATCCACTTTTTTGGACCCAATAGTGTTGTTGTGGATCGTTTTGGTCAGTTTCATTACTGTGCAAAAATCCATGCCGGTATAGCATTTAATCCACCGATTCGGGCCGGAAACGAAATGGACTACCGATTCGCGCCAAAAACGAAATGAACGCACCCAATCCACTTTTTTGGACCCAATAGTGTTCTTGTGGTTCGTTTTGGTAAGTTTCATTACTGTGCAAAAAACCATGCCGGTATAGCATTTAATGCACCGATTCGTGCCGGAAACGAAATGAACTACCGATTCACGCCAAAAATGAAACCAACGCACTCAATCCACTTTTTTGGACCCAATAGTGATGTTTTGGTTTGTTTTGGTCAGTTTCGCTACTGTGCAAAAAACCATGCCGGGTTGCATTGAATGCACCGATTCGGACCGGAACCGAAACGAACTACCGATTCGGGCCAGAAACGAAACGAGCGCACCCAATCCAGTTTTTTAGACCAAATAGTGATGTTTTGGTTCGTTTTGGTTAGTTTCGTTACTGTGTAAAAACCATGCCAGTATAGCATTTAATGCACATATTCGGGCCGGAAACGAAATGGACTACCGGTTCGGGCCAGAAAGGAAAAGGACGCACCCAATCCACTTTTCTGGACCAAATAGGGATGTTTTGGTTCGTTTTGTTTAGTTTCGGTACTGTGTAAAAACCATGCCGGTATAGCATTTAATGCATCAATTCGGGTCGGAAACGAAAAGGACTACCGATTCGCGCCAGAAACGAAACGAACGCACCTAATCCACTTTTTTGGACCCAATAGTGTTGTTGTGGGTCGTTTTGGTCAGTTTCATTACTGTGCAAAAATCCATGCCGGTATAGCATTTAATGCACCGATTCGGGCAGGAAACGAAATGAACTACCGATTCGGGCCAGAAACGAAACGAACGCACCCAATCCACTTTTTTGGACCAAATAGTGATGTTTTGGTTCGATTTGGTTAGTTTCGTTACTGTGTAAAAAACCATGCCGGTATAGCATTTGATGCACCGATTCGGGCCGGAAACGAAATGAACTACCGATTCGCGCCAAAACCGAAACGAACGCACCCAATCCACTTTTTTGGACCCAATAGTGATGTTTTGGTTCATTTTGGTCAGTTTCGCTACAGTGCAAAAAACCATGCCGGGTTGCATTGAATGCACCGATTCGGGCCGGAACCGAAACGAACTACCGATTCGGGCCAGAAACGAAATGAGCGCACCCACTCCAGTTTTTTGGAGCAAATAGTGATGTTTTGGTTCGTTTTGGTTAGTTTCGTTACTGTGTAAAAACCATGCCAGTATAGCATTTGATGCACCGATTCTGGCCGGAAACGAAATGGACTACCGGTTCAGGCCAGAAAGGAAACGAACGCACCCAATCCACTTTTTTGGACCCAATAGGGATGTTTTGTTTCGTTTTGGTTAGTTTCGGTTCTGTGTAAAAAACCATGCCGGTATAGCATTTAATGCACCGATTCGGGCCGGAAACGAAAAGGACTACCGATTCGCGCCAAAAACGAAACGAACACACCCAATCCACTTTTTTGGACCCAATAGTGTTGTTGTGGTTCGTTTTGGTCAGTTTCATTACTGTGCAAAAAACCATGCCGGTATAGCATTTAATGCACCGATTCGGGCCGGAAACGAAATGGACTACCGATTCGCGCCAAAAATGAAACCAACGCACCCAATCCACTTTTTTGGACCCAACAGTGTTGTTGTGGTTCGTTTTGGTCAGTTTCATTACTGTGCAAAAAACCATGCCGGTATAGCATTTAATGCACCGATTCGGGCCGGAAACGAAATGAACTACCGATTCACGCCAAAAACGAAACGAACGCAATCAATCCACTTTTTTGGACCTAATAGTGATGTTTTGGTTCGTTTTGGTCAGTTTCGCTACTGTGCAAAAAACCATGCCGGGTTGCATTGAATGCACCGATTCGGGCCGGAACCGAAACGAACTACCGATTCGGGCCAGAAACGAAACGAGCGCACCCAATCCAATTTTTTGGACCAAATAGTTATGTTTTGGTTTGTTTTGGTTAGTTTCGTTACTGTGTAAAAACCATGCCAGTATAGCATTTGATGCACCGATTCTGGCCGGAAACGAAATGGACTACCGGTTCGGGCCAGAAAGGAAACGAACGCACCCAATCCACTTTTTTGGACCCAATAGGGATGTTTTGGTTTGTTTTGGTTAGTTTCGGTTCTGTGTAAAAAACCATGCCGGTATAGCATTTAATGCACCGATTCGGGCCGGAAACGAAAAGGACTACCGATTCGCGCCAAAAACGAAACAAACACACCCAATCCACTTTTTTGGACCCAATAGTGTTGTTGTGGTTCGTTTTGGTCAGTTTCATTACTGTGCAAAAAACCATGCCGGTATAGCATTTAATGCACCGATTCGGGCCGGAAACGAAATGGACTACCGATTCGCGCCAAAAATGAAACCAACGCACCCAATCCACTTTTTTGGACCCAACAGTGTTGTTGTGGTTCGTTTTGGTTAGTTTCATTACTGTGCAAAAAACCATGCCGGTATAGCATTTAATGCACCGATTCGGGCCGGAAACGAAATGAACTACCGATTCACGCCAAAAACGAAACGAACGCGATCAATCCACTTTTTTGGACCTAATAGTGATGTTTTGGTTCGTTTTGGTCAGTTTCGCTACTGTGCAAAAAACCATGCCGGGTTGCATTGAATGCACCGATTCGGGCCGGAACCGAAACGAACTACCGATTCGGGCCAGAAACGAAACGAGCGCACCCAATCCAATTTTTTGGACCAAATAGTTATGTTTTGGTTTGTTTTGGTTAGTTTCGTTACTGTGTAAAAACCATGCCAGTATAGCATTTGATGCACCGATTCTGGCCGGAAACGAAATGGACTACCGGTTCGGGCCAGAAAGGAAACGAACGCACCCAATCCACTTTTTTGGACCCAATAGGGATGTTTTGGTTTGTTTTGGTTAGTTTCGGTTCTGTGTAAAAAACCATGCCGGTATAGCATTTAATGCACCGATTCGGGCCGGAAACGAAAAGGACTACCGATTCGCGCCAAAAACGAAACAAACACACCCAATCCACTTTTTTGGACCCAATAGTGTTGTTGTGGTTCGTTTTGGTCAGTTTCATTACTGTGCAAAAAACCATGCCGGTATAGCATTTAATGCACCGATTCGGGCCGGAAACGAAATGGACTACCGATTCGCGCCAAAAATGAAACCAACGCACCCAATCCACTTTTTTGGACCCAACAGTGTTGTTGTGGTTCGTTTTGGTTAGTTTCATTACTGTGCAAAAAACCATGCCGGTATAGCATTTAATGCACCGATTCGGGCCGGAAACGAAATGAACTACCGATTCACGCCAAAAACGAAACGAACGCAATCAATCCACTTTTTTGGACCTAATAGTGATGTTTTGGTTCGTTTTGGTCAGTTTCGCTACTGTGCAAAAAACCATGCCGGGTTGCATTGAATGCACCGATTCGGGCCGGAACCGAAACGAACTACCGATTCGGGCCAGAAACGAAACGAGCGCACCCAATCCAATTTTTTGGACCAAATAGTTATGTTTTGGTTTGTTTTGGTTAGTTTCGTTACTGTGTAAAAACCATGCCAGTATAGCATTTGATGCACCGATTCTGGCCGGAAACGAAATGGACTACCGGTTCGGGCCAGAAAGGAAACGAACGCACCCAATCCACTTTTTTGGACCCAATAGGGATGTTTTGGTTTGTTTTGGTTAGTTTCGGTTCTGTGTAAAAAACCATGCCGGTATAGCATTTAATGCACCGATTCGGGCCGGAAACGAAAAGGACTACCGATTCGCGCCAAAAACGAAACAAACACACCCAATCCACTTTTTTGGACCCAATAGTGTTGTTGTGGTTCGTTTTGGTCAGTTTCATTACTGTGCAAAAAACCATGCCGGTATAGCATTTAATGCACCGATTCGGGCCGGAAACGAAATGGACTACCGATTCGCGCCAAAAATGAAACCAACGCACCCAATCCACTTTTTTGGACCCAACAGTGTTGTTGTGGTTCGTTTTGGTCAGTTTCATTACTGTGCAAAAAACCATGCCGGTATAGCATTTAATGCACCGATTCGGGCCGGAAACGAAATGAACTACCGATTCACGCCAAAAACGAAACGAACGCAATCAATCCACTTTTTTGGACCTAATAGTGATGTTTTGGTTCGTTTTGGTCAGTTTCGCTACTGTGCAAAAAACCATGCCGGGTTGCATTGAATGCACCGATTCGGGCCGGAACCGAAACGAACTACCGATTCGGGCCAGAAACGAAACGAGCGCACCCAATCCAATTTTTTGGACCAAATAGTTATGTTTTGGTTTGTTTTGGTTAGTTTCGTTACTGTGTAAAAACCATGCCAGTATAGCATTTGATGCACCGATTCTGGCCGGAAACGAAATGGACTACCGGTTCGGGCCAGAAAGGAAACGAACGCACCCAATCCACTTTTTTGGACCCAATAGGGATGTTTTGGTTTGTTTTGGTTAGTTTCGGTTCTGTGTAAAAAACCATGCCGGTATAGCATTTAATGCACCGATTCGGGCCGGAAACGAAAAGGACTACCGATTCGCGCCAAAAACGAAACAAACACACCCAATCCACTTTTTTGGACCCAATAGTGTTGTTGTGGTTCGTTTTGGTCAGTTTCATTACTGTGCAAAAAACCATGCCGGTATAGCATTTAATGCACCGATTCGGGCCGGAAACGAAATGGACTACCGATTCGCGCCAAAAATGAAACCAACGCACCCAATCCACTTTTTTGGACCCAACAGTGTTGTTGTGGTTCGTTTTGGTCAGTTTCATTACTGTGCAAAAAACCATGCCGGTATAGCATTTAATGCACCGATTCGGGCCGGAAACGAAATGAACTACCGATTCACGCCAAAAACGAAACGAACGCAATCAATCCACTTTTTTGGACCTAATAGTGATGTTTTGGTTCGTTTTGGTCAGTTTCGCTACTGTGCAAAAAACCATGCCGGGTTGCATTGAATGCACCGATTCGGGCCGGAACCGAAACGAACTACCGATTCGGGCCAGAAACGAAACGAGCGCACCCAATCCAATTTTTTGGACCAAATAGTTATGTTTTGGTTTGTTTTGGTTAGTTTCGTTACTGTGTAAAAACCATGCCAGTATAGCATTTGATGCACCGATTCTGGCCGGAAACGAAATGGACTACCGGTTCGGGCCAGAAAGGAAACGAACGCACCCAATCCACTTTTTTGGACCCAATAGGGATGTTTTGGTTTGTTTTGGTTAGTTTCGGTTCTGTGTAAAAAACCATGCCGGTATAGCATTTAATGCACCGATTCGGGCCGGAAACGAAAAGGACTACCGATTCGCGCCAAAAACGAAACAAACACACCCAATCCACTTTTTTGGACCCAATAGTGTTGTTGTGGTTCGTTTTGGTCAGTTTCATTACTGTGCAAAAAACCATGCCGGTATAGCATTTAATGCACCGATTCGGGCCGGAAACGAAATGGACTACCGATTCGCGCCAAAAATGAAACCAACGCACCCAATCCACTTTTTTGGACCCAACAGTGTTGTTGTGGTTCGTTTTGGTCAGTTTCATTACTGTGCAAAAAACCATGCCGGTATAGCATTTAATGCACCGATTCGGGCCGGAAACGAAATGAACTACCGATTCACGCCAAAAACGAAACGAACGCAATCAATCCACTTTTTTGGACCTAATAGTGATGTTTTGGTTCGTTTTGGTCAGTTTCGCTACTTTGCAAAAAACCATGCCGGGTTGCATTGAATGCACCGATTCGGGCCGGAACCGAAACGAACTACCGATTCGGGCCAGAAACGAAACGAGCGCACCCAATCCAATTTTTTGGACCAAATAGTTATGTTTTGGTTTGTTTTGGTTAGTTTCGTTACTGTGTAAAAACCATGCCAGTATAGCATTTGATGCACCGATTCTGGCCGGAAACGAAATGGACTACCGGTTCGGGCCAGAAAGGAAACGAACGCACCCAATCCACTTTTTTGGACCCAATAGGGATGTTTTGGTTTGTTTTGGTTAGTTTCGGTTCTGTGTAAAAAACCATGCCGGTATAGCATTTAATGCACCGATTCGGGCCGGAAACGAAAAGGACTACCGATTCGCGCCAAAAACGAAACGAACACACCCAATCCACTTTTTTGGACCCAATAGTGTTGTTGTGGTTCGTTTTGGTCAGTTTCATTACTGTGCAAAAAACCATGCTGGTATAGCATTTAATGCACCGATTCGGGCCGGAAACGAAATGGACTACCGAGTCGCGCCAAAAACGAAACGAACGCACCCAATCCACTTTTTTGGACCCAACACTGTTGTTGTGGTTCGTTTTGGTCAGTTTCATTACTGTGCAAAAAACCATGCCGGTATAGCATTTAATGCACCGATTCGGGCCAGAAACGAAATGAACTACCGATTCACGCCAAAAACGAAACGAACGCACTCAATCCACTTTTTTGGACCCAATAGTGATGTTTTGGTTCGTTTTGGTCAGTTTCGCTACTGTGCAAAAAACCATGCCGGGTTGCATTGCGTGCACCGATTCGGGCCGGAACCGAAACGAACTACCGATTCGGGCCAGAAACGAAACGAGCGCACCCAATCCAGTTTTTTGGACCAAATAGTGATGTTTTGGTTCGTTTTGGTTAGTTTCGTTACTGTGTAAAAACCATGCCAGTATAGCATTTGATGCACCGATTCTGGCCGGAAACGAAATGGACTACCGGTTAGGGCCAGAAAGGAAACGAACGCACCCAATCCACTTTTTTGGACCCAATAGGGATGTTTTGGTTCGTTTTGGTTAGTTTCGGTACTGTGTAAAAAACCATGCCGGTATAGCATTTAATGCACCGATTCGGGCCGGAAACGAAAAGGACTAACGATTCGCGCCAAAAACGAAACGAACACACCCAATCCACTTTTTTGGACCCAATAGTGTTGTTGTGGTTCGTTTTGGTCAGTTTCATTACTGTGCAAAAAACCATGCCGGTATAGCATTTAATCCACCGATTCTGGCCGGAAACGAAAAGGACTACCGATTCGCGCCAAAAACGAAACGAACACACCCAATCCACTTTTTTGGACCCAATAGTGTTGTTGTGGTTCGTTTTGGTCAGTTTCATTAGTGTGCAAAAAACCATGCGGTATAGCATTTAATGCACCGATTCGGGCCGGAAACGAAATGGACTACCGATTCGCGCCAAAAACGAAACGAACGCACCCAATCCACTTTTTTGGACCCAATAGTGTTCTTGTGGTTCGTTTTGGTAAGTTTCATTACTGTGCAAAAAACCATGCCGGTATAGCATTTAATGCACCGATTCGTGCCGGAAACGAAATGAACTACCGATTCACGCCAAAAATGAAACCAACGCACTCAATCCACTTTTTTGGACCCAATAGTGATGTTTTGGTTTGTTTTGGTCAGTTTCGCTACTGTGCAAAAAACCATGCCGGGTTGCATTGAATGCACCGATTCGGACCGGAACCGAAACGAACTACCGATTCGGGCCAGAAACGAAACGAGCGCACCCAATCCAGTTTTTTAGACCAAATAGTGATGTTTTGGTTCATTTTGGTTAGTTTCGTTACTGTGTAAAAACCATGCCAGTATAGCATTTAATGCACATATTCGGGCCGGAAACGAAATGGACTACCGGTTCGGGCCAGAAAGGAAAAGGACGCACCCAATCCACTTTTCTGGACCAAATAGGGATGTTTTGGTTCGTTTTGTTTAGTTTCGGTACTGTGTAAAAACCATGCCGGTATAGCATTTAATGCATCAATTCGGGTCGGAAACGAAAAGGACTACCGATTCGCGCCAGAAACGAAACGAACGCACCTAATCCACTTTTTTGGACCCAACAGTGTTGTTGTGGTTCGTTTTGGTAAGTTTCGGTACTGTGTAAAAACCATGCCGGTATAGCATTTAATGCACCGATTCGGGCAGGAAACGAAATGAACTACCGATTCGCGCCAAAACCGAAACGAACGCACCCAATCCACTTTTTTGGACCCAATAGTGATGTTTTGGTTCGTTTTGGTCAGTTTCGTTACTATGCAAAAAAACCATGCCGGTATAGCATTTAATGCACCGATTCGGGCAGGAAACGAAATGAACTACCGATTCGCGCCAAAACCGAAACGAACGCACCCAATCCACTTTTTTGGACCCAATAGTGATGTTTTGGTTCATTTTGGTCAGTTTCGCTACAGTGCAAAAAACCATGCCGGGTTGCATTGAATGCACCGATTTGGGCCGGAACCGAAACGAACTACCGATTCGGGCCAGAAACGAAACGAGCGCACCCAATCCAGTTTTTTGGACCAAATAGTGATGTTTTGGTTTGTTTTGGTTAGTTTCGTTACTGTGTAAAAACCATGCCAGTATAGCATTTGATGCACCGATTCTGGCCGGAAACGAAATGGACTACCGGTTAGGGCCAGAAAGGAAACGAACGCACCCAATCCACTTTTTTGGACCCAATAGGGATGTTTTGGTTCGTTTTGGTTAGTTTCGGTACTGTGTAAAAAACCATGCCGGTATAGCATTTAATGCACCGATTCGGGCCGGAAACGAAAAGGACTACCGATTCGCGCCAAAAACGAAACGAACACACCCAATCCACTTTTTTGGACCCAATAGCGTTGTTGTGGTTCATTTTGGTCAGTTTCATTAGTGTGCAAAAAACCATGCGGTATAGCATTTAATGCACCGATTCGGGCCGGAAACGAAATGGACTACCGATTCGCGCCAAAAACGAAACGAACGCACCCAATCTACTTTTTTGGACCCAATAGTGTTATAGTGGTTCGTTTTGGTCAGTTTCATTACTGTGCAAAAAACCATGCCGGTATAGCATTTAATGCACCGATTCGGGCCGGAAACGAAATGAACTACCGATTCACGCCAAAAACAAAACGAACGCACTCAATCCACTTTTTTGGACCCAATAGTGATGTTTTGGTTCGTTTTGGTCAGTTTCGCTACTGTGCAAAAAACCATGCCGGGTTGCATTGAATGCACCGATTCGGGCTGGATCCGAAACAAACTTCCGATTCGGGCCAGAAACGAAACGAGCGCACCCAATCCAATTTTTTGGACCAAATAGTGATGTTTTGGTTCGTTTTGGTTAGTTTCGTTACTGTGTAAAAAACAATGCCAATATAGCATTTGATGCACCGATTCGGGCCGGAAACGAAATGGACTACCGGTTCGGGCCAGAAAAGAAACGAACGCACCCAATCCACTTTTTGGACCAAATAGGGATGTTTTGGTTCGTTTTGGTTAGTTTCGGTACTGTGTAAAAAACCATGCCGGTATAGCATTTAATGCACCGATTCGGGCCGGAAACGAAAAGGACTACCGATTCACGCCAAAAACGAAACGAACGCACCCAATCCACTTTTCTGGACCAAATAGGGATGTTTTGGTTCGTTTTGGTAAGTTTCGGTACTGTGTAAAAACCATGCCGGTATAGCATTTAATGCATCGATTCGGGCCAAAAACGAAAATGACTACCGATTCGCGCCAGAAACGAAACGAACGCACCCAATCCACTTTTTTGGACCCAATAGTGTTGTTGTTGGTCGTTTTGGTCAGTTTCATTACTGTGCAAAAAACCATGCCGGTATAGCATTTAATGCACCGAGTCGGGCAGGAAACGAAATGAACTACCGATTCGCGCCAAAACCGAAACGAACGCACCCAATCCACTTTTTTGGACCCAATAGTGATGTTTTGGTTCGTTTTGGTCAGTTTCGCTACTGTGCAAAAAACCATGCCGGGTTGCATTGAATGCACCGATTTGGGCCGGAACTGAAACGAACTACCGATTCGGGCCAGGAACGAAACGAGCGCACCCAATCCAGTTTTTTGGACCAAACAGTGATGTTTTGGTTCGTTTTGGTTAGTTTCGTTACTGTGTAAAAACCATGCCAGTATAGCATTTGATGCACCGATTCTGGCCGGAAACGAAATGGACTACCGATTCGCGCCAAAACCGAAACGAACGCACCCAATCCACTTTTTTGGACCCAATAGTGATGTTTTGGTTCATTTTGGTCAGTTTCGTTACTATGCAAAAAAACCATGCCGGTATAGCATTTAATGCACCGATTCGGGCAGGAAACGAAATGAACTACCGATTCGCGCCAAAACCGAAACGAACGCACCCAATCCACTTTTTTGGACCCAATAGTGATGTTTTGGTTCATTTTGGTCAGTTTCGCTACAGTGCAAAAAACCATGCCGGGTTGCATTGAATGCACCGATTCGGGCCGGAACCGAAACGAATTATCAATTCGGGCCAGAAACGAAATGAGCGCACCCACTCCAGTTTTTTGGAGCAAATAGTGATGTTTTGGTTCGTTTTGGTTAGTTTCGTTACTGTGTAAAAACCATGCCAGTATAGCATTTGATGCACCGATTCTGGCCGGAAACGAAATGGACTACCGGTTCAGGCCAGAAAGGAAACGAACGCACCCAATCCACTTTTTTGGACCCAATAGGGATGTTTTGTTTCGTTTTGGTTAGTTTCGGTTCTGTGTAAAAAACCATGCCGGTATAGCATTTAATGCACCGATTCGGGCCGGAAACGAAAAGGACTACCGATTCGCGCCAAAAACGAAACGAACACACCCAATCCACTTTTTTGGACCCAATAGTGTTGTTGTGGTTCGTTTTGGTCAGTTTCATTATTGTGCAAAAAACCATGCCGGTATAGCATTTAATGCACCGATTCGGGCCGGAAACGAAATGGACTACCGATTCGCGCCAAAAATGAAACCAACGCACCCAATCCACTTTTTTGGACCCAACAGTGTTGTTGTGGTTCGTTTTGGTCAGTTTCATTACTGTGCAAAAAACCATGCCGGTATAGCATTTAATGCACTGATTCGGGCCGGAAACGAAATGAACTACCGATTCACGCCAAAAACGAAACGAACGCAATCAATCCACTTTTTTGGACCTAATAGTGATGTTTTGGTTCGTTTTGGTCAGTTTCGCTACTGTGCAAAAAACCATGCCGGGTTGCATTGAATGCACCGATTCGGGCCGGAACCGAAACGAACTACCGATTCGGGCCAGAAACGAAACGAGCGCACCCAATCCAATTTTTTAGACCAAATAGTTATGTTTTGGTTTGTTTTGGTTAGTTTCGTTACTGTGTAAAAACCATGCCAGTATAGCATTTGATGCACTGATTCTGGCCGGAAACGAAATGGACTACCGGTTCGGGCCAGAAAGGAAACGAACGCACCCAATCCACTTTTTTGGACCCAATAGGGATGTTTTGGTTTGTTTTGGTTAGTTTCGGTTCTGTGTAAAAAACCATGCCGGTATAGCATTTAATGCACCGATTCGGGCCGGAAACGAAAAGGACTACCGATTCGCGCCAAAAACGAAACGAACACACCCAATCCACTTTTTTGGACCCAATAGTGTTGTTGTGGTTCGTTTTAGTCAGTTTCATTACTGTGCAAAAAACCATGCCGGTATAGCATTTAATGCACCGATTCGGGCCGGAAACGAAATGGACTACCGAGTCGCGCCAAAAACGAAACGAACGCACCCAATCCACTTTTTTGGACCCAACACTGTTGTTGTGGTTCGTTTTGGTCAGTTTCATTACTGTGCAAAAAACCATGCCGGTATAGCATTTAATGCACCGATTCGGGCCAGAAACGAAATGAACTACCGATTCACGCCAAAAACAAAACGAACGCACTCAATCCACTTTTTTGGACCCAATAGTGATGTTTTGGTTCGTTTTGGTCAGTTTCGCTACTGTGCAAAAAACCATGCCGGGTTGCATTGCGTGCACCGATTCGGGCCGGAACCGAAACGAACTACCGATTCGGGCCAGAAACGAAACGAGCGCACCCAATCCAGTTTTTGGACCAAATAGTGATGTTTTGGTTCGTTTTGGTTAGTTCGTTACTGTGTAAAAACCATGCCAGTATAGCATTTGATGCACCGATTCTGGCCGGAAACGAAATGGACTACCGGTTAGGGCCAGAAAGGAAACGAACGCACCCAATCCACTTTTTTGGACCCAATAGGGATGTTTTGGTTCGTTTTGGTTAGTTTCGGTACTGTGTAAAAAACCATGCCGGTATAGCATTTAATGCACCGATTCGGGCCGGAAACGAAAAGGACTACCGATTCGCGCCAAAAACGAAACGAACACACCCAATCCACTTTTTTGGACCCAATAGTGTTGTTGTGGTTCGTTTTGGTCAGTTTCATTACTGTGCAAAAAACCATGCCGGTATAGCATTTAATCCACCGATTCGGCCGGAAACGAAAAGGACTACCGATTCGCGCCAAAAACGAAACGAACGCACCCAATCCACTTTTTTGGACCCAATAGTGTTGTTGTGGTTCGTTTTGGTCAGTTTCATTAGTGTGCAAAAAACCATGCGGTATAGCATTTAATGCACCGATTCGGGCCGGAAACGAAATGGACTACCGATTCGCGCCAAAAACGAAACGAACGCACCCAATCTAATTTTTTGGACCCAATAGTGTTATTGTGGTTCGTTTTGGTCAGTTTCATTACTGTGCAAAAAACCATGCCGGTATAGCATTTAATGCACCGATTCGGACCGGAAACGAAATGAACTACCGATTCACGCCAAAAACAAAACGAACGCACTCAATCCACTTTTTTGGACCCAATGGTGATGTTTTGGTTCGTTTTGGTCAGTTTCGCTACTGTGCAAAAAACCATGCCGGGTTGCATTGAATGCACCGATTCGGGCTGGATCCGAAACAAACTTCCGATTCGGGCCAGAAACGAAACGAGCGCACCCAATCCAATTTTTTGGACCAAATAGTGATGTTTTGGTTCGTTTTGGTTAGTTTCGTTACTGTGTAAAAAACAATGCCAATATAGCATTTGATGCACCGATTCGGGCCGGAAACGAAATGGACTACCGGTTCGGGCCAGAAAAGAAACGAACGCTACCCAATCCACTTTTTGGACCAAATAGGGATGTTTTGGTTCGTTTTGGTTAGTTTCGGTACTGTGTAAAAAACCATGCCGGTATAGCATTTAATGCACCGATTCGGGCCGGAAACGAAAAGGACTACCGATTCACGCCAAAAACGAAACGAACGCACCCAATCCACTTTTCTGGACCAAATAGGGATGATTTGGTTCGTTTTGGTAAGTTTCGGTACTGTGTAAAAACTATGCCGGTATAGCATTTAATGCATCGATTCGGGCCAAAAACGAAAATGACTACCGATTCGCGCCAGAAACGAAACGAACGCACCCAATCCGCTTTTTTGGACCCAATAGTGTTGTTGTTGGTCGTTTTGGTCAGTTTCATTACTGTGCAAAAAACGATGCCGGTATAGCATTTAATGCACCGAGTCGGGCAGGAAACGAAATGAACTACCGATTCGCGCCAAAACCGAAACGAACGCACCCAATCCACTTTTTTGGACCCAATAGTGATGTTTTGGTTCGTTTTGGTCAGTTTCGCTACTGTGCAAAAAACCATGCCGGGTTGCATTGAATGCACCGATTTGGGCCGGAACTGAAACGAACTACCGATTCGGGCCAGAAACGAAACGAGCGCACCCAATCCAGTTTTTTGGACCAAATAGTGATGTTTTGGTTCGTTTTGGTTAGTTTCGTTACTGTGTAAAAACCATGCCAGTATAGCATTTGATGCACCGATTCTGGCCGGAAACGAAATGGACTACCGGTTAGGGCCAGAAAGGAAACGAATGCACCCAATCCACTTTTTTGGACCCAATAGGGATGTTTTGGTTCGTTTTGGTTAGTTTCGGTACTGTGTAAAAAACCATGCCGGTATAGCATTTAATGCACCGATTCGGGCCGGAAACGAAAAGGACTACCGATTCGCGCCAAAAACGAAACGAACACACCCAATCCACTTTTTTGGACCCAATAGTGTTGTTGTGGTTCGTTTTGGTCAGTTTCATTAGTGTGCAAAAAACCATGCGGAATAGCATTTAATGCACCGATTCGGGCCGGAAACGAAATGGACTACCGATTCGCGCCAAAAACGAAACGAACGCACCCAATCCACTTTTTTGGACCCAATAGTGTTATTGTGGTTCGTTTTGGTCAGTTTCATTACTGTGCAAAAAACCATGCCGGTATAGCATTTAATGCACCGATTCGGGCCGGAAACGAAATGAACTACCGATTCACGCCAGAAACGAAACGAATGCACTCAATCCACTTTTTTGGACCCAATAGTGATGTTTTGGTTCGTTTTGGTCAGTTTCGCTACTGTGCAAAAAACCATGCCGTGTTGCATTGAATGCACCGATTCGGGCCGGAACAGAAACGAACTATCGATTCGGGCCAGAAACGAAACGAGCGCACCCAATCCAGTTTTTTGGACCAAATAGTGATGTTTTGGTTTGTTTTGGTTAGTTTCGTTACTGTGTAAAAACCATGCCAGTATAGCATTTGATGCACCGATTCTGGCCGGAAACGAAATGGACTACCGGTTAGGGCCAGAAAGGAAACGAATGCACCCAATCCACTTTTTTGGACCCAATAGGGATGTTTTGGTTCGTTTTGGTTAGTTTCGGTACTGTGTAAAAAACCATGCCGGTATAGCATTTAATGCACCGATTCGGGCCGGAAACGAAAAGGACTACCGATTCGCGCCAAAAACGAAACGAACACACCCAATCCACTTTTTTGGACCCAATAGTGTTGTTGTGGTTCGTTTTGGTCAGTTTCATTAGTGTGCAAAAAACCATGCGGTATAGCATTTAATGCACCGATTCGGGCCGGAAACGAAATGGACTACCGATTCGCGCCAAAAACGAAACGAACGCACCCAATCCACTTTTTTGGACCCAATAGTGTTATTGTGGTTCGTTTTGGTCAGTTTCATTACTGTGCAAAAAACCAAGCCGGTATAGCATTTAATGCACCGATTCGTGCAGGAAACGAAATGAACTACCGATTCGCGCCAAAACCGAAACGATTGCACCCAATCCACTTTTTTGGACCCAATAGTGATGTTTTGGTTCGTTTTGGTCAGTTTCGCTACTGTGCAAAAAACCATGCCGTGTTGCATTGAATGCACCGATTCGGGCCGGAACAGAAACGAACTATCGATTCGGGCCAGAAACGAAACGAGCGCACCCAATCCAGTTTTTTGGACCAAATAGTGATATTTTGGTTTGTTTTGGTTAGTTTCGTTACTGTGTAAAAACCATGCCAGTATAGCATTTGATGCACCGATTCTGGCCGGAAACGAAATGGACTACCGATTCGCGCCAAAAACGAAACGAACGCACCCAATCCACTTTTTTGGACCCAATAGTGTTATTGTGGTTCGTTTTGGTCAGTTTCATTACTGTGCAAAAAACCATGCCGGTATAGCATTTAATGCACCGATTCGGGCCGGAAACGAAATGAACTACCGATTCACGCCAGAAACGAAACGAATGCACTCAATCCACTTTTTTGGACCCAATAGTGATGTTTTGGTTCGTTTTGGTCAGTTTCGCTACTGTGCAAAAAACCATGCCGTGTTGCATTGAATGCACCGATTCGGGCCGGAACAGAAACGAACTATCGATTCGGGCCAGAAACGAAACGAGCGCACCCAATCCAGTTTTTTGGACCAAATAGTGATGTTTTGGTTTGTTTTGGTTAGTTTCGTTACTGTGTAAAAACCATGCCAGTATAGCATTTGATGCACCGATTCTGGCCGGAAACGAAATGGACTACCGGTTAGGGCCAGAAAGGAAACGAATGCACCCAATCCACTTTTTTGGACCCAATAGGGATGTTTTGGTTCGTTTTGGTTAGTTTCGGTACTGTGTAAAAAACCATGCCGGTATAGCATTTAATGCACCGATTCGGGCCGGAAACGAAAAGGACTACCGATTCGCGCCAAAAACGAAACGAACACACCCAATCCACTTTTTTGGACCCAATAGTGTTGTTGTGGTTCGTTTTGGTCAGTTTCATTAGTGTGCAAAAAACCATGCGGTATAGCATTTAATGCACCGATTCGGGCCGGAAACGAAATGGACTACCGATTCGCGCCAAAAACGAAACGAACGCACCCAATCCACTTTTTTGGACCCAATAGTGTTATTGTGGTTCGTTTTGGTCAGTTTCATTACTGTGCAAAAAACCAAGCCGGTATAGCATTTAATGCACCGATTCGTGCAGGAAACGAAATGAACTACCGATTCGCGCCAAAACCGAAACGAACGCACCCAATCCACTTTTTTGGACCCAATAGTGATTTTTTGGTTCGTTTTGGTCAGTTTCGCTACTGTGCAAAAAACCATGCCGGGTTGCATTGAATGCACCGATTCGGGCCGGAACAGAAACGAACTACCGATTCGGGCCAGAAACGAAACGAGCGCACCCAATCCAGTTTTTTGGACCAAATAGTGATATTTTGGTTTGTTTTGGTTAGTTTCGTTACTGTGTAAAAACCATGCCAGTATAGCATTTGATGCACCGATTCTGGCCGGAAACGAAATGGACTACCAGTTAGGGCCAGAAAGGAAACGAATGCACCCAATCCACTTTTTTGGACCCAATAGGGATGTTTTGGTTCGTTTTGGTTAGTTTCGGTACTGTGTAAAAAACCATGCCGGTATAGCATTTAATGCACCGATTCGGGCCGGAAACGAAAAGGACTACCGATTCGCGCCAAAAACGAAACGAACACACCCAATCCACTTTTTTGGACCCAATAGTGTTGTTGTGGTTCGTTTTGGTCAGTTTCATTAGTGTGCAAAAAACCATGCGGTATAGCATTTAATGCACCGATTCGGGCCGGAAACGAAATGGACTACCGATTCGCGCCAAAAACGAAACGAACACACCCAATCCACTTTTTTGGACCCAATAGTGTTGTTGTGGTTCGTTTTGGTCAGTTTCATTAGTGTGCAAAAAACCATGCGTTATAGCATTTAATGCACCGATTCGGGCCGGAAACGAAATGGACTACCGATTCGCGCCAAAAACGAAACGAACGCACCCAATCCACTTTTTTGGACCCAATAGTGTTATTGTGGTTCGTTTTGGTCAGTTTCATTACTGTGCAAAAAACCATGCCGGTATAGCATTTAATGCACCGATTCGGGCCGGAAACGAAATGAACTACCGATTCACGCCAGAAACGAAACGAACGCACTCAATCCACTTTTTTGGACCCAATAGTGATGTTTTGGTTCGTTTTGGTCAGTTTCGCTACTGTGCAAAAAACCATGCCGGGTTGCATTGAATGCACCGATTCGGGCCAGAACAGAAACGAACTACCGATTCGGGCCAGAAACGAAACGAGCGCACCCAATTCAGTTTTTTGGACCAAATAGTGATGTTTTGGTTCGTTTTGGTTAGTTTCGTTACTGTGTAAAAACCATGCCAGTATAGCATTTGATGCACCGATTCTGGCCGGAAACGAAATGGACTACCGGTTAGGGCCAGAAAGGAAACGAACGCACCCAATCCACATTTTTGGACCCAATAGGGATGTTTTGGTTCGTTTTGGTTAGTTTCGGTACTGTGTAAAAAACCATGCCGGTATAGCATTTAATGCACCGATTCGGGCCGGAAACGAAAAGGACTACCGATTCGCGCCAAAAACGAAACGAACACACCCAATCCACTTTTTTGGACCCAATAGTGTTGTTGTGGTTCGTTTTGGTCAGTTTCATTAGTGTGCAAAAAACCATGCGGTATAGCATTTAATGCACCGATTCGGGCCGGAAACGAAATGGACTACCGATTCGCGCCAAAAACGAAACGAACGCACCCAATCCACTTTTTTGGACCCAATAGTGTTATTGTGGTTCGTTTTGGTCAGTTTCATTACTGTGCAAAAAACCATGCCGGTATAGCATTTAATGCACCGATTCGGGCCGGAAACGAAATGAACTACCGATTCACGCCAAAAACGAAACGAACGCACTCAATCCACTTTTTTGGACCCAATAGTGATGTTTTGGTTCGTTTTGGTCAGTTTCGCTACTGTGCAAAAAACCATGCCGGGTTGCATTGAATGCACCGATTCGGGCCGGAACAGAAACGAACTACCGATTCGGGCCAGAAACGAAACGAGCGCACCCAATCCAGTTTTTTGGACCAAATAGTGATGTTTTGGTTCGTTTTGGTTAGTTTCGTTACTGTGTAAAAACCATGCCAGTATAGCATTTGATGCACCGATTCTAGCCGGAAACGAAATGGACTACCGGTTAGGGCCAGAAAGGAAACAAACGCACCCAATCCACTTTTTTGGACCCAATAGGGATGTTTTGGTTCGTTTTGGTTAGTTTCGGTACTGTGGAAAAAACCATGCCGGTATAGCATTTAATACACCGATTCGGGCCGGAAACGAAAAGGACTACCGATTCGCGCCAAAAACGAAACGAACACACCCAATCCACTTTTTTGGACCCAATAGTGTTGTTGTGGTTCGTTTTGGTCAGTTTCATTAGTGTGCAAATAACCATGCGGAATAGCATTTAATGCACCGATTCGGGCCGGAAACGAAATGGACTACCGATTCGCGCCAAAAACGAAACGAACGCACCCAATCCACTTTTTTGGACCCAATAGTGTTATTGTGGTTCGTTTTGGTCAGTTTCATTACTGTGCAAAAAACCATGCCGGTATAGCATTTAATGCACCGATTCGGGCCGGAAACGAAATGAACTACCGATTCACGCCAGAAACGAAACGAATGCACTCAATCCACTTTTTTGGACCCAATAGTGATGTTTTGGTTCGTTTTGGTCAGTTTCGCTACTGTGCAAAAAACCATGCCGGGTTGCATTGAATGCACCGATTCGGGCCGGAACAGAAACGAACTACCGATTCGGGCCAGAAACGAAACGAGCGCACCCAATCCAGTTTTTTGGACCAAATAGTGATGTTTTGGTTTGTTTTGGTTAGTTTCGTTACTGTGTAAAAACCATGCCAGTATAGCATTTGATGCACCGATTCTGGCCGGAAACGAAATGGACTACCAGTTAGGGCCAGAAAGGAAACGAATGCACCCAATCCACTTTTTTGGACCCAATAGGGATGTTTTGGTTCGTTTTGGTTAGTTTCGGTACTGTGTAAAAAACCATGCCGGTATAGCATTTAATGCACCGATTCGGGCCGGAAACGAAAAGGACTACCGATTCGCGCCAAAAACGAAACGAACACACCCAATCCACTTTTTTGGACCCAATAGTGTTGTTGTGGTTCGTTTTGGTCAGTTTCATTAGTGTGCAAAAAACCATGCGGTATAGCATTTAATGCACCGATTCGGGCCGGAAACGAAATGGACTACCGATTCGCGCCAAAAACGAAACGAACGCACCCAATCCACTTTTTTGGACCCAATAGTGTTATTGTGGTTCGTTTTGGTCAGTTTCATTACTGTGCAAAAAACCATGCCGGTATAGCATTTAATGCACCGATTCGGGCCGGAAACGAAATGAACTACCGATTCACGCCAGAAACGAAACGAATGCACTCAATCCACTTTTTTGGACCCAATAGTGATGTTTTGGTTCGTTTTGGTCAGTTTCGCTACTGTGCAAAAAACCATGCCGGGTTGCATTGAATGCACCGATTCGGGCCGGAACAGAAACGAACTACCGATTCGGTCCAGAAACGAAACGAGCGCACCCAATCCAGTTTTTTGGACCAAATAGTGATGTTTTGGTTTGTTTTGGTTAGTTTCGTTACTGTGTAAAAACCATGCCAGTATAGCATTTGATGCACCGATTCTGGCCGGAAACGAAATGGACTACCGGTTAGGGCCAGAAAGGAAACGAATGCACCCAATCCACTTTTTTGGACCCAATAGGGATGTTTTGGTTCGTTTTGGTTAGTTTCGGTACTGTGTAAAAAACCATGCCGGTATAGCATTTAATGCACCGATTCGGGCCGGAAACGAAAAGGACTACCGATTCGCGCCAAAAACGAAACGAACACACCCAATCCACTTTTTTGGACCCAATAGTGTTGTTGTGGTTCGTTTTGGTCAGTTTCATTAGTGTGCAAAAAACCATGCGGTATAGCATTTAATGCACCGATTCGGGCCGGAAACGAAATGGACTACCGATTCGCGCCAAAAACGAAACGAACGCACCCAATCCACTTTTTTGGACCCAATAGTGTTATTGTGGTTCGTTTTGGTCAGTTTCATTACTGTGCAAAAAACCATGCCGGTATAGCATTTAATGCACCGATTCGGGTCGGAAACGAAATGAACTACCGATTCACGCCAGAAACGAAACGAACGCACTCAATCCAATTTTGGACCCAATAGTGATGTTTTGGTTCGTTTTGGTCAGTTTCGCTACTGTGCAAAAAACCATGCCGGGTTGCATTGAATGCACCGATTCGGGCCGGAACAGAAACGAACTACCGATTCGGGCCAGAAACGAAACGAGCGCACCCAATCCAATTTTTTGGACCAAATAGTTATGTTTTGGTTTGTTTTGGTTAGTTTCGTTACTGTGTAAAAACCATGCCAGTATAGCATTTGATGCACCGATTCTGGCCGGAAACGAAATGGACTACCGGTTAGGGCCAGAAAGGAAACGAACGCACCCAATCCACATTTTTGGACCCAATAGGGATGTTTTGGTTCGTTTTGGTTAGTTTCGGTACTGTGTAAAAAACCATGCCGGTATAGCATTTAATGCACCGATTCGGGCCGGAAACGAAAAGGACTACCGATTCGCGCCAAAAACGAAACGAACACACCCAATCCACTTTTTTGGACCCAATAGTGTTGTTGTGGTTCGTTTTGGTCAGTTTCATTAGTGTGCAAAAAACCATGCGGTATAGCATTTAATGCACCGATTCGGGCCGGAAACGAAATGGACTACCGATTCGCGCCAAAAACGAAACGAACGCACCCAATCCACTTTTTTGGACCCAATAGTGTTATTGTGGTTCGTTTTGGTCAGTTTCATTACTGTGCAAAAAACCATGCCGGTATAGCATTTAATGCACCGATTCGGGCCGGAAACGAAATGAACTACCGATTCACGCCAAAAACGAAACGAACGCACTCAATCCACTTTTTTGGACCAAATAGTGATGTTTTGGTTCGTTTTGGTCAGTTTCGCTACTGTGCAAAAAACCATGCCGGGTTGCATTGAATGCACCGATTCGGGCCGGAACAGAAACGAACTACCAATTCGGGCCAGAAACGAAACGAGCGCACCCAATCCAGTTTTTTGGACCAAATAGTGATGTTTTGGTTCGTTTTGGTTAGTTTCGTTACTGTGTAAAAACCATGCCAGTATAGCATTTGATGCACCGATTCTAGCCGGAAACGAAATGGACTACCGGTTAGGGCCAGAAAGGAAACAAACGCACCCAATCCACTTTTTTGGACCCAATAGGGATGTTTTGGTTCGTTTTGGTTAGTTTCGGTACTGTGGAAAAAACCATGCCGGTATAGCATTTAATGCACCGATTCGGGCCGGAAACGAAAAGGACTACCGATTCGCGCCAAAAACGAAACGAACACACCCAATCCACTTTTTTGGACCCAATAGTGTTGTTGTGGTTCGTTTTGGTCAGTTTCATTACTGTGCAAAAAACCATGCGGTATAGCATTTAATGCACCGATTCGGGCCGGAAACGAAACGAACGCACCCAATCCAGTTTTTTGGACCAAATAGTGATGTTTTGGTTCGTTTTGGTTAGTTTCGTTACTGTGTAAAAAACCATGCCAATATAGCATTTGATGCACCGATTCGGGCCGGAAACGAAATGGACTACCGGTTCGGGCCAGAAATGAAACGAACGCACCCAATCCACTTTTCGGACCAAATAGGGATGTTTTGGTTCGTTTTGGTTAGTTTCGGTACTGTGTAAAAAACCATGCCGGTATAGCATTTAATGCACCGATTCGGGCCGGAAACGAAAAGGACTACCGATTCACGCCAAAAACGAAACGAACGCACCCAATCCATTTTTCTGGACCAAAAAGGGATGTTTTGGTTCGTTTTGGTTAGTTTCGGTACTGTGTAAAAACCATGCCGGTATAGCATTTAATGCATCGATTCGGGCCGAAAATGAAAATGACTACCGATTCGCGCCAGAAACGAAACGAACGCACCCAATCCACTTTTTTGGACCCAATAGTGTTGTTGTTGGTCGTTTTGGTCAGTTTCATTAGTGTGCAAAAAACCATGCGGTATAGCATTTAATGCACCGATTCGGGCAGGAAACGAAATGAACTACCGATTCGCGCCAAAATCGAAACGAACGCACCCAATCCACTTTTTTGGACCCTATAGTGATGTTTTGGTTCGTTTTGGTCAGTTTCGCTACTGTGCAAAAAACCATGCCGGGTTGCATTGAATGCACCGATTCGGGCCGGAACCGAAACGAACTACCGATTCGGTCCAGAAACGAAACGAGCGCACCCAATCCAGTTTTTTGGACCAAATAGTGATGTTTTGGTTCATTTTGGTTAGTGTCGTTACTGTGTAAAAACCATGCAAGTATAGCATTTGATGCACCGATTCTGGCCGGAAACGAAATGGACTACCGGTTAGGGCCAGAAAGGAAACGAACGCACCCAATCCACTTTTTTGGACCCAATAGGGACGTTTTGGTTCGTTTTGGTTAGTTTCGGTACTGTGTAAAAAACCATGCCGGTATAGCATTTAATGCACCGATTCGGGCCGGAAACGAAAAGGACTACCGATTCGCGCCAAAAACGAAACGAACACACCCAATCCACTTTTTTGGACCCAATAGTGTTGTTGTGGTTCGTTTTGGTCAGTTTCATTACTGTGCAAAAAACCATGCCGGTATAGCATTTAATGCACCGATTCGGGCCGGAAACGAAATGGACTACCGATTCGCGCCAAAAATGAAACGAACGCACCCAATCCACTTTTTTGGACCCAATAGTGTTGTTGTGGTTCGTTTTGGTCAGTTTCATTACTGTGCAAAAAACCATGCCGGTATAGCATTTAATGCACCGAGTCGGGCAGGAAACGAAATGAACTACCGATTCGCGCCAAAACCGAAACGAATGCACCCAATCCACTTTTTTGGACCCAATAGTGATGTTTTGGTTCGTTTTGGTCAGTTTCGCTACTGTGCAAAAAACCATGCCGGGTTGCATTGAATGCACCGATTTGGGTCGGAACTGAAACGAACTACCGATTCGGGCCAGAAACGAAACGAGCGCACCCAATCCAGTTTTTTGGACCAAATAGTGATGTTTTGGTTCGTTTTGGTTAGTTTCGTTACTTTGTAAAAAACATGCCAGTATAGCATTTGATGCACCGATTCTGGCCGGAAACGAAATGGACTACCGGTTCGGGCCAGAAAGGAAACGAACGCACCCAATCCACTTTTTTGGACCCAATAGGGATGTTTTGGTTTGTTTTGGTTAGTTTCGGTACTGTGTAAAAAACAATAACGGTATAGCATTTAATGCACCGATTCGGGCCGGAAACGAAACGAACTACCGATTCGGGCCAGAAACGAAACGAGCGCACCCAATCCAGTTTTTTGGACCAAATAGTGATGTTTTGGTTCGTTTTGGTTAGTTTCATTACTGTGTAAAAAACCATGCCAATATAGCATTTGATGAACCGATTCGGGCCGTAAACGAAATGGACTACCGGTTCGGGCCAGAAATGAAACGAACGCACCGAATCCACTTTTTGGACCAAATAGGGATGTTTTGGTTCGTTTTGGTTAGTTTCGGTACTGTGTAAAAAACCATGCCGGTATAGCATTTAATGCACCGATTTGGGCCGGAAACGAAAAAGACTACCGATTCACGCCAAAAACGAAACGAACGCACCCAATCCACTTTTCGGGACCAAATAGGGATGTTTTGGTTCGTTTTGGTCAGTTTCGCTACTGTGCAAAAAACCATGCCGGGTTGCATTGAATGCACCGATTCGGGCCGGAACCGAAACGAACTACCGATTCGGGCCAGAAACGAAACGAGCGCACCCAATCTAGTTTTTTGGACCAAATAGTGATGTTTTGGTTCGTTTTGGTTAGTTTCATTACTGTGTAAAAACCATGCCAGTATAGCATTTGATCCACCGATTCTGGCCGGAAACGAAATGGACTACCGGTTCAGGCCAGAAAGGAAACGAACGCACCCAATCCACTTTTTTTGGACCCAATAGGGATGTTTTGGTTCATTTTGGTTAGTTTCGGTACTGTGTAAAAAACCATGCCGGTATAGCATTTAATGCACCGATTCGGGCCGGAAACGAAAAGGACTACCGATTCGCGCCAAAAAACGAAACGAACACACCCAATCCACTTCTTTGGACCCAATAGTGTTGTTGTGGTTCGTTTTGGTCAGTTTCATTACTGTGCAAAAAACCATGCGGTATAGCATTTAATGCACCGATTCGGGCCGGAAACGAAACGAACGCACCCAATCCAGTTTTTTGGACCAAATAGTGATGTTTTGGTTCGTTTTGGTTAGTTTCGTTACTGTGTAAAAAACCATGCCAATATAGCATTTGATGCACCGATTCGGGCCGGAAACGAAATGGACTACCGGTTCGGGCCAGAAATGAAACGAACGCACCCAATCCACTTTTCGGACCAAATAGGGATGTTTTGGTTCGTTTTGGTTAGTTTCGGTACTGTGTAAAAAACCATGCCGGTATAGCATTTAATGCACCGATTCGGGCCGGAAACGAAAAGGACTACCGATTCACGCCAAAAACGAAACGAACGCACCCAATCCATTTTTCTGGACCAAAAAGGGATGTTTTGGTTCGTTTTGGTTAGTTTCGGTACTGTGTAAAAACCATGCCGGTATAGCATTTAATGCATCGATTCGGGCCGAAAATGAAAATGACTACCGATTCGCGCCAGAAACGAAACGAACGCACCCAATCCACTTTTTTGGACCCAATAGTGTTGTTGTTGGTCGTTTTGGTCAGTTTCATTAGTGTGCAAAAAACCATGCGGTATAGCATTTAATGCACCGATTCGGGCAGGAAACGAAATGAACTACCGATTCGCGCCAAAATCGAAACGAACGCACCCAATCCACTTTTTTGGACCCTATAGTGATGTTTTGGTTCGTTTTGGTCAGTTTCGCTACTGTGCAAAAAACCATGCCGGGTTGCATTGAATGCACCGATTCGGGCCGGAACCGAAACGAACTACCGATTCGGTCCAGAAACGAAACGAGCGCACCCAATCCAGTTTTTTGGACCAAATAGTGATGTTTTGGTTCATTTTGGTTAGTGTCGTTACTGTGTAAAAACCATGCAAGTATAGCATTTGATGCACCGATTCTGGCCGGAAACGAAATGGACTACCGGTTAGGGCCAGAAAGGAAACGAACGCACCCAATCCACTTTTTTGGACCCAATAGGGACGTTTTGGTTCGTTTTGGTTAGTTTCGGTACTGTGTAAAAAACCATGCCGGTATAGCATTTAATGCACCGATTCGGGCCGGAAACGAAAAGGACTACCGATTCGCGCCAAAAACGAAACGAACACACCCAATCCACTTTTTTGGACCCAATAGTGTTGTTGTGGTTCGTTTTGGTCAGTTTCATTACTGTGCAAAAAACCATGCCGGTATAGCATTTAATGCACCGATTCGGGCCGGAAACGAAATGGACTACCGATTCGCGCCAAAAATGAAACGAACGCACCCAATCCACTTTTTTGGACCCAATAGTGTTGTTGTGGTTCGTTTTGGTCAGTTTCATTACTGTGCAAAAAACCATGCCGGTATAGCATTTAATGCACCGAGTCGGGCAGGAAACGAAATGAACTACCGATTCGCGCCAAAACCGAAACGAATGCACCCAATCCACTTTTTTGGACCCAATAGTGATGTTTTGGTTCGTTTTGGTCAGTTTCGCTACTGTGCAAAAAACCATGCCGGGTTGCATTGAATGCACCGATTTGGGTCGGAACTGAAACGAACTACCGATTCGGGCCAGAAACGAAACGAGCGCACCCAATCCAGTTTTTTGGACCAAATAGTGATGTTTTGGTTCGTTTTGGTTAGTTTCGTTACTTTGTAAAAAACATGCCAGTATAGCATTTGATGCACCGATTCTGGCCGGAAACGAAATGGACTACCGGTTCGGGCCAGAAAGGAAACGAACGCACCCAATCCACTTTTTTGGACCCAATAGGGATGTTTTGGTTTGTTTTGGTTAGTTTCGGTACTGTGTAAAAAACAATAACGGTATAGCATTTAATGCACCGATTCGGGCCGGAAACGAAACGAACTACCGATTCGGGCCAGAAACGAAACGAGCGCACCCAATCCAGTTTTTTGGACCAAATAGTGATGTTTTGGTTCGTTTTGGTTAGTTTCATTACTGTGTAAAAAACCATGCCAATATAGCATTTGATGAACCGATTCGGGCCGTAAACGAAATGGACTACCGGTTCGGGCCAGAAATGAAACGAACGCACCGAATCCACTTTTTGGACCAAATAGGGATGTTTTGGTTCGTTTTGGTTAGTTTCGGTACTGTGTAAAAAACCATGCCGGTATAGCATTTAATGCACCGATTTGGGCCGGAAACGAAAAAGACTACCGATTCACGCCAAAAACGAAACGAACGCACCCAATCCACTTTTCGGGACCAAATAGGGATGTTTTGGTTCGTTTTGGTTAGTTTCGGTACTGTGTAAAAACCATGCCGGTATAGCATTTAATGCATCGATTCGGGCCGAAAACAAAAAGGACTATCGATTCGCGCCAGAAACGAAACGAACGCATCCAATCCATTTTTTTGGACCCAATAGTGTTGTTGTTGGTCGTTTTGGTCAGTTTCATTACTGTGCAAAAAACCATGCCGGTATAGCATTTAATGCACCGAGTCGGGCAGGAAACGAAATGAACTACCGATTCGCGCCAAAACCGAAACGAACGCACCCAATCCACTTTTTTGGACCCAATAGTGATGTTTTGGTTCGTTTTGGTCAGTTTCGCTACTGTGCAAAAAACCATGCCGGGTTGCATTGAATGCACCGATTCGGGCCGGAACCGAAACGAACTACCGATTCGGGCCAGAAACGAAACGAGCGCACCCAATCCAGTTTTTTGGACCAAATAGTGATGTTTTGGTTCGTTTTGGTTAGTTTCGTTACTGTGTAAAAAACCATGCAATTATAGCATTTGATGCACCGATTCGGGCCGGAAATGAAATGGACTACCGGTTCGGGCCAGAAATGAAACGAACGCACCCAATCAACTTTTTGGACCAAATAGGGATGTTTTGGTTCGTTTTGGTTAGTTTCGGTACTGTGTAAAAAACCATGCCGGTATAGCATTTAATGCACCGATTCGGGCCGGAAACGAAAAGGACTACCGATTCACGCCAAAAACGAAACGAACGCACCCAATCCACTTTTCTGGACCAAATAGGGATGATTTGGTTCGTTTTGGTTAGTTTCGGTACTGTGTAAAAACCATGCCGGTATAGCATTTAATGCATCGATTCGGGCCAAAAACGAAAATTACTACCGATTCGCGCCAGAAACGAAACGAACGCACCCAATCCACTTTTTTGGACCCAATAGTGTTGTTGTTGGTCGTTTTGGTCAGTTTCATTACTGTGCAAAAAACCATGCTGGTATAGCATTTAATGCACCGAGTCGGGCAGGAAACGAAATGAACTACCGATTCGCGCCAAAACCGAAACGAACGCACCCAATCCACTTTTTTGGACCCAATAGTGATGTTTTGGTTCGTTTTGGTCAGTTTCGCTACTGTGCAAAAAACCATGCCGGGTTGCATTGAATGCACCGATTCGGGCCGGAACCGAAACGAACTACCGATTCGGGCCAGAAACGAAACGAGCGCACCCAATCCAGTTTTTTGGACCAAATAGTGATGTTTTGGTTCGTTTTGGTTAGTTTCGTTACTGTGTAAAAAACCATGCAATTATAGCATTTGATGCACCGATTCGGGCCGGAAACGAAATGGACTACCGGTTCGGGCCAGAAATGAAACGAACGCACCCAATCAACTTTTTGGACCAAATAGGGATGTTTTGGTTCGTTTTGGTTAGTTTCGGTACTGTGTAAAAAACCATGCCGGTATAGCATTTAATGCACCGATTCGGGCCGGAAACGAAAAGGACTACCGATTCACGCCAAAAACGAAACGAACGCACCCAATCCACTTTTCTGGACCAAATAGGGATGTTTTGGTTCGTTTTGGTTAGTTTCGGTACTGTGTAAAAACCATGCCGGTATAGCATTTAATGCATCGATTCGGGCCAAAAACGAAAATGACTACCGATTCGCGCCAGAAACGAAACGAACGCACCCAATCCACTTTTTTGGACCCAATAGTGTTGTTGTTGGTCGTTTTGGTCAGTTTCATTCTGTGCAAAAAACCATGCTGGTATAGCATTTAATGCACCGAGTCGGGCAGGAAACGAAATGAACTACCGATTCGCGCCAAAACCGAAACGAACGCACCCAATCCACTTTTTTGGACCCAATAGTGATGTTTTGGTTCGTTTTGGTCAGTTTCGCTACTGTGCAAAAAACCATGCCGGGTTGCATTGAATGCACCGATTCGGGTCGGAACCGAAACGAACTACCGATTCGAGCCAGAAACGAAACGAGCGCACCCAATCCAGTTTTTTGGACCAAATAGTGATGTTTTGGTTCGTTTTGGTTAGTTTTGTTACTTTGTAAAAAACATGCCAGTATAGCATTTGATGCACCGATTCTGGCCGGAAACGAAATGGACTACCGGTTCGGGCCAGAAAGGAAACAAACGCACCCAATCCACTTTTTTGGACCCAATAGGGATGTTTTGGTTTGTTTTGGTTAGTTTCGGTACTTTGTAAAAAACAATAACGGTATAGCATTTAATGCACCGTTTCGGGCCGGAAACGAAACGAACTACCGATTCGGGCCAGAAACGAAACGAGCGCACCCAATCCAGTTTTTTGGACCAAATAGTGATGTTTTGGTTCGTTTTGGTTAGTTTCGGTACTGTGTAAAAAACCATGCCGGTATAGCATTTAATGCACCGATTCGGGCCGGAAACGAAAAGGACTAACGATTCGCGCCAAAAACGAAACGAACACACCCAATCCACTTTTTTGGACCCAATAGTGTTGTTGTGGTTCGTTTTGGTCAGTTTGATTACTGTGCAAAAAACCATGCCGGTATAGCATTTAATGCACCGATTTGGGCCGGAAAAGAAAAGGACTACCGATTCACGCCAAAAACGAAACGAACGCACCCAATCCACTTTTCGGGACCAAATAGGGATGTTTTGGTTCGTTTTGGTTAGTTTCGGTACTGTGTAAAAACCATGCCGGTATAGCATTTAATGCATCGATTCGGGCCGAAAACAAAAAGGACTATCGATTCGCGCCAGAAACGAAACGAACGCACCCAATCCACTTTTTTCGACCCAATAGTGTTGTTGTTGGTCGTTTTGGTCAGTTTCATTACTGTGCAAAAAACCATGCCGGTATAGCATTTAATGCACCGAGTCGGGCAGGAAACGAAATGAACTACCGATTCGCGCCAAAACCGAAACGAACGCACCCAATCCACTTTTTTGGACCCAATAGTGATGTTTTGGTTCGTTTTGGTCAGTTTTGCTACTGTGCAAAAAACCATGCCGGGTTGCATTGAATGCACCGATTCGGGCCGGAACAGAAACGAACTACCGATTCGGGCCAGAAACGAAACGAGCGCACCCAATCCTGTTTTTTGGACCAAATAGTGATGTTTTGGTTCGTTTTGGTTAGTTTCGTTACTTTGTAAAAAACATGCCAGTATAGCATTTGATGCACCGATTCTGGCCGGAAACGAAATGGACTACCGGTTCGGGCCAGAAAGGAAACGAACGCACCCAATCCACTTTTTTGGACCCAATAGGGATGTTTTGGTTTGTTTTGGTTAGTTTCGGTACTGTGTAAAAAACAATAACGGTATAGCATTTAATGCACCGATTCGGGCCGGAAACGAAACGAACTACCGATTCGGGCCAGAAACGAAACGAGCGCACCCAATCCAGTTTTTTGGACCAAATAGTGATGTTTTGGTTCGTTTTGGTTAGTTTCATTACTGTGTAAAAAACCATGCCAATATAGCATTTGATGAACCGATTCGGGCCGGAAACGAAATGGACTACCGGTTCGGGCCAGAAATGAAACGAACGCACCGAATCCACTTTTTGGACCAAATAGGGATGTTTTGGTTCGTTTTGGTTAGTTTCGGTACTGTGTAAAAAACCATGCCGGTATAGCATTTAATGCACCGATTTGGGCCGGAAACGAAAAAGACTACCGATTCACGCCAAAAACGAAACGAACGCACCCAATCCACTTTTCGGGACCAAATAGGGATGTTTTGGTTCGTTTTGGTTAGTTTCGGTACTGTGTAAAAACCATGCCGGTATAGCATTTAATGCATCGATTCGGGCCGAAAACAAAAAGGACTATCGATTCGCGCCAGAAACGAAACGAACGCACCCAATCCACTTTTTTCGACCCAATAGTGTTGTTGTTGGTCGTTTTGGTCAGTTTCATTACTGTGCAAAAAACCATGCCGGTATAGCATTTAATGCACCGAGTCGGGCAGGAAACGAAATGAACTACCGATTCGCGCCAAAACCGAAACGAACGCACCCAATCCACTTTTTTGGACCCAATAGTGATGTTTTGGTTCGTTTTGGTCAGTTTTGCTACTGTGCAAAAAACCATGCCGGGTTGCATTGAATGCACCGATTCGGGCCGGAACAGAAACGAACTACCGATTCGGGCCAGAAACGAAACGAGCGCACCCAATCCAGTTTTTTGGACCAAATAGTGATGTTTTGGTTCGTTTTGGTTAGTTTCGTTACTTTGTAAAAAACATGCCAGTATAGCATTTGATGCACCGATTCTGGCCGGAAACGAAATGGACTACCGGTTCGGGCCAGAAAGGAAACGAACGCACCCAATCCACTTTTTTGGACCCAATAGGGATGTTTTGGTTTGTTTTGGTTAGTTTCGGTACTGTGTAAAAAACAATAACGGTATAGCATTTAATGCACCGATTCGGGCCGGAAACGAAACGAACTACCGATTCGGGCCAGAAACGAAACGAGCGCACCCAATCCAGTTTTTTGGACCAAATAGTGATGTTTTGGTTCGTTTTGGTTAGTTTCATTACTGTGTAAAAAACCATGCCAATATAGCATTTGATGAACCGATTCGGGCCGGAAACGAAATGGACTACCGGTTCGGGCCAGAAATGAAACGAACGCACCGAATCCACTTTTTGGACCAAATAGGGATGTTTTGGTTCGTTTTGGTTAGTTTCGGTACTGTGTAAAAAACCATGCCGGTATAGCATTTAATGCACCGATTTGGGCCGGAAACGAAAAAGACTACCGATTCACGCCAAAAACGAAACGAACGCACCCAATCCACTTTTCGGGACCAAATAGGGATGTTTTGGTTCGTTTTGGTTAGTTTCGGTACAGTGTAAAAACCATGCCGGTATAGCATTTAATGCATCGATTCGGGCCGAAAACAAAAAGGACTATCGATTCGCGCCAGAAACGAAACAAACGCACCCAATCCATTTTTTTGGACCCAATAGTGTTGTTGTTGGTCGTTTTGGTCAGTTTCATTACTGTGCAAAAAACCATGCCGGTATAGCATTTAATGCACCGAGTCGGGCAGGAAACGAAATGAACTACCGATTCGCGCCAAAACCGAAACGAACGCACCCAATCCACTTTTTTGGACCCAATAGTGATGTTTTGGTTCGTTTTGGTCAGTTTCGCTACTGTGCAAAAAACCATGCCGGGTTGCATTGAATGCACCGATTCGGGCCGGAACCGAAACGAACTACCGATTCGGGCCAGAAACGAAACGAGCGCACCCAATCCAGTTTTTTGGACCAAATAGTGATGTTTTGGTTCGTTTTGGTTAGTTTCGTTACTGTGTAAAAAACCATGCCGGTATAGCATTTAATGCACCGATTCGAGCCGGAAACGAAAAGGACTACCGATTCACGCCAAAAACGAAACGAACGCACCCAATCCACTTTTCTGGACCAAATAGGGATGTTTTGGTTCGTTTTGGTTAGTTTCGGTACTGTGTAAAAACCATGCCGGTATAGCATTTAATGCATCGATTCGGGCCAAAAACGAAAATGACTACCGATTCGCGCCAGAAACGAAACGAACGCACCCAATCCACTTTTTTGGACCCAATAGTGTTGTTGTTGGTCGTTTTGGTCAGTTTCATTCTGTGCAAAAAACCATGCTGGTATAGCATTTAATGCACCGAGTCGGGCAGGAAACGAAATGAACTACCGATTCGCGCCAAAACCGAAACGAACGCACCCAATCCACTTTTTTGGACCCAATAGTGATGTTTTGGTTCGTTTTGGTCAGTTTCGCTACTGTGCAAAAAACCATGCCGGGTTGCATTGAATGCACCGATTCGGGTCGGAACCGAAACGAACTACCGATTCGGGCCAGAAACGAAACGAGCGCACCCAATCCAGTTTTTTGGACCAAATAGTGATGTTTTGGTTCGTTTTGGTTAGTTTTGTTACTTTGTAAAAAACATGCCAGTATAGCATTTGATGCACCGATTCTGGCCGGAAACGAAATGGACTACCGGTTCGGGCCAGAAAGGAAACAAACGCACCCAATCCACTTTTTTGGACCCAATAGGGATGTTTTGGTTTGTTTTGGTTAGTTTCGGTACTTTGTAAAAAACAATAACGGTATAGCATTTAATGCACCGTTTCGGGCCGGAAACGAAACGAACTACCGATTCGGGCCAGAAACGAAACGAGCGCACCCAATCCAGTTTTTTGGACCAAATAGTGATGTTTTGGTTCGTTTTGGTTAGTTTCGGTACTGTGTAAAAAACCATGCCGGTATAGCATTTAATGCACCGATTCGGGCCGGAAACGAAAAGGACTAACGATTCGCGCCAAAAACGAAACGAACACACCCAATCCACTTTTTTGGACCCAATAGTGTTGTTGTGGTTCGTTTTGGTCAGTTTCATTACTGTGCAAAAAACCATGCCAATATAGCATTTGATGAACCGATTCGGGCCGGGAACGAAATGGACTACCGGTTCGGGCCAGAAATGAAACGAACGCACCGAATCCACTTTTTGGACCAAATAGGGATGTTTTGGTTCGTTTTGGTTAGTTTCGGTACTGTGTAAAAAACCATGCCGGTATAGCATTTAATGCACCGATTTGGGCCGGAAACGAAAAAGACTACCGATTCACGCCAAAAACGAAACGAACGCACCCAATCCACTTTTCGGGACCAAATAGGGATGTTTTGGTTCGTTTTGGTTAGTTTCGGTACTGTGTAAAAACCATGCCGGTATAGCATTTAATGCATCGATTCGGGCCGAAAACAAAAAGGACTATCGATTCGCGCCAGAAACGAAACGAACGCACCCAATCCACTTTTTTCGACCCAATAGTGTTGTTGTTGGTCGTTTTGGTCAGTTTTGCTACTGTGCAAAAAACCATGCCGGGTTGCATTGAATGCACCGATTCGGGCCGGAACAGAAACGAACTACCGATTCGGGCCAGAAACGAAACGAGCGCACCCAATCCAGTTTTTTGGACCAAATAGTGATGTTTTGGTTCGTTTTGGTTAGTTTCGTTACTTTGTAAAAAACATGCCAGTATAGCATTTGATGCACCGATTCTGGCCGGAAACGAAATGCACTACCGGTTCGGGCCAGAATGGAAACGAACGCACCCAATCCACTTTTTTGGACCCAATAGGGATGTTTTGGTTTGTTTTGGTTAGTTTCGGTACTGTGTAAAAAACAATAACGGTATAGCATTTAATGCACCGATTCGGGCCGGAAACGAAACGAACTACCGATTCGGGCCAGAAACGAAACGAGCGCACCCAATCCAGTTTTTTGGACCAAATAGTGATGTTTTGGTTCGTTTTGGTTAGTTTCATTACTGTGTAAAAAACCATGCCAATATAGCATTTGATGAACCGATTCGGGCCGGAAACGAAATGGACTACCGGTTCGGGCCAGAAATGAAACGAACGCACCGAATCCACTTTTTGGACCAAATAGGGATGTTTTGGTTCGTTTTGGTTAGTTTCGGTACTGTGTAAAAAACCATGCCGGTATAGCATTTAATGCACCGATTTGGGCCGGAAACGAAAAAGACTACCGATTCACGCCAAAAACGAAACGAACGCACCCAATCCACTTTTTTCGACCCAATAGTGTTGTTGTTGGTCGTTTTGGTCAGTTTCATTACTGTGCAAAAAACCATGCCGGTATAGCATTTAATGCACCGAGTCGGGCAGGAAACGAAATGAACTACCGATTCGCGCCAAAACCGAAACGAACGCACCCAATCCACTTTTTTGGACCCAATAGTGATGTTTTGGTTCGTTTTGGTCAGTTTTGCTACTGTGCAAAAAACCATGCCGGGTTGCATTGAATGCACCGATTCGGGCCGGAACAGAAACGAACTACCGATTCGGGCCAGAAACGAAACGAGCGCACCCAATCCAGTTTTTTGGACCAAATAGTGATGTTTTGGTTCGTTTTGGTTAGTTTCGTTACTTTGTAAAAAACATGCCAGTATAGCATTTGATGCACCGATTCTGGCCGGAAACGAAATGGACTACCGGTTCGGGCCAGAAAGGAAACGAACGCACCCAATCCACTTTTTTTGGACCCAATAGGGATGTTTTGGTTTGTTTTGGTTAGTTTCGGTACTGTGTAAAAAACAATAACGGTATAGCATTTAATGCACCGATTCGGGCCGGAAACGAAACAAACTACCGATTCGGGCCAGAAACGAAACGAGCGCACCCAATCCAGTTTTTTGGACCAAATAGTGATGTTTTGGTTCGTTTTGGTTAGTTTCATTACTGTGTAAAAAACCATGCCGGTATAGCATTTAATGCACCGATTTGGGCCGGAAAAGAAAAGGACTACCGATTCACGCCAAAAACGAAACGAACGCACCCAATCCACTTTTCGGGACCAAATAGGGATGTTTTGGTTCGTTTTGGTTAGTTTCGGTACTGTGTAAAAACCATGCCGGTATAGCATTTAATGCATCGATTCGGGCCGAAAACAAAAAGGACTATCGATTCGCGCCAGAAACGAAACGAACGCACCCAATCCACTTTTTTCGACCCAATAGTGTTGTTGTTGGTCGTTTTGGTCAGTTTCATTACTGTGCAAAAAACCATGCCGGTATAGCATTTAATGCACCGAGTCGGGCAGGAAACGAAATGAACTACCGATTCGCGCCAAAACCGAAACGAACGCACCCAATCCACTTTTTTGGACCCAATAGTGATGTTTTGGTTCGTTTTGGTCAGTTTTGCTACTGTGCAAAAAACCATGCCGGGTTGCATTGAATGCACCGATTCGGGCCGGAACAGAAACGAACTACCGATTCGGGCCAGAAACGAAACGAGCGCACCCAATCCAGTTTTTTGGACCAAATAGTGATGTTTTGGTTCGTTTTGGTTAGTTTCGTTACTTTGTAAAAAACATGCCAGTATAGCATTTGATGCACCGATTCTGGCCGGAAACGAAATGGACTACCGGTTCGGGCCAGAAAGGAAACGAACGCACCCAATCCACTTTTTTGGACCCAATAGGGATGTTTTGGTTTGTTTTGGTTAGTTTCGGTACTGTGTAAAAAACAATAACGGTATAGCATTTAATGCACCGATTCGGGCCGGAAACGAAACGAACTACCGATTCGGGCCAGAAACGAAACGAGCGCACCCAATCCAGTTTTTTGGACCAAATAGTGATGTTTTGGTTCGTTTTGGTTAGTTTCATTACTGTGTAAAAAACCATGCCAATATAGCATTTGATGAACCGATTCGGGCCGGAAACGAAATGGACTACCGGTTCGGGCCAGAAATGAAACGAACGCACCGAATCCACTTTTTGGACCAAATAGGGATGTTTTGGTTCGTTTTGGTTAGTTTCGGTACTGTGTAAAAAACCATGCCGGTATAGCATTTAATGCACCGATTTGGGCCGGAAACGAAAAAGACTACCGATTCACGCCAAAAACGAAACGAACGCACCCAATCCACTTTTCGGGACCAAATAGGGATGTTTTGGTTCGTTTTGGTTAGTTTCGGTACTGTGTAAAAACCATGCCGGTATAGCATTTAATGCATCGATTCGGGCCGAAAACAAAAAGGACTATCGATTCGCGCCAGAAACGAAACGAACGCACCCAATCCACTTTTTTCGACCCAATAGTGTTGTTGTTGGTCGTTTTGGTCAGTTTCATTACTGTGCAAAAAACCATGCCGGTATAGCATTTAATGCACCGAGTCGGGCAGGAAACGAAATGAACTACCGATTCGCGCCAAAACCGAAACGAACGCACCCAATCCACTTTTTTGGACCCAATAGTGATGTTTTGGTTCGTTTTGGTCAGTTTTGCTACTGTGCAAAAAACCATGCCGGGTTGCATTGAATGCACCGATTCGGGCCGGAACAGAAACGAACTACCGATTCGGGCCAGAAACGAAACGAGCGCACCCAATCCAGTTTTTTGGACCAAATAGTGATGTTTTGGTTCGTTTTGGTTAGTTTCGTTACTTTGTAAAAAACATGCCAGTATAGCATTTGATGCACCGATTCTGGCCGGAAACGAAATGGACTACCGGTTCGGGCCAGAAAGGAAACGAACGCACCCAATCCACTTTTTTGGACCCAATAGGGATGTTTTGGTTTGTTTTGGTTAGTTTCGGTACTGTGTAAAAAACAATAACGGTATAGCATTTAATGCACCGATTCGGGCCGGAAACGAAACGAACTACCGATTCGGGCCAGAAACGAAACGAGCGCACCCAATCCAGTTTTTTGGACCAAATAGTGATGTTTTGGTTCGTTTTGGTTAGTTTCATTACTGTGTAAAAAACCATGCCAATATAGCATTTGATGAACCGATTCGGGCCGGAAACGAAATGGACTACCGGTTCGGGCCAGAAATGAAACGAACGCACCGAATCCACTTTTTGGACCAAATAGGGATGTTTTGGTTCGTTTTGGTTAGTTTCGGTACTGTGTAAAAAACCATGCCGGTATAGCATTTAATGCACCGATTTGGGCCGGAAACGAAAAAGACTACCGATTCACGCCAAAAACGAAACGAACGCACCCAATCCACTTTTCGGGACCAAATAGGGATGTTTTGGTTCGTTTTGGTTAGTTTCGGTACTGTGTAAAAACCATGCCGGTATAGCATTTAATGCATCGATTCGGGCCGAAAACAAAAAGGACTATCGATTCGCGCCAGAAACGAAACAAACGCACCCAATCCATTTTTTTGGACCCAATAGTGTTGTTGTTGGTCGTTTTGGTCAGTTTCATTACTGTGCAAAAAACCATGCCGGTATAGCATTTAATGCACCGAGTCGGGCAGGAAACGAAATGAACTACCGATTCGCGCCAAAACCGAAACGAACGCACCCAATCCACTTTTTTGGACCCAATAGTGATGTTTTGGTTCGTTTTGGTCAGTTTCGCTACTGTGCAAAAAACCATGCCGGGTTGCATTGAATGCACCGATTCGGGCCGGAACCGAAACGAACTACCGATTCGGGCCAGAAACGAAACGAGCGCACCCAATCCAGTTTTTTGGACCAAATAGTGATGTTTTGGTTCGTTTTGGTTAGTTTCGTTACTGTGTAAAAAACCATGCAATTATAGCATTTGATGCACCGATTCGGGCCGGAAACGAAATGGACTACCGGTTAGGGCCAGAAAGGAAACGAACGCACCCAATCCACTTTTTTGGACCCAATAGGGACGTTTTGGTTCGTTTTGGTTAGTTTCGGTACTGTGTAAAAAACCATGCCGGTATAGCATTTAATGCACCGATTCGGGCCGGAAACGAAAAGGACTACCGATTCGCGCCAAAAACGAAACGAACACACCCAATCCACTTTTTTGGACCCAATAGTGTTGTTGTGGTTCGTTTTGGTCAGTTTCATTGCTGTGCAAAAAACCATGCCGGTATAGCATTTAATGCACCGATTCGGGCCGGAACCGAAACGAACTACCGATTCGGGCCAGAAACGAAACGAACGCACTCAATCCACTTTTTTGGACCCAATAGTGATGTTTTGGTTCATTTTGGTCAGTTTCGCTACTGTGCAAAAAACCATGCCGGGTTGCATTGAATGCACCGATTCGGGCCGGAACAGAAACGAACTACCGATTCGGGCCAGAAACGAAACGAGCGCACCCAATCCAGTTTTTTGGACCAAATAGTGATGTTTTGGTTCGTTTTGGTTAGTTTCGTTACTTTGTAAAAAACATGCCAGTATAGCATTTGATGCACCGATTCTGGCCGGAAACGAAATGGACTACCGGTTCGGGCCAGAAAGGAAACGAACGCACCCAATCCACTTTTTTGGACCCAATAGGGATGTTTTGGTTTGTTTTGGTTAGTTTCGGTACTGTGTAAAAAACAATAACGGTATAGCATTTAATGCACCGATTCGGGCCGGAAACGAAACGAACTACCGATTCGGGCCAGAAACGAAACGAGCGCACCCAATCCAGTTTTTTGGACCAAATAGTGATGTTTTGGTTCGTTTTGGTTAGTTTCATTACTGTGTAAAAAACCATGCCAATATAGCATTTGATGAACCGATTCGGGCCGGAAACGAAATGGACTACCGGTTCGGGCCAGAAATGAAACGAACGCACCGAATCCACTTTTTGGACCAAATAGGGATGTTTTGGTTCGTTTTGGTTAGTTTCGGTACTGTGTAAAAAACCATGCCGGTATAGCATTTAATGCACCGATTTGGGCCGGAAACGAAAAAGACTACCGATTCACGCCAAAAACGAAACGAACGCACCCAATCCACTTTTCGGGACCAAATAGGGATGTTTTGGTTCGTTTTGGTTAGTTTCGGTACTGTGTAAAAACCATGCCGGTATAGCATTTAATGCATCGATTCGGGCCGAAAACAAAAAGGACTATCGATTCGCGCCAGAAACGAAACAAACGCACCCAATCCATTTTTTTGGACCCAATAGTGTTGTTGTTGGTCGTTTTGGTCAGTTTCATTACTGTGCAAAAAACCATGCCGGTATAGCATTTAATGCACCGAGTCGGGCAGGAAACGAAATGAACTACCGATTCGCGCCAAAACCGAAACGAACGCACCCAATCCACTTTTTTGGACCCAATAGTGATGTTTTGGTTCGTTTTGGTCAGTTTCGCTACTGTGCAAAAAACCATGCCGGGTTGCATTGAATGCACCGATTCGGGCCGGAACCGAAACGAACTACCGATTCGGGCCAGAAACGAAACGAGCGCACCCAATCCAGTTTTTTGGACCAAATAGTGATGTTTTGGTTCGTTTTGGTTAGTTTCGTTACTGTGTAAAAAACCATGCAATTATAGCATTTGATGCACCGATTCGGGCCGGAAACGAAATGGACTACCAGTTAGGGCCAGAAAGGAAACGAACGCACCCAATCCACTTTTTTGGACCCAATAGGGACGTTTTGGTTCGTTTTGGTTAGTTTCGGTACTGTGTAAAAAACCAAGCCGGTATAGCATTTAATGCACCGATTCGGGCCGGAAACGAAAAGGACTACCGATTCGCGCCAAAAACGAAACGAACACACCCAATCCACTTTTTTGGACCCAATAGTGTTGTTGTGGTTCGTTTTGGTCAGTTTCATTGCTGTGCAAAAAACCATGCCGGTATAGCATTTAATGCACCGATTCGGGCCGGAACCGAAACGAACTACCGATTCGGGCCAGAAACGAAACGAACGCACTCAATCCACTTTTTTGGACCCAATAGTGATGTTTTGGTTCATTTTGGTCAGTTTCGCTACTGTGCAAAAAACCATGCCGGGTTGCATTGAATGCACCGATTCGGGCCGGAACCGAAACGAACTACCGATTCGGGCCAGAAACGAAACGAGCGCACCCAATCCAGTTTTTGACCAAATAGTGATGTTTTGGTTCGTTTTGGTTAGTTTTGTTACTGTGTAAAAAACCATGCCAATATAGCATTTGATGCACCGATTCGGGCCGGAAACGAAATGGACTACCGGTTCGGGCCAGAAATGAAATGAACGCACCCAATCCACTTTTTGGACCAAATAGGGATGTTTTGGTTCGTTTTGGTTAGTTTTGGTACTGTGTAACAAACCATGCCGGTATAGCATTTAATGCACCGATTCCGGCCGGAAACGAAAAGGACTACCGATTCACGCCAAAAACGAAACGAACACACCCAATCCACTTTTCTGGACCAAATAGGGATGTTTTGGTTCGTTTTGGTTAGTTTTGGTACTGTGTAAAAACCATGCCGGTATAGCATTTAATGCATCGATTCGGGCCGGAAACGAAAAGGACTACCGATTCGCGCCAGAAACGAAACGAACGCACCCAATCCACTTTTTTGGACCCAATAGTGTTGTTGTTGGTCGTTTTGGTCACTTTCATTACTGTGCGAAAAACCATGCCGGTATAGCATTTAATGCACCGATTCGGGCAGGAAACGAAATGAACTACCGATTCGCGCCAAAACCGAAACGAACGCACCGAATCCACTTTTTTGGACCCAATAGTGATGTTTTGGTTCGTTCTGGTCAGTTTCGCTACTGTGCAAAAAACCATGCCGGGTTGCATTGAATGCACCGATTCGAGCCGGAACCGAAACGAACTACCGGTTCGGGCCAGAAATGAAACGAACGCACCGAATCCAGTTTTTTGGACCAAATAGGGATGTTTTGGTTCGTTTTGGTTAGTTTCGGTACTGTGTAAAAAACCATGCCGGTATAGCATTTAATGCACCGATTTGGGCCGGAAACGAAAAAGACTACCGATTCACGCCAAAAACGAAACGAACGCACCCAATCCACTTTTCGGGACCAAATAGGGATGTTTTGGTTCGTTTTGGTTAGTTTCGGTACTGTGTAAAAACCATGCCGGTATAGCATTTAATGCATCGATTCGGGCCGAAAACAAAAAGGACTATCGATTCGCGCCAGAAACGAAACGAACGCACCCAATCCACTTTTTTCGACCCAATAGTGTTGTTGTTGGTCGTTTTGGTCAGTTTCATTACTGTGCAAAAAACCATGCCGGTATAGCATTTAATGCACCGAGTCGGGCAGGAAACGAAATGAACTACCGATTCGCGCCAAAACCGAAACGAACGCACCCAATCCACTTTTTTGGACCCAATAGTGATGTTTTGGTTCGTTTTGGTCAGTTTTGCTACTGTGCAAAAAACCATGCCGGGTTGCATTGAATGCACCGATTCGGGCCGGAACAGAAACGAACTACCGATTCGGGCCAGAAACGAAACGAGCGCACCCAATCCAGTTTTTTGGACCAAATAGTGATGTTTTGGTTCGTTTTGGTTAGTTTCGTTACTTTGTAAAAAACATGCCAGTATAGCATTTGATGCACCGATTCTGGCCGGAAACGAAATGGACTACCGGTTCGGGCCAGAAAGGAAACGAACGCACCCAATCCACTTTTTTGGACCCAATAGGGATGTTTTGGTTTGTTTTGGTTAGTTTCGGTACTGTGTAAAAAACAATAACGGTATAGCATTTAATGCACCGATTCGGGCCGGAAACGAAACGAACTACCGATTCGGGCCAGAAACGAAATGAGCGCACCCAATCCAGTTTTTTGGACCAAATAGTGATGTTTTGGTTCGTTTTGGTTAGTTTCATTACTGTGTAAAAAACCATGCCAATATAGCATTTGATGAACCGATTCGGGCCGGAAACGAAATGGACTACCGGTTCGGGCCAGAAATGAAACGAACGCACCGAATCCACTTTTTGGACCAAATAGGGATGTTTTGGTTCGTTTTGGTTAGTTTCGGTACTGTGTAAAAAACCATGCCGGTATAGCATTTAATGCACCGATTTGGGCCGGAAACGAAAAAGACTACCGATTCACGCCAAAAACGAAACGAACGCACCCAATCCACTTTTCGGGACCAAATAGGGATGTTTTGGTTCGTTTTGGTTAGTTTCGGTACTGTGTAAAAACCATGCCGGTATAGCATTTAATGCATCGATTCGGGCCGAAAACAAAAAGGACTATCGATTCGCGCCAGAAACGAAACAAACGCACCCAATCCATTTTTTTGGACCCAATAGTGTTGTTGTTGGTCGTTTTGGTCAGTTTCATTACTGTGCAAAAAACCATGCCGGTATAGCATTTAATGCACCGAGTCGGGCAGGAAACGAAATGAACTACCGATTCGCGCCAAAACCGAAACGAACGCACCCAATCCACTTTTTTGGACCCAATAGTGATGTTTTGGTTCGTTTTGGTCAGTTTCGCTACTGTGCAAAAAACCATGCCGGGTTGCATTGAATGCACCGATTCGGGCCGGAACCGAAACGAACTACCGATTCGGGCCAGAAACGAAACGAGCGCACCCAATCCAGTTTTTTGGACCAAATAGTGATGTTTTGGTTCGTTTTGGTTAGTTTCGTTACTGTGTAAAAAACCATGCAATTATAGCATTTGATGCACCGATTCGGGCCGGAAACGAAATGGACTACCGGTTAGGGCCAGAAAGGAAACGAACGCACCCAATCCACTTTTTTGGACCCAATAGGGACGTTTTGGTTCGTTTTGGTTAGTTTCGGTACTGTGTAAAAAACCATGCCGGTATAGCATTTAATGCACCGATTCGGGCCGGAAACGAAAAGGACTACCGATTCGCGCCAAAAACGAAACGAACACACCCAATCCACTTTTTTGGACCCAATAGTGTTGTTGTGGTTCGTTTTGGTCAGTTTCATTGCTGTGCAAAAAACCATGCCGGTATAGCATTTAATGCACCGATTCGGGCCGGAACCGAAACGAACTACCGATTCGGGCCAGAAACGAAACGAACGCACTCAATCCACTTTTTTGGACCCAATAGTGATGTTTTGGTTCATTTTGGTCAGTTTCGCTACTGTGCAAAAAACCATGCCGGGTTGCATTGAATGCACCGATTCGGGCCGGAACCGAAACGAACTACCGATTCGGGCCAGAAACGAAACGAGCGCACCCAATCCAGTTTTTGACCAAATAGTGATGTTTTGGTTCGTTTTGGTTAGTTTTGTTACTGTGTAAAAAACCATGCCAATATAGCATTTGATGCACCGATTCGGGCCGGAAACGAAATGGACTACCGGTTCGGGCCAGAAATGAAATGAACGCACCCAATCCACTTTTTGGACCAAATAGGGATGTTTTGGTTCGTTTTGGTTAGTTTTGGTACTGTGTAACAAACCATGCCGGTATAGCATTTAATGCACCGATTCCGGCCGGAAACGAAAAGGACTACCGATTCACGCCAAAAACGAAACGAACACACCCAATCCACTTTTCTGGACCAAATAGGGATGTTTTGGTTCGTTTTGGTTAGTTTTGGTACTGTGTAAAAACCATGCCGGTATAGCATTTAATGCATCGATTCGGGCCGGAAACGAAAAGGACTACCGATTCGCGCCAGAAACGAAACGAACGCACCCAATCCACTTTTTTGGACCCAATAGTGTTGTTGTTGGTCGTTTTGGTCACTTTCATTACTGTGCGAAAAACCATGCCGGTATAGCATTTAATGCACCGATTCGGGCAGGAAACGAAATGAACTACCGATTCGCGCCAAAACCGAAACGAACGCACCGAATCCACTTTTTTGGACCCAATAGTGATGTTTTGGTTCGTTCTGGTCAGTTTCGCTACTGTGCAAAAAACCATGCCGGGTTGCATTGAATGCACCGATTCGAGCCGGAACCGAAACGAACTACCGATTCGGGCCAGAAATGAAACGAGTGCACCCAATCCAGTTTTTTGGACCAAATATTGATGTTTTGGTTCATTTTGGTTAGTTTCGTTACTGTGTAAAAAACCATGTCGGTATAGCATTTAATGCACCGATTCGTGCCGGAAACGAAATGGACTACCGATTCGCGCCAAAAATGAAACGAACGCACCCAATCCACTTTTTTGGACCCAATAGTGTTGTTGTGGTTCGTTTTGGTCAGTTTCATTACTGTGCAAAAAACCATGCCGGTATAGCATTTAATGCACCGAGTCGGGCAGGAAACGAAATGAACTACCGATTCGCGCCAAAACCGAAACGAACGCACCCAATCCACTTTTTTGGACCCAATAGTGATGTTTTGGTTCGTTTTGGTCAGTTTCGCTACTGTGCAAAAAACCATGCCGGGTTGCATTGAATGCACCGATTCGGGTCGGAACCGAAACGAACTACCGATTCGGGCCAGAAACGAAACGAGCGCACCCAATCCAGTTTTTTGGACCAAATAGTGATGTTTTGGTTCGTTTTGGTTAGTTTCGTTACTTTGTAAAAAACATGCCAGTATAGCATTTGATGCACCGATTCTGGCCGGAAACGAAATGGACTACCGGTTCGGGCCAGAAAGGAAACGAACGCACCCAATCCACTTTTTTGGACCCAATAGGGATGTTTTGGTTTGTTTTGGTTAGTTTCGGTACTGTGTAAAAAACAATAACGGTATAGCATTTAATGCACCGATTCGGGCCGGAAACGAAACGAACTACCGATTCGGGCCAGAAACGAAACGAGCGCACCCAATCCAGTTTTTTGGACCAAATAGTGATGTTTTGGTTCGTTTTGGTTAGTTTCATTACTGTGTAAAAAACCATGCCAATATAGCATTTGATGAACCGATTCGGGCCGGAAACGAAATGGACTACCGGTTCGGGCCAGAAATGAAACGAACGCACCGAATCCACTTTTTGGACCAAATAGGGATGTTTTGGTTCGTTTTGGTTAGTTTCGGTACTGTGTAAAAAACCATGCCGGTATAGCATTTAATGCACCGATTTGGGCCGGAAACGAAAAAGACTACCGATTCACGCCAAAAACGAAACGAACGCACCCAATCCACTTTTCGGGACCAAATAGGGATGTTTTGGTTCGTTTTGGTTAGTTTCGGTACTGTGTAAAAACCATGCCGGTATAGCATTTAATGCATCGATTCGGGCCGAAAACAAAAAGGACTATCGATTCGCGCCAGAAACGAAACGAACGCACCCAATCCATTTTTTTGGACCCAATAGTATTGTTGTTGGTCGTTTTGGTCAGTTTCATTACTGTGCAAAAAACCATGCCGGTATAGCATTTAATGCACCGAGTCGGGCAGGAAACGAAATGAACTACCGATTCGCGCCAAAACCGAAACGAACGCACCCAATCCACTTTTTTGGACCCAATAGTGATGTTTTGGTTCGTTTTGGTCAGTTTCGCTACTGTGCAAAAAACCATGCCGGGTTGCATTGAATGCACCGATTCGGGCCGGAACCGAAACGAACTACCGATTCGGGCCAGAAACGAAACGAGCGCACCCAATCCAGTTTTTTGGACCAAATAGTGATGTTTTGGTTCGTTTTGGTTACTTTCGTTACTGTGTAAAAAACCATGCAATTATAGCATTTGATGCACCGATTCGGGCCGGAAACGAAATGGACTACCGGTTCGGGCCAGAAATGAAACGAACGCACCCAATCAACTTTTTGGACCAAATAGGGATGTTTTGGTTCGTTTTGGTTAGTTTCGGTACTGTGTAAAAAACCATGCCGGTATAGCATTTAATGCACCGATTCGGGCCGGAAACGAAAAGGACTACCGATTCACGCCAAAAACGAAACGAACGCACCCAATCCACTTTTCTGGACCAAATAGGGATGTTTTGGTTCGTTTTGGTTAGTTTCGGTACTGTGTAAAAACCATGCCGGTATAGCATTTAATGCATCGATTCAGGCCAAAAACGAAAATGACTACCGATTCGCGCCAGAAACGAAACGAACGCACCCAATCCACTTTTTTGGACCCAATAGTGTTGTTGTTGGTCGTTTTGGTCAGTTTCATTACTGTGCAAAAAACCATGCTGGTATAGCATTTAATGCACCGAGTCGGGCAGGAAACGAAATGAACTACCGATTCGCGCCAAAACCGAAACGAACGCACCCAATCCACTTTTTTGGACCCAATAGTGATGTTTTGGTTCATTTTGGTCAGTTTCGCTACTGTGCAAAAAACCATGCCGGGTTGCATTGAATGCACCGATTCGGGTCGGAACCGAAACGAACTACCGATTCGGGCCAGAAACGAAACGAGCGCACCCAATCCAGTTTTTTGGACCAAATAGTGATGTTTTGGTTCGTTTTGGTTAGTTTCGTTACTTTGTAAAAAACATGCCAGTATAGCATTTGATGCACCGATTCTGGCCGGAAACGAAATGGACTACCGGTTCGGGCCAGAAAGGAAACGAACGCACCCAATCCACTTTTTTGGACCCAATAGGGATGTTTTGGTTTGTTTTGGTTAGTTTCGGTACTATGTAAAAAACAATAACGGTATAGCATTTAATGCACCGATTCGGGCCGGAAATGAAACGAACTACCGATTCGGGCCAGAAATGAAACGAGCGCACCCAATCCAGTTTTTTGGACCAAATAGTGATGTTTTGGTTCGTTTTGGTTAGTTTCGGTACTGTGTAAAAAACCATGCCGGTATAGCATTTAATGCACCGATTCGGGCCGGAAACGAAAAGGACTAACGATTCGCGCCAAAAACGAAACGAACACACCCAATCCACTTTTTTGGACCCAATAGTGTTGTTGTGGTTCGTTTTGGTCAGTTTCATTACTGTGCAAAAAACCATGCCGGTATAGCATTTAATGCACCGAGTCGTGCAGGAAACGAAATGAACTACCGATTCGCGCCAAAACCGAAACGAACGCACCCAATCCACTTTTTTGGACCCAATAGTGATGTTTTGGTTCGTTTTGGTCAGTTTCGCTACTGTGCAAAAAACCATGCCGGGTTGCATTGAATGCACCGATTCGGGTCGGAACCGAAACGAACTACCGATTCGGGCCAGAAACGAAACGAGCGCACCCAATCCAGTTTTTCGGACCAAATAGTGATGTTTTGGTTCGTTTTGGTTAGTTTCGTTACTTTGTAAAAAACATGCCAGTATAGCATTTGATGCACCGATTCTGGCCGGAAACGAAATGGACTACCGGTTCGGGCCAGAAAGGAAACGAACGCACCCAATCCACTTTTTTGGACCCAATAGGGATGTTTTGGTTTGTTTTGGTTAGTTTCGGTACTGTGTAAAAAACAATAACGTTATAGCATTTAATGCACCGATTCGGGCCGGAAACGAAACGAACTACCGATTCGGGCCAGAAACGAAACGAGCGCACCCAATCCAGTTTTTTGGACCAAATAGTGATGTTTTGGTTCGTTTTGGTTAGTTTCATTACTGTGTAAAAAACCATGCCAATATAGCATTTGATGAACCGATTCGGGCCGGAAACGAAATGGACTACCGGTTCGGGCCAGAAATGAAACGAACGCACCGAATCCACTTTTTGGACCAAATAGGGATGTTTTGGTTCGTTTTGGTTAGTTTCGGTACTGTGTAAAAAACCATGCCGGTATAGCATTTAATGCACCGATTTGGGCCGGAAACGAAAAAGACTACCGATTCACGCCAAAAACGAAACGAACGCACCCAATCCACTTTTCGGGACCAAATAGGGATGTTTTGGTTCGTTTTGGTTAGTTTCGGTACTGTGTAAAAACCATGCCGGTATAGCATTTAATGCATCGATTCGGGCCGAAAACAAAAAGGACTATCGATTCGCGCCAGAAACGAAACGAACGCACCCAATCCATTTTTTTGGACCCAATAGTGTTGTTGTTGGTCGTTTTGGTCAGTTTCATTACTGTGCAAAAAACCATGCCGGTATAGCATTTAATGCACCGAGTCGGGCAGGAAACGAAATGAACTACCGATTCGCGCCAAAACCGAAACGAACGCACCCAATCCACTTTTTTGGACCCAATAGTGATGTTTTGGTTCGTTTTGGTCAGTTTCGCTACTGTGCAAAAAACCATGCCGGGTTGCATTGAATGCACCGATTCGGGCCGGAACCGAAACGAACTACCGATTCGGGCCAGAAACGAAACGAGCGCACCCAATCCAGTTTTTTGGACCAAATAGTGATGTTTTGGTTCGTTTTGGTTACTTTCGTTACTGTGTAAAAAACCATGCAATTATAGCATTTGATGCACCGATTCGGGCCGGAAACGAAATGGACTACCGGTTCGGGCCAGAAATGAAACGAACGCACCCAATCCACTTTTTTGGACCCAATAGTGATGTTTTGGTTCGTTTTGGTCAGTTTCGCTACTGTGCAAAAAACCATGCCGGGTTGCATTGAATGCACCGATTCGGGCCGGAACCGAAACGAACTACCGATTCGGGCCAGAAACGAAACGAGCGCACCCAATCTAGTTTTTTGGACCAAATAGTGATGTTTTGGTTCGTTTTGGTTAGTTTCGTTACTGTGTAAAAAACCATGCAATTATAGCATTTGATGCACCGATTCGGGCCGGAAACGAAATGGACTACCGGTTCGGGCCAGAAATGAAACGAACGCACCCAATCAACTTTTTGGACCAAATAGGGATGTTTTGGTTCGTTTTGGTTAGTTTCGGTACTGTGTAAAAAACCATGCCGGTATAGCATTTAATGCACCGATTCGGGCCGGAAACGAAAAGGACTACCGATTCACGCCAAAAACGAAACGAACGCACCCAATCCACTTTTCTGGACCAAATAGGGATGTTTTGGTTCGTTTTGGTTAGTTTCGGTACTGTGTAAAAACCATGCCGGTATAGCATTTAATGCATCGATTCAGGCCAAAAACGAAAATGAGTACCGATTCGCGCCAGAAACGAAACGAACGCACCCAATCCACTTTTTTGGACCCAATAGTGTTGTTGTTGGTCGTTTTGGTCAGTTTCATTACTGTGCAAAAAACCATGCTGGTATAGCATTTAATGCACCGAGTCGGGCAGGAAACGAAATGAACTACCGATTCGCGCCAAAACCGAAACGAACGCACCCAATCCACTTTTTTGGACCCAATAGTGATGTTTTGGTTCATTTTGGTCAGTTTCGCTACTGTGCAAAAAACCATGCCGGGTTGCATTGAATGCACCGATTCGGGTCGGAACCGAAACGAACTACCGATTCGGGCCAGAAACGAAACGAGCGCACCCAATCCAGTTTTTTGGACCAAATAGTGATGTTTTGGTTCGTTTTGGTTAGTTTCGTTACTTTGTAAAAAACATGCCAGTATAGCATTTGATGCACCGACTCTGGCCGGAAACGAAATGGACTACCGGTTCGGGCCAGAAAGGAAACGAACGCACCCAATCCACTTTTTTGGACCCAATAGGGATGTTTTGGTTTGTTTTGGTTAGTTTCGGTACTGTGTAAAAAACAATAACGGTATAGCATTTAATGCACCGATTCGGGCCGGAAACGAAACGAACTACCGATTCGGGCCAGAAATGAAACGAGCGCACCCAATCCAGTTTTTTGGACCAAATAGTGATGTTTTGGTTCGTTTTGGTTAGTTTCGGTACTGTGTAAAAAACCATGCCGGTATAGCATTTAATGCACCGATTCGGGCCGGAAACGAAAAGGACTAACGATTCGCGCCAAAAACGAAACGAACACACCCAATCCACTTTTTTGGACCCAATAGTGTTGTTGTGGTTCGTTTTGGTCAGTTTCATTACTGTGCAAAAAACCATGCCGGTATAGCATTTAATGCACCGAGTCGGGCAGGAAACGAAATGAACTACCGATTCGCGGCAAAACCGAAACGAACGCACCCAATCTACTTTTTTGGACCCAATAGTGATGTTTTGGTTCGTTTTGGTCAGTTTCGCTACTGTGCAAAAAACCATGCCGGGTTGCATTGAATGCACCGATTGGGGTCGGAACCGAAACGAACTACCGATTCGGGCCAGAAACGAAACGAGCGCACCCAATCCAGTTTTTTGGACCAAATAGTGATGTTTTGGTTTGTTTTGGTTAGTTTCGTTACTTTGTAAAAAACATGCCAGTATAGCATTTGATGCACCGATTCTGGCCGGAGACGAAATGGACTACCGGTTCGGGCCAGAAAGGAAACGAACGCACCCAATCCACTTTTTTGGACCCAATAGGGATGTTTTGGTTTGTTTTGGTTAGTTTCGGTACTGTGTAAAAAACAATAACGGTATAGCATTTAATGCACCGATTCGGGCCGGAAACGAAACGAACTACCGATTCGGGCCAGAAACGAAACGAGCGCACCCAATCCAGTTTTTTGGACCAAATAGTGATGTTTTGGTTCGTTTTGGTTAGTTTCATTACTGTGTAAAAAACCATGCCAATATAGCATTTGATGAACCGATTCGGGCCGGAAACGAAATGGACTACCGGTTCGGGCCAGAAATGAAACGAACGCACCAAATCCACTTTTTGGACCAAATAGGGATGTTTTGGTTCGTTTTGGTTAGTTTCGGTACTGTGTAAAAAACCATGCCGGTATAGCATTTAATGCACCGATTTGGGCCGGAAACGAAAAAGACTACCGATTCACGCCAAAAACGAAACGAACGCACCCAATCCACTTTTCGGGACCAAATAGGGATGTTTTGGTTCGTTTTGGTTAGTTTCGGTACTGTGTAAAAACCATGCCGGTATAGCATTTAATGCATCGATTCGGGCCGAAAACAAAAAGGACTATCGATTCGCGCCAGAAACGAAACGAACGCACCCAATCCATTTTTTTGGACCCAATAGTGTTGTTGTTGGTCATTTTGGTCAGTTTCATTACTGTGCAAAAAACCATGCCGGTATAGCATTTAATGCACCGAGTCGGGCAGGAAACGAAATGAACTACCGATTCGCGCCAAAACCGAAACGAACGCACCCAATCCACTTTTTTGGACCCAATAGTGATGTTTTGGTTCGTTTTGGTCAGTTTCGCTACTGTGCAAAAAACCATGCCGGGTTGCATTGAATGCACCGATTCGGGCCGGAACCGAAACGAACTACCGATTCGGGCCAGAAACGAAACGAGCGCACCCAATCTAGTTTTTTGGACCAAATAGTGATGTTTTGGTTCGTTTTGGTTAGTTTCGTTACTGTGTAAAAAACCATGCAATTATAGCATTTGATGCACCGATTCGGGCCGGAAACGAAATGGACTACCGGTTCGGGCCAGAAATGAAACGAACGCACCCAATCAACTTTTTGGACCAAATAGGGATGTTTTGGTTCGTTTTGGTTAGTTTCGGTACTGTGTAAAAAACCATGCCGGTATAGCATTTAATGCACCGATTCGGGCCGGAAACGAAAAGGACTACCGATTCACGCCAAAAACGAAACGAACGCACCCAATCCACTTTTCTGGACCAAATAGGGATGTTTTGGTTCGTTTTGGTTAGTTTCGGTACTTTGTAAAAACCATGCCGGTATAGCATTTAATGCATCGATTCAGGCCAAAAACGAAAATGAGTACCGATTCGCGCCAGAAACGAAACGAACGCACCCAATCCACTTTTTTGGACCCAATAGTGTTGTTGTTGGTCGTTTTGGTCAGTTTCATTACTGTGCAAAAAACCATGCTGGTATAGCATTTAATGCACCGAGTCGGGCAGGAAACGAAATGAACTACCGATTCGCGCCAAAACCGAAACGAACGCACCCAATCCACTTTTTTGGACCCAATAGTGATGTTTTGGTTCATTTTGGTCAGTTTCGCTACTGTGCAAAAAACCATGCCGGGTTGCATTGAATGCACCGATTCGGGTCGGAACCGAAACGAACTACCGATTCGGGCCAGAAACGAAACGAGCGCACCCAATCCAGTTTTTTGGACCAAATAGTGATGTTTTGGTTCGTTTTGGTTAGTTTCGTTACTTTGTAAAAAACATGCCAGTATAGCATTTGATGCACCGATTCTGGCCGGAAACGAAATGGACTACCGGTTCGGGCCAGAAAGGAAACGAACGCACCCAATCCACTTTTTTGGACCCAATAGGGATGTTTTGGTTTGTTTTGGTTAGTTTCGGTACTGTGTAAAAAACAATAACGGTATAGCATTTAATGCACCGATTCGGGCCGGAAACGAAACGAACTACCGATTCGGGCCAGAAATGAAACGAGCGCACCCAATCCAGTTTTTTGGACCAAATAGTGATGTTTTGGTTCGTTTTGGTTAGTTTCGGTACTGTGTAAAAAACCATGCCGGTATAGCATTTAATGCACCGATTCGGGCCGGAAACGAAAAGGACTAACGATTCGCGCCAAAAACGAAACGAACACACCCAATCCACTTTTTTGGACCCAATAGTGTTGTTGTGGTTCGTTTTGGTCAGTTTCATTACTGTGCAAAAAACCATGCCGGTATAGCATTTAATGCACCGAGTCGGGCAGGAAACGAAATGAACTACCGATTCGCGCCAAAACCGAAACGAACGCACCCAATCTACTTTTTTGGACCCAATAGTGATGTTTTGGTTCGTTTTGGTCAGTTTCGCTACTGTGCAAAAAACCATGCCGGGTTGCATTGAATGCACCGATTGGGGTCGGAACCGAAACGAACTACCGATTCGGGCCAGAAACGAAACGAGCGCACCCAATCCAGTTTTTTGGACCAAATAGTGATGTTTTGGTTTGTTTTGGTTAGTTTCGTTACTTTGTAAAAAACATGCCAGTATAGCATTTGATGCACCGATTCTGGCCGGAGACGAAATGGACTACCGGTTCGGGCCAGAAAGGAAACGAACGCACCCAATCCACTTTTTTGGACCCAATAGGGATGTTTTGGTTTGTTTTGGTTAGTTTCGGTACTGTGTAAAAAACAATAACGGTATAGCATTTAATGCACCGATTCGGGCCGGAAACGAAACGAACTACCGATTCGGGCCAGAAACGAAACGAGCGCACCCAATCCAGTTTTTTGGACCAAATAGTGATGTTTTGGTTCGTTTTGGTTAGTTTCATTACTGTGTAAAAAACCATGCCAATATAGCATTTGATGAACCGATTCGGGCCGGAAACGAAATGGACTACCGGTTCGGGCCAGAAATGAAACGAACGCACCAAATCCACTTTTTGGACCAAATAGGGATGTTTTGGTTCGTTTTGGTTAGTTTCGGTACTGTGTAAAAAACCATGCCGGTATAGCATTTAATGCACCGATTTGGGCCGGAAACGAAAAAGACTACCGATTCACGCCAAAAACGAAACGAACGCACCCAATCCACTTTTCGGGACCAAATAGGGATGTTTTGGTTCGTTTTGGTTAGTTTCGGTACTGTGTAAAAACCATGCCGGTATAGCATTTAATGCATCGATTCGGGCCGAAAACAAAAAGGACTATCGATTCGCGCCAGAAACGAAACGAACGCACCCAATCCATTTTTTTGGACCCAATAGTGTTGTTGTTGGTCGTTTTGGTCAGTTTCATTACTGTGCAAAAAACCATGCCGGTATAGCATTTAATGCACCGAGTCGGGCAGGAAACGAAATGAACTACCGATTCGCGCCAAAACCGAAACGAACGCACCCAATCCACTTTTTTGGACCCAATAGTGATGTTTTGGTTCGTTTTGGTCAGTTTCGCTACTGTGCAAAAAACCATGCCGGGTTGCATTGAATGCACCGATTCGGGCCGGAACCGAAACGAACTACCGATTCGGGCCAGAAACGAAACGAGCGCACCCAATCTAGTTTTTTGGACCAAATAGTGATGTTTTGGTTCGTTTTGGTTAGTTTCGTTACTGTGTAAAAAACCATGCAATTATAGCATTTGATGCACCGATTCGGGCCGGAAACGAAATGGACTACCGGTTCGGGCCAGAAATGAAACGAACGCACCCAATCAACTTTTTGGACCAAATAGGGATGTTTTGGTTCGTTTTGGTTAGTTTCGGTACTGTGTAAAAAACCATGCCGGTATAGCATTTAATGCACCGATTCGGGCCGGAAACGAAAAGGACTACCGATTCACGCCAAAAACGAAACGAACGCACCCAATCCACTTTTCTGGACCAAATAGGGATGTTTTGGTTCGTTTTGGTTAGTTTCGGTACTGTGTAAAAACCATGCCGGTATAGCATTTAATGCATCGATTCGGGCCAAAAACGAAAATGACTACCGATTCGCGCCAGAAACGAAACGAACGCACCCAATCCACTTTTTTGGACCCAATAGTGTTGTTGTTGGTCGTTTTGGTCAGTTTCATTACTGTGCAAAAAACCATGCTGGTATAGCATTTAATGCACCGAGTCGGGCAGGAAACGAAATGAACTACCGATTCGCGCCAAAACCGAAACGAACGCACCCAATCCACTTTTTTGGACCCAATAGTGATGTTTTGGTTCATTTTGGTCAGTTTCGCTACTGTGCAAAAAACCATGCCGGGTTGCATTGAATGCACCGATTCGGGTCGGAACCGAAACGAACTACCGATTCGGGCCAGAAACGAAACGAGCGCACCCAATCCAGTTTTTTGGACCAAATAGTGATGTTTTGGTTCGTTTTGGTTAGTTTCGTTACTTTGTAAAAAACATGCCAGTATAGCATTTGATGCACCGATTCTGGCCGGAAACGAAATGGACTACCGGTTCGGGCCAGAAAGGAAACGAACGCACCCAATCCACTTTTTTGGACCCAATAGGGATGTTTTGGTTTGTTTTGGTTAGTTTCGGTACTGTGTAAAAAACAATAACGGTATAGCATTTAATGCACCGATTCGGGCCGGAAACGAAACGAACTACCGATTCGGGCCAGAAATGAAACGAGCGCACCCAATCCAGTTTTTTGGACCAAATAGTGATGTTTTGGTTCGTTTTGGTTAGTTTCGGTACTGTGTAAAAAACCATGCCGGTATAGCATTTAATGCACCGATTCGGGCCGGAAACGAAAAGGACTAACGATTCGCGCCAAAAACGAAACGAACACACCCAATCCACTTTTTTGGACCCAATAGTGTTGTTGTGGTTCGTTTTGGTCAGTTTCATTACTGTGCAAAAAACCATGCCGGTATAGCATTTAATGCACCGAGTCGGGCAGGAAACGAAATGAACTACCGATTCGCGCCAAACCGAAACGAACGCACCCAATCCACTTTTTTGGACCCAATAGTGATGTTTTGGTTCGTTTTGGTCAGTTTCGCTACTGTGCAAAAAACCATGCCGGGTTGCATTGAATGCACCGATTCGGGTCGGAACCGAAACGAACTACCGATTCGGGCCAGAAACGAAACGAGCGCACCCAATCCAGTTTTTTGGACCAAATAGTGATGTTTTGGTTCGTTTTGGTTAGTTTCGTTACTTTGTAAAAAACATGCCAGTATAGCATTTGATGCACCGATTCTGGCCGGAAACGAAATGGACTACCGGTTCGGGCCAGAAAGGAAACGAACGCACCCAATCCACTTTTTTGGACCCAATAGGGATGTTTTGGTTTGTTTTGGTTAGTTTCGGTACTGTGTAAAAAACAATAACGGTATAGCATTTAATGCACCGATTCGGGCCGGAAACGAAACGAACTACCGATTCGGGCCAGAAACGAAACGAGCGCACCCAATCCAGTTTTTTGGACCAAATAGTGATGTTTTGGTTCGTTTTGGTTAGTTTCATTACTGTGTAAAAAACCATGCCAATATAGCATTTGATGAACCGATTCGGGCCGGAAACGAAATGGACTACCGGTTCGGGCCAGAAATGAAACGAACGCACCAAATCCACTTTTTGGACCAAATAGGGATGTTTTGGTTCGTTTTGGTTAGTTTCGGTACTGTGTAAAAAACCATGCCGGTATAGCATTTAATGCACCGATTTGGGCCAGAAACGAAAAAGACTACCGGTTCACGCCAAAAACGAAACGAACGCACCCAATCCACTTTTCGGGACCAAATAGGGATGGTTTGGTTCGTTTTGGTTAGTTTCGGTACTGTGTAAAAACCATGCCGGTATAGCATTTAATGCATCGATTCGGGCCGAAAACAAAAAGGACTATCGATTCGCGCCAGAAACGAAACGAACGCACCCAATCCATTTTTTTGGACCCAATAGTGTTGTTGTTGGTCGTTTTGGTCAGTTTCATTACTGTGCAAAAAACCATGCCGGTATAGCATTTAATGCACCGAGTCGGGCAGGAAATTAAATGAACTACCGATTCGCGCCAAAACCGAAACGAACGCACCCAATCCACTTTTTTGGACCCAATAGTGATGTTTTGGTTCGTTTTGGTCAGTTTCGCTACTGTGCAAAAAACCATGCCGGGTTGCATTGAATGCACCGATTCGGGCCGGAACCGAAACGAACTACCGATTCGGGCCAGAAACGAAACGAGCGCACCCAATCTAGTTTTTTGGACCAAATAGTGATGTTTTGGTTCGTTTTGGTTAGTTTCGTTACTGTGTAAAAAACCATGCAATTATAGCATTTGATGCACCGATTCGGGCCGGAAACGAAATGGACTACCGGTTCGGGCCAGAAATGAAACGAACGCACCCAATCAACTTTTTGGACCAAATAGGGATGTTTTGGTTCGTTTTGGTTAGTTTCGGTACTGTGTAAAAAACCATGCCGGTATAGCATTTAATGCACCGATTCGGGCCGGAAACGAAAAGGACTACGATTCACGCCAAAAACGAAACGAACGCACCCAATCCACTTTTCTGGACCAAATAGGGATGTTTTGGTTCGTTTTGGTTAGTTTCGGTACTGTGTAAAAACCATGCCGGTATAGCATTTAATGCATCGATTCGGGCCAAAAACGAAAATGACTACCGATTCGCGCCAGAAACGAAACGAACGCACCCAATCCACTTTTTTGGACCCAATAGTGTTGTTGTTGGTCGTTTTGGTCAGTTTCATTACTGTGCAAAAAACCATGCTGGTATAGCATTTAATGCACCGAGTCGGGCAGGAAACGAAATGAACTACCGATTCGCGCCAAAACCGAAACGAACGCACCCAATCCACTTTTTTGGACCCAATAGTGATGTTTTGGTTCATTTTGGTCAGTTTCGCTACTGTGCAAAAAACCATGCCGGGTTGCATTGAATGCACCGATTCGGGTCGGAACCGAAACGAACTACCGATTTGGGCCAGAAACGAAACGAGCGTACCCAATCCAGTTTTTTGGACCAAATAGTGATGTTTTGGTTCGTTTTGGTTAGTTTCGTTACTTTGTAAAAAACATGCCAGTATAGCATTTGATGCACCGATTCTGGCCGGAAACGAAATGGACTACCGGTTCGGGCCAGAAAGGAAACGAACGCACCCAATCCACTTTTTTGGACCCAATAGGGATGTTTTGGTTTGTTTTGGTTAGTTTCGGTACTGTGTAAAAAACAATAACGGTATAGCATTTAATGCACCGATTCGGGCCGGAAACGAAACGAACTACCGATTCGGGCCAGAAATGAAACGAGCGCACCCAATCCAGTTTTTTGGACCAAATAGTGATGTTTTGGTTCGTTTTGGTTAGTTTCGGTACTGTGTAAAAAACCATGCCGGTATAGCATTTAATGCACCGATTCGGGTCGGAAACGAAAAGGACTAACGATTCGCGCCAAAAACGAAACGAACACACCCAATCCACTTTTTTGGACCCAATAGTGTTGTTGTGGTTCGTTTTGGTCAGTTTCATTACTGTGCAAAAAACCATGCCGGTATAGCATTTAATGCACCGAGTCGGGCAGGAAACGAAATGAACTACCGATTCGCGCCAAAACCGAAACGAACGCACCCAATCCACTTTTTTGGACCCAATAGTGATGTTTTGGTTCGTTTTGGTCAGTTTCGCTACTGTGCAAAAAACCATGCCGGGTTGCATTGAATGCACCGATTCGGGTCGGAACCGAAACGAACTACCGATTCGGGCCAGAAACGAAACGAGCGCACCCAATCCAGTTTTTTGGACCAAATAGTGATGTTTTGGTTCGTTTTGGTTAGTTTCGTTACTTTGTAAAAAACATGCCAGTATAGCATTTGATGCACCGATTCTGGCCGGAAACGAAATGGACTACCGGTTCGGGCCAGAAAGGAAACGAACGCACCCAATCCACTTTTTTGGACCCAATAGGGATGTTTTGGTTTGTTTTGGTTAGTTTCGGTACTGTGTAAAAAACAATAACGGTATAGCATTTAATGCACCGATTCGGGCCGGAAACGAAACGAACTACCGATTCGGGCCAGAAACGAAACGAGCGCACCCAATCCAGTTTTTTGGACCAAATAGTGATGTTTTGGTTCGTTTTGGTTAGTTTCATTACTGTGTAAAAAACCATGCCAATATAGCATTTGATGAACCGATTCGGGCCGGAAACGAAATGGACTACCGGTTCGGGCCAGAAATGAAACGAACGCACCAAATCCACTTTTTGGACCAAATAGGGATGTTTTGGTTCGTTTTGGTTAGTTTCGGTACTGTGTAAAAAACCATGCCGGTATAGCATTTAATGCACCGATTTGGGCCGGAAACGAAAAAGACTACCGATTCACGCCAAAAACGAAACGAACGCACCCAATCCACTTTTCGGGACCAAATAGGGATGTTTTGGTTCGTTTTGGTTAGTTTCGGTACTGTGTAAAAACCATGCCGGTATAGCATTTAATGCATCGATTCGGGCCGAAAACAAAAAGGACTATCGATTCGCGCCAGAAACGAAACGAACGCACCCAATCCATTTTTTTGGACCCAATAGTGTTGTTGTTGGTCGTTTTGGTCAGTTTCATTACTGTGCAAAAAACCATGCCGGTATAGCATTTAATGCACCGAGTCAGGCAGGAAACGAAATGAACTACCGATTCGCGCCAAAACCGAAACGAACGCACCGAATCCACTTTTTTGGACCCAATAGTGATGTTTTGGTTCGTTCTGGTCAGTTTCGCTACTGTGCAAAAAACCATGCCGGGTTGCATTGAATGCACCGAGTCGAGCCGGAACCGAAACGAACTACCGATTCGGGCCAGAAACGAAACGAGTGCACCCAATCCAGTTTTTTGGACCAAATAATGATGTTTTGGTTCATTTTGGTTAGTTTCGTTACTGTGTAAAAAACCATGCCAGTATAGCATTTGATGCACCGATTCTGGACGGAAACGAAATGGACTACCGGTTCGGGCCAGAAAGGAAACGAACGCACCCAATCCAATTTTTTGGACCCAATAGGGATGTTTTGGTTCGTTTTGGTTAGTTTCGGTACTGTGTAAAAAACCATGCCGGTATAGCATTTAATGCACCGATTCGGGCCGGAAACGAAAAGGACTACCGATTCACGCCAAAAAGGAAACGAGCGCACCCAATCCAGTTTTTTGGACCAAATAGTGATGTTTTGGTTCGTTTTGGTTAGTTTCGGTACTGTGTAAAAAACCATGCCGGTATAGCATTTAATGCACCGATTCGGGCCGGAAACGAAAAGGACTAACGATTCGCGCCAAAAACGAAACGAACACACCCAATCCACTTTTTTGGACCCAATAGTGTTGTTGTGGTTCGTTTTGGTCAGTTTCATTACTGTGCAAAAAACCATGCCGGTATAGCATTTAATGCACCGAGTCGGGCAGGAAACGAAATGAACTACCGATTCGCGCCAAAACCGAAACGAACGCACCCAATCCACTTTTTTGGACCCAATAGTGATGTTTTGGTTCGTTTTGGTCAGTTTCGCTACTGTGCAAAAAACCATGCCGGGTTGCATTGAATGCACCGATTCGGGTCGGAACCGAAACGAACTACCGATTCGGGCCAGAAACGAAACGAGCGCACCCAATCCAGTTTTTTGGACCAAATAGTGATGTTTTGGTTCGTTTTGGTTAGTTTCGTTACTTTGTAAAAAACATGCCAGTATAGCATTTGATGCACCGATTCTGGCCGGAAACGAAATGGACTACCGGTTCGGGCCAGAAAGGAAACGAACGCACCCAATCCACTTTTTTGGACCCAATAGGGATGTTTTGGTTTGTTTTGGTTAGTTTCGGTACTGTGTAAAAAACAATAACGGTATAGCATTTAATGCACCGATTCGGGCCGGAAACGAAACGAACTACCGCTTCGGGCCAGAAACGAAACGAGCGCACCCAATCCAGTTTTTTGGACCAAATAGTGATGTTTTGGTTCGTTTTGGTTAGTTTCATTACTGTGTAAAAAACCATGCCAATATAGCATTTGATGAACCGATTCGGGCCGGAAACGAAATGGACTACCGGTTCGGGCCAGAAATGAAACGAACGCACCAAATCCACTTTTTGGACCAAATAGGGATGTTTTGGTTCGTTTTGGTTAGTTTCGGTACTGTGTAAAAAACCATGCCGGTATAGCATTTAATGCACCGATTTGGGCCGGAAACGAAAAAGACTACCGATTCACGCCAAAAACGAAACGAACGCACCCAATCCACTTTTCGGGACCAAATAGGGATGTTTTGGTTCGTTTTGGTTAGTTTCGGTACTGTGTAAAAACCATGCCGGTATAGCATTTAATGCATCGATTCGGGCCGAAAACAAAAAGGACTATCGATTCGCGCCAGAAACGAAACGAACGCACCCAATCCATTTTTTTGGACCCAATAGTGTTGTTGTTGGTCGTTTTGGTCAGTTTCATTACTGTGCAAAAAACCATGCCGGTATAGCATTTAATGCACCGAGTCAGGCAGGAAACGAAATGAACTACCGATTCGCGCCAAAACCGAAACGAACGCACCGAATCCACTTTTTTGGACCCAATAGTGATGTTTTGGTTCGTTCTGGTCAGTTTCGCTACTGTGCAAAAAACCATGCCGGGTTGCATTGAATGCACCGAGTCGAGCCGGAACCGAAACGAACTACCGATTCGGGCCAGAAACGAAACGAGTGCACCCAATCCAGTTTTTTGGACCAAATAATGATGTTTTGGTTCATTTTGGTTAGTTTCGTTACTGTGTAAAAAACCATGCCAGTATAGCATTTGATGCACCGATTCTGGACGGAAACGAAATGGACTACCGGTTCGGGCCAGAAAGGAAACGAACGCACCCAATCCAATTTTTTGGACCCAATAGGGATGTTTTGGTTCGTTTTGGTTAGTTTCGGTACTGTGTAAAAAACCATGCCGGTATAGCATTTAATGCACCGATTCGGGCCGGAAACGAAAAGGACTACCGATTCACGCCAAAAAGGAAACGAACACACCCAATCCACTTTTCTGGACCAAATAGGGATGTTTTGGTTCGTTTTGGTTAGTTTCGGTACTGTGTAAAAACCATGCCGGTATAGCATTTAATGCATCGATTCGGGCCGGAAACGAAAAGGACTACCGATTCGCGCCAGAAACGAAACGAACGCACCCAATCCACTTTTTTGGACCCAATAGTGTTGTTGTTGGTCGTTTTGGTCACTTTCATTACTGTGCGAAAAAACATGCCGGTATAGCATTTAATGCACCGATTCGGGCAGGAAACGAAATGAACTACCGATTCGCGCCAAAACCGAAACGAACGCACCGAATCCACTTGTTTGGACCCAATAGTGATGTTTTGGTTCGTTCTGGTCAGTTTCGCTACTGTACAAAAAACCATGCCGGGTTGCATTGAATGCACCGATTCGGACCGGAACCGAAACGAACTACCGATTCGGGCCAGAAACGAAACGAGTGCACCCAATCCAGTTTTTTGGACCAAATAATGATGTTTTGGTTCATTTTGGTTAGTTTCATTGCTGTGTAAAAAACCATGCCAGTATAGCATTTGATGCACCGATTGTGGCCGGAAACGAAATGGACTACCGGTTCGGGCCAGAAAGTAAACGAACGCACCCAATCCAATTTTTTGGACCCAATAGGGATGTTTTGGTTCATTTTGGTTAGTTTCGGTACTATGTAAAAAACCATGCCGGTATAGCATTTAATGCACCGATTCGGGCCGGAAACGAAAAGGACTACCGATTCGCACCAAAAACGAAACGAACACACCCAATCCACTTTTTTGGACCCAATAGTGTTGTTTTGGTTCGTTCTGGTCAGTTTCGCTACTGTGCAAAAAACCATGCCGGGTTGCATTGAATGCACCGATTCGGGCCGGAACCGAAACGAACTACCGATTCGCGCCAAAAACGAAACGAACACACCCAATCCACTTTTTTGGACCCAATAGTGTTGTTATGGTTCGTTTTGGTCAGTTTCAGTACTGTGCAAAAAACCATGCCGGTATAGCATTTAATGCACCGATTCGGGCAGGAAACGAAATGAACTACCGATTCACGCCAAAACCGAAACGAACGCACCCAATCCACTTTTTTGGACCCAATAGTGATGTTTTGGTTCGTTTTAGTCAGTTTCGCTACTATGCAAAAAACCATGTTGCATTGAATGCACCGATTCGGGCCGGAACCGAAACGAACTAATGATTCAGGCCAGAAACGAAACGAGCGCACCCAATCCAGTTTTTTGGTCCAAATAGTGATGTTTTGGTTCATTTTGGTTAGTTTCGTTACTGTGTAAAAAACCATGCCAGTATAGCATTTGATGCACCGATTCTGGCCGGAAACGAAATGGACTACCGGTTCGGGCCAGAAAGTAAACGAACGCACCCAATCCAATTTTTTGGACCCAATAGGGATGTTTTGGTTCATTTTGGTTAGTTTCGGTACTATGTAAAAGACCATGCCGGTATAGCATTTAATGCACCGATTCGGGCCGGAAACGAAAAGGACTACCGATTCGCGCCAAAAATGAAACGAACACACCCAATCCACTTTTTTGGACCCAATAGTGTTGTTGTGGTTCGTTTTGGTCAGTTTCATTACTGTGCAAAAAACCATGCCGGTATAGCATTTAATGCACCGATTCGGGCCGGAAACGAAATGGACTACCGATTCGCGCCAAAAATGAAACGAACGCACCCAATCCACTTTTTTGGACCCAATAGTGTTGTTGTGGTTCGTTTTGGTCAGTTTCATTACTGTGCAAAAAACCATGCCGGTATAGCATTTAATGCACCGATTCGGGCCGGAAACGAAATGAACTACCGATTCACGCCAAAACCGAAACGAACGCACCCAATCCACTTTTTTGGACCCAATAGTGATGTTTTGGTTCATTTTAGTCAGTTTCGCTACTATGCAAAAAACCATGTTGCATTGAATGCACCGATTCGGGCCGGAACCGAAACGAACTAATGATTCGGGCCAGAAACGAAACGAGCGCACCCAATCCAGTTTTTTGGTCCAAATAGTGATGTTTTGGTTCATTTTGGTTAGTTTCATTACTGTGTAAAAAACCATGCCAGTATAGCATTTGATGCACCGATTCTGGCCGGAAACGAAATGGACTACCGGTTCGGGCCAGAAAGGAAACGAACGCACCCAATCCAATTTTTTGGACCCAATAGGGATGTTTTGGTTCGTTTTGGTTAGTTTCGGTACTATGTAAAAAACCATGCCGGTATAGCATTTAATGCACCGATTCGAGCTGGAAACGAAAAGGACTACCGATTCGCGCCAAAAACGAAACGAACACACCCAATCCACTTTTTTGGACCCAATAGTGTTGTTATGGTTCGTTTTGGTCAGTTTCAGTACTGTGCAAAAAACCATGCCGGTATAGCATTTAATGCACCGATTCGGGCAGGAAACGAAATGAACTACCGATTCGCGCAAAAACCGAAACGAACGCACCCAATCCACTTTTTTGGACCCAATAGTGATGTTTTGGTTCGTTTTGGTCAGTTTCGCTACTGTGCAAAAAACCATGCCGGTTTGCATTGAATGCACCGATTCGGGCCGGAACCGAAACGAACTACCGATTCGGGCTAGAAACGAAACGAGCGCACCCAATCCAGTTTTTTGGACCAAATAGTGATGTTTTGGTTCATTTTGGTTAGTTTCGTTACTGTGTAAAATACATGCCAGTATAGCATTTGATGCACCGATCCTGGCCGGAAACGAAATGAACTACCGATTCACGCCAAAAATGAAACGAACGCACCCAATCCACTTTTTTGGACCCAATAGTGTTGTTGTGGTTCGTTTTGGTCAGTTTCATTACTGTGCAAAAAACCATGCCGGTATAGCATTTAATGCACCGATTCGGGCCGGAAACGAAATGAACTACCGATTCACGCCAAAACCGAAACGAACGCACCCAATCCACTTTTTTGGACCCAATAGTGATGTTTTGGTTCGTTTTAGTCAGTTTCGCTACTATGCAAAAAACCATGTTGCATTGAATGCACCGATTCGGGCCGGAACCGAAACGAACTAATGATTCGGGCCAGAAACGAAACGAGCGCACCCAATCCAGTTTTTTGGTCCAAATAGTGATGTTTTGGTTCATTTTGGTTAGTTTCGTTACTGTGTAAAAAACCATGCCAGTACAGCATTTGATGCACCGATTCTGGCCGGAAACGAAAAGGACTACCGATTCGCGCCAGAAACGAAACGAACGCACCCAATCCACTTTTTTGGACCCAATAGTGTTGTTGTTGGTCGTTTTGGTCACTTTCATTACTGTGCGAAAAACCATGCCGGTATAGCATTTAATGCACCGATTCGGGCAGGAAACGAAATGAACTACCGATTCACGCCAAAACCGAAACGAACGCACCGAATCCACTTGTTTGGACCCAATAGTGATGTTTTGGTTCGTTCTGGTCAGTTTCGCTACTGTACAAAAAACCATGCCGGGTTGCATTGAATGCACCGATTCGGGCCGGAACCGAAACGAACTACCGATTCGGGCCAGAAACGAAACGAGCGCACCCAATCCAGTTTGTTGGACCAAATAGTGATGTTTTGGTTCGTTTTGCTTAGTTTCGTTACTGTGTAAAAAACCATGCCAGTATAGCATTTGATGCACCGATTCTGGCCGGAAACGAAATGGACTACCGGTTCGGGCCAGAAAGTAAACGAACGCACCCAATCCAATTTTTTGGACCCAATAGGGATGTTTTGGTTCATTTTGGTTAGTTTCGGTACTATGTAAAAAACCATGCCGGTATAGCATTTAATGCACCGATTCGGGCCGGAAACGAAAAGGACTACCGATTCGCGCCAAAAACGAAACGAACACACCCAATCCACTTTTTTGGACCCAATAGTGTTGTTGTGGTTCGTTTTGGTCAGTTTCATTAATGTGCAAAAAACCATGCCGGTATAGCATTTAATGCACCGATTCGGGCCGGAAACGAAATGGACTACCGATTCGCGCCAAAAATGAAACGAACGCACCCAATCCACTTTTTTGGACCCAATAGTGTTGTTGTGGTTCGTTTTGGTCAGTTTCATTACTGTGCAAAAAACCATGTCGGTATAGCATTTAATGCACCGATTCGGGCCGGAAACGAAATGAACTACCGATTCACGCCAAAACCGAAACGAACGCACCCAATCCACTTTTTTGGACCCAATAGTGATGTTTTGGTTCATTTTAGTCAGTTTCGCTACTATGCAAAAAACCATGTTGCATTGAATGCACCGATTCGGGCCGGAACCGAAACGAACTAATGATTCGGGCCAGAAACGAAACGAGCGCACCCAATCCAGTTTTTTGGTCCAAATAGTGATGTTTTGGTTCATTTTGGTTAGTTTCATTACTGTGTAAAAAACCATGCCAGTATAGCATTTGATGCACCGATTCTGGCCGGAAACGAAATGGACTACCGGTTCGGGCCAGAAAGGAAATGAACACACCCAATCCAATTTTTCGGACCCAATAGGGATGTTTTGGTTCGTTTTGGTTAGTTTCGGTACTATGTAAAAAACCATGCCGGTATAGCATTTAATGCACCGATTCGAGCTGGAAACGAAAAGGACTACCGATTCGCGCCAAAAACGAAACGAACACACCCAATCCACTTTTTTGGACCCAATAGTGTTGTTATGGTTCGTTTTGGTCAGTTTCAGTACTGTGCAAAAAACCATGCCGGTATAGCATTTAATGCACCGATTCGGGCAGGAAACGAAATGAACTACCGATTCGCGCCAAAACCGAAACGAACGCACCCAATCCACTTTTTTGGACCCAATAGTGATGTTTTGGTTCGTTTTGGTCAGTTTCATTACTGTGCAAAAAACCATGCCGACATAGCATTTAATGCACCGATTCAGGCCGGAAACGAAATGAACTACCGATTCACGCCAAAAATGAAACGAACGCACCCAATCCACTTTTTTGGACCCAATAGTGTTGTTGTGGTTCGTTTTGGTCAGTTTCATTACTGTGCAAAAAACCATGCCGGTATAGCATTTAATGCACCGATTCGGGCCGGAAACGAAATGGACTACCGATTCGCGCCAAAAATGAAACGAACGCACCCAATCCACTTTTTTGGACCCAATAGTGTTGTTGTGGTTCGTTTTGGTCAGTTTCATTACTGTGCAAAAAACCATGCCGGTATAGCATTTAATGCACCGATTCGGGCCGGAAACGAAATGGACTACCGATTCGCGCCAAAAATGAAACGAACGCACCCAATCCACTTTTTTGGACCCAATAGTGTTGTTGTGGTTCGTTTTGGTCAGTTTCATTACTGTGCAAAAAACCATGCCGGTATAGCATTTAATGCATCGATTCGGGCCGGAAACGAAAAGGACTACCGATTCGCGCCAGAAACGAAACGAACGCGCCCAATCCACTTTTTTGGACCCAATAGTGTTGTTGTTGGTCGTTTTGGTCACTTTCATTACTGTGCGAAAAACCATGCCGGTATAGCATTTAATGCACCGATTCGGGCAGGAAACGAAATGAACTACCGATTCGCGCCAAAACCGAAACGAACGCACCGAATCCACTTGTTTGGACCCAATAGTGATGTTTTGGTTCGTTCTGGTCAGTTTCGCTACTGTGCAAAAAACCATGCCGGGTTGCATTGAATGCACCGATTCGGGCCGGAACCGAAACGAACTACCGATTCGGGCCAGAAACGAAACGAGTGCACCCAATCCAGTTTTTTGGACCAAATAATGATGTTTTGGTTCATTTTGGTTAGTTTCGTTACTGTGTAAAAAACCATGCCAGTATAGCATTTGATGCACCGATTCTGGCCGGAAACGAAATGGACTGCCGGTTCGGGCCAGAAAGTAAACGAACACACCCAATCCAATTTTTTGGACCCAATAGGGATGTTTTGGTTCATTTTGGTTAGTTTCGGTACTATGTAAAAAACCATGCCGGTATAGCATTTAATGCACCGATTCGGGCCGGAAACGAAAAGGACTACCGATTCGCGCCAAAAACGAAACGAACACACCCAATCCACTTTTTTGGACCCAATAGTGTTGTTGTGGTTCGTTTTGGTCAGTTTCATTACTGTGCAAAAAACCATGCCGGTATAGCATTTAATGCACCGATTCGGGCCGGAAACGAAATGGACTACCGATTCGCGCCAAAAATGAAACGAACGCACCCAATCCACTTTTTTGGACCCAATAGTGTTGTTGTGGTTCGTTTTGGTCAGTTTCATTACTGTGCAAAAAACCATGCCGGTATAGCATTTAATGCACCGATTCGGGCCGGAAACGAAATGAACTACCGATTCACGCCAAAACCGAAACGAACGCACCCAATCCACTTTTTTGGACCCAATAGTGATGTTTTGGTTCATTTTAGTCAGTTTCGCTACTATGCAAAAAACCATGTTGCATTGAATGCACCGATTCGGGCCGGAACCGAAACGAACTAATGATTCGGGCCAGAAACGAAACGAGCGCACCCAATCCAGTTTTTTGGTCCAAATAGTGATGTTTTGGTTCATTTTGGTTAGTTTCATTACTGTGTAAGAAACCATGCCAGTATAGCATTTGATGCACCGATTCTGGCCGGAAACGAAATGGACTACCGGTTCGGGCCAGAAAGGAAACGAACGCACCCAATCCAATTTTTTGGACCCAATAGGGATGTTTTGGTTCGTTTTGGTTAGTTTCGGTACTATGTAAAAAACCATGCCGGTATAGCATTTAATGCACCGATTCGAGCTGGAAACGAAAAGGACTACCGATTCGCGCCAAAAACGAAACGAACACACCCAATCCACTTTTTTGGACCCAATAGTGTTGTTATGGTTCGTTTTGGTCAGTTTCAGTACTGTGCAAAAAACCATGCCGGTATAGCATTTAATGCACCGATTCGGGCAGGAAACGAAATGAACTACCGATTCGCGCCAAAACCGAAACGAACGCACCGAATCCACTTGTTTGGACCCAATAGTGATGTTTTGGTTCGTTCTGGTCAGTTTCGCTACTGTGCAAAAAACCATGCCGGGTTGCATTGAATGCACCGATTCGGGCCGGAACCGAAACGAACTACCGATTCGGGCCAGAAACGAAACGAGTGCACCCAATCCAGTTTTTTGGACCAAATAATGATGTTTTGGTTCATTTTGGTTAGTTTCGTTACTGTGTAAAAAACCATGCCAGTATAGCATTTGATGCACCGATTCTGGCCGGAAACGAAATGGACTGCCGGTTCGGGCCAGAAAGTAAACGAACACACCCAATCCAATTTTTTGGACCCAATAGGGATGTTTTGGTTCATTTTGGTTAGTTTCGGTACTATGTAAAAAACCATGCCGGTATAGCATTTAATGCACCGATTCGGGCCGGAAACGAAAAGGACTACCGATTCGCGCCAAAAACGAAACGAACACACCCAATCCACTTTTTTGGACCCAATAGTGTTGTTGTGGTTCGTTTTGGTCAGTTTCATTACTGTGCAAAAAACCATGCCGGTATAGCATTTAATGCACCGATTCGGGCCGGAAACGAAATGGACTACCGATTCGCGCCAAAAATGAAACGAACGCACCCAATCCACTTTTTTGGACCCAATAGTGTTGTTGTGGTTCGTTTTGGTCAGTTTCATTACTGTGCAAAAAACCATGCCGGTATAGCATTTAATGCACCGATTCGGGCCGAAAACGAAATGAACTACCGATTCACGCCAAAACCGAAACGAACGCACCCAATCCACTTTTTTGGACCCAATAGTGATGTTTTGGTTCATTTTAGTCAGTTTCGCTACTATGCAAAAAACCATGTTGCATTGAATGCACCGATTCGGGCCGGAACCGAAACGAACTAATGATTCGGGCCAGAAACGAAACGAGCGCACCCAATCCAGTTTTTTGGTCCAAATAGTGATGTTTTGGTTCATTTTGGTTAGTTTCATTACTGTGTAAGAAACCATGCCAGTATAGCATTTGATGCACCGATTCTGGCCGGAAACGAAATGGACTACCGGTTCGGGCCAGAAAGGAAACGAACGCACCCAATCCAATTTTTTGGACCCAATAGGGATGTTTTGGTTCGTTTTGGTTAGTTTCGGTACTATGTAAAAAACCATGCCGGTATAGCATTTAATGCACCGATTCGAGCTGGAAACGAAAAGGACTACCGATTCGCGCCAAAAACGAAACGAACACACCCAATCCACTTTTTTGGACCCAATAGTGTTGTTATGGTTCGTTTTGGTCACTTTCATTACTCTGCAAAAAACCATGCCGGTATAGCATTTAATGCACCGATTCGGGCAGGAAACGAAATGAACTACCGATTCGCGCCAAAACCGAAACGAACGCACCGAATCCACTTGTTTGGACCCAATAGTGATGTTTTGGTTCGTTCTGGTCAGTTTCGCTACTGTGCAAAAAACCATGCCGGGTTGCATTGAATGCACCGATTCGGGCCGGAACCGAAACGAACTACCGATTCGGGCCAGAAACGAAACGAGTGCACCCAATCCAGTTTTTTGGACCAAATAATGATGTTTTGGTTCATTTTGGTTAGTTTCGTTACTGTGTAAAAAACCATGCCAGTATAGCATTTGATGCACCGATTCTGGCCGGAAACGAAATGGACTGCCGGTTCGGGCCAGAAAGTAAACGAACACACCCAATCCAATTTTTTGGACCCAATAGGGATGTTTTGGTTCATTTTGGTTAGTTTCGGTACTATGTAAAAAACCATGCCGGTATAGCATTTAATGCACCGATTCGGGCCGGAAACGAAAAGGACTACCGATTCGCGCCAAAAACGAAACGAACACACCCAATCCACTTTTTTGGACCCAATAGTGTTGTTGTGGTTCGTTTTGGTCAGTTTCATTACTGTGCAAAAAACCATGCCGGTATAGCATTTAATGCACCGATTCGGGCCGGAAACGAAATGGACTACCGATTCGCGCCAAAAATGAAACGAACGCACCCAATCCACTTTTTTGGACCCAATAGTGTTGTTGTGGTTCGTTTTGGTCAGTTTCATTACTGTGCAAAAAACCATGCCGGTATAGCATTTAATGCACCGATTCGGGCCGGAAACGAAACGAACTACCGATTCACGCCAAAACCGAAACGAACGCACCCAATCCACTTTTTTGGACCCAATAGTGATGTTTTGGTTCATTTTAGTCAGTTTCGCTACTATGCAAAAAACCATGTTGCATTGAATGCACCGATTCGGGCCGGAACCGAAACGAACTAATGATTCGGGCCAGAAACGAAACGAGCGCACCCAATCCAGTTTTTTGGTCCAAATAGTGATGTTTTGGTTCATTTTGGTTAGTTTCATTACTGTGTAAGAAACCATGCCAGTATAGCATTTGATGCACCGATTCTGGCCGGAAACGAAATGGACTACCGGTTCGGGCCAGAAAGGAAACGAACGCACCCAATCCAATTTTTTGGACCCAATAGGGATGTTTTGGTTCGTTTTGGTTTGTTTCGGTACTATGTAAAAAACCATGCCGGTATAGCATTTAATGCACCGATTCGAGCTGGAAACGAAAAGGACTACCGATTCGCGCCAAAAACGAAACGAACACACCCAATCCACTTTTTTGGACCCAATAGTGTTGTTATGGTTCGTTTTGGTCAGTTTCAGTACTGTGCAAAAAACCATGCCAGTATAGCATTTAATGCACCGATTCGGGCAGGAAACGAAATGAACTACCGATTCGCGCCAAAACCGAAACGAACGCACCCAATCCACTTTTTTGGACCCAATAATGATGTTGTGGTTCGTTTTGGTCAGTTTCATTACTGTGCAAAAAACCATGCCGACATAGCATTTAATGCACCGATTCAGGCCGGAAACGAAATGAACTACCGATTCACGCCAAAAATGAAACGAACGCACCCAATCCACTTTTTTGGACCCAATAGTGTTGTTGTGGTTCGTTTTGGTCAGTTTCATTACTGTGCAAAAAACCATGCTGGTATAGCATTTAATGCATCGATTCGGGCCGGAAACGAAAAGGACTACCGATTCGCGCCAGAAATGAAACGAACGCACCCAATCCACTTTTTTGGACCCAATAGTGTTGTTGTTGGTCGTTTTGGTCACTTTCATTACTGTGCGAAAAACCATGCCGGTATAGCATTTAATGCACCGATTCGGGCAGGAAACGAAATGAACTACCGATTCGCGCCAAAACCGAAACGAACGCACCGAATCCACTTGTTTGGACCCAATAGTGATGTTTTGGTTCGTTCTGGTCAGTTTCGCTACTGTGCAAAAAACCATGCCGGGTTGCATTGAATGCACCGATTCGGGCCGGAACCGAAACGAACTACCGATTCGGGCCAGAAACGAAACGAGTGCACCCAATCCAGTTTTTTGGACCAAATAATGATGTTTTGGTTCATTTTGGTTAGTTTCGTTACTGTGTAAAAAACCATGCCAGTATAGCATTTGATGCACCGATTCTGGCCGGAAACGAAATGGACTACCGGTTCGGGCCAGAAAGTAAACGAACGCACCCAATCCAATTTTTTGGACCCAATAGGGATGTTTTGGTTCATTTTGGTTAGTTTCGGTACTATGTAAAAAACCATGCCGGTATAGCATTTAATGCACCGATTCGGGCCGGAAACGAAAAGGACTACCGATTCGCGCCAAAAACGAAACGAACACACCCAATCCACTTTTTTGGACCCAATAGTGTTGTTGTGGTTCGTTTTGGTCAGTTTCATTACTGTGCAAAAAACCATGCCGGTATAGCATTTAATGCACCGATTCGGGCCGGAAACGAAATGGACTACCGATTCGCGCCAAAAATGAAACGAACGCACCCAATCTACTTTTTTGGACCCAATAGTGTTGTTGTGGTTCGTTTTGGTCAGTTTCATTACTGTGCAAAAAACCATGCCGGTATAGCATTTAATGCACCGATTCGGGCCGGAAACGAAATGAACTACCGATTCACGCCAAAACCGAAACGAACGCACCCAATCCACTTTTTTGGACCCAATAGTGATGTTTTGGTTCATTTTAGTCAGTTTCGCTACTATGCAAAAAACCATGTTGCATTGAATGCACCGATTCGGGCCGGAACCGAAACGAACTAATGATTCGGGCCAGAAACGAAACGAGCGCACCCAATCCAGTTTTTTGGTCCAAATAGTGATGTTTTGGTTCATTTTGGTTAGTTTCGTTACTATGTAAAAAACCATGCCAGTATAGCATTTGATGCACCGATTCTGGCCGGAAACGAAAAGGACTACCGATTCGCGCCAGAAACGAAACGAACGCACCCAATCCACTTTTTTGGACCCAATAGTGTTGTTGTTGGTCGTTTTGGTCACTCTCATTACTGTGCGAAAAACCATGCCGGTATAGCATTTAATGCACCGATTCGGGCAGGAAACGAAATGAACTACCGATTCGCGCCAAAACCGAAACGAACGCACCGAATCCACTTGTTTGGACCCAATAGTGATGTTTTGGTTCGTTCTGGTCAGTTTCGCTACTGTACAAAAAACCATGCCGGGTTGCATTGAATGCACCGATTCGGGCCGGAACCGAAACGAACTACCGATTCGGGCCAGAAACGAAACGAGCGCACCCAATCCAGTTTGTTGGACCAAATAGTGATGTTTTGGTTCGTTTTGCTTAGTTTCGTTACTGTGTAAAAAACCATGCCAGTATAGCATTTGATGCACCGATTCTGGCCGGAAACGAAATGGACTACCGGTTCGGGCCAGAAAGTAAACGAACGCACCCAATCCAATTTTTTGGACCCAATAGGGATGTTTTGGTTCATTTTGGTTAGTTTTGGTACTATGTAAAAAACCATGCCGGTATAGCATTTAATGCACCGATTCGGGCCGGAAACGAAAAGGACTACCGATTCGCGCCAAAAACGAAACGAACACACCCAATCCACTTTTTTGGACCCAATAGTGTTGTTGTGGTTCGTTTTGGTCAGTTTCATTACTGTGCAAAAAACCATGCCGGTATAGCATTTAATGCACCGATTCGGGCCGGAAACGAAATGGACTACCGATTCGCGCCAAAAATGAAACGAACGCACCCAATCCACTTTTTTGGACCCAATAGTGTTGTTGTGGTTCGTTTTGGTCAGTTTCATTACTGTGCAAAAAACCATGCCGGTATAGCATTTAATGCACCGATTCGGGCCGGAAACGAAATGAACTACCGATTCACGCCAAAACCGAAACGAACGCACCCAATCCACTTTTTTGGACCCAATAGTGATGTTTTGGTTCATTTTAGTCAGTTTCGCTACTATGCAAAAAACCATGTTGCATTGAATGCACCGATTCGGGCCGGAACCGAAACGAACTAATGATTCGGGCCAGAAACGAAACGAGCGCACCCAATCCAGTTTTTTGGTCCAAATAGTGATGTTTTGGTTCATTTTGGTTAGTTTCATTACTGTGTAAAAAACCATGCCAGTATAGCATTTGATGCACCGATTCTGGCCGGAAACGAAAAGGACTACCGATTCGCGCCAGAAACGAAACGAACGCACCCAATCCACTTTTTTGGACCCAATAGTGTTGTTGTTGGTCGTTTTGGTCACTTTCATTACTGTGCGAAAAACCATGCCGGTATAGCATTTAATGCACCGATTCGGGCCGGAAACGAAATGGACTACCGATTCGCGCCAAAAATGAAACGAACGCACCCAATCCACTTTTTTGGACCCAATAGTGTTGTTGTAGTTCGTTTTGGTCAGTTTCATTACTGTGCAAAAAACCATGCCGGTATAGCATTTAATGCACCGATTCGGGCCGGAAACGAAATGAACTACCGATTCACGCCAAAACCGAAACGAACGCACCCAATCCACTTTTTTGGACCCAATAGTGATGTTTTGGTTCATTTTAGTCAGTTTCGCTACTATGCAAAAAACCATGTTGCATTGAATGCACCGATTCGGGCCGGAACCGAAACGAACTAATGATTCGGGCCAGAAACGAAACGAGCGCACCCAATCCAGTTTTTTGGTCCAAATAGTGATGTTTTGGTTCATTTTGGTTAGTTTCGTTACTGTGTAAAAAACCATGCCAGTATAGCATTTGATGCACCGATTCTGGCCGGAAACGAAAAGGACTACCGATTCGCGCCAGAAACGAAACGAACGCACCCAATCCACTTTTTTGGACCCAATAGTGTTGTTGTTGGTCGTTTTGGTCACTTTCATTACTGTGCGAAAAACCATGCCGGTATAGCATTTAATGCACCGATTCGGGCCGGAAACGAAATGGACTACCGATTCGCGCCAAAAATGAAACGAACGCACCCAATCCACTTTTTTGGACCCAATAGTGTTGTTGTGGTTCGTTTTGGTCAGTTTCATTACTGTGCAAAAAACCATGCCGGTATAGCATTTAATGCACCGATTCGGGCCGGAAACGAAATGAACTACCGATTCACGCCAAAACCGAAACGAACGCACCCAATCCACTTTTTTGGACCCAATAGTGATGTTTTGGTTCATTTTAGTCAGTTTCGCTACTATGCAAAAAACCATGTTGCATTGAATGCACCGATTCGGGCCGGAACCGAAACGAACTAATGATTCGGGCCAGAAACGAAACGAGCGCACCCAATCCAGTTTTTTGGTCCAAATAGTGATGTTTTGGTTCATTTTGGTTAGTTTCGTTACTATGTAAAAAACCATGCCAGTATAGCATTTGATGCACCGATTCTGGCCGGAAACGAAAAGGACTACCGATTCGCGCCAGAAACGAAACGAACGCACCCAATCCACTTTTTTGGACCCAATAGTGTTGTTGTTGGTCGTTTTGGTCACTCTCATTACTGTGCGAAAAACCATGCCGGTATAGCATTTAATGCACCGATTCGGGCAGGAAACGAAATGAACTACCGATTCGCGCCAAAACCGAAACGAACGCACCGAATCCACTTGTTTGGACCCAATAGTGATGTTTTGGTTCGTTCTGGTCAGTTTCGCTACTGTACAAAAAACCATGCCGGGTTGCATTGAATGCACCGATTCGGGCCGGAACCGAAACGAACTACCGATTCGGGCCAGAAACGAAACGAGCGCACCCAATCCAGTTTGTTGGACCAAATAGTGATGTTTTGGTTCGTTTTGCTTAGTTTCGTTACTGTGTAAAAAACCATGCCAGTATAGCATTTGATGCACCGATTCTGGCCGGAAACGAAATGGACTACCGGTTCGGGCCAGAAAGTAAACGAACGCACCCAATCCAATTTTTTGGACCCAATAGGGATGTTTTGGTTCATTTTGGTTAGTTTTGGTACTATGTAAAAAACCATGCCGGTATAGCATTTAATGCACCGATTCGGGCCGGAAACGAAAAGGACTACCGATTCGCGCCAAAAACGAAACGAACACACCCAATCCACTTTTTTGGACCCAATAGTGTTGTTGTGGTTCGTTTTGGTCAGTTTCATTACTGTGCAAAAAACCATGCCGGTATAGCATTTAATGCACCGATTCGGGCCGGAAACGAAATGGACTACCGATTCGCGCCAAAAATGAAACGAACGCACCCAATCCACTTTTTTGGACCCAATAGTGTTGTTGTGGTTCGTTTTGGTCAGTTTCATTACTGTGCAAAAAACCATGCCGGTATAGCATTTAATGCACCGATTCGGGCCGGAAACGAAATGAACTACCGATTCACGCCAAAACCGAAACGAACGCACCCAATCCACTTTTTTGGACCCAATAGTGATGTTTTGGTTCATTTTAGTCAGTTTCGCTACTATGCAAAAAACCATGTTGCATTGAATGCACCGATTCGGGCCGGAACCGAAACGAACTAATGATTCGGGCCAGAAACGAAACGAGCGCACCCAATCCAGTTTTTTGGTCCAAATAGTGATGTTTTGGTTCATTTTGGTTAGTTTCATTACTGTGTAAAAAACCATGCCAGTATAGCATTTGATGCACCGATTCTGGCCGGAAACGAAAAGGACTACCGATTCGCGCCAGAAACGAAACGAACGCACCCAATCCACTTTTTTGGACCCAATAGTGTTGTTGTTGGTCGTTTTGGTCACTTTCATTACTGTGCGAAAAACCATGCCGGTATAGCATTTAATGCACCGATTCGGGCCGGAAACGAAATGGACTACCGATTCGCGCCAAAAATGAAACGAACGCACCCAATCCACTTTTTTGGACCCAATAGTGTTGTTGTGGTTCGTTTTGGTCAGTTTCATTACTGTGCAAAAAACCATGCCGGTATAGCATTTAATGCACCGATTCGGGCCGGAAACGAAATGAACTACCGATTCACGCCAAAACCGAAACGAACGCACCCAATCCACTTTTTTGGACCCAATAGTGATGTTTTGGTTCATTTTAGTCAGTTTCGCTACTATGCAAAAAACCATGTTGCATTGAATGCACCGATTCGGGCCGGAACCGAAACGAACTAATGATTCGGGCCAGAAACGAAACGAGCGCACCCAATCCAGTTTTTTGGTCCAAATAGTGATGTTTTGGTTCATTTTGGTTAGTTTCGTTACTGTGTAAAAAACCATGCCAGTATAGCATTTGATGCACCGATTCTGGCCGGAAACGAAAAGGACTACCGATTCGCGCCAGAAACGAAACGAACGCACCCAATCCACTTTTTTGGACCCAATAGTGTTGTTGTTGGTCGTTTTGGTCACTTTCATTACTGTGCGAAAAACCATGCCGGTATAGCATTTAATGCACCGATTCGGGCCGGAAACGAAATGGACTACCGATTCGCGCCAAAAATGAAACGAACGCACCCAATCCACTTTTTTGGACCCAATAGTGTTGTTGTGGTTCGTTTTGGTCAGTTTCATTACTGTGCAAAAAACCATGCCGGTATAGCATTTAATGCACCGATTCGGGCCGGAAACGAAATGAACTACCGATTCACGCCAAAACCGAAACGAACGCACCCAATCCACTTTTTTGGACCCAATAGTGATGTTTTGGTTCATTTTAGTCAGTTTCGCTACTATGCAAAAAACCATGTTGCATTGAATGCACCGATTCGGGCCGGAACCGAAACGAACTAATGATTCGGGCCAGAAACGAAACGAGCGCACCCAATCCAGTTTTTTGGTCCAAATAGTGATGTTTTGGTTCATTTTGGTTAGTTTCGTTACTATGTAAAAAACCATGCCAGTATAGCATTTGATGCACCGATTCTGGCCGGAAACGAAAAGGACTACCGATTCGCGCCAGAAACGAAACGAACGCACCCAATCCACTTTTTTGGACCCAATAGTGTTGTTGTTGGTCGTTTTGGTCACTTTCATTACTGTGCGAAAAACCATGCCGGTATAGCATTTAATGCACCGATTCGGGCCGGAAACGAAATGGACTACCGATTCGCGCCAAAAATGAAACGAACGCACCCAATCCACTTTTTTGGACCCAATAGTGTTGTTGTGGTTCGTTTTGGTCAGTTTCATTACTGTGCAAAAAACCATGCCGGTATAGCATTTAATGCACCGATTCGGGCCGGAAACGAAATGAACTACCGATTCACGCCAAAACCGAAACGAACGCACCCAATCCACTTTTTTGGACCCAATAGTGATGTTTTGGTTCATTTTAGTCAGTTTCGCTACTATGCAAAAAACCATGTTGCATTGAATGCACCGATTCGGGCCGGAACCGAAACGAACTAATGATTCGGGCCAGAAACGAAACGAGCGCACCCAATCCAGTTTTTTGGTCCAAATAGTGATGTTTTGGTTCATTTTGGTTAGTTTCGTTACTGTGTAAAAAACCATGCCAGTATAGCATTTGATGCACCGATTCTGGCCGGAAACGAAAAGGACTACCGATTCGCGCCAGAAACGAAACGAACGCACCCAATCCACTTTTTTGGACCCAATAGTGTTGTTGTTGGTCGTTTTGGTCACTTTCATTACTGTGCGAAAAACCATGCCGGTATAGCATTTAATGCACCGATTCGGGCCGGAAACGAAATGGACTACCGATTCGCGCCAAAAATGAAACGAACGCACCCAATCCACTTTTTTGGACCCAATAGTGTTGTTGTGGTTCGTTTTGGTCAGTTTCATTACTGTGCAAAAAACCATGCCGGTATAGCATTTAATGCACCGATTCGGGCCGGAAACGAAATGAACTACCGATTCACGCCAAAACCGAAACGAACGCACCCAATCCACTTTTTTGGACCCAATAGTGATGTTTTGGTTCATTTTAGTCAGTTTCGCTACTATGCAAAAAACCATGTTGCATTGAATGCACCGATTCGGGCCGGAACCGAAACGAACTAATGATTCGGGCCAGAAACGAAACGAGCGCACCCAATCCAGTTTTTTGGTCCAAATAGTGATGTTTTGGTTCATTTTGGTTAGTTTCGTTACTATGTAAAAAACCATGCCAGTATAGCATTTGATGCACCGATTCTGGCCGGAAACGAAAAGGACTACCGATTCGCGCCAGAAACGAAACGAACGCACCCAATCCACTTTTTTGGACCCAATAGTGTTGTTGTTGGTCGTTTTGGTCACTTTCATTACTGTGCGAAAAACCATGCCGGTATAGCATTTAATGCACCGATTCGGGCAGGAAACGAAATGAACTACCGATTCGCGCCAAAACCGAAACGAACGCACCGAATCCACTTGTTTGGACCCAATAGTGATGTTTTGGTTCGTTCTGGTCAGTTTCGCTACTGTGCAAAAAACCATGCCGGGTTGCATTGAATGCACCGATTCGGGCCGGAACCGAAACGAACTACCGATTCGGGCCAGAAACGAAACGAGTGCACCCAATCCAGTTTTTTGGACCAAATAATGATGTTTTGGTTCATTTTGGTTAGTTTCGTTACTGTGTAAAAAACCATGCCAGTATAGCATTTGATGCACCGATTCTGGCCGGAAACGAAATGGACTACCGGTTCGGGCCAGAAAGTAAACGAACGCACCCAATCCAATTTTTTGGACCCAATAGGGATGTTTTGGTTCATTTTGGTTAGTTTCGGTACTATGTAAAAAACCATGCCGGTAGAGCATTTAATGCACCGATTCGGGCCGGAAACGAAAAGGACTACTGATTCGCGCCAAAAACGAAACGAACACACCCAATCCACTTTTTTGGACCCAATAGTGTTGTTGTGGTTCGTTTTGGTCAGTTTCATTACTGTGCAAAAAACCATGCCAGTATAGCATTTAATGCACCGATTCGGGCCGGAAACGAAATGGACTACCGATTCGCGCCAAAAATGAAACGAACGCACCCAATCCACTTTTTTGGACCCAATAGTGTTGTTGTGGTTCGTTTTGGTCAGTTTCATTACTGTGCAAAAAACCATGCCGGTATAGCATTTAATGCACCGATTCGGGCCGGAAACGAAATGAACTACCGATTCACGCCAAAACCGAAACGAACGCACCCAATCCACTTTTTTGGACCCAATAGTGATGTTTTGGTTCATTTTAGTCAGTTTCGCTACTATGCAAAAAACCATGTTGCATTGAATGCACCGATTCGGGCCGGAACCGAAACGAACTAATGATTCGGGCCAGAAACGAAACGAGCGCACCCAATCCAGTTTTTTGGTCCAAATAGTGATGTTTTGGTTCATTTTGGTTAGTTTCGTTACTATGTAAAAAACCATGCCAGTATAGCATTTGATGCACCGATTCTGGCCGGAAACGAAAAGGACTACCGATTCGCGCCAGAAACGAAACGAACGCACCCAATCCACTTTTTTGGACCCAATAGTGTTGTTGTTGGTCATTTTGGTCACTTTCATTACTGTGCGAAAAACCATGCCGGTATAGCATTTAATGCACCGATTCGGGCAGGAAACGAAATGAACTACCGATTCGCGCCAAAACCGAAACGAACGCACCGAATCCACTTGTTTGGACCCAATAGTGATGTTTTGGTTCGTTCTGGTCAGTTTCGCTACTGTACAAAAAACCATGCCGGGTTGCATTGAATGCACCGATTCGGGCCGGAACCGAAACGAACTACCGATTCGGGCCAGAAACGAAACGAGCGCACCCAATCCAGTTTGTTGGACCAAATAGTGATGTTTTGGTTCGTTTTGCTTAGTTTCGTTACTGTGTAAAAAACCATGCCAGTATAGCATTTGATGCACCGATTCTAGCCGGAAACGAAATGGACTACCGGTTCGGGCCAGAAAGTAAACGAACGCACCCAATCCAATTTTTTGGAACCAATAGGGATGTTTTGGTTCATTTTGGTTAGTTTTGGTACTATGTAAAAAACCATGCCGGTATAGCATTTAATGCACCGATTCGGGCCGGAAACGAAAAGGACTACCGATTCGCGCCAAAAACGAAACGAACACACCCAATCCACTTTTTTGGACCCAATAGTGTTGTTGTGGTTCGTTTTGGTCAGTTTCATTACTGTGCAAAAAACCATGCCGGTATAGCATTTAATGCACCGATTCGGGCCGGAAACGAAATGGACTACCGATTCGCGCCAAAAATGAAACGAACGCACCCAATCCACTTTTTTGGACCCAATAGTGTTGTTGTGGTTCGTTTTGGTCAGTTTCATTACTGTGCAAAAAACCATGCCGGTATAGCATTTAATGCACCGATTCGGGCCGGAAACGAAATGAACTACCGATTCACGCCAAAACCGAAACAAACGCACCCAATCCACTTTTTTGGACCCAATAGTGATGTTTTGGTTCATTTTAGTCAGTTTTGCTACTATGCAAAAAACCATGTTGCATTGAATGCACCGATTCGGGCCGGAACCGAAACGAACTAATGATTCGGGCCAGAAACGAAACGAGCGCACCCAATCCAGTTTTTTTGGTCCAAATAGTGATGTTTTGGTTCATTTTGGTTAGTTTCGTTACTATGTAAAAAACCATGCCAGTATAGCATTTGATGCACCGATTCTGGCCGGAAACGAAAAGGACTACCGATTCGCGCCAGAAACGAAACGAACGCACCCAATCCACTTTTTTGGACCCAATAGTGTTGTTGTTGGTCGTTTTGGTCACTTTCATTACTGTGCGAAAAACCATGCCGGTATAGCATTTAATGCACCGATTCGGGCAGGAAACGAAATGAACTACCGATTCGCGCCAAAACCGAAACGAACGCACCGAATCCACTTGTTTGGACCCAATAGTGATGTTTTGGTTCGTTCTGGTCAGTTTCGCTACTGTACAAAAAACCATGCCGGGTTGCATTGAATGCACCGATTCGGGCCGGAACCGAAACGAACTACCGATTCGGGCCAGAAACGAAACGAGCGCACCCAATCCAGTTTGTTGGACCAAATAGTGATGTTTTGGTTCGTTTTGCTTAGTTTCGTTACTGTGTAAAAAACCATGCCAGTATAGCATTTGATGCACCGATTCTGGCCGGAAACGAAATGGACTACCGGTTCGGGCCAGAAAGTAAACGAACGCACCCAATCCAATTTTTTGGAACCAATAGGGATGTTTTGGTTCATTTTGGTTAGTTTTGGTACTATGTAAAAAACCATGCCGGTATAGCATTTAATGCACCGATTCGGGCCGGAAACGAAAAGGACTACCGATTCGCGCCAAAAACGAAACGAACACACCCAATCCACTTTTTTGGACCCAATAGTGTTGTTGTGGTTCGTTTTGGTCAGTTTCATTACTGTGCAAAAAACCATGCCGGTATAGCATTTAATGCACCGATTCGGGCCGGAAACGAAATGGACTACCGATTCGCGCCAAAAATGAAACGAACGCACCCAATCCACTTTTTTGGACCCAATAGTGTTGTTGTGGTTCGTTTTGGTCAGTTTCATTACTGTGCAAAAAACCATGCCGGTATAGCATTTAATGCACCGATTCGGGCCGGAAACGAAATGAACTACCGATTCACGCCAAAACCGAAACGAACGCACCCAATCCACTTTTTTGGACCCAATAGTGATGTTTTGGTTCATTTTAGTCAGTTTCGCTACTATGCAAAAAACCATGTTGCATTGAATGCACCGATTCGGGCCGGAACCGAAACGAACTAATGATTCGGGCCAGAAACGAAACGAGCGCACCCAATCCAGTTTTTTGGTCCAAATAGTGATGTTTTGGTTCATTTTGGTTAGTTTCATTACTGTGTAAAAAACCATGCCAGTATAGCATTTGATGCACCGATTCTGGCCGGAAACGAAATGGACTACCGGTTCGGGCCAGAAAGGAAACGAACGCACCCAATCCAATTTTTCGGACCCAATAGGGATGTTTTGGTTCGTTTTGGTTAGTTTCGGTACTATGTAAAAAACCATGCCGGTATAGCATTTAATGCACCGATTCGAGCTGGAAACGAAAAGGACTACCGATTCGCGCCAAAAACGAAACGAACACACCCAATCCACTTTTTTGGACCCAATAGTGTTGTTATGGTTCGTTTTGGTCAGTTTCAGTACTGTGCAAAAAACCATGCCGGTATAGCATTTAATGCACCGATTCGGGCAGGAAACGAAATGAACTATCGATTCGCGCCAAAACCGAAACGAACGCACCCAATCCACTTTTTTGGACCCAATAGTGATGTTTTGGTTCGTTTTGGTCAGTTTCATTACTGTGCAAAAAACCATGCCGACATAGCATTTAATGCACCGATTCAGGCCGGAAACGAAATGAACTACCGATTCACGCCAAAAATGAAACGAACGCACCCAATCCACTTTTTTGGACCCAATAGTGTTGTTGTGGTTCGTTTTGGTCAGTTTCATTACTGTGCAAAAAACCATGCCGGTATAGCATTTAATGCATCGATTCGGGCCGGAAACGAAAAGGACTACCGATTCGCGCCAGAAACGAAACGAACGCACCCAATCCACTTTTTTGGACCCAATAGTGTTGTTGTTGGTCGTTTTGGTCACTTTCATTACTGTGCGAAAAACCATGCCGGTATAGCATTTAATGCACCGATTCGGGCAGGAAACGAAATGAACTACCGATTCGCGCCAAAACCGAAACGAACGCACCGAATCCACTTGTTTAGACCCAATAGTGATGTTTTGGTTCGTTCTGGTCAGTTTCGCTACTGTGCAAAAAACCATGCCGGGTTGCATTGAATGCACCGATTCGGGCCGGAACCGAAACGAACTACCGATTCGGGCCAGAAACGAAACGAGTGCACCCAATCCAGTTTTTTGGACCAAATAATGATGTTTTGGTTCATTTTGGTTAGTTTCGTTACTGTGTAAAAAACCATGCCAGTATAGCATTTGATGCACCGATTCTGGACGGAAACGAAATGGACTACCGGTTCGGGCCAGAAAGTAAACGAACGCACCCAATCCAATTTTTTGGACCCAATAGGGATGTTTTGGTTCATTTTGGTTAGTTTCGGTACTATGTAAAAAACCATGCCGGTATAGCATTTAATGCACCGATTCGGGCCGGAAACGAAAAGGACTACCGATTCGCGCCAAAAACGAAACGAACACACCCAATCCACTTTTTTGGACCCAATAGTGTTGTTGTGGTTCGTTTTGGTCAGTTTCATTACTGTGCAAAAAACCATGCCGGTATAGCATTTAATGCACCGATTCGGGCCGGAAACGAAATGGACTACCGATTCGCGCCAAAAATGAAACGAACGCACCCAATCCACTTTTTTGGACCCAATAGTGTTGTTGTGGTTCGTTTTGGTCAGTTTCATTACTGTGCAAAAAACCATGCCGGTATAGCATTTAATGCACCGATTCGGGCCGGAAACGAAATGAACTACCGATTCACGCCAAAACCGAAACGAACGCACCCAATCCACTTTTTTGGACCCAATAGTGATGTTTTGGTTCATTTTAGTCAGTTTCGCTACTATGCAAAAAACCATGTTGCATTGAATGCACCGATTCGGGCCGGAACCGAAACGAACTAATGATTCGGGCCAGAAACGAAACGAGCGCACCCAATCCAGTTTTTTGGTCCAAATAGTGATGTTTTGGTTCATTTTGGTTAGTTTCATTACTGTGTAAAAAACCATGCCAGTATAGCATTTGATGCACCGATTCTGGCCGGAAACGAAATGGACTACCGGTTCGGGCCAGAAAGGAAACGAACGCACCCAATCCAATTTTTTGGACCCAATAGGGATGTTTTGGTTCGTTTTGGTTAGTTTCGGTACTATGTAAAAAACCATGCCGGTATAGCATTTAATGCACCGATTCGAGCTGGAAACGAAAAGGACTACCGATTCGCGCCAAAAACGAAACGAACACACCCAATCCACTTTTTTGGACCCAATAGTGTTGTTATGGTTCGTTTTGGTCAGTTTCAGTACTGTGCAAAAAACCATGCCGCTATAGCATTTAATGCACCGATTCGGGCAGGAAACGAAATGAACTACCGATTCGCGCCAAAACCGAAACGAACGCACCCAATCCACTTTTTTGGACCCAATAGTGATGTTTTGGTTCGTTTTGGTCAGTTTCGCTACTGTGCAAAAAACCATGCCGGTTTGCATTGAATGCACCGATTCGGGCCGGAACCGAAACGAACTACCGATTCGGGCCAGAAACGAAACGAGCGCACCCAATCCAGTTTTTTGGACCAAATAGTGATGTTTTGGTTCATTTTGGTTAGTTTCGTTACTGTGTAAAAACCATGCCAGTATAGCATTTGATGCACCGATCCTGGCCGGAAACGAAATGAACTACCGATTCACGCCAAAAATGAAACGAACGCACCCAATCCACTTTTTTGGACCCAATAGTGTTGTTGTGGTTCGTTTTGGTCAGTTTCATTACTGTGCAAAAAACCATGCCGGTATAGCATTTAATGCACCGATTCGGGCCGGAAACGAAATGAACTACCGATTCACGCCAAAACCGAAACGAACGCACCCAATCCACTTTTTTGGACCCAATAGTGATGTTTTGGTTCGTTTTAGTCAGTTTCGCTACTATGCAAAAAACCATGTTGCATTGAATGCACCGATTCGGGCCGGAACCGAAACGAACTAATGATTCGGGCCAGAAACGAAACGAGCGCACCCAATCCAGTTTTTTGGTCCAAATAGTGATGTTTTGGTTCATTTTGGTTAGTTTCGTTACTGTGTAAAAAACCATGCCAGTATAGCATTTGATGCACCGATTCTGGCCGGAAACGAAAAGGACTACAGATTCGCGCCAGAAACGAAACGAACGCACCTAATCCACTTTTTTGGACCCAATAGTGTTGTTGTTGGTCGTTTTGGTCACTTTCATTACTGTGCGAAAAACCATGCCGGTATAGCATTTAATGCACCGATTCGGGCAGGAAACGAAATGAACTACCGATTCGCGCCAAAACCGAAACGAACGCACCGAATCCACTTGTTTGGACCCAATAGTGATGTTTTGGTTCGTTCTGGTCAGTTTCGCTACTGTGCAAAAAACCATGCCGGGTTGCATTGAATGCACCGATTCGGGCCGGAACCGAAACGAACTACCGATTCGGGCCAGAAACGAAACGAGCGCACCCAATCCAGTTTGTTGGACCAAATAGTGATGTTTTGGTTCGTTTTGCTTAGTTTCGTTACTGTGTAAAAAACCATGCCAGTATAGCATTTGATGCACCGATTCTGGCCGGAAACGAAATGGACTACCGGTTCGGGCCAGAAAGTAAACGAACGCACCCAATCCAATTTTTTGGACCCAATAGGGATGTTTTGGTTCATTTTGGTTAGTTTCGGTACTATGTAAAAAACCATGCCGGTATAGCATTTAATGCACCGATTCGGGCCGGAAACGAAAAGGACTACCGATTCGCGCCAAAAACGAAACGAACACACCCAATCCACTTTTTTGGACCCAATAGTGTTGTTGTGGTTCGTTTTGGTCAGTTTCATTACTGTGCAAAAAACCATGCCGGTATAGCATTTAATGCACCGATTCGGGCCGGAAACGAAATGGACTACCGATTCGCGCCAAAAATGAAACGAACGCACCCAATCCACTTTTTTGGACCCAATAGTGTTGTTGTGGTTCGTTTTGGTCAGTTTCATTACTGTGCAAAAAACCATGCCGGTATAGCATTTAATGCACCGATTCGGGCCAGAAACGAAATGAACTACCGATTCACGCCAAAACCGAAACGAACGCACCCAATCCACTTTTTTGGACCCAATAGTGATGTTTTGGTTCATTTTAGTCAGTTTCGCTACTATGCAAAAAACCATGTTGCATTGAATGCACCGATTCGGGCCGGAACCGAAACGAACTAATGATTCGGGCCAGAAACGAAACGAGCGCACCCAATCCAGTTTTTTGGTCCAAATAGTGATGTTTTGGTTCATTTTGGTAGTTTCATTACTGTGTAAAAAACCATGCCAGTATAGCATTTGATGCACCGATTCTGGCCGGAAACGAAATGGACTACCGGTTCGGGCCAGAAAGGAAACGAACGCACCCAATCCAATTTTTTGGACCCAATAGGGATGTTTTGGTTCGTTTTGGTTAGTTTCGGTACTATGTAAAAAACCATGCCGGTATAGCATTTAATGCACCGATTCGAGCTGGAAACGAAAAGGACTACCGATTCGCGCCAAAAACGAAACGAACACACCCAATCCACTGTTTTGGACCCAATAGTGTTGTTATGGTTCGTTTTGGTCAGTTTCAGTACTGTGCAAAAAACCATGCCGGTATAGCATTTAATGCACCGATTCGGGCAGGAAACGAAATGAACTACCGATTCGCGCCAAAACCGAAACGAACGCACCCAATCCACTTTTTTGGACCCAATAGTGATGTTTTGGTTCGTTTTGGTCAGTTTCGCTACTGTGCAAAGAAGCATGCCGGTTTGCATTGAATGCACAGATTCGGGCCGGAACCGAAACGAACTACCGATTCGGGCCAGAAACGAAACGAGCGCACCCAATCCAGTTTTTTGGACCAAATAGTGATGTTTTGGTTCGTTTTGGTTAGTTTCGTTACTGTGTAAAAACCATGCCAGTATAGCATTTGATGCACCGATCCTGGCCGGAAACGAAATGGACTACCGGTACGGGCCAGAAAGGAAACGAACGCACCCAATCCACTTTTTTGGACCCAATAGGGATGTTTTGGTTCGTTTTGGTTAGTTTCGGTACTGTGTAAAAAACCATGCCGGTATAGCATTTAATGCACCGATTCGGGCCGGAAACGAAAAGGACTACCGATTCGCGCCAAAAATGAAACGAACACACCCAATCCACTTTTTTGGACCCAATAGTGTTGTTGTGGTTCGTTTTGGTCAGTTTCATTACTGTGCAAAAAACCATGCCGGTATAGCATTTAATGCACCGATTCGGGCCGGAAACGAAATGGACTACCGATTCGCGCCAAAAATGAAACGAACGCACCCAATCCACTTTTTTGGACCCAATAGTGTTGTTGTGGTTCGTTTTGGTCAGTTTCATTACTGTGCAAAAAACCATGCCGGTATAGCATTTAATGCACCGATTCGGGCCAGAAACGAAATGAACTACCGATTCACGCCAAAACCGAAACGAACGCACCCAATCCACTTTTTTGGACCCAATAGTGATGTTTTGGTTCATTTTAGTCAGTTTCGCTACTATGCAAAAAACCATGTTGCATTGAATGCACCGATTCGGGCCGGAACCGAAACGAACTAATGATTCGGGCCAGAAACGAAACGAGCGCACCCAATCCAGTTTTTTGGTCCAAATAGTGATGTTTTGGTTCATTTTGGTAGTTTCATTACTGTGTAAAAAACCATGCCAGTATAGCATTTGATGCACCGATTCTGGCCGGAAACGAAATGGACTACCGGTTCGGGCCAGAAAGGAAACGAACGCACCCAATCCAATTTTTTGGACCCAATAGGGATGTTTTGGTTCGTTTTGGTTAGTTTCGGTACTATGTAAAAAACCATGCCGGTATAGCACTTAATGCACCGATTCGAGCTGGAAACGAAAAGGACTACCGATTCGCGCCAAAAACGAAACGAACACACCCAATCCACTGTTTTGGACCCAATAGTGTTGTTATGGTTCGTTTTGGTCAGTTTTAGTACTGTGCAAAAAACCATGCCGGTATAGCATTTAATGCACCGATTCGGGCAGGAAACGAAATGAACTACCGATTCGCGCCAAAACCGAAACGAACGCACCCAATCCACTTTTTTGGACCCAATAGTGATGTTTTGGTTCATTTTGGTCAGTTTCGCTACTGTGCAAAGAAGCATGCCGGTTTGCATTGAATGCACAGATTCGGGCCGGAACCGAAACGAACTACCGATTCGGGCCAGAAACGAAACGAGCGCACCCAATCCAGTTTTTTGGACCAAATAGTGATGTTTTGGTTCGTTTTGGTTAGTTTCGTTACTGTGTAAAAACCATGCCAGTATAGCATTTGATGCACCGATCCTGGCCGGAAACGAAATGGACTACCGGTACGGGCCAGAAAGGAAACGAACGCACCCAATCCACTTTTTTGGACCCAATAGGGATGTTTTGGTTCGTTTTGGTTAGTTTCGGTACTGTGTAAAAAACCATACCGGTATAGCATTTAATGCACCGATTCGGGCCAGAAACGAAAAGGACTACCGATTCGCGCCAAAAATGAAACGAACACACCCAATCCACTTTTTTGGACCCAATAGTGTTGTTGTGGTTCGTTTTGGTCAGTTTCGTTATTGTGCAAAAAAACCATGCTGGTATAGCATTTAATGCAGCGATTCGGGCCGGAAACGAAATGGACTACCGATTCGCGCCAAAAACGAAACGAACGCACCCAATCCACTTTTTTGGACCCAATAGTGTTATTGTGGTTCGTTTTGGTTAGTTTCATTACTGTGCAAAAAACCATGCCGACATAGCATTTAATGCACCGATTCAGGCCGGAAACGAAATGAACTACCGATTCACGCCAAAAATGAAACGAACGCACCCAATCCACTTTTTTGGACCCAATAGTGTTGTTGTGGTTCGTTTTGGTCAGTTTCATTACTGTGCAAAAAACCATGCCGGTATAGCATTTAATGCATCGATTCGAGCCGGAAACGAAAAGGACTACCGATTCGCGCCAGAAACGAAACGAACGCACCCAATCCACTTTTTTGGACCCAATAGTGTTGTTGTTGGTCGTTTTGGTCACTTTCATTACTGTGCGAAAAACCATGCCGGTATAGCATTTAATGCAGCGATTCGGGCAGGAAACGAAATGAACTACCGATTCGCGCCAAAACCGAAACGAACGCACCGAATCCACTTTTTTGGACCCAATACTGATGTTTTGGTTCGTTCTGGTCAGTTTCGCTACTGTGCAAAAAACCATGTCGGGTTGCATTGAATGCACCGATTCGGGCCGGAACCGAAACGAACTACCGATTCGGGCCAGAAACGAAACGAGCGCACCCAATCCAGTTTTTTGGACCAAATAATGATGTTTTGGTTCATTTTGGTTAGTTTCGTTCCTGTGTAAAAAACCATGCCAGTATAGCATTTGATGCACCGATTCTGGCCGGAAACGAAATGGACTACCGGTTCGGGCTAGAAAGGAAACGAACGCACCCAATCCAATTTTTTGGACCCAATAGGGATGTTTTGGTTCGTTTTGGTTAGTTTCGGTACTATGTAAAAAACCATGCCGGTATAGCATTTAATGCACCGATTCGGGCCGGAAACGAAAAGGACTACCGATTCGCGCCAAAAACGAAACGAACACACCCAATCCACTTTTTTGGACCCAATAGTGTTGTTATGGTTCGTTTTGGTCAGTTTCATTACTGTGCAAAAAACCATGCCGGTATAGCATTTAATGCACCGATTCGGGCCGGAAACGAAATGAACTACCGATTCACGCCGAAACTGAAACGAACGCACCCAATCCACTTTTTTGGTCCCAATAGTGATGTTTTGGTTCGTTTTAGTCAGTTTCGCTACTATGCAAAAAACCATGTTGCATTGAATGCACCGATTCGGGCCGGAATCGAAACGAACTACCGATTCGGGCCAGAAACAAAACGAGCGCACCCAATCCAGTTTTTTGGACCAAATAGTGATGTTTTGGTTCGTTTTGGTTAGTTTTGTTACTGTGTAAAAACCATGCCAGTATAGCATTTGATGCACTGATTCTGGCCGGAAACGAAATGGACTACCGGTTCAGGCCAGAAAGGAAACGAACGCACCCAATCCAATTTTTTGGACCCAATAGGGATGGTTTGGTTCGTTTTGGTTAGTTTCGGTACTATGTAAAAAACCATGCCGGTATAGCATTTAATGCACCGATTCGGGCAGGAAACGAAAAGGACTACCGATTCGCGCCAAAAACGAAACGAACACACCCAATCCACTTTTTTGGACCCAATAGTGTTGTTGTGGTTCGTTTTGGTCAGTTTCATTACTGTGCAAAAAACCATGCCGGTATAGCATTTAATGCACCGATTCGGGCCGGAAACGAAATGAACTACCGATTCGTGCCGAAACTGAAACGAACGCACCCAATCCACTTTTTTGGACCCAATAGTGATGTTTTGGTTCGTTTTAGTCAGTTTCGCTACTATGCAAAAAACCATGTTGCATTGAATGCACCGATTCGGGCCGGAACCGAAACGAACTACCGATTCGGGCCAGAAACGAAACGAGCGCACCCAATCCACTTTTTTGGTCCAAATAGTGATGTTTTGGTTCATTTTGGTTAGTTTCGTTACTGTGTAAAAAAGCATGCCGGTATAGCATTTGATGCACCGATTCGGGCCGGAAACGAAATGGACTACCAGTTCAGGCCAGAAACGAAACGAACGCGCCGAATCCACTTTTTTGGACCAAATAGTGATGTTTTGGTTCGTTTTGGTTAGTTTCGTTACTGTGTAAAAAACCATGCCGGTATAGCATTTGATGCACCGATTCGGGCCGGAAACGAAATGGACTACCAGTTCAGGCCAGAAACGAAACGAACGCACCCAATCCACTTTTTTGGACAAAATAGTGATATTTTGGTTCGTTTTGGTTAGTTTCGTTACTGTGTAAAAAACCATGCCGGTATAGCATTTGATGCACCGATTCGGGCCAGAAACGAAATGGACTACCGGTTCAGGCAAGAAACGAAACGAACGCATCGAATCCACTTTTTTGGACCAAATAGTGATGTTTTGGTTCGTTTTGGTTAGTTTCGTTACTGTGTAAAAAACCATGCCGGTATAGCATTTGATGCACCGATTCGGGCCGGAAACGAAATGGACTACCAGTTCAGGCCAGAAACGAAACGAACGCACCCAATCCACTTTTTTCGACCAAATAGTGATGTTTTGGTTCGTTTTGGTTAGTTTCGTTACTGTGTAAAAAACCATGCCGGTATAGCATTTGATGCACCGATTCGGGCCAGAAACGAAATGGACTACCAGTTCAGGCCAGAAACGAAACGAACGCACCCAATCCAGTTTTTTGGACCAAATAATGATGTTTTGGTTCATTTTGGTTAGTTTCCTTACTGTGTAAAAAACCATGCCAGTATAGCATTTGATGCACCGATTCTAGCCGGAAACGAAATGGACTACCGGTTCAGGCCAGAAACGAAACGAACGCACCCAATCCACTTTTTTGGACCCATTAGTGATGTTTTGGTTCATTCTGGTCAGTTTCGCTACTGTGCAAAAAACCATGCCGGGTTGCATTGAATGCACCGATTCGGGCCGGAACCGAAACGAACTACCGATTCGGGCCAGAAACGAAACGAGCGCACCCAATCCAGTTTTTTGGACCAAATAATGATGTTTTGGTTCATTTTGGTTAGTTTCATTATTGTGTAAAAAACCATGCCAGTATAGCATTTGATGCACCGATTCTGGCCGGAAACGAAATGGACTACCGGTTCGGGCCAGAAAGGAAACGAACGCACCCAATCCAATTTTTTGGACCCAATAGGGATGTTTTAGTTCGTTTTGGTTAGTTTCGGTACTGTGTAAAAAACCATGCCGGTATAGCATTTAATGCACCGATTCGGGCTGGAAACGAAAAGGACTACCGATTCGCGCCAAAAACGAAACGAACACACCCAATCCACTTTTTTGGACCCAATAGTGTTGTTGTGGTTCGTTTTGGTCAGTTTCATTACTGTGCAAAAAACCATGCCGGTATAGCATTTAATGCACCGATTCGGGCCGGAACCGAAACGAACTACCGATTCGGGCCAGAAACGAAACGAGCGCACCCAATCCACTTTTTTGGACCCAATAGGGATGTTTTGGTTCGTTTTGGTTAGTTTCGGTACTATGTAAAAAACCATGCCGGTATAGCATTTAATGCACCGATTCGGGCCGGAAACGAATAGGACTACCGATTCGCGCCAAAAACGAAACGAACACACCCAATCCACTTTTTTGGACCCAATAGTGTTGTTGTGGTTCGTTTTGGTCAATTTCATTACTGTGTAAAAAACCATGCCGGTATAGCATTTAATGCACCGATTCGGGCCGGAAACGAAATGGACTACCGATTCGCGCCAAAAACGAAACGAACACACCCAATCCACTTTTTTGGACCCAATAGTGTTGTTGTGGTTCGTTTTGGTCAGTTTCATTACTGTGCAAAAAACCATGTCGGTATAGCATTTAATGCACCGATTCGGGCCAGAAACGAAATGGACTACCGATTCGCGCCAAAAATGAAACGAACGCACCCAATCCACTATTTTGGACCCAATAGTGTTGTTGTGGTTCGTTTTGGTCAGTTTCATTACTGTGCAAAAAACCATGCCGGTATAGCATTTAATGCACCGATTCGGGCCGGAAACGAAATGAACTACCGATTCGCGCCAAAACCGAAACGAACGCACCCAATCCACTTTTTTGGACCCAATAGTGATGTTTTGGTTTGTTTTAGTCAGTTTCGCTACTATGCAAAAAACCATGTTGCATTGAATGCACCAATTCGGGCCGGAACCGAAACGAACTACCGATTCGTGCCAGAAACGAAACGAGCGCACCCAATCCAGTTTTTTGGTCCAAATAGTGATGTTTTGGTTCATTTTGGTTAGTTTCGTTACTGTGTAAAAAACCATGCCAGTATAGCATTTGATGCACCGATTCTGGCCGGAAACGAAATGGACTACCGGTTCGGGCCAGAAAGGAAACGAACGCACCCAATCCAATTTTTTGCACCCAATAGGGATGGTTTGGTTCGTTTTGGTTAGTTTCGGTACTATGTAAAAAACCATGCCGGTATAGCATTTAATGCACCGATTCGGGCCGGAAACGAAAAGGACTACCGATTCGCGCCAAAAACGAAACGAACACACCCAATCCACTTTTTTGGACCCAATAGTGTTGTTGTGGTTCGTTTTGGTCAGTTTCATTACTGTGCAAAAAACCATGCCGGTATAGCATTTAATGCACCGATTCGGGCCGGAAACGAAATGGACTACCGATTCGCGCCAAAAACGAAACGAACGCACACAATCCACTTTTTTGGACCCAATAGTGTTGTTGTGGTTTGTTTTGGTCAGTTTCAATACTGTGCAAAAAACCATGCCGTGTTGCATTGAATGCACCGATTCGGGCCGGAACCGAAACGAACTACCGATTCGGGCCAGAAACGAAACGAGCGCACCCAATCCAGTTTTTTGGACCAAATAGTGATGTTTTGGTTCGATTTGGTTAGTTTCGTTACTGTGTAAAAAACCATGCCGGTATAGCATTTGATGTAGCGATTCGGGCCGGAAACGAAATGGACTACCGGTTCAGGCCAGAAACGAAACGAACGTACCCAATCCACTTTTTTGGACCCAATAGTGATGTTTTGGTTCGTTTTGGTTAGTTTCGCTACTATGCAAAAAACCATGTTGCATTGAATGCACCGATTCGGGCCGGAATCGAAACGAACAACCGATTCGGGCCAGAAACGAAACGAGCGCACCCAATCCAGTTTTTTGGTCCAAATAGTGATGTTTTGGTTAGTTTCGTTACTGTGTAAAAAACCATGCCGGTATTGCATTTGATGCACCAATTCGGGCCGGAAACGAAATGGACTACCAGTTCAGGCCAGAAACGAAACGAACGCACCGAATCCACTTTTTTGGACCAAATAGTGATGTTTTGGTTCGTTTTGGTTAGTTTCGTTACTGTGTAAAAAACCATGCCGGTATAGCATTTGATGCACCGATTCGGGCCAGAAACGAAATGGACTACCAGTTCAGGCCAGAAACGAAACGAACGCACCGAATCCACTTTTTTGGACCAAATATCAGTTTTGGTTTGTTTTGGTTAGTTTCATTACTGTTGACACCAAAAATTGGCACCAGGAAGAGGCTGACATGTGGGCCGGATTCGTTGAAAAGATATCATTCGGCAAAGGATTTTTTTCCCAGAGCATTCGGTAAAGACGTTCTGCGGTCGAGAACGCATTGTCATTCGGCAAGAAAACTATTCCGCAGGAGGAATTCGGGAGTGCGTGATGACGTGGATCAAGTATAAGGAAAAGGCTGGTTTAACTTCGAATGCAAGACGGATACGGTGCCCCGACGTTTATCTTTTTAGGAAATAAATAATGTAATCGTAATCGACTAGGAATCGTGTCGAAATCTGGGTATAAATATAAACCCATGGAAGTTGTAAGGAGTACAATCAATCATACAACAAACCGGCCCCGTGCCAACTTCGAGTCCTTTAGTCGAGTCGTCGAGTTCTTCGAGAGGAATCATCGATCCGTCGACCTCCGTAAGTACCGGCAACCCTGCACCATGCCTAGTATCATGCGGTGGATTTAGGCTTTGGTTCAGGAAGGTTCCATTGTTAGATCATGAGCCATGCGGTGGGCTAAGTTTTAGCTTGGAACAAGTTATCGGTTCTGTTGGATTTTGGCAAGATCTGATAGATCCATTAAGTTACCGTGTGTTGCTCTGGATTTTACCTTTATGTTTAATTCATTGCAGCACTCTTTTGCCCAGTCTAGGTTGATTAGATTCGGTTCCAGCTCACAATGCACTGCGTTTCCATAGCCGAATTCGAAGTCGATCTAGATTGCCACGTGTCGCGGGTTCAAGCTCGTTGGTCTTGTGTAGATCTTGACAGAACCGGGTATCATACGGTGGATGCAGGTTTTTGGGTCGTCTTAGAGCTAATCATCCGGTGGATTAGAATTCGATTCGATCTGATAGATCTATCATCATTAACGAAGCATGTTCCTTCTTCACGGAACCCGATTCGGCTATATAGCTGTATTCGGCAGTATTGCCACGAGTGAAACATGTCAATGGTTTTGTTTTAAATAAAGAATGCTTTTAGCCTTCCATGTATAGAGTATATCATGCGGTGGATTGATCTATTCTTGGTTGGTGGCGTGATTCCAAGCAAGTCGTATCATGCGGTGGATTAACTTGCTTGTCTCATACTCGACGGGTTGAAAAGTACCTAGACATGCGGTAGACTAGTGCTTTTAATCTATGCATTCTTGTTTATTATGAAATTATGGTCATGTTTTCGCCCTTTTATTTATTTATCATGCTCTGTTCCTCGTTAATCGGTTATGAATATGCGTTACAATGTTTATTCAGTCAAATACCGATCTTTCGTCATGCTTACGTCACGCATTCGGCAGTGCGCTTCCTGCGTGCTTTGCCGATTGCCGAATGATGCTTTAGCTGCTGACAGATAGCTTCTCTGTAGCTATATGTCGTTCGAAGCTGGCTCCGTAACCGCAATTATGGAACTAACTGGTATTACCCGGTACGTTCCAGGTGTTATTTGAACATCTTTTCTCCCTTTGTCAGTTTTCAGGAAAATTGACTGGCACGCTTTCGGATTCAAACGCTCGGGCCACGTGTAAAGCTAGCTAATTCGGCTTGCTGTGTGCTTGGCGTGAAGTGCGGATTTTACGTCAACACACTTTTTGGCACGCCCGGTGGGACCACAAGCTTCGAAGATGCTTGAATTAAAAGACATTCTGGATGTCACTTTTGAAGAATTGTCTGATGAACATCAACAAATGGTGAAGACTGCTGCAGATCAGTTCATCAAGAAATGCTTGCTGTCTTTTGCTAAGAACAGGAGTGGTGCACCGTTTCTCAAGTCAGATCTGCCAAGAGTTCTTTTGCCGGGACAATCTGATCTTACTGAAGATGAAGAAAGGGAGAGGTTCTCTAGCTTGTTGTACAAGGCTTTAGGAGAAACAATGACCAATCATAATGCTGCATTCCTGAACAGTTTTCGGCTCATACTGGTCAACATCTTTGGTCAACACGTGGATAAACCTTTTGAGCAAGCGCATGGGCAACTTGGTGGACCAACATATTTCAATATTCAAGCATCGGTCCCAAAACGTCATGGTAAAGGTATTGAAGAAACTGAAGTTTCTGGAACCAAAGACGCGAGTGGACAGCCGATTCAGCAAGAGCTTCAGCATGTATTGCCGAAACCTCGTACATATGGTGATATGGCATTCGGCACCACGGGAAATCTACCTGCTTCTGCTTACAAGATATCCCCTCTGAACAACAGGCTGCAAAGGGATGTGTATGGGAACGGATATTCAGAGTTCATGGATTACAATACTATTGATGCTCTCCCGAATCCCGGGTATGTTGGTACTACAGGGATGCCTGCTGGGAGACCAGGGAATCAAGATACCAATATAGACCTCATGGTGCAAAGGATGACCGATGTATTGCAAAATCAATTCGGTCTGAAGCCTAAAAATCAGGGGTACATGTACTCGTCTCCTTTCCCAGAATGGTACCAAAGAATATCATTGCCGAATAGAGTCAAGGTGCCTACGAAGTTCACTAAGTTCTTAGGACAAGATGATACTAGCACTGTGGAACATATAGCTCGATATCTGATGCAGCTTGGAGAAGCTTCAGCAGATGAAGCTTTCAGAATTAGATACTTTCCTTTGTCGCTGACGGGTCCAGCTTTTACATGGTTTGCTTCTTTGCCTGCTCAGTCAATTTGTACTTGGAAAGACCTGGAGCAGAAATTCCATGCTCATTACTACATTGGCAGTACCGAGAAAAAGTTGGTTGATTTGACCAGCTTAAGGCAGAGGAATAATGAGACACCTACGGAGTTCCTCAGGAGATTTAGGGAAACAAAGAGCATGTGCTTTTCTCTGAACATACCTGATGACCAACTAGCTGGTATGGCTGTAGCTGGCATGCTGCCTGCCATTCGGGAAAAGCTATTCGGAATGGAGTTCGATGATCTGGGCCAGTTGTCACACAGATTGGCCTTAATGAGTAACCAGGCATATGGTTTCAAGAAAGATGCCAGATTTGCTAAACACAATGAGGTAGCTGACATCTATAACCAATTCCTTGAAAGAGCAGATCAAGGAGATGAGTATGAAGATAGTGAGGAGATAGCTTCAGCAGAGATAGTGTGGGGCAAAGAACCAGTCATGGTGAATCAGAGGTGGATTAAACAGAATAAGGGCACCTATGATTTTGATGTAACTAAGGCGGATAAATTGTTTGACTATCTTGTAAAAGAAGGCCGGATCAAGCTACCAGAGGGGCATTCTATGCTTCGGCCTGATGGAGTGAAAGATAAGAGGTACTGTGGATTCCATGATAGAAATTCTCATTCCATCAATGAATGCAGGGTTTTTAGAGTGAGGATTCAGAAAGCTATCCAAGAAGGGCATCTGAAGTTCGACAATAAGATGAAGTTGGACAATAACCCGTTTCCTCAGAACATGATTGGGTTCTCAATCAATATGGTGAGTGTTGCCGAATCTGGAGAAAAGGGAAAGATGAAAGTCCTGACGTCGAAGGAAGCGAAGCAGAATGGCTCAGTCGATCCTAATCGGCAAATCACGATCGAACAGATTCGTGGGGAAAAGCCTCGCTTCCCGAATAGCCGATTTGAAATTGGGAAATCTTCTAAACCCAGAGTTACATCGCGCATTCTCCTCAATAAGTGGCAGCGTCAGCAAGAAAAAGAGCACTACCAGAGACGTGAGTACGAGGAGGAGAAGAGGAGGTGCGAAGAAAAAAGGTATGAGGAAGAACAAGAGGAATATGTCCGAGAACAAGAACGTGCACATTGGGATTGTGTCTTCTTCAGACACTGTTGGAACGAGGGTTTAAAGCTGCCTACATGGAATAACTGTCCTGAATGCAATAATGGATATGTCGAACATAGGCAAAATGTTGCCAGTCGCCGATCCGTCCACGAAAGAATTGGAAGGGTACATCCTAGTGATGATCGGCGTTTTAAAATATATAAGAATGATGATCAACCAAGGAAAAGACGTGCTGATCATAGATGGATTGATCATGAAGAAGAAGATCGTGAGTACGTCTGGCAGAAGGGACAATGGTGTCCACCTGGTTTAAGAAAGAGCCAGAAGAGAAGAGTCCAACGCCTGAGGAATCAAGAGTTGAAGCGGGCAGGAATCAGGATGAAATCGATATGGTGTCCAAAAGACAAACCTGACGAATCGGGTCATTCGGCTCCTACATGCATGGTATGTTTCTTGCCGAATGAATTCATGGCTCCAGCTAATCAAATTGTACAGGAAGAGATATTGTCAGAAGTAGATGAAGCCGAGCAATGTGGGTTAATGGCACAATTGGTATTGACTAAGCAAGCTATTTTCGAGAAGCCAGTCCAGAATCGGCACATGAAGCCACTGTACTTAAGAGGATATGTCAATGGAAAGCCACTGATGAAGATGTTTGTTGATGGTGGAGCTGCCGTTAATGTGATGCCATACAATACATTCAGAAAACTTGGCATGAGCCCTGGAGATTTAACGTCAACAAGCATAGTTTTGAATGACTTTGCTGGAAATCCTTCGGACACCAAAGGATGTGTACATGTAGATCTGATGATTGGGTCTAAGATTCTGCTTACAACCTTCTTTGTTATTGAAGGCAAAGGGGCATACAGCTTGCTACTTGGAAGGGATTGGATCCATGCGAATTGCTGTATTCCATCTACTATGCATCAACAGCTTATTCAGTGGATAGATGATGAAGTGGAAATTGTCCCAGCAGATGATTCAATTAGCGTGGCTAATGTGGAACCAGCCTTCTGGGAATATCAAGGCATAGATTGTTTCTCAGGTAAGGACTGGGGAGAAGGTCCTGTTGAGCCAGTCAGCAGTGATCAACAGCCGATCGAAGCAGTCGGCTCTTTTAGTAATTTTTAATGGATAATCCAATCGATGGGACTGACGGGAAGCTAGGACATGGATTTGTGTCGGCTGATAAATTAGAAGAAGTAGACATTGGAGATGGTGACAAACCAAGGCCGATATTCATCAGTGCTAGCTTGGATTCAATTTTCAGAGAAAAGTTGATTGAGTTGTTAAAAGAATACAAAGATTGCTTTGCTTGGGATTATTCGGAGATGCCTGGTTTAGATCGTTCCATTGTTGAGCATCGATTGCCGATCAAGCCTGGTTATAAACCTTACAAGCAACCACCCCGAAAAATCTACAAAGATGAGGTGTTGACCGACGTGAAGAAAGAAGTGGAAAGATTAATAGCAGCAAATTTTATTCGGCCATGCAGATATGCAGAATGGATCTCTAATATTGTTCCTGTGTACAAGAAAAATGGGAAGATGAGAGTTTGCATAGACTTTAGAGATCTGAACAGAGCTACACCCATGGATGGATATCCAATGCCTATTGCTGACTCGTTGGTTGATGCTGCTGCTGGATATAAAGTGATTAGTTTCATGGATGGTAATGCAGGGTACAATCAAATTTTTATGGCATTGGAAGATATAGCGAAAACAGCTTTCAGATGTCCAAGACATATAGGGTTGTTTGAATGGGTTGTCATGACGTTTGGTTTGAAGAATGCTGGTGCAACTTATCAGAGAGCCATGAATTATATTTTTCATGAGTTGATCGGCAAGATTGTAGAGATATATATCGATGATGTTGTGATTAAGTCATTGGATCATGAAGCACATTTGGCCGACATAAGGAAAACTCTAGAATGCACTAGGAAACATGGGCTCAAGATGAACCCAAATAAATGTGCTTTTGGAGTTTCGGCAGGAGAATTTCTGGGATTTCTGGTGCATGAAGGAGGAATAGGAGTTGGCAAGAAAAGTATGAAAACCATTGATGAAGTTGTTCCTCCAACTAATCTTAAGGAATTACAGTCATTACTTGGCAAGATCAATTTCGTAAGAAGATTCATATCAAACTTATCACAAAAGGTGTTGCCTTTCTCTTCACTGCTAAAAATCAAGAAGGATCAGAAGTTTGTATGGGGTGACGAACAACAAAAGGCTTTCGATGAGATCAAGGAATACATGAAAGAACCACCAGTATTGGTACCTCCACAGCTAAACAAGCCTTTTAAGTTGTACGTGGCGGCCAATGCCCAAACTATTGGATCGTCCCTCATACAAGAATTTGAGGGAAAGGAAAGGGTAGTTGCATACCTTAGCCGGAAATTGCTTGATCCCGAAACGAGGTATTCGGCTACCGAGAAACTTTGTTTATGTGTTTACTACTCCTGTACAAAATTTCAGCACTACTTGCTACATGCCGAATGCATTGTGTATTCAAAATTTGATGTGATAAAGCACATGTTGTCTATGCCGATTTTGAACGGAAGGATTGGCAAATGGATTTTAGCTTTGTCTGAATTTGAGTTAAGGTTTGAATCGGCAAAAGCTGTTAAAGGACAGATTATTGCTGACTTCATTACTGAACATCGCGATTCATCAACTAATTTGCTTGAAATTACTCCTTGGGTATTATTCTTCGATGGATCTTCATGTGACAAAGGTGGTGGAGTAGGTATTTTGTTAATTTCGCCAAGAGGAGAGGTATTTGAATTTGCTATTCCTATTCAACCTACTGTCACTAATAATCAAGCCGAGTATGAGGCAGTGCTCAGAGGACTTCAATACTTGAGAGAAGCAAAGGCCATTGCAGTTGAAATTTTTGGGGATTCAGAATTAGTCATAAGGCAACTAAATGACGAATATGAGTGCAGAAACGATATCTTAAGGAATTACTATGAGGAATGCAAGCAAATCTTAAAGGAATTTCAGTCAGTAATTCTGCGGCATATTCCTAGGAAAGACAATGGAGAGGCGAACAGATTAGCTCAAAGTGCTTCGGGTTATAGAGAGCTTCAAGAAGTTTTTGCTAATGATGTATATGCTTTCGGGAGTAGTCTGGCAGAAGATGATTGGAGAAAAGAAATTGTTGATTATCTGGAGAATCCATCCCGAAAGGTTTCTAGAAAGCTCAGGTATAAAGCTTTAAAGTTTGTTCTTCTTGATGATAATTTATATTATAAATCCTTGGATGGGGTGCTGTTACATTGCTTAAATCAAGAAGAAGCAAAAAGGCTGATAAGTGAAGTGCATGATGGGCTGTGTGGAGCACATCAATCGGCTTACCGAATGAAATGGGTTATTAGGAGAACTGGGTACTATTGGCCCACAATGCTAGAAGACTGCTTTGAATATTACAAAGGATGCCAAGATTGCCAGAGATTTGGAAACATTCAGAGAGTTCCAGCATCAGTTCTGAATCCTATTATCAAGCCATGGCCATTCAGAGGGTGGGGAATAGATTTGATTGGCCAAATAAATCCTCCATCTAGCAAGGGGCATAAGTTTGTGCTTTTAGCAACCGATTATTTTACTAAGTGGGTTGAGGCGATTCCATTAAAGAAGGTGACATCAGAGAATATGGTTGAATTTGTTAAAGAACATATCATTTACAGATTTGGAATTCCTCAAACAATCACCACAGATCAAGGGACTCAATTTACATCTTCAGAGTTCAGAGATTTTGCTGAAAGTATGGGCATCAAATTGTTGAATTCTTCTCCTTATTATGCCCAAGCTAATGGTCAGGCAGAGGCTTCTAACAAGATTATGATTAAAATTATACAGAAGAAGATTGATCAGAAGCCAAGAAAGTGGCATTCGGTATTAAATGAGGCTTTATGGGCTTACCGAATGGCTCCACATGGGGCTACACAGACGTCTCCTTATGAATTGGTGTATGGACATCATGCTATCTTGCCATGGGAGATGCAGTCAGACTCAAGGAGGATAAAGTTGCAGAAAGATTTAAGTTCTAAAGATTATAATGATTTAATGATGGACGAATTAGAAGATTTGCATATGATTCGTCTCAGGGCCTTGGAAAATGTTGAGAAAAATAAAATGCGAGTTGTTAAATATTACAACAAGAAGGTGAAAGTCAAGCAATTTGCAGAAGGAGATTTGGTTTGGAAAGCAATATTGCCGATTGGAACTAAATACAGTGCATTCAGTAAGTGGTCTCCAAATTGGGAAGGTCCTTTCAAAGTGGTCAGATGCGTGCCTGGAAATGCATATATCCTGAAAACTTTACTAGGAGAAAAGTTTACTGCTGCTATCAATGGGAGATACTTGAAGAAATATTATCCTAGTGTTGAGATTGATCGCTGATTGAAATATTCAATGTCAGAACGACTGAAAAAGCCGGCATTCGGGAAGGAGCCGTCTTCAGAGCAAAAATATTGACAGAAGAAGAAATGGCCAATACCAGAGTGTATTGCCCTTAGTGCAAATATATTACAAAAAATGAGTTTAACAGAGTCATCACATAAGGATTGCAAAAGATAATGCTTTATTGCCGAAATTCCATAGTCCCTAGTACAAACTAATAAAAGAGCTTGTTCAGAAGAGACTGAGGATGGATGGAATCGGCAATGGCGGCGCCATGAGCATCAAGACGATCTATGGAGGCGTCAATATCGTCGATCTCCTCTGGATCACCGTTGGCGAAGCCGGGCGGTAGCCTGGAGTAGTCGGTGCCGGTGTGTGTCGACATGGCGACCAGGCCTGCAGCAGTGCCCAGACGGACGCCGTGTAAGGCCACCTCATCGATACGGCCTGCCACTGCACCGAGGCGAGCTTCTGGCGTGTCCCTAGGAGCATTCACCTTGTTTGCCAAAGACTCAACCAATGTCTTCAGCTGATCGAGTTCGGCATTACGATCTGTAGGATTACGAAGCAGCGGCAGGTTAGTTCAAGGTCAGATTGAGGTTAAGCGAATCACAGAAATTACCGTCGATGGTCTCGAGCAGCTGCTTGCGCTGGTGTTGCCACTCTAGGTCTGCGATCCCGGCTTGTTTGGAGATGACCTCCAGCTCATGCCGAGTGTCGTCACGTTCCTGCTTGAATCGGCGGGCATCGCTATCTGAGTAGCGCAGATCCCAGTTGGGCCTGGGGGATCGGCTAGACGACTCCGAAGAATCACCCGCTGCAGCCAGAGCCGCAGTCAAGGCAGTAACGGGGTTCCATTGGATGAGCCTGAAAACACAAAGAAAGTTGAGAATAAGGCAAAATCTGGAGGAAAGGATAAGGAGAGGCAGACAGTCATCACCTCCGACGAGCACCGGCGCGGCTCCCTTCAGCTTCGTCGACGGCCGGGCGTCTTCCGCTGTTGTTGGTCATTGGGGTTTTCTGGAGATTACTGTGCTCGAAGAAGAGGGGGCTCAGGCTAGCAGAAAACTTGGAAGACGGAGGATTTGATAAAAGATTAGGAGCGCTCAAGGTTCTTATTTATGGAACTAACGAAGAGATTGTGGCCGAAGATTGTGGTGCATATCCCAAGGAGTACGGAAGGTGGAAAGGATTTTCCAACCGATTGATTTCCATGTCGTTTGGGATTCTTACCGAGTCGTATTCAGTTTTGACTGAATGGGATTCGGCTATGTCGTGTTTGAAGCGTTTTCGGGTCTGACACTGTTATAGTCAGCTTTGCCGAATGAGTTGTCCACAATAAAAAAAAAGGAGATAAGAAATGGCAAGATTGCAGGATTGATAAAGCATCCGGCTATCGACTGTTTGTTACAATTACAAGCCCAAGTACTTTGAGATTACATTTTTAGCATCTGATATCATATTGCTAATACTCTCTAATAAGTTTTTATCAGCTTCTTGGGTTTTAGACAGAGCAACAAGCTTTGCCTTGAGTTGTTTTTCTTCGGTCAGAGCTGCTGAAGCTTCCTTTCGTATCTTCTCTGTTAATTTGGGAAGCTCAGCCATCTTCTTCTCATCAGCTTCAATTTCGGCCGATAGATCTCTCAATTCGGCTTCGAGTGCAGCTTTTCTGGCCTTCTTCTTTTCAAGTTCAGATTCCAATTTGGTCAGTAATTCTTTGCTGTTCTGAGCTTGGGTATGCAGGTCTTTCACAGATTGTTTGGCTGTGGATCTCCTCTGTTCCAGAGCTGGTTGAGAGGATTGGTTTTTTAGAGCCTGCTTTACTGCGGCGTATTGTTGATCCAAATGAGAAACTGGTTCCAAAGAAGTTTTGATATCATCAGGGAGTTCTTGGTCAATGGATTCCAGTACATCCCTTAAGAGATCAGCATCTTTGACTTGATCTTGGATACTCTTGTGCAGCAAAGCAAGGATATCTTTCAGCTTTGTTTGATTTTCTTCTGATAGAGTTTGGCCAGAAGATGTTTCTTCCCCTTGTTCGGCAAACAAGTCGTCCACAGCAAAAGAATAGCTGGATGATGAAATGGATTTCTCCTGAAAGAAAGTCTTGCCGAATTAGTAATAATCCGCTGAGTAAAAGGGTAGAGAAAGTTGAATGATTTTGTTTACCTCGTTCCTGACTTCCTGAATTGGGGAAGGAAGCCTCTCAGGCTCAATGGAAAGATTCTGTGTATCTTGCTGAGGAGAGGCTGGAAGATTTCTTGGTGAAGATAGTGCTTCTGATTGAGGAAGAAGTTGCAAAGCTAAAGATGAATCGTGATGAGGAGAAGAGCTCTCCAAGATTGGATCCATTGAGGATTGTTCTGCAGTTAACAAAGAATGAGTGCCGATGAAAAGGAGGTTAAGAGGATAAAGTAGTAGAATTTTACCAGTCAATCAAGCATCGGCAAGATCTGTACTGATTGCTAGTTGCTGTTCTCTGACCTGAAACCAAGAAGAGATAAAGCTGAGCAAAATACCAATGGCATTATGGTCAAAGGAAGAAGGCTCTGACCTTGATAACTTTTTTGCTGCTTGTTCTTTTCTTCTTTACAACTAAGGGAGCAGTTAAAGAAAGGGTTTTCCTCTTGACAGATGATGGTCTAGTAAGTATTGGATCTAGAGAAGCCTGTCTAGCCATCAATTGAGCCAAGGTAGGAGATTGGTGCCCCAAAGCAGATATTGGGCCTGCAGCTTTGTACAAAATCGCCCTGGCAAGAGGGGCATGATGAGGACATCCATGCCGACGATACATCCACGCCATCTCCTCCTATCGTTGCTGGTCCTATAACTCGTGCTCGTGCTAAACAACATAATCCTCATGTGAGTTCACTCTTGAGTTCATGTTCATCATATTTAGAATGTGGAGACTCGTGCACTCTTGTTTTGATCAGGAATCATGGAGAGGACCGAGAAGGAATCGGATTCGCGCGGGCTGGATTCGGACTGCAGAAAAGCGTCAACTTGTGATGGACGCCACGGTCGCATACGGACTCCGATTGGGGCGTTCAAGTACTTCATGGAAAGATTATCAAGTCTACTTTCCAACGGATCCGACCTCGCGTCCATATCTTATCGGAGTCGGCCAAAATCGTCTATTTTGTGCCGAGACATTTTCTGCCCATGATGCTGCGTCATCGTATTTTGGCCCAATGGGCCGTGTATCATGTAGAGTCCATTATGGACGCGTCCTAGGGTTGGAGCACGACCCCAACACCCCTCTGGTCGTCCTCCCTTTGTTTTATACCCCTTAGCCGCCGCTAAGAACACTTGGGTTTTGTTTAGATCAAGTTTAGCCATTGCTACTTGCTTGTAAGCGCGCGTGCTGGTCCAGCCGCCCGTCTTCGAGTCTACGGAACCCCACTTCGTTGGTGATTGAGTTTGAGATTGAGATACTTAAATTCCCATCTAGTAAATTCAGTACTTGTATCATACTTGTTCTTGCTAGTTCTTCGATTGCTTGCAGGACAGGTCAGGTGACGCGCTCCCACAAGATCGCGGCATCCATAGGAGGTGGTGTATCGGTCGCTAAGGCGCAGTCTTTGAAAGGTTGTAGTCAGGCCGTGAACGTCGTCTCCTCCAATCGAGTTATTCCCCACACCTCTCATCGAAAGATCGGGCACAAACCCCAGCGGGTTCGCATCAGTTGGTAATCAGAGCGAGGTTTATCGGTGAGAGTGTATCAATTCTTTGCTGATTTTAATTTCCTATAGTCCAGAAAAGCAAAAAAATAGTAGATTAGTTTTACCGCAATCCTATAAACCCTTTGAGCCTTTGCTAGTACTGCTTAGTTAGGGCTTGTTGAGTTTTCGGTTGCATCGGTCGCGTCGAGTTGCTGGTCTTAGTTTAATCCTTTAGAGTTTCGAGTTCTTGTCACTTTCTGATTCGGAGTCCCTGTCCAGCACGAGAAGAAAACTGACGCAGTTTCCACCTCCGATATCCAAATCAGGTGTTTGAGTACAATCTGGAAAGCTTAACTCGTGCTCTTTCGAACGGATCTGACCGTGCTCAAAAATTCCTTCTGAGCACACCGCAATTGCCTTTGAGATTTGCGTGTCTGGTTAGCTGAAATAAGAATTGTAAATCTGTTTTGTTAGGGGTTGTATGCTGCCATTTGTTTTGGTTGTCATAGCATCAATCAAAAGATTTTAGTCCCCAAAAAGAAGAGGAATAGCAAAAAAAGAAAAGAAAAAAAAGAAAGAAAGAAAGAAAGGGGGCTGATTTGTTCATCGTGAGTATCTATTGTTTTCGGTGGTGCATTGTAACTTCCCTTGTGTCGAGGCTCGCGTCTCTAGCACGGTCTAGGCTAGGACCAGCACAGTACCGCCGTTGAACGATTATTCAGCTTGCTTTGTTTAACTAACGTGGTGCTAGCTATTCCTTGTTTTTCAGCCCACCTATAGCTCCACATATCCGACTACAGCTTGACAGGTCTTGTTGCTGCGGCACCGATACACTTCATTCCAGTTTTGCCGACTTGTGGTAGTTGTGCCCTCCTGTCAAGCAAGGTAAGAATTGGTAAGAGCTTGTATAACAAGTTGAGAGTGAGCGCCTTATAGTACTACATCCTATTAGCTGTAGGGCTTTTATTCCTTCACTTGTTTCTCTTGTTGCCTTTGTTTGTTGGACCATGGCAGGCCCTCAAGATGATGGTGACGGGTCTCAAAGTGACAAGACTCCGCAGTCTCCTCGCACCAAGGGCATCGTACAACATTTTGAAAGATTGGTGAAGAAGCACAACGAGGGGATTGATAATGACTTGCTGGTGACGAATGACAAGATTGGGCAATTGGAGGCCGCACAGATCGCAACCAATAGCAAGCTTACAAAGATGGAGACATCAGTGGCTCGTGTGGACAAGAGTCTTGCTGCACTTTTGAGGCGATTTGATGAGATGCATGCTAAAACAACCAGTGCAAAAGATGGAGATGACAAGAAGGATGACAAGAAGGAAGAAAGTTTTGAAGACAATGCATATAGTGCAGACACTGAAGTCGAAGACCAAGATCCTGCTCGCCGTCGGCAACGTTTTAATCGCCGAGGTATGGGTGGTCATCGTCGACGTGAGGTACATGGTAATGATGATGCTTTTAGTAAGATTAAATTTAAAATACCTCCTTTTGATGGTAAATATGATCCTGATGCTTACATTACATGGGAGATTGCTGTTGATCAAAAATTTGCATGCCATGAATTTCCTGAAGCTACACGTGTTAGGGCTGCTACTAGTGAATTTACTGAATTTGCTTCTGTTTGGTGGATAGAACATGGCAAGAAACATCCTAATAACATGCCACAAACTTGGGATGCTTTGAAACGGGTCATGCGGGCTAGATTTGTTCCTTCTTATTATGCACGTGATCTGTTACATAAGTTGCAGCAATTGAGACAGGGTGCTAAAAGTGTAGAAGAATATTATCAAGAATTACAAATGGGTATGCTGCGATGTCAAATAGAGGAGGGTGAGGAACCTGCGATTGCTAGATTTGTGGGAGGGCTGAATAGAGAAATTCGGGATATCGTTGAATATAAAGATTATAATAGCATAACGAAATGTTTTCATATTGCTTGTAAAGCTGAAAGAGAAGTGCAGGGACGACGTGCAGGTGCGAGGTCTAATGTTTCTGCAGGAAAATCAGCACCATGGCAGCAGCGTACGACTACCTCCTTGACTGGGCGTGCACCCCCTCCAACTCCGTTGCCGAGTCGTTCAGCACCGCCACCTCCCTCTAGCGACAAGACACGTGCAACTCCAGCAAATTCAGCAACAAAATCTGCTCCAAAACCGGCTGGTAGTACTTCCTCAGTTGCCTCCACAGGTAGAACAAGAGATATACAGTGTCACCGGTGCAAGGGATATGGGCACGTGCAGCGTGATTGCCCAAACAAGCGAGTTTTGGTGGTTAACAATGATGGTGGGTATTCCTCTGCTTCTGATTTCGATGAACAAACACTTGCTTTGCTTGCAGCTGACGATGCAAGTAGTGAGGAGCCACTTGATGAACAGATTGGTGCAGAGGATGCAGAGCATTATGAGAGCCTCATTGTGCAGCGTGTGCTTAGTGCACAAATGGAGAAGGCGGAGCAAAATCAGCGGCATACATTGTTCCAAACCAAGTGTGTAATTAAAGAGCGATCTTGCCACTTGATCATTGACGGAGGCAGCTGCAACAACTTGGCTAGCAGCGACATGGTGGAGAAACTTTCACTATCAACAAAACCACATCCACATCCATATCACATTCGATGGCTGAACAACAGCGGTAAGGTAAAGGTAACCAAGATGGTTCGAATTAGTTTTGCTATTGGTTCATATCATGATGTTGTTGAATGTGATGTTGTGCCTATGGAAGCTTGTCATATTCTGCTAGGTAGGCCGTGGCAATTTGATACAGATTGTAGACATCATGGTAGATCAAATCAATATTCTCTCATACACCATGATAAGAAACTTGTTTTGCTTCCCATGTCTCCTGAGGATATTGTGCGTGATGATATTGCTAAAGCTGCAAAAGATAAAAATGAGAACACTAAAATTGTTAAACCTGCTGAATGTAAGAAAGATGAGATAAGATTAAAAGGGCATTGCTTGCTTGCTACTAAATCTGATATAAATGAATTGGTTGCTTCTACTTCTGTTGCTTATGCTTTGGTGTGCAAGGATGCTTTGATTTCACTTCACGATATGCAGCAATCTTTGCCCCCTGTAGTTGCTAACATTTTGCAGGAATATTCGGATGTGTTTCCAAGTGAGATACCAGCGGGGCTGCCACCAATGCGAGGGATTGAGCACCAGATTGATCTAATTCCTGGTGCATCTTTGCCAAACCGTGCACCATACAGAACAAATCCAGAGGAAACAAAAGAAATTCAGCGGCAAGTGCAAGAGCTACTCGACAAAGGGTATGTGCGTGAGTCTCTTAGTCCTTGTGCCGTTCCAGTTATTTTGGTGCCTAAGAAAGATGGAACATGGCGTATGTGTGTTGATTGTAGAGCTATTAATAATATCACCATCCGATATCGACACCCTATTCCACGTTTAGATGATATGCTTGATGAGTTGAGTGGTGCTGTTGTGTTTTCTAAAGTTGATTTGCGTAGTGGGTACCACCAGATTCGTATGCAATTGGGAGATGAATGGAAAACTGCTTTCAAAACTAAGTTCGGTCTATATGAGTGGTTAGTCATGCCTTTTGGGTTAACTAATGCACCTAGCACTTTCATGAGATTAATGAACGAGGTTTTGCGTGCTTTCATTGGGAAATTTCTTGTAGTATACTTTGATGATATTTTGATCTACAGCAAATCCATGGATGAACATGTTGATCACTTGCGTGCTGTTTTTAATGCGTTACGAGATGCACGTTTGTTTGGTAACCTTGAGAAGTGCACCTTTTGCACCGATCGAGTGTCTTTTCTTGGCTATGTTGTGACTCCACAGGGAATTGAGGTTGATCAAGCCAAGGTTGAAGCTATACAGGGATGGCCTATACCAAAGACTATTACACAGGTGCGGAGTTTTCTAGGACTTGCTGGTTTCTACCGTCGCTTTGTGAAGAATTTCAGCACCATTGCTGCACCATTGAACGAGCTTACGAAGAAGGGAGTGCCTTTTCGTTGGGACAAAGAGCAAGAGAATGCTTTCAACATGCTGAAAGATAAGTTGACACATGCACCTCTACTCCAACTTCCTGATTTTAATAAAACTTTTGAGCTTGAATGTGATGCTAGTGGAATTGGATTGGGTGGTGTTTTGTTGCAAGAGGGCAAACCAGTTGCATATTTTAGTGAAAAATTGAGCGGGCCTGTTTTGAATTATTCCACTTATGACAAAGAATTGTATGCTCTTGTTCGAACATTGGAAACTTGGCAGCATTATTTGTGGCCCAAAGAGTTTGTTATTCATTCTGATCATGAATCATTGAAACATATTATAGTCAAGGAAAACTAAACCGTAGACATGCTAAGTGGGTTGAATTTATTGAATCTTTTCCTTATGTTATTAAGCACAAGAAAGGGAAAGAAAATGTCATTGCTGATGCGTTGTCTAGGAGATATACATTGCTGAACCAACTTGATTACAAAATCTTTGGATTAGAAACAATTAAAGACCTATATGCTAATGATGCTGATTTTAAAGAGGTGTTGCTGCATTGTAAAGATGGAAAAGGATGGAACAAATTCATCGTTAGTGATGGGTTTGTGTTTAGAGCTAACAAGCTATGCATTCCAGCTAGCTCCGTTCGTTTGTTGTTGTTGCAGGAAGCGCATGGAGGTGGCTTGATGGGGCATTTTGGAGTAAAAAAGACGGAGGATATACTTGCTGGTCATTTCTTTTGGCCAAGGATGAGAAGAGATGTGGAGAGATTTGTTGCTCGTTGCACTACATGTCAAAAGGCAAAGTCGAGGTTAAATCCACACGGTTTATATTTGCCTTTACCCGTTCCTAGTGCTCCTTGGGAAGATATTTCTATGGATTTTGTGATGGGTTTGCCAAGAACTAGGAAGGGTCGTGATAGTGTGTTTGTGGTTGTTGATCGATTTTCTAAGATGGCACACTTTATACCATGTCATAAGACTGATGATGCTTCTCATGTTGCTGATTTGTTCTTTCGAGAAATTGTTCGTTTGCATGGTGTGCCCAATACTATTGTGTCTGATCGTGATGCTAAATTTCTTAGTTATTTTTGGAAGACATTGTGGGCTAAATTGGGGACTAAGCTTTTATTTTCTACTACATGTCATCCCCAAACTGATGGTCAAACTGAAGTTGTGAATAGAACTTTGTCTACTATGTTAAGGGCTGTTTTAAAGAAAAACATTAAGATGTGGGAAGATTGTTTGCCTCATATTGAGTTTGCTTATAATCGTTCGATGCATTCTACTACAAAGATGTGCCCATTTCAGATTGTGTATGGTTTCTTGCCTCGTGCTCCTATTGATTTAATGCCTTTGCCATCGTCTGACAAGTTGAATTTTGATGCTATTACACGTGCTGAATTTATGTTAAAACTGCATGAAACAACTAAAGAAAACATAGAGCGCATGAATGCTAAATACAAGCTTGCTGGTGATAAAGGTAGAAAGGAATTAAAGTTTGAACCTGGAGATTTAGTTTGGTTGCATTTGAGAAAGGACCGGTTTCCTGAATTGAGAAAATCAAAGTTGTTGCCTCGAGCAGATGGTCCATTTAAAGTGTTAGAGAAGATTAATGATAATGCATATAAGCTCAATTTGCCTGCCGATTTTGGGGTTAGTCCCACATTTAACATTGCAGATTTGAAGCCATATTTGGGAGAGGAAGATGAGCTTGAGTCGAGGACGACTCAAATGCAAGAAGGGGAGGATGATGAGGACATCCATGCCGACGATACATCCACGCCATCTCCTCCTATCGTTGCTGGTCCTATAACTCGTGCTCGAGCTAAACAACATAATCCTCATGTGAGTTCACTCTTGAGTTCATGTTCATCATATTTAGAATGTGGAGACTCGTGCACTCTTGTTTTGATCAGGAATCATGGAGAGGACCGAGAAGGAATCGGATTCGCGCGGGCTGGATTCGGACGGCAGAAAAGCGTCAACTTGTGATGGACGCCACGGTCGCATACGGACTCCGATTGGGGCGTTCAAGTACTTCATGGAAAGCTTATCAAGTCTACTTTCCAACGGATCCGACCTCGCGTCCACATCTTGTCGGAGTCGGCCAAAATCGTCTATTTTGTGCCGAGACGTTTTCTGCCCATGATGCTGCGTCATCGTATTTTGGCCCAATGGGCCGTGTATCATGTAGAGTCCATTATGGACGCGTCCTAGGGTTGGAGCACGACCCCAACACCCCTCTGGTCGTCCTCCCTTTGTTTTATACCCCTTAGCCGCCGCCAAGAACACTTGGGTTTTGTTTAGATCAAGTTTAGCCATTGCTACTTGCTTGTAAGCGCGCGTGCTGGTCCAGCCGCCCGTCTTCGAGTCTACGGAACCCCACTTCGTTGGTGATTGAGTTTGAGATTGAGATACTTAAATTCCCATCTAGTAAATTCAGTACTTGTATCATACTTGTTCTTGCTAGTTCTTCGATTGCTTGCAGGACAGGTCAGGTGACGCGCTCCCACAAGATCGCGGCATCCATAGGAGGTGGTGTATCGGTCGCTAAGGCGCAGTCTTTGAAAGGTTGTAGTCGGGCCGTGAACGTCGTCTCCTCCAATCGAGTTATTCCCCACACCTCTCATCGAAAGATCGGGCACAAACCCCAGCGGGTTCGCATCAGGGCAGGTGTTATATCCTGCAAGATGACAGAATCAGAATCAATCGGGGTTAATATTATTGAGACAGATGAAGGGATAAGCGTATTACCTCTGAAGTTGGCTGATAATCGGGCATTAACTCGAAGCAGAAGGGATGGATTGGCATGTTGAAGATATGATCATGGAGTTCTTGCCACCAGAGAGTGAAAGAAGGATGGGCAGATATTATTGGCACAAAAGGATCAGGTGCATAGATAGTTCCACAACATTTATAAGTAAAAATCCTTCTTGTCTCTGTGGAATCCTTGACAATCTCCCTAGGCTTGAGAAATTCGTGAAGAAATAGCCTAGGGGGCACTTGGCCACATCCCAACTGTCTAGCCGTCATATTTGGCTGATAATATTCGTAAGTGCTTTGAACCAGCCTTCCTCCACAGAATTCGGCTGGCAGGATGCAGGGCTGGATGAAGGCATTGAAGATCGCTATAGATTGTACATCAGTGCATCCAGTTTCGAAGCTGAATTCGCAAGGGAGAGTGAGGTTGTCATTGTCCAGATATGGGAACCAAAGAGGATGAGCAAAGCCTTTGAAGAAGAGCTCAAAAAGTTCACCGATGTTCTTGTTGATAGATACAGTGGAGGCGGCTTCTCCATAGGTTTGACAACCTTTGGTTCTCCGGGTTTCTCCTTCTTTGTAATTGATTGAAGGAAAGTCTCGGCTGTTGAGATCAATAGCGACGATTTGATGCATGTACAACTGCAGCCACATTTGGACAAACCACCAAGGACCGTTGACACAGGGGATTTTCTTGCTGGTATACATCAGGTGGGTGGTTTGATTGCGCATATGGTAGACACTTCCCAGGAGGAATTTCCCAAGTGGAATGAATTTTCCGGCAGCCAGCTCTTCAGCCATCACGATATGATTCAGGGTTGGCTCATTGGCTTTGCCACAGAAGACTGATCTGCATAGCCACATGTTCAGGAAGGCTCTATATTCAACATCGGTCAGAGGGCCATCAGACATATGGTTCTGGATGTATCTCTTGTATCCAACCCCTGTTTTTACTCCTGTCTGCTTGGAGGAACCTTTGTGGTCATATGGATATACGGTTCCTGTAACGTTCAGGCCGGTCATCATGTAGACATCGGCCAAAGTAGGAGACATTGGGCCATGACCGAAGAGAAAAGCGTTTGCACCATTGGACCAAAAATGGCAAGCTGCAATCAGAAGGTTCTCGTTCTTTGGTGTTTCGGCTAGTGACAGCTCCAGGCAATGAGAAATGCGCAGATGGTCCCAATTCTGTGTTTGGGGGCTTTTGTCATCAGATATCCTTTTGTACCAATTTCTCCAGCCGGCAATTGGGGGCAAAGGCCAGTTCTTGAAGGCGTCTTGCCACTCATGAGATTTTGTCAATGAAATCTTGAAAGGAATCCTCTGAGATTCAGCCGCGATGAATTCGGAAGGATCTGAATTCCCTACAGGGCCGAGGAAGTAGGATGGAGCTTTTTCCTCAACGGGGATAAGGATTTCGGCAGCTAGTGCCTATCAAGAATGGAAAGAGATGAGAGGAAATTTAAAATGCAAATCGAAAGAAGAATACCGAATGTGCTTGAGGGGATTGAAGTTTACCTGGAGGGCAAAATCTTGGTCCGCCATTTGAAGATTGAATCTTGGAAGTCGATAACCTAGGGTTCGGATCTGGACGAGAGTTCTAAAGATTCAAAAGGAGAAGCGGGTGTCGAGCAGAACTAACTTGGGAATGTTGAGTGCTTCTGGATAATTCCGAGATAAAATTATCTTTTATCCCGAAATTGAAGGGGCATGTGTTGACACCAAAAATTGGCACCAGGAAGAGGCTGACATGTGGGCCGGATTCGTTGAAAAGATATCATTCGGCAAAGGAGTTTTTTCCCAGAGCATTCGGTAAAGACGTTCTGCGGTCGGGAACGCATTGTCATTCGGCAAGAAAACTATTCCGCAGGAGGAATTCGGGAGTGCGTGATGACGTGGATCAAGTATAAGGAAAAGGCTGGTTTAACTTCGAATGCAAGACGGATACGGTGCCCCGACGTTTATCTTTTTAGGAAATAAATAATGTAATCATAATCGACTAGGAATCGTGTCGAAATCTGGGTATAAATATAAACCCATGGAAGTTGTAAGGAGTACAATCAATCATACAACAAACCGGCCCCATGCCAACTTCGAGTCCTTTAGTCGAGTCGTCGAGTTCTTCGAGAGGAATCATCGATCCGTCGACCTCCGTAAGTACCGGCAACCCTGCACCATGCCTAGTATCATGCGGTGGATTTAGGCTTTGGTTCAGGAAGGTTCCATTGTTAGATCATGAGCCATGCGGTGGGCTAAGTTTTAGCTTGGAACAAGTTATCGGTTCTGTTGGATTTTGGCAAGATCTGATAGATCCATTAAGTTACCGTGTGTTGCTCTGGATTTTACCTTTATGTTTAATTCATTGCAGCACTCTTTTGCCCAGTCTAGGTTGATTAGATTCGGTTCCAGCTCACAATGCACTGCGTTTCCATAGCCGAATTCGAAGTCGATCTAGATTGCCACGTGTCGCGGGTTCAAGCTCGTTGGTCTTGTGTAGATCTTGACAGAACCGGGTATCATGCGGTGGATGCAGGTTTTTGGGTCGTCTTAGAGCTAATCATCCGGTGGATTAGAATTCGATTCGATCTGATAGATCTATCATCATTAACGAAGCATGTTCCTTCTTCACGGAACCCGATTCGGCTATATAGCTGTATTCGGCAGTATCGCCACGAGTGAAACATGTCAATGGTTTTGTTTTAAATAAAGAATGCTTTTAGCCTTCCATGTATAGAGTATATCATGCGGTGGATTGATCTATTCTTGGTTCGTGGCGTGATTCCAAGCAAGTCGTATCATGCGGTGGATTAACTTGCTTGTCTCATACTCGACGGGTTGAAAAGTACCTAGACATGCGGTAGACTAGTGCTTTTAATCTATGCATTCTTGTTTATTATGAAATTATGGTCATGTTTTTGCCCTTTTATTTATTTATCATGCTCTGTTCCTCGTTAATCGGTTATGAATATGCGTTACAATGTTTATTCAGTCAAATACCGATCTTTCGTCATGCTTACGTCACGCATTCGGCAGTGCGCTTCCTGCGTGCTTTGCCGATTGCCGAATGATGCTTTAGCTGCTGACAGATAGCTTCTCTGTAGCTATATGTCATTCGAAGCTGGCTCCGTAACCGCAATTATGGAACTAACTGGTATTACCCGGTACGTTCCAGGTGTTATTTGAACATCTTTTCTCCCTTTGTCAGTTTTCAGGAAAATTGACTGGCACGCTTTCGGATTCAAACGCTCGGGCCACGTGTAAAGCTAGCTAATTCGGCTTGCTGTGTGCTTGGCGTGAAGTGCGGATTTTACGTCAACAATTACTGTGCAAAAAACCATGCCGATATAGCATTTAATGCACCGATTCGGGCCGGAAACGAAATGGACTACCGATTCGCGCCAAAAACGAAACGAACGCACACAATCCACTTTTTTGGACCCAATAGTGTTGTTGTGGTTTGTTTTGGTCAGTTTCAATACTGTGCAAAAAACCATGCCGTGTTGCATTGAATGCACCGATTCGGGCCGGAACCGAAACGAACTACCGATTCGGGCCAGAAATGAAACGAGCGCACCCAATCCAGTTTTTGGACCAAATAGTGATGTTTTGGTTCGATTTGGTTAGTTTCGTTACTGTGTAAAAAACCATGCCGGTATAGCATTTGATGTAGCGATTCGGGCCGGAAACGAAATGGACTACCGGTTCAGGCCAGAAACGAAACGAACGTACCCAATCCAATTTTTTGGACCCAATAGTGATGTTTTGGTTCGTTTTGGTTAGTTTCGCTACTATGCAAAAAACCATGTTGCATTGAATGCACCGATTCGGGCCGGAATCGAAACGAACAACCGATTCGGGCCAGAAACGAGACGAGCGCACCCAATCTAGTTTTTTGGTCCAAATAGTGATGTTTTGGTTCGTTTTGGTTAGTTTCGTTACTGTGTAAAAAACCATGCCGGTATTGCATTTGATGCACCGATTCGGGCCGGAAACGAAATGGACTACCAGTTCAGGCCAGAAACGAAACGAACGCACCGAATCCACTTTTTTGGACCAAATAGTGATGTTTTGGTTCGTTTTGGTTAGTTTCGTTACTGTGTAAAAAACCATGCCGGTATAGCATTTGATGCACCGATTCGGGCCGGAAACGAAATGGACTACCAGTTCAGGCCAGAAACGAAACGAACGCACCAAATCCACTTTTTTGGACCAAATATCAGTTTTGGTTTGTTTTGGTTAGTTTCATTACTGTGCAAAAAACCATGCCGATATAGCATTTAATGCACCGATTCGGGCCGGAAACAAAATGGACTACCGATTCGCGCCAAAAACGAAACGAACGCACACAATCCACTTTTTTGGACCCAATAGTGTTGTTGTGGTTTGTTTTGGTCAGTTTCAATACTGTGCAAAAAACCATGCCGGGTTGCATTGAATGCACCGATTCGGGCCGGAACCGAAACGAACTACCGATTCGGGCCAGAAACGAAACGAGCGCACCCAATCCAGTTTTTTGGACCAAATAGTGATGTTTTGGTTCGATTTGGTTAGTTTCGTTACTGTGTAAAAAACCATGCCGGTATAGCATTTGATGTAGTGATTCGGGCCGGAAACGAAATGGACTACCGGTTCAGGCCAGAAACGAAACGAACGTACCCAATCCACTTTTTTGGACCCAATAGTGATGTTTTGGTTCGTTTTGGTTAGTTTCGCTACTATGCAAAAAACCATGTTGCATTGAATGCACCGATTCGGGCCGGAATCGAAACGAACAACCGATTCGGGCCTGAAACGAAACGAGCGCACCCAATCCAGTTTTTTGGTCCAAATAGTGATGTTTTGGTTCGTTTTGGTTAGTTTCGTTACTATGTAAAAAACCATGCCGGTATAGCATTTGATGCACCGATTCGGGCCGGAAACGAAATGGACTACCAGTTCAGGCCAGAAACGAAACGAACGCACCCAATCCACTTTTTTGGACCAAATAGTGATGTTTTGGTTCATTTTGGTTAGTTTCGTTACTGTGTAAAAAACCATGCCGGTATAGCATTTGATGCACCGATTCGGGCCAGAAACGAAATGGACTACCGGTTCAGGCCAGAAACGAAACGAACGCACCCAATCCAGTTTTTTGGACCAAATAGTGATGTTTTGGTTCATTTTGGTTAGTTTCGTTACTGTGTAAAAAACCATGCCAGTATAGCATTTGATGCACTGATTCTGGCCGGAAACGAAATGGACTACCGGTTCAGGCCAGAAACGAAACGAACGCACCCAATCCACTTTTTTGGACCCATTAGTGATGTTTTGGTTCGTTCTGGTCAGTTTCGCTACTGTGCAAAAAACCATGCCGGGTTGCATTGAATGCACCGATTCGGGCCGGAACCGAAACGAACTACCGATTCGGTCCAGAAACGAAACGAGCGCACCCAATCCAGTTTTTTGGTCCAAATAATGATGTTTTGGTTCATTTTGGTTAGTTTCGTTACTGTGTAAAAAACCATGCCAGTATAGCATTTGATGCACCGATTCTGGCCGGAAACGAAATGGACTACCGGTTCAGGCCAGAAACGAAACGAACGTACCCAATCCAATTTTTTGGACCCAATAGTGATGTTTTGGTTAGTTTTGCTACTATGCAAAAAACCATGTTGCATTGAATGCACCGATTCGGGCCGGAATCGAAACGAACAACCGATTTGGGCCAGAAACGAAACGAGCGCACCCAATCCAGTTTTTTGGTCCAAATAGTGATGTTTTGGTTCGTTTTGGTTAGTTTCGTTACTATGTAAAAAACCATGCCGGTATAGCATTTGATGCACCGATTCGGGCCGGAAACGAAATGGACTACCAGTTCAGGCCAGAAACGAAACGAATGCACCCAATCCACTTTTTTGGACCAAATAGTGATGTTTTGGTTCGTTTTGGTTAGTTTCGTTACTGTGTAAAAAACCATGCCGGTATAGCATTTGATGCACCGATTCGGGCCAGAAACGAAATGGACTACCGGTTCAGGCCAGAAACGAAACGAACGCACCCAATCCAGTTTTTTGGACCAAATAGTGATATTTTGGTTCATTTTGGTTAGTTTCGTTACTGTGTAAAAAACCATGCCAGTATAGCATTTGATGCACCGATTCTGGCCGGAAACGAAATGGACTACCGGTTCAGGCCAGAAACGAAACGAACGCACCCAATCCACTTTTTTGGACCCATTAGTGATGTTTTGGTTCGTTCTGGTCAGTTTCGCTACTGTGCAAAAAACCATGCCGGGTTGCATTGAATGCACCGATTCGGGCCGGAACCGAAACGAACTACCGATTCGGGCCAGAAACGAAACGAGCGCACCCAATCCAGTTTTTTGGTCCAAATAATGATGTTTTGGTTCATTTTGGTTAGTTTCGTTACTGTGTAAAAAACCATGCCAGTATAGCATTTGATGCACCGATTCTGGCCGGAAACGAAATGGACTACCGGTTCGGGCCAGAAAGGAAACGAACGCACCCAATCCAATTTTTTGGACCCAATAGGGATGTTTTAGTTCGTTTTGGTTAGTTTCGGTACTGTGTAAAAAACCATGCCGGTATAGCATTTAATGCACCGATTCGGGCCGAAAACGAAAAGGACTACCGATTCGCGCCAAAAACGAAACGAACACACCCAATCCACTTTTTTGGACCCAATAGTGTTGTTGTGGTTCGTTTTTGTCAGTTTCATTACTGTGCAAAAAACCATGCCGGTATAGCATTTAATGCACCGATTCGGGCCGGAAACGAAATGGACTACTGATTCGCGCCAAAAACGAAACGAACGCACCCAATCCACTTTTTTGGACCCAACAGTGTTGTTGTGGTTCGTTTTGGTCACTTTCATTACTGTGCAAAAAACCATGCCGGTATAGCATTTAATGCACCGATTCGGGCCGGAAACGAAATGAAGTACGGATTCACGCCAAAAACGAAACGAACGCACTCAATCCACTTTTTTGGACCCAATAGTGATGTTTTGATTCGTTTTGTCAGTTTCGCTACTGTGCAAAAAACCAGGCCGGGTTGCATTGAATGCACCGATTCGGGCCGGAACCGAAACGAACTACCGATTCGGGCCAGAAACGAAACGAGCGCACCCAATCCAGTTTTTTGGACCAAATAGTGATGTTTTGGTTCGTTTTGGTTAGTTTCGTTACTGTGTAAAAACCATGCCAGTATAGCATTTGATGCACCGATTCTGGCCAGAAACGAAATGGACTACCGGTTCGGGCCAGAAAGGAAACGAACGCACCCAATCCACTTTTTTGGACCCAATAGGGATGTTTTGGTTCGTTTTGGTTAGTTTCGGTTCTGTGTAAAAAACCATGCCGGTATAGCATTTAATGCACCGATTCGTGCCGTAAACGAAAAGGACTACCGATTCGCGCCAAAAACGAAACGAACACACCCAATCCACTTTTTTGGACCCAATAGTGTTGTTGTGGTTCGTTTTGGTCAGTTTCATTACTATGCAAAAAACCATGCCGGTATAGCATTTAATGCACCGATTCGGGCCGGAAACGAAATGGACTACCGATTCGCGCCAAAAACGAAACGAACGCACCCAATCCACTTTTTTGGACCCAACACTGTTGTTGTGGTTCGTTTTGGTCAGTTTCATTACTGTGCAAAAAACCATGCCGGTATAGCATTTAATGCACCGATTCGGGCCGAAAACGAAAAGGACTACCGATTCGCGCCAAAAAACGAAACGAACACACCCAATCCACTTTTTTGGACCCAATAGTGTTGTTGTGGTTCGTTTTGGTCAGTTTCATTACTGTGCAAAAAACCATGCCGGTATAGCATTTAATGCACCGATTCGGGCCGAAAACGAAATGAACTACCGATTCGTGCCAAAACCGAAACGAACGCACCCAATCCACTTTTTTGGACCCAATAGTGATGTTTTGGTTCGTTTTAGTCAGTTTCGCTACTATGCAAAAAACCATGTTGCATTGGATGCACCGATTCGGGTCGGAACCGAAACGAACTACCGATTCGGGCCAGAAACGAAACGAGCGCACCCAATCCAGTTTTTTGGTCCAAATAGTGATGTTTTGGTTCGTTCTGGTTAGTTTCATTACTGTGTAAAAAACCATGCCGGTATAGCATTTGATGCACCGATTCGGGCCAGAAACGAAATGGACTACCAGTTCAGGCCAGAAACGAAACGAACGCACCGAATCCACTTTTTTGGACCAAATAGTGATGTTTTGGTTCGTTTTGGTTAGTTTCGTTACTGTGTAAAAAACCATGCCGGTATAGCATTTGATGCACCGATTCTGGCCGGAAACGAAATGGACTACCGGTTCGGGCCAGAAAGGAAATGAACGCACCCAATCCAATTTTTTGGACCCAATAGGGATGTTTTAGTTCGTTTTGGTTAGTTTCGGTACTGTGTAAAAAACCATGCCGGTATAGCATTTAATGCACCGATTCGGGCCGAAAACGAAAAGGACTACCGATTCGCGCCAAAAACGAAACGAACACACCCAATCCACTTTTTTGGACCCAATAGTGTTGTTGTGGTTCGTTTTTGTCAGTTTCATTACTGTGCAAAAAACCATGCCGGTATAGCATTTAATGCACCGATTCGGGCCGGAAACGAAATGGACTACTGATTCGCGCCAAAAACGAAACGAACGCACCCAATCCACTTTTTTGGACCCAATAGTGTTGTTGTGGTTCGTTTTGGTCACTTTCATTACTGTGCAAAAAACCATGCCGGTATAGCATTTAATGCACCGATTCGGGCCGGAAACGAAATGAAGTACGGATTCACGCCAAAAACGAAACGAACGCACTCAATCCACTTTTTTGGACCCAATAGTGATGTTTTGGTTCATTTTGTCAGTTTCGCTACTGTGCAAAAAACCATGCCGGGTTGCATTGAATGCACCGATTCGGGCCGGAACCGAAACGAACTACCGATTCGGGCCAGAAACGAAACGAGCGCACCCAATCCAGTTTTTTGGACCAAATAGTGATGTTTTGGTTCGTTTTGGTTAGTTTCGTTACTGTGTAAAAACCATGCCAGTATAGCATTTGATGCACCGATTCTGGCCGGAAACGAAATGGACTACCGGTTCGGGCCAGAAAGGAAACGAACGCACCCAATCCACTTTTTTGGACCCAATAGGGATGTTTTGGTTCGTTTTGGTTAGTTTCGGTTCTGTGTAAAAAACCATGCCGGTATAGCATTTAATGCACCGATTCGTGCCGGAAACGAAAAGGACTACCGATTCGCGCCAAAAACGAAACGAACACACCCAATCCACTTTTTTGGACCCAATAGTGTTGTTGTGGTTCGTTTTGGTCAGTTTCATTACTATGCAAAAAACCATGCCGGTATAGCATTTAATGCACCGATTCGGGCCGGAAACGAAATGGACTACCGATTCGCGCCAAAAACGAAACGAATGCACCCAATCCACTTTTTTGGACCCAACACTATTGTTGTGGTTCGTTTTGGTCAGTTTCATTACTGTGCAAAAAACCATGCCGGTATAGCATTTAATGCACCGATTCGGGCCGAAAACGAAAAGGACTACCGATTCGCGCCAAAAAACGAAACGAACACACCCAATCCACTTTTTTGGACCCAATAGTGTTGTTGTGGTTCGTTTTGGTCAGTTTCATTACTGTGCAAAAAACCATGCCGGTATAGCATTTAATGCACCGATTCGGGCCGGAAACGAAATGAACTACCGATTCGTGCCAAAACCGAAACGAACGCACCCAATCCACTTTTTTGGACCCAATAGTGATGTTTTGGTTCGTTTTAGTCAGTTTCGCTACTATGCAAAAAACCATGTTGCATTGGATGCACCGATTCGGGCCGGAACCGAAACGAACTACCGATTCGGACCAGAAACGAAACGAGCGCACCCAATCCAGTTTTTTGGTCCAAATAGTGATGTTTTGGTTCGTTCTGGTTAGTTTCGTTACTGTGTAAAAAACCATGCCGGTATAGCATTTGATGCACCGATTCGGGCCAGAAACGAAATGGACTACCAGTTCAGGCCAGAAACGAAACGAATGCACCGAATCCACTTTTTTGGACCAAATAGTGATGTTTTGGTTCGTTTTGGTTAGTTTCGTTACTGTGTAAAAAACCATGCCGGTATAGCATTTGATGCACCGATTCTGGCCGGAAACGAAATGGACTACCGGTTCGGGCCAGAAAGGAAATGAACGCACCCAATCCAATTTTTTGGACCCAATAGGGATGTTTTAGTTCGTTTTGGTTAGTTTCGGTACTGTGTAAAAAACCATGCCGGTATAGCATTTATTGCACCGATTCGGCCCGAAAACGAAAAGGACTACCGATTCGCGCCAAAAACGAAACGAACACACCCAATCCACTTTTTTGGACCCAATAGTGTTGTTGTGGTTCGTTTTTGTCAGTTTCATTACTGTGCAAAAAACCATGCCGGTATAGCATTTAATGCACCGATTCGGGCCGGAAACGAAATGGACTACTGATTCGCGCCAAAAACGAAACGAACGCACCCAATCCACTTTTTTGGACCCAATAGTGTTGTTGTGGTTCGTTTTGGTCACTTTCATTACTGTGCAAAAAACCATGCCGGTATAGCATTTAATGCACCGATTCGGGCCGGAAACGAAATGAAGTACGGATTCACGCCAAAAACGAAACGAACGCACTCAATCCACTTTTTTGGACCCAATAGTGATGTTTTGGTTCATTTTGTCAGTTTCGCTACTGTGCAAAAAACCATGCCGGGTTGCATTGAATGCACCGATTCGGGCCGGAACCGAAACGAACTACCGATTCGGGCCAGAAACGAAACGAGCGCACCCAATCCAGTTTTTTGGACCAAATAGTGATGTTTTGGTTCGTTTTGGTTAGTTTCGTTACTGTGTAAAAACCATGCCAGTATAGCATTTGATGCACCGATTCTGGCCGGAAACGAAATGGACTACCGGTTCGGGCCAGAAAGGAAATGAACGCACCCAATCCACTTTTTTGGACCCAATAGGGATGTTTTGGTTCGTTTTGGTTAGTTTCGGTTCTGTGTAAAAAACCATGCCGGTATAGCATTTAATGCACCGATTCGTGCCGGAAACGAAAAGGACTACCGATTCACGCCAAAAACGAAACGAACACACCCAATCCACTTTTTTGGACCCAATAGTGTTGTTGTGGTTCGTTTTGGTCAGTTTCATTACTATGCAAAAAACCATGCCGGTATAGCATTTAATGCACCGATTCGGGCCGGAAACGAAATGGACTACCGATTCGCGCCAAAAACGAAACGAATGCACCCAATCCACTTTTTTGGACCCAACACTATTGTTGTGGTTCGTTTTGGTCAGTTTCATTACTGTGCAAAAAACCATGCCGGTATAGCATTTAATGCACCGATTCGGGCCGAAAACGAAAAGGACTACCGATTCGCGCCAAAAAACGAAACGAACACACCCAATCCACTTTTTTGGACCCAATAGTGTTGTTGTGGTTCGTTTTGGTCAGTTTCATTACTGTGCAAAAAACCATGCCGGTATAGCATTTAATGCACCGATTCGGGCCGGAAACGAAATGAACTACCGATTCGTGCCAAAACCGAAACGAACGCACCCAATCCACTTTTTTGGACCCAATAGTGATGTTTTGGTTCGTTTTAGTCAGTTTCGCTACTATGCAAAAAACCATGTTGCATTGGATGCACCGATTCGGGCCGGAACCGAAACGAACTACCGATTCGGGCCAGAAACGAAACGAGCGCACCCAATCCAGTTTTTTGGTCCAAATAGTGATGTTTTGGTTCGTTCTGGTTAGTTTCGTTACTGTGTAAAAAACCATGCCGGTATAGCATTTGATGCACCGATTCGGGCCAGAAACGAAATGGACTACCAGTTCAGGCCAGAAACGAAACGAACGCACCGAATCCACTTTTTTGGACCAAATAGTGATGTTTTGGTTCGTTTTGGTTAGTTTCGTTACTGTGTAAAAAACCATGCCGGTATAGCATTTGATGCACCGAATCTGGCCGGAAACGAAATGGACTACCGGTTCGGGCCAGAAAGGAAATGAACGCACCCAATCCACTTTTTTGGACCCAATAGGGATGTTTTGGTTCGTTTTGGTTAGTTTCGGTACTGTGTAAAAAACCATGCCGGTATAGCATTTAATGCACCGATTCGGGCCGAAAACGAAAAGGACTACCGATTCGCGCCAAAAAACGAAACGAACACACCCAATCCACTTTTTTGGACCCAATAGTGTTGTTGTGGTTCGTTTTGGTCAGTTTCATTACTGTGCAAAAAACCATGCCGGTATAGCATTTAATGCACCGATTCGGGCCGGAAACGAAATGAACTACCGATTCGTGCCAAAACCGAAACGAACGCACCCAATCCACTTTTTTGGACCCAATAGTGATGTTTTGGTTCGTTTTAGTTAGTTTCGCTACTATGCAAAAAACCATGTTGCATTGGATGCACCGATTCGGGCCGGAACCGAAACGAACTACCGATTCGGGCCAGAAACGAAACGAGCGCACCCAATCCAGTTTTTTGGTCCAAATAGTGATGTTTTGGTTCGTTTTGGTTAGTTTCGTTACTGTGTAAAAAACCATGCCGGTATAGCATTTGATGCACCGATTCGGGCCAGAAACGAAATGGACTACCAGTTCAGGCCAGAAACGAAACGAACGCACCGAATCCACTTTTTTGGACCAAATAGTGATGTTTTGGTTCGTTTTGGTTAGTTTCGTTACTGTGTAAAAAACCATGCCGGTATAGCATTTGATGCACCGATTCGGGCCGGAAACGAAATGGACTACCAGTTCAGGCCAGAAACGAAACGAACGCACCGAATCCACTTTTTTGGACCAAATAGAGATGTTTTGGTTCGTTTTGGTTAGTTTCGCTACTATGCAAAAAACCATGTTGCATTGAATGCACCGATTCGGGCCGGAATCGAAACGAACTACCGATTCGGGCCAGAAACGAAACGAGCGCACCCCATCCAGTTTTTTGGTCCAAATAGTGATGTTTTGGTTCGTTTTGGTCAGTTTCATTACTGTGCAAAAAACCATGCCGGTATAGCATTTAATGCACCGATTCGGGCCGAAAACGAAAAGGACTACCGATTCGCGCCAAAAAACGAAACGAACACACCCAATCCACTTTTTTGGACCCAATAGTGTTGTTGTGGTTCGTTTTGGTCAGTTTCATTACTGTGCAAAAAACCATGCCGGTATAGCATTTAATGCACCGATTCGGGCCGGAAACGAAATGAACTACCGATTCGTGCCAAAACCGAAACGAACGCACCCAATCCACTTTTTTGGACCCAATAGTGATGTTTTGGTTCGTTTTAGTCAGTTTCGCTACTATGCAAAAAACCATGTTGCATTGGATGCACCGATTCGGGCCGGAACCGAAACGAACTACCGATTCGGGCCAGAAACGAAACGAGCGCACCCAATCCAGTTTTTTGGTCCAAATAGTGATGTTTTGGTTCGTTCTGGTTAGTTTCGTTACTGTGTAAAAAACCATGCCGGTATAGCATTTGATGCACCGATTCGGGCCAGAAACGAAATGGACTACCAGTTCAGGCCAGAAACGAAACGAACGCACCGAATCCACTTTTTTGGACCAAATAGTGATGTTTTGGTTCGTTTTGGTTAGTTTCGTTACTGTGTAAAAAACCATGCCGGTATAGCATTTGATGCACCGATTCTGGCCGGAAACGAAATGGACTACCGGTTCGGGCCAGAAAGGAAATGAACGCACCCAATCCACTTTTTTGGACCCAATAGGGATGTTTTGGTTCGTTTTGGTTAGTTTCGGTACTGTGTAAAAAACCATGCCGGTATAGCATTTAATGCACCGATTCGGGCCGAAAACGAAAAGGACTACCGATTCGCGCCAAAAAACGAAACGAACACACCCAATCCACTTTTTTGGACCCAATAGTGTTGTTGTGGTTCGTTTTGGTCAGTTTCATTACTGTGCAAAAAACCATGCCGGTATAGCATTTAATGCACCGATTCGGGCCAGAAACGAAATGGACTACCAGTTCAGGCCAGAAACGAAACGAACGCACCGAATCCACTTTTTTGGACCAAATAGTGATGTTTTGGTTCGTTTTGGTTAGTTTCGTTACTGTGTAAAAAACCATGCCGGTATAGCATTTGATGCACCGATTCTGGCCGGAAACGAAATGGACTACCGGTTCGGGCCAGAAAGGAAATGAACGCACCCAATCCACTTTTTTGGACCCAATAGGGATGTTTTGGTTCGTTTTGGTTAGTTTCGGTACTGTGTAAAAAACCATGCCGGTATAGCATTTGATGCACCGATTCGGGCCGGAAACGAAATGGACTACCAATTCGCGCAAAAAACGAAACGAATGCACCCAATCCACTTTTTTGGACCCAATAGTGTTGTTGTGGTTCGTTTTGGTCAGTTTCATTACTGTGCAAAAAACCATGCCGGTATAGCATTTAATGCACCGATTCGGGCCGGAAACGAAATGAACTACCGATTCGTGCCAAAACCGAAACGAACGCACCCAATCCACTTTTTTGGACCCAATAGTGATGTTTTGGTTCGTTTTAGTTAGTTTCGCTACTATGCAAAAAACCATGTTGCATTGGATGCACCGATTCGGGCCGGAACCGAAACGAACTACCGATTCGGGCCAGAAACGAAACGAGCGCACCCAATCCAGTTTTTTGGTCCAAATAGTGATGTTTTGGTTCGTTTTGGTTAGTTTCGTTACTGTGTAAAAAACCATGCCGGTATAGCATTTGATGCACCGATTCGGGCCAGAAACGAAATGGACTACCAGTTCAGGCCAGAAACGAAACGAACGCACCGAATCCACTTTTTTGGACCAAATAGTGATGTTTTGGTTCGTTTTGGTTAGTTTCGTTACTGTGTAAAAAACCATGCCGGTATAGCATTTGATGCACCGATTCGGGCCGGAAACGAAATGGACTACCAGTTCAGGCCAGAAACGAAACGAACGCACCGAATCCACTTTTTTGGACCAAATAGAGATGTTTTGGTTCGTTTTGGTTAGTTTCGCTACTATGCAAAAAACCATGTTGCATTGAATGCACCGATTCGGGCCGGAATCGAAACGAACTACCGATTCGGGCCAGAAACGAAACGAGCGCACCCCATCCAGTTTTTTGGTCCAAATAGTGATGTTTTGGTTCGTTTTGGTTAGTTTCGTTACTATGTAAAAAACCATGCCGGTATAGCATTTGATGCACCGATTCGGGCCGGAAATGAAATGGACTACCAGTTCAGGCCAGAAACGAAACGAACGCACCCAATCCACTTTTTTGGACCAAATAGTGATGTTTTGGTTCGTTTTGGTTAGTTTCGTTACTGTGTAAAAAACCATGCCGGTATAGCATTTGATGCACCGATTCGGTCCAGAAACGAAATGGACTACCGGTTCAGGCCAGAAACGAAACGAACGCACCCAATCCAGTTTTTTGGACCAAATAGTGATGTTTTGGTTCATTTTGGTTAGTTTCGTTACTGTGTAAAAAACCATGCCAGTATAGCATTTGATGCACCGATTCTGGCCGGAAACGAAATGGACTACCGGTTCAGGCCAGAAACGAAACGAACGCACCCAATCCACTTTTTTGGACCCATTAGTGATATTTTGGTTCGTTCTGGTCAGTTTCACTACTGTGCAAAAAACCATGCCGGGTTGCATTGAATGCACCGATTCGGGCCGGAACCGAAACGAACTACCGATTCGGGCCAGAAACGAAACGAGGGCACCCAATCCAGTTTTTTGGACCAAATAGTGATGTTTTGGTTCGTTTTGGTTAGTTTCGTTACTGTGTAAAAACCATGCCAGTATAGCATTTGATGCACCGATTCTGGCCGGAAATGAAATGGACTACCAGTTCAGGCCAGAAACGAAACGAACGCACCTAATCCACTTTTTTGGACCGAATAGTGATGTTTTGGTTCATTTTGGTTAGTTTCGTTACTGTGTAAAAAACCATGCCGGTATAGCATTTGATGCACCGATTCGGGCCAGAAACGAAATGGACTACCGGTTCAGGCCAGAAACGAAACGAACGCACCCAATCCAGTTTTTTGGACCAAATAGTGATGTTTTGGTTCATTTTGGTTAGTTTCGTTACTGTGTAAAAAACCATGCCAGTATAGCATTTGATGCACCGATTCTGGCCGGAAACGAAATGGACTACCGGTTCAGGCCAGAAACGAAACGAACGCACCCAATCCACTTTTTTGGACCCATTAGTGATGTTTTGGTTCGTTCTGGTCAGTTTCGCTACTGTGCAAAAAAACCATGCCGGGTTGCATTGAATGCACCGATTCGGGCCGGAACCGAAACGAACTACCGATTCGGGCCAGAAACGAAACGAGCACACCCAATCCAGTTTTTTGGACCAAATAATGATGTTTTGGTTCATTTTGGTTAGTTTCGTTACTGTGTAAAAAACCATGCCAGTATAGCATTTGATGCACCGATTCTGGCCGGAAACGAAATAGACTACCGGTTCGGGCCAGAAAGGAAACGAACGCACCCAATCCAATTTTTTGGACCCAATAGGGATGTTTTAGTTCGTTTTGGTTAGTTTCGGTACTGTGTAAAAAACCATGCCGGTATAGCATTTAATGCACCGATTCGGGCCGGAAACGAAAAGGACTACCGATTCGCGCCAAAAACGAAACGAACACACCCAATCCACTTTTTTGGACCCAATAGTGTTGTTGTGGTTCGTTTTGGTCAGTTTCATTACTGTGCAAAAAACCATGCCGGTATAGCATTTAATGCACCGATTCGGGCCGGAAACGAAATGGACTACCGATTCGCGCCAAAAACGAAACGAACGCACCCAATCCACTTTTTTGGACCCAACACTGTTGTTGTGGTTCGTTTTGGTCAGTTTCATTACTGTGCAAAAAACCATGCCGGTATAGCATTTAATGCACCGATTCGGGCCGAAAACGAAAAGGACTACCGATTCGCGCCAAAAAACGAAACGAACACACCCAATCCACTTTTTTGGACCCAATAGTGTTGTTGTGGTTCGTTTTGGTCAGTTTCATTACTGTGCAAAAAACCATGCCGGTATAGCATTTAATGCACCGATTCGGGCCGGAAACGAAATGAACTACCGATTCGTGCCTAAACCGAAACGAACGCACCCAATCCACTTTTTTGGACCCAATAGTGATGTTTTGGTTCGTTTTAGTCAGTTTCGCTACTATGCAAAAAACCATGTTGCATTGGATGCACCGATTCGGGCCGGAACCGAAACGAACTACCGATTCGGGCCAGAAACGAAACGAGCGCACCCAATCCCGTTTTTTGGTCCAAATAGTGATGTTTTGGTTCGTTCTGGTTAGTTTCGTTACTGTGTAAAAACCATGCCAGTATAGCATTTGATGCACCGATTCTGGCCGGAAACGAAATGGACTACCGGTTCAGGCCAGAAACGAAACGAACGCACCCAATCCACTTTTTTGGACCCATTAGTGATATTTTGGTTCGTTCTGGTCAGTTTCGCTACTGTGCAAAAAACCATGCCGGGTTGCATTGAATGCACCGATTCGGGCCGGAACCGAAACGAACTACCGATTCGGGCCAGAAACGAAACGAGGGCACCCAATCCAGTTTTTTGGACCAAATAGTGATGTTTTGGTTCGTTTTGGTTAGTTTCGTTACTGTGTAAAAAACCATGCCGGTATAGCATTTGATGCACCGATTCGGGCCAGAAACGAAATGGACTACCAGTTCAGGCCAGAAACGAAACGAACGCACCGAATCCACTTTTTTGGACCAAATAGTGATGTTTTGGTTCGTTTTGGTTAGTTTCGTTACTGTGTAAAAAACCATGCCGGTATAGCATTTGATGCACCGATTCGGGCCGGAAACGAAATGGACTACCAGTTCAGGCCAGAAACGAAACGAACGCACCGAATCCACTTTTTTGGACCAAATAGAGATGTTTTGGTTCGTTTTGGTTAGTTTCGCTACTATGCAAAAAACCATGTTGCATTGAATGCACCGATTCGGGCCGGAATCGAAACGAACTACCGATTCGGGCCAGAAACGAAACGAGCGCACCCCATCCAGTTTTTTGGTCCAAATAGTGATGTTTTGGTTCGTTTTGGTTAGTTTCGTTACTATGTAAAAAACCATGCCGGTATAGCATTTGATGCACCGATTCGGGCCGGAAATGAAATGGACTACCAGTTCAGGCCAGAAACGAAACGAACGCACCCAATCCACTTTTTTGGACCAAATAGTGATGTTTTGGTTCGTTTTGGTTAGTTTCGTTACTGTGTAAAAAACCATGCCGGTATAGCATTTGATGCACCGATTCGGTCCAGAAACGAAATGGACTACCGGTTCAGGCCAGAAACGAAACGAGCGCACCCAATCCAGTTTTTTGGACCAAATAGTGATGTTTTGGTTCGTTCTGGTTAGTTTCGTTACTGTGTAAAAACCATGCCAGTATAGCATTTGATGCACCGATTCTGGCCGGAAACGAAATGGACTACCGGTTCAGGCCAGAAACGAAACGAACGCACCCAATCCACTTTTTTGGACCCATTAGTGATATTTTGGTTCGTTCTGGTCAGTTTCGCTACTGTGCAAAAAACCATGCCGGGTTGCATTGAATGCACCGATTCGGGCCGGAACCGAAACGAACTACCGATTCGGGCCAGAAACGAAACGAGGGCACCCAATCCAGTTTTTTGGACCAAATAGTGATGTTTTGGTTCGTTTTGGTTAGTTTCGTTACTGTGTAAAAAACCATGCCGGTATAGCATTTGATGCACCGATTCGGGCCAGAAACGAAATGGACTACCAGTTCAGGCCAGAAACGAAACGAACGCACCGAATCCACTTTTTTGGACCAAATAGTGATGTTTTGGTTCGTTTTGGTTAGTTTCGTTACTGTGTAAAAAACCATGCCGGTATAGCATTTGATGCACCGATTCGGGCCGGAAACGAAATGGACTACCAGTTCAGGCCAGAAACGAAACGAACGCACCGAATCCACTTTTTTGGACCAAATAGAGATGTTTTGGTTCGTTTTGGTTAGTTTCGCTACTATGCAAAAAACCATGTTGCATTGAATGCACCGATTCGGGCCGGAATCGAAACGAACTACCGATTCGGGCCAGAAACGAAACGAGCGCACCCCATCCAGTTTTTTGGTCCAAATAGTGATGTTTTGGTTCGTTTTGGTTAGTTTCGTTACTATGTAAAAAACCATGCCGGTATAGCATTTGATGCACCGATTCGGGCCGGAAATGAAATGGACTACCAGTTCAGGCCAGAAACGAAACGAACGCACCCAATCCACTTTTTTGGACCAAATAGTGATGTTTTGGTTCGTTTTGGTTAGTTTCGTTACTGTGTAAAAAACCATGCCGGTATAGCATTTGATGCACCGATTCGGTCCAGAAACGAAATGGACTACCGGTTCAGGCCAGAAACGAAACGAACGCACCCAATCCAGTTTTTTGGACCAAATAGTGATGTTTTGGTTCATTTTGGTTAGTTTCGTTACTGTGTAAAAAACCATGCCAGTATAGCATTTGATGCACCGATTCTGGCCGGAAACGAAATGGACTACCGGTTCAGGCCAGAAACGAAACGAACGCACCCAATCCACTTTTTTGGACCCATTAGTGATATTTTGGTTCGTTCTGGTCAGTTTCACTACTGTGCAAAAAACCATGCCGGGTTGCATTGAATGCACCGATTCGGGCCGGAACCGAAACGAACTACCGATTCGGGCCAGAAACGAAACGAGGGCACCCAATCCAGTTTTTTGGACCAAATAGTGATGTTTTGGTTCGTTTTGGTTAGTTTCGTTACTGTGTAAAAACCATGCCAGTATAGCATTTGATGCACCGATTCTGGCCGGAAATGAAATGGACTACCAGTTCAGGCCAGAAACGAAACGAACGCACCTAATCCACTTTTTTGGACCAAATAGTGATGTTTTGGTTCATTTTGGTTAGTTTCGTTACTGTGTAAAAAACCATGCCGGTATAGCATTTGATGCACCGATTCGGGCCAGAAACGAAATGGACTACCGGTTCAGGCCAGAAACGAAACGAACGCACCCAATCCAGTTTTTTGGACCAAATAGTGATGTTTTGGTTCATTTTGGTTAGTTTCGTTACTGTGTAAAAAACCATGCCAGTATAGCATTTGATGCACCGATTCTGGCCGGAAACGAAATGGACTACCGGTTCAGGCCAGAAACGAAACGAACGCACCCAATCCACTTTTTTGGACCCATTAGTGATGTTTTGGTTCGTTCTGGTCAGTTTCGCTACTGTGCAAATAAACCATGCCGGGTTGCATTGAATGCACCGATTCGGGCCGGAACCGAAACGAACTACCGATTCGGGCCAGAAACGAAACGAGCACACCCAATCCAGTTTTTTGGACCAAATAATGATGTTTTGGTTCATTTTGGTTAGTTTCGTTACTGTGTAAAAAACCATGCCAGTATAGCATTTGATGCACCGATTCTGGCCGGAAACGAAATAGACTACCGGTTCGGGCCAGAAAGGAAACGAACGCACCCAATCCAATTTTTTGGACCCAATAGGGATGTTTTAGTTCGTTTTGGTTAGTTTCGGTACTGTGTAAAAAACCATGCCGGTATAGCATTTAATGCACCGATTCGGGCCGGAAACGAAAAGGACTACCGATTCGCGCCAAAAACGAAACGAACACACCCAATCCACTTTTTTGGACCCAATAGTGTTGTTGTGGTTCGTTTTGGTCAGTTTCATTACTGTGCAAAAAACCATGCCGGTATAGCATTTAATGCACCGATTCGGGCAGGAAACGAAATGAACTACCGATTCGGGCCAGAAACGAAACGAACGCACCCAATCCACTTTTTTGGACCCAACACTGTTGTTGTGGTTCGTTTTGGTCAGTTTCATTACTGTGCAAAAAACCATGCCGGTATAGCATTTAATGCACCGATTCCGGCCGGAACCGAAACGAACTACCGATTCGGGCCAGAAACGAAACGAGCGCACCCAATCCACTTTTTTGGACCCAATAGGGATGTTTTGGTTCGTTTTGGTTAGTTTCGGTACTGTGTAAAAAACCATGCCGGTATAGCATTTAATGCACCGATTCGGGCCGGAAACGAAAAGGACTATCGATTCGCGCCAAAAACGAAACGAACACACCCAATCCACTTTTTTGGACCCAATAGTGTTGTTGTGGTTCGTTTTGGTCAGTTTCATTACTGTGCAAAAAACCATGCCGGTATAGCATTTAATGCACCGATTCGGGCCGGAAACGAAATGGACTACCGATTCACGCCAAAAACGAAACGAACGCACCCAATCCACTTTTTTGGACCCAACACTGTTGTTGTGGTTCGTTTTGGTCAGTTTCATTACTGTGCAAAAAACCATGCCGGTATAGCATTTAATGCACCGATTCGGGCCGAAAACGAAAAGGACTACCGATTCGCGCCAAAAAACGAAACGAACACACCCAATCCACTTTTTTGGACCCAATAGTGTTGTTGTGGTTCGTTTTGGTCAGTTTCATTACTGTGCAAGAAACCATGCCGGTATAGCATTTAATGCACCGATTCGGGCCGGAAACGAAATGAACTACCGATTCGTGCCTAAACCGAAACGAACGCACCCAATCCACTTTTTTGGACCCAATAGTGATGTTTTGGTTCGTTTTAGTCAGTTTCGCTACTATGCAAAAAACCATGTTGCATTGGATGCACCGATTCGGGCCGGAACCGAAACGAACTACCGATTCGGGCCAGAAACGAAACGAGCGCACCCAATCCAGTTTTTTGGTCCAAATAGTGATGTTTTGGTTCGTTCTGGTTAGTTTCGTTACTGTGTAAAAAACCATGCCGGTATAGCATTTAATGCACCGATTCGGGCCGGAAACGAAAAGGACTACCGATTCGCGCCAAAAACGAAACGAACACACCCAATCCACTTTTTTGGACCCAATAGTGTTGTTGTGGTTCGTTTTGGTCAGTTTCATTACTGTGCAAAAAACCATGCCGGTATAGCATTTAATGCACCGATTCGGGCAGGAAACGAAATGAACTACCGATTCGGGCCAGAAACGAAACGAACTACCGATTCGGGCCAGAAACGAAACGAGCGCACCCAATCCCGTTTTTTGGTCCAAATAGTGATGTTTTGGTTCGTTTTGGTTAGTTTCGTTACTGTGTAAAAAACCATGCCGGTATAGCATTTGATGCACCGATTCGGGCCAGAAACGAAATGGACTACCAGTTCAGGCCAGAAACGAAACGAACGCACCGAATCCACTTTTTTGGACCAAATAGTGATGTTTTGGTTCCTTTTGGTTAGTTTCGTTACTGTGTAAAAAACCATGCCGGTATAGCATTTGATGCACCGATTCGGGCCGGAAACGAAATGGACTACCAGTTCAGGCCAGAAACGAAACGAACGCACCGAATCCACTTTTTTGGACCAAATAGTGATGTTTTGGTTCGTTTTGGTTAGTTTCGTTACTATGTAAAAAACCATGCCGGTATAGCATTTGATGCACCGATTCGGGCCGGAAACGAAATGGACTACCAGTTCAGGCCAGAAACGAAACGAACGCACCCAATCCACTTTTTTGGACCAAATAGTGATGTTTTGGTTTGTTTTGGTTAGTTTCGTTACTGTGTAAAAAACCATGCCGGTATAGCATTTGATGCACCGATTCGGTCCAGAAACGAAATGGACTACCGGTTCAGGCCAGAAACGAAACGAACGCACCCAATCCAGTTTTTTGGACCAAATTGTGATGTTTTGGTTCATTTTGGTTAGTTTCGTTACTGTGTAACAAACCATGCCAGTATAGCATTTGATGCACCGATTCTGGCCGGAAACGAAATGGACTACCGGTTCAGGCCAGAAACGAAACGAACGCACCCAATCCACTTTTTTGGACCCATTAGTGATATTTTGGTTCGTTCTGGTCAGTTTCGCTACTGTGCAAAAAACCATGCCGGGTTGCATTGAATGCACCGATTCGGGCCGGAACCGAAACGAACTACCGATTCGGGCCAGAAACGAAACGAGGGCACCCAATCCAGTTTTTTGGACCAAATAGTGATGTTTTGGTTCGTTTTGGTTAGTTTCGTTACTGTGTAAAAACCATGCCAGTATAGCATTTGATGCACCGATTCTGGCCGGAAATGAAATGGACTACCAGTTCAGGCCAGAAACGAAACGAACGCACCTAATCCACTTTTTTGGACCAAATAGTGATGTTTTGGTTCATTTTGGTTAGTTTCGTTACTGTGTAAAAAACCATGCCAGTATAGCATTTGATGCACCGATACTGGCCGGAAACGAAATGGACTACCGGTTCAGGCCAGAAACGAAACGAACGCACCCAATCCACTTTTTTGGACCCATTAGTGATGTTTTGGTTCGTTCTGGTCAGTTTCGCTACTGTGCAAAAAAACCATGCCGGGTTGCATTGAATGCACCGATTCGGGCCGGAACCGAAACGAACTACCGATTCGGGCCAGAAACGAAACGAGCGCACCCAATCCACTTTTTTGGACCCAATAGGGATGTTTTCGTTCGTTTTGGTTAGTTTCGGTACTGTGTAAAAAACCATGCCGGTATAGCATTTAATGCACCGATTCGGGCCGGAAACGAAAAGCACTACCGATTCGCGCCAAAAACGAAACGAACACACCCAATCCACTTTTTTGGACCCAATAGTGATGTTTTGGTTCATTTTGTCAGTTTCGCTACTGTGCAAAAAACCATGCCGGGTTGCATTGAATGCACCGATTCGGGCCGGAACCGAAACGAACTACCGATTCGGGCCAGAAACGAAACGAGCGCACCCAATCCAGTTTTTTGGACCAAATAGTGATGTTTTGGTTCATTTTGGTTAGTTTCGTTACTGTGTAAAAACCATGCCAGTATAGCATTTGATGCACCGATTCTGGCCGGAAACGAAATGGACTACCGGTTCGGGCCAGAAAGGAAACGAACGCACCCAATCCACTTTTTTGGACCCAATAGGGATGTTTTGGTTCGTTTTGGTTAGTTTCGGTTCTGTGTAAAAAACCATGCCGGTATAGCATTTAATGCACCGATTCGGGCCGGAAACGAAAAGGACTACCGATTCGCGCCAAAAACGAATCGAACACACCCAATCCACTTTTTTGGACCCAATAGTGATGTTTTGGTTCATTTTGTCAGTTTCTCTACTGTGCAAAAAACCATGCCGGGTTGCATTGAATGCACCGATTCGGGCCGGAACCGAAACGAACTACCGATTCGGGCCAGAAACGAAACGAGCGCACCCAATCCAGTTTTTTGGACCAAATAGTGATGTTTTGGTTCGTTTTGGTTAGTTTCGTTACTGTGTAAAAACCATGCCAGTATAGCATTTGATGCACCGATTCTGGCCGGAAACGAAATGGACTACCGGTTCGGGCCAGAAAGGAAACGAACGCACCCAATCCACTTTTTTGGACCCAATAGGGATGTTTTGGTTCGTTTTGGTTAGTTTCGGTTCAGTGTAAAAAACCATGCCGGTATAGCATTTGATGCACCGATTCGTGCCGGAAACGAAAAGGACTACCAGTTCAGGCCAGAAACGAAACGAACGCACCCAATCCACTTTTTTGGACCCAATAGTGTTGTTGTGGTTCGTTTTGGTCAGTTTCGTTACTATGCAAAAAACCATGCCGGTATAGCATTTGATGCACCGATTCGGGCCGAAAACGAAATGGACTACCGATTCGCGCCAAAAACGAAACGAACGCACCCAATCCAGTTTTTTGGACCCAACACTGTTGTTGTGGTTCGATTTGGTCAGTTTCATTACTATGCAAAAAACCATGCCGGTATAGCATTTAATGCACCGATTCGGGCCGAAAACGAAAAGGACTACCGATTCGCGCCAAAAAACGAAACGAACGCACCCAATCCAGTTTTTTGGACCCAATAGTGTTGTTGTGGTTCGTTTTGGTCAGTTTCATTACTGTGCAAAAAACCATGCCGGTATAGCATTTAATGCACCGATTCGGGCCGGAAACGAAATGAACTACCGATTCGTGCCAAAACCGAAACGAACGCACCCAATCCACTTTTTTGGACCCAATAGTGATGTTTTGGTTCGTTTTAGTCAGTTTCGCTACTATGCAAAAAACCATGCCGGGTTGCATTGAATGCACCGATTCGGGCCGGAACCGAAACGAACTACCGATTCGGGCCAGAAACGAAACGAGCGCACCCAATCCAGTTTTTTGGACCAAATAGTGATGTTTTGGTTCATTTTGGTTAGTTTCGTTACTGTGTAAAAAACCATGCTAGTATAGCATTTGATGCACCGATTCTGGCCGGAAACGAAATGGACTACCGGTTCAGGCCAGAAAGGAAACGAACGCACCCAATCCACTTTTTTGGACCCAATAGGGATGTTTTAGTTCGTTTTGGTTAGTTTCGGTACTGTGTAAAAAACCATGCCGGTATAGCATTTAATGCACCGATTCGGGCCGGAAACGAAAAGCACTACCGATTCGCGCCAAAAACGAAACGAACACACCCAATCCACTTTTTTGGACCCAATAGTGTTGTTGTGGTTCGTTTTGGTCAGTTTCATTACTGTGCAAAAAACCATGCCGGTATAGCATTTAATGCACCGATTCGGGCCGGAACCGAAACGAACTACCGATTCGGGCCAGAAACGAAACGAGCGCACCCAATCCACTTTTTTGGACCCAATAGGGATGTTTTGGTTCGTTTTGGTCAGTTTCGGTACTGTGTAAAAAACCATGCCGGTATAGCATTTAATGCACCGATTCGGGCCGGAACCGAAACGAACTACCGATTCGGGCCAGAAACGAAATGAGCGCACCCAATCCACTTTTTTGGACCCAATAGGGATGTTTTGGTTCGTTTTGGTTACTTTCGGTACAGTGTAAGAAACCATGCCGGTATAGCATTTAATGCACCGAGTCGGGCCGAAAACGAAAAGGACTACCGATTCGCGCCAAAAACGAAACAAACACACCCAATCCACTTTTTTGGACCCAATAGTGTTGTTGTGGTTCGGTTTTGTCAGTTTCATTACTGTGCAAAAAACCATGCCAGTATAGCATTTAATGCACCGATTCGGGCCGGAAACGAAATGGACTACTGATTCGCGCCAAAAACGAAACGAACGCACCCAATCCACTTTTTTGGACCCGACAATGTTGTTGTGGTTCCTTTTGGTCACTTTCATTACTATGCAAAAAACCATGCCGGTATAGCATTTAATGCACCGATTCTGGCCGAAAACGAAATGGACTACCGGTTCAGGCCAGAAACGAAACGAACGCACCCAATCCACTTTTTTGGACCCATTAGTGATATTTTGGTTCGTTCTGGTCAGTTTCGCTACTGTGCAAAAAACCATGTCGGGTTGCATTGAATGCACCTATTCGGGCCGGAACAGAAACGAACTACCAATTCGGGCCAAAAACGAAACGAGCGCACCCAATCCAGATTTTTGGACCAAATAATGATGTTTTGGTTCATTTTGGTTAGTTTCGTTACTGTGTAAAAAACCATGCTAGTATAGCATTTGATGCACCGATTCTGGCCGGAAACGAAATGGACTACCGGTTCGGGCCAGAAAGGAAACGAACGCACCCAATCCACTTTTTTGGACCCAATAGGGATGTTTTGGTTCGTTTTGGTTAGTTTCGGTTCTGTGTAAAAAACCATGCCGGTATAGCATTTAATGCACCGATTCGGGCCGGAACCGAAACGAACTACCGATTCGGGCCAGAAACGAAACGAGCGCACCCAATCCACTTTTTTGGACCCAATAGGGATGTTTTGGTTCGTTTTGGTTAGTTTCGGTACAGTGTAAAAAACCATGCCGGTATAGCATTTAATGCACCGATTCGGGCCGAAAACGAAAAGGACTACCGATTCGCGCCAAAAACGAAACGAACACACCCAATCCACTTTTTTGGACCCAATAGTGTTGTTGTGGTTCGTTTTGGTCAGTTTCATTACTGTGCAAAAAACCATGCCGGTATAGCATTCAATGCACCGATTCGGGCCGGAAACGAAATGGACAACTGATTCGCGCCAAAAACGAAACGAACGCACCCAATCCACTTTTTTGGACCCAACAATGTTGTTGTGGTTCCTTTTGGTCACTTTCATTACTGTGCAAAAAACCATGCCGGTATAGCATTTAATGCACCGATTCGGGCCGGAAACGAAATGGACTACCGGTTCAGGCCAGAAACGAAACGAACGCACCCAATCCACTTTTTTGGACCCATTAGTGATATTTTGGTTCGTTCTGGTCAGTTTCGCTACTGTGCAAAAAACCATGTCGGGTTGCATTGAATGCACCTATTCGGGCCGGAACCGAAACGAACTACCAATTCGGGCCAAAAACGAAACGAGCGCACCCAATCCAGATTTTTGGACCAAATAATGATGTTTTGGTTCATTTTGGTTAGTTTCGTTACTGTGTAAAAAACCATGCTAGTATAGCATTTGATGCACCGATTCTGGCCGGAAACGAAATGGACTACCGGTTCGGGCCAGAAAGGAAACGAACGCACCCAATCCACTTTTTTGGACCCAATAGGGATGTTTTGGTTCGTTTTGGTTAGTTTCGGTACTGTGTAAAAAACCATGCCGGTATAGCATTTAATGCACCGATTCGGGCCGGAACCGAAACGAACTACCGATTCGGGCCAGAAACGAAACGAGCGCACCCAATCCACTTTTTTGGACCCAATAGGGATGTTTTGGTTCGTTTTGGTTAGTTTCGGTACAGTGTAAAAAACCATGCCGGTATAGCATTTAATGCACCGATTCGGGCCGAAAACGAAAAGGACTACCGATTCGCGCCAAAAACGAAACGAACACACCCAATCCACTTTTTTGGACCCAATAGTGTTGTTGTGGTTCGTTTTTGTCAGTTTCATTACTGTGCAAAAAACCATGCCGGTATAGCATTCAATGCACCGATTCGGGCCGGAAACGAAATGGACTACTGATTCGCGCCAAAAACGAAACGAACGCACCCAATCCACTTTTTTGGACCCAACAATGTTGTTGTGGTTCCTTTTGGTCACTTTCATTACTGTGCAAAAAACCATGCCGGTATAGCATTTAATGCACCGATTCGGGCCGGAAACGAAATGGACTACCGGTTCAGGCCAGAAACGAAACGAACGCACCCAATCCACTTTTTTGGACCCATTAGTGATATTTTGGTTCGTTCTGGTCAGTTTCGCTACTGTGCAAAAAACCATGTCGGGTTGCATTGAATGCACCTATTCGGGCCGGAACCGAAACGAACTACCAATTCGGGCCAAAAACGAAACGACCGCACCCAATCCAGATTTTTGGACCAAATAATGATGTTTTGGTTCATTTTGGTTAGTTTCGTTACTGTGTAAAAAACCATGCTAGTATAGCATTTGATGCACCGATTCTGGCCGGAAACGAAATGGACTACCGGTTCGGGCCAGAAAGGAAACGAACGCACCCAATCCACTTTTTTGGACCCAATAGGGATGTTTTGGTTCGTTTTGGTTAGTTTCGGTTCTGTGTAAAAAACCATGCCGGTATAGCATTTAATGCACCGATTCGGGCCGGAACCGAAACGAACTACCGATTCGGGCCAGAAACGAAACGAGCGCACCCAATCCACTTTTTTGGACCCAATAGGGATGTTTTGGTTCGTTTTGGTTAGTTTCGGTACAGTGTAAAAAACCATGCCGGTATAGCATTTAATGCACCGATTCGGGCCGAAAACGAAAAGGACTACCGATTCGCGCCAAAAACGAAACGAACACACCCAATCCACTTTTTTGGACCCAATAGTGTTGTTGTGGTTCGTTTTGGTCAGTTTCATTACTGTGCAAAAAACCATGCCGGTATAGCATTCAATGCACCGATTCGGGCCGGAAACGAAATGGACAACTGATTCGCGCCAAAAACGAAACGAACGCACCCAATCCACTTTTTTGGACCCAACAATGTTGTTGTGGTTCCTTTTGGTCACTTTCATTACTGTGCAAAAAACCATGCCGGTATAGCATTTAATGCACCGATTCGGGCCGGAAACGAAATGGACTACCGGTTCAGGCCAGAAACGAAACGAACGCACCCAATCCACTTTTTTGGACCCATTAGTGATATTTTGGTTCATTCTGGTCAGTTTCGCTACTGTGCAAAAAACCATGTCGGGTTGCATTGAATGCACCTATTCGGGCCGGAACCGAAACGAACTACCAATTCGGGCCAAAAACGAAACGAGCGCACCCAATCCAGATTTTTGGACCAAATAATGATGTTTTGGTTCATTTTGGTTAGTTTCGTTACTGTGTAAAAAACCATGCTAGTATAGCATTTGATGCACCGATTCTGGCCGGAAACGAAATGGACTACCGGTTCGGGCCAGAAAGGAAACGAACGCACCCAATCCACTTTTTTGGACCCAATAGGGATGTTTTGGTTCGTTTTGGTTAGTTTCGGTACTGTGTAAAAAACCATGCCGGTATAGCATTTAATGCACCGATTCGGGCCGGAACCGAAACGAACTACCGATTCGGGCCAGAAACGAAACGAGCGCACCCAATCCACTTTTTTGGACCCAATAGGGATGTTTTGGTTCGTTTTGGTTAGTTTCGGTACAGTGTAAAAAACCATGCCGGTATAGCATTTAATGCACCGATTCGGGCCGAAAACGAAAAGGACTACCGATTCGCGCCAAAAACGAAACGAACACACCCAATCCACTTTTTTGGACCCAATAGTGTTGTTGTGGTTCGTTTTTGTCAGTTTCATTACTGTGCAAAAAACCATGCCGGTATAGCATTCAATGCACCGATTCGGGCCGGAAACGAAATGGACTACTGATTCGCGCCAAAAACGAAACGAACGCACCCAATCCACTTTTTTGGACCCAACAATGTTGTTGTGGTTCCTTTTGGTCACTTTCATTACTGTGCAAAAAACCATGCCGGTATAGCATTTAATGCACCGATTCGGGCCGGAAACGAAATGGACTACCGGTTCAGGCCAGAAACGAAACGAACGCACCCAATCCACTTTTTTGGACCCATTAGTGATATTTTGGTTCGTTCTGGTCAGTTTCGCTACTGTGCAAAAAAACCATGTCGGGTTGCATTGAATGCACCTATTCGGGCCGGAACCGAAACGAACTACCAATTCGGGCCAAAAACGAAACGACCGCACCCAATCCAGATTTTTGGACCAAATAATGATGTTTTGGTTCATTTTGGTTAGTTTCGTTACTGTGTAAAAAACCATGCTAGTATAGCATTTGATGCACCGATTCTGGCCGGAAACGAAATGGACTACCGGTTCGGGCCAGAAAGGAAACGAACGCACCCAATCCAATTTTTTGGACCCAATAGGGATGTTTTCGTTCGTTTTGGTTAGTTTCGGTACTGTGTAAAAAACCATGCCGGTATAGCATTTAATGCACCGATTCGGGCCGGAAACGAAAAGCACTACCGATTCGCGCCAAAAACGAAACGAACACACCCAATCCACTTTTTTGGACCCAATAGTGTTGTTGTGGTTCGTTTTGGTCAGTTTCATTACTGTGCAAAAAACCATGCCGGTATAGCATTTAATGCACCGATTCGGGCCGGAACCGAAACGAACTACCGATTCGGGCCAGAAACGAAACGAGCGCACCCAATCCACTTTTTTGGACCCAATAGGTATGTTTTGGTTCGTTTTGGTTAGTTTCGGTACTGTGTAAAAAACCATGCCGGTATAGCATTTAATGCACCGATTCGGGCCGGAACCGAAACGAACTACCGATTCGGGCCAGAAACGAAACGAGCGCACCCAATCCACTTTTTTGGACCCAATAGGGATGTTTTGGTTCGTTTTGGTTAGTTTTGGTACAGTGTAAAAAACCATGCCGGTATAGCATTTAATGCACCGATTCGGGCCGAAAACGAAAAGGACTACCGATTCGCGCCAAAAACGAAACGAACACACCAAATCCACTTTTTTGGACCCAATAGTGTTGTTGTGGTTCGTTTTTGTCAGTTTCATTACTGTGCAAAAAACCATGCCGGTATAGCATTTAATGCACCGATTCGGGCCGGAAACGAAATGGACTACTGATTCGCGCAAAAAACGAAACGAACGCACCCAATCCACTTTTTTGGACCCAACAATGTTGTTGTGGTTCCTTTTGGTCACTTTCATTACTGTGCAAAAAACCATGCCGGTATAGCATTTAATGCACCGATTCGGGCCGGAAACGAAATGAACTACGGATTCAAGCCAAAAACGAAACGAACGCACCCAATCCACTTTTTTGGACCAAATAGTGATGTTTTGGTTCGTTTTGGTTAGTTTCGTTACTGTGTAAAAACCATGCCAGTATAGCATTTGATGCACCGATTCTGGCCGGAAACGAAATGGACTACCGGTTCGGGCCAGAAAGGAAACGAACGCACCCAATCCACTTTTTTGGACCCAATAGGGATGTTTTGGTTCGTTTTGGTTAGTTTCGGTACTGTGTAAAAAACCATGCCGGTATAGCATTTGATGCACCGATTCGGGCCAGAAACGAAATGAACTACCGATTCGGGCCAGAAACGAAACGAGCGCACCCAATCCAGTTTTTTGGACCAAATAGTGATGTTTTGGTTCGTTCTGGTTAGTTTCGTTACTGTGTAAAAACCATGCCAGTATAGCATTTGATGCACCGATTCTGGCCGGAAACGAAATGGACTACCGGTTCGGGCCAGAAAGGAAACGAACGCACCCAATCCACTTTTTTGGACCCAATAGGGATGTTTTGGTTCGTTTTGGTTAGTTTCGGTACTGTGTAAAAAACCATGCCGGTATAGCATTTAATGCACCGATTCGGGCCGGAACCGAAACGAACTACCGATTCGGGCCAGAAACGAAACGAGCGCACCCAATCCACTTTTTTGGACCCAATAGGGATGTTTTGGTTCGTTTTGGTTAGTTTCGGTACAGTGTAAAAAACCATGCCGGTATAGCATTTAATGCACCGATTCGGGCCGAAAACGAAAAGGACTACCGATTCGCGCCAAAAACGAAACGAACACACCCAATCCACTTTTTTGGACCCAATAGTGTTGTTGTGGTTCGTTTTGGTCAGTTTCATTACTGTGCAAAAAACCATGCCGGTATAGCATTCAATGCACCGATTCGGGCCGGAAACGAAATGGACTACTGATTCGCGCCAAAAACGAAACGAACGCACCCAATCCACTTTTTTGGACCCAACAATGTTGTTGTGGTTCCTTTTGGTCACTTTCATTACTGTGCAAAAAACCATGCCGGTATAGCATTTAATGCACCGATTCGGGCCGGAAACGAAATGGACTACCGGTTCAGGCCAGAAACGAAACGAACGCACCCAATCCACTTTTTTGGACCCATTAGTGATATTTTGGTTCGTTCTGGTCAGTTTCGCTACTGTGCAAAAAACCATGTCGGGTTGCATTGAATGCACCTATTCGGGCCGGAACCGAAACGAACTACCAATTCGGGCCAAAAACGAAATGAGCGCACCCAATCCAGATTTTTGGACCAAATAATGATGTTTTGGTTCATTTTGGTTAGTTTCGTTACTGTGTAAAAAACCATGCTAGTATAGCATTTGATGCACCGATTCTGGCCGGAAACGAAATGGACTACCGGTTCGGGCCAGAAAGGAAACGAACGCACCCAATCCAATTTTTTGGACCCAATAGGGATGTTTTCGTTCGTTTTGGTTAGTTTCGGTACTGTGTAAAAAACCATGCCGGTATAGCATTTAATGCACCGATTCGGGCCGGAACCGAAACGAACTACCGATTCGGGCCAGAAACGAAACGAGCGCACCCAATCCACTTTTTTGGACCCAATAGGGATGTTTTGGTTCGTTTTGGTTAGTTTCGGTACAGTGTAAAAAACCATGCCGGTATAGCATTTAATGCACCGATTCGGGCCGAAAACGAAAAGGACTACCGATTCGCGCCAAAAATGAAACGAACACACCCAATCCACTTTTTTGGACCCAATAGTGTTGTTGTGGTTCGTTTTTGTCAGTTTCATTACTGTGCAAAAAACCATGCCGGTATAGCATTCAATGCACCGATTCGGGCCGGAAACGAAATGGACTACTGATTCGCGCCAAAAACGAAACGAACGCACCCAATCCACTTTTTTGGACCCAACAGTGTTGTTGTGGTTCGTTTTGGTCACTTTCATTACTGTGCAAAAAACCATGCCGGTATAGCATTTAATGCACCGATTCGGGCCGGAAAGGAAATGAACTACGGATTCAAGCCAAAAACGAAACGAACGCACCCAATCCACTTTTTTGGACCCATTAGTGATATTTTGGTTCGTTCTGGTCAGTTTCGCTACTGTGCAAAAAACCATGTCGGGTTGCATTGAATGCACCTATTCGGGCCGGAACCGAAACGAACTACCAATTCGGGCCAAAAACGAAACGAGCGCACCCAATCCAGATTTTTGGACCAAATAATGATGTTTTGGTTCATTTTGGTTAGTTTCGTTACTGTGTAAAAAACCATGCTAGTATAGCATTTGATGCACCGATTCTGGCCGGAAACGAAATGGACTACCGGTTCGGGCCAGAAAGGAAACGAACGCACCCAATCCAATTTTTTGGACCCAATAGGGATGTTTTGGTTCGTTTTGGTTAGTTTCGGTACTGTGTAAAAAACCATGCCGGTATAGCATTTAATGCACCGATACGGGCCGGAAACGAAAAGCACTACCGATTCGCGCCAAAAACGAAACGAACACACCCAATCCACTTTTTTGGACCCAATAGTGTTGTTGTGGTTCGTTTTGGTCAGTTTCATTACTGTGCAAAAAACCATGCCGGTATACCATTTAATGCACCGATTCGGGCCGGAACCGAAACGAACTACCGATTCGGGCCAGAAACGAAACGAGCGCACCCAATCCACTTTTTTGGACCCAATAGGGATGTTTTGGTTCGTTTTGGTTAGTTTCGGTACTGTGTAAAAAACCATGCCGGTATAGCATTTAATGCACCGATTCGGGCCGGAACCGAAACGAACTACCGATTCGGGCCAGAAACGAAACGAGCGCACCCAATCCACTTTTTTGGACCCAATAGGGTTGTTTTGGTTCGTTTTGGTTAGTTTCGGTACAGTGTAAAAAACCATGCCGGTATAGCATTTAATGCACCGATTCGGGCCGGAACCGAAACGAACTACCGATTCGGGCCAGAAACGAAATGAGCGCACCCAATCCACTTTTTTGGACCCAATAGGGATGTTTTGGTTCGTTTTGGTTAGTTTCGGTACAGTGTAAGAAACCATGCCGGTATAGCATTTAATGCACCGATTCGGGCCGAAAACGAAAAGGACTACCGATTCGCGCCAAAAACGAAACAAACACACCCAATCCACTTTTTTGGACCCAATAGTGTTGTTGTGGTTCGTTTTTGTCAGTTTCATTACTGTGCAAAAAACCATGCCAGTATAGCATTTAATGCACCGATTCGGGCCGGAAACGAAATGGACTACTGATTCGCGCCAAAAACGAAACGAACGCACCCAATCCACTTTTTTGGACCCGACAATGTTGTTGTGGTTCCTTTTGGTCACTTTCATTACTATGCAAAAAACCATGCCGGTATAGCATTTAATGCACCGATTCTGGCCGAAAACGAAATGGACTACCGGTTCAGGCCAGAAACGAAACGAACGCACCCAATCCACTTTTTTGGACCCATTAGTGATATTTTGGTTCGTTCTGGTCAGTTTCGCTACTGTGCAAAAAACCATGTCGGGTTGCATTGAATGCACCTATTCGGGCCGGAACCGAAACGAACTACCAATTCGGGCCAAAAACGAAACGAGCGCACCCAATCCAGATTTTTGGACCAAATAATGATGTTTTGGTTCATTTTGGTTAGTTTCGTTACTGTGTAAAAAACCATGCTAGTATAGCATTTGATGCACCGATTCTGGCCGGAAACGAAATGGACTACCGGTTCGGGCCAGAAAGGAAACGAACGCACCCAATCCACTTTTTTGGACCCAATAGGGATGTTTTGGTACGTTTTGGTTAGTTTCGGTTCTGTGTAAAAAACCATGCCGGTATAGCATTTAATGCACCGATTCGGGCCGGAACCGAAACGAACTACCGATTCGGGCCAGAAACGAAACGAGCGCACCCAATCCACTTTTTTGGACCCATAGGGATGTTTTGGTTCGTTTTGGTTAGTTTCGGTACAGTGTAAAAAACCATGCCGGTATAGCATTTAATGCACCGATTCGGGCCGAAAACGAAAAGGACTACCGATTCGCGCCAAAAACGAAACGAACACACCCAATCCACTTTTTTGGACCCAATAGTGTTGTTGTGGTTCGTTTTTGTCAGTTTCATTACTGTGCAAAAAACCATGCCGGTATAGCATTCAATGCACCGATTCGGGCCGGAAACGAAATGGACTACTGATTCGCGCCAAAAACGAAACGAACGCACCCAATCCACTTTTTTGGACCCAACAATGTTGTTGTGGTTCCTTTTGGTCACTTTCATTACTGTGCAAAAAACCATGCCGGTATAGCATTTAATGCACCGATTCGGGCCGGAAACGAAATGGACTACCGGTTCAGGCCAGAAACGAAACGAACGCACCCAATCCACTTTTTTGGACCCATTAGTGATATTTTGGTTCGTTCTGGTCAGTTTCGCTACTGTGCAAAAAACCATGTCGGGTTGCATTTAATGCACCTATTCGGGCCGGAACCGAAACGAACTACCAATTCGGGCCAAAAACGAAACGAGCGCACCCAATCCAGATTTTTGGACCAAATAATGATGTTTTGGTTCATTTTGGTTAGTTTCGTTACTGTGTAAAAAACCATGCTAGTATAGCATTTGATGCACCGATTCTGGCCGGAAACGAAATGGACTACCGGTTCGGGCCAGAAAGGAAACGAACGCACCCAATCCACTTTTTTGGACCCAATAGGGATGTTTTCGTTCGTTTTGGTTAGTTTCGGTTCTGTGTAAAAAACCATGCCGGTATAGCATTTAATGCACCGATTCGGGCCGGAACCGAAACGAACTACCGATTCGGGCCAGAAACGAAACGAGCGCACCCAATCCACTTTTTTGGACCCATAGGGATGTTTTGGTTCGTTTTGGTTAGTTTCGGTACAGTGTAAAAAACCATGCCGGTATAGCATTTAATGCACCGATTCGGGCCGAAAACGAAAAGGACTACCGATTCGCGCCAAAAACGAAACGAACACACCCAATCCACTTTTTTGGACCCAATAGTGTTGTTGTGGTTCGTTTTTGTCAGTTTCATTACTGTGCAAAAAACCATGCCGGTATAGCATTCAATGCACCGATTCGGGCCGGAAACGAAATGGACTACTGATTCGCGCCAAAAACGAAACGAACGCACCCAATCCACTTTTTTGGACCCAACAATGTTGTTGTGGTTCCTTTTGGTCACTTTCATTACTGTGCAAAAAACCATGCCGGTATAGCATTTAATGCACCGATTCGGGCCGGAAACGAAATGGACTACCGGTTCAGGCCAGAAACGAAACGAACGCACCCAATCCACTTTTTTGGACCCATTAGTGATATTTTGGTTCGTTCTGGTCAGTTTCGCTACTGTGCAAAAAACCATGTCGGGTTGCATTTAATGCACCTATTCGGGCCGGAACCGAAACGAACTACCAATTCGGGCCAAAAACGAAACGAGCGCACCCAATCCAGATTTTTGGACCAAATAATGATGTTTTGGTTCATTTTGGTTAGTTTCGTTACTGTGTAAAAAACCATGCTAGTATAGCATTTGATGCACCGATTCTGGCCGGAAACGAAATGGACTACCGGTTCGGGCCAGAAAGGAAACGAACGCACCCAATCCAATTTTTTGGACCCAATAGGGATGTTTTCGTTCGTTTTGGTTAGTTTCGGTACTGTGTAAAAAACCATGCCGGTATAGCATTTAATGCACCGATTCGGGCCGGAACCGAAACGAACTACCGATTCGGGCTAGAAACGAAACGAGCGCACCCAATCCACTTTTTTGGACCCAATAGGGATGTTTTGGTTCGTTTTGGTTAGTTTCGGTACAGTGTAAAAAACCATGCCGGTATAGCATTTAATGCACCGATTCGGGCCGAAAACGAAAAGGACTACCGATTCGCGCCAAAAACGAAACGAACACACCCAATCCACTTTTTTGGACCCAATAGTGTTGTTGTGGTTCGTTTTTGTCAGTTTCATTACTGTGCAAAAAACCATGCCGGTATAGCATTCAATGCACCGATTCGGGCCGGAAACGAAATGGACTACTGATTCGCGCCAAAAACGAAACGAACGCACCCAATCCACTTTTTTGGACCCAACAGTGTTGTTGTGGTTCGTTTTGGTCACTTTCATTACTGTGCAAAAAACCATGCCGGTATAGCATTTAATGCACCGATTCGGGCCGGAAACGAAATGAACTACGGATTCAAGCCAAAAACGAAACGAACGCACCCAATCCACTTTTTTGGACCCATTAGTGATATTTTGGTTCGTTCTGGTCAGTTTCGCTACTGTGCAAAAAACCATGTCGGGTTGCATTGAATGCACCTATTCGGGCCGGAACCGAAACGAACTACCAATTCGGGCCAAAAATGAAACGAGCGCACCCAATCCAGATTTTTGGACCAAATAATGATGTTTTGGTTCATTTTGGTTAGTTTCGTTACTGTGTAAAAAACCATGCTAGTATAGCATTTGATGCACCGATTCTGGCCGGAAACGAAATGGACTACCGGTTCGGGCCAGAAAGGAAACGAACGCACCCAATCCAATTTTTTGGACCCAATAGGGATGTTTTCGTTCGTTTTGGTTAGTTTCGGTACTGTGTAAAAAACCATGCCGGTATAGCATTTAATGCACCGATACGGGCCGGAAACGAAAAACACTACCGATTCGCGCCAAAAACGAAACGAACACACCCAATCCACTTTTTTGGACCCAATAGTGTTGTTGTGGTTCGTTTTGGTCAGTTTCATTACTGTGCAAAAAACCATGCCGGTATACCATTTAATGCACCGATTCGGGCCGGAACCGAAACGAACTACCGATTCGGGCCAGAAACGAAACGAGCGCACCCAATCCACTTTTTTGGACCCAATAGGGATGTTTTGGTTCGTTTTGGTTAGTTTCGGTACTGTGTAAAAAACCATGCCGGTATAGCATTTAATGCACCGATTCGGGCCGGAACCGAAACGAACTACCGATTCGGGCCAGAAACGAAACGAGCGCACCCAATCCACTTTTTTGGACCCAATAGGGATGTTTTGGTTCGTTTTGGTTAGTTTCGGTACAGTGTAAAAAACCATGCCGGTATAGCATTTAATGCACCGATTCGGGCCGGAACCGAAACGAACTACCGATTCGGGCCAGAAACGAAATGAGCGCACCCAATCCACTTTTTTGGACCCAATAGGGATGTTTTGGTTCGTTTTGGTTAGTTTCATTACTGTGTAAAAAACCATGCCGGTATAGCATTTAATGCACCGATTCGGGCCGGAACCGAAACGAACTACCGATTCGGGCCAGAAACGAAACGAGCGCACCCAATCCACTTTTTTGGACCCAATAGGGATGTTTTGGTTCGTTTTGGTTAGTTTCGGTACAGTGTAAAAAACCATGCCGGTATAGCATTTAATGCACCGATTCGGGCCGAAAACGAAAAGGACTACCGATTCGCGCCAAAAACTACGGATTCAAGCCAAAAACGAAACGAACGCACCCAATCCACTTTTTTGGACCAAATAGTGATGTTTTGGTTCGTTTTGGTTAGTTTCGTTACTGTGTAAAAAACCATGCCGGTATAGCATTTGATGCACCGATTCGGGCCAGAAACGAAATGAACTACCGATTCGGGCCAGAAACGAAACGAGCGCACCCAATCCAGTTTTTTGGACCAAATAGTGATGTTTTGGTTCGTTCTGGTTAGTTTCGTTACTGTGTAAAAACCATGCCAGTATAGCATTTGATGCACCGATTCTGGCCGGAAACGAAATGGACTACCGGTTCGGGCCAGAAAGGAAACGAACGCACCCAATCCACTTTTTTGGACCCAATAGGGATGTTTTGGTTCGTTTTGGTTAGTTTCGTTACTGTGTAAAAAACCATGCCGGTATAGCATTTGATGCACCGATTCGGGCCGGAACCGAAACGAACTACCGATTCGGGCCAGAAACGAAACGAGCGCACCCAATCCACTTTTTTGGACCCAATAGGGATGTTTTGGTTCGTTTTGGTTAGTTTCGGTACTGTGTAAAAAACCATGCCGGTATAGCATTTAATGCACCGATTCGGGCCGGAACCGAAACGAACTACCGATTCGGGCCAGAAACGAAACGAGCGCACCCAATCCACTTTTTTGGACCCAATAGGGATGTTTTGGTTCGTTTTGGTTAGTTTCGGTACAGTGTAAAAAACCATGCCGGTATAGCATTTAATGCACCGATTCGGGCCGAAAACGAAAAGGACTACCGATTCGCGCCAAAAACGAAACGAACACACCCAATCCACTTTTTTGGACCCAATAGTGTTGTTGTGGTTCGTTTTTGTCAGTTTCATTACTGTGCAAAAAACCATGCCGGTATAGCATTTAATGCACCGATTCGGGCCGGAAACGAAATGGACTACTGATTCGCGCCAAAAACGAAACGAACGCACCCAATCCACTTTTTTGGACCCAACAATGTTGTTGTGGTTCCTTTTGGTCACTTTCATTACTGTGCAAAAAACCATGCCGGTATAGCATTTAATGCACCGATTCGGGCCGGAAACGAAATGAACTACGGATTCAAGCCAAAAACGAAACGAACGCACCCAATCCACTTTTTTGGACCAAATAGTGATGTTTTGGTTCGTTTTGGTTAGTTTCGTTACTGTGTAAAAAACCATGCCGGTATAGCATTTGATGCACCGATTCGGGCCAGAAACGAAATGAACTACCGATTCGGGCCAGAAACGAAACGAGCGCACCCAATCCAGTTTTTTGGACCAAATAGTGATGTTTTGGTTCGTTCTGGTTAGTTTCGTTACTGTGTAAAAACCATGCCAGTATAGCATTTGATGCACCGATTCTGGCCGGAAACGAAATGGACTACAGGTTCGGGCCAGAAAGGAAACGAACACACCCAATCCACTTTTTTGGACCCAATAGGGATGTTTTGGTTCGTTTTGGTTAGTTTCGGTACTGTGTAAAAAACCATGCCGGTATAGCATTTAATGCACCGATTCGGGCCGAAAACGAAAAGGACTACCGATTCGGGCCAGAAACGAAACGAGCGCACCCAATCCACTTTTTTGGACCCAATAGGGATGTTTTGGTTCGTTTTGGTCAGTTTCGGTACAGTGTAAAAAACCATGCCGGTATAGCATTTAATGCACCGATTCGGGCCGAAAACGAAAAGGACTACCGATTCGCGCCAAAAACGAAACGAACACACCCAATCCACTTTTTTGGACCCAATAGTGTTGTTGTGGTTCGTTTTTGTCAGTTTCATTACTGTGCAAAAAACCATGCCGGTATAGCATTCAATGCACCGATTCGGGCCGGAAACGAAATGGACTACTGATTCGCGCCAAAAATGAAACGAACGCACCCAATCCACTTTTTTGGACCCAACAATGTTGTTGTGGTTCCTTTTGGTCACTTTCATTACTGTGCAAAAAACCATGCCGGTATAGCATTTAATGCACCGATTCGGGCCGGAAACGAAATGAACTACGGATTCAAGCCAAAAACGAAACGAACGCACTCAATCCACTTTTTTGGACAAAATAGTGATGTTTTGGTTCGTTTTGGTTAGTTTCGTTACTGTGTAAAAAACCATGCCGGTATAGCATTTGATGCACCGATTCGGGCCAGAAACGAAATGAACTACCGATTCGGGCCAGAAACGAAACGAGCGCACCCAATCCAGTTTTTTGGACCAAATAGTGATGTTTTGGTTCGTTCTGGTTAGTTTCGTTACTGTGTAAAAACCATGCCAGTATAGCATTTGATGCACCGATTCTGGCCGGAAACGAAATGGACTACCGGTTCGGGCCAGAAAGGAAACGAACGCACCCAATCCACTTTTTTGGACCCAATAGGGATGTTTTGGTTCGTTTTGGTTAGTTTCGGTTCTGTGTAAAAAACCATGCCGGTATAGCATTTAATGCACCGATTCGGGCCGGAAACGAAAAGGACTATAGATTCGCGCCAAAAACGAAATGAACACACCCAATCCACTTTTTTGGACCCAATAGTGTTGTTGTGGTTCGTTTTGGTCAGTTTCATTACTGTGCAAAAAACCATGCCGGTATAGCATTTAATGCACCGATTCGGGCCGGAACCGAAACGAACTTCCGATTCAGGCCAGAAACGAAACGAGCGCACCCAATCCACTTTTTTGGACCCAATAGGGATGTTTTGGTTCGTTTTGGTTAGTTTCGGTACTGTGTAAAAAACCATGCCGGTATAGCATTTAATGCACCGATTCGGGCCGGAACCGAAACGAACTACCGATTCGGGCCAGAAACGAAACGAGCGCACCCAATCCACTTTTTTGGACCCAATAGGGATGTTTTGGTTCGTTTTGGTTAGTTTCGGTACAGTGTAAAAAACCATGCCGGTATAGCATTTAATGCACCGATTCGGGCCGAAAACGAAAAGGACTACCGATTCGCGCCAAAAACGAAACGAACACACCCAATCCACTTTTTTGGACCCAATAGTGTTGTTGTGGTTCGTTTTTGTCAGTTTCATTACTGTGCAAAAAACCATGCCGGTATAGCATTTAATGCACCGATTCGGGCCGGAAACGAAATGGACTACTGATTCGCGCCAAAAACGAAACGAACGCACCCAATCCACTTTTTTGGACCCAACAATGTTGTTGTGGTTCCTTTTGGTCACTTTCATTACTGTGCAAAAAACCATGCCGGTATAGCATTTAATGCACCGATTCGGGCCGGAAACGAAATGAACTACGGATTCAAGCCAAAAACGAAACGAACGCACCCAATCCACTTTTTTGGACCAAATAGTGATGTTTTGGTTCGTTTTGGTTAGTTTCGTTACTGTGTAAAAAACCATGCCGGTATAGCATTTGATGCACCGATTCGGGCCAGAAACGAAAAGAACTACCGATTCGGGCCAGAAACGAAACGAGCGCACCCAATCCAGTTTTTTGGACCAAATAGTGATGTTTTGGTTCGTTCTGGTTAGTTTCGTTACTGTGTAAAAACCATGCCAGTATAGCATTTGATGCACCGATTCTGGCCGGAAACGAAATGGACTACCGGTTCGGGCCAGAAAGGAAACGAACGCACCCAATCCACTTTTTTGGACCCAATAGGGATGTTTTGGTTCGTTTTGGTTAGTTTCGGTTCTGTGTAAAAAACCATGCCGGTATAGCATTTAATGCACCGATTCGGGCCGGAAACGAAAAGGACTACCGATTCGCGCCAAAAACGAAATGAACACACCCAATCCACTTTTTTGGACCCAATAGTGTTGTTGTGGTTCGTTTTGGTCAGTTTCATTACTGTGCAAAAAACCATGCCGGTATAGCATTTAATGCACCGATTCGGGCCGGAACCGAAACGAACTACCGATTCGGGCCAGAAACGAAACGAGCGCACCCAATCCACTTTTTTGGACCCAATAGGGATGTTTTGGTTCGTTTTGGTTAGTTTCGGTACTGTGTAAAAAACCATGCCGGTATAGCATTTAATGCACCGATTCGGGCCGGAACCGAAACGAACTACCGATTCGGGCCAGAAACGAAACGAGCGCACCCAATCCACTTTTTTGGACCCAATAGTGTTGTTGTGGTTCGTTTTTGTCAGTTTCATTACTGTGCAAAAAACCATGCCGGTATAGCATTCAATGCACCGATTCGGGCCGGAAACGAAATGGACTACTGATTCGCGCCAAAAACGAAACGAACGCACCCAATCCACTTTTTTGGACCCAACAATGTTGTTGTGGTTCCTTTTGGTCACTTTCATTACTGTGCAAAAAACCATGCCGGTATAGCATTTAATGCACCGATTCGGGCCGGAAACGAAATGAACTACGGATTCAAGCCAAAAACGAAACGAACGCACCCAATCCACTTTTTTGGACCAAATAGTGATGTTTTGGTTCGTTTTGGTTAGTTTCGTTACTGTGTAAAAAACCATGCCGGTATAGCATTTGATGCACCGATTCGGGCCAGAAACGAAATGAACTACCGATTCGGGCCAGAAACGAAACGAGCGCACCCAATCCAGTTTTTTGGACCAAATAGTGATGTTTTGGTTCGTTCTGGTTAGTTTCGTTACTGTGTAAAAACCATGCCAGTATAGCATTTGATGCACCGATTCTGGCCGGAAACGAAATGGACTACCGGTTCGGGCCAGAAAGGAAACGAACGCACCCAATCCACTTTTTTGGACCCAATAGGGATGTTTTGGTTCGTTTTGGTTAGTTTCGGTACTGTGTAAAAAACCATGCCGGTATAGCATTTAATGCACCGATTCGGGCCGGAAACGAAAAGGACTACCGATTCGGGCCAGAAACGAAACGAGCGCACCCAATCCACTTTTTTGGACCCAATAGGGATGTTTTGGTTCGTTTTGGTCAGTTTCGGTACAGTGTAAAAAACCATGCCGGTATAGCATTTAATGCACCGATTCGGGCCGAAAACGAAAAGGACTACCGATTCGCGCCAAAAACGAAACGAACACACCCAATCCACTTTTTTGGACCCAATAGTGTTGTTGTGGTTCGTTTTTGTCAGTTTCATTACTGTGCAAAAAACCATGCCGGTATAGCATTCAATGCACCGATTCGGGCCGGAAACGAAATGGACTACTGATTCGCGCCAAAAACGAAACGAACGCACCCAATCCACTTTTTTGGACCCAACAATGTTGTTGTGGTTCCTTTTGGTCACTTTCATTACTGTGCAAAAAACCATGCCGGTATAGCATTTAATGCACCGATTCGGGCCGGAAACGAAATGAACTACGGATTCAAGCCAAAAACGAAACGAACGCACCCAATCCACTTTTTTGGACAAAATAGTGATGTTTTGGTTCGTTTTGGTTAGTTTCGTTACTGTGTAAAAAACCATGCCGGTATAGCATTTGATGCACCGATTCGGGCCAGAAACGAAATGAACTACCGATTCGGGCCAGAAACGAAACGAGCGCACCCAATCCAGTTTTTTGGACCAAATAGTGATGTTTTGGTTCGTTCTGGTTAGTTTCGTTACTGTGTAAAAACCATGCCAGTATAGCATTTGATGCACCGATTCTGGCCGGAAACGAAATGGACTACCGGTTCGGGCCAGAAAGGAAACGAACGCACCCAATCCACTTTTTTGGACCCAATAGGGATGTTTTGGTTCGTTTTGGTTAGTTTCGGTTCTGTGTAAAAAACCATGCCGGTATAGCATTTAATGCACCGATTCGGGCCAGAAACGAAATGAACTACCGATTCGGGCCAGAAACGAAACGAGCGCACCCAATCCAGTTTTTTGGACCAAATAGTGATGTTTTGGTTCGTTCTGGTTAGTTTCGTTACTGTGTAAAAACCATGCCGGTATAGCATTTGATGCACCGATTCGGGCCGGAACCGAAACGAACTTCCGATTCGGGCCAGAAACGAAACGAGCGCACCCAATCCACTTTTTTGGACCCAATAGGGATGTTTTGGTTCGTTTTGGTTAGTTTCGGTACTGTGTAAAAAACCATGCCGGTATAGCATTTAATGCACCGATTCGGGCCGGAACCGAAACGAACTACCGATTCGGGCCAGAAACGAAACGAGCGCACCCAATCCACTTTTTTGGACCCAATAGGGATGTTTTGGTTCGTTTTGGTTAGTTTCGGTACAGTGTAAAAAACCATGCCGGTATAGCATTTAATGCACCGATTCGGGCCGAAAACGAAAAGGACTACCGATTCGCGCCAAAAACGAAACGAACACACCCAATCCACTTTTTTGGACCCAATAGTGTTGTTGTGGTTCGTTTTTGTCAGTTTCATTACTGTGCAAAAAACCATGCCGGTATAGCATTTAATGCACCGATTCGGGCCGGAAACGAAATGGACTACTGATTCGCGCCAAAAACGAAACGAACGCACCCAATCCACTTTTTTGGACCCAACAATGTTGTTGTGGTTCCTTTTGGTCACTTTCATTACTGTGCAAAAAACCATGCCGATATAGCATTTAATGCACCGATTCGGGCCGGAAACGAAATGAACTACGGATTCAAGCCAAAAACGAAACGAACGCACCCAATCCACTTTTTTGGACCAAATAGTGATGTTTTGGTTCGTTTTGGTTAGTTTCGTTACTGTGTAAAAAACCATGCCGGTATAGCATTTGATGCACCGATTCGGGCCAGAAACGAAATGAACTACCGATTCGGGCCAGAAACGAAACGAGCGCACCCAATCCAGTTTTTTGGACCAAATAGTGATGTTTTGGTTCGTTCTGGTTAGTTTCGTTACTGTGTAAAAACCATGCCAGTATAGCATTTGATGCACCGATTCTGGCCGGAAACGAAATGGACTACCGGTTCGGGCCAGAAAGGAAACGAACGCACCCAATCCACTTTTTTGGACCCAATAGGGATGTTTTGGTTCGTTTTGGTTAGTTTCGGTACTGTGTAAAAAACCATGCCGGTATAGCATTTAATGCACCGATTCGGGCCGGAACCGAAACGAACTACCGATTCGGGCCAGAAACGAAACGAGCGCACCCAATCCACTTTTTTGGACCCAATAGGGATGTTTTGGATCGTTTTGGTTAGTTTCGGTACAGTGTAAAAAACCATGCCGGTATAGCATTTAATGCACCGATTCGGGCCGAAAACGAAAAGGACTACCGATTCGCGCCAAAAACGAAACGAACACACCCAATCCACTTTTTTGGACCCAATAGTGTTGTTGTGGTTCGTTTTTGTCAGTTTCATTACTGTGCAAAAAACCATGCCGGTATAGCATTCAATGCACCGATTCGGGCCGGAAACGAAATGGACTACTGATTCGCGCCAAAAACGAAACGAACGCACCCAATCCACTTTTTTGGACCCAACAATGTTTTTGTGGTTCCTTTTGGTCACTTTCATTACTGTGCAAAAAACCATGCCGGTATAGCATTTAATGCACCGATTCGGGCCGGAAACGAAATGAACTACGGATTCAAGCCAAAAACGAAACGAACGCACCCAATCCACTTTTTTGGACAAAATAGTGATGTTTTGGTTCGTTTTGGTTAGTTTCGTTACTGTGTAAAAAACCATGCCGGTATAGCATTTGATGCACCGATTCGGGCCAGAAACGAAATGAACTACCGATTCGGGCCAGAAACGAAACGAGCGCACCCAATCCAGTTTTTTGGACCAAATAGTGATGTTTTGGTTCGTTCTGGTTAGTTTCGTTACTGTGTAAAAACCATGCCAGTATAGCATTTGATGCACCGATTCTGGCCGGAAACGAAATGGACTACCGGTTCGGGCCAGAAAGGAAACGAACGCACCCAATCCACTTTTTTGGACCCAATAGGGATGTTTTGGTTCGTTTTGGTTAGTTTCGGTTCTGTGTAAAAAACCATGCCGGTATAGCATTTAATGCACCGATTCGGGCCGGAAACGAAAAGGACTACCGATTCGCGCCAAAAACGAAATGAACACACCCAATCCACTTTTTTGGACCCAATAGTGTTGTTGTGGTTCGTTTTGGTCAGTTTCATTACTGTGCAAAAAACCATGCCGGTATAGCATTTAATGCACCGATTCGGGCCGGAACCGAAACGAACTACCGATTCGGGCCAGAAACGAAACGAGCGCACCCAATCCACTTTTTTGGACCCAATAGGGATGTTTTGGTTCGTTTTGGTTAGTTTCGGTACTGTGTAAAAAACCATGCCGGTATAGCATTTAATGCACCGATTCGGGCCGGAACCGAAACGAACTACCGATTCGGGCCAGAAACGAAACGAGCGCACCCAATCCACTTTTTTGGACCCAATAGGGATGTTTTCGTTCGTTTTGGTTAGTTTCGGTACTGTGTAAAAAACCATGCCGGTATAGCATTTAATGCACCGATTCGGGCCGAAAACGAAAAGGACTACCGATTCGCGCCAAAAACGAAACGAACACACCCAATCCACTTTTTTGGACCCAATAGTGTTGTTGTGGTTCGTTTTTGTCAGTTTCATTACTGTGCAAAAAACCATGCCGGTATAGCATTTAATGCACCGATTCGGGCCGGAAACGAAAAGGACTACCGATTCGCGCCAAAAAACGAAACGAACACACCCAATCCACTTTTTTGGACCCAATAGTGTTGTTGTGGTTCCTTTTGGTCACTTTCATTACTGTGCAAAAAACCATGCCGGTATAGCATTTAATGCACCGATTCGGGCCGGAAACGAAATGGACTACCGGTTCAGGCCAGAAACGAAACGAACGCACCCAATCCACTTTTTTGGACCCATTAGTGATATTTTGGTTCGTTCTGGTCAGTTTCGCTACTGTGCAAAAAACCATGTCGGGTTGCATTGAATGCACCTATTCGGGCCGGAACCGAAACGAACTACCAATTCGGGCCAAAAACGAAACGACCGCACCCAATCCAGATTTTTGGACCAAATAATGATGTTTTGGTTCATTTTGGTTAGTTTCGTTACTGTGTAAAAAACCATGCTAGTATAGCATTTGATGCACCGATTCTGGCCGGAAACGAAATGGACTACCGGTTCGGGCCAGAAAGGAAACGAACGCACCCAATCCACTTTTTTGGACCCAATAGGGATGTTTTGGTTCGTTTTGGTTAGTTTCGGTACTGTGTAAAAAACCATGCCGGTATAGCATTTAATGCACCGATTCGGGCCGGAAACGAAAAGGACTACCGATTCGGGCCAGAAACGAAACGAGCGCACCCAATCCACTTTTTTGGACCCAATAGGGATGTTTTGGTTCGTTTTGGTCAGTTTCGGTACAGTGTAAAAAACCATGCCGGTATAGCATTTAATGCACCGATTCGGGCCGAAAACGAAAAGGACTACCGATTCGCGCCAAAAACGAAACGAACACACCCAATCCACTTTTTTGGACCCAATAGTGTTGTTGTGGTTCGTTTTTGTCAGTTTCATTACTGTGCAAAAAACCATGCCGGTATAGCATTCAATGCACCGATTCGGGCCGGAAACGAAATGGACTACTGATTCGCGCCAAAAACGAAACGAACGCACCCAATCCACTTTTTTGGACCCAACAATGTTGTTGTGGTTCCTTTTGGTCACTTTCATTACTGTGCAAAAAACCATGCCGGTATAGCATTTAATGCACCGATTCGGGCCGGAAACGAAATGAACTACGGATTCAAGCCAAAAACGAAACGAACGCACCCAATCCACTTTTTTGGACAAAATAGTGATGTTTTGGTTCGTTTTGGTTAGTTTCGTTACTGTGTAAAAAACCATGCCGGTATAGCATTTGATGCACCGATTCGGGCCAGAAACGAAATGAACTACCGATTCGGGCCAGAAACGAAACGAGCGCACCCAATCCAGTTTTTTGGACCAAATAGTGATGTTTTGGTTCGTTCTGGTTAGTTTCGTTACTGTGTAAAAACCATGCCAGTATAGCATTTGATGCACCGATTCTGGCCGGAAACGAAATGGACTACCGGTTCGGGCCAGAAAGGAAACGAACGCACCCAATCCACTTTTTTGGACCCAATAGGGATGTTTTGGTTCGTTTTGGTTAGTTTCGGTACTGTGTAAAAAACCATGCCGGTATAGCATTTAATGCACCGATTCGGGCCGGAAACGAAAAGGACTACCGATTCGGGCCAGAAACGAAACGAGCGCACCCAATCCACTTTTTTGGACCCAATAGGGATGTTTTGGTTCGTTTTGGTCAGTTTCGGTACAGTGTAAAAAACCATGCCGGTATAGCATTTAATGCACCGATTCGGGCCGAAAACGAAAAGGACTACCGATTCGCGCCAAAAACGAAACGAACACACCCAATCCACTTTTTTGGACCCAATAGTGTTGTTGTGGTTCGTTTTTGTCAGTTTCATTACTGTGCAAAAAACCATGCCGGTATAGCATTCAATGCACCGATTCGGGCCGGAAACGAAATGGACTACTGATTCGCGCCAAAAACGAAACGAACGCACCCAATCCACTTTTTTGGACCCAACAATGTTGTTGTGGTTCCTTTTGGTCACTTTCATTACTGTGCAAAAAACCATGCCGGTATAGCATTTAATGCACCGATTCGGGCCGGAAACGAAATGAACTACGGATTCAAGCCAAAAACGAAACGAACGCACCCAATCCACTTTTTTGGACAAAATAGTGATGTTTTGGTTCGTTTTGGTTAGTTTCGTTACTGTGTAAAAAACCATGCCGGTATAGCATTTGATGCACCGATTCGGGCCAGAAACGAAATGAACTACCGATTCGGGCCAGAAACGAAACGAGCGCACCCAATCCAGTTTTTTGGACCAAATAGTGATGTTTTGGTTCGTTCTGGTTAGTTTCGTTACTGTGTAAAAACCATGCCAGTATAGCATTTGATGCACCGATTCTGGCCGGAAACGAAATGGACTACCGGTTCGGGCCAGAAAGGAAACGAACGCACCCAATCCACTTTTTTGGACCCAATAGGGATGTTTTGGTTCGTTTTGGTTAGTTTCGGTTCTGTGTAAAAAACCATGCCGGTATAGCATTTAATGCACCGATTCGGGCCAGAAACGAAATGAACTACCGATTCGGGCCAGAAACGAAACGAGCGCACCCAATCCAGTTTTTTGGACCAAATAGTGATGTTTTGGTTCGTTCTGGTTAGTTTCGTTACTGTGTAAAAACCATGCCGGTATAGCATTTGATGCACCGATTCGGGCCGGAACCGAAACGAACTTCCGATTCGGGCCAGAAACGAAACGAGCGCACCCAATCCACTTTTTTGGACCCAATAGGGATGTTTTGGTTCGTTTTGGTTAGTTTCGGTACTGTGTAAAAAACCATGCCGGTATAGCATTTAATGCACCGATTCGGGCCGGAACCGAAACGAACTACCGATTCGGGCCAGAAACGAAACGAGCGCACCCAATCCACTTTTTTGGACCCAATAGGGATGTTTTGGTTCGTTTTGGTTAGTTTCGGTACAGTGTAAAAAACCATGCCGGTATAGCATTTAATGCACCGATTCGGGCCGAAAACGAAAAGGACTACCGATTCGCGCCAAAAACGAAACGAACACACCCAATCCACTTTTTTGGACCCAATAGTGTTGTTGTGGTTCGTTTTTGTCAGTTTCATTACTGTGCAAAAAACCATGCCGGTATAGCATTTAATGCACCGATTCGGGCCGGAAACGAAATGGACTACTGATTCGCGCCAAAAACGAAACGAACGCACCCAATCCACTTTTTTGGACCCAACAATGTTGTTGTGGTTCCTTTTGGTCACTTTCATTACTGTGCAAAAAACCATGCCGATATAGCATTTAATGCACCGATTCGGGCCGGAAACGAAATGAACTACGGATTCAAGCCAAAAACGAAACGAACGCACCCAATCCACTTTTTTGGACCAAATAGTGATGTTTTGGTTCGTTTTGGTTAGTTTCGTTACTGTGTAAAAAACCATGCCGGTATAGCATTTGATGCACCGATTCGGGCCAGAAACGAAATGAACTACCGATTCGGGCCAGAAACGAAACGAGCGCACCCAATCCAGTTTTTTGGACCAAATAGTGATGTTTTGGTTCGTTCTGGTTAGTTTCGTTACTGTGTAAAAACCATGCCAGTATAGCATTTGATGCACCGATTCTGGCCGGAAACGAAATGGACTACCGGTTCGGGCCAGAAAGGAAACGAACGCACCCAATCCACTTTTTTGGACCCAATAGGGATGTTTTGGTTCGTTTTGGTTAGTTTCGGTACTGTGTAAAAAACCATGCCGGTATAGCATTTAATGCACCGATTCGGGCCGGAACCGAAACGAACTACCGATTCGGGCCAGAAACGAAACGAGCGCACCCAATCCACTTTTTTGGACCCAATAGGGATGTTTTGGATCGTTTTGGTTAGTTTCGGTACAGTGTAAAAAACCATGCCGGTATAGCATTTAATGCACCGATTCGGGCCGAAAACGAAAAGGACTACCGATTCGCGCCAAAAACGAAACGAACACACCCAATCCACTTTTTGGGACCCAATAGTGTTGTTGTGGTTCGTTTTTGTCAGTTTCATTACTGTGCAAAAAACCATGCCGGTATAGCATTCAATGCACCGATTCGGGCCGGAAACGAAATGGACTACTGATTCGCGCCAAAAACGAAACGAACGCACCCAATCCACTTTTTTGGACCCAACAATGTTTTTGTGGTTCCTTTTGGTCACTTTCATTACTGTGCAAAAAACCATGCCGGTATAGCATTTAATGCACCGATTCGGGCCGGAAACGAAATGAACTACGGATTCAAGCCAAAAACGAAACGAACGCACCCAATCCACTTTTTTGGACAAAATAGTGATGTTTTGGTTCGTTTTGGTTAGTTTCGTTACTGTGTAAAAAACCATGCCGGTATAGCATTTGATGCACCGATTCGGGCCAGAAACGAAATGAACTACCGATTCGGGCCAGAAACGAAACGAGCGCACCCAATCCAGTTTTTTGGACCAAATAGTGATGTTTTGGTTCGTTCTGGTTAGTTTCGTTACTGTGTAAAAACCATGCCAGTATAGCATTTGATGCACCGATTCTGGCCGGAAACGAAATGGACTACCGGTTCGGGCCAGAAAGGAAACGAACGCACCCAATCCACTTTTTTGGACCCAATAGGGATGTTTTGGTTCGTTTTGGTTAGTTTCGGTTCTGTGTAAAAAACCATGCCGGTATAGCATTTAATGCACCGATTCGGGCCGGAAACGAAAAGGACTACCGATTTGCGCCAAAAACGAAATGAACACACCCAATCCACTTTTTTGGACCCAATAGTGTTGTTGTGGTTCGTTTTGGTCAGTTTCATTACTGTGCAAAAAACCATGCCGGTATAGCATTTAATGCACCGATTCGGGCCGGAACCGAAACGAACTACTGATTCGGGCCAGAAACGAAACGAGCGCACCCAATCCACTTTTTTGGACCCAATAGGGATGTTTTGGTTCGTTTTGGTTAGTTTCGGTACTGTGTAAAAAACCATGCCGGTATAGCATTTAATGCACCGATTCGGGCCGGAACCGAAACGAACTACCGATTCGGGCCAGAAACGAAACGAGCGCACCCAATCCACTTTTTTGGACCCAATAGGGATGTTTTGGTTCGTTTTGGTTAGTTTCGGTACAGTGTAAAAAACCATGCCGGTATAGCATTTAATGCACCGATTCGGGCCGAAAACGAAAAGGACTACCGATTCGCGCCAAAAACGAAACGAACACACCCAATCCACTTTTTTGGACCCAATAGTGTTGTTGTGGTTCGTTTTTGTCAGTTTCATTACTGTGCAAAAAACCATGCCGGTATAGCATTTAATGCACCGATTCGGGCCGGAAACGAAATGGACTACTGATTCGCGCCAAAAACGAAACGAACGCACCCAATCCACTTTTTTGGACCCAACAATGTTGTTGTGGTTCCTTTTGGTCACTTTCATTACTGTGCAAAAAACCATGCCGGTATAGCATTTAATGCACCGATTCGGGCCGGAAACGAAATGAACTACGGATTCAAGCCAAAAACGAAACAAACGCACCCAATCCACTTTTTTGGACCAAATAGTGATGTTTTGGTTCGTTTTGGTTAGTTTCGTTACTGTGTAAAAAACCATGCCGGTATAGCATTTGATGCACCGATTCGGGCCAGAAACGAAATGAACTACCGATTCGGGCCAGAAACGAAACGAGCGCACCCAATCCAGTTTTTTGGACCAAATAGTGATGTTTTGGTTCGTTCTGGTTAGTTTCGTTACTGTGTAAAAACCATGCCAGTATAGCATTTGATGCACCGATTCTGGCCGGAAACGAAATGGACTACCGGTTCGGGCCAGAAAGGAAACGAACGCACCCAATCCACTTTTTTGGACCCAATAGGGATGTTTTGGTTCGTTTTGGTTAGTTTCGGTACTGTGTAAAAAACCATGCCGGTATAGCATTTAATGCACCGATTCGGGCCGGAACCGAAACGAACTACCGATTCGGGCCAGAAACGAAACGAGCGCACCCAATCCACTTTTTTGGACCCAATAGGGATGTTTTGGTTCGTTTTGGTGAGTTTCGGTACAGTGTAAAAAACCATGCCGGTATAGCATTTAATGCACCAATTCGGGCCGAAAACAAAAAGGACTACCGATTCGCGCCAAAAACGAAACGAACACACCCAATCCACTTTTTTGGACCCAATAGTGTTGTTGTGGTTCGTTTTTGTCAGTTTCATTACTGTGCAAAAAACCATGCCGGTATAGCATTCAATGCACCGATTCGGGCCGGAAACGAAATGGACTACTGATTCGCGCCAAAAACGAAACGAACGCACCCAATCCACTTTTTTGGACCCAACAATGTTGTTGTGGTTCCTTTTGGTCACTTTCATTACTGTGCAAAAAACCATGCCGGTATAGCATTTAATGCACCGATTCAGGCCGGAAACGAAATGAACTACGGATTCAAGCCAAAAACGAAACGAACGCACCCAATCCACTTTTTTGGACCAAATAGTGATGTTTTGGTTCGTTTTGGTTAGTTTCGTTACTGTGTAAAAAACCATGCCGGTATAGCATTTGATGCACCGATTCGGGCCAGAAACGAAATGAACTACCGATTCGGGCCAGAAACGAAACGAGCTTACCCAATCCACTTTTTTGGACCAAATAGTGATGTTTTGGTTCGTTTTGGTTAGTTTCGTTACTGTGTAAAAAACCATGCCGGTATAGCATTTGATGCACCGATTCGGGCCAGAAACGAAATGAACTACCGATTCGGGCCAGAAACGAAACGAGCGCACCCAATCCAGTTTTTTGGACCAAATAGTGATGTTTTGGTTCGTTCTGGTTAGTTTCGTTACTGTGTAAAAACCATGCCAGTATAGCATTTGATGCACCGATTCTGGCCGGAAACGAAATGGACTACCGGTTCGGGCCAGAAAGGAAACGAACGCACCCAATCCACTTTTTTGGACCCAATAGGGATGTTTTGGTTCGTTTTGGTTAGTTTCGGTTCTGTGTAAAAAACCATGCCGGTATAGCATTTAATGCACCGATTCGGGCCGGAAACGAAAAGGACTACCGATTCGCGCCAAAAACGAAATGAACACACCCAATCCACTTTTTTGGACCCAATAGTGTTGTTGTGGTTCGTTTTGGTCAGTTTCATTACTGTGCAAAAAACCATGCCGGTATAGCATTTAATGCACCGATTCGGGCCGGAACCGAAACGAACTGCCGATTCGGGCCAGAAACGAAACGAGCGCACCCAATCCACTTTTTTGGACCCAATAGGGATGTTTTGGTTCGTTTTGGTTAGTTTCGGTACTGTGTAAAAAACCATGCCGGTATAGCATTTAATGCACTGATTCGGGCCGGAACCGAAACGAACTACCGATTCGGGCCAGAAACGAAACGAGTGCACCCAATCCACTTTTTTGGACCCAATAGGGATGTTTTGGTTCGTTTTGGTTAGTTTCGGTACAGTGTAAAAAACCATGCCGGTATAGCATTTAATGCACCGATTCGGGCCGAAAACGAAAAGGACTACCGATTCGCGCCAAAAACGAAACGAACACACCCAATCCACTTTTTTGGACCCAATAGTGTTGTTGTGGTTCGTTTTTGTCAGTTTCATTACTGTGCAAAAAACCATGCCGGTATAGCATTTAATGCACCGATTCGGGCCGGAAACGAAAAGGACTACCGATTCGCGCCAAAAAACGAAACGAACACACCCAATCCACTTTTTTGGACCCAATAGTGTTGTTGTGGTTCCTTTTGGTCACTTTCATTACTGTGCAAAAAACCATACCGGTATAGCATTTAATGCACCGATTCGGGCCGGAAACGAAATGAACTACCGATTCGCGCCAAAACCGAAACGAACACACGCAATCCACTTTTTTGGACCCAATAGTGATGTTTTGGTTCGTTTTGGTCACTTTCATTACTGTGCAAAAAACCATGCCGGTATAGCATTTAATGCACCGATTCGGGCCGGAAACGAAATGAACTACCGATTCGCGCCAAAACCGAAACGAACGCACCCAATCCACTTTTTTGGACCCAATAGTGATGTTTTGGTTCGTTTTAGTCAGTTTCATTACTGTGCAAAAAACCATGTTGCATTGAATGCACCGATTCGGGCCGGAACCGAAAAGAACTACCGATTCGGGCCAGAAACGAAACGAGCGCACCCAATCCAGTTTTTTGGTCCAAATAGTGATGTTTTGGTTCGTTTTGGTTAGTTTCGTTACTGTGTAAAAAACCATGTCGGTATAGCATTTGATGCACCGATTCGGGCCAGAAACGAAATGGACTACCAGTTCAGGCCAGAAACGAAACGAACGCACCGAATCCACTTTTTTGGACCAAATAGTGATGTTTTGGTTCGTTTTGGTCAGTTTCGCTACTGTGCCAAAAACCATGCCGGGTTGCATTGAATGCACCGATTCGGGCCGGAACCGAAACGAACTACCGATTCGGGCCAGAAACGAAACGAGCGCACCCAATCCAGTTTTTTGGACCAAATAGTGATGTTTTGGTTCGTTTTGGTTAGTTTCGTTACTGTGTAAAAACCATGCCAGTATAGCATTTGATGCACCGATTCTGGTCGGAAACAAAATGGACTACCGGTTTGGGCCAGAAAGGAAACGAACGCACCCAATCCACTTTTTTGGACCCAATAGGGATGTTTTGGTTCGTTTTGGTTAGTTTCGGTTCTGTGTAAAAAACCATGCCGGTATAGCATTTAATGCACCGATTCGGGCCGGAAACGAAAAGGACTACCGATTCGCGCCAGAAACGAAACGAACGCACCCAATCCACTTTTTTGGACCCAATAGTGTTGCTGTTGGTCGTTTTGGTCAGTTTCATTACTGTGCAAAAAACCATGCCGGTATAGCATTTAATGCACCGATTCGGGCAGGAAACGAAATGAACTACCGATTCGGGCCAGAAACGAAACAAACGCACCCAATCCACTTTTTTGGACCAAATAGTGATGTTTTGGTTCGTTTTGGTTAGTTTCGGTACTGTGTAAAAAACCATGCCGGTATAGCATTTGATGCACCGATTCGGGCCGGAAACGAAATGGACTACCGGTTTAGGCCAGAAACGAAACGAACGCACCCAATCCACTTTTTTGGACCCAATAGTGATGTTTTGGTTCGTTTTGGTCAGTTTCGCTACTATGCAAAAAACCATGTTGCATTGAATGCACCGATTCGGGCCGGAATCGAAACGAACTACCGATTCGGGCCAGAAACGAAACGAGCGCACCCAATCCAGTTTTTTGGTCTAAATAGTGATGTTCTTGTTCGTTTTGGTTAGTTTCGTTACTGTGTAAAAAACCATGCCGGTATAGCATTTGATGCACCGATTCGGGCCGGAAACGAAATGGACTACCGGTTCAGGCCAGAAACGAAACGAACGCACCCAATCAACTTTTTTGGACCCAATAGTGATGTTTTGGTTCGTTTTGGTCAGTTTCGCTACTATGCAAAAAACCATGTTGCATTGAATGCACCGATTCGGGCCGGAATCGAAATGAACTACCGATTCGGGCCAGAAACGAAACGAGCGCACCCAATCCAGTTTTTTGGTCCAAATAGTGTTGTTGTGGTTCGTTTTGGTCAGTTTCATTACTATGCAAAAAACCATGCCGGTATAGCATTTAATGCACCGATTCGGGCCGGAAACGAAATGGACTACCGATTCGCGCCAAAAACGAAACGAACGAACCCAATCCACTTTTTTGGACCCGATAGTGATGTTTTTGTTCGTTTTGGTCAGTTTCGCTACTGTGCAAAAAACCATGTTGCAATGAAAGCACCGATTCGGGCCGGAACCGAAACGAACTACCGATTCGGGCCAGAAACGAAACGAGCGCACCCAATCCAGTTTTTTGGTCCAAATAGTGATGTTTTGGTTCGTTTTGGTTAGTTTCGTTACTGTGTAAAAAACCATGCCGGTATAGCATTTGATGCACTGATTCGGGCCAGAAATGAAATGGACTACCAGTTCAGGCCAGAAACGAAACGAACGCACCGAATCCACTTTTTTGGACCAAATAGTGATGTTTTGGTTCGTTTTGGTCAGTTTCATTACTGTGCAAAAAACCATGTTGCATTGAATGCACCGATTCGGGCCGGAACCGAAACGAACTTCCGATTCGGGCCAGAAACGAAACGAGCGCACCCAATCCAGTTTTTTGGACCAAATAGTGATGTTTTGGTTCGTTTTGGTTAGTTTCGTTACTGTGTAAAAACCATGCAAGTATAGCATTTGATGCACCGATTCTGGCCGGAAACGAAATGGACTACCGGTTCGGGCCAGAAAGGAAACGAACGCACCCAATCCACTTTTTTGGACCCAATAGGGATGTTTTGGTTCGTTTTGGTTAGTTTCGGTTCTGTGTAAAAAACCATGCCGGTATAGCATTTAATGCACCGATTTGTGCCGGAAACGAAAAGGACTACCGATTCGCGCCAGAAACGAAACGAACGCACCCAATCCACTTTTTTGGACCCAATAGTGTTGCTGTTGGTCGTTTTGGTTAGTTTCATTATTGTGCAAAAAACCATGCCGGTATATTATTTAATGCACCGATTCGGGCAGGAAACGAAATGAACTACCGATTCGGGCCAGAAACGAAACGAACGCACCCAATCCACTTTTTTGGACCAAATAGTGATGTTTTGGTTCGATTTGGTTAGTTTTGTTACTGTGTAAAAAACCATGCCGGTATAGCATTTGATGCACCGATTCGGGCCGGAAACGAAATGGACTACCGGTTCAGGCCAGAAACGAAACGAACGCACCCAATCCACTTTTTTGGACCTAATAGTGATGTTTTGGTTCGTTTTGGTCAGTTTCAATACTGTGCAAAAAACCATGTTGCATTGAATGCACCGATTCGGGCCGGAACCGAAACGAACTACCGATTCGGGCCAGAAACGAAATGAGCGCACCCAATCCAGTTTTTTGGTCCAAATAGTGATGTTTTGGTTCGTTTTGGTTAGTTTCGTTACTGTGTAAAAAACCATGCCGGTATAGCATTTGATGCACCGATTCGGGCCGGAAACGAAATGGACTACCGGTTCAGGCCAGAAACGAAACGAAAGCAACCAATCCACTTTTTTGGACCCAATAGTGATGTTTTGGTTCGTTTTGGTCAGTTTCGCTACTGTGCAAAAAACCATGTTGCAATGAATGCACCGATTCGGGCCGGAACCGAAACGAACTACCGATTCGGGCCTGAAACGAAACGAGCGCACCCAATCCAGTTTTTTGGTCCGAATAGTGATGTTTTGGTTCGTTTTGGTTAGTTTCGTTACAGTGTAAAAAACCATGCCGGTATAGCATTTGATGCACCGATTCGGGCCGGAAACGAAATGGACTACCCGTTCAGGCCAAAAACGAAACGAACGCACCCAATCCACTTTTCTGGACCAAATAGGGATGTTTTGGTTTGTTTTGGTTAGTTTCGATACCGTGTAAAAACCATGCCGGTATAGCATTTAATGCATCGATTCGGGCCGGAAACGAAAAGGACTACCGATTCGCGCCTGAAACGAAACGAACGCACCCAATCCACTTTTTTGGACCCTATAGTGTTGTTGTTGGTCGTTTCGGTCAGTATCATTACTGTGCAAAAAACCATGCCGGTATAGCATTTAATGCACGGATTCGGGCAGGAAACGAAATGAACTACCGATTCGGGCCAGAAACGAAACGAACGCACCCAATCCACTTTTTTGGACCAAATAGTGATGTTTTGGTTCGATTTTGTTAGTTTCGTTACTGTGTAAAAAACCATGCCGGTATAGCATTTGATGCACCGATTCGGGCCGGAAACGAAATGGACTACCGGTTCAGGCCAGAAACGAAACGAACGAACCCAATCCACTTTTTTGGACCCGATAGTGATGTTTTTGTTCGTTTTGGTCAGTTTCGCTACTGTGCAAAAAACCATGTTGCAATGAAAGCACCGATTCGGGCCGGAACCGAAACGAACTACCGATTCGGGCCAGAAACGAAACGAGCGCACCCAATCCAGTTTTTTGGTCCAAATAGTGATGTTTTGGTTCGTTTTGGTTAGTTTCGTTACTGTGTAAAAAACCATGCCGGTATAGCATTTGATGCACTGATTCGGGCCAGAAACGAAATGGACTACCAGTTCAGGCCAGAAACGAAACGAACGCACCGAATCCACTTTTTTGGACCAAATAGTGATGCTTTGGTTCGTTTTGGTCAGTTTCATTACTGTGCAAAAAACCATGTTGCATTGAATGCACCGATTCGGGCCGGAACCGAAACGAACTTCCGATTCGGGCCAGAAACGAAACGAGCGCACCCAATCCAGTTTTTTGGACCAAATAGTGATGTTTTGGTTCGTTTTGGTTAGTTTCATTACTGTGTAAAAACCATGCCAGTATAGCATTTGATGCACCGATTCTGGCCGGAAACGAAATGGACTACCGGTTCGGGCCAGAAAGGAAACGAACGCACCCAATCCACTTTTTTGGACCCAATAGGGATGTTTTGGTTCGTTTTGGTTAGTTTCGGTTCTTGGTAAAAAACCATGCCGGTATAGCATTTAATGCACCGATTCGTGCCGGAAACGAAAAGGACTACCGATTCGCGCCAGAAACGAAACGAACGCACCCAATCCACTTTTTTGGACCCAATAGTGTTGCTGTTGGTCGTTTTGGTTAGTTTCATTATTGTGCAAAAAACCATGCCGGTATAGCATTTAATGCACCGATTCGGGCAGGAAACGAAATGAACTACCGATTCGGGCCAGAAACGAAACGAACGCACCCAATCCACTTTTTTGGACCAAATAGTGATGTTTTGGTTCGATTTGGTTAGTTTTGTTACTGTGTAAAAAACCATGCCGGTATAGCATTTGATGCACCGATTCGGCCGGAAACGAAATGGACTACCGGTTCAGGCCAGAAACGAAACGAACGCACCCAATCCACTTTTTTGGACCCAATAGTGATGTTTTGGTTCGTTTTGGTCAGTTTCAATACTGTGCAAAAAACCATGTTGCATTGAATGCACCGATTCGGGCCGGAACCGAAACGAACTACCGATTCGGGCCAGAAACGAAACGAGCGCACCCAATCCAGTTTTTTGGTCCAAATAGTGATGTTTTGGTTCGTTTTGGTTAGTTTCATTACTGTGTAAAAAACCATGCCGGTATAGCATTTGATGCACCGATTCGGGCCGGAAACGAAATGGACTACCGGTTCAGGCCAGAAACGAAACGAACGCACCCAATCCACTTTTTTGGACCCAATAGTGATGTTTTGGTTCGTTTTGGTCAGTTTCGCTACTGTGCAAAAAACCATGTTGCAATGAATGCACCGATTCGGGCCGGAACCGAAACGAACTACCGATTCGGGCCAGAAACGAAACGAGCGCACCCAATCCAGTTTTTTGGTGCAAATAGTGATGTTTTGGTTCATTTTGGTTAGTTTCGTTACTGTGTAAAAAACCATGCCGGTATAGCATTTGATGCACCGATTCGGGCCGGAAACGAAATGGACTACCAGTTCAGGCCAGAAATGAAACGAACGCACCCAATCCACTTTTCTGGACCAAATAGGGATGTTTTGGTTCGTTTTGGTCAGTTTCGCTACTGTGCAAAAAACCATGTTGCAATTGAATGCACCGATTCGGGCCGGAACCGAAACGAACTACCGATTCGGGCCAGAAACGAAACGAGCGCACCCAATCCAGTTTTTTGGTCCAAATAGTGATGTTTTGGTTCGTTTTGGTTAGTTTCATTACTGTGTAAAAAACCATGCCGGTATAGCATTTGATGCACCGATTCGGGCCGGAAACGAAATGGACTACCGGTTCAGGCCAGAAACGAAACGAACGCACCCAATCCACTTTTTTGGACCCAATAGTGATGTTTTGGTTCGTTTTGGTCAGTTTCGCTACTGTGCAAAAAACCATGTTGCAATGAATGCACCGATTCGGGCCGGAACCGAAACGAACTACCGATTCGGGCCAGAAACGAAACGAGCGCACCCAATCCTGTTTTTTGGTGCAAATAGTGATGTTTTGGTTCGATTTGGTTAGTTTTGTTACTGTGTAAAAAACCATGCCGGTATAGCATTTGATGCACCGATTCGGGCCGGAAACGAAATGGACTACCAGTTCAGGCCAGAAACGAAACGAACGCACCCAATCCACTTTTTTGGACCCAATAGTGATGTTTTGGTTCGTTTTGGTCAGTTTCAATACTGTGCAAAAAACCATGTTGCATTGAATGCACCGATTCGGGCCGGAACCGAAACGAACTACCGATTCGGGCCAGAAACGAAACGAGCGCACCCAATCCAGTTTTTTGGTCCAAATAGTGATGTTTTGGTTCGTTTTGGTTAGTTTCATTACTGTGTAAAAAACCATGCCGGTATAGCATTTGATGCACCGATTCGGGCCGGAAACGAAATGGACTACCGGTTCAGGCCAGAAACGAAACGAACGCACCCAATCCACTTTTTTGGACCCAATAGTGATGTTTTGGTTCGTTTTGGTCAGTTTCGCTACTGTGCAAAAAACCATGTTGCAATGAATGCACCGATTCGGGCCGGAACCGAAACGAACTACCGATTCGGGCCAGAAACGAAACGAGCGCACCCAATCCAGTTTTTTGGTGCAAATAGTGATGTTTTGGTTCGTTTTGGTTAGTTTCGTTACTGTGTAAAAAACCATGCCGGTATAGCATTTGATGCACCGATTCGGGCCGGAAACGAAATGGACTACCAGTTCAGGCCAGAAATGAAACGAACGCACCCAATCCACTTTTCTGGACCAAATAGGGATGTTTTGGTTCATTTTGGTTAGTTTCGATACCGCGTAAAAACCATGCCGGTATAGCATTTAATGCATCGATTCGGGCCGGAAACGAAAAGGACTACCGATTCGCGCCTGAAACGAAACGAACGCACCCAATCCACTTTTTTGGACCCTATAGTGTTGTTGTTGGTCATTTCGGTCAGTTTCATTACTGTGCAAAAAACCATGCCGGTATAGCATTTAATGCACCGATTCGGGCAGGAAACGAAATGAACTACCGATTCGGGCCAGAAACGAAACGAACGCACCCAATCCACTTTTTTGGACCAAATAGTGATGTTTTGGTTCGATTTTGTTAGTTTCGTTACTGTGTAAAAAACCATGCCGGTATAGCATTTGATGCACCGATTCGGGCCGGAAACGAAATGGACTACCGGTTCAGGCCAGAAACGAAACGAACGAACCCAATCCACTTTTTTGGACCCGATAGTGATGTTTTTGTTCGTTTTGGTCAGTTTCGCTACTGTGCAAAAAACCATGTTGCAATGAAAGCACCGATTCGGGCCGGAACCGAAACGAACTACCGATTCGGGCCAGAAACGAAACGAGCGCACCCAATCCAGTTTTTTGGTCCAAATAGTGATGTTTTGGTTCGTTTTGGTTAGTTTCGTTACTGTGTAAAAAACCATGCCGGTATAGCATTTGATGCACTGATTCGGGCCAGAAACGAAATGGACTACCAGTTCAGGCCAGAAACGAAACGAACGCACCGAATCCACTTTTTTGGACAAAATAGTGATGTTTTGGTTCGTTTTGGTCAGTTTCATTACTGTGCAAAAAACCATGTTGCATTGAATGCACCGATTCGGGCCGGAACCGAAACGAACTTCCGATTCGGGCCAGAAACGAAACGAGCGCACCCAATCCAGTTTTTTGGACCAAATAGTGATGTTTTGGTTCGTTTTGGTTAGTTTCGTTACTGTGTAAAAACCATGCAAGTATAGCATTTGATGCACCGATTCTGGCCGGAAACGAAATGGACTACCGGTTCGGGCCAGAAAGGAAACGAACGCACCCAATCCACTTTTTTGGACCCAATAGGGATGTTTTGGTTAGTTTTGGTTAGTTTCGGTTCTTGGTAAAAAACCATGCCGGTATAGCATTTAATGCACCGATTCGTGCCGGAAACGAAAAGGACTACCGATTCGCGCCAGAAACGAAACGAACGCACCCAATCCACCTTTTTGGACCCAATAGTGTTGCTGTTGGTCGTTTTGGTTAGTTTCATTATTGTGCAAAAAACCATGCCGGTATAGCATTTAATGCACCGATTCGGGCAGGAAACGAAATGAACTACCGATTCGGGCCAGAAACGAAACGAACGCACCCAATCCACTTTTTTGGACCAAATAGTGATGTTTTGGTTCGATTTGGTTAGTTTTGTTACTGTGTAAAAAACCATGCCGGTATAGCATTTGATGCACCGATTCGGGCCGGAAACGAAATGGACTACCGGTTCAGGCCAGAAACGAAACGAACGCACCCAATCCACTTTTTTGGACCCAATAGTGTTGTTGTTGGTCATTTCGGTCAGTTTCATTACTGTGCAAAAAACCATGCCGGTATAGCATTTAATGCACCGATTCGGGCAGGAAACGAAATGAACTACCGATTCGGGCCAGAAACGAAACGAACGCACCCAATCCACTTTTTTGGACCAAATAGTGATGTTTTGGTTCGATTTTGTTAGTTTCGTTACTGTGTAAAAAACCATGCCGGTATAGCATTTGATGCACCGATTCGGGCCGGAAACGAAATGGACTACCGGTTCAGGCCAGAAACGAAACGAACGCACCCAATCCACTTTTTTGGACCCTATAGTGTTGTTGTTGGTCATTTCGGTCAGTTTCATTACTGTGCAAAAAACCATGCCGGTATAGCATTTAATGCACCGATTCGGGCAGGAAACGAAATGAACTACCGATTCGGGCCAGAAACGAAACGAACGCACCCAATCCACTTTTTTGGACCAAATAGTGATGTTTTGGTTCGATTTTGTTAGTTTCGTTACTGTGTAAAAAACCATGCCGGTATAGCATTTGATGCACCGATTCGGGCCGGAAACGAAATGGACTACCGGTTCAGGCCAGAAACGAAACGAACGAACCCAATCCACTTTTTTGGACCCGATAGTGATGTTTTTGTTCATTTTGGTCAGTTTCGCTACTGTGCAAAAAACCATGTTGCAATGAAAGCACCGATTCGGGCCGGAACCGAAACGAACTACCGATTCGGGCCAGAAACGAAACGAGCGCACCCAATCCAGTTTTTTGGTCCAAATAGTGTTGTTTTGGTTCGTTTTGGTTAGTTTCATTACTGTGTAAAAAACCATGCCGGTATAGCATTTGATGCACTGATTCGGGCCGGAAACGAAATGGACTACCAGTTCAGGCCAGAAACGAAACGAACGCACCGAATCCACTTTTTTGGACCAAATAGTGATGTTTTGGTTCGTTTTGGTCAGTTTCGTTACTGTGCAAAAAACCATGTTGCATTGAATGCACCGATTCGGGCCGGAACCGAAACGAACTTCCGATTCGGGCCAGAAACGAAACGAGCGCACCCAATCCAGTTTTTTGGACCAAATAGTGATGTTTTGGTTCGTTTTGGTTAGTTTCGTTACTGTGTAAAAACCATGCAAGTATAGCATTTGATGCACCGATTCTGGCCGGAAACGAAATGGACTACCGGTTCGGGCCAGAAAGGAAACGAACGCACCCAATCCACTTTTTTGGACCCAATAGGGATGTTTTGGTTCGTTTTGGTTAGTTTCGGTTCTGTGTAAAAAACCATGCCGGTATAGCATTTAATGCACCGATTCGGGCCGGAAACGAAAAGGACTACCGATTCGCGCCAAAAACGAAACGAACACACCCAATCCACTTTTTTGGACCCAATAGTGTTGTTGTGGTTCGTTTTGGTCAGTTTCATTACTGTGCAAAAAACCATGCCGGTATAGCATTTAATGCACCGATTCGTGCCGGAAACGAAAAGGACTACCGATTCGCGCCAGAAACAAAACGAACGCACCCAATCCACTTTTTTGGACCAAATAGTGATGTTTTGGTTCGATTTGGTTAGTTTTGTTACTGTGTAAAAAACCATGCCGGTATAGCATTTGATGCACCGATTCGGGCCGGAAACGAAATGGACTACCGGTTCAGGCCAGAAACGAAACGAACGCACCCAATCCACTTTTTTGGACCCAATAGTGATGTTTTGGTTCGTTTTGGTCAGTTTCAATACTGTGCAAAAAACCATGTTGCATTGAATGCACCGATTCGTGCCGGAACCGAAACGAACTACCGATTCGGGCCAGAAACGAAATGAGCGCACCCAATCCAGTTTTTTGGTCCAAATAGTGATGTTTTGGTTCGTTTTGGTTAGTTTCGTTACTGTGTAAAAAACCATGCCGTATAGCATTTGATGCACCGATTCGGGCCGGAAACGAAATGGACTACCGGTTCAGGCCAGAAACGAAACGAACGCACCCAATCCACTTTTTTGGACCCAATAGTGATGTTTTGGTTCGTTTTGGTCAGTTTCGCTACTGTGCAAAAAACCATGTTGCAATGAATGCACCGATTCGGGCCGGAACCGAAACGAACTACCGATTCGGGCCAGAAACGAAACGAGCGCACCCAATCCTGTTTTTTGGTGCAAATAGTGATGTTTTGGTTCGATTTGGTTAGTTTTGTTACTGTGTAAAAAACCATGCCGGTATAGCATTTGATGCACCGATTCGGGCCGGAAACGAAATGGACTACCAGTTCAGGCCAGAAACGAAACGAACGCACCCAATCCACTTTTTTGGACCCAATAGTGATGTTTTGGTTCGTCTTGGTCAGTTTCAATACTGTGCAAAAAACCATGTTGCATTGAATGCACCGATTCGGGCCGGAACCGAAACGAACTACCGATTCGGGCCAGAAACGAAACGAGCGCACCCAATCCAGTTTTTTGGTCCAAATAGTGATGTTTTGGTTCGTTTTGGTTAGTTTCATTACTGTGTAAAAAACCATGCCGGTATAGCATTTGATGCACCGATTCGGGCCGGAAACGAAATGGACTACCGGTTCAGGCCAGAAACGAAACGAACGCACCCAATCCACTTTTTTGGACCCAATAGTGATGTTTTGGTTCGTTTTGGTCAGTTTCGCTACTGTGCAAAAAACCATGTTGCAATGAATGCACCGATTCGGGCCGGAACCGAAACGAACTACCGATTCGGGCCAGAAACGAAACGAGCGCACCCAATCCAGTTTTTTGGTGCAAATAGTGATGTTTTGGTTCGTTTTGGTTAGTTTCGTTACTGTGTAAAAAACCATGCCGGTATAGCATTTGATGCACCGATTCGGGCCGGAAACGAAATGGACTACCAGTTCAGGCCAGAAATGAAACGAACGCACCCAATCCACTTTTCTGGACCAAATAGGGATGTTTTGGTTCATTTTGGTTAGTTTCGATACCGCGTAAAAACCATGCCGGTATAGCATTTAATGCATCGATTCGGGCCGGAAACGAAAAGGACTACCGATTCGCGCCTGAAACGAAACGAACGCACCCAATCCACTTTTTTGGACCCTATAGTGTTGTTGTTGGTCATTTCGGTCAGTTTCATTACTGTGCAAAAAACCATGCCGGTATAGCATTTAATGCACCGATTCGGGCAGGAAACGAAATGAACTACCGATTCGGGCCAGAAACGAAACGAACGCACCCAATCCACTTTTTTGGACCAAATAGTGATGTTTTGGTTCGATTTTGTTAGTTTCGTTACTGTGTAAAAAACCATGCCGGTATAGCATTTGATGCACCGATTCGGGCCGGAAACGAAATGGACTACCGGTTCAGGCCAGAAACGAAACGAACGAACCCAATCCACTTTTTTGGACCCGATAGTGATGTTTTTGTTCGTTTTGGTCAGTTTCGCTACTGTGCAAAAAACCATGTTGCAATGAAAGCACCGATTCGGGCCGGAACCGAAACGAACTACCGATTCGGGCCAGAAACGAAACGAGCGCACCCAATCCAGTTTTTTGGTCCAAATAGTGATGTTTTGGTTCGTTTTGGTTAGTTTCGTTACTGTGTAAAAAACCATGCCGGTATAGCATTTGATGCACTGATTCGGGCCAGAAACGAAATGGACTACCAGTTCAGGCCAGAAACGAAACGAACGCACCGAATCCACTTTTTTGGACAAAATAGTGATGTTTTGGTTCGTTTTGGTCAGTTTCATTACTGTGCAAAAAACCATGTTGCATTGAATGCACCGATTCGGGCCGGAACCGAAACGAACTTCCGATTCGGGCCAGAAACGAAACGAGCGCACCCAATCCAGTTTTTTGGACCAAATAGTGATGTTTTGGTTCGTTTTGGTTAGTTTCGTTACTGTGTAAAAACCATGCAAGTATAGCATTTGATGCACCGATTCTGGCCGGAAACGAAATGGACTACCGGTTCGGGCCAGAAAGGAAACGAACGCACCCAATCCACTTTTTTGGACCCAATAGGGATGTTTTGGTTAGTTTTGGTTAGTTTCGGTTCTTGGTAAAAAACCATGCCGGTATAGCATTTAATGCACCGATTCGTGCCGGAAACGAAAAGGACTACCGATTCGCGCCAGAAACGAAACGAACGCACCCAATCCACCTTTTTGGACCCAATAGTGTTGCTGTTGGTCGTTTTGGTTAGTTTCATTATTGTGCAAAAAACCATGCCGGTATAGCATTTAATGCACCGATTCGGGCAGGAAACGAAATGAACTACCGATTCGGGCCAGAAACGAAACGAACGCACCCAATCCACTTTTTTGGACCAAATAGTGATGTTTTGGTTCGATTTGGTTAGTTTTGTTACTGTGTAAAAAACCATGCCGGTATAGCATTTGATGCACCGATTCGGGCCGGAAACGAAATGGACTACCGGTTCAGGCCAGAAACGAAACGAACGCACCCAATCCACTTTTTTGGACCCAATAGTGTTGTTGTTGGTCATTTCGGTCAGTTTCATTACTGTGCAAAAAACCATGCCGGTATAGCATTTAATGCACCGATTCGGGCAGGAAACGAAATGAACTACCGATTCGGGCCAGAAACGAAACGAACGCACCCAATCCACTTTTTTGGACCAAATAGTGATGTTTTGGTTCGATTTTGTTAGTTTCGTTACTGTGTAAAAAACCATGCCGGTATAGCATTTGATGCACCGATTCGGGCCGGAAACGAAATGGACTACCGGTTCAGGCCAGAAACGAAACGAACGCACCCAATCCACTTTTTTGGACCCTATAGTGTTGTTGTTGGTCATTTCGGTCAGTTTCATTACTGTGCAAAAAACCATGCCGGTATAGCATTTAATGCACCGATTCGGGCAGGAAACGAAATGAACTACCGATTCGGGCCAGAAACGAAACGAACGCACCCAATCCACTTTTTTGGACCAAATAGTGATGTTTTGGTTCGATTTTGTTAGTTTCGTTACTGTGTAAAAAACCATGCCGGTATAGCATTTGATGCACCGATTCGGGCCGGAAACGAAATGGACTACCGGTTCAGGCCAGAAACGAAACGAACGAACCCAATCCACTTTTTTGGACCCGATAGTGATGTTTTTGTTCGTTTTGGTCAGTTTCGCTACTGTGCAAAAAACCATGTTGCAATGAAAGCACCGATTCGGGCCGGAACCGAAACGAACTACCGATTCGGGCCAGAAACGAAACGAGCGCACCCAATCCAGTTTTTTGGTCCAAATAGTGTTGTTTTGGTTCGTTTTGGTTAGTTTCATTACTGTGTAAAAAACCATGCCGGTATAGCATTTGATGCACTGATTCGGGCCGGAAACGAAATGGACTACCAGTTCAGGCCAGAAACGAAACGAACGCACCGAATCCACTTTTTTGGACCAAATAGTGATGTTTTGGTTCGTTTTGGTCAGTTTCGTTACTGTGCAAAAAACCATGTTGCATTGAATGCACCGATTCGGGCCGGAACCGAAACGAACTTCCGATTCGGGCCAGAAACGAAACGAGCGCACCCAATCCAGTTTTTTGGACCAAATAGTGATGTTTTGGTTCGTTTTGGTTAGTTTCGTTACTGTGTAAAAACCATGCAAGTATAGCATTTGATGCACCGATTCTGGCCGGAAACGAAATGGACTACCGGTTCGGGCCAGAAAGGAAACGAACGCACCCAATCCACTTTTTTGGACCCAATAGGGATGTTTTGGTTCGTTTTGGTTAGTTTCGGTTCTGTGTAAAAAACCATGCCGGTATAGCATTTAATGCACCGATTCGTGCCGGAAACGAAAAGGACTACCGATTCGCGCCAGAAACAAAACGAACGCACCCAATCCACTTTTTTGGACCAAATAGTGATGTTTTGGTTCGATTTGGTTAGTTTTGTTACTGTGTAAAAAACCATGCCGGTATAGCATTTGATGCACCGATTCGGGCCGGAAACGAAATGGACTACCGGTTCAGGCCAGAAACGAAACGAACGCACCCAATCCACTTTTTTGGACCCAATAGTGATGTTTTGGTTCGTTTTGGTCAGTTTCAATACTGTGCAAAAAACCATGTTGCATTGAATGCACCGATTCGTGCCGGAACCGAAACGAACTACCGATTCGGGCCAGAAACGAAATGAGCGCACCCAATCCAGTTTTTTGGTCCAAATAGTGATGTTTTGGTTCATTTTGGTTAGTTTCGTTACTGTGTAAAAAACCATGCCGGTATAGCATTTGATGCACCGATTCGGGCCGGAAACGAAATGGACTACCGGTTCAGGCCAGAAATGAAACGAAAGCACCCAATCCACTTTTTTGGACCCAATAGTGATGTTTTGGTTCGTTTTGGTCAGTTTCGCTACTGTGCAAAAAACCATGTTGCAATGAATGCACCGATTCGGGCCGGAACCGAAACGAACTACCGATTCGGGCCAGAAACGAAACGAGCGCACCCAATCCAGTTTTTTGGTCCAAATAGTGATGTTTTGGTTCGTTTTGGTTAGTTTCGTTACAGTGTAAAAAACCATGCCGGTATAGCATTTGATGCACCGATTCGGGCCGGAAACGAAATGGACTACCAGTTCAGGCCAGAAACGAAACGAACGCACCCAATCCACTTTTCTGGACCAAATAGGGATGTTTTGGTTCGTTTTGGTTAGTTTCGATACCGTGTAAAAACCATGCCGGTATAGCATTTAATGCATCGATTCGGGCCGGAAACGAAAAGGACTACCGATTCGCGCCTGAAACGAAACGAACGCACCCAATCCACTTTTTTGGACCCTATAGTGTTGTTGTTGGTCGTTTCGGTCAGTTTCATTACTGTGCAAAAAACCATGCCGGTATAGCATTTAATGCACCGATTCGGGCAGGAAACGAAATGAACTACCGATTCGGGCCAGAAACGAAACGAATGCACCCAATCCACTTTTTTGGACCAAATAGTGATGTTTTGGTTCGATTTTGTTAGTTTCGTTACTGTGTAAAAAACCATGCCGGTATAGCATTTGATGCACCGATTCGGGCCGGAAACGAAATGGACTACCGGTTCAGGCCAGAAACAAAACGAACGAACCCAATCCACTTTTTTGGACCCGATAGTGATGTTTTTGTTCGTTTTGGTCAGTTTCGCTACTGTGCAAAAAACCATGTTGCAATGAAAGCACCGATTCGGGCCGGAACCGAAACGAACTACCGATTCGGGCCAGAAACGAAACGAGCGCACCCAATCCAGTTTTTTGGTCCAAATAGTGATGTTTTGGTTCGTTTTGGTTAGTTTCGTTACTGTGTAAAAAACCATGCCGGTATAGCATTTGATGCACTGATTCGGGCCAGAAACGAAATGGACTACCAGTTCAGGCCAGAAACGAAACGAACGCACCGAATCCACTTTTTTGGACCAAATAGTGATGTTTTGGTTCGTTTTGGTCAGTTTCATTACTGTGCAAAAAACCATGTTGCATTGAATGCACCGATTCGGGCCGGAACCGAAACGAACTTCCGATTCGGGCCAGAAACGAAACGAGCGCACCCAATCCAGTTTTTTGGACCAAATAGTGATGTTTTGGTTCGTTTTGGTTAGTTTCGTTACTGTGTAAAAACCATGCAAGTATAGCATTTGATGCACCGATTCTGGCCGGAAACGAAATGGACTACCGGTTCGGGCCAGAAAGGAAACGAACGCACCCAATCCACTTTTTTGGACCCAATAGGGATGTTTTGGTTCGTTTTGGTTAGTTTCGGTTCTGTGTAAAAAACCATGCCGGTATAGCATTTAATGCACCGATTCGTGCCGGAAACGAAAAGGACTACCGATTCGCGCCAGAAACGAAACGAACGCACCCAATCCACTTTTTTGGACCCAATAGTGTTGCTGTTGGTCGTTTTGGTTAGTTTCATTATTGTGCAAAAAACCATGCCGGTATAGCATTTAATGCACCGATTCGGGCAGGAAACGAAATGAACTACCGATTTGGGCCAGAAACGAAACAAACGCACCCAATCCACTTTTTTGGACCAAATAGTGATGTTTTGGTTCAATTTGGTTAGTTTTGTTACTGTGTAAAAAACCATGCCGGTATAGCATTTGATGCACCGATTCGGGCCGGAAATGAAATGGACTACCGGTTCAGGCCAGAAACGAAACGAACGCACCCAATCCACTTTTTTGGACCCAATAGTGATGTTTTGGTTCATTTTGGTCAGTTTCAATACTGTGCAAAAAACCATGTTGCATTGAATGCACCGATTCGGGCCGGAACCGAAACGAACTACCGATTCGGGCCAGAAACGAAACGAGCGCACCCAATCCAGTTTTTTGGTCCAAATAGTGATGTTTTGGTTCGTTTTGGTTAGTTTCATTACTGTGTAAAAAACCATGCCGGTATAGCATTTGATGCACCGATTCGGGCCGGAAACGAAATGGACTACCGGTTCAGGCCAGAAACGAAACGAACGCACCCAATCCACTTTTTTGGACCCAATAGTGATGTTTTGGTTCGTTTTGGTCAGTTTCGCTACTGTGCAAAAAACCATGTTGCAATGAATGCACCGATTCGGGCCGGAACCGAAACGAACTACCGATTCGGGCCAGAAACGAAACGAGCGCACCCAATCCAGTTTTTTGGTCCAAATAGTGATGTTTTGGTTCGTTTTGGTTAGTTTCGTTACTGTGTAAAAAACCATGCCGGTATAGCATTTGATGCACCGATTCGGGCCGGAAACGAAATGGACTACCAGTTCAGGCCAGAAACGAAACGAACGCACCCAATCCACTTTTCTGGACCAAATAGGGATGTTTTGGTTCGTTTTGGTTAGTTTCGATACCGCGTAAAAACCATGCCGGTATAGCATTTAATGCATCGATTCGGGCCGGAAACGAAAAGGACTACCGATTCGCGCCTGAAACGAAACGAACGCACCCAATCCACTTTTTTGGACCCTATAGTGTTGTTGTTGGTCGTTTCGGTCAGTTTCATTACTGTGCAAAAAACCATGCCGGTATAGCATTTAATGCACCGATTCGGGCAGGAAACGAAATGAACTACCGATTCGGGCCAGAAACGAAACGAACGCACCCAATCCACTTTTTTGGACCAAATAGTGATGTTTTGGTTCGATTTTGTTAGTTTCGTTACTGTGTAAAAAACCATGCCGGTATAGCATTTGATGCACCGATTCGGGCCGGAAACGAAATGGACTACCGGTTCAGGCCAGAAACGAAACGAACGAACCCAATCCACTTTTTTGGACCCGATAGTGATGTTTTTGTTCGTTTTGGTCAGTTTCGCTACTGTGCAAAAAACCATGTTGCAATGAAAGCACCGATTCGGGCCGGAACCGAAACGAACTACCGATTCGGGCCAGAAACGAAACGAGCGCACCCAATCCAGTTTTTTGGTCCAAATAGTGATGTTTTGGTTCGTTTTGGTTAGTTTCGTTACTGTGTAAAAAACCATGCCGGTATAGCATTTGATGCACCGATTCGGGCAGGAAACGAAATGAACTACCGATTCGGGCCAGAAACGAAACGAATGCACCCAATCCACTTTTTTGGACCAAATAGTGATGTTTTGGTTCGATTTTGTTAGTTTCGTTACTGTGTAAAAAACCATGCCGGTATAGCATTTGATGCACCGATTCGGGCCGGAAACGAAATGGACTACCGGTTCAGGCCAGAAACGAAACGAACGCACCCAATCCACTTTTTTGGACCCAATAGTGATGTTTTGGTTCGTTTTGGTCAGTTTCGCTACTATGCAAAAAACCATGTTGCATTGAATGCACCGATTCGGGCCGGAATCGAAACGAACTACCGATTCGGGCCAGAAACGAAACGAGCGCACCCAATCCAGTTTTTTGGTCCAAATAGTGATGTTCTGGTTCGTTTTGGTTAGTTTCGTTACTGTGTAAAAAACCATGCCAGTATAGCATTTGATGCACCGATTCTGGCCGGAAACGAAATAGACTACCGGTTCGGGCCACAAAGGAAACGAACGCACCCAATCCACTTTTTTGGACCCAATAGGGATGTTTTGGTTCGTTTTGGTTAGTTTCGGTTCTGTGTAAAAAACCATGCTGGTATAGCATTTAATGCACCGATTCGTGCCGGAAACGAAAAGGACTACCGATTCGCGCCAGAAACGAAACGAACGCACCCAATCCACTTTTTTGGACCCAATAGTGTTGCTGTTGGTCGTTTTGGTCAGTTTCATTATTGTGCAAAAAACCATGCCGGTATAGCATTTAATGCACCGATTCGGGCAGGAAACGAAATGAACTACCGATTCGGGCCAGAAACGAAACGAACGCACCCAATCCACTTTTTTGGACCAAATAGTGATGTTTTGGTTCGATTTGGTTAGTTTTGTTACTGTGTAAAAAACCATGCCGGTATAGCATTTGATGCACCGATTCGGGCCGGAAACGAAATGGATTACCGGTTCAAGCCTGAAACGAAACGAACGCACCCAATCCACTTTTTTGGACCCAATAGTGATGTTTTGGTTCGTTTTGGTCAGTTTCAATACTGTGCAAAAAACCATGTTGCATTGAATGCACCGATTCGGGCCGGAACCGAAACGAACTACCGATTCGGGCCAGAAATGAAACGAGCGCACCCAATCCAGTTTTTTGGTCCAAATAGTGATGTTTTGGTTCGTTTTGGTTAGTTTCGTTACTGTGTAAAAAACCATGCCGGTATAGCATTTGATGCACCGATTCGGGCCGGAAACGAAATGGACTACCGGTTCAGGCCAGAAACGAAACGAACGCACCCAATCCACTTTTTTGGACCCAATAGTGATGTTTTGGTTCGTTTTGGTCAGTTTCGCTACTGTGCAAAAAACCATGTTGCAATGAATGCACCGATTCGGGCCGGAATCGAAACGAACTACCGATTCGGGCCAGAAACGAAACGAGCGCACCCAATCCAGTTTTTTGGTCTAAATAGTGATGTTCTGGTTCGTTTTGGTTAGTTTCGTTACTGTGTAAAAAACCATGCCGGTATAGCATTTGATGCACCGATTCGGGCCGGAAACGAAATCGACTACCGGTTCAGGCCAGAAACGAAACGAACGCACCCAATCCACTTTTCTGGACCAAATAGGGATGTTTTGGTTCGTTTTGGTCAGTTTCGCTACTATGCAAAAAACCATGTTGCATTGAATGCACCGATTCGGGCCGGAATCGAAACGAACTACCGATTCGGGCCAGAAACGAAACGAGTGCACCCAATCCAGTTTTTTGGTCCAAATAGTGATGTTTTGGTTCGTTTTGGTTAGTTTCGTTACTGTGTAAAAAACCATGCCGGTATAGCATTTGATGCACCGATTCGGGCCGGAAACGAAATGGACTACCGATTCGCGCAAAAAACGAAACGAATGCACCCAATCCACTTTTTTGGACCCAATAGTGTTGTTGTGGTTCGTTTTGGTCAGTTTCGTTACTGTGCAACAAACCATGCCGGTATAGCATTTAATGCACCGATTCGGGCCGGAAACGAAATGGACTACCGATTCGCGCCAAAAACGAAACGAACGAACCCAATCCACTTTTTTGGACCCGATAGTGATGTTTTGGTTCGTTTTGGTCAGTTTCGCTACTGTGCAAAAAACCATGTTGCAATGAATGCACCGATTCGGGCCGGAACCGAAACGAACTACCGATTCGGGCCAGAAACGAAACGAGCGCACCCAATCCACTTTTCTGGACCAAATAGGGATGTTTTGGTTCGTTTTGGTTAGTTTCGATACCGCGTAAAAACCATGCCGGTATAGCATTTAATGCATCGATTCGGGCCGGAAACGAAAAGGACTACCGATTCGCGCCTGAAACGAAACGAACGCACCCAATCCACTTTTTTGGACCCTATAGTGTTGTTGTTGGTCGTTTCGGTCAGTTTCATTACTGTGCAAAAAACCATGCCGGTATAGCATTTAATGCACCGATTCGGGCAGGAAACGAAATGAACTACCGATTCGGGCCAGAAACGAAACGAACGCACCCAATCCACTTTTTTGGACCAAATAGTGATGTTTTGGTTCGATTTTGTTAGTTTCGTTACTGTGTAAAAAAACCATGCCGGTATAGCATTTGATGCACCGATTCGGGCCGGAAACGAAATGGACTACCGGTTCAGGCCAGAAACGAAACGAACGAACCCAATCCACTTTTTTGGACCCGATAGTGATGTTTTTGTTCGTTTTGGTCAGTTTCGCTACTGTGCAAAAAACCATGTTGCAATGAAAGCACCGATTCGGGCCGGAACCGAAACGAACTACCGATTCGGGCCAGAAACGAAACGAGCGCACCCAATCCAGTTTTTTGGTCCAAATAGTGATGTTTTGGTTCGTTTTGGTTAGTTTCGTTACTGTGTAAAAAACCATGCCGGTATAGCATTTGATGCACCGATTCGGGCAGGAAACGAAATGAACTACCGATTCGGGCCAGAAACGAAACGAATGCACCCAATCCACTTTTTTGGACCAAATAGTGATGTTTTGGTTCGATTTTGTTAGTTTCGTTACTGTGTAAAAAACCATGCCGGTATAGCATTTGATGCACCGATTCGGGCCGGAAACGAAATGGACTACCGGTTCAGGCCAGAAACGAAACGAACGAACCCAATCCACTTTTTTGGACCCGATAGTGATGTTTTTGTTCGTTTTGGTCAGTTTCGCTACTGTGCAAAAAACCATGTTGCATTGAAAGCACCGATTTGGGCCGGAATCGAAACGAACTACCGATTCGGACCAGAAACGAAACGAGCGCACCCAATCCAGTTTTTTGGTCCAAATAGTGATGTTTTGGTTCGTTTTGGTTAGTTTCGATACTGTGTAAAAACCATGCCGGTATAGCATTTGATGCACCGATTCGGGCAGGAAACGAAATGAACTACCGATTCGGGCCAGAAACGAAACGAATGCACCCAATCCACTTTTTTGGACCAAATAGTGATGTTTTGGTTCGATTTTGTTAGTTTCGTTACTGTGTAAAAAACCATGCCGGTATAGCATTTGATGCACCGATTCGGGCCGGAAACGAAATGGACTACCGGTTCAGGCCAGAAACGAAACGAACGCACCCAATCCACTTTTTTGGACCCAATAGTGATGTTTTGGTTCGTTTTGGTCAGTTTCGCTACTATGCAAAAAACCATGTTGCATTGAATGCACCGATTCGGGCCGGAATCGAAACGAACTACCGATTCGGGCCAGAAACGAAACGAGCGCACCCAATCCAGTTTTTTGGTCCAAATAGTGATGTTCTGGTTCGTTTTGGTTAGTTTCGTTACTGTGTAAAAAACCATGCCAGTATAGCATTTGATGCACCGATTCTGGCCGGAAACGAAATGGACTACCGGTTCGGGCCACAAAGGAAACGAACGCACCCAATCCACTTTTTTGGACCCAATAGGGATGTTTTGGTTTGTTTTGGTTAGTTTCGGTTCTGTGTAAAAAACCATGCTGGTATAGCATTTAATGCACCGATTCGTGCCGGAAACAAAAACGACTACCGATTCGCGCCAGAAACGAAACGAACGCACCCAATCCACTTTTTTGGACCCAATAGTGATGTTTTGGTTCGATTTTGTTAGTTTCGGTACTGTGTAAAAAACCATGCCGGTATAGCATTTGATGCACCGATTCGGGCCGGAAACGAAATGGACTACCGGTTCAGGCCAGAAACGAAACGAACGCACCCAATCCACTTTTTTGGACCCAATAGTGATGTTTTGGTTCGTTTTGGTCAGTTTCGCTACTATGCAAAAAACCATGTTGCATTGAATGCACCGATTCGGGCCGGAATCGAAACGAACTACCGATTCGGGCCAGAAACGAAACGAGCGCACCCAATCCAGTTTTTTGGTCCAAATAGTGATGTTCTGGTTCGTTTTGGTTAGTTTCGTTACTGTGTAAAAAACCATGCCAGTATAGCATTTGATGCACCGATTCTGGCCGGAAACGAAATGGACTACCGGTTCGGGCCACAAAGGAAACGAACGCACCCAATCCACTTTTTTGGACCCAATAGGGATGTTTTGGTTTGTTTTGGTTAGTTTCGGTTCTGTGTAAAAAACCATGCTGGTATAGCATTTAATGCACCGATTCGTGCCGGAAACGAAAAGGACTACCGATTCGCGCCAGAAACGAAACGAACGCACCCAATCCACTTTTTTGGACCCAATAGTGTTGCTGTTGGTCGTTTTGGTCAGTTTCATTATTGTGCAAAAAACCATGCCGGTATAGCATTTAATGCACCGATTCGGGCAGGAAACGAAATGAACTACCGATTCGGGCCAGAAACGAAACGAACGCACCCAATCCACTTTTTTGGACCAAATAGTGATGTTTTGGTTCGATTTGGTTAGTTTTGTTACTGTGTAAAAAACCATGCCGGTATAGCATTTGATGCACCGATTCGGGCCGGAAACGAAATGGATTACCGGTTCAAGCCTGAAACGAAACGAACGCACCCAATCCACTTTTTTGGACCCAATAGTGATGTTTTGGTTCGTTTTGGTCAGTTTCAATACTGTGCAAAAAACCATGTTGCATTGAATGCACCGATTCGGGCCGGAACCGAAACGAACTACCGATTCGGGCCAGAAACGAAACGAGCGCACCCAATCCAGTTTTTTGGTCCAAATAGTGATGTTTTGGTTCGTTTTGGTTAGTTTCGTTACTGTGTAAAAAACCATGCCGGTATAGCATTTGATGCACCGATTCGGGCCGGAAACGAAATGGACTACCGGTTCAGGCCAGAAACGAAACGAACGCACCCAATCCACTTTTTTGGACCCAATAGTGATGTTTTGGTTCGTTTTGGTCAGTTTCGCTACTGTGCAAAAAACCATGTTGCAATGAATGCACCGATTCGGGCCGGAATCGAAACGAACTACCGATTCGGGCCAGAAACGAAACGAGCGCACCCAATCCAGTTTTTTGGTCTAAATAGTGATGTTCTGGTTCGTTTTGGTTAGTTTCGTTACTGTGTAAAAAACCATGCCGGTATAGCATTTGATGCACCGATTCGGGCCGGAAACGAAATCGACTACCGGTTCAGGCCAGAAACGAAACGAACGCACCCAATCCACTTTTTTGGACCCAATAGTGATGTTTTGGTTCGTTTTGGTCAGTTTCGCTACTATGCAAAAAACCATGTTGCATTGAATGCACCGATTCGGGCCGGAATCGAAACGAACTACCGATTCGGGCCAGAAACGAAACGAGCGCACCCAATCCAGTTTTTTGGTCCAAATAGTGATGTTCTGGTTCGTTTTGGTTAGTTTCGTTACTGTGTAAAAAACCATGCCAGTATAGCATTTGATGCACCGATTCTGGCCGGAAACGAAATGGACTACCGGTTCGGGCCACAAAGGAAACGAACGCACCCAATCCACTTTTTTGGACCCAATAGGGATGTTTTGGTTTGTTTTGGTTAGTTTCGGTTCTGTGTAAAAAACCATGCTGGTATAGCATTTAATGCACCGATTCGTGCCGGAAACAAAAACGACTACCGATTCGCGCCAGAAACGAAACGAACGCACCCAATCCACTTTTTTGGACCCAATAGTGATGTTTTGGTTCGATTTTGTTAGTTTCGGTACTGTGTAAAAAACCATGCCGGTATAGCATTTGATGCACCGATTCGGGCCGGAAACGAAATGGACTACCGGTTCAGGCCAGAAACGAAACGAACGCACCCAATCCACTTTTTTGGACCCAATAGTGATGTTTTGGTTCGTTTTGGTCAGTTTCGCTACTATGCAAAAAACCATGTTGCATTGAATGCACCGATTCGGGCCGGAATCGAAACGAACTACCGATTCGGGCCAGAAACGAAACGAGCGCACCCAATCCAGTTTTTTGGTCCAAATAGTGATGTTCTGGTTCGTTTTGGTTAGTTTCGTTACTGTGTAAAAAACCATGCCAGTATAGCATTTGATGCACCGATTCTGGCCGGAAACGAAATGGACTACCGGTTCGGGCCACAAAGGAAACGAACGCACCCAATCCACTTTTTTGGACCCAATAGGGATGTTTTGGTTTGTTTTGGTTAGTTTCGGTTCTGTGTAAAAAACCATGCTGGTATAGCATTTAATGCACCGATTCGTGCCGGAAACGAAAAGGACTACCGATTCGCGCCAGAAACGAAACGAACGCACCCAATCCACTTTTTTGGACCCAATAGTGTTGCTGTTGGTCGTTTTGGTCAGTTTCATTATTGTGCAAAAAACCATGCCGGTATAGCATTTAATGCACCGATTCGGGCAGGAAACGAAATGAACTACCGATTCGGGCCAGAAACGAAACGAACGCACCCAATCCACTTTTTTGGACCAAATAGTGATGTTTTGGTTCGATTTGGTTAGTTTTGTTACTGTGTAAAAAACCATGCCGGTATAGCATTTGATGCACCGATTCGGGCCGGAAACGAAATGGATTACCGGTTCAAGCCTGAAACGAAACGAACGCACCCAATCCACTTTTTTGGACCCAATAGTGATGTTTTGGTTCGTTTTGGTCAGTTTCAATACTGTGCAAAAAACCATGTTGCATTGAATGCACCGATTCGGGCCGGAACCGAAACGAACTACCGATTCGGGCCAGAAACGAAACGAGCGCACCCAATCCAGTTTTTTGGTCCAAATAGTGATGTTTTGGTTCGTTTTGGTTAGTTTCGTTACTGTGTAAAAAACCATGCCGGTATAGCATTTGATGCACCGATTCGGGCCGGAAACGAAATGGACTACCGGTTCAGGCCAGAAACGAAACGAACGCACCCAATCCACTTTTTTGGACCCAATAGTGATGTTTTGGTTCGTTTTGGTCAGTTTCGCTACTGTGCAAAAAACCATGTTGCAATGAATGCACCGATTCGGGCCGGAATCGAAACGAACTACCGATTCGGGCCAGAAACGAAACGAGCGCACCCAATCCAGTTTTTTGGTCTAAATAGTGATGTTCTGGTTCGTTTTGGTTAGTTTCGTTACTGTGTAAAAAACCATGCCGGTATAGCATTTGATGCACCGATTCGGGCCGGAAACGAAATCGACTACCGGTTCAGGCCAGAAACGAAACGAACGCACCCAATCCACTTTTCTGGACCAAATAGGGATGTTTTGGTTCGTTTTGGTCAGTTTCGCTACTATGCAAAAAACCATGTTGCATTGAATCCACCGATTCGGGCCGGAATCGAAACGAACTACCGATTCGGGCCAGAAACGAAACGAGTGCACCCAATCCAGTTTTTTGGTCCAAATAGTGATGTTTTGGTTCGTTTTGGTTAGTTTCGTTACTGTGTAAAAAACCATGCCGGTATAGCATTTGATGCACCGATTCGGGCCGGAAACGAAATGGACTACCGATTCGCGCAAAAAACGAAACGAATGCACCCATTCCACTTTTTTGGACCCAATAGTGTTGTTGTGGTTCGTTTTGGTCAGTTTCATTACTGTGCAACAAACCATGCCGGTATAGCATTTAATGCACCGATTCGGGCCGGAAACGAAATGGACTACCGATTCGCGCCAAAAACGAAACGAACGAACCCAATCCACTTTTTTGGACCCGATAGTGATGTTTTGGTTCGTTTTGGTCAGTTTCGCTACTGTGCAAAAAACCATGTTGCAATGAATGCACCGATTCGGGCCGGAACCGAAACGAACTACCGATTCGGGCCAGAAACGAAACGAGCGCACCCAATCCAGTTTTTTGGTCCAAATAGTGATGTTTTGGTTCGTTTTGGTCAGTTTCGTTACTGTGTAAAAAACCATGCCGGTATAGCATTTGATGCACCGATTCGGGCCGGAAACGAAATGGACTACCAGTTCAGGCCAGAAACGAAACGAACGCACCCAATCCACTTTTCTGGACCAAATAGGGATGTTTTGGTTCGTTTTGGTTAGTTTCGATACCGTGTAAAAACCATGCCGGCATAGCATTTAATGCATCGATTCGGGCCGGAAACGAAAAGGACTACCGATTCGCGCCTGAAACGAAATGAACGCACCCAATCCACTTTTTTGGACCCAATAGTGTTGTTGTTGGTCGTTTCGGTCAGTTTCATTACTGTGCAAAAAACCATGCCGGTATAGCATTTAATGCACCGATTCGGGCAGGAAACGAAATGAACTACCGATTCGGGCCAGAAACGAAACGAACGCACCCAATCCACTTTTTTGGACCAAATAGTGATGTTTTGGTTCGATTTTGTTAGTTTCGTTACTGTGTAAAAAACCATGCCGGTATAGCATTTGATGCACCGATTCGGGCCGGAAACGAAATGGACTACCGGTTCAGGCCAGAAACGAAACGAACGCACCCAATCCACTTTTTTGGACCCAATAGTGATGTTTTGGTTCGTTTTGGTCAGTTTCGCTACTATGCAAAAAACCATGTTGCATTGAATGCACCGATTCGGGCCGGAATCGAAACGAACTACCGATTCGGGCCAGAAACGAAACGAGTGCACCCAATCCAGTTTTTTGGTCCAAATAGTGATGTTTTGGTTCGTTTTGGTTAGTTTCGTTACTGTGTAAAAAACCATGCCGGTATAGCATTTGATGCACCGATTCGGGCCGGAAACGAAATGGACTACCGATTCGCGCAAAAAACGAAACGAATGCACCCAATCCACTTTTTTGGACCCAATAGTGTTGTTGTGGTTCGTTTTGGTCAGTTTCATTACTGTGCAACAAACCATGCCGGTATAGCATTTAATGCACCGATTCGGGCCGGAAACGAAATGGACTACCGATTCGCGCCAAAAACGAAACGAACGAACCCAATCCACTTTTTTGGACCCGATAGTGATGTTTTGGTTCGTTTTGGTCAGTTTCGCTACTGTGCAAAAAACCATGTTGCAATGAATGCACCGATTCGGGCCGGAACCGAAACGAACTACCGATTCGGGCCAGAAACGAAACGAGCGCACCCAATCCACTTTTCTGGACCAAATAGGGATGTTTTGGTTCGTTTTGGTTAGTTTCGATACCGCGTAAAAACCATGCCGGTATAGCATTTAATGCATCGATTCGGGCCGGAAACGAAAAGGACTACCGATTCGCGCCTGAAACGAAACGAACGCACCCAATCCACTTTTTTGGACCCTATAGTGTTGTTGTTGGTCGTTTCGGTCAGTTTCATTACTGTGCAAAAAACCATGCCGGTATAGCATTTAATGCACCGATTCGGGCCGGAAACGAAATGAACTACCGGTTCGGGCCAGAAACGAAACGAACGCACCCAATCCACTTTTTTGGACCAAATAGTGATGTTTTGGTTCGATTTTGTTAGTTTCGTTACTGTGTAAAAAAACCATGCCGGTATAGCATTTGATGCACCGATTCGGGCCGGAAACGAAATGGACTACCGGTTCAGGCCAGAAACGAAACGAACGCACCCAATCCACTTTTTTGGACCCAATAGTGATGTTTTGGTTCGTTTTGGTCAGTTTCGCTACTGTGCAAAAAACCATGTTGCATTGAATGCACCGATTCGGGCCGGAATCGAAACGAACTACCGATTCGGGCCAGAAACGAAACGAGTGCACCCAATCCAGTTTTTTGGTCCAAATAGTGATGTTTTGGTTCGTTTTGGTTAGTTTCGTTACTGTGTAAAAAACCATGCCGGTATAGCATTTGATGCACCGATTCGGGCCGGAAACGAAATGGACTACCGATTCGCGCAAAAAACGAAACGAATGCACCCAATCCACTTTTTTGGACCCAATAGTGTTGTTGTGGTTCGTTTTGGTCAGTTTCATTACTGTGCAACAAACCATGCCGGTATAGCATTTAATGCACCGATTCGGGCCGGAAACGAAATGGACTACCGATTCGCGCCAAAAACGAAACGAACGAACCCAATCCACTTTTTTGGACCCGATAGTGATGTTTTGGTTCGTTTTGGTCAGTTTCGCTACTGTGCAAAAAACCATGTTGCAATGAATGCACCGATTCGGGCCGGAACCGAAACGAACTACCGATTCGGGCCAGAAACGAAACGAGTGCACCCAATCCAGTTTTTTGGTCCAAATAGTGATGTTTTGGTTCGTTTTGGTTAGTTTCGTTACTGTGTAAAAAACCATGCCGGTATAGCATTTGATGCACCGATTCGGGCCGGAAACGAAATGGACTACCGATTCGCGCAAAAAACGAAACGAATGCACCCAATCCACTTTTTTGGACCCAATAGTGTTGTTGTGGTTCGTTTTGGTCAGTTTCATTACTGTGCAACAAACCATGCCGGTATAGCATTTAATGCACCGATTCGGGCCGGAAACGAAATGGACTACCGATTCGCGCCAAAAACGAAACGAACGAACCCAATCCACTTTTTTGGACCCGATAGTGATGTTTTGGTTCGTTTTGGTCAGTTTCGCTACTGTGCAAAAAACCATGTTGCAATGAATGCACCGATTCGGGCCGGAACCGAAACGAACTACCGATTCGGGCCAGAAACGAAACGAGCGCACCCAATCCACTTTTTTGGACCCAATAGTGATGTTTTGGTTCGTTTTGGTCAGTTTCGCTACTGTGCAAAAAACCATGTTGCATTGAATGCACCGATTTGGGCCGGAATCGAAACGAACTACCGATTCGGACCAGAAACGAAACGAGCGCACCCAATCCAGTTTTTTGGTCCAAATAGTGATGTTTTGGTTCGTTTTGGTTAGTTTCGATACTGTGTAAAAACCATGCCGGTATAGCATTTAATGCACCGATTCGGGCAGGAAACGAAATGAACTACCGATTCGGGCCAGAAACGAAACGAATGCACCCAATCCACTTTTTTGGACCAAATAGTGATGTTTTGGTTCGATTTTGTTAGTTTCGTTACTGTGTAAAAAACCATGCCGGTATAGCATTTGATGCACCGATTCGGGCCGGAAACGAAATGGACTACCGGTTCAGGCCAAAAACGAAACGAACGCACCCAATCCACTTTTTTGGACCCAATAGTGATGTTTTGGTTCGTTTTGGTCAGTTTCACTACTATGCAAAAAACCATGTTGCATTGAATGCACCGATTCGGGCCGGAATCGAAACGAACTACCGATTCGGGCCAGAAACGAAACGAGCGCACCCAATCCAGTTTTTTGGTCCAAATAGTGATGTTCTGGTTCGTTTTGGTTAGTTTCGTTACTGTGTAAAAAACCATGCCAGTATAGCATTTGATGCACCGATTCTGGCCGGAAACGAAATGGACTACCGGTTCGGGCCACAAAGGAAACGAACACACCCAATCCACTTTTTTGGACCCAATAGGGATGTTTTGGTTTGTTTTGGTTAGTTTCGGTTCTGTGTAAAAAACCATGCTGGTATAGCATTTAATGCACCGATTCGTGCCGGAAACGAAAAGGACTACCGATTCGCGCCAGAAACGAAACGAACGCACCCAATCCACTTTTTTGGACCCAATAGTGTTGCTGTTGGTCGTTTTGGTCAGTTTCATTATTGTGCAAAAAACCATGCCGGTATAGCATTTAATGCACCGATTCGGGCAGGAAACGAAATGAACTACCGATTCGGGCCAGAAACGAAACGAACGCACCCAATCCACTTTTTTGGACCAAATAGTGATGTTTTGGTTCGATTTGGTTAGTTTTGTTACTGTGTAAAAAACCATGCCGGTATAGCATTTGATGCACCGATTCGGGCCGGAAACGAAATGGATTACCGGTTCAAGCCTGAAACGAAACGAACGCACCCAATCCACTTTTTTGGACCCAATAGTGATGTTTTGGTTCGTTTTGGTCAGTTTCAATACTGTGCAAAAAACCATGTTGCATTGAATGCACCGATTCGGGCCGGAACCGAAACGAACTACCGATTCGGGCCAGAAACGAAACGAGCGCACCCAATCCAGTTTTTTGGTCCAAATAGTGATGTTTTGGTTCGTTTTGGTTAGTTTCGTTACTGTGTAAAAAACCATGCCGGTATAGCATTTGATGCACCGATTCGGGCCGGAAACGAAATGGACTACCGATTCGCGCAAAAAACGAAACGAATGCACCCAATCCACTTTTTTGGACCCAATAGTGTTGTTGTGGTTCGTTTTGGTCAGTTTCATTACTGTGCAACAAACCATGCCGGTATAGCATTTAATGCACCGATTCGGGCCGGAAACGAAATGGACTACCGATTCGCGCCAAAAACGAAACGAACGAACCCAATCCACTTTTTTGGACCCGATAGTGATGTTTTGGTTCGTTTTGGTCAGTTTCGCTACTGTGCAAAAAACCATGTTGCAATGAATGCACCGATTCGGGCCGGAACCGAAACGAACTACCGATTCGGGCCAGAAACGAAACGAGCGCACCCAATCCACTTTTTTGGACCCAATAGTGATGTTTTGGTTCGTTTTGGTCAGTTTCGCTACTGTGCAAAAAACCATGTTGCATTGAATGCACCGATTTGGGCCGGAATCGAAACGAACTACCGATTCGGACCAGAAACGAAACGAGCGCACCCAATCCAGTTTTTTGGTCCAAATAGTGATGTTTTGGTTCGTTTTGGTTAGTTTCGATACTGCGTAAAAACCATGCCGGTATAGCATTTAATGCACCGATTCGGGCAGGAAACGAAATGAACTACTGATTCGGGCCAGAAACGAAACGAATGCACCCAATCCACTTTTTTGGACCAAATAGTGATGTTTTGGTTCGATTTTGTTAGTTTCGTTACTGTGTAAAAAACCATGCCGGTATAGCATTTGATGCACCGATTCGGGCCGGAAACGAAATCGACTACCGGTTCAGGCCAGAAACGAAACGAACGCACCCAATCCACTTTTTTGGACCCAATAGTGATGTTTTGGTTCGTTTTGGTCAGTTTCGCTACTATGCAAAAAACCATGTTGCATTGAATGCACCGATTCGGGCCGGAATCGAAACGAACTACCGATTCGGGCCAGAAACGAAACGAGTGCACCCAATCCAGTTTTTTGGTCCAAATAGTGATGTTTTGGTTCGTTTTGGTTAGTTTCGTTACTGTGTAAAAAACCATGCCGGTATAGCATTTGATGCACCGATTCGGGCCGGAAACGAAATGGACTACCGATTCGCGCAAAAAACGAAACGAATGCACCCAATCCACTTTTTTGGACCCAATAGTGTTGTTGTGGTTCGTTTTGGTCAGTTTCATTACTGTGCAACAAACCATGCCGGTATAGCATTTAATGCACCGATTCGGGCCGGAAACGAAATGGACTACCGATTCGCGCCAAAAACGAAACGAACGAACCCAATCCACTTTTTTGGACCCGATAGTGATGTTTTGGTTCGTTTTGGTCAGTTTCGCTACTGTGCAAAAAACCATGTTGCAATGAATGCACCGATTCGGGCCGGAACCGAAACGAACTACCGATTCGGGCCAGAAACGAAACGAGCGCACCCAATCCACTTTTTTGGACCCAATAGTGATGTTTTGGTTCGTTTTGGTCAGTTTCGCTACTGTGCAAAAAACCATGTTGCATTGAAAGCACCGATTTGGGCCGGAATCGAAACGAACTACCGATTCGGACCAGAAACGAAACGAGCGCACCCAATCCAGTTTTTTGGTCCAAATAGTGATGTTTTGGTTCGTTTTGGTTAGTTTCGATACTGTGTAAAAACCATGCCGGTATAGCATTTGATGCACCGATTCGGGCAGGAAACGAAATGAACTACCGATTCGGGCCAGAAACGAAACGAATGCACCCAATCCACTTTTTTGGACCAAATAGTGATGTTTTGGTTCGATTTTGTTAGTTTCGTTACTGTGTAAAAAACCATGCCGGTATAGCATTTGATGCACCGATTCGGGCCGGAAACGAAATGGACTACCGGTTCAGGCCAGAAACGAAACGAACGCACCCAATCCACTTTTTTGGACCCAATAGTGATGTTTTGGTTCGTTTTGGTCAGTTTCGCTACTATGCAAAAAACCATGTTGCATTGAATGCACCGATTCGGGCCGGAATCGAAACGAACTACCGATTCGGGCCAGAAACGAAACGAGCGCACCCAATCCAGTTTTTTGGTCCAAATAGTGATGTTCTGGTTCGTTTTGGTTAGTTTCGTTACTGTGTAAAAAACCATGCCAGTATAGCATTTGATGCACCGATTCTGGCCGGAAACGAAATGGACTACCGGTTCGGGCCACAAAGGAAACGAACGCACCCAATCCACTTTTTTGGACCCAATAGGGATGTTTTGGTTTGTTTTGGTTAGTTTCGGTTCTGTGTAAAAAACCATGCTGGTATAGCATTTAATGCACCGATTCGTGCCGGAAACGAAAAGGACTACCGATTCGCGCCAGAAACGAAACGAACGCACCCAATCCACTTTTTTGGACCCAATAGTGTTGCTGTTGGTCGTTTTGGTCAGTTTCATTATTGTGCAAAAAACCATGCCGGTATAGCATTTAATGCACCGATTCGGGCAGGAAGCGAAATGAACTACCGATTCGGGCCAGAAATGAAACGAACGCACCCAATCCACTTTTTTGGACCAAATAGTGATGTTTTGGTTCGATTTGGTTAGTTTTGTTACTGTGTAAAAAACCATGCCGGTATAGCATTTGATGCACCGATTCGGGCCGGAAACGAAATGGATTACCGGTTCAAGCCTGAAACGAAACGAACGCACCCAATCCACTTTTTTGGACCCAATAGTGATGTTTTGGTTCGTTTTGGTCAGTTTCAATACTGTGCAAAAAACCATGTTGCATTGAATGCACCGATTCGGGCCGGAACCGAAACGAACTACCGATTCGGGCCAGAAACGAAACGAGCGCACCCAATCCAGTTTTTTGGTCCAAATAGTGATGTTTTGGTTCGTTTTGGTTAGTTTCGTTACTGTGTAAAAAACCATGCCGGTATAGCATTTGATGCACCGATTCGGGCCGGAAACGAAATGGACTACCGGTTCAGGCCAGAAACGAAACGAACGCACCCAATCCACTTTTTTGGACCCAATAGTGATGTTTTGGTTCGTTTTGGTCAGTTTCGCTACTGTGCAAAAAACCATGTTGCAATGAATGCACCGATTCGGGCCGGAATCGAAACGAACTACCGATTCGGGCCAGAAACGAAACGAGCGCACCCAATCCAGTTTTTTGGTCTAAATAGTGATGTTCTGGTTCGTTTTGGTTAGTTTCGTTACTGTGTAAAAAACCATGCCGGTATAGCATTTGATGCACCGATTCGGGCCGGAAACGAAATCGACTACCGGTTCAGGCCAGAAACGAAACGAACGCACCCAATCCACTTTTTTGGACCCAATAGTGATGTTTTGGTTCGTTTTGGTCAGTTTCGCTACTATGCAAAAAACCATGTTGCATTGAATGTACCGATTCGGGCCGGAATCGAAACGAACTACCGATTCGGGCCAGAAACGAAACGAGTGCACCCAATCCAGTTTTTTGGTCCAAATAGTGATGTTTTGGTTCGTTTTGGTTAGTTTCGTTACTGTGTAAAAAACCATGCCGGTATAGCATTTGATGCACCGATTCGGGCCGGAAACGAAATGGACTACCGATTCGCGCAAAAAACGAAACGAATGCACCCAATCCACTTTTTTGGACCCAATAGTGTTGTTGTGGTTCGTTTTGGTCAGTTTCATTACTGTGCAACAAACCATGCCGGTATAGCATTTAATGCACCGATTCGGGCCGGAAACGAAATGGACTACCGATTCGCGCCAAAAACGAAACGAACGAACCCAATCCACTTTTTTGGACCCGATAGTGATGTTTTGGTTCGTTTTGGTCAGTTTCGCTACTGTGCAAAAAACCATGTTGCAATGAATGCACCGATTCGGGCCGGAACCGAAACGAACTACCGATTCGGGCCAGAAACGAAACGAGCGCACCCAATCCACTTTTTTGGACCAAATAGTGATGTTTTGGTTCGTTTTGGTCAGTTTCGCTACTGTGCAAAAAACCATGTTGCATTGAATGCACCGATTTGGGCCGGAATCGAAACGAACTACCGATTCGGACCAGAAACGAAACGAGCGCACCCAATCCAGTTTTTTGGTCCAAATAGTGATGTTTTGGTTCGTTTTGGTTAGTTTCGATACTGTGTAAAAACCATGCCGGTATAGCATTTGATGCACCGATTCGGGCAGGAAACGAAATGAACTACCGATTCGGGCCAGAAACGAAACGAATGCACCCAATCCACTTTTTTGGACCAAATAGTGATGTTTTGGTTCGATTTTGTTAGTTTCGTTACTGTGTAAAAAACCATGCCGGTATAGCATTTGATGCACCGATTCGGGCCGGAAACGAAATGGACTACCGGTTCAGGCCAGAAACGAAACGAACGCACCCAATCCACTTTTTTGGACCCAATAGTGATGTTTTGGTTCGTTTTGGTCAGTTTCGCTACTATGCAAAAAACCATGTTGCATTGAATGCACCGATTCGGGCCGGAATCGAAACGAACTACCGATTCGGGCCAGAAACGAAACGAGCGCACCCAATCCAGTTTTTTGGTCCAAATAGTGATGTTCTGGTTCGTTTTGGTTAGTTTCGTTACTGTGTAAAAAACCATGCCAGTATAGCATTTGATGCACCGATTCTGGCCGGAAACGAAATGGACTACCGGTTCGGGCCACAAAGGAAACGAACACACCCAATCCACTTTTTTGGACCCAATAGTGATGTTTTGGTTCGTTTTGGTCAGTTTCGCTACTGTGCAAAAAACCATGTTGCAATGAATGCACCGATTCGGGCCGGAACCGAAACGAACTACCGATTCGGGCCAGAAACGAAACGAGCGCACCCAATCCACTTTTTTGGACCAAATAGTGATGTTTTGGTTCGTTTTGGTCAGTTTCGCTACTGTGCAAAAAACCATGTTGCATTGAATGCACCGATTTGGGCCGGAATCGAAACGAACTACCGATTCGGACCAGAAACGAAACGAGCGCACCCAATCCAGTTTTTTGGTCCAAATAGTGATGTTTTGGTTCGTTTTGGTTAGTTTCGATACTGTGTAAAAACCATGCCGGTATAGCATTTAATGCACCGATTCGGGCCGGAAACGAAATGGACTACCGATTCGCGCCAAAAACGAAACGAACGAACCCAATCCACTTTTTTGGACCCGATAGTGATGTTTTGGTTCGTTTTGGTCAGTTTCGCTACTGTGCAAAAAACCATGTTGCAATGAATGCACCGATTCGGGCCGGAACCGAAACGAACTACCGATTCGGGCCAGAAACGAAACGAGCGCACCCAATCCACTTTTTTGGACCAAATAGTGATGTTTTGGTTCGTTTTGGTCAGTTTCGCTACTGTGCAAAAAACCATGTTGCATTGAATGCACCGATTTGGGCCGGAATCGAAACGAACTACCGATTCGGACCAGAAACGAAACGAGCGCACCCAATCCAGTTTTTTGGTCCAAATAGTGATGTTTTGGTTCGTTTTGGTTAGTTTCGATACTGTGTAAAAACCATGCCGGTATAGCATTTGATGCACCGATTCGGGCAGGAAACGAAATGAACTACCGATTCGGGCCAGAAACGAAACGAATGCACCCAATCCACTTTTTTGGACCAAATAGTGATGTTTTGGTTCGATTTTGTTAGTTTCGTTACTGTGTAAAAAACCATGCCGGTATAGCATTTGATGCACCGATTCGGGCCGGAAACGAAATGGACTACCGGTTCAGGCCAGAAACGAAACGAACGCACCCAATCCACTTTTTTGGACCCAATAGTGATGTTTTGGTTCGTTTTGGTCAGTTTCGCTACTATGCAAAAAACCATGTTGCATTGAATGCACCGATTCGGGCCGGAATCGAAACGAACTACCGATTCGGGCCAGAAACGAAACGAGCGCACCCAATCCAGTTTTTTGGTCCAAATAGTGATGTTCTGGTTCGTTTTGGTTAGTTTCGTTACTGTGTAAAAAACCATGCCAGTATAGCATTTGATGCACCGATTCTGGCCGGAAACGAAATGGACTACCGGTTCGGGCCACAAAGGAAACGAACACACCCAATCCACTTTTTTGGACCCAATAGGGATGTTTTGGTTTGTTTTGGTTAGTTTCGGTTCTGTGTAAAAAACCATGCTGGTATAGCATTTAATGCACCGATTCGTGCCGGAAACGAAAAGGACTACCGATTCGCGCCAGAAACGAAACGAACGCACCCAATCCACTTTTTTGGACCCAATAGTGTTGCTGTTGGTCGTTTTGGTCAGTTTCATTATTGTGCAAAAAACCATGCCGGTATAGCATTTAATGCACCGATTCGGGCAGGAAACGAAATGAACTACCGATTCGGGCCAGAAACGAAACGAACGCACCCAATCCACTTTTTTGGACCAAATAGTGATGTTTTGGTTCGATTTGGTTAGTTTTGTTACTGTGTAAAAAACCATGCCGGTATAGCATTTGATGCACCGATTCGGGCCGGAAACGAAATGGATTACCGGTTCAAGCCTGAAACGAAACGAACGCACCCAATCCACTTTTTTGGACCCAATAGTGATGTTTTGGTTCGTTTTGGTCAGTTTCAATACTGTGCAAAAAACCATGTTGCATTGAATGCACCGATTCGGGCCGGAACCGAAACGAACTACCGATTCGGGCCAGAAACGAAACGAGCGCACCCAATCCAGTTTTTTGGTCCAAATAGTGATGTTTTGGTTCGTTTTGGTTAGTTTCGTTACTGTGTAAAAAACCATGCCGGTATAGCATTTGATGCACCGATTCGGGCCGGAAACGAAATGGACTACCGGTTCAGGCCAGAAACGAAACGAACGCACCCAATCCACTTTTTTGGACCCAATAGTGATGTTTTGGTTCGTTTTGGTCAGTTTCGCTACTGTGCAAAAAACCATGTTGCAATGAATGCACCGATTCGGGCCGGAATCGAAACGAACTACCGATTCGGGCCAGAAACGAAACGAGCGCACCCAATCCAGTTTTTTGGTCTAAATAGTGATGTTCTGGTTCGTTTTGGTTAGTTTCGTTACTGTGTAAAAAACCATGCCGGTATAGCATTTGATGCACCGATTCGGGCCGGAAACGAAATCGACTACCGGTTCAGGCCAGAAACGAAACGAACGCACCCAATCCACTTTTTTGGACCCAATAGTGATGTTTTGGTTCGTTTTGGTCAGTTTCGCTACTATGCAAAAAACCATGTTGCATTGAATGCACCGATTCGGGCCGGAATCGAAACGAACTACCGATTCGGGCCAGAAACGAAACGAGTGCACCCAATCCAGTTTTTTGGTCCAAATAGTGATGTTTTGGTTCGTTTTGGTTAGTTTCGTTACTGTGTAAAAAACCATGCCGGTATAGCATTTGATGCACCGATTCGGGCCGGAAACGAAATGGACTACCGATTCGCGCAAAAAACGAAACGAATGCACCCAATCCACTTTTTTGGACCCAATAGTGTTGTTGTGGTTCGTTTTGGTCAGTTTCATTACTGTGCAACAAACCATGCCGGTATAGCATTTAATGCACCGATTCGGGCCGGAAACGAAATGGACTACCGATTCGCGCCAAAAACGAAACGAACGAACCCAATCCACTTTTTTGGACCCGATAGTGATGTTTTGGTTCGTTTTGGTCAGTTTCGCTACTGTGCAAAAAACCATGTTGCAATGAATGCACCGATTCGGGCCGGAACCGAAACGAACTACCGATTCGGGCCAGAAACGAAACGAGCGCACCCAATCCACTTTTTTGGACCCAATAGTGATGTTTTGGTTCGTTTTGGTCAGTTTCGCTACTGTGCAAAAAACCATGTTGCATTGAATGCACCGATTTGGGCCGGAATCGAAACGAACTACCGATTCGGACCAGAAACGAAACGAGCGCACCCAATCCAGTTTTTTGGTCCAAATAGTGATGTTTTGGTTCGTTTTGGTTAGTTTCGATACTGTGTAAAAACCATGCCGGTATAGCATTTAATGCACCGATTCGGGCAGGAAACGAAATGAACTACCGATTCGGGCCAGAAACGAAACGAATGCACCCAATCCACTTTTTTGGACCAAATAGTGATGTTTTGGTTCGATTTTGTTAGTTTCGTTACTGTGTAAAAAACCATGCCGGTATAGCATTTGATGCACCGATTCGGGCCGGAAACGAAATGGACTACCGGTTCAGGCCAGAAACGAAACGAACGCACCCAATCCACTTTTTTGGACCCAATAGTGATGTTTTGGTTCGTTTTGGTCAGTTTCGCTACTATGCAAAAAACCATGTTGCATTGAATGCACCGATTCGGGCCGGAATCGAAACGAACTACCGATTCGGGCCAGAAACGAAACGAGCGCACCCAATCCAGTTTTTTGGTCCAAATAGTGATGTTCTGGTTCGTTTTGGTTAGTTTCGTTACTGTGTAAAAAACCATGCCAGTATAGCATTTGATGCACCGATTCTGGCCGGAAACGAAATGGACTACCGGTTCGGGCCACAAAGGAAACGAACGCACCCAATCCACTTTTTTGGACCCAATAGGGATGTTTTGGTTTGTTTTGGTTAGTTTCGGTTCTGTGTAAAAAACCATGCTGCTATAGCATTTAATGCACCGATTCGTGCCGGAAACGAAAAGGACTACCGATTCGCGCCAGAAACGAAACGAACGCACCCAATCCACTTTTTTGGACCCAATAGTGTTGCTGTTGGTCGTTTTGGTCAGTTTCATTATTGTGCAAAAAACCATGCCGGTATAGCATTTAATGCACCGATTCGGGCAGGAAACGAAATGAACTACCGATTCGGGCCAGAAACGAAACGAACGCACCCAATCCACTTTTTTGGACCAAATAGTGATGTTTTGGTTCGATTTGGTTAGTTTTGTTACTGTGTAAAAAACCATGCCGGTATAGCATTTGATGCACCGATTCGGGCCGGAAACGAAATGGATTACCGGTTCAAGCCTGAAACGAAACGAACGCACCCAATCCACTTTTTTGGACCCAATAGTGATGTTTTGGTTCGTTTTGGTCAGTTTCAATACTGTGCAAAAAACCATGTTGCATTGAATGCACCGATTCGGGCCGGAACCGAAACGAACTACCGATTCGGGCCAGAAACGAAACGAGCGCACCCAATCCAGTTTTTTGGTCCAAATAGTGATGTTTTGGTTCGTTTTGGTTAGTTTCGTTACTGTGTAAAAAACCATGCCGGTATAGCATTTGATGCACCGATTCGGGCCGGAAACGAAATGGACTACCGGTTCAGGCCAGAAACGAAACGAACGCACCCAATCCACTTTTTTGGACCCAATAGTGATGTTTTGGTTCGTTTTGGTCAGTTTCGCTACTGTGCAAAAAACCATGTTGCAATGAATGCACCGATTCGGGCCGGAATCGAAACGAACTACCGATTCGGGCCAGAAACGAAACGAGCGCACCCAATCCAGTTTTTTGGTCTAAATAGTGATGTTCTGGTTCGTTTTGGTTAGTTTCGTTACTGTGTAAAAAACCATGCCGGTATAGCATTTGATGCACCGATTCGGGCCGGAAACGAAATCGACTACCGGTTCAGGCCAGAAACGAAACGAACGCACCCAATCCACTTTTTTGGACCCAATAGTGATGTTTTGGTTCGTTTTGGTTAGTTTCGCTACTATGCAAAAAACCATGTTGCATTGAATGCACCGATTCGGGCCGGAATCGAAACGAACTACCGATTCGGGCCAGAAACGAAACGAGCGCACCCAATCCAGTTTTTTGGTCCAAATAGTGATGTTCTGGTTCGTTTTGGTTAGTTTCGTTACTGTGTAAAAAACCATGCCGGTATAGCATTTGATGCACCGATTCGGGCCGGAAACGAAATGGACTACCGATTCGCGCAAAAAACGAAACGAATGCACCCATTCCACTTTTTTGGACCCAATAGTGTTGTTGTGGTTCGTTTTGGTCAGTTTCATTACTGTGCAACAAACCATGCCGGTATAGCATTTAATGCACCGATTCGGGCCGGAAACGAAATGGACTACCGATTCACGCCAAAAACGAAACGAACGAACCCAATCCACTTTTTTGGACCCGATAGTGATGTTTTGGTTCGTTTTGGTCAGTTTCGCTACTGTGCAAAAAACCATGTTGCAATGAATGCACCGATTCGGGCCGGAATCGAAACGAACTACCGATTCGGGCCAGAAACGAAACGAGTGCACCCAATCCAGTTTTTTGGTCCAAATAGTGATGTTTTGGTTCGTTTTGGTTAGTTTCGTTACTGTGTAAAAAACCATGCCGGTATAGCATTTGATGCACCGATTCGGGCCGGAAACGAAATGGACTACCGATTCGCGCAAAAAACGAAACGAATGCACCCAATCCACTTTTTTGGACCCAATAGTGTTGTTGTGGTTCGTTTTGGTCAGTTTCATTACTGTGCAACAAACCATGCCGGTATAGCATTTAATGCACCGATTCGGGCCGGAAACGAAATGGACTACCGATTCGCGCCAAAAACGAAACGAACGAACCCAATCCACTTTTTTGGACCCGATAGTGATGTTTTGGTTCGTTTTGGTCAGTTTCGCTACTGTGCAAAAAACCATGTTGCAATGAATGCACCGATTCGGGCCGGAACCGAAACGAACTACCGATTCGGGCCAGAAACGAAACGAGCGCACCCAATCCACTTTTTTGGACCCAATAGTGATGTTTTGGTTCGTTTTGGTCAGTTTCGCTACTGTGCAAAAAACCATGTTGCATTGAATGCACCGATTTGGGCCGGAATCGAAACGAACTACCGATTCGGACCAGATACGAAACGAGCGCACCCAATCCAGTTTTTTGGTCCAAATAGTGATGTTTTGGTTCGTTTTGGTTAGTTTCGATACTGTGTAAAAACCATGCCGGTATAGCATTTAATGCACCGATTCGGGCAGGAAACGAAATGAACTACCGATTCGGGCCAGAAACGAAACGAACGCACCTAATCCACTTTTTTGGACCAAATAGTGATGTTTTGGTTCGATTTGGTTAGTTTCGTTACTGTGTAAAAAACCATGCCGGTATAGCATTTGATGCACCGATTCGGGGCGGAAACGAAATGGACTACCGGTTCAGGCCAGAAACGAAACGAACGCACCCAATCCACTTTTTTGGACCCAATAGTGATGTTTTGGTTCGTTTTGGTCAGTTTCAATACTGTGCAAAAAACCATGTTGCATTGAATGCACCGATTCGGGCCGGAACCGAAACGAACTACCGATTCGGGCCAGAAACGAAACGAGCGCACCCAATCCAGTTTTTTGGTCCAAATAGTGATGTTTTGGTTCGTTTTGGTTAGTTTCGTTACTGTGTAAAAAACCATGCCGGTATAGCATTTGATGCACCGATTCGGGCCGGAAACGAAATGGACTACCGGTTCAGGCCAGAAACGAAACGAACGCACCCAATCCACTTTTTTGGACCCAATAGTGATGTTTTGGTTCGTTTTGGTCAGTTTCGCTACTGTGCAAAAAACCATGTTGCAATGAATGCACCGATTCGGGCCGGAATCGAAACGAACTACCGATTCAGGCCAGAAACGAAACGAGCGCACCCAATCCAGTTTTTTGGTCTAAATAGTGATGTTCTGGTTCGTTTTGGTTAGTTTCGTTACTGTGTAAAAAACCATGCCGGTATAGCATTTGATGCACCGATTCGGGCCGGAAACGAAATGGACTACCAGTTCAGGCCAGAAATGAAACGAACGCACCCAATCCACTTTTCTGGACCAAATAGGGATGTTTTGGTTCGTTTTGGTTAGTTTCGATACCGTGTAAAAACCATGCCGGTATAGCATTTAATGCATCGATTCGGGCCGGAAACGAAAAGGACTACCGATTCGCGCCTGAAACGAAATGAACGCACCCAATCCACTTTTTTGGACCCAATAGTGTTGTTGTTGGTCGTTTCGGTCAGTTTCATTACTGTGCAAAAAACCATGCCGGTATAGCATTTAATGCACCGATTCGGGCAGGAAACGAAATGAACTACCGATTCGGGCCAGAAACGAAACGAACGCACCCAATCCACTTTTTTGGACCAAATAGTGATGTTTTGGTTCGATTTTGTTAGTTTCGTTACTGTGTAAAAAACCATGCCGGTATAGCATTTGATGCACCGATTCGGGCCGGAAACGAAATGGACTACCGGTTCAGGCCAGAAACGAAACGAACGCACCCAATCCACTTTTTTGGACCCAATAGTGATGTTTTGGTTCGTTTTGGTCAGTTTCGCTACTATGCAAAAAACCATGTTGCATTGAATGCACCGATTCGGGCCGGAATCGAAACGAACTACCGATTCGGGCCAGAAACGAAACGAGTGCACCCAATCCAGTTTTTTGGTCCAAATAGTGATGTTTTGGTTCGTTTTGGTTAGTTTCGTTACTGTGTAAAAAACCATGCCGGTATAGCATTTGATGCACCGATTCGGGCCGGAAACGAAATGGACTACCGATTCGCGCAAAAAACGAAACGAATGCACCCATTCCACTTTTTTGGACCCAATAGTGTTGTTGTGGTTCGTTTTGGTCAGTTTCATTACTGTGCAACAAACCATGCCGGTATAGCATTTAATGCACCGATTCGGGCCGGAAACGAAATGGACTACCGATTCGCGCCAAAAACGAAACGAACGAACCCAATCCACTTTTTTGGACCCGATAGTGATGTTTTGGTTCGTTTTGGTCAGTTTCGCTACTGTGCAAAAAACCATGTTGCAATGAATGCACCGATTCGGGCCGGAATCGAAACGAACTTCCGATTCGGGCCAGAAACGAAACGAGTGCACCCAATCCAGTTTTTTGGTCCAAATAGTGATGTTTTGGTTCGTTTTGGTTAGTTTCGTTACTGTGTAAAAAACCATGCCGGTATAGCATTTGATGCACCGATTCGGGCCGGAAACGAAATGGACTACCGATTCGCGCAAAAAACGAAACGAATGCACCCAATCCACTTTTTTGGACCCAATAGTGTTGTTGTGGTTCGTTTTGGTCAGTTTCATTACTGTGCAACAAACCATGCCGGTATAGCATTTAATGCACCGATTCGGGCCGGAAACGAAATGGACTACCGATTCGCGCCAAAAACGAAACGAACGAACCCAATCCACTTTTTTGGACCCGATAGTGATGTTTTGGTTCGTTTTGGTCAGTTTCGCTACTGTGCAAAAAACCATGTTGCAATGAATGCACCGATTCGGGCCGGAACCGAAACGAACTACCGATTCGGGCCAGAAACGAAACGAGCGCACCCAATCCACTTTTTTGGACCCAATAGTGATGTTTTGGTTCGTTTTGGTCAGTTTCGCTACTGTGCAAAAAACCATGTTGCATTGAATGCACCGATTTGGGCCGGAATCGAAACGAACTACCGATTCGGACCAGAAACGAAACGAGCGCACCCAATCCAGTTTTTTGGTCCAAATAGTGATGTTTTGGTTCGTTTTGGTTAGTTTCGATACTGTGTAAAAACCATGCCTGTATAGCATTTAATGCACCGATTCGGGCAGGAAACGAAATGAACTACCGATTCGGGCCAGAAACGAAACGAATGCACCCAATCCACTTTTTTGGACCAAATAGTGATGTTTTGGTTCGATTTTGTTAGTTTCGTTACTGTGTAAAAAACCATGCCGGTATAGCATTTGATGCACCGATTCGGGCCGGAAACGAAATAGACTACCGGTTCAGGCCAGAAACGAAACGAACGCACCCAATCCACTTTTTTGGACCCAATAGTGATGTTTTGGTTCGTTTTGGTCAGTTTCGCTACTATGCAAAAAACCATGTTGCATTGAATGCACCGATTCGGGCCGGAATCGAAACGAACTACCGATTCGGGCCAGAAACGAAACGAGCGCACCCAATCCAGTTTTTTGGTCCAAATAGTGATGTTCTGGTTCGTTTTGGTTAGTTTCGTTACTGTGTAAAAAACCATGCCAGTATAGCATTTGATGCACCGATTCTGGCCGGAAACGAAATGGACTACCGGTTCGGGCCACAAAGGAAACGAACGCACCCAATCCACTTTTTTGGACCCAATAGGGATGTTTTGGTTTGTTTTGGTTAGTTTCGGTTCTGTGTAAAAAACCATGCTGGTATAGCATTTAATGCACCGATTCGTGCCGGAAACGAAAAGGACTACCGATTCGCGCCAGAAACGAAACGAACGCACCCAATCCACTTTTTTGGACCCAATAGTGTTGCTGTTGGTCGTTTTGGTCAGTTTCATTATTGTGCAAAAAACCATGCCGGTATAGCATTTAATGCACCGATTCGGGCAGGAAACGAAATGAACTACCGATTCGGGCCAGAAACGAAACGAACGCACCCAATCCACTTTTTTGGACCAAATAGTGATGTTTTGGTTCGATTTGGTTAGTTTTGTTACTGTGTAAAAAACCATGCCGGTATAGCATTTGATGCACCGATTCGGGCCGGAAACGAAATGGATTACCGGTTCAAGCCTGAAACGAAACGAACGCACCCAATCCACTTTTTTGGACCCAATAGTGATGTTTTGGTTCGTTTTGGTCAGTTTCAATACTGTGCAAAAAACCATGTTGCATTGAATGCACCGATTCGGGCCGGAACCGAAACGAACTACCGATTCGGGCCAGAAACGAAACGAGCGCACCCAATCCAGTTTTTTGGTCCAAATAGTGATGTTTTGGTTCGTTTTGGTTAGTTTCGTTACTGTGTAAAAAACCATGCCGGTATAGCATTTGATGCACCGATTCGGGCCGGAAACGAAATGGACTACCGATTCGCGCAAAAAACGAAACGAATGCACCCATTCCACTTTTTTGGACCCAATAGTGTTGTTGTGGTTCGTTTTGGTCAGTTTCATTACTGTGCAACAAACCATGCCGGTATAGCATTTAATGCACCGATTCGGGCCGGAAACGAAATGGACTACCGATTCGCGCCAAAAACGAAACGAACGAACCCAATCCACTTTTTTGGACCCGATAGTGATGTTTTGGTTCGTTTTGGTCAGTTTCGCTACTGTGCAAAAAACCATGTTGCAATGAATGCACCGATTCGGGCCGGAATCGAAACGAACTACCGATTCGGGCCAGAAACGAAACGAGTGCACCCAATCCAGTTTTTTGGTCCAAATAGTGATGTTTTGGTTCGTTTTGGTTAGTTTCGTTACTGTGTAAAAAACCATGCCGGTATAGCATTTGATGCACCGATTCGGGCCGGAAACGAAATGGACTACCGATTCGCGCAAAAAACGAAACGAATGCACCCAATCCACTTTTTTGGACCCAATAGTGTTGTTGTGGTTCGTTTTGGTCAGTTTCATTACTGTGCAACAAACCATGCCGGTATAGCATTTAATGCACCGATTCGGGCCGGAAACGAAATGGACTACCGATTCGCGCCAAAAACGAAACGAACGAACCCAATCCACTTTTTTGGACCCGATAGTGATGTTTTGGTTCGTTTTGGTCAGTTTCGCTACTGTGCAAAAAACCATGTTGCAATGAATGCACCGATTCGGGCCGGAACCGAAACGAACTACCGATTCGTGCCAGAAACGAAACGAGCGCACCCAATCCACTTTTTTGGACCCAATAGTGATGTTTTGGTTCGTTTTGGTCAGTTTCGCTACTGTGCAAAAAACCATGTTGCATTGAATGCACCGATTTGGGCCGGAATCGAAACGAACTACCGATTCGGACCAGAAACGAAACGAGCGCACCCAATCCAGTTTTTTGGTCCAAATAGTGATGTTTTGGTTCGTTTTGGTTAGTTTCGATACTGTGTAAAAACCATGCCGGTATAGCATTTAATGCACCGATTCGGGCAGGAAACGAAATGAACTACCGATTCGGGCCAGAAACGAAACGAACGCACCTAATCCACTTTTTTGGACCAAATAGTGATGTTTTGGTTCGATTTGGTTAGTTTCGTTACTGTGTAAAAAACCATGCCGGTATAGCATTTGATGCACCGATTCGGGGCGGAAACGAAATGGACTACCGGTTCAGGCCAGAAACGAAACGAACGCACCCAATCCACTTTTTTGGACCCAATAGTGATGTTTTGGTTCGTTTTGGTCAGTTTCAATACTGTGCAAAAAACCATGTTGCATTGAATGCACCGATTCGGGCCGGAACCGAAACGAACTACCGATTCGGGCCAGAAACGAAACGAGCGCACCCAATCCAGTTTTTTGGTCCAAATAGTGATGTTTTGGTTCGTTTTGGTTAGTTTCGTTACTGTGTAAAAAACCATGCCGGTATAGCATTTGATGCACCGATTCGGGCCGGAAACGAAATGGACTACCGGTTCAGGCCAGAAACGAAACGAACGCACCCAATCCACTTTTTTGGACCCAATAGTGATGTTTTGGTTCGTTTTGGTCAGTTTCGCTACTGTGCAAAAAACCATGTTGCAATGAATCCACCGATTCGGGCCGGAATCGAAACGAACTACCGATTCGGGCCAGAAACGAAACGAGCGCACCCAATCCAGTTTTTTGGTCTAAATAGTGATGTTCTGGTTCGTTTTGGTTAGTTTCGTTACTGTGTAAAAAACCATGCCGGTATAGCATTTGATGCACCGATTCGGGCCGGAAACGAAATGGACTACCAGTTCAGGCCAGAAACGAAACGAACGCACCCAATCCACTTTTCTGGACCAAATAGGGATGTTTTGGTTCGTTTTGGTTAGTTTCGATACCGTGTAAAAACCATGCCGGTATAGCATTTAATGCATCGATTCGGGCCGGAAACGAAAAGGACTACCGATTCGCGCCTGAAACGAAATGAACGCACCCAATCCACTTTTTTGGACCCAATAGTGTTGTTGTTGGTCGTTTCGGTCAGTTTCATTACTGTGCAAAAAACCATGCCGGTATAGCATTTAATGCACCGATTCGGGCAGGAAACGAAATGAACTACCGATTCGGGCCAGAAACGAAACGAACGCACCCAATCCACTTTTTTGGACCAAATAGTGATGTTTTGGTTCGATTTTGTTAGTTTCGTTACTGTGTAAAAAACCATGCCGGTATAGCATTTGATGCACCGATTCGGGCCGGAAACGAAATGGACTACCGGTTCAGGCCAGAAACGAAACGAACGCACCCAATCCACTTTTTTGGACCCAATAGTGATGTTTTGGTTCGTTTTGGTCAGTTTCGCTACTATGCAAAAAACCATGTTGCATTGAATGCACCGATTCGGGCCGGAATCGAAACGAACTACCGATTCGGGCCAGAAACGAAACGAGTGCACCCAATCCAGTTTTTTGGTCCAAATAGTGATGTTTTGGTTCGTTTTGGTTAGTTTCGTTACTGTGTAAAAAACCATGCCGGTATAGCATTTGATGCACCGATTCGGGCCGGAAACGAAATGGACTACCGATTCGCGCAAAAAACGAAACGAATGCACCCAATCCACTTTTTTGGACCCAATAGTGTTGTTGTGGTTCGTTTTGGTCAGTTTCATTACTGTGCAACAAACCATGCCGGTATAGCATTTAATGCACCGATTCGGGCCGGAAACGAAATGGACTACCGATTCGCGCCAAAAACGAAACGAACGAACCCAATCCACTTTTTTGGACCCGATAGTGATGTTTTGGTTCGTTTTGGTCAGTTTCGCTACTGTGCAAAAAACCATGTTGCAATGAATGCACCGATTCGGGCCGGAATCGAAACGAACTACCGATTCGGGCCAGAAACGAAACGAGTGCACCCAATCCAGTTTTTTGGTCCAAATAGTGATGTTTTGGTTCGTTTTGGTTAGTTTCGTTACTGTGTAAAAAACCATGCCGGTATAGCATTTGATGCACCGATTCGGGCCGGAAACGAAATGGACTACCGATTCGCGCAAAAAACGAAACGAATGCACCCAATCCACTTTTTTGGACCCAATAGTGTTGTTGTGGTTCGTTTTGGTCAGTTTCGTTACTGTGCAACAAACCATGCCGGTATAGCATTTAATGCACCGATTCGGGCCGGAAACGAAATGGACTACCGATTCGCGCCAAAAACGAAACGAACGAACCCAATCCACTTTTTTGGACCCGATAGTGATGTTTTGGTTCGTTTTGGTCAGTTTCGCTACTGTGCAAAAAACCATGTTGCAATGAATGCACCGATTCGGGCCGGAACCGAAACGAACTACCGATTCGGGCCAGAAACGAAACGAGCGCACCCAATCCACTTTTCTGGACCAAATAGGGATGTTTTGGTTCGTTTTGGTTAGTTTCGATACCGCGTAAAAACCATGCCGGTATAGCATTTAATGCATCGATTCGGGCCGGAAACGAAAAGGACTACCGATTCGCGCCTGAAACGAAACGAACGCACCCAATCCACTTTTTTGGACCCTATAGTGTTGTTGTTGGTCGTTTCGGTCAGTTTCATTACTGTGCAAAAAACCATGCCGGTATAGCATTTAATGCACCGATTCGGGCAGGAAACGAAATGAACTACCGATTCGGGCCAGAAACGAAACGAACGCACCCAATCCACTTTTTTGGACCAAATAGTGATGTTTTGGTTCGATTTTGTTAGTTTCGTTACTGTGTAAAAAAACCATGCCGGTATAGCATTTGATGCACCGATTCGGGCCGGAAACGAAATGGACTACCGGTTCAGGCCAGAAACGAAACGAACGAACCCAATCCACTTTTTTGGACCCGATAGTGATGTTTTTGTTCGTTTTGGTCAGTTTCGCTACTGTGCAAAAAACCATGTTGCAATGAAAGCACCGATTCGGGCCGGAACCGAAACGAACTACCGATTCGGGCCAGAAACGAAACGAGCGCACCCAATCCAGTTTTTTGGTCCAAATAGTGATGTTTTGGTTCGTTTTGGTTAGTTTCGTTACTGTGTAAAAAACCATGCCGGTATAGCATTTGATGCACCGATTCGGGCAGGAAACGAAATGAACTACCGATTCGGGCCAGAAACGAAACGAATGCACCCAATCCACTTTTTTGGACCAAATAGTGATGTTTTGGTTCGATTTTGTTAGTTTCGTTACTGTGTAAAAAACCATGCCGGTATAGCATTTGATGCACCGATTCGGGCCGGAAACGAAATGGACTACCGGTTCAGGCCAGAAACGAAACGAACGCACCCAATCCACTTTTTTGGACCCAATAGTGATGTTTTGGTTCGTTTTGGTCAGTTTCGCTACTATGCAAAAAACCATGTTGCATTGAATGCACCGATTCGGGCCGGAATCGAAACGAACTACCGATTCGGGCCAGAAACGAAACGAGCGCACCCAATCCAGTTTTTTGGTCCAAATAGTGATGTTCTGGTTCGTTTTGGTTAGTTTCGTTACTGTGTAAAAAACCATGCCAGTATAGCATTTGATGCACCGATTCTGGCCGGAAACGAAATGGACTACCGGTTCGGGCCACAAAGGAAACGAACGCACCCAATCCACTTTTTTGGACCCAATAGGGATGTTTTGGTTTGTTTTGGTTAGTTTCGGTTCTGTGTAAAAAACCATGCTGGTATAGCATTTAATGCACCGATTCGTGCCGGAAACAAAAACGACTACCGATTCGCGCCAGAAACGAAACGAACGCACCCAATCCACTTTTTTGGACCCAATAGTGATGTTTTGGTTCGATTTTGTTAGTTTCGGTACTGTGTAAAAAACCATGCCGGTATAGCATTTGATGCACCGATTCGGGGCGGAAACGAAATGGACTACCGGTTCAGGCCAGAAACGAAACGAACGCACCCAATCCACTTTTTTGGACCCAATAGTGATGTTTTGGTTCGTTTTGGTCAGTTTCAATACTGTGCAAAAAACCATGTTGCATTGAATGCACCGATTCGGGCCGGAACCGAAACGAACTACCGATTCGGGCCAGAAACGAAACGAGCGCACCCAATCCAGTTTTTTGGTCCAAATAGTGATGTTTTGGTTCGTTTTGGTTAGTTTCGTTACTGTGTAAAAAACCATGCCGGTATAGCATTTGATGCACCGATTCGGGCCGGAAACGAAATGGACTACCGGTTCAGGCCAGAAACGAAACGAACGCACCCAATCCACTTTTTTGGACCCAATAGTGATGTTTTGGTTCGTTTTGGTCAGTTTCGCTACTGTGCAAAAAACCATGTTGCAATGAATCCACCGATTCGGGCCGGAATCGAAACGAACTACCGATTCGGGCCAGAAACGAAACGAGCGCACCCAATCCAGTTTTTTGGTCTAAATAGTGATGTTCTGGTTCGTTTTGGTTAGTTTCGTTACTGTGTAAAAAACCATGCCGGTATAGCATTTGATGCACCGATTCGGGCCGGAAACGAAATGGACTACCAGTTCAGGCCAGAAACGAAACGAACGCACCCAATCCACTTTTCTGGACCAAATAGGGATGTTTTGGTTCGTTTTGGTTAGTTTCGATACCGTGTAAAAACCATGCCGGTATAGCATTTAATGCATCGATTCGGGCCGGAAACGAAAAGGACTACCGATTCGCGCCTGAAACGAAATGAACGCACCCAATCCACTTTTTTGGACCCAATAGTGTTGTTGTTGGTCGTTTCGGTCAGTTTCATTACTGTGCAAAAAACCATGCCGGTATAGCATTTAATGCACCGATTCGGGCAGGAAACGAAATGAACTACCGATTCGGGCCAGAAACGAAACGAACGCACCCAATCCACTTTTTTGGACCAAATAGTGATGTTTTGGTTCGATTTTGTTAGTTTCGTTACTGTGTAAAAAACCATGCCGGTATAGCATTTGATGCACCGATTCGGGCCGGAAACGAAATGGACTACCGGTTCAGGCCAGAAACGAAACGAACGCACCCAATCCACTTTTTTGGACCCAATAGTGATGTTTTGGTTCGTTTTGGTCAGTTTCGCTACTATGCAAAAAACCATGTTGCATTGAATGCACCGATTCGGGCCGGAATCGAAACGAACTACCGATTCGGGCCAGAAACGAAACGAGTGCACCCAATCCAGTTTTTTGGTCCAAATAGTGATGTTTTGGTTCGTTTTGGTTAGTTTCGTTACTGTGTAAAAAACCATGCCGGTATAGCATTTGATGCACCGATTCGGGCCGGAAACGAAATGGACTACCGATTCGCGCAAAAAACGAAACGAATGCACCCAATCCACTTTTTTGGACCCAATAGTGTTGTTGTGGTTCGTTTTGGTCAGTTTCATTACTGTGCAACAAACCATGCCGGTATAGCATTTAATGCACCGATTCGGGCCGGAAACGAAATGGACTACCGATTCGCGCCAAAAACGAAACGAACGAACCCAATCCACTTTTTTGGACCCGATAGTGATGTTTTGGTTCGTTTTGGTCAGTTTCGCTACTGTGCAAAAAACCATGTTGCAATGAATGCACCGATTCGGGCCGGAATCGAAACGAACTACCGATTCGGGCCAGAAACGAAACGAGTGCACCCAATCCAGTTTTTTGGTCCAAATAGTGATGTTTTGGTTCGTTTTGGTTAGTTTCGTTACTGTGTAAAAAACCATGCCGGTATAGCATTTGATGCACCGATTCGGGCCGGAAACGAAATGGACTACCGATTCGCGCAAAAAACGAAACGAATGCACCCAATCCACTTTTTTGGACCCAATAGTGTTGTTGTGGTTCGTTTTGGTCAGTTTCATTACTGTGCAACAAACCATGCCGGTATAGCATTTAATGCACCGATTCGGGCCGGAAACGAAATGGACTACCGATTCGCGCCAAAAACGAAACGAACGAACCCAATCCACTTTTTTGGACCCGATAGTGATGTTTTGGTTCGTTTTGGTCAGTTTCGCTACTGTGCAAAAAACCATGTTGCAATGAATGCACCGATTCGGGCCGGAACCGAAACGAACTACCGATTCGGGCCAGAAACGAAACGAGCGCACCCAATCCACTTTTTTGGACCCAATAGTGATGTTTTGGTTCGTTTTGGTCAGTTTCGCTACTGTGCAAAAAACCATGTTGCATTGAATGCACCGATTTGGGCCGGAATCGAAACGAACTACCGATTCGGACCAGAAACGAAACGAGCGCACCCAATCCAGTTTTTTGGTCCAAATAGTGATGTTTTGGTTCGTTTTGGTTAGTTTCGATACTGTGTAAAAACCATGCCGGTATAGCATTTAATGCACCGATTCGGGCAGGAAACGAAATGAACTACCGATTCGGGCCAGAAACGAAACGAATGCACCCAATCCACTTTTTTGGAGCAAATAGTGATGTTTTGGTTCGATTTTGTTAGTTTCGTTACTGTGTAAAAAACCATGCCGGTATAGCATTTGATGCACCGATTCGGGCCGGAAACGAAATGGACTACCGGTTCAGGCCAGAAACGAAACGAACGCACCCAATCCACTTTTTTGGACCCAATAGTGATGTTTTGGTTCGTTTTGGTCAGTTTCGCTACTATGCAAAAAACCATGTTGCATTGAATGCACCGATTCGGGCCGGAATCGAAACGAACTACCGATTCGGGCCAGAAACGAAACGAGCGCACCCAATCCAGTTTTTTGGTCCAAATAGTGATGTTCTGGTTCGTTTTGGTTAGTTTCGTTACTGTGTAAAAAACCATGCCAGTATAGCATTTGATGCACCGATTCTGGCCGGAAACGAAATGGACTACCGGTTCGGGCCACAAAGGAAACGAACGCACCCAATCCACTTTTTTGGACCCAATAGGGATGTTTTGGTTTGTTTTGGTTAGTTTCGGTTCTGTGTAAAAAACCATGCTGGTATAGCATTTAATGCACCGATTCGTGCCGGAAACGAAAAGGACTACCGATTCGCGCCAGAAACGAAACGAACGCACCCAATCCACTTTTTTGGACCCAATAGTGTTGCTGTTGGTCGTTTTGGTCAGTTTCATTATTGTGCAAAAAACCATGCCGGTATAGCATTTAATGCACCGATTCGGGCAGGAAACGAAATGAACTACCGATTCGGGCCAGAAACGAAACGAACGCACCCAATCCACTTTTTTGGACCAAATAGTGATGTTTTGGTTCGATTTGGTTAGTTTTGTTACTGTGTAAAAAACCATGCCGGTATAGCATTTGATGCACCGATTCGGGCCGGAAACGAAATGGATTACCGGTTCAAGCCTGAAACGAAACGAACGCACCCAATCCACTTTTTTGGACCCAATAGTGATGTTTTGGTTCGTTTTGGTCAGTTTCAATACTGTGCAAAAAACCATGTTGCATTGAATGCACCGATTCGGGCCGGAACCGAAACGAACTACCGATTCGGGCCAGAAACGAAACGAGCGCACCCAATCCAGTTTTTTGGTCCAAATAGTGATGTTTTGGTTCGTTTTGGTTAGTTTCGTTACTGTGTAAAAAACCATGCCGGTATAGCATTTGATGCACCGATTCGGGCCGGAAACGAAATGGACTACCGATTCGCGCAAAAAACGAAACGAATGCACCCAATCCACTTTTTTGGACCCAATAGTGTTATTGTGGTTCGTTTTGGTCAGTTTCATTACTGTGCAACAAACCATGCCGGTATAGCATTTAATGCACCGATTCGGGCCGGAAACGAAATGGACTACCGATTCGCGCCAAAAACGAAACGAACGAACCCAATCCACTTTTTTGGACCCGATAGTGATGTTTTGGTTCGTTTTGGTCAGTTTCGCTACTGTGCAAAAAACCATGTTGCAATGAATGCACCGATTCGGGCCGGAACCGAAACGAACTACCGATTCGGGCCAGAAACGAAACGAGCGCACCCAATCCACTTTTTTGGACCCAATAGTGATGTTTTGGTTCGTTTTGGTCAGTTTCGCTACTGTGCAAAAAACCATGTTGCATTGAATGCACCGATTTGGGCCGGAATCGAAACGAACTACCGATTCGGACCAGAAACGAAACGAGCGCACCCAATCCAGTTTTTTGGTCCAAATAGTGATGTTTTGGTTCGTTTTGGTTAGTTTTGATACTGTGTAAAAACCATGCCGGTATAGCATTTAATGCACCGATTCGGGCAGGAAACGAAATGAACTACCGATTCGGGCCAGAAACGAAACGAATGCACCCAATCCACTTTTTTGGACCAAATAGTGATGTTTTGGTTCGATTTTGTTAGTTTCGTTACTGTGTAAAAAACCATGCCGGTATAGCATTTGATGCACCGATTCGGGCCGGAAACGAAATGGACTACCGGTTCAGGCCAGAAACGAAACGAACGCACCCAATCCACTTTTTTGGACCCAATAGTGATGTTTTGGTTCGTTTTGGTCAGTTTCGCTACTATGCAAAAAACCATGTTGCATTGAATGCACCGATTCGGGCCGGAATCGAAACGAACTACCGATTCGGGCCAGAAACGAAACGAGCGCACCCAATCCAGTTTTTTGGTCCAAATAGTGATGTTCTGGTTCGTTTTGGTTAGTTTCGTTACTGTGTAAAAAACCATGCCAGTATAGCATTTGATGCACCGATTCTGGCCGGAAACGAAATGGACTACCGGTTCGGGCCACAAAGGAAACGAACGCACCCAATCCACTTTTTTGGACCCAATAGGGATGTTTTGGTTTGTTTTGGTTAGTTTCGGTTCTGTGTAAAAAACCATGCTGGTATAGCATTTAATGCACCGATTCGTGCCGGAAACGAAAAGGACTACCGATTCGCGCCAGAAACGAAACGAACGAACCCAATCCACTTTTTTGGACCCGATAGTGATGTTTTGGTTCGTTTTGGTCAGTTTCGCTACTGTGCAAAAAACCATGCCGGTATAGCATTTAATGCACCGATTCGGGCAGGAAACGAAATGAACTACCGATTCGGGCCAGAAACGAAACGAACGCACCCAATCCACTTTTTTGGACCAAATAGTGATGTTTTGGTTCGATTTGGTTAGTTTTGTTACTGTGTAAAAAACCATGCCGGTATAGCATTTGATGCACCGATTCGGGCCGGAAACGAAATGGATTACCGGTTCAAGCCTGAAACGAAACGAACGCACCCAATCCACTTTTTTGGACCCAATAGTGATGTTTTGGTTCGTTTTGGTCAGTTTCAATACTGTGCAAAAAACCATGTTGCATTGAATGCACCGATTCGGGCCGGAACCGAAACGAACTACCGATTCGGGCCAGAAACGAAACGAGCGCACCCAATCCAGTTTTTTGGTCCAAATAGTGATGTTTTGGTTCGTTTTGGTTAGTTTCGTTACTGTGTAAAAAACCATGCCGGTATAGCATTTGATGCACCGATTCGGGCCGGAAACGAAATGGACTACCGATTCGCGCAAAAAACGAAACGAATGCACCCAATCCACTTTTTTGGACCCAATAGTGTTATTGTGGTTCGTTTTGGTCAGTTTCATTACTGTGCAACAAACCATGCCGGTATAGCATTTAATGCACCGATTCGGGCCGGAAACGAAATGGACTACCGATTCGCGCCAAAAACGAAACGAACGAACCCAATCCACTTTTTTGGACCCGATAGTGATGTTTTGGTTCGTTTTGGTCAGTTTCGCTACTGTGCAAAAAACCATGTTGCAATGAATGCACCGATTCGGGCCGGAACCGAAACGAACTACCGATTCGGGCCAGAAACGAAACGAGCGCACCCAATCCACTTTTTTGGACCCAATAGTGATGTTTTGGTTCGTTTTGGTCAGTTTCGCTACTGTGCAAAAAACCATGTTGCATTGAATGCACCGATTTGGGCCGGAATCGAAACGAACTACCGATTCGGACCAGAAACGAAACGAGCGCACCCAATCCAGTTTTTTGGTCCAAATAGTGATGTTTTGGTTCGTTTTGGTTAGTTTCGATACTGTGTAAAAACCATGCCGGTATAGCATTTAATGCACCGATTCGGGCAGGAAATGAAATGAACTACCGATTCGGGCCAGAAACGAAACGAATGCACCCAATCCACTTTTTTGGACCAAATAGTGATGTTTTGGTTCGATTTTGTTAGTTTCGTTACTGTGTAAAAAACCATGCCGGTATAGCATTTGATGCACCGATTCGGGCCGGAAACGAAATGGACTACCGGTTCAGGCCAGAAACGAAACGAACGCACCCAATCCACTTTTTTGGACCCAATAGTGATGTTTTGGTTCGTTTTGGTCAGTTTCGCTACTATGCAAAAAACCATGTTGCATTGAATGCACCGATTCGGGCCGGAATCGAAACGAACTACCGATTCGGGCCAGAAACGAAACGAGCGCACCCAATCCAGTTTTTTGGTCCAAATAGTGATGTTCTGCTTCGTTTTGGTTAGTTTCGTTACTGTGTAAAAAACCATGCCAGTATAGCATTTGATGCACCGATTCTGGCCGGAAACGAAATGGACTACCGGTTCGGGCCACAAAGGAAACGAACGCACCCAATCCACTTTTTTGGACCCAATAGGGATGTTTTGGTTTGTTTTGGTTAGTTTCGGTTCTGTGTAAAAAACCATGCTGGTATAGCATTTAATGCACCGATTCGTGCCGGAAACGAAAAGGACTACCGATTCGCGCCAAAAACGAAACGAACGAACCCAATCCACTTTTTTGGACCCGATAGTGATGTTTTGGTTCGTTTTGGTCAGTTTCGCTACTGTGCAAAAAACCATGTTGCAATGAATGCACCGATTCGGGCCGGAATCGAAACGAACTACCGATTCGGGCCAGAAACGAAACGAGTGCACCCAATCCAGTTTTTTGGTCCAAATAGTGATGTTTTGGTTCGTTTTGGTTAGTTTCGTTACTGTGTAAAAAACCATGCCGGTATAGCATTTGATGCACCGATTCGGGCCGGAAACGAAATGGACTACCGATTCGCGCAAAAAACGAAACGAATGCACCCAATCCACTTTTTTGGACCCAATAGTGTTGTTGTGGTTCGTTTTGGTCAGTTTCATTACTGTGCAACAAACCATGCCGGTATAGCATTTAATGCACCGATTCGGGCCGGAAACGAAATGGACTACCGATTCGCGCCAAAAACGAAACGAACGAACCCAATCCACTTTTTTGGACCCGATAGTGATGTTTTGGTTCGTTTTGGTCAGTTTCGCTACTGTGCAAAAAACCATGTTGCAATGAATGCACCGATTCGGGCCGGAACCGAAACGAACTACCGATTCGGGCCAGAAACGAAACGAGCGCACCCAATCCACTTTTTTGGACCCAATAGTGATGTTTTGGTTCGTTTTGGTCAGTTTCGCTACTGTGCAAAAAACCATGTTGCATTGAATGCACCGATTTGGGCCGGAATCGAAACGAACTACCGATTCGGACCAGAAACGAAACGAGCGCACCCAATCCAGTTTTTTGGTCCAAATAGTGATGTTTTGGTTCGTTTTGGTTAGTTTCGTTACTGTGTAAAAAGCCATGCCGGTATAGCATTTGATGCACCGATTCGGGCCGGAAACGAAATGGACTACCAGTTCAGGCCAGAAACGAAACGAACGCACCCAATCCACTTTTCTGGACCAAATAGGGATGTTTTGGTTCGTTTTGGTTAGTTTCGATACCGTGTAAAAACCATGCCGGTATAGCATTTAATGCATCGATTCGGGCCGGAAACGAAAAGGACTACCGATTCGCGCCTGAAACGAAATGAACGCACCCAATCCACTTTTTTGGACCCAATAGTGTTGTTGTTGGTCGTTTCGGTCAGTTTCATTACTGTGCAAAAAACCATGCCGGTATAGCATTTAATGCACCGATTCGGGCAGGAAACGAAATGAACTACCGATTCGGGACAGAAACGAAACAAACGCACCCAATCCACTTTTTTGGACCAAATAGTGATGTTTTGGTTCGATTTTGTTAGTTTCGTTACTGTGTAAAAAACCATGCCGGTATAGCATGTGATGCACCGATTCGGGCCGGAAACGAAATGGACTACCGGTTCAGGCCAGAAACGAAACGAACGCACCCAATCCACTTTTTTGGACCCAATAGTGATGTTTTGGTTCGTTTTGGTCAGTTTCGCTACTATGCAAAAAACCATGTTGCATTGAATGCACCGATTCGGGCCGGAATCGAAACGAACTACCGATTCGGGCCAGAAACGAAACGAGTGCACCCAATCCAGTTTTTTGGTCCAAATAGTGATGTTTTGGTTCGTTTTGGTTAGTTTCGTTACTGTGTAAAAAACCATGCCGGTATAGCATTTGATGCACCGATTCGGGCCGGAAACGAAATGGACTACCAATTCGCGCAAAAAACGAAACGAATGCACCCAATCCACTTTTTTGGACCCAATAGTGTTGTTGTGGTTCGTTTTGGTCAGTTTCATTACTGTGCAACAAACCATGCCGGTATAGCATTTGATGCACCGATTCGGGCCGGAAACGAAATGGACTACCGGTTCAGGCCAGAAACGAAACGAACGCACCCAATCCACTTTTTTGGACCCAATAGTGATGTTTTGGTTCGTTTTGGTCAGTTTCGCTACTATGCAAAAAACCATGTTGCATTGAATGCACCGATTCGGGCCGGAATCGAAACGAACTACCGATTCGGGCCAGAAACGAAACGAGCGCACCCAATCCAGTTTTTTGGTCCAAATAGTGATGTTCTGCTTCGTTTTGGTTAGTTTCGTTACTGTGTAAAAAACCATGCCAGTATAGCATTTGATGCACTGATTCTGGCCGGAAACGAAATGGACTACCGGTTCGGGCCACAAAGGAAACGAACGCACCCAATCCACTTTTTTGGACCCAATAGGGATGTTTTGGTTTGTTTTGGTTAGTTTCGGTTCTGTGTAAAAAACCATGCTGGTATAGCATTTAATGCACCGATTCGTGCCGGAAACGAAAAGGACTACCGATTCGCGCCAAAAACGAAACGAACGAACCCAATCCACTTTTTTGGACCCGATAGTGATGTTTTGGTTCGTTTTGGTCAGTTTCGCTACTGTGCAAAAAACCATGTTGCAATGAATGCACCGATTCGGGCCGGAATCGAAACGAACTACCGATTCGGGCCAGAAACGAAACGAGTGCACCCAATCCAGTTTTTTGGTCCAAATAGTGATGTTTTGGTTCGTTTTGGTTAGTTTCGTTACTGTGTAAAAAACCATGCCGGTATAGCATTTGATGCACCGATTCGGGCCGGAAACGAAATGGACTACCGATTCGCGCAAAAAACGAAACGAATGCACCCAATCCACTTTTTTGGACCCAATAGTGTTGTTGTGGTTCGTTTTGGTCAGTTTCATTACTGTGCAACAAACCATGCCGGTATAGCATTTAATGCACCGATTCGGGCCGGAAACGAAATGGACTACCGATTCGCGCCAAAAACGAAACGAACGAACCCAATCCACTTTTTTGGACCCGATAGTGATGTTTTGGTTCGTTTTGGTCAGTTTCGCTACTGTGCAAAAAACCATGTTGCAATGAATGCACCGATTCGGGCCGGAACCGAAACGAACTACCGATTCGGGCCAGAAACGAAACGAGCGCACCCAATCCACTTTTTTGGACCCAATAGTGATGTTTTGGTTCGTTTTGGTCAGTTTCGCTACTGTGCAAAAAACCATGTTGCATTGAATGCACCGATTTGGGCCGGAATCGAAACGAACTACCGATTCGGACCAGAAACGAAACGAGCGCACCCAATCCAGTTTTTTGGTCCAAATAGTGATGTTTTGGTTCGTTTTGGTTAGTTTCGTTACTGTGTAAAAAACCATGCCGGTATAGCATTTGATGCACCGATTCGGGCCGGAAACGAAATGGACTACCAGTTCAGGCCAGAAACGAAACGAACGCACCCAATCCACTTTTCTGGACCAAATAGGGATGTTTTGGTTCGTTTTGGTTAGTTTCGATACCGTGTAAAAACCATGCCGGTATAGCATTTAATGCATCGATTCGGGCCGGAAACGAAAAGGACTACCGATTCGCGCCTGAAACGAAATGAACGCACCCAATCCACTTTTTTGGACGCAATAGTGTTGTTGTTGGTCGTTTCGGTCAGTTTCATTACTGTGCAAAAAACCATGCCGGTATAGCATTTAATGCACCGATTCGGGCAGGAAACGAAATGAACTACCGATTCGGGACAGAAACGAAACAAACGCTCCCAATCCACTTTTTTGGACCAAATAGTGATGTTTTGGTTCGATTTTGTTAGTTTCGTTACTGTGTAAAAAACCATGCCGGTATAGCATGTGATGCACCGATTCGGGCCGGAAACGAAATGGACTACCGGTTCAGGCCAGAAACGAAACGAACGCACCCAATCCACTTTTTTGGACCCAATAGTGATGTTTTGGTTCGTTTTGGTCAGTTTCGCTACTATGCAAAAAACCATGTTGCATTGAATGCACCGATTCGGGCCGGAATCGAAACGAACTACCGATTCGGGCCAGAAACGAAACGAGTGCACCCAATCCAGTTTTTTGGTCCAAATAGTGATGTTTTGGTTCGTTTTGGTTAGTTTCGTTACTGTGTAAAAAACCATGCCGGTATAGCATTTGATGCACCGATTCGGGCCGGAAACGAAATGGACTACCAATTCGCGCAAAAAACGAAACGAATGCACCCAATCCACTTTTTTGGACCCAATAGTGTTGTTGTGGTTCGTTTTGGTCAGTTTCATTACTGTGCAACAAACCATGCCGGTATAGCATTTGATGCACCGATTCGGGCCGGAAACGAAATGGACTACCGGTTCAGGCCAGAAACGAAACGAACGCACCCAATCCACTTTTTTGGACCCAATAGTGATGTTTTGGTTCGTTTTGGTCAGTTTCGCTACTATGCAAAAAACCATGTTGCATTGAATGCACCGATTCGGGCCGGAATCGAAACGAACTACCGATTCGGGCCAGAAACGAAACGAGCGCACCCAATCCAGTTTTTTGGTCCAAATAGTGATGTTCTGCTTCGTTTTGGTTAGTTTCGTTACTGTGTAAAAAACCATGCCAGTATAGCATTTGATGCACCGATTCTGGCCGGAAACGAAATGGACTACCGGTTCGGGCCACAAAGGAAACGAACGCACCCAATCCACTTTTTTGGACCCAATAGGGATGTTTTGGTTTGTTTTGGTTAGTTTCGGTTCTGTGTAAAAAACCATGCTGGTATAGCATTTAATGCACCGATTCGTGCCGGAAACGAAAAGGACTACCGATTCGCGCCAAAAACGAAACGAACGAACCCAATCCACTTTTTTGGACCCGATAGTGATGTTTTGGTTCGTTTTGGTCAGTTTCGCTACTGTGCAAAAAACCATGTTGCAATGAATGCACCGATTCGGGCCGGAATCGAAACGAACTACCGATTCGGGCCAGAAACGAAACGAGTGCACCCAATCCAGTTTTTTGGTCCAAATAGTGATGTTTTGGTTCGTTTTGGTTAGTTTCGTTACTGTGTAAAAAACCATGCCGGTATAGCATTTGATGCACCGATTCGGGCCGGAAACGAAATGGACTACCGATTCGCGCAAAAAACGAAACGAATGCACCCAATCCACTTTTTTGGACCCAATAGTGTTGTTGTGGTTCGTTTTGGTCAGTTTCATTACTGTGCAACAAACCATGCCGGTATAGCATTTAATGCACCGATTCGGGCCGGAAACGAAATGGACTACCGATTCGCGCCAAAAACGAAACGAACGAACCCAATCCACTTTTTTGGACCCGATAGTGATGTTTTGGTTCGTTTTGGTCAGTTTCGCTACTGTGCAAAAAACCATGTTGCAATGAATGCACCGATTCGGGCCGGAACCGAAACGAACTACCGATTCGGGCCAGAAACGAAACGAGCGCACCCAATCCACTTTTTTGGACCCAATAGTGATGTTTTGGTTCGTTTTGGTCAGTTTCGCTACTGTGCAAAAAACCATGTTGCATTGAATGCACCGATTTGGACCGGAATCGAAACGAACTACCGATTCGGACCAGAAACGAAACGAGCGCACCCAATCCAGTTTTTTGGTCCAAATAGTGATGTTTTGGTTCGTTTTGGTTAGTTTCGTTACTGTGTAAAAAACCATGCCGGTATAGCATTTGATGCACCGATTCGGGCCGGAAACGAAATGGACTACCAGTTCAGGCCAGAAACGAAACGAACGCACCCAATCCACTTTTCTGGACCAAATAGGGATGTTTTGGTTCGTTTTGGTTAGTTTCGATACCGTGTAAAAACCGTGCCGGTATAGCATTTAATGCATCGATTCGGGCCGGAAACGAAAAGGACTACCGATTCGCGCCTGAAACGAAATGAACGCACCCAATCCACTTTTTTGGACCCAATAGTGTTGTTGTTGGTCGTTTCGGTCAGTTTCATTACTGTGCAAAAAACCATGCCGGTATAGCATTTAATGCACCGATTCGGGCAGGAAACGAAATGAACTACCGATTCGGGACAGAAACGAAACAAACGCACCCAATCCACTTTTTTGGACCAAATAGTGATGTTTTGGTTCGATTTTGTTAGTTTCGTTACTGTGTAAAAAACCATGCCGGTATAGCATGTGATGCACCGATTCGGGCCGGAAACGAAATGGACTACCGGTTCAGGCCAGAAACGAAACGAACGCACCCAATCCACTTTTTTGGACCCAATAGTGATGTTTTGGTTCGTTTTGGTCAGTTTCGCTACTATGCAAAAAACCATGTTGCATTGAATGCACCGATTCGGGCCGGAATCGAAACGAACTACCGATTCGGGCCAGAAACGAAACGAGTGCACCCAATCCAGTTTTTTGGTCCAAATAGTGATGTTTTGGTTCGTTTTGGTTAGTTTCGTTACTGTGTAAAAAACCATGCCGGTATAGCATTTGATGCACCGATTCGGGCCGGAAACGAAATGGACTACCAATTCGCGCAAAAAACGAAACGAATGCACCCAATCCACTTTTTTGGACCCAATAGTGTTGTTGTGGTTCGTTTTGGTCAGTTTCATTACTGTGCAACAAACCATGCCGGTATAGCATTTGATGCACCGATTCGGGCCGGAAACGAAATGGACTACCGGTTCAGGCCAGAAACGAAACGAACGCACCCAATCCACTTTTTTGGACCCAATAGTGATGTTTTGGTTCGTTTTGGTCAGTTTCGCTACTATGCAAAAAACCATGTTGCATTGAATGCACCGATTCGGGCCGGAATCGAAACGAACTACCGATTCGGGCCAGAAACGAAACGAGCGCACCCAATCCAGTTTTTTGGTCCAAATAGTGATGTTCTGCTTCGTTTTGGTTAGTTTCGTTACTGTGTAAAAAACCATGCCAGTATAGCATTTGATGCACCGATTCTGGCCGGAAACGAAATGGACTACCGGTTCGGGCCACAAAGGAAACGAACGCACCCAATCCACTTTTTTGGACCCAATAGGGATGTTTTGGTTTGTTTTGGTTAGTTTCGGTTCTGTGTAAAAAACCATGCTGGTATAGCATTTAATGCACCGATTCGTGCCGGAAACGAAAAGGACTACCGATTCGCGCCAAAAACGAAACGAACGAACCCAATCCACTTTTTTGGACCCGATAGTGATGTTTTGGTTCGTTTTGGTCAGTTTCGCTACTGTGCAAAAAACCATGTTGCAATGAATGCACCGATTCGGGCCGGAATCGAAACGAACTACCGATTCGGGCCAGAAACGAAACGAGTGCACCCAATCCAGTTTTTTGGTCCAAATAGTGATGTTTTGGTTCGTTTTGGTTAGTTTCGTTACTGTGTAAAAAACCATGCCGGTATAGCATTTGATGCACCGATTCGGGCCGGAAACGAAATGGACTACCGATTCGCGCAAAAAACGAAACGAATGCACCCAATCCACTTTTTTGGACCCAATAGTGTTGTTGTGGTTCGTTTTGGTCAGTTTCATTACTGTGCAACAAACCATGCCGGTATAGCATTTAATGCACCGATTCGGGCCGGAAACGAAATGGACTACCGATTCGCGCCAAAAACGAAACGAACGAACCCAATCCACTTTTTTGGACCCGATAGTGATGTTTTGGTTCGTTTTGGTCAGTTTCGCTACTGTGCAAAAAACCATGTTGCAATGAATGCACCGATTCGGGCCGGAACCGAAACGAACTACCGATTCGGGCCAGAAACGAAACGAGCGCACCCAATCCACTTTTTTGGACCCAATAGTGATGTTTTGGTTCGTTTTGGTCAGTTTCGCTACTGTGCAAAAAACCATGTTGCATTGAATGCACCGATTTGGACCGGAATCGAAACGAACTACCGATTCGGACCAGAAACGAAACGAGCGCACCCAATCCAGTTTTTTGGTCCAAATAGTGATGTTTTGGTTCGTTTTGGTTAGTTTCGTTACTGTGTAAAAAACCATGCCGGTATAGCATTTGATGCACCGATTCGGGCCGGAAACGAAATGGACTACCAGTTCAGGCCAGAAACGAAACGAACGCACCCAATCCACTTTTCTGGACCAAATAGGGATGTTTTGGTTCGTTTTGGTTAGTTTCGATACCGTGTAAAAACCATGCCGGTATAGCATTTAATGCATCGATTCGGGCCGGAAACGAAAAGGACTACCGATTCGCGCCTGAAACGAAATGAACGCACCCAATCCACTTTTTTGGACCCAATAGTGTTGTTGTTGGTCGTTTCGGTCAGTTTCATTACTGTGCAAAAAACCATGCCGGTATAGCATTTAATGCACCGATTCGGGCAGGAAACGAAATGAACTACCGATTCGGGACAGAAACGAAACAAACGCACCCAATCCACTTTTTTGGACCAAATAGTGATGTTTTGGTTCGATTTTGTTAGTTTCGTTACTGTGTAAAAAACCATGCCGGTATAGCATGTGATGCACCGATTCGGGCCGGAAACGAAATGGACTACCGGTTCAGGCCAGAAACGAAACGAACGCACCCAATCCACTTTTTTGGACCCAATAGTGATGTTTTGGTTCGTTTTGGTCAGTTTCGCTACTATGCAAAAAACCATGTTGCATTGAATGCACCGATTCGGGCCGGAATCGAAACGAACTACCGATTCGGGCCAGAAACGAAACGAGTGCACCCAATCCAGTTTTTTGGTCCAAATAGTGATGTTTTGGTTCGTTTTGGTTAGTTTCGTTACTGTGTAAAAAACCATGCCGGTATAGCATTTGATGCACCGATTCGGGCCGGAAACGAAATGGACTACCAATTCGCGCAAAAAACGAAACGAATGCACCCAATCCACTTTTTTGGACCCAATAGTGTTGTTGTGGTTCGTTTTGGTCAGTTTCATTACTGTGCAACAAACCATGCCGGTATAGCATTTAATGCACCGATTCGGGCCGGAAACGAAATGGACTACCGATTCGCGCCAAAAACGAAACGAACGAACCCAATCCACTTTTTTGGACCCGATAGTGATGTTTTGGTTCGTTTTGGTCAGTTTCGCTACTGTGCAAAAAACCATGTTGCAATGAATGCACCGATTCGGGCCGGAACCGAAACGAACTACCGATTCGGGCCAGAAACGAAACGAGCGCACCCAATCCACTTTTTTGGACCCAATAGTGATGTTTTGGTTCGTTTTGGTCAGTTTCGCTACTGTGCAAAAAACCATGTTGCATTGAATGCACCGATTCGGGCCGGAATCGAAACGAACTACCGATTCGGACCAGAAACGAAACGAGCGCACCCAATCCAGTTTTTTGGTCCAAATAGTGATGTTTTGGTTCGTTTTGGTTAGTTTCGATACTGTGTAAAAACCATGCCGGTATAGCATTTAATGCACCGATTCGGGCAGGAAACGAAATGAACTACCGATTCGGGCCAGAAACGAAACGAACGCACCTAATCCACTTTTTTGGACCAAATAGTGATGTTTTGGTTCGATTTGGTTAGTTTCGTTACTGTGTAAAAAACAATGCCGGTATAGCATTTGATGCACCGATTCGGGCCGGAAACGAAATGGACTACCGATTCGCGCCAAAAATGAAACGAACGCACCCAATCCACTATTTTGGACCCAATAGTGTTGTTGTGGTTTGTTTTGGTCAGTTTCAATACTGTGCAAAAAACCATGCCGGGTTGCATTGAATGCACCGATTTGGGCCGGAACCGAAACGAACTACCGATTCGGGCCAGAAACGAAACGAGCGCACCCAATCCAGTTTTTTGGACCAAATAGTGATGTTTTGGTTCGATTTGGTTAGTTTCGTTACTGTGTAAAAAACCATGCCGGTATAGCATTTGATGCACCGATTCGGGCCGGAAACGAAATGGACTACCGGTTCAGGCCAGAAACGAAACGAACGCACCCAATCCACTTTTTTGGACCCAATAGTGATGTTTTGGTTCGTTTTGGTCAGTTTCGCTACTGTGCAAAAACCCATGTTGCATTGAATGCACCGATTCGGGCCGGAATCGAAACGAACTACCGATTCGGACCAGAAACGAAACGAGCGCACCCAAACCAGTTTTTTGGTCCAAATAGTGATGTTTTGGTTCGTTTTGGTTAGTTTCGATACTGTGTAAAAACCATGCCGGTATAGCATTTAATGCATCGATTCGGGCCGGAAACGAAAAGGACTACCGATTCGCGCCAGAAACGAAACGAACGCACCCAATCCACTTTTTTGGACCCAATACTGTTGCTGTTGGTCGTTTTGGTCAGTTTCATTACTGTGCAAAAAACCATGCCGGTATAGCATTTAATGCACCGATTCGGGCAGGAAACGAAATGAACTACCGATTCGGGCCAGAAACGAAACGAACGCACCTAATCCACTTTTTTGGACCAAATAGTGATGTTTTGGTTCGATTTGGTTAGTTTCGTTACTGTGTAAAAAACAATGCCGGTATAGCATTTGATGCACCGATTCGGGCCGGAAACGAAATGGACTACCGATTCGCGCCAAAAACGAAACGAACGCACCCAATCCACTATTTTGGACCCAATAGTGTTGTTGTGGTTTGTTTTGGTCAGTTTCAATACTGTGCAAAAAACCATGCCGGGTTGCATTGAATGCACCGATTTGGGCCGGAACCGAAACGAACTACCGATTCGGGCCAGAAACGAAACGAGCGCACCCAATCCAGTTTTTTGGACCAAATAGTGATGTTTTGGTTCGATTTGGTTAGTTTCGTTACTGTGTAAAAAACCATGCCGGTATAGCATTTGATGCACCGATTCGGGCCGGAAACGAAATGGACTACCGGTTCAGGCCAGAAACGAAACGAACGCACCCAATCCACTTTTTTGGACCCAATAGTGATGTTTTGGTTCGTTTTGGTCAGTTTCGCTACTGTGCAAAAAACCATGTTGCATTGAATGCACCGATTCGGGCCGGAATCGAAACGAACTACCGATTCGGACCAGAAACGAAACGAGCGCACCCAATCCAGTTTTTTGGTCCAAATAGTGATGTTTTGGTTCGTTTTGGTTAGTTTCGATACTGTGTAAAAACCATGCCGGTATAGCATTTAATGCATCGATTCGGGCCGGAAACGAAAAGGACTACCGATTCGCGCCAGAAACGAAACGAACGCACCCAATCCACTTTTTTGGACCCAATACTGTTGCTGTTGGTCGTTTTGGTCAGTTTCATTACTGTGCAAAAAACCATGCCGGTATAGCATTTAATGCACCGATTCGGGCAGGAAACGAAATGAACTACCGATTCGGGCCAGAAACGAAACGAACGCACCTAATCCACTTTTTTGGACCAAATAGTGATGTTTTGGTTCGATTTGGTTAGTTTCGTTACTGTGTAAAAAACAATGCCGGTATAGCATTTGATGCACCGATTCGGGCCGGAAACGAAATGGACTACCGATTCGCGCCAAAAACGAAACGAACGCACCCAATCCACTATTTTGGACCCAATAGTGTTGTTGTGGTTTGTTTTGGTCAGTTTCAATACTGTGCAAAAAACCATGCCGGGTTGCATTGAATGCACCGATTTGGGCCGGAACCGAAACGAACTACCGATTCGGGCCAGAAACGAAACGAGCGCACCCAATCCAGTTTTTTGGACCAAATAGTGATGTTTTGGTTCGATTTGGTTAGTTTCGTTACTGTGTAAAAAACCATGCCGGTATAGCATTTAATGCATCGATTCGGGCCGGAAACGAAAAGGACTACCGATTCGCGCCAGAAACGAAACGAACGCACCCAATCCACTTTTTTGGACCCAATACTGTTGCTGTTGGTCGTTTTGGTCAGTTTCATTACTGTGCAAAAAACCATGCCGGTATAGCATTTAATGCACCGATTCGGGCAGGAAACGAAATGAACTACCGATTCGGGCCAGAAACGAAACGAACGCACCCAATCCACTTTTTTGGACCAAATAGTGATGTTTTGGTTCGATTTGGTTAGTTTCGTTACTGTGTAAAAAACAATGCCGGTATAGCATTTGATGCACCGATTCGGGCCGGAAACGAAATGGACTACCGATTCGCGCCAAAAACGAAACGAACGCACCCAATCCACTATTTTGGACCCAATAGTGTTGTTGTGGTTTGTTTTGGTCAGTTTCAATACTGTGCAAAAAACCATGCCGGGTTGCATTGAATGCACCGATTTGGGCCGGAACCGAAACGAACTACCGATTCGGGCCAGAAACGAAACGAGCGCACCCAATCCAGTTTTTTGGACCAAATAGTGATGTTTTGGTTCGATTTGGTTAGTTTCGTTACTGTGTAAAAAACCATGCCGGTATGGCATTTGATGCACCGATTCGGGCCGGAAACGAAATGGACTACCGGTTCAGGCCAGAAACGAAACGAACGCACCCAATCCACTTTTTTGGACCCAATAGTGATGTTTTGGTTCGTTTTGGTCAGTTTCTCTACTATGCAAAAAACCATGTTGCATTGAATGCACCGATTCGGGCCGGAATCGAAACGAACTACCGATTCGGGCCAGAAACGAAACGAGCGCACCCAATCCAGTTTTTTGGTCCAAATAGTGATGTTTTGGTTCGTTTTGGTTAGTTTCGTTACTGTGTAAAAAACCATGCCGGTATAGCATTTAATGCACCGATTCGGGCCGGAAACGAAATGGACTACCGATTCGCGCCAAAAATCAAACGAACGCACCCAATCCACTTTTTTGGACCCAATAGTGTTGTTGTGGTTCGTTTTGGTCAGTTTCTCTACTATGCAAAAAATCATGTTGCATTGAATGCACCGATTCGGGCCGGAATCGAAACGAACTACCGATTCGGGCCAGAAACGAAATGAGCGCACCCAATCCAGTTTTTTTGTCCAAATAGTGATGTTTTGGTTCGTTTTGGTTAGTTTCGTTACTGTGTAAAAAACCATGCCAGTATAGCATTTGATGCACCGATTCTGGCCGGAAACGAAATGGACTACCGGTTCGGGCCAGAAAGGAAACGAACGCACCCAATCCACTTTTTTGGACCCAATAGGGATGTTTTGGTTCGTTTTGGTTAGTTTCGGTTCTGTGTAAAAAACCATGCTGGTATAGCATTTAATGCACCGATTCGTGCCGGAAACGAAAAGGACTACCGATTCGCGCCAGAAACGAAACGAACGCACCCAATCCACTTTTTTGGACCCAATAGTGTTGCTGTTGGTCGTTTTGGTCAGTTTCATTATTGTGCAAAAAACCATGCCGGTATAGCATTTAATGCACCGATTCGGGCAGGAAACGAAATGAACTACCGATTCGGGCCAGAAACGAAACGAACGCACCCAATCCACTTTTTTGGACCAAATAGTGATGTTTTGGTTCGATTTGGTTAGTTTTGTTACTGTGTAAAAAACCATGCCGGTATAGCATTTGATGCACCGATTCGGGCCGGAAACGAAATGGACTACCGGTTCAGGCCAGAAACGAAACGAACGCACCCAATCCACTTTTTTGGACCCAATAGTGATGTTTTGGTTCGTTTTGGTCAGTTTCGCTACTATGCAAAAAACCATGTTGCATTGAATGCACCGATTCGGGCCGGAATCGAAACGAACTACCGATTCGGGCCAGAAACGAAACGAGTGCACCCAATCCAGTTTTTTGGTCCAAATAGTGATGTTTTGGTTCGTTTTGGTTAGTTTCGTTACTGTGTAAAAAACCATGCCGGTATAGCATTTGATGCACCGATTCGGGCCGGAAACGAAATGGACTACCGATTCGCGCAAAAAACGAAACGAATGCACCCAATCCACTTTTTTGGACCCAATAGTGTTGTTGTGGTTCGTTTTGGTCAGTTTCATTACTGTGCAACAAACCATGCCGGTATAGCATTTAATGCACCGATTCGGGCCGGAAACGAAATGGACTACCGATTCGCGCCAAAAACGAAACGAACGAACCCAATCCACTTTTTTGGACCCGATAGTGATGTTTTGGTTCGTTTTGGTCAGTTTCGCTACTGTGCAAAAAACCATGTTGCAATGAATGCACCGATTCGGGCCGGAACCGAAACGAACTACCGATTCGGGCCAGAAACGAAACGAGCGCACCCAATCCACTTTTTTGGACCCAATAGTGATGTTTTGGTTCGTTTTGGTCAGTTTCGCTACTGTGCAAAAAACCATGTTGCATTGAATGCACCGATTCGGGCCGGAATCGAAACGAACTACCGATTCGGACCAGAAACGAAACGAGCGCACCCAATCCAGTTTTTTGGTCCAAATAGTGATGTTTTGGTTCGTTTTGGTTAGTTTCGATACTGTGTAAAAACCATGCCGGTATAGCATTTAATGCACCGATTCGGGCAGGAAACGAAATGAACTACCGATTCGGGCCAGAAACGAAACGAACGCACCTAATCCACTTTTTTGGACCAAATAGTGATGTTTTGGTTCGATTTGGTTAGTTTCGTTACTGTGGAAAAAACAATGCCGGTATAGCATTTGATGCACCGATTCGGGCCGGAAACGAAATGGACTACCGATTCGCGCCAAAAACGAAACGAACGCACCCAATCCACTATTTTGGACCCAATAGTGTTGTTGTGGTTTGTTTTGGTCAGTTTCAATACTGTGCAAAAAACCATGCCGGGTTGCATTGAATGCACCGATTTGGGCCGGAACCGAAACGAACTACCGATTCGGGCCAGAAACGAAACGAGCGCACCCAATCCAGTTTTTTGGACCAAATAGTGATGTTTTGGTTCGATTTGGTTAGTTTCGTTACTGTGTAAAAAACCATGCCGGTATAGCATTTGATGCACCGATTCGGGCCGGAAACGAAATGGACTACCGGTTCAGGCCAGAAACGAAACGAACGCACCCAATCCACTTTTTTGGACCCAATAGTGATGTTTTGGTTCGTTTTGGTCAGTTTCGCTACTGTGCAAAAAACCATGTTGCATTGAATGCACCGATTCGGGCCGGAACCGAAACGAACTACCGATTCGGGCCAGAAACGAAACGAGCGCACCCAATCCACTTTTTTGGACCCAATAGTGATGTTTTGGTTCGTTTTGGTCAGTTTCGCTACTGTGCAAAAAACCATGTTGCATTGAATGCACCGATTCGGGCCGGAATCGAAACGAACTACCGATTCGGACCAGAAACGAAACGAGCGCACCCAATCCAGTTTTTTGGTCCAAATAGTGATGTTTTGGTTCGTTTTGGTTAGTTTCGATACTGTGTAAAAACCATGCCGGTATAGCATTTAATGCACCGATTCGGGCAGGAAACGAAATGAACTACCGATTCGGGCCAGAAACGAAACGAACGCACCTAATCCACTTTTTTGGACCAAATAGTGATGTTTTGGTTCGATTTGGTTAGTTTCGTTACTGTGGAAAAAACAATGCCGGTATAGCATTTGATGCACCGATTCGGGCCGGAAACGAAATGGACTACCGATTCGCGCCAAAAACGAAACGAACGCACCCAATCCACTATTTTGGACCCAATAGTGTTGTTGTGGTTTGTTTTGGTCAGTTTCAATACTGTGCAAAAAACCATGCCGGGTTGCATTGAATGCACCGATTTGGGCCGGAACCGAAACGAACTACCGATTCGGGCCAGAAACGAAACGAGCGCACCCAATCCAGTTTTTTGGACCAAATAGTGATGTTTTGGTTCGATTTGGTTAGTTTCGTTACTGTGTAAAAAACCATGCCGGTATAGCATTTGATGCACCGATTCGGGCCGGAAACGAAATAGACTACCGGTTCAGGCCAGAAACGAAACGAACGCACCCAATCCACTTTTTTGGACCCAATAGTGATGTTTTGGTTCGTTTTGGTCAGTTTCGCTACTGTGCAAAAAACCATGTTGCATTGAATGCACCGATTCGGGCCGGAATCGAAACGAACTACCGATTCGGACCAGAAACGAAACGAGCGCACCCAATCCAGTTTTTTGGTCCAAATAGTGATGTTTTGGTTCGTTTTGGTTAGTTTCGATACTGTGTAAAAACCATGCCGGTATAGCATTTAATGCATCGATTCGGGCCGGAAACGAAAAGGACTACCGATTCGCGCCAGAAACGAAACGAACGCACCCAATCCACTTTTTTGGACCCAATACTGTTGCTGTTGGTCGTTTTGGTCAGTTTCATTACTGTGCAAAAAACCATGCCGATATAGCATTTAATGCACCGATTCGGGCAGGAAACGAAATGAACTACCGATTCGGGCCAGAAACGAAACGAACGCACCCAATCCACTTTTTTGGACCAAATAGTGATGTTTTGGTTCGATTTGGTTAGTTTCGTTACTGTGTAAAAAACAATGCCGGTATAGCATTTGATGCACCGATTCGGGCCGGAAACGAAATGGACTACCGATTCGCGCCAAAAACGAAACGAACGCACCCAATCCACTATTTTGGACCCAATAGTGTTGTTGTGGTTTGTTTTGGTCAGTTTCAATACTGTGCAAAAAACCATGCCGGGTTGCATTGAATGCACCGATTTGGGCCGGAACCGAAACGAACTACCGATTCGGGCCAGAAACGAAACGAGCGCACCCAATCCAGTTTTTTGGACCAAATAGTGATGTTTTGGTTCGATTTGGTTAGTTTCGTTACTGTGTAAAAAACCATGCCGGTATAGCATTTAATGCATCGATTCGGGCCGGAAACGAAAAGGACTACCGATTCGCGCCAGAAACGAAACGAACGCACCCAATCCACTTTTTTGGACCCAATACTGTTGCTGTTGGTCGTTTTGGTCAGTTTCATTACTGTGCAAAAAACCATGCCGGTATAGCATTTAATGCACCGATTCGGGCAGGAAACGAAATGAACTACCGATTCGGGCCAGAAATGAAACGAACGCACCCAATCCACTTTTTTGGACCAAATAGTGATGTTTTGGTTCGATTTGGTTAGTTTCGTTACTGTGTAAAAAACAATGCCGGTATAGCATTTGATGCACCGATTCGGGCCGGAAACGAAATGGACTACCGATTCGTGCCAAAAACGAAACGAACGCACCCAATCCACTATTTTGGACCCAATAGTGTTGTTGTGGTTTGTTTTGGTCAGTTTCAATACTGTGCAAAAAACCATGCCGGGTTGCATTGAATGCACCGATTTGGGCCGGAACCGAAACGAACTACCGATTCGGGCCAGAAACGAAACGAGCGCACCCAATCCAGTTTTTTGGACCAAATAGTGATGTTTTGGTTCGATATGGTTAGTTTCGTTACTGTGTAAAAAACCATGCCGGTATAGCATTTGATGCACCGATTCGGGCCGGAAACGAAATGGACTACCGGTTCAGGCCAGAAACGAAACGAACGCACCCAATCCACTTTTTTGGACCCAATAGTGATGTTTTGGTTCGTTTTGGTCAGTTTCTCTACTATGCAAAAAACCATGTTGCATTGAATGCACCGATTCGGGCCGGAATCGAAACGAACTACCGATTCGGGCCAGAAACGAAACGAGCGCACCCAATCCAGTTTTTTGGTCCAAATAGTGATGTTTTGGTTCGTTTTGGTTAGTTTCGTTACTATGTAAAAAACCATGCCGGTATAGCATTTAATGCACCGATTCGGGCCGGAAACGAAATGGACTACCGATTCGCGCCAAAAATCAAACGAACGCACCCAATCCACTTTTTTGGACCCAATAGTGTTGTTGTCGTTCGTTTTGGTCAGTTTCTCTACTATGCAAAAAATCATGTTGCATTGAATGCACCGATTCGGGCCGGAATAGAAACGAACTACCGATTCGGGCCAGAAACGAAACGAGCGCACCCAATCCAGTTTTTTGGTCCAAATAGTGATGTTTTGGTTCGTTTTGGTTAGTTTCGTTACTGTGTAAAAAACCATGCCAGTATAGCATTTGATGCACCGATTCTGGCCGGAAACGAAATGGACTACCGGTTCGGGCCAGAAAGGAAACGAACGCACCCAATCCACTTTTTTGGACCCAATAGGGATGTTTTGGTTCGTTTTGGTTAGTTTCGGTTCTGTGTAAAAAACCATGCTGGTATAGCATTTAATGCACCGATTCGTGCCGGAAACGAAAAGGACTACCGATTCGCGCCAGAAACGAAACGAACACACCCAATCCACTTTTTTGGACCCAATAGTGTTGCTGTTGGTCGTTTTGGTCAGTTTCATTATTGTGCAAAAAACCATGCCGGTATAGCATTTAATGCACCGATTCGAGCAGGAAACGAAATGAACTACCGATTCGGGCCAGAAACGAAACGAACGCACCCAATCCACTTTTTTGGACCAAATAGTGATGTTTTGGTTCGATTTGGTTAGTTTTGTTACTGTGTAAAAAACCATGCCGGTATAGCATTTGATGCACCGATTCGGGCCGGAAACGAAATGGACTACCGGTTCCGGCCAGAAACGAAACGAACGCACCCAATCCACTTTTTTGGACCCAATAGTGTTGTTGTTGGTTCGTTTTGGTCAGTTTCGCTACTGTGCAAAAAACCATGTTGCAATGAATGCACCGATACAGGCCGGAACCGAAACGAACTACCGATTCGGGCCAGAAACGAAACGAGCGCACCCAATCCACTTTTTTGGACCCAATAGTGATGTTTTGGTTCGTTTTGGTCAGTTTCAATACTGTGCAAAAAACCAAGTTGCATTGAATGCACCGATTCGGGCCGGAACCGAAACGAACTACCGATTCGGGCCAGAAACGAAATGAGCGCACCCAATCCAGTTTTTTGGTCCAAATAGTGATGTTTTGGTTCGTTTTGGTTAGTTTCGTTACTGTGTAAAAAACCATGCCGGTATAGCATTTGATGCACCGATTCGGGCCGGAAACGAAATGGACTACCTGTTCAGGCCAGAAACGAAACGAAAGCACCCAATCCACTTTTTTGGACCCAATAGTGATGTTTTGGTTCGTTTTGGTCAGTTTCGCTACTGTGCAAAAAACCATGTTGCAATGAATGCACCGATTCGGGCCGGAACCGAAACGAACTACCGATTCGGGCCAGAAACGAAACGAGCGCACCCAATCCAGTTTTTTGGTCCAAATAGTGATGTTTTGGTTCGTTTTGGTTAGTTTCGTTACAGTGTAAAAAACCATGCCGGTATAGCATTTGATGCACCGATTCGGGCCGGAAACGAAATGGACTACCAGTTCAGGCCAGAAACGAAACGAACGCACCCAATCCACTTTTCTGGACCAAATAGGGATGTTTTGGTTCGTTTTGGTAAGTTTCGATACCGTGTAAAAACCATGCCGGTATAGCATTTAATGCATCGATTCGGGCCGGAAACGAAAAGGACTACCGATTCGCGCCTGAAACGAAACGAACGCACCCAATCCACTTTTTTGGACCCAATAGTGTTGTTGTTGGTCGTTTCGGTCAGTTTCATTACTGTGCAAAAAACCATGCCGGTATAGCATTTAATGCACCGATTCGGGCAGGAAACGAAATGAACTACCGATTCGGGCCAGAAACGAAACGAACGCACCCAATCCACTTTTTTGGACCAAATAGTGATGTTTTGGTTCGATTTTGTTAGTTTCGTTACTGTGTAAAAAACCATGCCGGTATAGCATTTGATGCACCGATTCGGGCCGGAAACGAAATGGACTACCGGTTCAGGCCAGAAACGAAACGAACGCACCCAATCCACTTTTTTGGACCCAATAGTGATGTTTTGGTTCGTTTTGGTCAGTTTCGCTACTATACAAAAAACCATGTTGCATTGAATGCACCGATTCGGGCCGGAATCGAAACGAACTACCGATTCGGGCCAGAAACGAAACGAGTGCACCCAATCCAGTTTTTTGGTCCAAATAGTGATGTTTTGGTTCGTTTTGGTTAGTTTCGTTACTGTGTAAAAAACCATGCCGGTATAGCATTTGATGCACCGATTCGGGCCGGAAACGAAATGGACTACCGATTCGCGCAAAAAACGAAACGAATGCACCCAATCCACTTTTTTGGACCCAATAGTGTTGTTGTGGTTCGTTTTGGTCAGTTTCATTACTGTGCAACAAACCATGCCGGTATAGCATTTAATGCACCGATTCGGGCCGGAAACGAAATGGACTACCGATTCGCGCCAAAAACGAAACGAACGAACCCAATCCACTTTTTTGGACCCGATAGTGATGTTTTGGTTCGTTTTGGTCAGTTTCGCTACTGTGCAAAAAACCATGTTGCAATGAATGCACCGATTCGGGCCGGAACCGAAACGAACTACCGATTCGGGCCAGAAACGAAACGAGCGCACCCAATCCACTTTTTTGGACCCAATAGTGATGTTTTGGTTCGTTTTGGTCAGTTTCGCTACTGTGCAAAAAACCATGTTGCATTGAATGCACCGATTCGGGCCGGAATCGAAACGAACTACCGATTCGGACCAGAAACGAAACGAGCGCACCCAATCCAGTTTTTTGGTCCAAATAGTGATGTTTTGGTTCGTTTTGGTTAGTTTCGATACTGTGTAAAAACCATGCCGGTATAGCATTTAATGCATCGATTCGGGCCGGAAACGAAAAGGACTACCGATTCGCGCCAGAAACGAAACGAACGCACCCAATCCACTTTTTTGGACCCAATACTGTTGCTGTTGGTCGTTTTGGTCAGTTTCATTACTGTGCAAAAAACCATGCCGGTATAGCATTTAATGCACCGATTCGGGCAGGAAACGAAATGAACTACCGATTCGGGCCAGAAACGAAACGAACGCACCCAATCCACTTTTTTGGACCAAATAGTGATGTTTTGGTTCGATTTGGTTAGTTTCGTTACTGTGTAAAAAACAATGCCGGTATAGCATTTGATGCACCGATTCGGGCCGGAAACGAAATGGACTACCGATTCGCGCCAAAAACGAAACGAACGCACCCAATCCACTATTTTGGACCCAATAGTGTTGTTGTGGTTTGTTTTGGTCAGTTTCAATACTGTGCAAAAAACCATGCCGGGTTGCATTGAATGCACCGATTTGGGCAGGAACCGAAACGAACTACCGATTCGGGCCAGAAACGAAACGAGCGCACCCAATCCAGTTTTTTGGACCAAATAGTGATGTTTTGGTTCGTTTTGGTCAGTTTCAATACTGTGCAAAAAACCATGTTGCATTGAATGCACCGATTCGGGCCGGAACCGAAACGAACTACCGATTCGGGCCAGAAACGAAATGAGCGCACCCAATCCAGTTTTTTGGTCCAAATAGTGATGTTTTGGTTCGTTTTGGTTAGTTTCGTTACTGTGTAAAAAACCATGCCGGTATAGCATTTGATGCACCGATTCGGGCCGGAAACGAAATGGACTACCAGTTCAGGCCAGAAACGAAACGAACGCACCCAATCCACTTTTTTGGACCCAATAGTGATGTTTTGGTTCGTTTTGGTCAGTTTCAATACTGTGCAAAAAACCATGTTGCATTGAATGCACCGATTCGGGCCGGAACCGAAACGAACTACCGATTCGGGCCAGAAACGAAATGAGCGCACCCAATCCAGTTTTTTGGTCCAAATAGTGATGTTTTGGTTCGTTTTGGTTAGTTTCGTTACTGTGTAAAAAACCATGCCGGTATAGCATTTGATGCACCGATTCGGGCCGGAAACGAAATGGACTACCGGTTCAGGCCAGAAACGAAACGAAAGCACCCAATCCACTTTTTTGGACCCAATAGTGATGTTTTGGTTCGTTTTGGTCAGTTTCGCTACTGTGCAAAAAACCATGTTGCAATGAATGCACCGATTCGGGCCGGAACCGAAACGAACTACCGATTCGGGCCAGAAACGAAACGAGCGCACCCAATCCAGTTTTTTGGTCCAAATAGTGATGTTTTGGTTCGTTTTGGTTAGTTTCGTTACAGTGTAAAAAACCATGCCGGTATAGCATTTGATGCACCGATTCGGGCCGGAAACGAAATGGACTACCAGTTCAGGCCAGAAACGAAACGAACGCACCCAATCCACTTTTCTGGACCAAATAGGGATGTTTTGGTTCGTTTTGGTTAGTTTCGATACCGTGTAAAAACCATGCCGGTATAGCATTTAATGCATCGATTCGGGCCGGAAACGAAAAGGACTACCGATTCGCGCCTGAAACGAAACGAACGCACCCAATCCACTTTTTTGGACCCAATAGTGTTGTTGTTGGTCGTTTCGGTCAGTTTCATTACTGTGCAAAAAACCATGCCGGTATAGCATTTAATGCACCGATTCGGGCAGGAAACGAAATGAACTACCGATTCGGGCCAGAAACGAAACGAACGCACCCAATCCACTTTTTTGGACCAAATAGTGATGTTTTGGTTCGATTTTGTTAGTTTCGTTACTGTGTAAAAAACCATGCCGGTATAGCATTTGATGCACCGATTCGGGCCGGAAACGAAATGGACTACCGGTTCAGGCCAGAAACGAAACGAACGCACCCAATCCACTTTTTTGGACCCAATAGTGATGTTTTGGTTCGTTTTGGTCAGTTTCGCTACTATGCAAAAAACCATGTTGCATTGAATGCACCGATTCGGGCCGGAATCGAAACAAACTACCGATTCGGGCCAGAAACGAAACGAGTGCACCCAATCCAGTTTTTTGGTCCAAATAGTGATGTTTTGGTTCGTTTTGGTTAGTTTCGTTACTGTGTAAAAAACCATGCCGGTATAGCATTTGATGCACCGATTCGGGCCGGAAACGAAATGGACTACCGATTCGCGCAAAAAACGAAACGAATGCACCCAATCCACTTTTTTGGACCCAATAGTGTTGTTGTGGTTCGTTTTGGTCAGTTTCATTACTGTGCAACAAACCATGCCGGTATAGCATTTAATGCACCGATTCGGGCCGGAAACGAAATGGACTACCGATTCGCGCCAAAAACGAAACGAACGAACCCAATCCACTTTTTTGGACCTGATAGTGATGTTTTGGTTCGTTTTGGTCAGTTTCGCTACTGTGCAAAAAACCATGTTGCAATGAATGCACCGATTCGGGCCGGAACCGAAACGAACTACCGATTCGGGCCAGAAACGAAACGAGCGCACCCAATCCACTTTTTTGGACCCAATAGTGATGTTTTGGTTCGTTTTGGTCAGTTTCGCTACTGTGCAAAAAACCATGTTGCATTGAATGCACCGATTCGGGCCGGAATCGAAACGAACTACCGATTCGGACCAGAAACGAAACGAGCGCACCCAATCCAGTTTTTTGGTCCAAATAGTGATGTTTTGGTTCGTTTTGGTTAGTTTCGATACTGTGTAAAAACCATGCCGGTATAGCATTTAATGCATCGATTCGGGCCGGAAACGAAAAGGACTACCGATTCGCGCCAGAAACGAAACGAACGCACCCAATCCACTTTTTTGGACCCAATACTGTTGCTGTTGGTCGTTTTGGTCAGTTTCATTACTGTGCAAAAAACCATGCCGGTATAGCATTTAATGCACCGATTCGGGCAGGAAACGAAATGAACTACCGATTCGGGCCAGAAACGAAACGAACGCACCCAATCCACTTTTTTGGACCAAATAGTGATGTTTTGGTTCGATTTGGTTAGTTTCGTTACTGTGTAAAAAATAATGCCGGTATAGCATTTGATGCACCGATTCGGGCCGGAAACGAAATGGACTACCGATTCGCGCCAAAAACGAAACGAACGCACCCAATCCACTATTTTGGACCCAATAGTGTTGTTGTGGTTTGTTTTGGTCAGTTTCAATACTGTGCAAAAAACCATGCCGGGTTGCATTGAATGCACCGATTTGGGCAGGAACCGAAACGAACTACCGATTCGGGCCAGAAACGAAACGAGCGCACCCAATCCAGTTTTTTGGACCAAATAGTGATGTTTTGGTTCGTTTTGGTCAGTTTCAATACTGTGCAAAAAACCATGTTGCATTGAATGCACCGATTCGGGCCGGAACCGAAACGAACTACCGATTCGGGCCAGAAACGAAATGAGCGCACCCAATCCAGTTTTTTGGTCCAAATAGTGATGTTTTGGTTCGTTTTGGTTAGTTTCGTTACTGTGTAAAAAACCATGCCGGTATAGCATTTGATGCACCGATTCGGGCCGGAAACGAAATGGACTACCAGTTCAGGCCAGAAACGAAACGAACGCACCCAATCCACTTTTTTGGACCCAATAGTGATGTTTTGGTTCGTTTTGGTCAGTTTCAATACTGTGCAAAAAACCATGTTGCATTGAATGCACCGATTCGGGCCGGAACCGAAACGAACTACCGATTCGGGCCAGAAACGAAATGAGCGCACCCAATCCAGTTTTTTGGTCCAAATAGTGATGTTTTGGTTCGTTTTGGTTAGTTTCGTTACTGTGTAAAAAACCATGCCGTATAGCATTTGATGCACCGATTCGGGCCGGAAACTAAATGGACTACCGGTTCAGGCCAGAAACGAAACGAAAGCACCCAATCCACTTTTTTGGACCCAATAGTGATGTTTTGGTTCGTTTTGGTCAGTTTCGCTACTGTGCAAAAAACCATGTTGCAATGAATGCACCGATTCGGGCCGGAACCGAAACGAACTACCGATTCGGGCCAGAAACGAAACGAGCGCACCCAATCCAGTTTTTTGGTCCAAATAGTGATGTTTTGGTTCGTTTTGGTTAGTTTCGTTACAGTGTAAAAAACCATGCCGGTATAGCATTTGATGCACCGATTCGGGCCGGAAACGAAATGGACTACCAGTTCAGGCCAGAAACGAAACGAACGCACCCAATCCACTTTTCTGGACCAAATAGGGATGTTTTGGTTCGTTTTGGTTAGTTTCGATACCGTGTAAAAACCATGCCGGTATAGCATTTAATGCATCGATTCGGGCCGGAAACGAAAAGGACTACCGATTCGCGCCTGAAACGAAACGAACGCACCCAATCTACTTTTTTGGACCCAATAGTGTTGTTGTTGGTCGTTTCGGTCAGTTTCATTACTGTGCAAAAAACCATGCCGGTATAGCATTTAATGCACCGATTCGGGCAGGAAACGAAATGAACTACCGATTCGGGCCAGAAATGAAACGACCGCACCCAATCCACTTTTTTGGACCAAATAGTGATGTTTTGGTTCGATTTTGTTAGTTTCATTACTGTGTAAAAAACCATGCCGGTATAGCATTTGATGCACCGATTCGGGCCGGAAACGAAATGGACTACCGATTCGCGCCAAAAACGAAACGAACGCACCCAATCCACTATTTTGGACCCAATAGTGTTGTTGTGGTTTGTTTTGGTCAGTTTCAATACTGTGCAAAAAACCATGCCGGGTTGCATTGAATGCACCGATTTGGGCAGGAACCGAAACGAACTACCGATTCGGGCCAGAAACGAAACGAGCGCACCCAATCCAGTTTTTTGGACCAAATAGTGATGTTTTGGTTCGTTTTGGTCAGTTTCAATACTGTGCAAAAAACCATGTTGCATTGAATGCACCGATTCGGGCCGGAACCGAAACGAACTACCGATTCGGGCCAGAAACGAAATGAGCGCACCCAATCCAGTTTTTTGGTCCAAATAGTGATGTTTTGGTTCGTTTTGGTTAGTTTCGTTACTGTGTAAAAAACCATGCCGGTATAGCATTTGATGCACCGATTCGGGCCGGAAACGAAATGGACTACCAGTTCAGGCCAGAAACGAAACGAACGCACCCAATCCACTTTTTTGGACCCAATAGTGATGTTTTGGTTCGTTTTGGTCAGTTTCAATACTGTGCAAAAAACCATGTTGCATTGAATGCACCGATTCGGGCCGGAACCGAAACGAACTACCGATTCGGGCCAGAAACGAAATGAGCGCACCCAATCCAGTTTTTTGGTCCAAATAGTGATGTTTTGGTTCGTTTTGGTTAGTTTCGTTACTGTGTAAAAAACCATGTCGTATAGCATTTGATGCACCGATTCGGGCCGGAAACGAAATGGACTACCGGTTCAGGCCAGAAACGAAACGAAAGCACCCAATCCACTTTTTTGGACCCAATAGTGATGTTTTGGTTCGTTTTGGTCAGTTTCGCTACTGTGCAAAAAACCATGTTGCAATGAATGCACCGATTCGGGCCGGAACCGAAACGAACTACCGATTCGGGCCAGAAACGAAACGAGCGCACCCAATCCAGTTTTTTGGTCCAAATAGTGATGTTTTGGTTCGTTTTGGTTAGTTTCGTTACAGTGTAAAAAACCATGCCGGTATAGCATTTGATGCACCGATTCGGGCCGGAAACGAAATGGACTACCAGTTCAGGCCAGAAACGAAACGAACGCACCCAATCCACTTTTCTGGACCAAATAGGGATGTTTTGGTTCGTTTTGGTTAGTTTCGATACCGTGTAAAAACCATGCCGGTATAGCATTTAATGCATCGATTCGGGCCGGAAACGAAAAGGACTACCGATTCGCGCCTGAAACGAAACGAACGCACCCAATCTACTTTTTTGGACCCAATAGTGTTGTTGTTGGTCGTTTCGGTCAGTTTCATTACTGTGCAAAAAACCATGCCGGTATAGCATTTAATGCACCGATTCGGGCAGGAAACGAAATGAACTACCGATTCGGGCCAGAAATGAAACGAACGCACCCAATCCACTTTTTTGGACCAAATAGTGATGTTTTGGTTCGATTTTGTTAGTTTCATTACTGTGTAAAAAACCATGCCGGTATAGCATTTGATGCACCGATTCGGGCCGGAAACGAAATGGACTACCGGTTCAGGCCAGAAACGAAACGAACGCACCCAATCCACTTTTTTGGACCCAATAGTGATGTTTTGGTTCGTTTTGGTCAGTTTCGCTACTATGCAAAAAACCATGTTGCATTGAATGCACCGATTCGGGCCGGAATCGAAACGAACTACCGATTCGGGCCAGAAACGAAACGAGTGCACCCAATCCAGTTTTTTGGTCCAAATAGTGATGTTTTGGTTCGTTTTGGTTAGTTTCGTTACTGTGTAAAAAACCATGCCGGTATAGCATTTGATGCACCGATTCGGGCCGGAAACGAAATGGACTACCGATTCGCGCAAAAAACGAAACGAATGCACCCAATCCACTTTTTTGGACCCAATAGTGTTGTTGTGGTTCGTTTTGGTCAGTTTCATTACTGTGCAACAAACCATGCCGGTATAGCATTTAATGCACCGATTCGGGCCGGAAACGAAAAGGACTACCGATTCGCGCCAGAAACGAAACGAACGCACCCAATCCACTTTTTTGGACCCAATACTGTTGCTGTTGGTCGTTTTGGTCAGTTTCATTACTGTGCAAAAAACCATGCCGGTATAGCATTTAATGCACCGATTCGGGCAGGAAACGAAATGAACTACCGATTCGGGCCAGAAACGAAACGAACGCACCCAATCCACTTTTTTGGACCAAATAGTGATGTTTTGGTTCGATTTGGTTAGTTTCGTTACTGTGTAAAAAACAATGCCGGTATAGCATTTGATGCACCGATTCGGGCCGGAAACGAAATGGACTACCGATTCGCGCCAAAAACGAAACGAACGCACCCAATCCACTATTTTGGACCCAATAGTGTTGTTGTGGTTTGTTTTGGTCAGTTTCAATACTGTGCAAAAAACCATGCCGGGTTGCATTGAAGGCACCGATTTGGGCCGGAACCGAAACGAACTACCGATTCGGGCCAGAAACGAAACGAGCGCACCCAATCCAGTTTTTTGGACCAAATAGTGATGTTTTGGTTCGATTTGGTTAGTTTCGTTACTGTGTAAAAAACCATGCCGGTATAGCATTTGATGCACCGATTCGGGCCGGAAACGAAATGGACTACCGGTTCAGGCCAGAAACGAAACGAACGCACCCAATCCACTTTTTCGGACCCAATAGTGATGTTTTGGTTCGTTTTGGTCAGTTTCGCTACTGTGCAAAAAACCATGTTGCATTGAATGCACCGATTCGGGCCGGAATCGAAACGAACTACCGATTCGGACCAGAAACGAAACGAGCGCACCCAATCCAGTTTTTTGGTCCAAATAGTGATGTTTTGGTTCGTTTTGGTTAGTTTCGATACTGTGTAAAAACCATGCCGGTATAGCATTTAATGCATCGATTCGGGCCGGAAACGAAAAGGACTACCGATTCGCGCCAGAAACGAAACGAACGCACCCAATCCACTTTTTTGGACCCAATACTGTTGCTGTTGGTCGTTTTGGTTAGTTTCATTACTGTGCAAAAAACCATGCCGGTATAGCATTTAATGCACCGATTCGGGCAGGAAACGAAATGAACTACCGATTCGGGCCAGAAACGAAACGAACGCACCCAATCCACTTTTTTGGACCAAATAGTGATGTTTTGGTTCGATTTGGTTAGTTTCGTTACTGTGTAAAAAACCATGCCGGTATAGCATTTGATGCACCGATTCGGGCCGGAAACGAAATGGACTACCGATTCGCGCCAAAAACGAAACGAACGCACCCAATCCACTATTTTGGACCCAATAGTGTTGTTGTGGTTTGTTTTGGTCAGTTTCAATACTGTGCAAAAAACCATGCCGGGTTGCATTGAATGCACCGATTTGGGCCGGAACCGAAACGAACTACCGATTCGGGCCAGAAACGAAACGAGCGCACCCAATCCAGTTTTTTGGACCAAATAGTGATGTTTTGGTTCGATTTGGTTAGTTTCGTTACTGTGTAAAAAACCATGCCGGTATAGCATTTGATGCACCGATTCGGGCCGGAAACGAAATGGACTACCGGTTCAGGCCAGAAACGAAACGAACGCACCCAATCCACTTTTTTGGACCCAATAGTGATGTTTTGGTTCGTTTTGGTCAGTTTCTCTACTATGCAAAAAACCATGTTGCATTGAATGCACCGATTCGGGCCGGAATCGAAACGAACTACCGATTCGGGCCAGAAACGAAACGAGCGCACCCAATCCAGTTTTTTGGTCCAAATAGTGATGTTTTGGTTCGTTTTGGTTAGTTTCGTTACTGTGTAAAAAACCATGTCGGTATAGCATTTAATGCACCGATTCGGGCCGGAAACGAAATGGACTATCGATTCGCGCCAAAAATGAAACGAACGCACCCAATCCACTTTTTTGGACCCAATAGTGTTGTTGTGGTTTGTTTTGGTCAGTTTCAATACTGTGCAAAAAACCATGCCGGGTTGCATTGAATGCACCGATTCGGGCCGGAACCGAAACGAACTACCGATTCGGGCTAGAAAAGAAACGAGCGCACCCAATCCAGTTTTTTGGACCAAATAGTGATGTTTTGGTTCGATTTGGTTAGTTTCGTTACTGTGTAAAAAACCATGCCGGTATAGCATTTGATGCACCAATTCGGGCCGGAAATGAAATGGACTACCGGTTCAGGCCAGAAACGAAACGAACGCACCCAATCCACTTTTTTGGACCCAATAGTGATGTTTTGGTTCGTTTTGGTCAGTTTCGCTACTATGCAAAAAACCATGTTGCATTGAATGCACCGATTCGGGCCGGAATCGAAACGAACTACCGATTCGGGCCAGAAATGAAACGAGCGCACCCAATCTAGTTTTTTGGTCCAAATAGTGATGTTCTGGTTCGTTTTGGTTAGTTTCGTTACTGTGTAAAAAACCATGCCGGTATAGCATTTGATGCACCGATTCGGGCCGAAAACGAAATGGACTACCGGTTCTGGCCAGAAACGAAACGAACGCACCCAATCCACTTTTTTGGACCCAATAGTGATGTTTTGGTTCGTTTTGGTTAGTTTCGCTACTATGCAAAAAACCATGTTGCATTGAATGCACCGATTCGGGCCGGAATCGAAACGAACTACCGATTCGGGCCAGAAACGAAATGAGCGCACCCAATCCAGTTTTTTGGTCCAAATAGTGATGTTTTGGTTCGTTTTGGTTAGTTTCGTTAGTGTGTAAAAAACCATGCCAGTATAGCATTTGATGCACCGATTCTGGCCGGAAACGAAATGGACTACCGGTTCGGGCCAGAAAGGAAACGAACGCACCCAATCCACTTTTTTGGACCCAATAGGGATGTTTTGGTTCGTTTTGGTTAGTTTCGGTTCTGTGTAAAAAACCATGCTGGTATAGCATTTAATGCACCGATTCGTGCCGGAAACGAAAAGGACTACCGATTCGCACCAGAAACGAAACGAACGCACCCAATCCACTTTTTTGGACCCAATAGTGTTGCTGTTGGTCGTTTTGGTCAGTTTCATTATTGTGCAAAAAACCATGCCGGTATAGCATTTAATGCACCGATTCGTGCAGGAAACGAAATGAACTACCGATTCGGGCCAGAAACGAAACGAACGCACCCAATCCACTTTTTTGGACCAAATAGTGATGTTTTGGTTCGATTTGGTTAGTTTTGTTACTGTGTAAAAAACCATGCCGGTATAGCATTTGATGCACCGATTCGGGCCGGAAACGAAATGGACTACCGGTTCAGGCCAGAAACGAAACGAACGCACCCAATCCACTTTTTTGGACCCAATAGTGATGTTTTGGTTCGTTTTGCTCAGTTTCAATACTGTGCAAAAAACCATGTTGCATTGAATGCACCGATTCGGGCCGGAACCGAAACGAACTACCGATTCGGGCCAGAAACGAAACGAGCGCACCCAATCCAGTTTTTTGGTCCAAATAGTGATGTTTTGGTTCGTTTTGGTTAGTTTCGTTACTGTGTAAAAAACCATGCCGGTATAGCATTTGATGCACCGATTCGGGCCGGAAACGAAATGGACTACCGGTTCAGGCCAGAAACGAAACGAACGCACCCAATCCACTTTTTTGGACCCAATAGTGATGTTTTGGTTCGTTTTGGTCAGTTTCGCTACTGTGCAAAAAACCATGTTGCAATGAATGCACCGATTCGGGCCGGAACCGAAACGAACTACCGATTCGGGCCAGAAACGAAACGAGCGCACCCAATCCAGTTTTTTGGTCCAAATAGTGATGTTTTGGTTCGTTTTGGTTAGTTTCGTTACAGTGTAAAAAACCATGCCGGTATAGCATTTGATGCACCGATTCGGGCCGGAAACGAAATGGACTACCAGTTCAGGCCAGAAACGAAACGAACGCACCCAATCCACTTTTCTGGACCAAATAGGGATGTTTTGGTTCGTTTTGGTTAGTTTCGATACCGTGTAAAAACCATGCCGGTATAGCATTTAATGCATCGATTCGGGCCGGAAACGAAAAGGACTACCGATTCGCGCCTGAAACGAAACGAACGCACCCAATCCACTTTTTTGGACCCAATAGTGTTGTTGTTGGTCGTTTCGGTCAGTTTCATTACTGTGCAAAAAACCATGCCGGTATAGCATTTAATGCACCGATTCGGGCAGGAAACGAAATGAACTACCGATTCGGGCCAGAAACGAAACGAACGCACCCAATCCACTTTTTTGGACCAAATAGTGATGTTTTGGTTCGATTTTGTTAGTTTCGTTACTGTGTAAAAAACCATGCCGGTATAGCATTTGATGCACCGATTCGGGCCGGAAACGAAATGGACTACCGGTTCAGGCCAGAAACGAAACGAACGCACCCAATCCACTTTTTTGGACCCAATAGTGATGTTTTGGTTCGTTTTGGTCAGTTAAGCTACTATGCAAAAAACCATGTTGCATTGAATGCACCGATTCGGGCCGGTATCGAAACGAACTACCGATTCGGGCCAGAAACGAAACGAGTGCACCGAATCCAGTTTTTTGGTCCAAATAGTGATGTTTTGGTTCGTTTTGGTTAGTTTCGTTACTGTGTAAAAAACCATGCCGGTATAGCATTTGATGCACCGATTCGGGCCGGAAACGAAATGGACTACCGATTCGCGCAAAAAACGAAACGAATGCACCCAATCCACTTTTTTGGAACTAATAGTGTTGTTGTGGTTCGTTTTGGTCAGTTTCATTACTGTGCAACAAACCATGCCGGTATAGCATTTGATGCACCGATTCGGGCCGGAAACGAAATGGACTACCAGTTCAGGCCAGAAACGAAACGAACGCACCCAATCCACTTTTCTGGACCAAATAGGGATGTTTTGGTTCGTTTTGGTTAGTTTCGATACCGTGTAAAAACCATGCCGGTATAGCATTTAATGCATCGATTCGGGCCGGAAACGAAAAGGACTACCGATTCGCGCCTGAAACGAAACGAACGCACCCAATCCACTTTTTTGGACCCAATAGTGTTGTTGTTGGTCGTTTCGGTCAGTTTCATTACTGTGCAAAAAACCATGCCGGTATAGCATTTAATGCACCGATTCGGGCAGGAAACGAAATGAACTACCGATTCGGGCCAGAAACGAAACGAACGCACCCAATCCACTTTTTTGGACCAAATAGTGATGTTTTGGTTCGATTTTGTTAGTTTCGTTACTGTGTAAAAAACCATGCCGGTATAGCATTTGATGCACCGATTCGGGCCGGAAACGAAATGGACTACCGGTTCAGGCCAGAAACGAAACGAACGCACCCAATCCACTTTTTTGGACCCAATAGTGATGTTTTGGTTCGTTTTGGTCAGTTAAGCTACTATGCAAAAAACCATGTTGCATTGAATGCACCGATTCGGGCCGGTATCGAAACGAACTACCGATTCGGGCCAGAAACGAAACGAGTGCACCGAATCCACTTTTTTGGACCCAATAGTGATGTTTTGGTTCGTTTTGGTCAGTTTCGCTACTGTGCAAAAAACCATGTTGCATTGAATGCACCGATTCGGGTCGGAAACGAAATGGACTACCAGTTCAGGCCAGAAACGAAACGAATGCACCCAATCCACTTTTCTGGACCAAATAGGGATGTTTTGGTTCGTTTTGGTTAGTTTCGATACCATGTAAAAACCATGCCGGTATAGCATTTAATGCATCGATTCGGGCCGGAAACGAAAAGGACTACCGATTCGCGCCTGAAACGAAACGAACGCACCCAACCCACTTTTTTGGACCCAATAGTGTTGTTGTTGGTCGTTTCGGTCAGTTTCATTACTGTGCAAAAAACCATGCCCGTATAGCATTTAATGCACCGATTCGGGCAGGAAACGAAATGAACTACCGATTCGGGCCAGAAACGAAACGAACGCACCCAATCCACTTTTTTGGACCAAATAGTGATGTTTCGGTTCGATTTTGTTAGTTTCGTTACTGTGTAAAAAACCATGCCGGTATAGCATTTGATGCACCGATTCGGGCCGGAAACGAAATGGACTACCGGTTCAGGCCAGAAACGAAACGAACGCACCCAATCCACTTTTTTGGACCCAATAGTGATGTTTTGGTTCGTTTTGCTCAGTTTCAATACTGTGCAAAAAACCATGTTGCATTGAATGCACCGATTCGGGCCGGAACCGAAACGAACTACCGATTCGGGCCAGAAACGAAACGAGCGCACCCAATCCAGTTTTTTGGTCCAAATAGTGATGTTTTGGTTCGTTTTGGTTAGTTTCGTTACTGTGTAAAAAACCATGCCGGTATAGCATTTGATGCACCGATTCGGGCCGGAAACGAAATGGACTACCGGTTCAGGCCAGAAACGAAACGAACGCACCCAATCCACTTTTTTGGACCCAATAGTGATGTTTTGGTTCGTTTTGGTCAGTTTCGCTACTGTGCAAAAAACCATGTTGCAATGAATGCACCGATTCGGGCCGGAACCGAAACGAACTACCGATTCGGGCCAGAAACGAAACGAGCGCACCCAATCCAGTTTTTTGGTCCAAATAGTGATGTTTTGGTTCGTTTTGGTTAGTTTCGTTACAGTGTAAAAAACCATGCCGGTATAGCATTTGATGCACCGATTCGGGCCGGAAACGAAATGGACTACCGGTTCAGGCCAGAAACGAAACGAACGCACCCAATCCACTTTTTTGGACCCAATAGTGATGTTTTGGTTCGTTTTGCTCAGTTTCAATACTGTGCAAAAAACCATGTTGCATTGAATGCACCGATTCGGGCCGGAACCGAAACGAACTACCGATTCGGGCCAGAAACGAAACGAGCGCACCCAATCCAGTTTTTTGGTCCAAATAGTGATGTTTTGGTTCGTTTTGGTTAGTTTCGTTACTGTGTAAAAAACCATGCCGGTATAGCATTTGATGCACCGATTCGGGCCGGAAACGAAATGGACTACCGGTTCAGGCCAGAAACGAAACGAACGCACCCAATCCACTTTTTTGGACCCAATAGTGATGTTTTGGTTCGTTTTGGTCAGTTTCGCTACTGTGCAAAAAACCATGTTGCAATGAATGCACCGATTCGGGCCGGAACCGAAACGAACTACCGATTCGGGCCAGAAACGAAACGAGCGCACCCAATCCAGTTTTTTGGTCCAAATAGTGATGTTTTGGTTCGTTTTGGTTAGTTTCGTTACAGTGCAAAAAACCATGCCGGTATAGCATTTGATGCACCGATTCGGGCCGGAAACGAAATGGACTACCGGTTCAGGCCAGAAACGAAACGAACGCACCCAATCCACTTTTTTGGACCCAATAGTGATGTTTTGGTTCGTTTTGCTCAGTTTCAATACTGTGCAAAAAACCATGTTGCATTGAATGCACCGATTCGGGCCGGAACCGAAACGAACTACCGATTCGGGCCAGAAACGAAACGAGCGCACCCAATCCAGTTTTTTGGTCCAAATAGTGATGTTTTGGTTCGTTTTGGTTAGTTTCGTTACTGTGTAAAAAACCATGCCGGTATAGCATTTGATGCACCGATTCGGGCCGGAAACGAAATGGACTACCGGTTCAGGCCAGAAACGAAACGAACGCACCCAATCCACTTTTTTGGACCCAATAGTGATGTTTTGGTTCGTTTTGGTCAGTTTCGCTACTGTGCAAAAAACCATGTTGCAATGAATGCACCGATTCGGGCCGGAACCGAAACGAACTACCGATTCGGGCCAGAAACGAAACGAGCGCACCCAATCCAGTTTTTTGGTCCAAATAGTGATGTTTTGGTTCGTTTTGGTTAGTTTCGTTACAGTGTAAAAAACCATGCCGGTATAGCATTTGATGCACCGATTCGGGCCGGAAACGAAATGGGCTACCGGTTCAGGCCAGAAACGAAACGAACGCACCCAATCCACTTTTCTGGACCAAATAGGGATGTTTTGGTTCGTTTTGGTTAGTTTCGATACCGTGTAAAAACCATGCCGGTATAGCATTTAATGCATCGATTCGGGCCGGAAACGAAAAGGACTACCGATTCGCGCCTGAAACGAAACGAACGCACCCAACCCACTTTTTTGGACCCAATAGTGTTGTTGTTGGTCGTTTCGGTCAGTTTCATTACTGTGCAAAAAACCATGCCGGTATAGCATTTAATGCACCGATTCGGGCAGGAAACGAAATGAACTACTGATTCGGGCCAGAAACGAAACGAACGCACCCAATCCACTTTTTTGGACCAAATAGTGATGTTTTGGTTCGATTTTGTTAGTTTCGTTACTGTGTAAAAAACCATGCCGGTATAGCATTTGATGCACCGATTCAGGCCGGAAACGAAATGGACTACCGGTTCAGGCCAGAAACGAAACGAACGCACCCAATCCACTTTTTTGGACCCAATAGTGATGTTTTGGTTCGTTTTGGTCAGTTTCGCTACTATGCAAAAAACCATGTTGCATTGAATGCACCGATTCGGGCCGGTATCGAAACGAACTACCGATTCGGGCCAGAAACGAAATGAGTGCACCGAATCCAGTTTTTTGGTCCAAATAGTGATGTTTTGGTTCGTTTTGGTTAGTTTCGTTACTGTGTAAAAAACCATGCCGGTATAGCATTTGATGCACCGATTCGGGCCGGAAACGAAATGGACTACCGATTCGCGCAAAAAACGAAACGAATGCACCCAATCCACTTTTTTGGAACCAATAGTGTTGTTGTGGTTCGTTTTGGTCAGTTTCATTACTGTGCAACAAACCATGCCGGTATAGCATTTAATGCACCGATTCGGGCCGGAAACGAAATAGACTACCGATTCGCGCCAAAAACGAAACGAACGAACCCAATCCACTTTTTTGGACCCGATAGTGATGTTTTGGTTCGTTTTGGTCAGTTTCGCTACTGTGCAAAAAACCATGTTGCAATGAATGCACCGATTCGGGCCGGAACCGAAACGAACTACCGATTCGGGCCAGAAACGAAACGAGCGCACCCAATCCACTTTTTTGGACCCAATAGTGATGTTTTGGTTCGTTTTGGTCAGTTTCGCTACTGTGCAAAAAACCATGTTGCATTGAATGCACCGATTCGGGCCGGAATCGAAATGAACTACCGATTCGGACCAGAAACGAAACGAGCGCACCCAATCCAGTTTTTTGGTCTAAATAGTGATGTTTTGGTTCGTTTTGGTTAGTTTCGATATTGTGTAAAAACCATGCCGGTATAGCATTTAATGCATCGATTCGGGCCGGAAACGAAAAGGACTACCGATTCGCGCCAGAAACGAAACGAACGCACCAAATCCACTTTTTTGGACCCAATACTGTTGCTGTTGGTCGTTTTGGTCAGTTTCATTACTGTGCAAAAAACCATGCCGGTATAGCATTTAATGCACCGATTCGGGCAGGAAACGAAATGAACTACCGATTCGGGCCAGAAACGAAATGAACGCTCCCAATCCACTTTTTTGGACCAAATAGTGATGTTTTGGTTCGATTTGGTTAGTTTCGTTACTGTGTAAAAAACAATGCCGGTATAGCATTTGATGCACCGATTCGGGCCGGAAACGAAATGGACTACCGATTCGCGCCAAAAACGAAACGAACGCACCCAATCCACTATTTTGGACCCAATAGTGTTGTTGTGGTTTGTTTTGGTCAGTTTCAATACTGTGCAAAAAACCATGCCGGGTTGCATTGAATGCACCGATTTGGGCCGGAACCGAAACGAACTACCGATTCGGGCCAGAAACGAAACGAGCGCACCCAATCCAGTTTTTTGGACCAAATAGTGATGTTTTGGTTCGATTTGGTTAGTTTCGTTACTGTGTAAAAAACCATGCCGGTATAGCATTTGATGCACCGATTCGGGCCGGAAACGAAATGGACTACCGGTTCAGGCCAGAAACGAAACGAACGCACCCAATCCACTTTTTTGGACCCAATAGTGATGTTTTGGTTCGTTTTGGTCAGTTTCTCTACTATGCAAAAAACCATGTTGCATTGAATGCACCGATTCGGGCCGGAATCGAAACAAACTACCGATTCGGGCCAGAAACGAAACGAGCGCACCCAATCCAGTTTTTTGGTCCAAATAGTGATGTTTTGGTTCGTTTTGGTTAGTTTCGTTACTGTGTAAAAAACCATGCCAGTATAGCATTTGATGCACCGATTCTGGCCGGAAACGAAATGGACTACCGGTTCGGGCCAGAAAGTAAACGAACGCACCCAATCCACTTTTTTGGACCCAATAGGGATGTTTTGGTTCGTTTTGGTTAGTTTCAGTTCTGTGTAAAAAACCATGCTGGTATAGCATTTAATGCACCGATTCGTGCCGGAAACGAAAAGGACTACCGATTCGCGCCAGAAACGAAACGAACGCACCCAATCCACTTTTTTGGACCCAATAGTGTTGCTGTTGGTCGTTTTGGTCAGTTTCATTATTGTGCAAAAAACCATGCCGGTATAGCATTTAATGCACCGATTCGTGCAGGAAACGAAATGAACTACCGATTCGGGCCAGAAACGAAACGAACGCACCCAATCCACTTTTTTGGACCAAATAGTGATGTTTTGGTTTGATTTGGTTAGTTTTGTTACTGTGTAAAAAACCATGCCGGTATAGCATTTGATGCACCGATTCGGGCCGGAAACGAAATGGACTACCGGTTCAGGCCAGAAACGAAACGAACGCACCCAATCCACTTTTTTGGACCCAATAGTGTTGTTGTGGTTCGTTTTGGTCAGTTTCTCTACTATGCAAAAAATCATGTTGCATTGAATGCACCGATTCGGGCCGGAATCGAAACGAACTACCGATTCGGGCCAGAAACGAAACGAGCGCACCCAATCCAGTTTTTTGGTCCAAATAGTGATGTTTTGGTTCGTTTTGGTTAGTTTCGTTACAGTGTAAAAAACCATGCCGGTATAGCATTTGATGCACCGATTTGGGCCGGAAACGAAATGGACTACAAGTTCAGGCCAGAAACGAAACGAACGCACCCAATCCACTTTTCTGGACCAAATAGGGATGTTTTGGTTCGTTTTGGTTAGTTTCGATACCGTGTAAAAACCATGCCGGTATAGCATTTAATGCATCGATTCGGGCCGGAAACGAAAAGGACTACCGATTCGCGCCAGAAACGAAACGAACGCACCCAATCCACTTTTTTGGACCCAATAGTGTTGTTGTTGGTCGTTTTGGTCAGTTTCATTACTGTGCAAAAAACCATGCCGGTATAGCATTTAATGCACCGATTCGGGCAGGAAACGAAATGAACTACCGATTCGGGCCAGAAACGAAACGAACGCACCCAATCCACTTTTTTGGACCAAATAGTGATGTTTTGGTTCGATTTGGTTAGTTTCGTTACTGTGTAAAAAACAATGCCGGTATAGCATTTGATGCACCGATTCGGGCCGGAAACGAAATGGACTACCGATTCGCGCCAAAAACGAAACGAACGCACCCAATCCACTATTTTGGACCCAATAGTGTTGTTGTGGTTTGTTTTGGTCAGTTTCAATACTGTGCAAAAAACCATGCCGGGTTGCATTGAATGCACCGATTTGGGCCGGAACCGAAACGAACTACCGATTCGGGCCAGAAACGAAACGAGCGCACCCAATCCAGTTTTTTGGACCAAATAGTGATGTTTTGGTTCGATTTGGTTAGTTTCGTTACTGTGTAAAAAACCATGCCGGTATAGCATTTGATGCACCGATTCGGGCCGGAAACGAAATGGACTACCGGTTCAGGCCAGAAACGAAACGAACGCACCCAATCCACTTTTTTGGACCCAATAGTGATGTTTTGGTTCGTTTTGGTCAGTTTCTCTACTATGCAAAAAACCATGTTGCATTGAATGCACCGATTCGGGCCGGAATCGAAACAAACTACCGATTCGGGCCAGAAACGAAACGAGCGCACCCAATCCAGTTTTTTGGTCCAAATAGTGATGTTTTGGTTCGTTTTGGTTAGTTTCGTTACTGTGTAAAAAACCATGCCAGTATAGCATTTGATGCACCGATTCTGGCCGGAAACGAAATGGACTACCGGTTCGGGCCAGAAAGTAAACGAACGCACCCAATCCACTTTTTTGGACCCAATAGGGATGTTTTGGTTCGTTTTGGTTAGTTTCAGTTCTGTGTAAAAAACCATGCTGGTATAGCATTTAATGCACCGATTCGTGCCGGAAACGAAAAGGACTACCGATTCGCGCCAGAAACGAAACGAACGCACCCAATCCACTTTTTTGGACCCAATAGTGTTGCTGTTGGTCGTTTTGGTCAGTTTCATTATTGTGCAAAAAACCATGCCGGTATAGCATTTAATGCACCGATTCGTGCAGGAAACGAAATGAACTACCGATTCGGGCCAGAAACGAAACGAACGCACCCAATCCACTTTTTTGGACCAAATAGTGATGTTTTGGTTTGATTTGGTTAGTTTTGTTACTGTGTAAAAAACCATGCCGGTATAGCATTTGATGCACCGATTCGGGCCGGAAACGAAATGGACTACCGGTTCAGGCCAGAAACGAAACGAACGCACCCAATCCACTTTTTTGGACCCAATAGTGTTGTTGTGGTTCGTTTTGGTCAGTTTCTCTACTATGCAAAAAATCATGTTGCATTGAATGCACCGATTCGGGCCGGAATCGAAACGAACTACCGATTCGGGCCAGAAACGAAACGAGCGCACCCAATCCAGTTTTTTGGTCCAAATAGTGATGTTTTGGTTCGTTTTGGTTAGTTTCGTTACAGTGTAAAAAACCATGCCGGTATAGCATTTGATGCACCGATTTGGGCCGGAAACGAAATGGACTACAAGTTCAGGCCAGAAACGAAACGAACGCACCCAATCCACTTTTCTGGACCAAATAGGGATGTTTTGGTTCGTTTTGGTTAGTTTCGATACCGTGTAAAAACCATGCCGGTATAGCATTTAATGCATCGATTCGGGCCGGAAACGAAAAGGACTACCGATTCGCGCCAGAAACGAAACGAACGCACCCAATCCACTTTTTTGGACCCAATAGTGTTGTTGTTGGTCGTTTTGGTCAGTTTCATTACTGTGCAAAAAACCATGCCGGTATAGCATTTAATGCACCGATTCGGGCAGGAAACGAAATGAACTACCGATTCGGGCCAGAAACGAAACGAACGCACCCAATCCACTTTTTTGGACCAAATAGTGATGTTTTGGTTCGATTTGGTTAGTTTCGTTACTGTGTAAAAAACAATGCCGGTATAGCATTTGATGCACCGATTCGGGCCGGAAACGAAATGGACTACCGATTCGCGCCAAAAACGAAACGAACGCACCCAATCCACTATTTTGGACCCAATAGTGTTGTTGTGGTTTGTTTTGGTCAGTTTCAATACTGTGCAAAAAACCATGCCGGGTTGCATTGAATGCACCGATTTGGGCCGGAACCGAAACGAACTACCGATTCGGGCCAGAAACGAAACGAGCGCACCCAATCCAGTTTTTTGGACCAAATAGTGATGTTTTGGTTCGATTTGGTTAGTTTCGTTACTGTGTAAAAAACCATGCCGGTATAGCATTTGATGCACCGATTCGGGCCGGAAACGAAATGGACTACCGGTTCAGGCCAGAAACGAAACGAACGCACCCAATCCACTTTTTTGGACCCAATAGTGATGTTTTGGTTCGTTTTGGTCAGTTTCTCTACTATGCAAAAAACCATGTTGCATTGAATGCACCGATTCGGGCCGGAATCGAAACAAACTACCGATTCGGGCCAGAAACGAAACGAGCGCACCCAATCCAGTTTTTTGGTCCAAATAGTGATGTTTTGGTTCGTTTTGGTTAGTTTCGTTACTGTGTAAAAAACCATGCCAGTATAGCATTTGATGCACCGATTCTGGCCGGAAACGAAATGGACTACCGGTTCGGGCCAGAAAGGAAACGAACGCACCCAATCCACTTTTTTGGACCCAATAGGGATGTTTTGGTTCGTTTTGGTTAGTTTCAGTTCTGTGTAAAAAACCATGCTGGTATAGCATTTAATGCACCGATTCGTGCCGGAAACGAAAAGGACTACCGATTCGCGCCAGAAACGAAACGAACGCACCCAATCCACTTTTTTGGACCCAATAGTGTTGCTGTTGGTCGTTTTGGTCAGTTTCATTATTGTGCAAAAAACCATGCCGGTATAGCATTTAATGCACCGATTCGTGCAGGAAACGAAATGAACTACCGATTCAGGCCAGAAACGAAACGAACGCACCCAATCCACTTTTTTGCACCAAATAGTGATGTTTTGGTTCGATTTGGTTAGTTTTGTTACTGTGTAAAAAACCATGCCGGTATAGCATTTGATGCACCGATTCGGGCCGGAAACGAAATGGACTACCGGTTCAGGCCAGAAACGAAACGAACGCACCCAATCCACTTTTTTGGACCCAATAGTGATGTTTTGGTTCGTTTTGGTCAGTTTCAATACTGTGCAAAAAACCATGTTGCATTGAATGCACCGATTCGGGCCGGAACCGAAACGAACTACCGATTCGGGCCAGAAATGAAACGAGCGCACCCAATCCAGTTTTTTGGTCCAAATAGTGATGTTTTGGTTCGTTTTGGTTAGTTTCGTTACTGTGTAAAAAACCATGCCGGTATAGCATTTGATGCACCGATTCGGGCCGGAAACGAAATGGACTACCGGTTCAGGCCAGAAACGAAACGAACCCACCCAATCCACTTTTTTGGACCCAATAGTGATGTTTTGGTTCGTTTTGGTCAGTTTCGCTACTGTGCAAAAAACCATGTTGCAATGAATGCACCGATTCGGGCCGGAACCGAAACGAACTACCGATTCGGGCCAGAAACGAAACGAGCGCACCCAATCCAGTTTTTTGGTCCAAATAGTGATGTTTTGGTTCGTTTTGGTTAGTTTCGTTACAGTTTAAAAAACCATGCCGGTATAGCATTTGATGCACCGATTCGGGCCGGAAACGAAATGGACTACCAGTTCAGGCCAGAAATGAAACGAACGCACCCAATCCACTTTTTTGCACCAAATAGTGATGTTTTGGTTCGATTTGGTTAGTTTTGTTACTGTGTAAAAAACCATGCCGGTATAGCATTTGATGCACCGATTCGGGCCGGAAACGAAATGGACTACCGGTTCAGGCCAGAAACGAAACGAACGCACCCAATCCACTTTTTTGGACCCAATAGTGATGTTTTGGTTCGTTTTGGTCAGTTTCAATACTGTGCAAAAAACCATGTTGCATTGAATGCACCGATTCGGGCCGGAACCGAAACGAACTACCGATTCGGGCCAGAAACGAAACGAGCGCACCCAATCCAGTTTTTTGGTCCAAATAGTGATGTTTTGGTTCGTTTTGGTTAGTTTCGTTACTGTGTAAAAAACCATGCCGGTATAGCATTTGATGCACCGATTCGGGCCGGAAACGAAATGGACTACCGGTTCAGGCCAGAAACGAAACGAACCCACCCAATCCACATTTTTGGACCCAATAGTGATGTTTTGGTTCGTTTTGGTCAGTTTCGCTACTGTGCAAAAAACCATGTTGCAATGAATGCACCGATTCGGGCCGGAACCGAAACGAACTACCGATTCGGGCCAGAAACGAAACGAGCGCACCCAATCCAGTTTTTTGGTCCAAATAGTGATGTTTTGGTTCGTTTTGGTTAGTTTCGTTACAGTGTAAAAAACCATGCCGGTATAGCATTTGATGCACCGATTCGGGCCGGAAACGAAATGGACTACCAGTTCAGGCCAGAAACGAAACGAACGCACCCAATCCACTTTTCTGGACCAAATAGGGATGTTTTGGTTCGTTTTGGTTAGTTTCGATACCGTGTAAAAACCATGCCGGTATAGCATTTAATGCATCGATTCGGGCCGGAAACGAAAAGGACTACCGATTCGCGCCTGAAACGAAACGAACGCACCCAATCCACTTTTTTGGACCCAATAGTGTTGTTGTTGGTCGTTTCGGTCAGTTTCATTACTGTGCAAAAAACCATGCCGGTATAGCATTTAATGCACCGATTCGGGCAGGAAACGAAATGAACTACCGATTCGGGCCAGAAACGAAACGAACGCACCCAATCCACTTTTTTGGACCAAATAGTGATGTTTTGGTTCGATTTTGTTAGTTTCGTTACTGTGTAAAAAACCATGCCGGTATAGCATTTGATGCACCGATTCGGGCCGGAAACGAAATGGACTACCAGTTCAGGCCAGAAACGAAACGAACGCACCCAATCCACTTTTCTGGACCAAATAGGGATGTTTTGGTTCGTTTTGGTTAGTTTCGATACCGTGTAAAAACCATGCCGGTATAGCATTTAATGCATCGATTCGGGCCGGAAACGAAAAGGACTACCGATTCGCGCCTGAAACGAAACGAACGCACCCAATCCACTTTTTTGGACCCAATAGTGTTGTTGTTGGTCGTTTCGGTCAGTTTCATTACTGTGCAAAAAACCATGCCGGTATAGCATTTAATGCACCGATTCGGGCAGGAAACGAAATGAACTACCGATTCGGGCCAGAAACGAAACGAACGCACCCAATCCACTTTTTTGGACCAAATAGTGATGTTTTGGTTCGATTTTGTTAGTTTCGTTACTGTGTAAAAAACCATGCCGGTATAGCATTTGATGCACCGATTCGGGCCGGAAACGAAATGGACTACCGGTTCAGGCCAGAAACGAAACGAACGCACCCAATCCACTTTTTTGGACCCAATAGTGATGTTTTGGTTCATTTTGGTCAGTTTCGCTACTATGCAAAAAACCATGTTGCATTGAATGCATCGATTCGGGCCGGAATCGAAACGAACTACCGATTCGGGCCAGAAACGAAACGAGTGCACCCAATCCAGTTTTTTGGTCCAAATAGTGATGTTTTGGTTCGTTTTGGTTAGTTTCGTTACTGTGTAAAAAACCATGCCGGTATAGCATTTGATGCACCGATTCGGGCCGGAAACGAAATGGACTACCGATTCGCGCAAAAAACGAAACGAATGCACCCAATCCACTTTTTTGGACCCAATAGTGTTGTTGTGGTTCGTTTTGGTCAGTTTCATTACTGTGCAACAAACCATGCCGGTATAGCATTTAATGCACCGATTCGGGCCGGAAACGAAATGGACTACCGATTCGCGCCAAAAACGAAACGAACGAACCCAATCCACTTTTTTGGACCCGATAGTGATGTTTTGGTTCGTTTTGGTCAGTTTCGCTACTGTGCAAAAAACCATGTTGCAATGAATGCACCGATTCGGGCCGGAACCGAAACGAACTACCGATTCGGGCCAGAAACGAAACGAGCGCACCCAATCCAGTTTTTTGGTCCAAATAGTGATGTTTTGGTTCGTTTTGGTTAGTTTCGTTACAGTTTAAAAAACCATGCCGGTATAGCATTTGATGCACCGATTCGGGCCGGAAACGAAATGGACTACCAGTTCAGGCCAGAAACGAAACGAACGCACCCAATCCACTTTTTTGCACCAAATAGTGATGTTTTGGTTCGATTTGGTTAGTTTTGTTACTGTGTAAAAAACCATGCCGGTATAGCATTTGATGCACCGATTCGGGCCGGAAACGAAATGGACTACCGGTTCAGGCCAGAAACGAAACGAACGCACCCAATCCACTTTTTTGGACCCAATAGTGATGTTTTGGTTCGTTTTGGTCAGTTTCAATACTGTGCAAAAAACCATGTTGCATTGAATGCACCGATTCGGGCCGGAACCGAAACGAACTACCGATTCGGGCCAGAAACGAAACGAGCGCACCCAATCCAGTTTTTTGGTCCAAATAGTGATGTTTTGGTTCGTTTTGGTTAGTTTCGTTACTGTGTAAAAAACCATGCCGGTATAGCATTTGATGCACCGATTCGGGCCGGAAACGAAATGGACTACCGGTTCAGGCCAGAAACGAAACGAACCCACCCAATCCACATTTTTGGACCCAATAGTGATGTTTTGGTTCGTTTTGGTCAGTTTCGCTACTATGCAAAAAACCATGTTGCAATGAATGCACCGATTCGGGCCGGAACCGAAACGAACTACCGATTCGGGCCAGAAACGAAACGAGCGCACCCAATCCAGTTTTTTGGTCCAAATAGTGATGTTTTGGTTCGTTTTGGTTAGTTTCGTTACAGTGTAAAAAACCATGCCGGTATAGCATTTGATGCACCGATTCGGGCCGGAAACGAAATGGACTACCAGTTCAGGCCAGAAACGAAACGAACGCACCCAATCCACTTTTCTGGACCAAATAGGGATGTTTTGGTTCGTTTTGGTTAGTTTCGATACCGTGTAAAAACCATGCCGGTATAGCATTTAATGCATCGATTCGGGCCGGAAACGAAAAGGACTACCGATTCGCGCCTGAAACGAAACGAACGCACCCAATCCACTTTTTTGGACCCAATAGTGTTGTTGTTGGTCGTTTCGGTCAGTTTCATTACTGTGCAAAAAACCATGCCGGTATAGCATTTAATGCACCGATTCGGGCAGCAAACGAAATGAACTACCGATTCGGGCCAGAAACGAAACGAACGCACCCAATCCACTTTTTTGGACCAAATAGTGATGTTTTGGTTCGATTTTGTTAGTTTCGTTACTGTGTAAAAAACCATGCCGGTATAGCATTTGATGCACCGATTCGGGCCGGAAACGAAATGGACTACCGGTTCAGGCCAGAAACGAAACGAACGCACCCAATCCACTTTTTTGGACCCAATAGTGATGTTTTGGTTCATTTTGGTCAGTTTCGCTACTATGCAAAAAACCATGTTGCATTGAATGCATCGATTCGGGCCGGAATCGAAACGAACTACCGATTCGGGCCAGAAACGAAACGAGTGCACCCAATCCAGTTTTTTGGTCCAAATAGTGATGTTTTGGTTCGTTTTGGTTAGTTTCGTTACTGTGTAAAAAACCATGCCGGTATAGCATTTGATGCACCGATTCGGGCCGGAAACGAAATGGACTACCGATTCGCGCAAAAAACGAAACGAATGCACCCAATCCACTTTTTTGGACCCAATAGTGTTGTTGTGGTTCGTTTTGGTCAGTTTCATTACTGTGCAACAAACCATGCCGGTATAGCATTTAATGCACCGATTCGGGCCGGAAACGAAATGGACTACCGATTCGCGCCAAAAACGAAACGAACGAACCCAATCCACTTTTTTGGACCCGATAGTGATGTTTTGGTTCGTTTTGGTCAGTTTCGCTACTGTGCAAAAAACCATGTTGCAATGAATGCACCGATTCGGGCCGGAACCGAAACGAACTACCGATTCGGGCCAGAAACGAAACGAGCGCACCCAATCCACTTTTTTGGACCCAATAGTGATGTTTTGGTTCGTTTTGGTCAGTTTCGCTACTGTGCAAAAAACCATGTTGCATTGAATGCACCGATTCGGGCCGGAATCGAAATGAACTACCGATTCGGACCAGAAACGAAACGAGCGCACCCAATCCAGTTTTTTGGTCCAAATAGTGATGTTTTGGTTCGTTTTGGTTAGTTTCGATACTGTGTAAAAACCATGCCGGTATAGCATTTAATGCATCGATTCGGGCCGGAAACGAAAAGGACTACCGATTCGCGCCAGAAACGAAACGAACGCACCCAATCCACTTTTTTGGACCCAATACTGTTGCTGTTGGTCGTTTTGGTCAGTTTCATTACTGTGCAAAAAACCATGCCGGTATAGCATTTAATGCACCGATTCGGGCAGGAAACGAAATGAACTACCGATTCGGGCCAGAAACGAAACGAACGCACCCAATCCACTTTTTTGGACCCAATAGGGATGTTTTGGTTCGTTTTGGTTAGTTTCAGTTCTGTGTAAAAAACCATGCTGGTATAGCATTTAATGCACCGATTCGTGCCGGAAACGAAAAGGACTACCGATTCGCGCCAGAAACGAAACGAACGCACCCAATCCACTTTTTTGGACCCAATAGTGTTGCTGTTGGTCGTTTTGGTCAGTTTCATTATTGTGCAAAAAACCATGCCGGTATAGCATTTAATGCACCGATTCGTGCAGGAAACGAAATGAACTACCGATTCGGGCCAGAAACGAAACGAACGCACCCAATCCACTTTTTTGGACCAAATAGTGATGTTTTGGTTTGATTTGGTTAGTTTTGTTACTGTGTAAAAAACCATGCCGGTATAGCATTTGATGCACCGATTCGGGCCGGAAACGAAATGGACTACCGGTTCAGGCCAGAAACGAAACGAACGCACCCAATCCACTTTTTTGGACCCAATAGTGTTGTTGTGGTTCGTTTTGGTCAGTTTCTCTACTATGCAAAAAATCATGTTGCATTGAATGCACCGATTCGGGCCGGAATCGAAACGAACTACCGATTCGGGCCAGAAACGAAACGAGCGCACCCAATCCAGTTTTTTGGTCCAAATAGTGATGTTTTGGTTCGTTTTGGTTAGTTTCGTTACAGTGTAAAAAACCATGCCGGTATAGCATTTGATGCACCGATTTGGGCCGGAAACGAAATGGACTACCAGTTCAGGCCAGAAACGAAACGAACGCACCCAATCCACTTTTCTGGACCAAATAGGGATGTTTTGGTTCGTTTTGGTTAGTTTCGATACCGTGTAAAAACCATGCCGGTATAGCATTTAATGCATCGATTCGGGCCGGAAACGAAAAGGACTACCGATTCGCGCCAGAAACGAAACGAACGCACCCAATCCACTTTTTTGGACCCAATAGTGTTGTTGTTGGTCGTTTTGGTCAGTTTCATTACTGTGCAAAAAACCATGCCGGTATAGCATTTAATGCACCGATTCGGGCAGGAAACGAAATGAACTACCGATTCGGGCCAGAAACGAAACGAACGCACCCAATCCACTTTTTTGGACCAAATAGTGATGTTTTGGTTCGATTTGGTTAGTTTCGTTACTGTGTAAAAAACAATGCCGGTATAGCATTTGATGCACCGATTCGGGCCGGAAACGAAATGGACTACCGATTCGCGCCAAAAACGAAACGAACGCACCCAATCCACTATTTTGGACCCAATAGTGTTGTTGTGGTTTGTTTTGGTCAGTTTCAATACTGTGCAAAAAACCATGCCGGGTTGCATTGAATGCACCGGTTTGGGCCGGAACCGAAACGAACTACCGATTCGGGCCAGAAACGAAACGAGCGCACCCAATCCAGTTTTTTGGACCAAATAGTGATGTTTTGGTTCGATTTGGTTAGTTTCGTTACTGTGTAAAAAACCATGCCGGTATAGCATTTGATGCACCGATTCGGGCCGGAAACGAAATGGACTACCGGTTCAGGCCAGAAACGAAACGAACGCACCCAATCCACTTTTTTGGACCCAATTGTGATGTTTTGGTTCGTTTTGGTCAGTTTCTCTACTATGCAAAAAACCATGTTGCATTGAATGCACCGATTCGGGCCGGAATCGAAACAAACTACCGATTCGGGCCAGAAACGAAACGAGCGCACCCAATCCAGTTTTTTGGTCCAAATAGTGATGTTTTGGTTCGTTTTGGTTAGTTTCGTTACTGTGTAAAAAACCATGCCAGTATAGCATTTGATGCACCGATTCTGGCCGGAAACGAAATGGACTACCGGTTCGGGCCAGAAAGGAAACGAACGCACCCAATCCACTTTTTTGGACCCAATAGGGATGTTTTGGTTCGTTTTGGTTAGTTTCAGTTCTGTGTAAAAAACCATGCTGGTATAGCATTTAATGCACCGATTCGTGCCGGAAACGAAAAGGACTACCGATTCGCGCCAGAAACGAAACGAACGCACCCAATCCACTTTTTTGGACCCAATAGTGTTGCTGTTGGTCGTTTTGGTCAGTTTCATTATTGTGCAAAAAACCATGCCGGTATAGCATTTAATGCACCGATTCGTGCAGGAAACGAAATGAACTACCGATTCAGGCCAGAAACGAAACGAACGCACCCAATCCACTTTTTTGCACCAAATAGTGATGTTTTGGTTCGATTTGGTTAGTTTCGTTACTGTGTAAAAAACAATGCCGGTATAGCATTTGATGCACCGATTCGGGCCGGAAACAAAATGGACTACCAGTTCAGGCCAGAAACGAAACGAACGCACCCAATCCACTTTTCTGGACCAAATAGGGATGTTTTGGTTCGTTTTGGTTAGTTTCGATACCGTGTAAAAACCATGCCGGTATAGCATTTGATGCACCGATTCGGGCCGGAAACGAAATGGACTACCGGTTCAGGCCAGAAACGAAACGAACCCACCCAATCCACTTTTTTGGACCCAATAGTGATGTTTTGGTTCGTTTTGGTCAGTTTCGCTACTGTGCAAAAAACCATGTTGCAATGAATGCACCGATTCGGGCCGGAACCGAAACGAACTACCGATTCGGGCCAGAAACGAAACGAGCGCACCCAATCCAGTTTTTTGGTCCAAATAGTGATGTTTTGGTTCGTTTTGGTTAGTTTCGTTACAGTTTAAAAAACCATGCCGGTATAGCATTTGATGCACCGATTCGGGCCGGAAACGAAATGGACTACCAGTTCAGGCCAGAAACGAAACGAACGCACCCAATCCACTTTTTTGCACCAAATAGTGATGTTTTGGTTCGATTTGGTTAGTTTTGTTACTGTGTAAAAAACCATGCCGGTATAGCATTTGATGCACCGATTCGGGCCGGAAACGAAATGGACTACCGGTTCAGGCCAGAAACGAAACGAACGCACCCAATCCACTTTTTTGGACCCAATAGTGATGTTTTGGTTCGTTTTGGTCAGTTTCAATACTGTGCAAAAAACCATGTTGCATTGAATGCACCGATTCGGGCCGGAACCGAAACGAACTACCGATTCGGGCCAGAAACGAAACGAGCGCACCCAATCCAGTTTTTTGGTCCAAATAGTGATGTTTTGGTTCGTTTTGGTTAGTTTCGTTACTGTGTAAAAAACCATGCCGGTATAGCATTTGATGCACCGATTCGGGCCGGAAACGAAATGGACTACCGGTTCAGGCCAGAAACGAAACGAACCCACCCAATCCACATTTTTGGACCCAATAGTGATGTTTTGGTTCGCTTTGGTCAGTTTCGCTACTGTGCAAAAAACCATGTTGCAATGAATGCACCGATTCGGGCCGGAACCGAAACGAACTACCGATTCGGGCCAGAAACGAAACGAGCGCACCCAATCCAGTTTTTTGGTCCAAATAGTGATGTTTTGGTTCGTTTTGGTTAGTTTCGTTACAGTGTAAAAAACCATGCCGGTATAGCATTTGATGCACCGATTCGGGCCGGAAACGAAATGGACTACCAGTTCAGGCCAGAAACGAAACGAACGCACCCAATCCACTTTTCTGGACCAAATAGGGATGTTTTGGTTCGTTTTGGTTAGTTTCGATACCGTGTAAAAACCATGCCGGTATAGCATTTAATGCATCGATTCGGGCCGGAAACGAAAAGGACTACCGATTCGCGCCTGAAACGAAACGAACGCACCCAATCCACTTTTTTGGACCCAATAGTGTTGTTGTTGGTCGTTTCGGTCAGTTTCATTACTGTGCAAAAAACCATGCCGGTATAGCATTTAATGCACCGATTCGGGCAGGAAACGAAATGAACTACCAATTCGGGCCAGAAACGAAACGAACGCACCCAATCCACTTTTTTGGACCAAATAGTGATGTTTTGGTTCGATTTTGTTAGTTTCGTTACTGTGTAAAAAACCATGCCGGTATAGCATTTGATGCACCGATTCGGGCCGGAAACGAAATGGACTACCGGTTCAGGCCAGAAACGAAACGAACGCACCCAATCCACTTTTTTGGACCCAATAGTGATGTTTTGGTTCATTTTGGTCAGTTTTGCTACTATGCAAAAAACCATGTTGCATTGAATGCATCGATTCGGGCCGGAATCGAAACGAACTACCGATTCGGGCCAGAAACGAAACGAGTGCACCCAATCCAGTTTTTTGGTCCAAATAGTGATGTTTTGGTTCGTTTTGGTTAGTTTCGTTACTGTGTAAAAAACCATGCCGGTATAGCATTTGATGCACCGATTCGGGCCGGAAACGAAATGGACTACCGATTCGCGCAAAAAACGAAATGAATGCACCCAATCCACTTTTTTGGACCCAATAGTGTTGTTGTGGTTCGTTTTGGTCAGTTTCATTACTGTGCAACAAACCATGCCGGTATAGCATTTAATGCACCGATTCGGGCCGGAAACGAAATGGACTACCGATTCGCGCCAAAAACGAAACGAACGAACCCAATCCACTTTTTTGGACCCGATAGTGATGTTTTGGTTCGTTTTGGTCAGTTTCGCTACTGTGCAAAAAACCATGTTGCAATGAATGCACCGATTCGGGCCGGAACCGAAACGAACTACCGATTCGGGCCAGAAACGAAACGAGCGCACCCAATCCACTTTTTTGGACCCAATAGTGATGTTTTGGTTCGTTTTGGTCAGTTTCGCTACTGTGCAAAAAACCATGTTGCATTGAATGCACCGATTCGGGCCGGAATCGAAATGAACTACCGATTCGGACCAGAAACGAAACGAGCGCACCCAATCCAGTTTTTTGGTCCAAATAGTGATGTTTTGGTTCGTTTTGGTTAGTTTCGATACTGTGTAAAAACCATGCCGGTATAGCATTTAATGCATCGATTCGGGCCGGAAACGAAAAGGACTACCGATTCGCGCCAGAAACGAAACGAACGCACCCAATCCACTTTTTTGGACCCAATACTGTTGCTGTTGGTCGTTTTGGTCAGTTTCATTACTGTGCAAAAAACCATGCCGGTATAGCATTTAATGCACCGATTCGGGCAGGAAACGAAATGAACTACCGATTCGGGCCAGAAACGAAACGAACGCACCCAATCCACTTTTTTGGACCCAATAGGGATGTTTTGGTTCGTTTTGGTTAGTTTCAGTTCTGTGTAAAAAACCATGCTGGTATAGCATTTAATGCACCGATTCGTGCCGGAAACGAAAAGGACTACCGATTCGCGCCAGAAACGAAACGAACGCACCCAATCCACTTTTTTGGACCCAATAGTGTTGCTGTTGGTCGTTTTGGTCAGTTTCATTATTGTGCAAAAAACCATGCCGGTATAGCATTTAATGCACCGATTCGTGCAGGAAACGAAATGAACTACCGATTCAGGCCAGAAACGAAACGAACGCACCCAATCCACTTTTTTGCACCAAATAGTGATGTTTTGGTTCGATTTGGTTAGTTTCGTTACTGTGTAAAAAACAATGCCGGTATAGCATTTGATGCACCGATTCGGGCCGGAAACAAAATGGACTACCAGTTCAGGCCAGAAACGAAACGAACGCACCCAATCCACTTTTCTGGACCAAATAGGGATGTTTTGGTTCGTTTTGGTTAGTTTCGATACCGTGTAAAAACCATGCCGGTATAGCATTTGATGCACCGATTCGGGCCGGAAACGAAATGGACTACCGGTTCAGGCCAGAAACGAAACGAACCCACCCAATCCACTTTTTTGGACCCAATAGTGATGTTTTGGTTCGTTTTGGTCAGTTTCGCTACTGTGCAAAAAACCATGTTGCAATGAATGCACCGATTCGGGCCGGAACCGAAACGAACTACCGATTCGGGCCAGAAACGAAACGAGCGCACCCAATCCAGTTTTTTGGTCCAAATAGTGATGTTTTGGTTCGTTTTGGTTAGTTTCGTTACAGTTTAAAAAACCATGCCGGTATAGCATTTGATGCACCGATTCGGGCCGGAAACGAAATGGACTACCAGTTCAGGCCAGAAACGAAACGAACGCACCCAATCCACTTTTTTGCACCAAATAGTGATGTTTTGGTTCGATTTGGTTAGTTTTGTTACTGTGTAAAAAACCATGCCGGTATAGCATTTGATGCACCGATTCGGGCCGGAAACGAAATGGACTACCGGTTCAGGCCAGAAACGAAACGAACGCACCCAATCCACTTTTTTGGACCCAATAGTGATGTTTTGGTTCGTTTTGGTCAGTTTCAATACTGTGCAAAAAACCATGTTGCATTGAATGCACCGATTCGGGCCGGAACCGAAACGAACTACCGATTCGGGCCAGAAACGAAACGAGCGCACCCAATCCAGTTTTTTGGTCCAAATAGTGATGTTTTGGTTCGTTTTGGTTAGTTTCGTTACTGTGTAAAAAACCATGCCGGTATAGCATTTGATGCACCGATTCGGGCCGGAAACGAAATGGACTACCGGTTCAGGCCAGAAACGAAACGAACCCACCCAATCCACATTTTTGGACCCAATAGTGATGTTTTGGTTCGCTTTGGTCAGTTTCGCTACTGTGCAAAAAACCATGTTGCAATGAATGCACCGATTCGGGCCGGAACCGAAACGAACTACCGATTCGGGCCAGAAACGAAACGAGCGCACCCAATCCAGTTTTTTGGTCCAAATAGTGATGTTTTGGTTCGTTTTGGTTAGTTTCGTTACAGTGTAAAAAACCATGCCGGTATAGCATTTGATGCACCGATTCGGGCCGGAAACGAAATGGACTACCAGTTCAGGCCAGAAACGAAACGAACGCACCCAATCCACTTTTCTGGACCAAATAGGGATGTTTTGGTTCGTTTTGGTTAGTTTCGATACCGTGTAAAAACCATGCCGGTATAGCATTTAATGCATCGATTCGGGCCGGAAACGAAAAGGACTACCGATTCGCGCCTGAAACGAAACGAACGCACCCAATCCACTTTTTTGGACCCAATAGTGTTGTTGTTGGTCGTTTCGGTCAGTTTCATTACTGTGCAAAAAACCATGCCGGTATAGCATTTAATGCACCGATTCGGGCAGGAAACGAAATGAACTACCGATTCGGGCCAGAAACGAAACGAACGCACCCAATCCACTTTTTTGGACCAAATAGTGATGTTTTGGTTCGATTTTGTTAGTTTCGTTACTGTGTAAAAAACCATGCCGGTATAGCATTTGATGCACCGATTCGGGCCGGAAACGAAATGGACTACCGGTTCAGGCCAGAAACGAAACGAACGCACCCAATCCACTTTTTTGGACCCAATAGTGATGTTTTGGTTCATTTTGGTCAGTTTTGCTACTATGCAAAAAACCATGTTGCATTGAATGCATCGATTCGGGCCGGAATCGAAACGAACTACCGATTCGGGCCAGAAACGAAACGAGTGCACCCAATCCAGTTTTTTGGTCCAAATAGTGATGTTTTGGTTCGTTTTGGTTAGTTTCGTTACTGTGTAAAAAACCATGCCGGTATAGCATTTGATGCACCGATTCGGGCCGGAAACGAAATGGACTACCGATTCGCGCAAAAAACGAAATGAATGCACCCAATCCACTTTTTTGGACCCAATAGTGTTGTTGTGGTTCGTTTTGGTCAGTTTCATTACTGTGCAACAAACCATGCCGGTATAGCATTTAATGCACCGATTCGGGCCGGAAACGAAATGGACTACCGATTCGCGCCAAAAACGAAACGAACGAACCCAATCCACTTTTTTGGACCCGATAGTGATGTTTTGGTTCGTTTTGGTCAGTTTCGCTACTGTGCAAAAAACCATGTTGCAATGAATGCACCGATTCGGGCCGGAACCGAAACGAACTACCGATTCGGGCCAGAAACGAAACGAGCGCACCCAATCCACTTTTTTGGACCCAATAGTGATGTTTTGGTTCGTTTTGGTCAGTTTCGCTACTGTGCAAAAAACCATGTTGCATTGAATGCACCGATTCGGGCCGGAATCGAAATGAACTACCGATTCGGACCAGAAACGAAACGAGCGCACCCAATCCAGTTTTTTGGTCCAAATAGTGATGTTTTGGTTCGTTTTGGTTAGTTTCGATACTGTGTAAAAACCATGCCGGTATAGCATTTAATGCATCGATTCGGGCCGGAAACGAAAAGGACTACCGATTCGCGCCAGAAACGAAACGAACGCACCCAATCCACTTTTTTGGACCCAATACTGTTGCTGTTGGTCGTTTTGGTCAGTTTCATTACTGTGCAAAAAACCATGCCGGTATAGCATTTAATGCACCGATTCGGGCAGGAAACGAAATGAACTACCGATTCGGGCCAGAAACGAAACGAACGCACCCAATCCACTTTTTTGGACCCAATAGGGATGTTTTGGTTCGTTTTGGTTAGTTTCAGTTCTGTGTAAAAAACCATGCTGGTATAGCATTTAATGCACCGATTCGTGCCGGAAACGAAAAGGACTACCGATTCGCGCCAGAAACGAAACGAACGCACCCAATCCACTTTTTTGGACCCAATAGTGTTGCTGTTGGTCGTTTTGGTCAGTTTCATTATTGTGCAAAAAACCATGCCGGTATAGCATTTAATGCACCGATTCGTGCAGGAAACGAAATGAACTACCGATTCGGGCCAGAAACGAAACGAACGCACCCAATCCACTTTTTTGGACCAAATAGTGATGTTTTGGTTTGATTTGGTTAGTTTTGTTACTGTGTAAAAAACCATGCCGGTATAGCATTTGATGCACCGATTCGGGCCGGAAACGAAATGGACTACCGGTTCAGGCCAGAAACGAAACGAACGCACCCAATCCACTTTTTTGGACCCAATAGTGTTGTTGTGGTTCGTTTTGGTCAGTTTCTCTACTATGCAAAAAATCATGTTGCATTGAATGCACCGATTCGGGCCGGAATCGAAACGAACTACCGATTCGGGCCAGAAACGAAACGAGCGCACCCAATCCAGTTTTTTGGTCCAAATAGTGATGTTTTGGTTCGTTTTGGTTAGTTTCGTTACAGTGTAAAAAACCATGCCGGTATAGCATTTGATGCACCGATTTGGGCCGGAAACGAAATGGACTACCAGTTCAGGCCAGAAACGAAACGAACGCACCCAATCCACTTTTCTGGACCAAATAGGGATGTTTTGGTTCGTTTTGGTTAGTTTCGATACCGTGTAAAAACCATGCCGGTATAGCATTTAATGCATCGATTCGGGCCGGAAACGAAAAGGACTACCGATTCGCGCCAGAAACGAAACGAACGCACCCAATCCACTTTTTTGGACCCAATAGTGTTGTTGTTGGTCGTTTTGGTCAGTTTCATTACTGTGCAAAAAACCATGCCGGTATAGCATTTAATGCACCGATTCGGGCAGGAAACGAAATGAACTACCGATTCGGGCCAGAAACGAAACGAACGCACCCAATCCACTTTTTTGGACCAAATAGTGATGTTTTGGTTCGATTTGGTTAGTTTCGTTACTGTGTAAAAAACAATGCCGGTATAGCATTTGATGCACCGATTCGGGCCGGAAACGAAATGGACTACCGATTCGCGCCAAAAACGAAACGAACGCACCCAATCCACTATTTTGGACCCAATAGTGTTGTTGTGGTTTGTTTTGGTCAGTTTCAATACTGTGCAAAAAACCATGCCGGGTTGCATTGAATGCACCGATTTGGGCCGGAACCGAAACGAACTACCGATTCGGGCCAGAAACGAAACGAGCGCACCCAATCCAGTTTTTTGGACCAAATAGTGATGTTTTGGTTCGATTTGGTTAGTTTCGTTACTGTGTAAAAAACCATGCCGGTATAGCATTTGATGCACCGATTCGGGCCGGAAACGAAATGGACTACCGGTTCAGGCCAGAAACGAAACGAACGCACCCAATCCACTTTTTTGGACCCAATAGTGATGTTTTGGTTCGTTTTGGTCAGTTTCTCTACTATGCAAAAAACCATGTTGCATTGAATGCACCGATTCGGGCCGGAATCGAAACAAACTACCGATTCGGGCCAGAAACGAAACGAGCGCACCCAATCCAGTTTTTTGGTCCAAATAGTGATGTTTTGGTTCGTTTTGGTTAGTTTCGTTACTGTGTAAAAAACCATGCCAGTATAGCATTTGATGCACCGATTCTGGCCGGAAACGAAATGGACTACCGGTTCGGGCCAGAAAGGAAACGAACGCACCCAATCCACTTTTTTGGACCCAATAGGGATGTTTTGGTTCGTTTTGGTTAGTTTCAGTTCTGTGTAAAAAACCATGCTGGTATAGCATTTAATGCACCGATTCGTGCCGGAAACGAAAAGGACTACCGATTCGCGCCAGAAACGAAACGAACGCACCCAATCCACTTTTTTGGACCCAATAGTGTTGCTGTTGGTCGTTTCGGTCAGTTTCATTACTGTGCAAAAAACCATGCCAGTATAGCATTTAATGCACCGATTCGGGCAGGAAACGAAATGAACTACCGATTCGGGCCAGAAATGAAACGAACGCACCCAATCCACTTTTTTGCACCAAATAGTGATGTTTTGGTTCGATTTGGTTAGTTTCATTACTGTGTAAAAAACAATGCCGGTATAGCATTTGATGCACCGATTCGGGCCGGAAACGAAATGGACTACCGGTTCAGGCCAGAAACGAAACGAACGCACCCAATCCACTTTTTTGGACCCAATAGTGATGTTTTGGTTCGTTTTGGTCAGTTTCAATACTGTGCAAAAAACAATGTTGCATTGAATGCACCGATTCGGGCCGGAACCGAAACGAACTACCGATTCGGGCCAGAAACGAAACGAGCGCACCCAATCCAGTTTTTTGGTCCAAATAGTGATGTTTTGGTTCGTTTTGGTTAGTTTCGTTACTGTGTAAAAAACCATGCCGGTATAGCATTTGATGCACCGATTCGGGCCGGAAACGAAATGGACTACCGGTTCAGGCCAGAAACGAAACGAACCCACCCAATCCACTTTTTTGGACCCAATAGTGATGTTTTGGTTCGTTTTGGTCAGTTTCGCTACTGTGCAAAAAACCATGTTGCAATGAATGCACCGATTCGGGCCGGAACCGAAACGAACTACCGATTCGGGCCAGAAACGAAACGAGCGCACCCAATCCAGTTTTTTGGTCCAAATAGTGATGTTTTGGTTCGTTTTGGTTAGTTTCGTTACAGTGTAAAAAACCATGCCGGTATAGCATTTGATGCACCGATTCGGGCCGGAAACGAAATGGACTACCAGTTCAGGCCAGAAACGAAACGAACGCACCCAATCCACTTTTCTGGACCAAATAGGGATGTTTTGGTTCGTTTTGGTTAGTTTCGATACCGTGTAAAAACCATGCCGGTATAGCATTTAATGCATCGATTCGGGCCGGAAACGAAAAGGACTACCGATTCGCGCCTGAAACGAAACGAACGCACCCAATCCACTTTTTTGGACCCAATAGTGTTGCTGTTGGTCGTTTCGGTCAGTTTCATTACTGTGCAAAAAACCATGCCGGTATAGCATTTAATGCACCGATTCGGGCAGGAAACGAAACGAACTACCGATTCGGGCCAGAAACGAAACGAACGCACCCAATCCACTTTTTTGGACCAAATAGTGATGTTTTGGTTCGATTTGGTTAGTTTCGTTACTGTGTAAAAAACAATGCCGGTATAGCATTTGATGCACCGATTCGGGCCGGAAACGAAATGGACTACCGATTCGCGCCAAAAACGAAACGAACGCACCCAATCCACTATTTTGGACCCAATAGTGTTGTTGTGGTTTGTTTTGGTCAGTTTCAATACTGTGCAAAAAACCATGTTGCAATGAATGCACCGATTCGGGCCGGAACCGAAACGAACTACCGATTCGGGCCAGAAACGAAACGAGCGCACCCAATCCAGTTTTTTGGTCCAAATAGTGATGTTTTGGTTCGTTTTGGTTAGTTTCGTTACTGTGTAAAAAACCATGCCGGTATAGCATTTAATGCACCGATTCGGGCCGGAAACGAAATGGACTACCGATTCGCGCCAAAAATGAAACGAACGCACCCAATCCACTTTTTTGGACCCAATAGTGTTGTTGTGGTTCGTTTTGGTCAGTTTCTCTACTATGCAAAAAACCATGTTGCATTGAATGCACCGATTCGGGCCGGAATCGAAACGAACTACCGATTCGGGCCAGAAACGAAACGAGCGCACCCAATCCAGTTTTTTGGTCCAAATAGTGATGTTTTGGTTAGTTTCGTTACTGTGTAAAAAACCATGCCGGTATAGCATTTAATGCACCGATTCGGGCCGGAAACGAAATGGACTACCGATTCGTGCCAAAAATGAAACGAACGCACCCAATCCACTTTTTTGGACCCAATAGTGTTGTTGTGGTTTGTTTTGGTCAGTTTCAATACTGTGCAAAAAACCATGCCGGGTTGCATTGAATGCACCGATTCGGGCCGGAACCGAAACGAACTACCGATTCGGGCTAGAAAAGAAACGAGCGCACCCAATCCAGTTTTTTGGACCAAATAGTGATGTTTTGGTTCGATTTGGTTAGTTTCGTTACTATGTAAAAAACCATGCCGGTATAGCATTTGATGCACCAATTCGGGCCGGAAACGAAATGGACTACCGGTTCAGGCCAGAAACGAAACGAACGCACCCAATCCACTTTTTTGGACCCAATAGTGATGTTTTGGTTCGTTTTGGTCAGTTTCGCTACTATGCAAAAAACCATGTTGCATTGAATGCACCGATTCGGGCCGGAATCGAAACGAACTACCGATTCGGGCCAGAAACGAAACAAGCGCACCCAATCTAGTTTTTTGGTCCAAATAGTGATGTTTTGGTTCGTTTTGGTTAGTTTCAGTTCTGTGTAAAAAACCATGCTGGTATAGCATTTAATGCACCGATTCGTGCCGGAAACGAAAAGGACTACCGATTCGCGCCAGAAACGAAACGAACGCACCCAATCCACTTTTTTGGACCCAACAGTTGGTCGTTTTGGTCAGTTTCATTATTGTGCAAAAAACCATGCCGGTATAGCATTTAATGCACCGATTCGTGCAGGAAACGAAATGAACTACCGATTCGGGCCAGAAACGAAACGAACGCACCCAATCCACTTTTTTGGACCAAATAGTGATGTTTTGGTTCGATTTGGTTAGTTTTGTTACTGTGTAAAAAACCATGCCGGTATAGCATTTGATGCACCGATTCGGGCCGGAACCGAAACGAACTACCGATTCGGGCCAGAAACGAAACGAGCGCACCCAATCCAGTTTTTTGGTCCAAATAGTGATGTTTTGGTTCGTTTTGGTTAGTTTCGTTACAGTGTAAAAAACCATGCCGGTATAGCATTTGATGCACCGATTTGGGCCGGAAACGAAATGGACTACCAGTTCAGGCCAGAAACGAAACGAACGCACCCAATCCACTTTTCTGGACCAAATAGGGATGTTTTGGTTCGTTTTGGTTAGTTTCGATACCGTGTAAAAACCATGCCGGTATAGCATTTAATGCATCGATTCGGGCCGGAAACGAAAAGGACTACCGATTCGCGCCTGAAACGAAACGAACGCACCCAATCCACTTTTTTGGACCCAATAGTGTTGTTGTTGGTCGTTTTGGTCAGTTTCATTACTATGCAAAAAACCATGCCGGTATAGCATTTAATGCACCGATTCGGGCAGGAAACGAAATGAACTACCGATTCGGGCCAGAAACGAAACGAACGCACCCAATCCACTTTTTTGGACCAAATAGTGATGTTTTGGTTCGATTTGGTTAGTTTCGTTACTGTGTAAAAAACAATGCCGGTATAGCATTTGATGCACCGATTCGGGCCGGAAACGAAATGGACTACCGATTCGCGCCAAAAATGAAACGAACGCACCCAATCCACTATTTTGGACCCAATAGTGTTGTTGTGGTTTGTTTTGGTCAGTTTCAATACTGTGCAAAAAACCATGCCGGGTTGCATTGAATGCACCGATTTGGGCCGGAACCGAAACGAACTATCGATTCGGGCCAGAAACGAAACGAGCGCACCCAATCCAGTTTTTTGGACCAAATAGTGATGTTTTGGTTCGATTTGGTTAGTTTCGTTACTGTGTAAAAAACCATGCCGGTATAGCATTTGATGCACCGATTCGGGCCGGAAACGAAATGGACTACCGGTTCAGGCCAGAAACGAAACGAACCCACCCAATCCACTTTTTTGGACCCAATAGTGATGTTTTGGTTCGTTTTGGTCAGTTTCTCTACTATGCAAAAAACCATGTTGCATTGAATGCACCGATTCGGGCCGGAATCGAAACAAACTACCGATTCGGGCCAGAAACGAAACGAGCGCACCCAATCCAGTTTTTTGGTCCAAATAGTGATGTTTTGGTTCGTTTTGGTTAGTTTCGATACCGTGTAAAAACCATGCCGGTATAGCATTTAATGCATCGATTCGGGCCGGAAACGAAAAGGACTACCGATTCGCGCCTGAAACGAAACGAACGCACCCAATCCACTTTTTTGGACCCAATAGTGTTGTTGTTGGTCGTTTTGGTCAGTTTCATTACTATGCAAAAAACCATGCCGGTATAGCATTTAATGCACCGATTCGGGCAGGAAACGAAATGAACTACCGATTCGGGCCAGAAACGAAACGAACGCACCCAATCCACTTTTTTGGACCAAATAGTGATGTTTTGGTTCGATTTGGTTAGTTTCGTTACTGTGTAAAAAACAATGCCGGTATAGCATTTGATGCACCGATTCGGGCCGGAAACGAAATGGACTACCGATTCGCGCCAAAAACGAAACGAACGCACCCAATCCACTATTTTGGACCCAATAGTGTTGTTGTGGTTTGTTTTGGTCAGTTTCAATACTGTGCAAAAAACCATGCCGGGTTGCGTTGAATGCACCGATTTGGGCCGGAACCGAAACGAACTATCGATTCGGGCCAGAAACGAAACGAGCGCACCCAATCCAGTTTTTTGGACCAAATAGTGATGTTTTGGTTCGATTTGGTTAGTTTCGTTACTGTGTAAAAAACCATGCCGGTATAGCATTTGATGCACCGATTCGGGCCGGAAACGAAATGGACTACCGGTTCAGGCCAGAAACGAAACAAACGCACCCAATCCACTTTTTTGGACCCAATAGTGATGTTTTGGTTCGTTTTGGTCAGTTTCTCTACTATGCAAAAAACCATGTTGCATTGAATGCACCGATTCGGGCCGGAATCGAAACAAACTACCGATTCGGGCCAGAAACGAAACGAGCGCACCCAATCCAGTTTTTTGGTCCAAATAGTGATGTTTTGGTTCGTTTTGGTTAGTTTCGTTACTGTGTAAAAAACCATGCCAGTATAGCATTTGATGCACCGATTCTGGCCGGAAACGAAATGGACTACCGGTTCGGGCCAAAAAGGAAACGAACGCACCCAATCCACTTTTTTGGACCCAATAGGGATGTTTTGGTTCGTTTTGGTTAGTTTCAGTTCTGTGTAAAAAACCATGCTGGTATAGCATTTAATGCACCGATTCGTGCCGGAAACGAAAAGGACTACCGATTCGCGCCAGAAACGAAACGAACGCACCCAATCCACTTTTTTGGACCCAATAGTGTTGCTGTTGGTCGTTTTGGTCAGTTTCATTATTGTGCAAAAAACCATGCCGGTATAGCATTTAATGCACCGATTCGTGCAGGAAACGAAATGAACTACCGATTCAGGCCAGAAACGAAACGAACGCACCCAATCCACTTTTTTGCACCAAATAGTGATGTTTTGGTTCGATTTGGTTAGTTTTGTTACTGTGTAAAAAACCATGCCGGTATAGCATTTGATGCACCGATTCGGGCCGGAAACGAAATAGACTACCGGTTCAGGCCAGAAACGAAACGAACGCACCCAATCCACTTTTTTGGACCCAATAGTGATGTTTTGGTTCGTTTTGGTCAGTTTCAATACTGTGCAAAAAACCATGTTGCATTGAATGCACCGATTCGGGCCGGAACCGAAACGAACTACCGATTCGGGCCAGAAACGAAACGAGCGCACCCAATCCAGTTTTTTGGTCCAAATAGTGATGTTTTGGTTCGTTTTGGTTAGTTTCGTTACTGTGTAAAAAACCATGCCGGTATAGCATTTGATGCACCGATTCGGGCCGGAAACGAAATGGACTACCGGTTCAGGCCAGAAACGAAACGAACCCACCCAATCCACTTTTTTGGACCCAATAGTGATGTTTTGGTTCGTTTTGGTCAGTTTCGCTACTGTGCAAAAAACCATGTTGCAATGAATGCACCGATTCGGGCCGGAACCGAAACGAACTACCGATTCGGGCCAGAAACGAAACGAGCGCACCCAATCCAGTTTTTTGGTCCAAATAGTGATGTTTTGGTTCGTTTTGGTTAGTTTCGTTACAGTGTAAAAAACCATGCCGGTATAGCATTTGATCCACCGATTCGGGCCGGAAACGAAATGGACTACCAGTTCAGGCCAGAAACGAAACGAACGCACCCAATCCACTTTTCTGGACCAAATAGGGATGTTTTGGTTCGTTTTGGTTAGTTTCGATACCGTGTAAAAACCATGCCGGTATAGCATTTAATGCATCGATTCGGGCCGGAAACGAAAAGGACTACCGATTCGCGCCTGAAACGAAACGAACGCGCCCAATCCACTTTTTTGGACCCAATAGTGTTGTTGTTGGTCGTTTCGGTCAGTTTCATTACTGTGCAAAAAACCATGCCGGTATAGCATTTAATGCACCGATTCGGGCAGGAAACGAAATGAACTACCGATTCGGGCCAGAAACGAAACGAACGCACCCAATCCACTTTTTTGGACCAAATAGTGATGTTTTGGTTCGATTTTGTTAGTTTCGTTACTGTGTAAAAAACCATGCCGGTATAGCATTTGATGCACCGATTCGGGCCGGAAACGAAATGGACTACCGGTTCAGGCCAGAAACGAAACGAACGCACCCAATCCACTTTTTTGGACCCAATAGTGATGTTTTGGTTCATTTTGGTCAGTTTCGCTACTATGCAAAAAACCATGTTGCATTGAATGCATCGATTCGGGCCGGAATCGAAACGAACTACCGATTCGGGCCAGAAACGAAACGAGTGCACCCAATCCAGTTTTTTGGTCCAAATAGTGATGTTTTGGTTCGTTTTGGTTAGTTTCGTTACTGTGTAAAAAACCATGCCGGTATAGCATTTGATGCACCGATTCGGGCCGGAAACGAAATGGACTACCGATTCGCGCAAAAAACGAAACGAATGCACCCAATCCACTTTTTTGGACCCAATAGTGTTGTTGTGGTTCGTTTTGGTCAGTTTCATTACTGTGCAACAAACCATGCCGGTATAGCATTTAATGCACCGATTCGGGCCGGAAACGAAATGGACTACCAATTCGCGCCAAAAACGAAACGAACGAACCCAATCCACTTTTTTGGACCCGATAGTGATGTTTTGGTTCGTTTTGGTCAGTTTCGCTACTGTGCAAAAAACCATGTTGCAATGAATGCACCGATTCGGGCCGGAACCGAAACGAACTACCGATTCGGGCCAGAAACGAAACGAGCGCACCCAATCCACTTTTTTGGACCCAATAGTGATGTTTTGGTTCGTTTTGGTCAGTTTCGCTACTGTGCAAAAAACCATGTTGCATTGAATGCACCGATTCGGGCCGGAATCGAAATGAACTACCGATTCGGACCAGAAACGAAACGAGCGCACCCAATCCAGTTTTTTGGTCCAAATAGTGATGTTTTGGTTCGTTTTGGTTAGTTTCGATACTGTGTAAAAACCATGCCGGTATAGCATTTAATGCATCGATTCGGGCCGGAAACGAAAAGGACTACCGATTCGCGCCAGAAACGAAACGAACGCACCCAATCCACTTTTTTGGACCCAATACTGTTGCTGTTGGTCGTTTTGGTCAGTTTCATTACTGTGCAAAAAACCATGCCGGTATAGCATTTAATGCACCGATTCGGGCAGGAAACGAAATGAACTACCGATTCGGGCCAGAAACGAAACGAACGCACCCAATCCACTTTTTTGGACCAAATAGTGATGTTTTGGTTCGATTTGGTTAGTTTCGTTACTGTGTAAAAAACAATGCCGGTATAGCATTTGATGCACCGATTCGGGCCGGAAACGAAATGGACTACCGATTCGCGCCAAAAACGAAACGAACGCACCCAATCCACTATTTTGGACCCAATAGTGTTGTTGTGGTTTGTTTTGGTCAGTTTCAATACTGTGCAAAAAACCATGCCGGGTTGCATTGAATGCACCGATTTGGGCCGGAACCGAAACGAACTACCGATTCGGGCCAGAAACGAAACGAGCGCACCCAATCCAGTTTTTTGGACCAAATAGTGATGTTTTGGTTCGATTTGGTTAGTTTCGTTACTGTGTAAAAAACCATGCCGGTATAGCATTTGATGCACCGATTCGGGCCGGAAACGAAATGGACTACCGGTTCAGGCCAGAAACGAAACGAACGCACCCAATCCACTTTTTTGGACCCAATAGTGATGTTTTGGTTCGTTTTGGTCAGTTTCTCTACTATGCAAAAAACCATGTTGCATTGAATGCACCGATTCGGGCCGGAATCGAAACGAACTACCGATTCGGGCCAGAAACGAAACGAGCGCACCCAATCCAGTTTTTTGGTCCAAATAGTGATGTTTTGGTTCGTTTTGGTTAGTTTCGTTACTGTGTAAAAAACCATGCCGGTATAGCATTTAATGCACCGATTCGGGCCGGAAACGAAATGGACTACCGATTCACGCCAAAAATGAAACGAACGCACCCAATCCACTTTTTTGGACCCAATAGTGTTGTTGTGGTTCGTTTTGGTCAGTTTCTCTACTATGCAAAAAACCATGTTGCATTGAATGCACCGATTCGGGCCGGAATCGAAACGAACTACCGATTCGGGCCAGAAACGAAACGAGCGCACCCAATCCAGTTTTTTGGTCCAAATAGTGATGTTTTGGTTAGTTTCGTTACTGTGTAAAAAACCATGCCGGTATAGCATTTAATGCACCGATTCGGGCCGGAAACGAAATGGACTACCGATTCGTGCCAAAAATGAAACGAACGCACCCAATCCACTTTTTTGGACCCAATAGTGTTGTTGTGGTTTGTTTTGGTCAGTTTCAATACTGTGCAAAAAACCATGCCGGGTTGCATTGAATGCACCGATTCGGGCCGGAACCGAAACGAACTACCGATTCGGGCTAGAAAAGAAACGAGCGCACCCAATCCAGTTTTTTGGACCAAATAGTGATGTTTTGGTTCGATTTGGTTAGTTTCGTTACTGTGTAAAAAACCATGCCGGTATAGCATTTGATGCACCAATTCGGGCCGGAAACGAAATGGACTACCGGTTCAGGCCAGAAACGAAACGAACGCACCCAATCCACTTTTTTGGACCCAATAGTGATGTTTTGGTTCGTTTTGGTCAGTTTCGCTACTATGCAAAAAACCATGTTGCATTGAATGCACCGATTCGGGCCGGAATCGAAACGAACTACCGATTCGGGCCAGAAACGAAACAAGCGCACCCAATCTAGTTTTTTGGTCCAAATAGTGATGTTTTGGTTCGTTTTGGTTAGTTTCGATACTGTGTAAAAACCATGCCGGTATAGCATTTAATGCATCGATTCGGGCCGGAAACGAAAAGGACTACCGATTCGCGCCAGAAACGAAACGAACGCACCCAATCCACTTTTTTGGACCCAATACTGTTGCTGTTGGTCGTTTTGGTCAGTTTCATTACTGTGCAAAAAACCATGCCGGTATAGCATTTAATGCACCGATTCGGGCAGGAAACGAAATGAACTACCGATTCGGGCCAGAAACGAAACGAACGCACCCAATCCACTTTTTTGGACCAAATAGTGATGTTTTGGTTCGATTTGGTTAGTTTCGTTACTGTGTAAAAAACAATGCCGGTATAGCATTTGATGCACCGATTCGGGCCGGAAACGAAATGGACTACCGATTCGCGCCAAAAACGAAACGAACGCACCCAATCCACTATTTTGGACCCAATAGTGTTGTTGTGGTTTGTTTTGGTCAGTTTCAATACTGTGCAAAAAACCATGCCGGGTTGCATTGAATGCACCGATTTGGGCCGGAACCGAAACGAACTACCGATTCGGGCCAGAAACGAAACGAGCGCACCCAATCCAGTTTTTTGGACCAAATAGTGATGTTTTGGTTCGATTTGGTTAGTTTCGTTACTGTGTAAAAAACCATGCCGGTATAGCATTTGATGCACCGATTCGGGCCGGAAACGAAATGGACTACCGGTTCAGGCCAGAAACGAAACGAACGCACCCAATCCACTTTTTTGGACCCAATAGTGATGTTTTGGTTCGTTTTGGTCAGTTTCTCTACTATGCAAAAAACCATGTTGCATTGAATGCACCGATTCGGGCCGGAATCGAAACGAACTACCGATTCGGGCCAGAAACGAAACGAGCGCACCCAATCCAGTTTTTTGGTCCAAATAGTGATGTTTTGGTTCGTTTTGGTTAGTTTCGTTACTGTGCAAAAAACCATGCCGGTATAGCATTTAATGCACCGATTCGGGCCGGAAACGAAATGGACTACCGATTCACGCCAAAAATGAAACGAACGCACCCAATCCACTTTTTTGGACCCAATAGTGTTGTTGTGGTTCGTTTTGGTCAGTTTCTCTACTATGCAAAAAACCATGTTGCATTGAATGCACCGATTCGGGCCGGAATCGAAACGAACTACCGATTCGGGCCAGAAACGAAACGAGCGCACCCAATCCAGTTTTTTGGTCCAAATAGTGATGTTTTGGTTAGTTTCGTTACTGTGTAAAAAACCATGCCGGTATAGCATTTAATGCACCGATTCGGGCCGGAAACGAAATGGACTACCGATTCGTGCCAAAAATGAAACGAACGCACCCAATCCACTTTTTTGGACCCAATAGTGTTGTTGTGGTTTGTTTTGGTCAGTTTCAATACTGTGCAAAAAACCATGCCGGGTTGCATTGAATGCACCGATTCGGGCCGGAACGAAACGAACTACCGATTCGGGCCAGAAACGAAACGAGCGCACCCAATCCAGTTTTTTGGTCCAAATAGTGATGTTTTGGTTCGTTTTGGTTAGTTTCGTTACTGTGTAAAAAACCATGCCGGTATAGCATTTAATGCACCGATTCGGGCCGGAAACGAAATGGACTACCGATTCACGCCAAAAATGAAACGAACGCACCCAATCCACTTTTTTGGACCCAATAGTGTTGTTGTGGTTCGTTTTGGTCAGTTTCTCTACTATGCAAAAAACCATGTTGCATTGAATGCACCGATTCGGGCCGGAATCGAAACGAACTACCGATTCGGGCCAGAAACGAAACGAGCGCACCCAATCCAGTTTTTTGGTCCAAATAGTGATGTTTTGGTTAGTTTCGTTACTGTGTAAAAAACCATGCCGGTATAGCATTTAATGCACCGATTCGGGCCGGAAACGAAATGGACTACCGATTCGTGCCAAAAATGAAACGAACGCACCCAATCCACTTTTTTGGACCCAATAGTGTTGTTGTGGTTTGTTTTGGTCAGTTTCAATACTGTGCAAAAAACCATGCCGGGTTGCATTGAATGCACCGATTCGGGCCGGAACCGAAACGAACTACCGATTCGGGCTAGAAAAGAAACGAGCGCACCCAATCCAGTTTTTTGGACCAAATAGTGATGTTTTGGTTCGATTTGGTTAGTTTCGTTACTGTGTAAAAAACCATGCCGGTATAGCATTTGATGCACCAATTCGGGCCGGAAACGAAATGGACTACCGGTTCAGGCCAGAAACGAAACGAACGCACCCAATCCACTTTTTTGGACCCAATAGTGATGTTTTGGTTCGTTTTGGTCAGTTTCGCTACTATGCAAAAAACCATGTTGCATTGAATGCACCGATTCGGGCCGGAATCGAAACGAACTACCGATTCGGGCCAGAAACGAAACAAGCGCACCCAATCTAGTTTTTTGGTCCAAATAGTGATGTTTTGGTTCGTTTTGGTTAGTTTCAGTTCTGTGTAAAAAACCATGCTGGTATAGCATTTAATGCACCGATTCGTGCCGGAAACGAAAAGGACTACCGATTCGGGCCAGAAACGAAACGAGCGCACCCAATCCACTTTTTTGGACCCAATAGTGATGTTTTGGTTCGTTTTGGTCAGTTTCGCTACTGTGCAAAAAACCATGTTGCATTGAATGCACCGATTCGGGCCGGAATCGAAATGAACTACCGATTCGGACCAGAAACGAAACGAGCGCACCCAATCCAGTTTTTTGGTCCAAATAGTGATGTTTTGGTTCGTTTTGGTTAGTTTCGATACTGTGTAAAAACCATGCCGGTATAGCATTTAATGCATCGATTCGGGCCGGAAACGAAAAGGACTACCGATTCGCGCCAGAAACGAAACGAACGCACCCAATCCACTTTTTTGGACCCAATACTGTTGCTGTTGGTCGTTTTGGTCAGTTTCATTACTGTGCAAAAAACCATGCCGGTATAGCATTTAATGCACCGATTCGGGCAGGAAACGAAATGAACTACCGATTCGGGCCAGAAACGAAACGAACGCACCCAATCCACTTTTTTGGACCAAATAGTGATGTTTTGGTTCGATTTGGTTAGTTTCGTTACTGTGTAAAAAACAATGCCGGTATAGCATTTGATGCACCGATTCGGGCCGGAAACGAAATGGACTACCGATTCGCGCCAAAAACGAAACGAACGCACCCAATCCACTATTTTGGACCCAATAGTGTTGTTGTGGTTTGTTTTGGTCAGTTTCAATACTGTGCAAAAAACCATGCCGGGTTGCATTGAATGCACCGATTTGGGCCGGAACCGAAACGAACTACCGATTCGGGCCAGAAACGAAACGAGCGCACCCAATCCAGTTTTTTGGACCAAATAGTGATGTTTTGGTTCGATTTGGTTAGTTTCGTTACTGTGTAAAAAACCATGCCGGTATAGCATTTGATGCACCGATTCGGGCCGGAAACGAAATGGACTACCGGTTCAGGCCAGAAACGAAACGAACGCACCCAATCCACTTTTTTGGACCCAATAGTGATGTTTTGGTTCGTTTTGGTCAGTTTCTCTACTATGCAAAAAACCATGTTGCATTGAATGCACCGATTCGGGCCGGAATCGAAACGAACTACCGATTCGGGCCAGAAACGAAACGAGCGCACCCAATCCAGTTTTTTGGTCCAAATAGTGATGTTTTGGTTCGTTTTGGTTAGTTTCGTTACTGTGTAAAAAACCATGCCGGTATAGCATTTAATGCACCGATTCGGGCCGGAAACGAAATGGACTACCGATTCACGCCAAAAATGAAACGAACGCACCCAATCCACTTTTTTGGACCCAATAGTGTTGTTGTGGTTCGTTTTGGTCAGTTTCTCTACTATGCAAAAAACCATGTTGCATTGAATGCACCGATTCGGGCCGGAATCGAAACGAACTACCGATTCGGGCCAGAAACGAAACGAGCGCACCCAATCCAGTTTTTTGGTCCAAATAGTGATGTTTTGGTTAGTTTCGTTACTGTGTAAAAAACCATGCCGGTATAGCATTTAATGCACCGATTCGGGCCGGAAACGAAATGGACTACCGATTCGTGCCAAAAATGAAACGAACGCACCCAATCCACTTTTTTGGACCCAATAGTGTTGTTGTGGTTTGTTTTGGTCAGTTTCAATACTGTGCAAAAAACCATGCCGGGTTGCATTGAATGCACCGATTCGGGCCGGAACCGAAACGAACTACCGATTCGGGCTAGAAAAGAAACGAGCGCACCCAATCCAGTTTTTTGGACCAAATAGTGATGTTTTGGTTCGATTTGGTTAGTTTCGTTACTGTGTAAAAAACCATGCCGGTATAGCATTTGATGCACCAATTCGGGCCGGAAACGAAATGGACTACCGGTTCAGGCCAGAAACGAAACGAACGCACCCAATCCACTTTTTTGGACCCAATAGTGATGTTTTGGTTCGTTTTGGTCAGTTTCGCTACTATGCAAAAAACCATGTTGCATTGAATGCACCGATTCGGGCCGGAATCGAAACGAACTACCGATTCGGGCCAGAAACGAAACAAGCGCACCCAATCTAGTTTTTTGGTCCAAATAGTGATGTTTTGGTTCGTTTTGGTTAGTTTCAGTTCTGTGTAAAAAACCATGCTGGTATAGCATTTAATGCACCGATTCGTGCCGGAAACGAAAAGGACTACCGATTCGCGCCAGAAACGAAACGAACGCACCCAATCCACTTTTTTGGACCCAATAGTGTTGCTGTTGGTCGTTTTGGTCAGTTTCATTATTGTGCAAAAAACCATGCCGGTATAGCATTTAATGCACCGATTCGTGCAGGAAACGAAATGAACTACCGATTCGGGCCAGAAACGAAACGAACGCACCCAATCCACTTTTTTGGACCAAATAGTGATGTTTTGGTTCGATTTGGTTAGTTTTGTTACTGTGTAAAAACCATGCCGGTATAGCATTTGATGCACCGATTCGGGCCGGAAACGAAATGGACTACCGGTTCAGGCCAGAAACGAAACGAACGCACCCAATCCACTTTTTTGGACCCAATAGTGATGTTTTGGTTCGTTTTGGTCAGTTTCAATACTGTGCAAAAAACCATGTTGCATTGAATGCACCGATTCGGGCCGGAACCGAAACGAACTACCGATTCGGGCCAGAAACGAAACGAGCGCACCCAATCCAGTTTTTTGGTCCAAATAGTGATGTTTTGGTTCGTTTTGGTTAGTTTCGTTACTGTGTAAAAAACCATGCCGGTATAGCATTTGATGCACCGATTCGGGCCGGAAACGAAATGGACTACCGGTTCAGGCCAGAAACGAAACGAACGAACCCAATCCACTTTTTTGGACCCAATAGTGATGTTTTGGTTCGTTTTGGTCAGTTTCGCTACTGTGCAAAAAACCATGTTGCAATGAATGCACCGATTCGGGCCGGAACCGAAACGAACTACCGATTCGGGCCAGAAACGAAACGAGCGCACCCAATCCAGTTTTTTGGTCCAAATAGTGATGTTTTGGTTCGTTTTGGTTAGTTTCGTTACAGTGTAAAAAACCATGCCGGTATAGCATTTGATGCACCGATTTGGGCCGGAAACGAAATGGACTACCAGTTCAGGCCAGAAACGAAACGAACGCACCCAATCCACTTTTCTGGACCAAATAGGGATGTTTTGGTTCGTTTTGGTTAGTTTCGATACCGTGTAAAAACCATGCCGGTATAGCATTTAATGCATCGATTCGGGCCGGAAACGAAAAGGACTACCGATTCGCGACAGAAACGAAACGAACGCACCCAATCCACTTTTTTGGACCCAATAGTGTTGTTGTTGGTCGTTTTGGTCAGTTTCATTAGTGTGCAAAAAACCATGCCGGTATAGCATTTAATGCACCGATTCGGGCAGGAAACGAAATGAACTACCGATTCGGGCCAGAAACGAAACGAACGCACCCAATCCACTTTTTTGGACCAAATAGTGATGTTTTGGTTCGATTTGGTTAGTTTCGTTACTGTGTAAAAAACAATGCCGGTATAGCATTTGATGCACCGATTCGGGCCGGAAACGAAATGGACTACCGATTCGCGCCAAAAACGAAACGAACGCACCCAATCCACTATTTTGGACCCAATAGTGTTGTTGTGGTTTGTTTTGGTCAGTTTCAATACTGTGCAAAAAACCATGCCGGGTTGCATTGAATGCACCGATTTGGGCCGGAACCAAAACGAACTACCGATTCGGGCCAGAAACGAAACGAGCGCACCCAATCCAGTTTTTTGGACCAAATAGTGATGTTTTGGTTCGATTTGGTTAGTTTCGTTACTGTGTAAAAAACCATGCCGGTATAGCATTTGATGCACCGATTCGGGCCGAAAACGAAATGGACTACCGGTTCAGGCCAGAAACGAAACGAACGCACCCAATCCACTTTTTTGGACCCAATAGTGATGTTTTGGTTCGTTTTGGTCAGTTTCGCTACTATGCAAAAAACCATGTTGCATTGAATGCACCGATTCGGGCCGGAATCGAAACGAACTACCGATTCGGGCCAGAAACGAAACAAGCGCACCCAATCTAGTTTTTTGGTCCAAATAGTGATGTTCTGGTTCGTTTTGGTTAGTTTCGTTACTGTGTAAAAAACCATGCCGGTATAGCATTTGATGCACCGATTCGGGCCGGAAACGAAATGGACTACCGGTTCAGGCCAGAAACGAAACGAACGCACCCAATCCACTTTTTTGGACCCAATAGTGATGTTTTGGTTCGTTTTGGTCAGTTTCGCTACTATGCAAAAAACCATGTTGCATTGAATGCACCGATTCGGGCCGGAATCGAAACGAACTATCGATTCGGGCCAGAAACGAAACAAGCGCACCCAATCTAGTTTTTTGGTCCAAATAGTGATGTTCTGGTTCGTTTTGGTTAGTTTCGTTACTGTGTAAAAAACCATGCCGGTATAGCATTTGATGCACCGATTCGGGCCGAAAACGAAATGGACTACCGGTTCAGGCCAGAAACGAAACGAACGCACCCAATCCACTTTTTTGGACCCAATAGTGATGTTTTGGTTCGTTTTGGTCAGTTTCTCTACTATGTAAAAAACCATGTTGCATTGAATGCACCGATTCGGGCCGGAATCGAAACAAACTACCGATTCGGGCCAGAAACGAAACGAGCGCACCCAATCCAGTTTTTTGGTCCAAATAGTGATGTTTTGGTTCGTTTTGGTTAGTTTCGTTACTGTGTAAAAAACCATGCCAGTATAGCATTTGATGCACCGATTCTGGCCGGAAACGAAATGGACTACCGGTTCGGGCCAGAAAGGAAACGAACGCACCCAATCCACTTTTTTGGACCCAATAGGGATGTTTTGGTTCGTTTTGGTTAGTTTCAGTTCTGTGTAAAAAACCATGCTGGTATACCATTTAATGCACCGATTCGTGCCGGAAACGAAAAGGACTACCGATTCGCGCCAGAAACGAAACGAACGCACCCAATCCACTTTTTTGGACCCAATAGTGTTGCTGTTGGTCGTTTTGGTCAGTTTCATTATTGTGCAAAAAACCATGCCGGTATAGCATTTAATGCACCGATTCGTGCAGGAAACGAAATGAACTACCGATTCAGGCCAGAAACGAAACGAACGCACCCAATCCACTTTTTTGCACCAAATAGTGATGTTTTGGTTCGATTTGGTTAGTTTTGTTACTGTGTAAAAAACCATGCCGGTATAGCATTTGATGCACCGATTCGGGCCGGAAACGAAATGGACTACCGGTTCAGGCCAGAAACGAAACGAACGCACCCAATCCACTTTTTTGGACCCAATAGTGATGTTTTGGTTCGTTTTGGTCAGTTTCAATACTGTGCAAAAAACCATGTTGCATTGAATGCACCGATTCGGGCCGGAACCGAAACGAACTACCGATTCGGGCCAGAAACGAAACGAGCGCACCCAATCCAGTTTTTTGGTCCAAATAGTGATGTTTTGGTTCGTTTTGGTTAGTTTCGTTACTGTGTAAAAAACCATGCCGGTATAGCATTTGATGCACCGATTCGGGCCGGAAACGAAATGGACTACCGGTTCAGGCCAGAAACGAAACGAACCCACCCAATCCACTTTTTTGGACCCAATAGTGATGTTTTGGTTCGTTTTGGTCAGTTTCGCTACTGTGCAAAAAACCATGTTGCAATGAATGCACCGATTCGGGCCGGAACCGAAACGAACTACCGATTCGGGCCAGAAACGAAACGAGCGCACCCAATCCAGTTTTTTGGTCCAAATAGTGATGTTTTGGTTCGTTTTGGTTAGTTTCGTTACAGTGTAAAAAACCATGCCGGTATAGCATTTGATGCACCGATTCGGGCCGGAAACGAAATGGACTACCAGTTCAGGCCAGAAACGAAACGAACGCACCCAATCCACTTTTCTGGACCAAATAGGGATGTTTTGGTTCGTTTTGGTTAGTTTCGATACCGTGTAAAAACCATGCTGGTATAGCATTTAATGCATCGATTCGGGCCGGAAACGAAAAGGACTACCGATTCGCGCCTGAAACGAAACGAACGCACCCAATCCACTTTTTTGGACCCAATAGTGTTGTTGTTGGTCGTTTCGGTCAGTTTCATTACTGTGCAAAAAACCATGCCGGTATAGCATTTAATGCACCGATTCGGGCAGGAAACGAAATGAACTACCGATTCGGGCCAGAAACGAAACGAACGCACCCAATCCACTTTTTTGGACCAAATAGTGATGTTTTGGTTCGATTTTGTTAGTTTCGTTACTGTGTAAAAAACCATGCCGGTATAGCATTTGATGCACCGATTCGGGCCGGAAACAAAATGGACTACCGGTTCAGGCCAGAAACGAAACGAACGCACCCAATCCACTTTTTTGGACCCAATAGTGATGTTTTGGTTCATTTTGGTCAGTTTCGCTACTATGCAAAAAACCATGTTGCATTGAATGCATCGATTCGGGCCGGAATCGAAACGAACTACCGATTCGGGCCAGAAACGAAACGAGTGCACCCAATCCAGTTTTTTGGTCCAAATAGTGATGTTTTGGTTCGTTTTGGTTAGTTTCGTTACTGTGTAAAAAACCATGCCGGTATAGCATTTGATGCACCGATTCGGGCCGGAAACGAAATGGACTACCGATTCGCGCAAAAAACGAAACGAATGCACCCAATCCACTTTTTTGGACCCAATAGTGTTGTTGTGGTTCGTTTTGGTCAGTTTCATTACTGTGCAACAAACCATGCCGGTATAGCATTTAATGCACCGATTCGGGCCGGAAACGAAATGGACTACCGATTCGCGCCAAAAACGAAACGAACGAACCCAATCCACTTTTTTGGACCCGATAGTGATGTTTTGGTTCGTTTTGGTCAGTTTTGCTACTGTGCAAAAAACCATGTTGCAATGAATGCACCGATTCGGGCCGGAACCGAAACGAACTACCGATTCGGGCCAGAAACGAAACGAGCGCACCCAATCCACTTTTTTGGACCCAATAGTGATGTTTTGGTTCGTTTTGGTCGGTTTCGCTACTGTGCAAAAAACCATGTTGCATTGAATGCACCGATTCGGGCCGGAATCGAAATGAACTACCGATTCGGACCAGAAACGAAACGAGCGCACCCAATCCAGTTTTTTGGTCCAAATAGTGATGTTTTGGTTCGTTTTGGTTAGTTTCGATACTGTGTAAAAACCATGCCGGTATAGCATTTAATGCATCGATTCGGGCCGGAAACGAAAAGGACTACCGATTCGCGCCAGAAACGAAACGAACGCACCCAATCCACTTTTTTGGACCCAATACTGTTGCTGTTGGTCGTTTTGGTCAGTTTCATTACTGTGCAAAAAACCATGCCGGTATAGCATTTAATGCACCGATTCGGGCAGGAAACGAAATGAACTACCGATTCGGGCCAGAAACGAAACGAACGCACCCAATCCACTTTTTTGGACCAAATAGTGATGTTTTGGTTCGATTTGGTTAGTTTCGTTACTGTGTAAAAAACAATGCCGGTATAGCATTTGATGCACCGATTCGGGCCGGAAACGAAATGGACTACCGATTCGCGCCAAAAACGAAACGAACGCACCCAATCCACTATTTTGGACCCAATAGTGTTGTTGTGGTTTGTTTTGGTCAGTTTCAATACTGTGCAAAAAACCATGCCGGGTTGCATTGAATGCACCGATTTGGGCCGGAACCGAAACGAACTACCGATTCGGGCCAGAAACGAAACGAGCGCACCCAATCCAGTTTTTTGGACCAAATAGTGATGTTTTGGTTCGATTTGGTTAGTTTCGTTACTGTGTAAAAAACCATGCCGGTATAGCATTTGATGCACCGATTCGGGCCGGAAACGAAATGGACTACCGGTTCAGGCCAGAAACGAAACGAACGCACCCAATCCACTTTTTTGGACCCAATAGTGATGTTTTGGTTCGTTTTGGTCAGTTTCTCTACTATGCAAAAAACCATGTTGCATTGAATGCACCGATTCGGGCCGGAATCGAAACGAACTACCGATTCGGGCCAGAAACGAAACGAGCGCACCCAATCCAGTTTTTTGGTCCAAATAGTGATGTTTTGGTTCGTTTTGGTTAGTTTCGTTACTGTGTAAAAAACCATGCCGGTATAGCATTTAATGCACCGATTCGGGCCGGAAACGAAATGGACTACCGATTCGCGCCAAAAATGAAACGAACGCACCCAATCCACTTTTTTGGACCCAATAGTGTTGTTGTGGTTCGTTTTGGTCAGTTTCTCTACTATGCAAAAAACCATGCTGCATTGAATGCACCGATTCGGGCCGGAATCGAAACGAACTACCGATTCGGGCCAGAAACGAAACGAGCGCACCCAATCCAGTTTTTTGGTCCAAATAGTGATGTTTTGGTTCGTTTTGGTTAGTTTCGTTACTGTGTAAAAAACCATGCCGGTATAGCATTTAATGCACCGATTCGGGCCGGAAACGAAATGGACTACCGATTCGTGCCAAAAATGAAACGAACGCACCCAATCCACTTTTTTGGACCCAATAGTGTTGTTGTGGTTTGTTTTGGTCAGTTTCAATACTGTGCAAAAAACCATGCCGGGTTGCATTGAATGCACCGATTCGGGCCGGAACCGAAACGAACTACCGATTCGGGCTAGAAAAGAAACGAGCGCACCCAATCCAGTTTTTTGGACCAAATAGTGATGTTTTGGTTCGATTTGGTTAGTTTCGTTACTGTGTAAAAAACCATGCCGGTATAGCATTTGATGCACCAATTCGGGCCGGAAACGAAATGGACTACCGGTTCAGGCCAGAAACGAAACGAACGCACCCAATCCACTTTTTTGGACCCAATAGTGATGTTTTGGTTCGTTTTGGTCAGTTTCGCTACTATGCAAAAAACCATGTTGCATTGAATGCACCGATTCGGGCCGGAATCGAAACGAACTACCGATTCGGGCCAGAAACGAAACAAGCGCACCCAATCTAGTTTTTTGGTCCAAATAGTGATGTTCTGGTTCGTTTTGGTTAGTTTCGTTACTGTGTAAAAAACCATGCCGGTATAGCATTTGATGCACCGATTCGGGCCGGAAACGAAATGGACTACCGGTTCAGGCCAGAAACGAAACGAACGCACCCAATCCACTTTTTTGGACCCAATAGTGATGTTTTGGTTCGTTTTGGTCAGTTTCGCTACTATGCAAAAAACCATGTTGCATTGAATGCACCGATTCGGGCCGGAATCGAAACGAACTACCGATTCGGGCCAGAAACGAAATGAGCGCACCCAATCCAGTTTTTTGGTCCAAATAGTGATGTTTTGGTTCGTTTTGGTTAGTTTCGTTACTGTGTAAAAAACCATGCCGGTATAGCATTTGATGCACCGATTCGGGCCGGAAACGAAATGGACTACCAGTTCAGGCCAGAAACGAAACGAACGCACCCAATCCACTTTTCTGGACCAAATAGGGTTGTTTTGGTTCGTTTTGGTTAGTTTCGATACTGTGTAAAAACCATGCCGGTATAGCATTTAATGCATCGATTCGGGCCGGAAACGAAAAGGACTACCGATTCGCACCAGAAACGAAACGAACGCACCCAATCCACTTTTTTGGACCCAATAGTGTTGCTGTTGGTCGTTTCGGTCAGTTTCATTACTGTGCAAAAAACCATGCCGGTATAGCATTTAATGCACCGATTCGGGCAGGAAACGAAATGAACTACCGATTCGGGCCAGAAACGAAACGAGCGCACCCAATCCAGTTTTTTGGACCAAATAGTGATGTTTTGGTTCGATTTGGTTAGTTTCGTTACTGTGTAAAAAGCCGTGCCGGTATAGCATTTGATGCACCGATTCGGGCCGGAAACGAAATGGACTACCGGTTCAGGCCAGAAACGAAACGAACGCACCCAATCCACTTTTCTAGACCCAATAGTGATGTTTTGGTTCGTTTTGGTCAGTTTCGCTACTATGCAAAAAACCATGTTGCATTGAATGCACCGATTCGGGCCGGAATCGAAACGAACTACCGATTCGGGCCAGAAACGAAACGAGCGCACCCAATCCAGTTTTTTGGCCCAAATAGTGATGTTCTGGTTCGTTTTGGTTAGTTTCGTTACTGTGTAAAAAACCATGCCGGTATAGCATTTAATGCACCGATTCGGGCCGGAAACGAAATGGACTGCCGATTCGCGCCAAAAATGAAACGAACGCACCCAATCCACTTTTTTGGACCCAATAGTGTTGTTGTGGTTTGTTTTGGTCAGTTTCAATACTGTGCAAAAAACCATGCCGGGTTGCATTGAATGCACCGATTCGGGCCGGAACCGAAACGAACTACCGATTCGGGCTAGAAAAGAAACGAGCGCACCCAATCCAGTTTTTTGGACCAAATAGTGATGTTTTGGTTCGATTTGGTTAGTTTCGTTACTGTGTAAAAAACCATGCCGGTATAGCATTTGATGCACCAATTCGGGCCGGAAACGAAATGGACTACCGGTTCAGGCCAGAAACGAAACGAACGCACCCAATCCACTTTTTTGGACCCAATAGTGATGTTTTGGTTCGTTTTGGTCAGTTTCGCTACTATGCAAAAAACCATGTTGCATTGAATGCACCGATTCGGGCCGGAATCGAAACGAACTACCGATTCGGGCCAGAAACGAAACAAGCGCACCCAATCTAGTTTTTTGGTCCAAATAGTGATGTTCTGGTTCGTTTTGGTTAGTTTCGTTACTGTGTAAAAAACCATGCCGGTATAGCATTTGATGCACCGATTCGGGCCGGAAACGAAATGGACTACCGGTTCAGGGCAGAAACGAAACGAACGCACCCAATCCACTTTTTTGGACCCAATAGTGATGTTTTGGTTCGTTTTGGTCAGTTTCGCTACTATGCAAAAAACCATGTTGCATTGAATGCACCGATTCGGGCCGGAATCGAAACGAACTACCGATTCGGGCCAGAAACGAAATGAGCGCACCCAATCCAGTTTTTTGGTCCAAATAGTGATGTTTTGGTTCGTTTTGGTTAGTTTCGTTACTGTGTAAAAAACCATGCCGGTATAGCATTTGATGCACCGATTCGGGCCGGAAACGAAATGGACTACCAGTTCAGGCCAGAAACGAAACGAACGCACCCAATCCACTTTTCTGGACCAAATAGGGTTGTTTTGGTTCGTTTTGGTTAGTTTCGATACTGTGTAAAAACCATGCCGGTATAGCATTTAATGCATCGATTCGGGCCGGAAACGAAAAGGACTACCGATTCGCACCAGAAACGAAACGAACGCACCCAATCCACTTTTTTGGACCCAATAGTGTTGCTGTTGGTCGTTTCGGTCAGTTTCATTACTGTGCAAAAAACCATGCCGGTATAGCATTTAATGCACCGATTCGGGCAGGAAACGAAATGAACTACCGATTCGGGCCAGAAACGAAACGAGCGCACCCAATCCAGTTTTTTGGACCAAATAGTGATGTTTTGGTTCGATTTGGTTAGTTTCGTTACTGTGTAAAAAGCCGTGCCGGTATAGCATTTGATGCACCGATTCGGGCCGGAAACGAAATGGACTACCGGTTCAGGCCAGAAACGAAACGAACGCACCCAATCCACTTTTCTAGACCCAATAGTGATGTTTTGGTTCGTTTTGGTCAGTTTCGCTACTATGCAAAAAACCATGTTGCATTGAATGCACCGATTCGGGCCGGAATCGAAACGAACTACCGATTCGGGCCAGAAACGAAACGAGCGCACCCAATCCAGTTTTTTGGCCCAAATAGTGATGTTCTGGTTCGTTTTGGTTAGTTTCGTTACTGTGTAAAAAACCATGCCGGTATAGCATTTAATGCACCGATTCGGGCCGGAAACGAAATGGACTGCCGATTCGCGCCAAAAATGAAACGAACGCACCCAATCCACTTTTTTGGACCCAATAGTGTTGTTGTGGTTTGTTTTGGTCAGTTTCAATACTGTGCAAAAAACCATGCCGGGTTGCATTGAATGCACCGATTCGGGCCGGAACCGAAACGAACTACCGATTCGGGCCAGAAAAGAAACGAGCGCACCCAATCCAGTTTTTTGGACCAAATAGTGATGTTTTGGTTCGATTTGGTTAGTTTCGTTACTGTGTAAAAAACCATGCCGGTATAGCATTTGATGCACCGATTCGGGCCGGAAACGAAATGGACTACCGGTTCAGGCCAGAAACGAAACGAACGCACCCAATCCACTTTTTTGGACCCAATAGTGATGTTTTGGTTCGTTTTGGTCAGTTTCGCTTCTATGCAAAAAACCATGTTGCATTGAATGCACCGATTCGGGCCGGAATCGAAACGAACTACCGATTCGGGCCAGAAACGAAACGAGCGCACCCAATCCAGTTTTTTGGTCCAAATAGTGATGTTCTGGTTCGTTTTGGTTAGTTTCGTTACTGTGTAAAAAACCATGCCGGTATAGCATTTGATGCACCGATTCGGGCCGGAAACGAAATGGACTACCAGTTCAGGCCAGAAACGAAACGAACGCACCCAATCCACTTTTTTGGACCCAATAGTGATGTTTTGGTTCGTTTTGGTCAGTTTCGCTACTATGCAAAAAACCATGTTGCATTGAATGCACCGATTCGGGCCGGAACCGAAACGAACTACCAATTCGGGCCAGAAACGAAACGAGCGCACCCAATCCAGTTTTTTTGTCCAAATAGTGATGTTTTGGTTCGTTTTGGTTAGTTTCGTTACTGTGTAAAAAACCATGCCGGTATAGCATTTGATGCACCGATTCGGGCCGGAAACGAAATGGACTACCAGTTCAGGCCAGAAAAGAAACGAACGCACCCAATCCACTTTTCTGGACCAAATAGGGTTGTTTTGGTTCATTTTGGTTAGTTTCGATACTGTGTAAAAACCATGCCGGTATAGCATTTAATGCATCGATTCGGGCCGGAAACGAAAAGGACTACCGATTCGCGCCAGAAACGAAACGAACGCACCCAATCCACTTTTTTGGACCAAATAGTGATGTTTTGGTTCGATTTTGTTAGTTTCGTTACTGTGTAAAAAACCATGCCGGTATAGCATTTGATGCACCGATTCGGGCCGGAAACGAAATGGACTACCGGTTCAGGCCAGAAACGAAACGAACGCACCCAATCCACTTTTTTGGACCCAATAGTGATGTTTTGGTTCATTTTGGTCAGTTTCGCTACTATGCAAAAAACCATGTTGCATTGAATGCATCGATTCGGGCCGGAATCGAAACGAACTACCGATTCGGGCCAGAAACGAAACGAGTGCACCCAATCCAGTTTTTTGGTCCAAATAGTGATGTTTTGGTTCGTTTTGGTTAGTTTCGTTACTGTGTAAAAAACCATGCCGGTATAGCATTTGATGCACCGATTCGGGCCGGAAACGAAATGGACTACCGGTTCAGGCCAGAAACGAAACGAACCCACCCAATCCACTTTTTTGGACCCAATAGTGATGTTTTGGTTCGTTTTGGTCAGTTTCGCTACTGTGCAAAAAACCATGTTGCAATGAATGCACCGATTCGGGCCGGAACCGAAACGAACTACCGATTCGGGCCAGAAACGAAACGAGCGCACCCAATCCAGTTTTTTGGTCCAAATAGTGATGTTTTGGTTCGTTTTGGTTAGTTTCGTTACAGTGTAAAAAACCATGCCGGTATAGCATTTGATCCACCGATTCGGGCCGGAAACGAAATGGACTACCAGTTCAGGCCAGAAACGAAACGAACGCACCCAATCCACTTTTCTGGACCAAATAGGGATGTTTTGGTTCGTTTTGGTTAGTTTCGATACCGTGTAAAAACCATGCCGGTATAGCATTTAATGCATCGATTCGGGCCGGAAACGAAAAGGACTACCGATTCGCGCCTGAAACGAAACGAACGCGCCCAATCCACTTTTTTGGACCCAATAGTGTTGTTGTTGGTCGTTTCGGTCAGTTTCATTACTGTGCAAAAAACCATGCCGGTATAGCATTTAATGCACCGATTCGGGCAGGAAACGAAATGAACTACCGATTCGGGCCAGAAACGAAACGAACGCACCCAATCCACTTTTTTGGACCAAATAGTGATGTTTTGGTTCGATTTTGTTAGTTTCGTTACTGTGTAAAAAACCATGCCGGTATAGCATTTGATGCACCGATTCGGGCCGGAAACGAAATGGACTACCGGTTCAGGCCAGAAACGAAACGAACGCACCCAATCCACTTTTTTGGACCCAATAGTGATGTTTTGGTTCATTTTGGTCAGTTTCGCTACTATGCAAAAAACCATGTTGCATTGAATGCATCGATTCGGGCCGGAATCGAAACGAACTACCGATTCGGGCCAGAAACGAAACGAGTGCACCCAATCCAGTTTTTTGGTCCAAATAGTGATGTTTTGGTTCGTTTTGGTTAGTTTCGTTACTGTGTAAAAAACCATGCCGGTATAGCATTTGATGCACCGATTCGGGCCGGAAACGAAATGGACTACCGATTCGCGCAAAAAACGAAACGAATGCACCCAATCCACTTTTTTGGACCCAATAGTGTTGTTGTGGTTCGTTTTGGTCAGTTTCATTACTGTGCAACAAACCATGCCGGTATAGCATTTAATGCACCGATTCGGGCCGGAAACGAAATGGACTACCAATTCGCGCCAAAAACGAAACGAACGAACCCAATCCACTTTTTTGGACCCGATAGTGATGTTTTGGTTCGTTTTGGTCAGTTTCGCTACTGTGCAAAAAACCATGTTGCAATGAATGCACCGATTCGGGCCGGAACCGAAACGAACTACCGATTCGGGCCAGAAACGAAACGAGCGCACCCAATCCACTTTTTTGGACCCAATAGTGATGTTTTGGTTCGTTTTGGTCAGTTTCGCTACTGTGCAAAAAACCATGTTGCATTGAATGCACCGATTCGGGCCGGAATCGAAATGAACTACCGATTCGGACCAGAAACGAAACGAGCGCACCCAATCCAGTTTTTTGGTCCAAATAGTGATGTTTTGGTTCGTTTTGGTTAGTTTCGATACTGTGTAAAAACCATGCCGGTATAGCATTTAATGCATCGATTCGGGCCGGAAACGAAAAGGACTACCGATTCGCGCCAGAAACGAAACGAACGCACCCAATCCACTTTTTTGGACCCAATACTGTTGCTGTTGGTCGTTTTGGTCAGTTTCATTACTGTGCAAAAAACCATGCCGGTATAGCATTTAATGCACCGATTCGGGCAGGAAACGAAATGAACTACCGATTCGGGCCAGAAACGAAACGAACGCACCCAATCCACTTTTTTGGACCAAATAGTGATGTTTTGGTTCGATTTGGTTAGTTTCGTTACTGTGTAAAAAACAATGCCGGTATAGCATTTGATGCACCGATTCGGGCCGGAAACGAAATGGACTACCGATTCGCGCCAAAAACGAAACGAACGCACCCAATCCACTATTTTGGACCCAATAGTGTTGTTGTGGTTTGTTTTGGTCAGTTTCAATACTGTGCAAAAAACCATGCCGGGTTGCATTGAATGCACCGATTTGGGCCGGAACCGAAACGAACTACCGATTCGGGCCAGAAACGAAACGAGCGCACCCAATCCAGTTTTTTGGACCAAATAGTGATGTTTTGGTTCGATTTGGTTAGTTTCGTTACTGTGTAAAAAACCATGCCGGTATAGCATTTGATGCACCGATTCGGGCCGGAAACGAAATGGACTACCGGTTCAGGCCAGAAACGAAACGAACGCACCCAATCCACTTTTTTGGACCCAATAGTGATGTTTTGGTTCGTTTTGGTCAGTTTCTCTACTATGCAAAAAACCATGTTGCATTGAATGCACCGATTCGGGCCGGAATCGAAACGAACTACCGATTCGGGCCAGAAACGAAACGAGCGCACCCAATCCAGTTTTTTGGTCCAAATAGTGATGTTTTGGTTCGTTTTGGTTAGTTTCGTTACTGTGTAAAAAACCATGCCGGTATAGCATTTAATGCACCGATTCGGGCCGGAAACGAAATGGACTACCGATTCACGCCAAAAATGAAACGAACGCACCCAATCCACTTTTTTGGACCCAATAGTGTTGTTGTGGTTCGTTTTGGTCAGTTTCTCTACTATGCAAAAAACCATGTTGCATTGAATGCACCGATTCGGGCCGGAATCGAAACGAACTACCGATTCGGGCCAGAAACGAAACGAGCGCACCCAATCCAGTTTTTTGGTCCAAATAGTGATGTTTTGGTTAGTTTCGTTACTGTGTAAAAAACCATGCCGGTATAGCATTTAATGCACCGATTCGGGCCGGAAACGAAATGGACTACCGATTCGTGCCAAAAATGAAACGAACGCACCCAATCCACTTTTTTGGACCCAATAGTGTTGTTGTGGTTTGTTTTGGTCAGTTTCAATACTGTGCAAAAAACCATGCCGGGTTGCATTGAATGCACCGATTCGGGCCGGAACCGAAACGAACTACCGATTCGGGCTAGAAAAGAAACGAGCGCACCCAATCCAGTTTTTTGGACCAAATAGTGATGTTTTGGTTCGATTTGGTTAGTTTCGTTACTGTGTAAAAAACCATGCCGGTATAGCATTTGATGCACCAATTCGGGCCGGAAACGAAATGGACTACCGGTTCAGGCCAGAAACGAAACGAACGCACCCAATCCACTTTTTTGGACCCAATAGTGATGTTTTGGTTCGTTTTGGTCAGTTTCGCTACTATGCAAAAAACCATGTTGCATTGAATGCACCGATTCGGGCCGGAATCGAAACGAACTACCGATTCGGGCCAGAAACGAAACAAGCGCACCCAATCTAGTTTTTTGGTCCAAATAGTGATGTTTTGGTTCGTTTTGGTTAGTTTCAGTTCTGTGTAAAAAACCATGCTGGTATAGCATTTAATGCACCGATTCGTGCCGGAAACGAAAAGGACTACCGATTCGCGCCAGAAACGAAACGAACGCACCCAATCCACTTTTTTGGACCCAATAGTGTTGCTGTTGGTCGTTTTGGTCAGTTTCATTATTGTGCAAAAAACCATGCCGGTATAGCATTTAATGCACCGATTCGTGCAGGAAACGAAATGAACTACCGATTCGGGCCAGAAACGAAACGAACGCACCCAATCCACTTTTTTGGACCAAATAGTGATGTTTTGGTTCGATTTGGTTAGTTTTGTTACTGTGTAAAAACCATGCCGGTATAGCATTTGATGCACCGATTCGGGCCGGAAACGAAATGGACTACCGGTTCAGGCCAGAAACGAAACGAACGCACCCAATCCACTTTTTTGGACCCAATAGTGATGTTTTGGTTCGTTTTGGTCAGTTTCAATACTGTGCAAAAAACCATGTTGCATTGAATGCACCGATTCGGGCCGGAACCGAAACGAACTACCGATTCGGGCCAGAAACGAAACGAGCGCACCCAATCCAGTTTTTTGGTCCAAATAGTGATGTTTTGGTTCGTTTTGGTTAGTTTCGTTACTGTGTAAAAAACCATGCCGGTATAGCATTTGATGCACCGATTCGGGCCGGAAACGAAATGGACTACCGGTTCAGGCCAGAAACGAAACGAACGAACCCAATCCACTTTTTTGGACCCAATAGTGATGTTTTGGTTCGTTTTGGTCAGTTTCGCTACTGTGCAAAAAACCATGTTGCAATGAATGCACCGATTCGGGCCGGAACCGAAACGAACTACCGATTCGGGCCAGAAACGAAACGAGCGCACCCAATCCAGTTTTTTGGTCCAAATAGTGATGTTTTGGTTCGTTTTGGTTAGTTTCGTTACAGTGTAAAAAACCATGCCGGTATAGCATTTGATGCACCGATTTGGGCCGGAAACGAAATGGACTACCAGTTCAGGCCAGAAACGAAACGAACGCACCCAATCCACTTTTCTGGACCAAATAGGGATGTTTTGGTTCGTTTTGGTTAGTTTCGATACCGTGTAAAAACCATGCCGGTATAGCATTTAATGCATCGATTCGGGCCGGAAACGAAAAGGACTACCGATTCGCGACAGAAACGAAACGAACGCACCCAATCCACTTTTTTGGACCCAATAGTGTTGTTGTTGGTCGTTTTGGTCAGTTTCATTAGTGTGCAAAAAACCATGCCGGTATAGCATTTAATGCACCGATTCGGGCAGGAAACGAAATGAACTACCGATTCGGGCCAGAAACGAAACGAACGCACCCAATCCACTTTTTTGGACCAAATAGTGATGTTTTGGTTCGATTTGGTTAGTTTCGTTACTGTGTAAAAAACAATGCCGGTATAGCATTTGATGCACCGATTCGGGCCGGAAACGAAATGGACTACCGATTCGCGCCAAAAACGAAACGAACGCACCCAATCCACTATTTTGGACCCAATAGTGTTGTTGTGGTTTGTTTTGGTCAGTTTCAATACTGTGCAAAAAACCATGCCGGGTTGCATTGAATGCACCGATTTGGGCCGGAACCGAAACGAACTATCGATTCGGGCCAGAAACGAAACGAGCGCACCCAATCCAGTTTTTTGGACCAAATAGTGATGTTTTGGTTCGATTTGGTTAGTTTCGTTACTGTGTAAAAAACCATGCCGGTATAGCATTTGATGCACCGATTCGGGCCGAAAACGAAATGGACTACCGGTTCAGGCCAGAAACGAAACGAACGCACCCAATCCACTTTTTTGGACCCAATAGTGATGTTTTGGTTCGTTTTGGTCAGTTTCTCTACTATGTAAAAAACCATGTTGCATTGAATGCACCGATTCGGGCCGGAATCGAAACAAACTACCGATTCGGGCCAGAAACGAAACGAGCGCACCCAATCCAGTTTTTTGGTCCAAATAGTGATGTTTTGGTTCGTTTTGGTTAGTTTCGTTACTGTGTAAAAAACCATGCCAGTATAGCATTTGATGCACCGATTCTGGCCGGAAACGAAATGGACTACCGGTTCGGGCCAGAAAGGAAACGAACGCACCCAATCCACTTTTTTGGACCCAATAGGGATGTTTTGGTTCGTTTTGGTTAGTTTCAGTTCTGTGTAAAAAACCATGCTGGTATAGCATTTAATGCACCGATTCGTGCCGGAAACGAAAAGGACTACCGATTCGCGCCAGAAACGAAACGAACGCACCCAATCCACTTTTTTGGACCCAATAGTGTTGCTGTTGGTCGTTTTGGTCAGTTTCATTATTGTGCAAAAAACCATGCCGGTATAGCATTTAATGCACCGATTCGTGCAGGAAACGAAATGAACTACCGATTCAGGCCAGAAACGAAACGAACGCACCCAATCCACTTTTTTGCACCAAATAGTGATGTTTTGGTTCGATTTGGTTAGTTTTGTTACTGTGTAAAAAACCATGCCGGTATAGCATTTGATGCACCGATTCGGGCCGGAAACGAAATGGACTACCGGTTCAGGCCAGAAACGAAACGAACGCACCCAATCCACTTTTTTGGACCCAATAGTGATGTTTTGGTTCGTTTTGGTCAGTTTCAATACTGTGCAAAAAACCATGTTGCATTGAATGCACCGATTCGGGCCGGAACCGAAACGAACTACCGATTCGGGCCAGAAACGAAACGAGCGCACCCAATCCAGTTTTTTGGTCCAAATAGTGATGTTTTGGTTCGTTTTGGTTAGTTTCGTTACTGTGTAAAAAACCATGCCGGTATAGCATTTGATGCACCGATTCGGGCCGGAAACGAAATGGACTACCGGTTCAGGCCAGAAACGAAACGAACCCACCCAATCCACTTTTTTGGACCCAATAGTGATGTTTTGGTTCGTTTTGGTCAGTTTCGCTACTGTGCAAAAAACCATGTTGCAATGAATGCACCGATTCGGGCCGGAACCGAAACGAACTACCGATTCGGGCCAGAAACGAAACGAGCGCACCCAATCCAGTTTTTTGGTCCAAATAGTGATGTTTTGGTTCGTTTTGGTTAGTTTCGTTACAGTGTAAAAAACCATGCCGGTATAGCATTTGATGCACCGATTCGGGCCGGAAACGAAATGGACTACCAGTTCAGGCCAGAAACGAAACGAACGCACCCAATCCACTTTTCTGGACCAAATAGGGATGTTTTGGTTCGTTTTGGTTAGTTTCGATACCGTGTAAAAACCATGCTGGTATAGCATTTAATGCATCGATTCGGGCCGGAAACGAAAAGGACTACCGATTCGCGCCTGAAACGAAACGAACGCACCCAATCCACTTTTTTGGACCCAATAGTGTTGTTGTTGGTCGTTTCGGTCAGTTTCATTACTGTGCAAAAAACCATGCCGGTATAGCATTTAATGCACCGATTCGGGCAGGAAACGAAATGAACTACCGATTCGGGCCAGAAACGAAACGAACGCACCCAATCCACTTTTTTGGACCAAATAGTGATGTTTTGGTTCGATTTTGTTAGTTTCGTTACTGTGTAAAAAACCATGCCGGTATAGCATTTGATGCACCGATTCGGGCCGGAAACAAAATGGACTACCGGTTCAGGCCAGAAACGAAACGAACGCACCCAATCCACTTTTTTGGACCCAATAGTGATGTTTTGGTTCATTTTGGTCAGTTTCGCTACTATGCAAAAAACCATGTTGCATTGAATGCATCGATTCGGGCCGGAATCGAAACGAACTACCGATTCGGGCCAGAAACGAAACGAGTGCACCCAATCCAGTTTTTTGGTCCAAATAGTGATGTTTTGGTTCGTTTTGGTTAGTTTCGTTACTGTGTAAAAAACCATGCCGGTATAGCATTTGATGCACCGATTCGGGCCGGAAACGAAATGGACTACCGATTCGCGCAAAAAACGAAACGAATGCACCCAATCCACTTTTTTGGACCCAATAGTGTTGTTGTGGTTCGTTTTGGTCAGTTTCATTACTGTGCAACAAACCATGCCGGTATAGCATTTAATGCACCGATTCGGGCCGGAAACGAAATGGACTACCGATTCGCGCCAAAAACGAAACGAACGAACCCAATCCACTTTTTTGGACCCGATAGTGATGTTTTGGTTCGTTTTGGTCAGTTTTGCTACTGTGCAAAAAACCATGTTGCAATGAATGCACCGATTCGGGCCGGAACCGAAACGAACTACCGATTCGGGCCAGAAACGAAACGAGCGCACCCAATCCACTTTTTTGGACCCAATAGTGATGTTTTGGTTCGTTTTGGTCGGTTTCGCTACTGTGCAAAAAACCATGTTGCATTGAATGCACCGATTCGGGCCGGAATCGAAATGAACTACCGATTCGGACCAGAAACGAAACGAGCGCACCCAATCCAGTTTTTTGGTCCAAATAGTGATGTTTTGGTTCGTTTTGGTTAGTTTCGATACTGTGTAAAAACCATGCCGGTATAGCATTTAATGCATCGATTCGGGCCGGAAACGAAAAGGACTACCGATTCGCGCCAGAAACGAAACGAACGCACCCAATCCACTTTTTTGGACCCAATACTGTTGCTGTTGGTCGTTTTGGTCAGTTTCATTACTGTGCAAAAAACCATGCCGGTATAGCATTTAATGCACCGATTCGGGCAGGAAACGAAATGAACTACCGATTCGGGCCAGAAACGAAACGAACGCACCCAATCCACTTTTTTGGACCAAATAGTGATGTTTTGGTTCGATTTGGTTAGTTTCGTTACTGTGTAAAAAACAATGCCGGTATAGCATTTGATGCACCGATTCGGGCCGGAAACGAAATGGACTACCGATTCGCGCCAAAAACGAAACGAACGCACCCAATCCACTATTTTGGACCCAATAGTGTTGTTGTGGTTTGTTTTGGTCAGTTTCAATACTGTGCAAAAAACCATGCCGGGTTGCATTGAATGCACCGATTTGGGCCGGAACCGAAACGAACTACCGATTCGGGCCAGAAACGAAACGAGCGCACCCAATCCAGTTTTTTGGACCAAATAGTGATGTTTTGGTTCGATTTGGTTAGTTTCGTTACTGTGTAAAAAACCATGCCGGTATAGCATTTGATGCACCGATTCGGGCCGGAAACGAAATGGACTACCGGTTCAGGCCAGAAACGAAACGAACGCACCCAATCCACTTTTTTGGACCCAATAGTGATGTTTTGGTTCGTTTTGGTCAGTTTCTCTACTATGCAAAAAACCATGTTGCATTGAATGCACCGATTCGGGCCGGAATCGAAACGAACTACCGATTCGGGCCAGAAACGAAACGAGCGCACCTAATCCAGTTTTTTGGTCCAAATAGTGATGTTTTGGTTCGTTTTGGTTAGTTTCGTTACTGTGTAAAAAACCATGCCGGTATAGCATTTAATGCACCGATTCGGGCCGGAAACGAAATGGACTACCGATTCGCGCCAAAAATGAAACGAACGCACCCAATCCACTTTTTTGGACCCAATAGTGTTGTTGTGGTTCGTTTTGGTCAGTTTCTCTACTATGCAAAAAACCATGCTGCATTGAATGCACCGATTCGGGCCGGAATCGAAACGAACTACCGATTCGGGCCAGAAACGAAACGAGCGCACCCAATCCAGTTTTTTGGTCCAAATAGTGATGTTTTGGTTCGTTTTGGTTAGTTTCGTTACTGTGTAAAAAACCATGCCGGTATAGCATTTAATGCACCGATTCGGGCCGGAAACGAAATGGACTACCGATTCGTGCCAAAAATGAAACGAACGCACCCAATCCACTTTTTTGGACCCAATAGTGTTGTTGTGGTTTGTTTTGGTCAGTTTCAATACTGTGCAAAAAACCATGCCGGGTTGCATTGAATGCACCGATTCGGGCCGGAACCGAAACGAACTACCGATTCGGGCTAGAAAAGAAACGAGCGCACCCAATCCAGTTTTTTGGACCAAATAGTGATGTTTTGGTTCGATTTGGTTAGTTTCGTTACTGTGTAAAAAACCATGCCGGTATAGCATTTGATGCACCAATTCGGGCCGGAAACGAAATGGACTACCGGTTCAGGCCAGAAACGAAACGAACGCACCCAATCCACTTTTTTGGACCCAATAGTGATGTTTTGGTTCGTTTTGGTCAGTTTCGCTACTATGCAAAAAACCATGTTGCATTGAATGCACCGATTCGGGCCGGAATCGAAACGAACTACCGATTCGGGCCAGAAACGAAACAAGCGCACCCAATCTAGTTTTTTGGTCCAAATAGTGATGTTCTGGTTCGTTTTGGTTAGTTTCGTTACTGTGTAAAAAACCATGCCGGTATAGCATTTGATGCACCGATTCGGGCCGGAAACGAAATGGACTACCGGTTCAGGCCAGAAACGAAACGAACGCACCCAATCCACTTTTTTGGACCCAATAGTGATGTTTTGGTTCGTTTTGGTCAGTTTCGCTACTATGCAAAAAACCATGTTGCATTGAATGCACCGATTCGGGCCGGAATCGAAACGAACTACCGATTCGGGCCAGAAACGAAATGAGCGCACCCAATCCAGTTTTTTGGTCCAAATAGTGATGTTTTGGTTCGTTTTGGTTAGTTTCGTTACTGTGTAAAAAACCATGCCGGTATAGCATTTGATGCACCGATTCGGGCCGGAAACGAAATGGACTACCAGTTCAGGCCAGAAACGAAACGAACACACCCAATCCACTTTTCTGGACCAAATAGGGTTGTTTTGGTTCGTTTTGGTTAGTTTCGATACTGTGTAAAAACCATGCCGGTATAGCATTTAATGCATCGATTCGGGCCGGAAACGAAAAGGACTACCGATTCGCACCAGAAACGAAACGAACGCACCCAATCCACTTTTTTGGACCCAATAGTGTTGCTGTTGGTCGTTTCGGTCAGTTTCATTACTGTGCAAAAAACCATGCCGGTATAGCATTTAATGCACCGATTCGGGCAGGAAACGAAATGAACTACCGATTCGGGCCAGAAACGAAACGAGCGCACCCAATCCAGTTTTTTGGACCAAATAGTGATGTTTTGGTTCGATTTGGTTAGTTTCGTTACTGTGTAAAAAGCCGTGCCGGTATAGCATTTGATGCACCGATTCGGGCCGGAAACGAAATGGACTACCGGTTCAGGCCAGAAACGAAACGAACGCACCCAATCCACTTTTCTAGACCCAATAGTGATGTTTTGGTTCGTTTTGGTCAGTTTCGCTACTATGCAAAAAACCATGTTGCATTGAATGCACCGATTCGGGCCGGAATCGAAACGAACTACCGATTCGGGCCAGAAACGAAACGAGCGCACCCAATCCAGTTTTTTGGCCCAAATAGTGATGTTCTGGTTCGTTTTGGTTAGTTTCGTTACTGTGTAAAAAACCATGCCGGTATAGCATTTAATGCACCGATTCGGGCCGGAAACGAAATGGACTGCCGATTCGCGCCAAAAATGAAACGAACGCACCCAATCCACTTTTTTGGACCCAATAGTGTTGTTGTGGTTTGTTTTGGTCAGTTTCAATACTGTGCAAAAAACCATGCCGGGTTGCATTGAATGCACCGATTCGGGCCGGAACCGAAACGAACTACCGATTCGGGCCAGAAAAGAAACGAGCGCACCCAATCCAGTTTTTTGGACCAAATAGTGATGTTTTGGTTCGATTTGGTTAGTTTCGTTACTGTGTAAAAAACCATGCCGGTATAGCATTTGATGCACCGATTCGGGCCGGAAACGAAATGGACTACCGGTTCAGGCCAGAAACGAAACGAACGCACCCAATCCACTTTTTTGGACCCAATAGTGATGTTTTGGTTCGTTTTGGTCAGTTTCGCTTCTATGCAAAAAACCATGTTGCATTGAATGCACCGATTCGGGCCGGAATCGAAACGAACTACCGATTCGGGCCAGAAACGAAACGAGCGCACCCAATCCAGTTTTTTGGTCCAAATAGTGATGTTCTGGTTCGTTTTGGTTAGTTTCGTTACTGTGTAAAAAACCATGCCGGTATAGCATTTGATGCACCGATTCGGGCCGGAAACGAAATGGACTACCAGTTCAGGCCAGAAACGAAACGAACGCACCCAATCCACTTTTTTGGACCCAATAGTGATGTTTTGGTTCGTTTTGGTCAGTTTCGCTACTATGCAAAAAACCATGTTGCATTGAATGCACCGATTCGGGCCGGAACCGAAACGAACTACCAATTCGGGCCAGAAACGAAACGAGCGCACCCAATCCAGTTTTTTTGTCCAAATAGTGATGTTTTGGTTCGTTTTGGTTAGTTTCGTTACTGTGTAAAAAACCATGCCGGTATAGCATTTGATGCACCGATTCGGGCCGGAAACGAAATGGACTACCAGTTCAGGCCAGAAAAGAAACGAACGCACCCAATCCACTTTTCTGGACCAAATAGGGTTGTTTTGGTTCATTTTGGTTAGTTTCGATACTGTGTAAAAACCATGCCGGTATAGCATTTAATGCATCGATTCGGGCCGGAAACGAAAAGGACTACCGATTCGCGCCAGAAACGAAACGAACGCACCCAATCCACTTTTTTGGACCCAATAGTGTTGCTGTTGGTCGTTTTGGTCAGTTTCATTACTGTGCAAAAAACCATGCCGGTATAATGCACCGATTCGGGCAGGAAACGAAATGAACTACCGATTCGGGCCAGAAACGAAACGAACGCACCGAATCCACTTTTTTGGACCAAATAGTGATGTTTTGGTTCGATTTGGTTAGTTTCGTTACTGTGTAAAAAACCATGCCGGTATAGCATTTGATGCACCGATTCAGGCCGGAAACGAAATGGACTACCGGTTCAGGCCAGAAACGAAACGAACGCACCCAATCCACTTTTTTGGACCCAATAGTGATGTTTTGATTCGTTTTGGTCAGTTTCGCTACTATGCAAAAAACCATGTTGCATTGAATGCACCGATTCGGGCCGGAACCGAAACGAACTACCAATTCGGGCCAGAAACGAAACGAGCGCACCCAATCCAGTTTTTTTGTCCAAATAGTGATGTTCTGGTTCGTTTTGGTTAGTTTCGTTACTGTGTAAAAAACCATGCCGGTATAGCATTTAATGCACCGATTCGGGCCGGAAACGAAATGGACTGCCGATTCGCGCCAAAAATGAAACGAACGCACCCAATCCACTTTTTTGGACCCAATAGTGTTGTTGTGGTTTGTTTTGGTCAGTTTCAATACTGTGCAAAAAACCATGCCGGGTTGCATTGAATGCACCGATTCGGGCCGGAACCGAAACGAACTACCGATTCGGGCCAGAAAAGAAACGAGCGCACCCAATCCAGTTTTTTGGACCAAATAGTGATGTTTTGGTTCGATTTGGTTAGTTTCGTTACTGTGTAAAAAACCATGCCGGTATAGCATTTGATGCACCGATTCGGGCCGGAAACGAAATGGACTACCGGTTGAGGCCAGAAACGAAACGAACGCACCCAATCCACTTTTTTGGACCCAATAGTGATGTTTTGGTTCGTTTTGGTCAGTTTCGCTACTATGCAAAAAACCATGTTGCATTGAATGCACCGATTCGGGCCGGAATCGAAACGAACTACCGATTCGGGCCAGAAACGAAACGAGCGCACCCAATCCAGTTTTTTGGTCCAAATAGTGATGTTCTGGTTCGTTTTGGTTAGTTTCGTTACTGTGTAAAAAACCATGCCGGTATAGCATTTGATGCACCGATTCGGGCCGGAAACGAAATGGACTACCAGTTCAGGCCAGAAACGAAACGAACGCACCCAATCCACTTTTTTGGACCCAATAGTGATGTTTTGGTTCGTTTTGGTCAGTTTCGCTACTATGCAAAAAACCATGTTGCATTGAATGCACCGATTCGGGCCGGAACCGAAACGAACTACCAATTCGGGCCAGAAACGAAACGAGCGCACCCAATCCAGTTTTTTTGTCCAAATAGTGATGTTTTGGTTCGTTTTGGTTAGTTTCGTTACTGTGTAAAAAACCATGCCGGTATAGCATTTGATGCACCGATTCGGGCCGGAAACGAAATGGACTACCAGTTCAGGCCAGAAAAGAAACGAACGCACCCAATCCACTTTGCTGGACCAAATAGGGTTGTTTTGGTTCATTTTGGTTAGTTTCGATACTGTGTAAAAACCATGCCGGTATAGCATTTAATGCATCGATTCGGGCCGGAAACGAAAAGGACTACCGATTCGCGCCAGAAACGAAACGAACGCACCCAATCCACTTTTTTGGACCCAATAGTGTTGCTGTTGGTCGTTTTGGTCAGTTTCATTACTGTGCAAAAAACCATGCCGGTATAATGCACCGATTCGGGCAGGAAACGAAATGAACTACCGATTCGGGCCAGAAACGAAACGAACGCACCGAATCCACTTTTTTGGACCAAATAGTGATGTTTTGGTTCGATTTGGTTAGTTTCGTTACTGTGTAAAAAACCATGCCGGTATAGCATTTGATGCACCGATTCGGGCCGGAAACGAAATGGACTACCGGTTCAGGCCAGAAACGAAACGAACGCACCCAATCCACTTTTTTGGACCCAATAGTGATGTTTTGATTCGTTTTGGTCAGTTTCGCTACTATGCAAAAAACCATGTTGCATTGAATGCACCGATTCGGGCCGGAACCGAAACGAACTACCAATTCGGGCCAGAAACGAAACGAGCGCACCCAATCCAGTTTTTTTGTCCAAATAGTGATGTTTTGGTTCGTTTTGGTTAGTTTCGTTACTGTGTAAAAAACCATGCCGGTATAGCATTTGATGCACCGATTCGGGCCGGAAACGAAATGGACTACCAGTTCAGGCCAGAAAAGAAACGAACGCACCCAATCCACTTTTCTGGACCAAATAGGGTTGTTTTGGTTCATTTTGGTTAGTTTCGATACTGTGTAAAAACCATGCCGGTATAGCATTTAATGCATCGATTCGGGCCGGAAACGAAAAGGACTACCGATTCGCGCCAGAAACGAAACGAACGCACCCAATCCACTTTTTTGGACCCAATAGTGTTGCTGTTGGTCATTTTGGTCAGTTTCATTACTGTGCAAAAAACCATGCCGGTATAATGCACCGATTCGGGCAGGAAACGAAATGAACTACCGATTCGGGCCAGAAACGAAACGAACGCACCGAATCCACTTTTTTGGACCAAATAGTGATGTTTTGGTTCGATTTGGTTAGTTTCGTTGCTGTGTAAAAAACCATGCCGGTATAGCATTTGATGCACCGATTCGGGCCGGAAACGAAATGGACTACCGGTTCAGGCCAGAAACGAAACGAACGCACCCAATCCACTTTTTTGGACCCAATAGTGATGTTTTGATTCGTTTTGGTCAGTTTCGCTACTATGCAAAAAACCATGTTCCATTGAATGCACCGATTCGGGCCGTAATCGAAACGAACTACCGATTCGGGCCAGAAACGAAACGAGCTCACCCAATCCAGTTTTTTGGTCCAAATAGTGATGTTCTGGTTCGTTTTGGTTAGTTTCGTTACTGTGTAAAAAACCATGCCGGTATAGCATTTGATGCACCGATTCGGGCCGGAAACGAAATGGACTACCAGTTCAGGCCAGAAACGAAACGAACGCACCGAATCCACTTTTTTGGACCAAATAGTGATGTTTTGGTTCGGTTTGGTTAGTTTCGTTACTGTGTAAAAAACCATGCCGGTATAGCATTTAATGCACCGATTCGGGCCAGAAACGAAATGGACTACCGATTCGCGCAAAAAACGAAACGAACGCACCCAATCCACTTTTTTGGACCCAATAGTGTTGTTGTGGTTCGTTTTGGTCAGTTTCATTACTGTGCAAAAAACCATGCCGGTATAGCATTTAATGCACCGATTCGGGCCGGAAACGAAATGGACTGCCGATTCGCGCCAAAAATGAAACGAACGCACCCAATCCACTTTTTTGGACCCAATAGTGTTGTTGTGGTTTGTTTTGGTCAGTTTCAATACTGTGCAAAAAACCATGCCGGGTTGCATTGAATGCACCGATTCGGGCCGGAACCGAAACGAACTACCGATTCGGGCCAGAAAAGAAACGAGCGCACCCAATCCAGTTTTTTGGACCAAATAGTGATGTTTTGGTTCGATTTGGTTAGTTTCGTTACTGTGTAAAAAACCATGCCGGTATAGCATTTGATGCACCGATTCGGGCCGGAAACGAAATGGACTACCGGTTCAGGCCAGAAACGAAACGAACGCACCCAATCCACTTTTTTGGACCCAATAGTGATGTTTTGGTTCGTTTTGGTCAGTTTCGCTACTATGCAAAAAACCATGTTGCATTGAATGCACCGATTCGGGCCGGAATCGAAACGAACTACCGATTCGGGCCAGAAACGAAACGAGCGCACCCAATCCAGTTTTTTGGTCCAAATAGTGATGTTCTGGTTCGTTTTGGTTAGTTTCGTTACTGTGTAAAAAACCATGCCGGTATAGCATTTGATGCACCGATTCGGGCCGGAAACGAAATGGACTACCAGTTCAGGCCAGAAACGAAACGAACGCACCCAATCCACTTTTTTGGACCCAATAGTGATGTTTTGGTTCGTTTTGGTCAGTTTCGCTACTATGCAAAAAACCATGTTGCATTGAATGCACCGATTCGGGCCGGAACCGAAACGAACTACCAATTCGGGCCAGAAACGAAACGAGCGCACCCAATCCAGTTTTTTTGTCCAAATAGTGATGTTTTGGTTCGTTTTGGTTAGTTTCGTTACTGTGTAAAAAACCATGCCGGTATAGCATTTGATGCACCGATTCGGGCCGGAAACGAAATGGACTACCAGTTCAGGCCAGAAAAGAAACGAACGCACCCAATCCACTTTTCTGGACCAAATAGGGTTGTTTTGGTTCATTTTGGTTAGTTTCGATACTGTGTAAAAACCATGCCGGTATAGCATTTGATGCACCGATTCGGGCCGGAAACGAAATGGACTACCAGTTCAGGCCAGAAAAGAAACGAACGCACCCAATCCACTTTTTTGGACCCAATAGTGATGTTTTGGTTCGTTTTGGTCAGTTTCGCTACTATGCAAAAAACCATGTTGCATTGAATGCACCGATTCGGGCCGGAACCGAAACGAACTACCAATTCGGGCCAGAAACGAAACGAGCGCACCCAATCCAGTTTTTTTGTCCAAATAGTGATGTTTTGGTTCGTTTTGGTTAGTTTCGTTACTGTGTAAAAAACCATGCCGGTATAGCATTTGATGCACCGATTCGGGCCGGAAACGAAATGGACTACCAGTTCAGGCCAGAAAAGAAACGAACGCACCCAATCCACTTTTCTGGACCAAATAGGGTTGTTTTGGTTCGTTTTGGTTAGTTTCGTTACTGTGTAAAAAACCATGCCGGTATAGCATTTGATGCACCGATTCGGGCCGGAAACGAAATGGACTACCAGTTCAGGCCAGAAAAGAAACGAACGCACCCAATCCACTTTTCTGGACCAAATAGGGTTGTTTTGGTTCATTTTGGTTAGTTTCGATACTGTGTAAAAACCATGCCGGTATAGCATTTAATGCATCGATTCGGGCCGGAAACGAAAAGGACTACCGATTCGCGCCAGAAACGAAACGAACGCACCCAATCCACTTTTTTGGACCCAATAGTGTTGCTGTTGGTCATTTTGGTCAGTTTCATTACTGTGCAAAAAACCATGCCGGTATAATGCACCGATTCGGGCAGGAAACGAAATGAACTACCGATTCGGGCCAGAAACGAAACGAACGCACCGAATCCACTTTTTTGGACCAAATAGTGATGTTTTGGTTCGATTTGGTTAGTTTCGTTGCTGTGTAAAAAACCATGCCGGTATAGCATTTGATGCACCGATTCGGGCCGGAAACGAAATGGACTACCGGTTCAGGCCAGAAACGAAACGAACGCACCCAATCCACTTTTTTGGACCCAATAGTGATGTTTTGATTCGTTTTGGTCAGTTTCGCTACTATGCAAAAAACCATGTTCCATTGAATGCACCGATTCGGGCCGTAATCGAAACGAACTACCGATTCGGGCCAGAAACGAAACGAGCTCACCCAATCCAGTTTTTTGGTCCAAATAGTGATGTTCTGGTTCGTTTTGGTTAGTTTCGTTACTGTGTAAAAAACCATGCTGGTATAGCATTTGATGCACCGATTCGGGCCGGAAACGAAATGGACTACCAGTTCAGGCCAGAAACGAAACGAACGCACCGAATCCACTTTTTTGGACCAAATAGTGATGTTTTGGTTCGGTTTGGTTAGTTTCGTTACTGTGTAAAAAACCATGCCGGTATAGCATTTAATGCACCGATTCGGGCCAGAAACGAAATGGACTACCGATTCGCGCAAAAAACGAAACGAACGCACCCAATCCACTTTTTTGGACCCAATAGTGTTGTTGTGGTTCGTTTTGGTCAGTTTCATTACTGTGCAAAAAACCATGCCGGTATAGCATTTAATGCACCGATTCGGGCCGGAAACGAAATGGACTGCCGATTCGCGCCAAAAATGAAACGAACGCACCCAATCCACTTTTTTGGACCCAATAGTGTTGTTGTGGTTTGTTTTGGTCAGTTTCAATACTGTGCAAAAAACCATGCCGGGTTGCATTGAATGCACCGATTCGGGCCGGAACCGAAACGAACTACCGATTCGGGCCAGAAAAGAAACGAGCGCACCCAATCCAGTTTTTTGGACCAAATAGTGATGTTTTGGTTCGATTTGGTTAGTTTCGTTACTGTGTAAAAAACCATGCCGGTATAGCATTTGATGCACCGATTCGGGCCGGAAACGAAATGGACTACCGGTTCAGGCCAGAAACGAAACGAACGCACCCAATCCACTTTTTTGGACCCAATAGTGATGTTTTGGTTCGTTTTGGTCAGTTTCGCTACTATGCAAAAAACCATGTTGCATTGAATGCACCGATTCGGGCCGGAATCGAAACGAACTACCGATTCGGGCCAGAAACGAAACGAGCGCACCCAATCCAGTTTTTTGGTCCAAATAGTGATGTTCTGGTTCGTTTTGGTTAGTTTCGTTACTGTGTAAAAAACCATGCCGGTATAGCATTTGATGCACCGATTCGGGCCGGAAACGAAATGGACTACCAGTTCAGGCCAGAAACGAAACGAACGCACCCAATCCACTTTTTTGGACCCAATAGTGATGTTTTGGTTCGTTTTGGTCAGTTTCGCTACTATGCAAAAAACCATGTTGCATTGAATGCACCGATTCGGGCCGGAACCGAAACGAACTACCAATTCGGGCCAGAAACGAAACGAGCGCACCCAATCCAGTTTTTTTGTCCAAATAGTGATGTTTTGGTTCGTTTTGGTTAGTTTCGTTACTGTGTAAAAAACCATGCCGGTATAGCATTTGATGCACCGATTCGGGCCGGAAACGAAATGGACTACCAGTTCAGGCCAGAAAAGAAACGAACGCACCCAATCCACTTTTCTGGACCAAATAGGGTTGTTTTGGTTCATTTTGGTTAGTTTCGATACTGTGTAAAAACCATGCCGGTATAGCATTTAATGCATCGATTCGGGCCGGAAACGAAAAGGACTACCGATTCGCGCCAGAAACGAAACGAACGCACCCAATCCACTTTTTTGGACCCAATAGTGTTGCTGTTGGTCATTTTGGTCAGTTTCATTACTGTGCAAAAAACCATGCCGGTATAATGCACCGATTCGGGCAGGAAACGAAATGAACTACCGATTCGGGCCAGAAACGAAACGAACGCACCGAATCCACTTTTTTGGACCAAATAGTGATGTTTTGGTTCGATTTGGTTAGTTTCGTTGCTGTGTAAAAAACCATGCCGGTATAGCATTTGATGCACCGATTCGGGCCGGAAACGAAATGGACTACCGGTTCAGGCCAGAAACGAAACGAACGCACCCAATCCACTTTTTTGGACCCAATAGTGATGTTTTGATTCGTTTTGGTCAGTTTCGCTACTATGCAAAAAACCATGTTCCATTGAATGCACCGATTCGGGCCGTAATCGAAACGAACTACCGATTCGGGCCAGAAACGAAACGAGCTCACCCAATCCAGTTTTTTGGTCCAAATAGTGATGTTCTGGTTCGTTTTGGTTAGTTTCGTTACTGTGTAAAAAACCATGCCGGTATAGCATTCGATGCACCGATTCGGGCCGGAAACGAAATGGACTACCAGTTCAGGCCAGAAACGAAACGAACGCACCGAATCCACTTTTTTGGACCAAATAGTGATGTTTTGGTTCGGTTTGGTTAGTTTCGTTACTGTGTAAAAAACCATGCCGGTATAGCATTTAATGCACCGATTCGGGCCAGAAACGAAATGGACTACCGATTCGCGCAAAAAACGAAACGAACGCACCCAATCCACTTTTTTGGACCCAATAGTGTTGTTGTGGTTCGTTTTGGTCAGTTTCATTACTGTGCAAAAAACCATGCCGGTATAGCATTTAATGCACCGATTCGGGCCGGAAACGAAATGGACTACCGATTCGCGCCAAAAACGAAACGAACGAACCCAATCCACTTTTTTGGACCCGATAGTGTTGTTGTGGTTCGTTTTGGTCAGTTTCATTACTGTGCAAAAAACCATGCCGGTATAGCATTTAATGCATCGATTCGGGCTGGAAACGAAAAGGACTACCGATTCGAGCCAGAAACGAAACGAACGCACCCAATCCACTTTTTTGGACCCAATAGTGTTGCTGTTGGTCGTTTTGGTCAGTTTCATTACTGTGCAAAAAACCATGCCGGTATAGCATTTAATGCACCGATTCGGGATGGAAACAAAATGAACTACCGATTCGGGCCAGAAACGAAACGAACGCACCCAATCCACTTTTTTGGACCAAATAGTGATGTTTTGGTTCGATTTGGTTAGTTTCGTTACTGTGTAAAAAACCATGCCGGTATAGCATTTGATGCACCGATTCGGGCCGGAAACGAAATGGACTACCGGTTCAGGCCAGAAACGAAACGAACGCACCGAATCCACTTTTTTGGACCAAATAGTGATGTTTTGGTTCGGTTTGGTTAGTTTCGTTACTGTGTAAAAAACCATGCCGGTATAGCATTTAATGCACCGATTCGGGCCGGAAACGAAATGGACTACCGATTCGCGCAAAAAACGAAACGAACGCACCCAATCCACTTTTTTGGACCCAATAGTGTTGTTGTGGTTCGTTTTGGTCAGTTTCATTACTGTGCAAAAAACCATGCCGGTATAGCATTTAATGCACCGATTCGGGCCGAAAACGAAATGGACTACCGATTCGCGCCAAAAACGAAACGAACGAACCCAATCCACTTTTTTGGACCCGATAGTGTTGTTGTGGTTCGTTTTGGTCAGTTTCATTACTGTGCAAAAAACCATGCCGGTATAGCATTTAATGCATCGATTCGGGCCGGAAACGAAAAGGACTACCGATTCGCGCCAGAAACGAAACGAACGCACCCAATCCACTTTTTTGGACCCAATAGTGTTGTTGTTGGTCGTTTTGGTCAGTTTCATTACTGTGCAAAAAACCATGCCGGTATAGCATTTAATGCACCGATTCGGGCAGGAAACGAAATGAACTACCGATTCGGGCCAGAAACGAAACGAGCGCACCCAATCCAGTTTTTTGGACCAAATAGTGATGTTTTGGTTCGATTTGGTTAGTTTCGTTACTGTGTAAAAAACCATGCCGGTATAGCATTTGATGCACCGATTCGAGCCGGAAACGAAATGGACTACCGGTTCAGGCCAGAAACGAAACGAACGCACCCAATCCACTTTTTTGGACCCAATAGTGATGTTTTGGTACGTTTTGGCCAGTTTCGCTACTATGCAAAAAACCATGTTGCATTGAATGCACCGATTCGGGCCGGAATCGAAACGAACTACCGATTCGGGCCAGAAACGAAACGAGCGCACCCAATCCAGTTTTTTGGTCCAAATAGTGATGTTTTGGTTCGTTTTGGTTAGTTTCGTTACTGTGTAAAAAACCATGCCGGTATAGCATTTAATGCACCGATTCGGGCCGGAAACGAAATGGACTGCCGATTCGCGCCAAAAATGAAACGAACGCACCCAATCCACTTTTTTGGACCCAATAGTGTTGTTGTGGTTTGTTTTGGTCAGTTTCAATACTGTGCAAAAAACCATGCCGGGTTGCATTGAATGCACCGATTCGGGCCGGAACCGAAACGAACTACCGATTCGGGCCAGAAAAGAAACGAGCGCACCCAATCCAGTTTTTTGGACCAAATAGTGATGTTTTGGTTCGATTTGGTTAGTTTCGTTACTGTGTAAAAAACCATGCCGGTATAGCATTTGATGCACCGATTCGGGCCGGAAACGAAATGGACTACCGGTTCAGGCCAGAAACGAAACGAACGCACCCAATCCACTTTTTTGGACCCAATAGTGATGTTTTGGTTCGTTTTGGTCAGTTTCGCTACTATGCAAAAAACCATGTTGCATTGAATGCACCGATTCGGGCCGGAATCGAAACGAACTACCGATTCGGGCCAGAAACGAAACGAGCGCACCCAATCCAGTTTTTTGGTCCAAATAGTGATGTTCTGGTTCGTTTTGGTTAGTTTCGTTACTGTGTAAAAAACCATGCCGGTATAGCATTTGATGCACCGATTCGGGTCGGAAACGAAATGGACTACCAGTTCAGGCCAGAAACGAAACGAACGCACCCAATCCACTTTTTTGGACCCAATAGTGATGTTTTGGTTCGTTTTGGTCAGTTTCGCTACTATGCAAAAAACCATGTTGCATTGAATGCACCGATTCGGGCCGGAACCGAAACGAACTACCAATTCGGGCCAGAAACGAAACGAGCGCACCCAATCCAGTTTTTTTGTCCAAATAGTGATGTTTTGGTTCGTTTTGGTTAGTTTCGTTACTGTGTAAAAAACCATGCCGGTATAGCATTTGATGCACCGATTCGGGCCGGAAACGAAATGGACTACCAGTTCAGGCCAGAAAAGAAACGAACGCACCCAATCCACTTTTCTGGACCAAATAGGGTTGTTTTGGTTCATTTTGGTTAGTTTCGATACTGTGTAAAAACCATGCCGGTATAGCATTTAATGCATCGATTCGGGCCGGAAACGAAAAGGACTACCGATTCGCGCCAGAAACGAAACGAACGCACCCAATCCACTTTTTTGGACCCAATAGTGTTGCTGTTGGTCGTTTTGGTCAGTTTCATTACTGTGCAAAAAACCATGCCGGTATAATGCACCGATTCGGGCAGGAAACGAAATGAACTACCGATTCGGGCCAGAAACGAAACGAACGCACCGAATCCACTTTTTTGGACCAAATAGTGATGTTTTGGTTCGATTTGGTTAGTTTCGTTACTGTGTAAAAAACCATGCCGGTATAGCATTTGATGCACCGATTCGGGCCGGAAACGAAATGGACTACCGGTTCAGGCCAGAAACGAAACGAACGCACCCAATCCACTTTTTTGGACCCAATAGTGATGTTTTGATTCGTTTTGGTCAGTTTCGCTACTATGCAAAAAACCATGTTGCATTGAATGCACCGATTCGGGCCGGAACCGAAACGAACTACCAATTCGGGCCAGAAACGAAACGAGCGCACCCAATCCAGTTTTTTTGTCCAAATAGTGATGTTTTGGTTCGTTTTGGTTAGTTTCGTTACTGTGTAAAAAACCATGCCGGTATAGCATTTAATGCACCGATTCGGGCCAGAAACGAAATGGACTACCGATTCGCGCAAAAAACGAAACGAACGCACCCAATCCACTTTTTTGGACCCAATAGTGTTGTTGTGGTTCGTTTTGGTCAGTTTCATTACTGTGCAAAAAACCATGCCGGTATAGCATTTAATGCACCGATTCGGGCCGGAAACGAAATGGACTACCGATTCGCGCCAAAAACGAAACGAACGAACCCAATCCACTTTTTTGGACCCGATAGTGTTGTTGTGGTTCGTTTTGGTCAGTTTCATTACTGTGCAAAAAACCATGCCGGTATAGCATTTAATGCATCGATTCGGGCCGGAAACGAAAAGGACTACCGATTCGCGCCAGAAACGAAACGAACGCACCCAATCCACTTTTTTGGACCCAATAGTGTTGTTGTTGGTCGTTTTGGTCAGTTTCATTACTGTGCAAAAAACCATGCCGGTATAGCATTTAATGCACCGATTCGGGCAGGAAACGAAATGAACTACCGATTCGGGCCAGAAACGAAACGAGCGCACCCAATCCAGTTTTTTGGACCAAATAGTGATGTTTTGGTTCGATTTGGTTAGTTTCGTTACTGTGTAAAAAACCATGCCGGTATAGCATTTGATGCACCGATTCGAGCCGGAAACGAAATGGACTACCGGTTCAGGCCAGAAACGAAACGAACGCACCCAATCCACTTTTTTGGACCCAATAGTGATGTTTTGGTACGTTTTGGCCAGTTTTGCTACTATGCAAAAAACCATGTTGCATTGAATGCACCGATTCGGGCCGGAATCGAAACGAACTACCGATTCGGGCCAGAAACGAAACGAGCGCACCCAATCCAGTTTTTTGGTCCAAATAGTGATGTTTTGGTTCGTTTTGGTTAGTTTCGTTACTGTGTAAAAAACCATGCCGGTATAGCATTTAATGCACCGATTCGGGCCGGAAACGAAATGGACTGCCGATTCGCGCCAAAAATGAAACGAACGCACCCAATCCACTTTTTTGGACCCAATAGTGTTGTTGTGGTTTGTTTTGGTCAGTTTCAATACTGTGCAAAAAACCATGCCGGGTTGCATTGAATGCACCGATTCGGGCCGGAACCGAAACGAACTACCGATTCGGGCCAGAAAAGAAACGAGCGCACCCAATCCAGTTTTTTGGACCAAATAGTGATGTTTTGGTTCGATTTGGTTAGTTTCGTTACTGTGTAAAAAACCATGCCGGTATAGCATTTGATGCACCGATTCGGGCCGGAAACGAAATGGACTACCGGTTCAGGCCAGAAACGAAACGAACGCACCCAATCCACTTTTTTGGACCCAATAGTGATGTTTTGGTTCGTTTTGGTCAGTTTCGCTACTATGCAAAAAACCATGTTGCATTGAATGCACCGATTCGGGCCGGAATCGAAACGAACTACCGATTCGGGCCAGAAACGAAACGAGCGCACCCAATCCAGTTTTTTGGTCCAAATAGTGATGTTCTGGTTCGTTTTGGTTAGTTTCGTTACTGTGTAAAAAACCATGCCGGTATAGCATTTGATGCACCGATTCGGGTCGGAAACGAAATGGACTACCAGTTCAGGCCAGAAACGAAACGAACGCACCCAATCCACTTTTTTGGACCCAATAGTGATGTTTTGGTTCGTTTTGGTCAGTTTCGCTACTATGCAAAAAACCATGTTGCATTGAATGCACCGATTCGGGCCGGAACCGAAACGAACTACCAATTCGGGCCAGAAACGAAACGAGCGCACCCAATCCAGTTTTTTTGTCCAAATAGTGATGTTTTGGTTCGTTTTGGTTAGTTTCGTTACTGTGTAAAAAACCATGCCGGTATAGCATTTGATGCACCGATTCGGGCCGGAAACGAAATGGACTACCAGTTCAGGCCAGAAAAGAAACGAACGCACCCAATCCACTTTTCTGGACCAAATAGGGTTGTTTTGGTTCATTTTGGTTAGTTTCGATACTGTGTAAAAACCATGCCGGTATAGCATTTAATGCATCGATTCGGGCCGGAAACGAAAAGGACTACCGATTCGCGCCAGAAACGAAACGAACGCACCCAATCCACTTTTTTGGACCCAATAGTGTTGCTGTTGGTCGTTTTGGTCAGTTTCATTACTGTGCAAAAAACCAAGCCGGTATAATGCACCGATTCGGGCAGGAAACGAAATGAACTACCGATTCGGGCCAGAAACGAAACGAACGCACCGAATCCACTTTTTTGGACCAAATAGTGATGTTTTGGTTCGATTTGGTTAGTTTCGTTACTGTGTAAAAAACCATGCCGGTATAGCATTTGATGCACCGATTCGGGCCGGAAACGAAATGGACTACCGGTTCAGGCCAGAAACGAAACGAACGCACCCAATCCACTTTTTTGGACCCAATAGTGATGTTTTGATTCGTTTTGGTCAGTTTCGCTACTATGCAAAAAACCATGTTGCATTGAATGCACCGATTCGGGCCGGAACCGAAACGAACTACCAATTCGGGCCAGAAACGAAACGAGCGCACCCAATCCAGTTTTTTTGTCCAAATAGTGATGTTTTGGTTCGTTTTGGTTAGTTTCGTTACTGTGTAAAAAACCATGCCGGTATAGCATTTGATGCACCGATTCGGGCCGGAAACGAAATGGACTACCAGTTCAGGCCAGAAAAGAAACGAACGCACCCAATCCACTTTTCTGGACCAAATAGGGTTGTTTTGGTTCATTTTGGTTAGTTTCGATACTGTGTAAAAACCATGCCGGTATAGCATTTAATGCATCGATTCGGGCCGGAAACGAAAAGGACTACCGATTCGCGCCAGAAACGAAACGAACGCACCCAATCCACTTTTTTGGACCCAATAGTGTTGCTGTTGGTCATTTTGGTCAGTTTCATTACTGTGCAAAAAACCATGCCGGTATAATGCACCGATTCGGGCAGGAAACGAAATGAACTACCGATTCGGGCCAGAAACGAAACGAACGCACCGAATCCACTTTTTTGGACCAAATAGTGATGTTTTGGTTCGATTTGGTTAGTTTCGTTGCTGTGTAAAAAACCATGCCGGTATAGCATTTGATGCACCGATTCGGGCCGGAAACGAAATGGACTACCGGTTCAGGCCAGAAACGAAACGAACGCACCCAATCCACTTTTTTGGACCCAATAGTGATGTTTTGATTCGTTTTGGTCAGTTTCGCTACTATGCAAAAAACCATGTTCCATTGAATGCACCGATTCGGGCCGTAATCGAAACGAACTACCGATTCGGGCCAGAAACGAAACGAGCTCACCCAATCCAGTTTTTTGGTCCAAATAGTGATGTTCTGGTTCGTTTTGGTTAGTTTCGTTACTGTGTAAAAAACCATGCCGGTATAGCATTTGATGCACCGATTCGGGCCGGAAACGAAATGGACTACCAGTTCAGGCCAGAAACGAAACGAACGCACCGAATCCACTTTTTTGGACCAAATAGTGATGTTTTGGTTCGGTTTGGTTAGTTTCGTTACTGTGTAAAAAACCATGCCGGTATAGCATTTAATGCACCGATTCGGGCCAGAAACGAAATGGACTACCGATTCGCGCAAAAAACGAAACGAACGCACCCAATCCACTTTTTTGGACCCAATAGTGTTGTTGTGGTTCGTTTTGGTCAGTTTCATTACTGTGCAAAAAACCATGCCGGTATAGCATTTAATGCACCGATTCGGGCCGGAAACGAAATGGACTACCGATTCGCGCCAAAAACGAAACGAACGAACCCAATCCACTTTTTTGGACCCGATAGTGTTGTTGTGGTTCGTTTTGGTCAGTTTCATTACTGTGCAAAAAACCATGCCGGTATAGCATTTAATGCATCGATTCGGGCTGGAAACGAAAAGGACTACCGATTCGAGCCAGAAACGAAACGAACGCACCCAATCCACTTTTTTGGACCCAATAGTGTTGCTGTTGGTCGTTTTGGTCAGTTTCATTACTGTGCAAAAAACCATGCCGGTATAGCATTTAATGCACCGATTCGGGATGGAAACAAAATGAACTACCGATTCGGGCCAGAAACGAAACGAACGCACCCAATCCACTTTTTTGGACCAAATAGTGATGTTTTGGTTCGATTTGGTTAGTTTCGTTACTGTGTAAAAAACCATGCCGGTATAGCATTTGATGCACCGATTCGGGCCGGAAACGAAATGGACTACCGGTTCAGGCCAGAAACGAAACGAACGCACCGAATCCACTTTTTTGGACCAAATAGTGATGTTTTGGTTCGATTTGGTTAGTTTCGTTACTGTGTAAAAAACCATGCCGGTATAGCATTTGATGCACCGATTCGGGCCGGAAACGAAATGGACTACCGGTTCAGGCCAGAAACGAAACGAACGCACCGAATCCACTTTTTTGGACCAAATAGTGATGTTTTGGTTCGGTTTGGTTAGTTTCGTTACTGTGTAAAAAACCATGCCGGTATAGCATTTAATGCACCGATTCGGGCCGGAAACGAAATGGACTACCGATTCGCGCAAAAAACGAAACGAACGCACCCAATCCACTTTTTTGGACCCAATAGTGTTGTTGTGGTTCGTTTTGGTCAGTTTCATTACTGTGCAAAAAACCATGCCGGTATAGCATTTAATGCACCGATTCGGGCCGGAAACGAAATGGACTACCGATTCGCGCCAAAAACGAAACGAACGAACCCAATCCACTTTTTTGGACCCGATAGTGTTGTTGTGGTTCGTTTTGGTCAGTTTCATTACTGTGCAAAAAACCATGCCGGTATAGCATTTAATGCATCGATTCGGGCCGGAAACGAAAAGGACTACCGATTCGCGCCAGAAACGAAACGAACGCACCCAATCCACTTTTTTGGACCCAATAGTGTTGTTGTTGGTCGTTTTGGTCAGTTTCATTACTGTGCAAAAAACCATGCCGGTATAGCATTTAATGCACCGATTCGGGCAGGAAACGAAATGAACTACCGATTCGGGCCAGAAACGAAACGAGCGCACCCAATCCACTTTTTTGGACCAAATAGTGATGTTTTGGTTCGATTTGGTTAGTTTCGTTACTGTGTAAAAAACCATGCCGGTATAGCATTTGATGCACCGATTCGAGCCGGAAACGAAATGGACTACCGGTTCAGGCCAGAAACGAAACGAACGCACCCAATCCACTTTTTTGGACCCAATAGTGATGTTTTGGTACGTTTTGGACAGTTTCGCTACTATGCAAATAACCATGTTGCATTGAATGCACCGATTCGGGCCGGAATCGAAACGAACTACCGATTCGGGCCAGAAACGAAACGAGCGCACCCAATCCAGTTTTTTGGTCCAAATAGTGATGTTTTGGTTCGTTTTGGTTAGTTTCGTTACTGTGTAAAAAACCATGCCGGTATAGCATTTGATGCACCGATTCGGGCCGGAAACGAAATGGAATACCAGTTAAGGCCAGAAACGAAACGAACGCACCCAATCCACTTTTTTGGACCAAATAGTGATGTTTTGGCTCGTTTTGGTTAGTTTCGTTACTGTGTAAAAAACCATGCCGGTATAGCATTTAATGCACCGATTCGGGCCGGAAACGAAATGGACTACCGATTCGCGCCAAAAACGAAACGAACGCACCCAATCCACTTTTTTGGACCCAATAGTGTTGTTGTGGTTTGTTTTGGTCTGTTTCAATACTGTGCAAAAAACCATGCCGGGTTGCATTGAATGCACCGATTCGGGCTGGAACCGAAACGAACTACCGATTCGGGCCAGAAACGAAACGAGCGCACCCAATCCAGTTTTTTGGACCAAATAGTGATGTTTTGGTTCGATTTGGTTAGTTTCGTTACTGTGTAAAAAACCATGCCGGTATAGCATTTGATGCACCGATTCGGGCCGGAAACGAAATGGACTACCGGTTCAGGCCAGAAACGAAACAAACGCACCCAATCCACTTTTTTGGACCCAATAGTGATGTTTTGGTTCGTTTTGGCCAGTTTCGCTACTATGCAAAAAACCATGTTGCATTGAATGCACCGATTCGGGCCGGAATCGAAACGAACTACCGATTCGGGCCAGAAACGAAACGAGCGCACCCAATCCAGTTTTTTGGTCCAAATAATGATGTTCTGGTTCGTTTTGGTTAGTTTCGTTACTGTGTAAAAAACCATGCCGGTATAGCATTTAATGCACCGATTCGGGCCGGAAACGAAATGGACTGCCGATTCGCGCCAAAAATGAAACGAACGCACCCAATCCACTTTTTTGGACCCAATAGTGTTGTTGTGGTTTGTTTTGGTTAGTTTCAATACTGTGCAAAAAACCATGCCGGGTTGCATTGAATGCACCGATTCGGGCCGGAACCGAAACGAACTACCGATTCGGGCCAGAAAAGAAACGAGCGCACCCAATCCAGTTTTTTGGACCAAATAGTGATGTTTTGGTTCGATTTGGTTAGTTTCGTTACTGTGTAAAAAACCATGCCGGTATAGCATTTGATGCACCGATTCGGGCCGGAAACGAAATGGACTACCGGTTCAGGCCAGAAACGAAACGAACGCACCCAATCCACTTTTTTGGACCCAATAGTGATGTTTTGGTTCGTTTTGGTCAGTTTCGCTACTATGCAAAAAACCATGTTGCATTGAATGCACCGATTCGGGCCGGAATCGAAACGAACTACCGATTCGGGCCAGAAACGAAACGAGCGCACCCAATCCAGTTTTTTGGTCCAAATAGTGATGTTCTGGTTCGTTTTGGTTAGTTTCGTTACTGTGTAAAAAACCATGCCGGTATAGCATTTGATGCACCGATTCGGGCCGGAAACGAAATGGACTACCAGTTCAGGCCAGAAACGAAACGAACGCACCCAATCCACTTTTTTGGACCCAATAGTGATGTTTTGGTTCGTTTTGGTCAGTTTCGCTACTATGCAAAAAACCATGTTTGCATTGAATGCACCGATTCGGGCCGGAACCGAAACGAACTACCAATTCGGGCCAGAAACGAAACGAGCGCACCCAATCCAGTTTTTTTGTCCAAATAGTGATGTTTTGGTTCGTTTTGGTTAGTTTCGTTACTGTGTAAAAAACCATGCCGGTATAGCATTTGATGCACCGATTCGGGCCGGAAACGAAATGGACTACCAGTTCAGGCCAGAAAAGAAACGAACGCACCCAATCCACTTTTCTGGACCAAATAGGGTTGTTTTGGTTCATTTTGGTTAGTTTCGATACTGTGTAAAAACCATGCCGGTATAGCATTTAATGCATCGATTCGGGCCGGAAACGAAAAGGACTACCGATTCGCGCCAGAAACGAAACGAACGCACCCAATCCACTTTTTTGGACCCAATAGTGTTGCTGTTGGTCGTTTTGGTCAGTTTCATTACTGTGCAAAAAACCATGCCGGTATAATGCACCGATTCGGGCAGGAAACGAAATGAACTACCGATTCGGGCCAGAAACGAAACGAACGCACCGAATCCACTTTTTTGGACCAAATAGTGATGTTTTGGTTCGATTTGGTTAGTTTCGTTACTGTGTAAAAAACCATGCCGGTATAGCATTTGATGCACCGATTCGGGCCGGAAACGAAATGGACTACCGGTTCAGGCCAGAAACGAAACGAACGCACCCAATCCACTTTTTTGGACCCAATAGTGATGTTTTGATTCGTTTTGGTCAGTTTCGCTACTATGCAAAAAACCATGTTGCATTGAATGCACCGATTCGGGCCGGAACCGAAACGAACTACCAATTCGGGCCAGAAACGAAACGAGCGCACCCAATCCAGTTTTTTTGTCCAAATAGTGATGTTTTGGTTCGTTTTGGTTAGTTTCGTTACTGTGTAAAAAACCATGCCGGTATAGCATTTGATGCACCGATTCGGGCCGGAAACGAAATGGACTACCAGTTCAGGCCAGAAAAGAAACGAACGCACCCAATCCACTTTTCTGGACCAAATAGGGTTGTTTTGGTTCATTTTGGTTAGTTTCGATACTGTGTAAAAACCATGCCGGTATAGCATTTAATGCATCGATTCGGGCCGGAAACGAAAAGGACTACCGATTCGCGCCAGAAACGAAACGAACGCACCCAATCCACTTTTTTGGACCCAATAGTGTTGCTGTTGGTCATTTTGGTCAGTTTCATTACTGTGCAAAAAACCATGCCGGTATAATGCACCGATTCGGGCAGGAAACGAAATGAACTACCGATTCGGGCCAGAAACGAAACGAACGCACCGAATCCACTTTTTTGGACCAAATAGTGATGTTTTGGTTCGATTTGGTTAGTTTCGTTGCTGTGTAAAAAACCATGCCGGTATAGCATTTGATGCACCGATTCGGGCCGGAAACGAAATGGACTACCGGTTCAGGCCAGAAACGAAACGAACGCACCCAATCCACTTTTTTGGACCCAATAGTGATGTTTTGATTCGTTTTGGTCAGTTTCGCTACTATGCAAAAAACCATGTTCCATTGAATGCACCGATTCGGGCCGTAATCGAAACGAACTACCGATTCGGGCCAGAAACGAAACGAGCTCACCCAATCCAGTTTTTTGGTCCAAATAGTGATGTTCTGGTTCGTTTTGGTTAGTTTCGTTACTGTGTAAAAAACCATGCCGGTATAGCATTTGATGCACCGATTCGGGCCGGAAACGAAATGGACTACCAGTTCAGGCCAGAAACGAAACGAACGCACCGAATCCACTTTTTTGGACCAAATAGTGATGTTTTGGTTCGGTTTGGTTAGTTTCGTTACTGTGTAAAAAACCATGCCGGTATAGCATTTAATGCACCGATTCGGGCCAGAAACGAAATGGACTACCGATTCGCGCAAAAAACGAAACGAACGCACCCAATCCACTTTTTTGGACCCAATAGTGTTGTTGTGGTTCGTTTTGGTCAGTTTCATTACTGTGCAAAAAACCATGCCGGTATAGCATTTAATGCACCGATTCGGGCCGGAAACGAAATGGACTACCGATTCGCGCCAAAAACGAAACGAACGAACCCAATCCACTTTTTTGGACCCGATAGTGTTGTTGTGGTTCGTTTTGGTCAGTTTCATTACTGTGCAAAAAACCATGCCGGTATAGCATTTAATGCATCGATTCGGGCTGGAAACGAAAAGGACTACCGATTCGAGCCAGAAACGAAACGAACGCACCCAATCCACTTTTTTGGACCCAATAGTGTTGCTGTTGGTCGTTTTGGTCAGTTTCATTACTGTGCAAAAAACCATGCCGGTATAGCATTTAATGCACCGATTCGGGATGGAAACAAAATGAACTACCGATTCGGGCCAGAAACGAAACGAACGCACCCAATCCACTTTTTTGGACCAAATAGTGATGTTTTGGTTCGATTTGGTTAGTTTCGTTACTGTGTAAAAAACCATGCCGGTATAGCATTTGATGCACCGATTCGGGCCGGAAACGAAATGGACTACCGGTTCAGGCCAGAAACGAAACGAACGCACCGAATCCACTTTTTTGGACCAAATAGTGATGTTTTGGTTCGATTTGGTTAGTTTCGTTACTGTGTAAAAAACCATGCCGGTATAGCATTTGATGCACCGATTCGGGCCGGAAACGAAATGGACTACCGGTTCAGGCCAGAAACGAAACGAACGCACCGAATCCACTTTTTTGGACCAAATAGTGAAGTTTTGGTTCGGTTTGGTTAGTTTCGTTACTGTGTAAAAAACCATGCCGGTATAGCATTTAATGCACCGATTCGGGCCGGAAACGAAATGGACTACCGATTCGCGCAAAAAACGAAACGAACGCACCCAATCCACTTTTTTGGACCCAATAGTGTTGTTGTGGTTCGTTTTGGTCAGTTTCATTACTGTGCAAAAAACCATGCCGGTATAGCATTTAATGCACCGATTCGGGCCGGAAACGAAATGGACTACCGATTCGCGCCAAAAACGAAACGAACGAACCCAATCCACTTTTTTGGACCCGATAGTGTTGTTGTGGTTCGTTTTGGTCAGTTTCATTACTGTGCAAAAAACCATGCCGGTATAGCATTTAATGCATCGATTCGGGCCGGAAACGAAAAGGACTACCGATTCGCGCCAGAAACGAAACGAACGCACCCAATCCACTTTTTTGGACCCAATAGTGTTGTTGTTGGTCGTTTTGGTCAGTTTCATTACTGTGCAAAAAACCATGCCGGTATAGCATTTAATGCACCGATTCGGGCAGGAAACGAAATGAACTACCGATTCGGGCCAGAAACGAAACGAGCGCACCCAATCCACTTTTTTGGACCAAATAGTGATGTTTTGGTTCGATTTGGTTAGTTTCGTTACTGTGTAAAAAACCATGCCGGTATAGCATTTGATGCACCGATTCGAGCCGGAAACGAAATGGACTACCGGTTCAGGCCAGAAACGAAACGAACGCACCCAATCCACTTTTTTGGACCCAATAGTGATGTTTTGGTACGTTTTGGACAGTTTCGCTACTATGCAAATAACCATGTTGCATTGAATGCACCGATTCGGGCCGGAATCGAAACGAACTACCGATTCGGGCCAGAAACGAAACGAGCGCACCCAATCCAGTTTTTTGGTCCAAATAGTGATGTTTTGGTTCGTTTTGGTTAGTTTCGTTACTGTGTAAAAAACCATGCCGGTATAGCATTTGATGCACCGATTCGGGCCGGAAACGAAATGGAATACCAGTTAAGGCCAGAAACGAAACGAACGCACCCAATCCACTTTTTTGGACCAAATAGTGATGTTTTGGCTCGTTTTGGTTAGTTTCGTTACTGTGTAAAAAACCATGCCGGTATAGCATTTAATGCACCGATTCGGGCCGGAAACGAAATGGACTACCGATTCGCGCCAAAAACGAAACGAACGCACCCAATCCACTTTTTTGGACCCAATAGTGTTGTTGTGGTTTGTTTTGGTCTGTTTCAATACTGTGCAAAAAACCATGCCGGGTTGCATTGAATGCACCGATTCGGGCTGGAACCGAAACGAACTACCGATTCGGGCCAGAAACGAAACGAGCGCACCCAATCCAGTTTTTTGGACCAAATAGTGATGTTTTGGTTCGATTTGGTTAGTTTCGTTACTGTGTAAAAAACCATGCCGGTATAGCATTTGATGCACCGATTCGGGCCGGAAACGAAATGGACTACCGGTTCAGGCCAGAAACGAAACAAACGCACCCAATCCACTTTTTTGGACCCAATAGTGATGTTTTGGTTCGTTTTGGCCAGTTTCGCTACTATGCAAAAAACCATGTTGCATTGAATGCACCGATTCGGGCCGGAATCGAAACGAACTACCGATTCGGGCCAGAAACGAAACGAGCGCACCCAATCCAGTTTTTTGGTCCAAATAATGATGTTCTGGTTCGTTTTGGTTAGTTTCGTTACTGTGTAAAAAACCATGCCGGTATAGCATTTAATGCACCGATTCGGGCCGGAAACGAAATGGACTGCCGATTCGCGCCAAAAATGAAACGAACGCACCCAATCCACTTTTTTGGACCCAATAGTGTTGTTGTGGTTTGTTTTGGTCAGTTTCAATACTGTGCAAAAAACCATGCCGGGTTGCATTGAATGCACCGATTCGGGCCGGAACCGAAACGAACTACCGATTCGGGCCAGAAAAGAAACGAGCGCACCCAATCCAGTTTTTTGGACCAAATAGTGATGTTTTGGTTCGATTTGGTTAGTTTCGTTACTGTGTAAAAAACCATGCCGGTATAGCATTTGATGCACCGATTCGGGCCGGAAACGAAATGGACTACCGGTTCAGGCCAGAAACGAAACGAACGCACCCAATCCACTTTTTTGGACCCAATAGTGATGTTTTGGTTCGTTTTGGTCAGTTTCGCTACTATGCAAAAAACCATGTTGCATTGAATGCACCGATTCGGGCCGGAATCGAAACGAACTACCGATTCGGGCCAGAAACGAAACGAGCGCACCCAATCCAGTTTTTTGGTCCAAATAGTGATGTTCTGGTTCGTTTTGGTTAGTTTCGTTACTGTGTAAAAAACCATGCCGGTATAGCATTTGATGCACCGATTCGGGCCGGAAACGAAATGGACTACCAGTTCAGGCCAGAAACGAAACGAACGCACCCAATCCACTTTTTTGGACCCAATAGTGATGTTTTGGTTCGTTTTGGTCAGTTTCGCTACTATGCAAAAAACCATGTTTGCATTGAATGCACCGATTCGGGCCGGAACCGAAACGAACTACCAATTCGGGCCAGAAACGAAACGAGCGCACCCAATCCAGTTTTTTTGTCCAAATAGTGATGTTTTGGTTCGTTTTGGTTAGTTTCGTTACTGTGTAAAAAACCATGCCGGTATAGCATTTGATGCACCGATTCGGGCCGGAAACGAAATGGACTACCAGTTCAGGCCAGAAAAGAAACGAACGCACCCAATCCACTTTTCTGGACCAAATAGGGTTGTTTTGGTTCATTTTGGTTAGTTTCGATACTGTGTAAAAACCATGCCGGTATAGCATTTAATGCATCGATTCGGGCCGGAAACGAAAAGGACTACCGATTCGCGCCAGAAACGAAACGAACGCACCCAATCCACTTTTTTGGACCCAATAGTGTTGCTGTTGGTCGTTTTGGTCAGTTTCATTACTGTGCAAAAAACCATGCCGGTATAATGCACCGATTCGGGCAGGAAACGAAATGAACTACCGATTCGGGCCAGAAACGAAACGAACGCACCGAATCCACTTTTTTGGACCAAATAGTGATGTTTTGGTTCGATTTGGTTAGTTTCGTTACTGTGTAAAAAACCATGCCGGTATAGCATTTGATGCACCGATTCGGGCCGGAAACGAAATGGACTACCGGTTCAGGCCAGAAACGAAACGAACGCACCCAATCCACTTTTTTGGACCCAATAGTGATGTTTTGATTCGTTTTGGTCAGTTTCGCTACTATGCAAAAAACCATGTTGCATTGAATGCACCGATTCGGGCCGGAACCGAAACGAACTACCAATTCGGGCCAGAAACGAAACGAGCGCACCCAATCCAGTTTTTTTGTCCAAATAGTGATGTTTTGGTTCGTTTTGGTTAGTTTCGTTACTGTGTAAAAAACCATGCCGGTATAGCATTTGATGCACCGATTCGGGCCGGAAACGAAATGGACTACCAGTTCAGGCCAGAAAAGAAACGAACGCACCCAATCCACTTTTCTGGACCAAATAGGGTTGTTTTGGTTCATTTTGGTTAGTTTCGATACTGTGTAAAAACCATGCCGGTATAGCATTTAATGCATCGATTCGGGCCGGAAACGAAAAGGACTACCGATTCGCGCCAGAAACGAAACGAACGCACCCAATCCACTTTTTTGGACCCAATAGTGTTGCTGTTGGTCATTTTGGTCAGTTTCATTACTGTGCAAAAAACCATGCCGGTATAATGCACCGATTCGGGCAGGAAACGAAATGAACTACCGATTCGGGCCAGAAACGAAACGAACGCACCGAATCCACTTTTTTGGACCAAATAGTGATGTTTTGGTTCGATTTGGTTAGTTTCGTTACTGTGTAAAAAACCATGCCGGTATAGCATTTGATGCATCGATTCGGGCCGGAAACGAAATGGACTACCGGTTCAGGCCAGAAACGAAACGAACGCACCCAATCCACTTTTTTGGACCCAATAGTGATGTTTTGATTCGTTTTGGTCAGTTTCGCTACTATGCAAAAAACCATGTTCCATTGAATGCACCGATTCGGGCCGGAATCGAAACGAACTACCGATTCGGGCCAGAAACGAAACGAGCGCACCCAATCTAGTTTTTTGGTCCAAATAGTGATGTTTTGGTTCGTTTTGGTTAGTTTCGTTACTGTGTAAAAAACCATGCCGGTATAGCATTTGATGCACCGATTCGGGCCGGAAACGAAATAGAATACCAGTTAAGGCCAGAAACGAAACAAACGCACCCAATCCACTTTTTTGGACCAAATAGTGATGTTTTGGCTCGTTTTGGTTAGTTTCGTTACTGTGTAAAAAACCATGCCGGTATAGCATTTAATGCACCGATTCGGGCCGGAAACGAAATGGACTACCGATTCGCGCCAAAAACGAAACGAACGCACCCAATCCACTTTTTTGGACCCAATAGTGTTGTTCTGGTTTGTTTTGGTCAGTTTCATTACTGTGCAAAAAACCATGCCGGGTTGCATTGAATGCACCGATTCGGGCTGGAACCGAAACGAACTACCGATTCGGGCCAGAAACGAAACGAGCGCACCCAATCCAGTTTTTTGGACCAAATAGTGATGTTTTGGTTCGATTTGGTTAGTTTCGTTACTGTGTAAAAAACCATGCCGGTATAGCATTTGATGCACCGATTCGGGCCGGAAACGAAATGGACTACCAGTTCAGGCCAGAAACGAAACAAACGCACCCAATCCACTTTTTTGGACCCAATAGTGATGTTTTGGTTCGTTTTGGCCAGTTTCGCTACTATGCAAAAAACCATGTTGCATTGAATACACCGATTCGGGCCGGAATCGAAACGAACTACCGATTCGGGCCAGAAACGAAACGAGCGCACCCAATCCAGTTTTTTGGTCCAAATAATGATGTTCTGGTTCGTTTTGGTTAGTTTTGTTACTGTGTAAAAAACCATGCCGGTATAGCATTTAATGCACCGATTCGGGCCGGAAACGAAATGGACTGCCGATTCGCGCCAAAAATGAAACGAACGCACCCAATCCACTTTTTTGGACCCAATAGTGTTGTTGTGGTTTGTTTTGGTCAGTTTCAATACTGTGCAAAAAACCATGCCGGGTTGCATTGAATGCACCGATTCGGGCCGGAACCGAAACGAACTACCGATTCGGGCCAGAAAAGAAACGAGCGCACCCAATCCAGTTTTTTGGACCAAATAGTGATGTTTTGGTTCGATTTGGTTAGTTTCGTTACTGTGTAAAAAACCATGCCGGTATAGCATTTGATGCACCGATTCGGGCCGGAAACGAAATGGACTACCGGTTCAGGCCAGAAACGAAACGAACGCACCCAATCCACTTTTTTGGACCCAATAGTGATGTTTTGGTTCGTTTTGGTCAGTTTCGCTACTATGCAAAAAACCATGTTGCATTGAATGCACCGATTCGGGCCGGAATCGAAACGAACTACCGATTCGGGCCAGAAACGAAACGAGCGCACCCAATCCAGTTTTTTGGTCCAAATAGTGATGTTCTGGTTCGTTTTGGTTAGTTTCGTTACTGTGTAAAAAACCATGCCGGTATAGCATTTGATGCACCGATTCGGGCCGGAAACGAAATGGACTACCAGTTCAGGCCAGAAACGAAACGAACGCACCCAATCCACTTTTTTGGACCCAATAGTGATGTTTTGGTTCGTTTTGGTCAGTTTCGCTACTATGCAAAAAACCATGTTGCATTGAATGCACCGATTCGGGCCGGAACCGAAACGAACTACCAATTCGGGCCAGAAACGAAACGAGCGCACCCAATCCAGTTTTTTTGTCCAAATAGTGATGTTTTGGTTCGTTTTGGTTAGTTTCGTTACTGTGTAAAAAACCATGCCGGTATAGCATTTGATGCACCGATTCGGGCCGGAAACGAAATGGACTACCAGTTCAGGCCAGAAAAGAAACGAACGCACCCAATCCACTTTTCTGGACCAAATAGGGTTGTTTTGGTTCATTTTGGTTAGTTTCGATACTGTGTAAAAACCATGCCGGTATAGCATTTAATGCATCGATTCGGGCCGGAAACGAAAAGGACTACCGATTCGCGCCAGAAACGAAACGAACGCACCCAATCCACTTTTTTGGACCCAATAGTGTTGCTGTTGGTCGTTTTGGTCAGTTTCATTACTGTGCAAAAAACCATGCCGGTATAATGCACCGATTCGGGCAGGAAACGAAATGAACTACCGATTCGGGCCAGAAACGAAACGAACGCACCGAATCCACTTTTTTGGACCAAATAGTGATGTTTTGGTTCGATTTGGTTAGTTTCGTTACTGTGTAAAAAACCATGCCGGTATAGCATTTGATGCACCGATTCGGGCCGGAAACGAAATGGACTACCGGTTCAGGCCAGAAACGAAACGAACGCACCCAATCCACTTTTTTGGACCCAATAGTGATGTTTTGATTCGTTTTGGTCAGTTTCGCTACTATGCAAAAAACCATGTTGCATTGAATGCACCGATTCGGGCCGGAACCGAAACGAACTACCAATTCGGGCCAGAAACGAAACGAGCGCACCCAATCCAGTTTTTTTGTCCAAATAGTGATGTTTTGGTTCGTTTTGGTTAGTTTCGTTACTGTGTAAAAAACCATGCCGGTATAGCATTTGATGCACCGATTCGGGCCGGAAACGAAATGGACTACCAGTTCAGGCCAGAAAAGAAACGAACGCACCCAATCCACTTTTCTGGACCAAATAGGGTTGTTTTGGTTCATTTTGGTTAGTTTCGATACTGTGTAAAAACCATGCCGGTATAGCATTTAATGCATCGATTCGGGCCGGAAACGAAAAGGACTACCGATTCGCGCCAGAAACGAAACGAACGCACCCAATCCACTTTTTTGGACCCAATAGTGTTGCTGTTGGTCATTTTGGTCAGTTTCATTACTGTGCAAAAAACCATGCCGGTATAATGCACCAATTCGGGCAGGAAACGAAATGAACTACCGATTCGGGCCAGAAACGAAACGAACGCACCGAATCCACTTTTTTGGACCAAATAGTGATGTTTTGGTTCGATTTGGTTAGTTTCGTTACTGTGTAAAAAACCATGCCGGTATAGCATTTGATGCACCGATTCGGGCCGGAAACGAAATGGACTACCGGTTCAGGCCAGAAACGAAACGAACGCACCCAATCCACTTTTTTGGACCCAATAGTGATGTTTTGATTCGTTTTGGTCAGTTTCGCTACTATGCAAAAAACCATGTTCCATTGAATGCACCGATTCGGGCCGGAATCGAAACGAACTACCGATTCGGGCCAGAAACGAAACGAGCGCACCCAATCTAGTTTTTTGGTCCAAATAGTGATGTTTTGGTTCGTTTTGGTTAGTTTCGTTACTGTGTAAAAAACCATGCCGGTATAGCATTTGATGCACCGATTCGGGCCGGAAACGAAATGGAATACCAGTTAAGGCCAGAAACGAAACGAACGCACCCAATCCACTTTTTTGGACCAAATAGTGATGTTTTGGCTCGTTTTGGTTAGTTTCGTTACTGTGTAAAAAACCATGCCGGTATAGCATTTAATGCACCGATTCGGGCCGGAAACGAAATGGACTACCGATTCGCGCCAAAAACGAAACGAACGCACCCAATCCACTTTTTTGGACCCAATAGTGTTGTTGTGGTTTGTTTTGGTCAGTTTCATTACTGTGCAAAAAACCATGCCGGGTTGCATTGAATGCACCGATTCGGGCTGGAACCGAAACGAACTACCGATTCGGGCCAGAAACGAAACGAGCGCACCCAATCCAGTTTTTTGGACCAAATAGTGATGTTTTGGTTCGATTTGGTTAGTTTCGTTACTGTGTAAAAAACCATGCCGGTATAGCATTTGATGCACCGATTCGGGCCGGAAACGAAATGGACTACCGGTTCAGGCCAGAAACGAAACAAACGCACCCAATCCACTTTTTTGGACCCAATAGTGATGTTTTGGTTCGTTTTGGCCAGTTTCGCTACTATGCAAAAAACCATGTTGCATTGAATGCACCGATTCGGGCCGGAATCGAAACGAACTACCGATTCGGGCCAGAAACGAAACGAGCGCACCCAATCCAGTTTTTTGGTCCAAATAATGATGTTCTGGTTCGTTTTGGTTAGTTTTGTTACTGTGTAAAAAACCATGCCGGTATAGCATTTAATGCACCGATTCGGGCCGGAAACGAAATGGACTGCCGATTCGCGCCAAAAATGAAACGAACGCACCCAATCCACTTTTTTGGACCCAATAGTGTTGTTGTGGTTTGTTTTGGTCAGTTTCAATACTGTGCAAAAAACCATGCCGGGTTGCATTGAATGCACCGATTCGGGCCGGAACCGAAACGAACTACCGATTCGGGCCAGAAAAGAAACGAGCGCACCCAATCCAGTTTTTTGGACCAAATAGTGATGTTTTGGTTCGATTTGGTTAGTTTCGTTACTGTGTAAAAAACCATGCCGGTATAGCATTTGATGCACCGATTCGGGCCGGAAACGAAATGGACTACCGGTTCAGGCCAGAAACGAAACGAACGCACCCAATCCACTTTTTTGGACCCAATAGTGATGTTTTGGTTCGTTTTGGTCAGTTTCGCTACTATGCAAAAAACCATGTTGCATTGAATGCACCGATTCGGGCCGGAATCGAAACGAACTACCGATTCGGGCCAGAAACGAAACGAGCGCACCCAATCCAGTTTTTTGGTCCAAATAGTGATGTTCTGGTTCGTTTTGGTTAGTTTCGTTACTGTGTAAAAATCCATGCCGGTATAGCATTTGATGCACCGATTCGGGCCGGAAACGAAATGGACTACCAGTTCAGGCCAGAAACGAAACGAACGCACCCAATCCACTTTTTTGGACCCAATAGTGATGTTTTGGTTCGTTTTGGTCAGTTTCGCTACTATGCAAAAAACCATGTTGCATTGAATGCACCGATTCGGGCCGGAACCGAAACGAACTACCAATTCGGGCCAGAAACGAAACGAGCGCACCCAATCCAGTTTTTTTGTCCAAATAGTGATGTTTTGGTTCGTTTTGGTTAGTTTCGTTACTGTGTAAAAAACCATGCCGGTATAGCATTTGATGCACCGATTCGGGCCGGAAACGAAATGGACTACCAGTTCAGGCCAGAAAAGAAACGAACGCACCCAATCCACTTTTCTGGACCAAATAGGGTTGTTTTGGTTCATTTTGGTTAGTTTCGATACTGTGTAAAAACCATGCCGGTATAGCATTTAATGCATCGATTCGGGCCGGAAACGAAAAGGACTACCGATTCGCGCCAGAAACGAAACGAACGCACCCAATCCACTTTTTTGGACCCAATAGTGTTGCTGTTGGTCGTTTTGGTCAGTTTCATTACTGTGCAAAAAACCATGCCGGTATAATGCACCGATTCGGGCAGGAAACGAAATGAACTACCGATTCGGGCCAGAAACGAAACGAACGCACCGAATCCACTTTTTTGGACCAAATAGTGATGTTTTGGTTCGATTTGGTTAGTTTCGTTACTGTGTAAAAAACCATGCCGGTATAGCATTTGATGCACCGATTCGGGCCGGAAACGAAATGGACTACCGGTTCAGGCCAGAAACGAAACGAACGCACCCAATCCACTTTTTTGGACCCAATAGTGATGTTTTGATTCGTTTTGGTCAGTTTCGCTACTATGCAAAAAACCATGTTGCATTGAATGCACCGATTCGGGCCGGAACCGAAACGAACTACCAATTCGGGCCAGAAACGAAACGAGCGCACCCAATCCAGTTTTTTTGTCCAAATAGTGATGTTTTGGTTCGTTTTGGTTAGTTTCGTTACTGTGTAAAAAACCATGCCGGTATAGCATTTGATGCACCGATTCGGGCCGGAAACGAAATGGACTACCAGTTCAGGCCAGAAAAGAAACGAACGCACCCAATCCACTTTTCTGGACCAAATAGGGTTGTTTTGGTTCATTTTGGTTAGTTTCGATACTGTGTAAAAACCATGCCGGTATAGCATTTAATGCATCGATTCGGGCCGGAAACGAAAAGGACTACCGATTCGCGCCAGAAACGAAACGAACGCACCCAATCCACTTTTTTGGACCCAATAGTGTTGCTGTTGGTCATTTTGGTCAGTTTCATTACTGTGCAAAAAACCATGCCGGTATAATGCACCGATTCGGGCAGGAAACGAAATGAACTACCGATTCGGGCCAGAAACGAAACGAACGCACCGAATCCACTTTTTTGGACCAAATAGTGATGTTTTGGTTCGATTTGGTTAGTTTCGTTACTGTGTAAAAAACCATGCCGGTATAGCATTTGATGCACCGATTCGGGCCGGAAACGAAATGGACTACCAGTTCAGGCCAGAAAAGAAACGAACGCACCCAATCCACTTTTCTGGACCAAATAGGGTTGTTTTGGTTCATTTTGGTTAGTTTCGATACTGTGTAAAAACCATGCCGGTATAGCATTTAATGCATCGATTCGGGCCGGAAACGAAAAGGACTACCGATTCGCGCCAGAAACGAAACGAACGCACCCAATCCACTTTTTTGGACCCAATAGTGTTGCTGTTGGTCATTTTGGTCAGTTTCATTACTGTGCAAAAAACCATGCCGGTATAATGCACCGATTCGGGCAGGAAACGAAATGAACTACCGATTCGGGCCAGAAACGAAACGAACGCACCGAATCCACTTTTTTGGACCAAATAGTGATGTTTTGGTTCGATTTGGTTAGTTTCGTTGCTGTGTAAAAAACCATGCCGGTATAGCATTTGATGCACCGATTCGGGCCGGAAACGAAATGGACTACCGGTTCAGGCCAGAAACGAAACGAACGCACCCAATCCACTTTTTTGGACCCAATAGTGATGTTTTGATTCGTTTTGGTCAGTTTCGCTACTATGCAAAAAACCATGTTCCATTGAATGCACCGATTCGGGCCGTAATCGAAACCAACTACCGATTCGGGCCAGAAACGAAACGAGCTCACCCAATCCAGTTTTTTGGTCCAAATAGTGATGTTCTGGTTCGTTTTGGTTAGTTTCGTTACTGTGTAAAAAACCATGCCGGTATAGCATTTGATGCACCGATTCGGGCCGGAAACGAAATGGACTACCAGTTCAGGCCAGAAACGAAACGAACGCACCGAATCCACTTTTTTGGACCAAATAGTGATGTTTTGGTTCGGTTTGGTTAGTTTCGTTACTGTGTAAAAAACCATGCCGGTATAGCATTTAATGCACCGATTCGGGCCAGAAACGAAATGGACTACCGATTCGCGCAAAAAACGAAACGAACGCACCCAATCCACTTTTTTGGACCCAATAGTGTTGTTGTGGTTCGTTTTGGTCAGTTTCATTACTGTGCAAAAAACCATGCCGGTATAGCATTTAATGCACCGATTCGGGCCGGAAACGAAATGGACTACCGATTCGCGCCAAAAACGAAACGAATGAACCCAATCCACTTTTTTGGACCCGATAGTGTTGTTGTGGTTCGTTTTGGTCAGTTTCATTACTGTGCAAAAAACCATGCCGGTATAGCATTTAATGCATCGATTCGGGCTGGAAACGAAAAGGACTACCGATTCGAGCCAGAAACGAAACGAACGCACCCAATCCACTTTTTTGGACCCAATAGTGTTGCTGTTGGTCGTTTTGGTCAGTTTCATTACTGTGCAAAAAACCATGCCGGTATAGCATTTAATGCACCGATTCGGGCAGGAAACAAAATGAACTACCGATTCGGGCCAGAAACGAAACGAACGCACCCAATCCACTTTTTTGGACCAAATAGTGATGTTTTGGTTCGATTTGGTTAGTTTCGTTACTGTGTAAAAAACCATGCCGGTATAGCATTTGATGCACCGATTCGGGCCGGAAACGAAATGGACTACCGGTTTAGGCCAGAAACGAAACGAACGCACCGAATCCACTTTTTTGGACCCAATAGTGTTGTTGTGGTTCGTTTTTGTCAGTTTCATTACTGTGCAAAAAACCATGCCGGTATAGCATTTAATGCACCGATTCGGGCCGGAAACGAAATGGACTACCGGTTCTGGCCAGAAACGAAACAAACGCACCCAATCCACTTTTTTGGACCCAATAGTGATGTTTTGATTCGTTTTGGTCAGTTTCGCTACTATGCAAAAAACCATGTTCCATTGAATGCACCGATTCGGGCCGGAATCGAAACGAACTACCGATTCGGGCCAGAAACGAAACGAGCGCACCCAATCTAGTTTTTTGGTCCAAATAGTGATGTTTTGGTTCGTTTTGGTTAGTTTCGTTACTGTGTAAAAAACCATGCCGGTATAGCATTTGATGCACCGATTCGGGCCGGAAACGAAATGGAATACCAGTTAAGGCCAGAAACGAAACGAACGCACCCAATCCACTTTTTTGGACCAAATAGTGATGTTTTGGCTCGTTTTGGTTAGTTTCGTTACTGTGTAAAAAACCATGCCGGTATAGCATTTAATGCACCGATTCGGGCCGGAAACGAAATGGACTACCGATTCGCGCCAAAAACGAAACGAACGCACCCAATCCACTTTTTTGGACCCAATAGTGTTGTTGTGGTTTGTTTTGGTCAGTTTCATTACTGTGCAAAAAACCATGCCGGGTTGCATTGAATGCACCGATTCGGGCTGGAACCGAAACGAACTACCGATTCGGGCCAGAAACGAAACGAGCGCACCCAATCCAGTTTTTTGGACCAAATAGTGATGTTTTGGTTCGATTTGGTTAGTTTCGTTACTGTGTAAAAAACCATGCCGGTATAGCATTTGATGCACCGATTCGGGCCGGAAACGAAATGGACTACCGGTTCAGGCCAGAAACGAAACAAACGCACCCAATCCACTTTTTTGGACCCAATAGTGATGTTTTGGTTCGTTTTGGCCAGTTTCGCTACTATGCAAAAAACCATGTTGCATTGAATGCACCGATTCGGGCCGGAATCGAAACGAACTACCGATTCGGGCCAGAAACGAAACGAGCGCACCCAATCCAGTTTTTTGGTCCAAATAATGATGTTCTGGTTCGTTTTGGTTAGTTTTGTTACTGTGTAAAAAACCATGCCGGTATAGCATTTAATGCACCGATTCGGGCCGGAAACGAAATGGACTGCCGATTCGCGCCAAAAATGAAACGAACGCACCCAATCCACTTTTTTGGACCCAATAGTGTTGTTGTGGTTTGTTTTGGTCAGTTTCAATACTGTGCAAAAAACCATGCCGGGTTACATTGAATGCACCGATTCGGGCCGGAACCGAAACGAACTACCGATTCGGGCCAGAAAAGAAACGAGCGCACCCAATCCAGTTTTTTGGACCAAATAGTGATGTTTTGGTTCGATTTGGTTAGTTTCGTTACTGTGTAAAAAACCATGCCGGTATAGCATTTGATGCACCGATTCGGGCCGGAAACGAAATGGACTACCGGTTCAGGCCAGAAACGAAACAAACGCACCCAATCCACTTTTTTGGACCCAATAGTGATGTTTTGGTTCGTTTTGGCCAGTTTCGCTACTATGCAAAAAACCATGTTGCATTGAATGCACCGATTCGGGCCGGAATCGAAACGAACTACCGATTCGGGCCAGAAACGAAACGAGCGCACCCAATCCAGTTTTTTGGTCCAAATAATGATGTTCTGGTTCGTTTTGGTTAGTTTCGTTACTGTGTAAAAAACCATGCCGGTATAGCATTTAATGCACCGATTCGGGCCGGAAACGAAATGGACTGCCGATTCGCGCCAAAAATGAAACGAACGCACCCAATCCACTTTTTTGGACCCAATAGTGTTGTTGTGGTTTGTTTTGGTCAGTTTCAATACTGTGCAAAAAACCATGCCGGGTTGCATTGAATGCACCGATTCGGGCCGGAACCGAAACGAACTACCGATTCGGGCCAGAAAAGAAACGAGCGCACCCAATCCAGTTTTTTGGACCAAATAGTGATGTTTTGGTTCGATTTGGTTAGTTTCGTTACTGTGTAAAAAACCATGCCGGTATAGCATTTGATGCACCGATTCGGGCCGGAAACGAAATGGACTACCGGTTCAGGCCAGAAACGAAAGGAACGCACCCAATCCACTTTTTTGGACCCAATAGTGATGTTTTGGTTCGTTTTGGTCAGTTTCGCTACTATGCAAAAAACCATGTTGCATTGAATGCACCGATTCGGGCCGGAATCGAAACGAACTACCGATTCGGGCCAGAAACGAAACGAGCGCACCCAATCCAGTTTTTTGGTCCAAATAGTGATGTTCTGGTTCGTTTTGGTTAGTTTCGTTACTGTGTAAAAAACCATGCCGGTATAGCATTTGATGCACCGATTCGGGCCGGAAACGAAATGGACTACCAGTTCAGGCCAGAAACGAAACGAACGCACCCAATCCACTTTTTTGGACCCAATAGTGATGTTTTGGTTCGTTTTGGTCAGTTTCGCTACTATGCAAAAAACCATGTTGCATTGAATGCACCGATTCGGGCCGGAACCGAAACGAACTACCAATTCGGGCCAGAAACGAAACGAGCGCACCCAATCCAGTTTTTTTGTCCAAATAGTGATGTTTTGGTTCGTTTTGGTTAGTTTCGTTACTGTGTAAAAAACCATGCCGGTATAGCATTTGATGCACCGATTCGGGCCGGAAACGAAATGGACTACCAGTTCAGGCCAGAAAAGAAACGAACGCACCCAATCCACTTTTCTGGACCAAATAGGGTTGTTTTGGTTCATTTTGGTTAGTTTCGATACTGTGTAAAAACCATGCCGGTATAGCATTTAATGCATCGATTCGGGCCGGAAACGAAAAGGACTACCGATTCGCGCCAGAAACGAAACGAACGCACCCAATCCACTTTTTTGGACCCAATAGTGTTGCTGTTGGTCGTTTTGGTCAGTTTCATTACTGTGCAAAAAACCATGCCGGTATAATGCACCGATTCGGGCAGGAAACGAAATGAACTACCGATTCGGGCCAGAAACGAAACGAACGCACCGAATCCACTTTTTTGGACCAAATAGTGATGTTTTGGTTCGATTTGGTTAGTTTCGTTACTGTGTAAAAAACCATGCCGGTATAGCATTTGATGCACCGATTCGGGCCGGAAACGAAATGGACTACCGGTTCAGGCCAGAAACGAAACGAACGCACCCAATCCACTTTTTTGGACCCAATAGTGATGTTTTGATTCGTTTTGGTCAGTTTCGCTACTATGCAAAAAACCATGTTGCATTGAATGCACCGATTCGGGCCGGAACCGAAACGAACTACCAATTCGGGCCAGAAACGAAACGAGCGCACCCAATCCAGTTTTTTTGTCCAAATAGTGATGTTTTGGTTCGTTTTGGTTAGTTTCGTTACTGTGTAAAAAACCATGCCGGTATAGCATTTGATGCACCGATTCGGGCCGGAAACGAAATGGACTACCAGTTCAGGCCAGAAAAGAAACGAACGCACCCAATCCACTTTTCTGGACCAAATAGGGTTGTTTTGGTTCATTTTGGTTAGTTTCGATACTGTGTAAAAACCATGCCGGTATAGCATTTAATGCATCGATTCGGGCCGGAAACGAAAAGGACTACCGATTCGCGCCAGAAACGAAACGAACGCACCCAATCCACTTTTTTGGACCCAATAGTGTTGCTGTTGGTCATTTTGGTCAGTTTCATTACTGTGCAAAAAACCATGCCGGTATAATGCACCGATTCGGGCAGGAAACGAAATGAACTACCGATTCGGGCCAGAAACGAAACGAACGCACCGAATCCACTTTTTTGGACCAAATAGTGATGTTTTGGTTCGCTTTGGTTAGTTTCGTTACTGTGTAAAAAACCATGCCGGTATAGCATTTGATGCACCGATTCGGGCCGGAAACGAAATGGACTACCGGTTCAGGCCAGAAACGAAACGAACGCACCCAATCCACTTTTTTGGACCCAATAGTGATGTTTTGATTCGTTTTGGTCAGTTTCGCTACTATGCAAAAAACCATGTTCCATTGAATGCACCGATTCGGGCCGTAATCGAAACGAACTACCGATTCGGGCCAGAAACGAAACGAGCTCACCCAATCCAGTTTTTTGGTCCAAATAGTGATGTTCTGGTTCGTTTTGGTTAGTTTCGTTACTGTGTAAAAAACCATGCCGGTATAGCATTTGATGCACCGATTCGGGCCGGAAACGAAATGGACTACCAGTTCAGGCCAGAAACGAAACGAACGCACCGAATCCACTTTTTTGGACCAAATAGTGATGTTTTGGTTCGGTTTGGTTAGTTTCGTTACTGTGTAAAAAACCATGCCGGTATAGCATTTAATGCACCGATTCGGGCCAGAAACGAAATGGACTACCGATTCGCGCAAAAAACGAAACGAACGCACCCAATCCACTTTTTTGGACCCAATAGTGTTGTTGTGGTTCGTTTTGGTCAGTTTCATTACTGTGCAAAAAACCATGCCGGTATAGCATTTAATGCACCGATTCGGGCCGGAAACGAAATGGACTACCGATTCGCGCCAAAAACGAAACGAACGAACCCAATCCACTTTTTTGGACCCGATAGTGTTGTTGTGGTTCGTTTTGGTCAGTTTCATTACTGTGCAAAAAACCATGCCGGTATAGCATTTAATGCATCGATTCGGGCTGGAAACGAAAAGGACTACCGATTCGAGCCAGAAACGAAACGAACGCACCCAATCCACTTTTTTGGACCCAATAGTGTTGCTGTTGGTCGTTTTGGTCAGTTTCATTACTGTGCAAAAAACCATGCCGGTATAGCATTTAATGCACCGATTCGGGCAGGAAACAAAATGAACTACCGATTCGGGCCAGAAACGAAACGAACGCACCCAATCCACTTTTTTGGACCAAATAGTGATGTTTTGGTTCGATTTGGTTAGTTTCGTTACTGTGTAAAAAACCATGCCGGTATAGCATTTGATGCACCGATTCGGGCCGGAAACGAAATGGACTACCGGTTTAGGCCAGAAACGAAACGAACGCACCGAATCCACTTTTTTGGACCAAATAGTGATGTTTTGGTTCGGTTTGGTTAGTTTCGTTACTGTGTAAAAAACCATGCCGGTATAGCATTTAATGCACCGATTCGGGCCGGAAACGAAATGGACTACCGATTCGCGCAAAAAACGAAACGAACGCACCCAATCCACTTTTTTGGACCCAATAGTGTTGTTGTGGTTCGTTTTGGTCAGTTTCATTACTGTGCAAAAAACCATGCCGGTATAGCATTTAATGCACCGATTCGGGCCGGAAACGAAATGGACTACCGGTTCTGGCCAGAAACGAAACAAACGCACCCAATCCACTTTTTTGGAACCAATAGTGATGTTTTGGTTCGTTTTGGCCAGTTTCGCTACTATGCAAAAAACCATGTTGCATTGAATGCACCGATTCGGGCCGGAATCGAAACGAACTACCGATTCGGGCCAGAAACGAAACGAGCGCACCCAATCCAGTTTTTTGGTCCAAATAATGATGTTCTGGTTCGTTTTGGTTAGTTTCGTTACTGTGTAAAAAACCATGCCGGTATAGCATTTGATGCACCGATTCGGGCCGGAAACGAAATGGACTACCAGTTCAGGCCAGAAACGAAACGAACGCACCGAATCCACTTTTTTGGACCAAATAGTGATGTCTTGGTTCGTTTTGGTTAGTTTCGTTACTGTGTAAAAAACCATGCCGGTATAGCATTTAATGCACCGATTCGGGCCGGAAACGAAATGGACTACCGATTCGCGCAAAAAACGAAACGAACGCACCCAATCCACTTTTTTGGACCCAATAGTGTTGTTGTGGTTCGTTTTGGTCAGTTTCATTACTGTGCAAAAAACCATGCCGGTATAGCATTTAATGCACCGATTCGGGCCGGAAACGAAATGGACTACCGATTCGCGCCAAAAACGAAACGAACGAACCCAATCCACTTTTTTGGACCCGATAGTGTTGTTGTGGTTCGTTTTGGTCAGTTTCATTACTGTGCAAAAAACCATGCCGGTATAGCATTTAATGCATCGATTCGGGCTGGAAACGAAAAGGACTACCGATTCGAGCCAGAAACGAAACGAACGCACCCAATCCACTTTTTTGGACCCAATAGTGTTGCTGTTGGTCGTTTTGGTCAGTTTCATTACTGTGCAAAAAACCATGCCGGTATAGCATTTAATGCACCGATTCGGGCAGGAAACAAAATGAACTACCGATTCGGGCCAGAAACGAAACGAACGCACCCAATCCACTTTTTTGGACCAAATAGTGATGTTTTGGTTCGATTTGGTTAGTTTCGTTACTGTGTAAAAAACCATGCCGGTATAGCATTTGATGCACCGATTCGGGCCGGAAACGAAATGGACTACCGGTTTAGGCCAGAAACGAAACGAACGCACCGAATCCACTTTTTTGGACCAAATAGTGATGTTTTGGTTCGGTTTGGTTAGTTTCGTTACTGTGTAAAAAACCATGCCGGTATAGCATTTAATGCACCGATTCGGGCCGGAAACGAAATGGACTACCGATTCGCGCAAAAAACGAAACGAACGCACCCAATCCACTTTTTTGGACCCAATAGTGTTGTTGTGGTTCGTTTTGGTCAGTTTCATTACTGTGCAAAAAACCATGCCGGTATAGCATTTAATGCACCGATTCGGGCCGGAAACGAAATGGACTACCGGTTCTGGCCAGAAACGAAACAAACGCACCCAATCCACTTTTTTGGAACCAATAGTGATGTTTTGGTTCGTTTTGGCCAGTTTCGCTACTATGCAAAAAACCATGTTGCATTGAATGCACCGATTCGGGCCGGAATCGAAACGAACTACCGATTCGGGCCAGAAACGAAACGAGCGCACCCAATCCAGTTTTTTGGTCCAAATAATGATGTTCTGGTTCGTTTTGGTTAGTTTCGTTACTGTGTAAAAAACCATGCCGGTATAGCATTTGATGCACCGATTCGGGCCGGAAACGAAATGGACTACCAGTTCAGGCCAGAAACGAAACGAACGCACCGAATCCACTTTTTTGGACCAAATAGTGATGTCTTGGTTCGTTTTGGTTAGTTTCGTTACTGTGTAAAAAACCATGCCGGTATAGCATTTAATGCACCGATTCGGGCCGGAAACGAAATGGACTACCGATTCGCGCAAAAAACGAAACGAACGCACCCAATCCACTTTTTTGGACCCAATAGTGTTGTTGTGGTTCGTTTTGGTCAGTTTCATTACTGTGCAAAAAACCATGCCGGTATAGCATTTAATGCATCGATTCGGGCCGGAAACGAAAAGGACTACCGATTCGCGCCAGAAACGAAACGAACGCACCCAATCCACTTTTTTGGACCCAAGAGTGTTGTTGTTGGTCGTTTTGGTCAGTTTCATTACTGTGCAAAAAACCATGCCGGTATAGCATTTAATGCACCGATTCGGGCAGGAAACGAAATGAACTACCGATTCGGGCCAGAAACGAAACGAACGCACCCAATCCACTTTTTTGGACCAAATAGTGATGTTTTGGTTCGATTTGGTTAGTTTTGTTACTGTGTAAAAAACCATGCCGGTATAGCATTTGATGCACCGATTCGGGCCGGAAACGAAATGGACTACCGGTTCAGGCCAGAAACGAAACGAACGGACCGAATCCACTTTTTTGGACCAAATAGTGATGTTTTGGTTCGGTTTGGTTAGTTTCGTTACTGTGTAAAAAACCATGCCGGTATAGCATTTAATGCACCGATTCGGGCCGGAAACGAAATGGACTACCGATTCGCGCAAAAAACGAAACGAACGCACCCAATCCACTTTTTTGGACCCAATAGTGTTGTTGTGGTTCGTTTTGGTCAGTTTCATTACTGTGCAAAAAACCATGCCGGTATAGCATTTAATGCACCGATTCGGGCCGGAAACGAAATGGACTACCGATTCGCGCCAAAAACGAAACGAACGAACCCAATCCACTTTTTTGGACCCGATAGTGTTGTTGTGGTTCGTTTTGGTCAGTTTCATTACTGTGCAAAAAACCATGCCGGTATAGCATTTAATGCATCGATTCGGGCCGGAAACGAAAAGGACTACCGATTCGCGCCAGAAACGAAACGAACGCACCCAATCCACTTTTTTGGACCCAATAGTGTTGTTGTTGGTCGTTTTGGTCAGTTTCATTACTGTGCAAAAAACCATGCCGGTATAGCATTTAATGCACCGATTCGGGCAGGAAACGAAATGAACTACCGATTCGGGCCAGAAACGAAACGAGCGCACCCAATCCACTTTTTTGGACCAAATAGTGATGTTTTGGTTCGATTTGGTTAGTTTCGTTACTGTGTAAAAAACCATGCCGGTATAGCATTTGATGCACCGATTCGGGCCGGAAACGAAATGGACTACCGGTTCAGGCCAGAAACGAAACGAACGCACCCAATCCACTTTTTTGGACCCAATAGTGATGTTTTGGTACGTTTTGGACAGTTTCGCTACTATGCAAATAACCATGTTGCATTGAATGCACCGATTCGGGCCGGAATCGAAACGAACTACCGATTCGGGCCGGAATCGAAACGAACTACCGATTCGGGCCAGAAACGAAACGAGCGCACCCAATCCAGTTTTTTGGTCCAAATAGTGATGTTTTGGTTCGTTTTGGTTAGTTTCGTTACTGTGTAAAAAACCATGCCGGTATAGCATTTGATGCACCGATTCGGGCCGGAAACGAAATGGAATACCAGTTAAGGCCAGAAACGAAACGAACGCACCCAATCCACTTTTTTGGACCAAATAGTGATGTTTTGGCTCGTTTTGGTTAGTTTCGTTACTGTGTAAAAAACCATGCCGGTATAGCATTTAATGCACCGATTCGGGCCGGAAACGAAATGGACTACCGATTCGCGCCAAAAACGAAACGAACGCACCCAATCCACTTTTTTGGACCCAATAGTGTTGTTGTGGTTTGTTTTGGTCTGTTTCAATACTGTGCAAAAAACCATGCCGGGTTGCATTGAATGCACCGATTCGGGCTGGAACCGAAACGAACTACCGATTCGGGCCAGAAACGAAACGAGCGCACCCAATCCAGTTTTTTGGACCAAATAGTGATGTTTTGGTTCGATTTGGTTAGTTTCGTTACTGTGTAAAAAACCATGCCGGTATAGCATTTGATGCACCGATTCGGGCCGGAAACGAAATGGACTACCGGTTCTGGCCAGAAACGAAACAAACGCACCCAATCCACTTTTTTGGAACCAATAGTGATGTTTTGGTTCGTTTTGGCCAGTTTCGCTACTATGCAAAAAACCATGTTGCATTGAATGCACCGATTCGGGCCGGAATCGAAACGAACTACCGATTCGGGCCAGAAACGAAACGAGCGCACCCAATCCAGTTTTTTGGTCCAAATAATGATGTTCTGGTTCGTTTTGGTTAGTTTCGTTACTGTGTAAAAAACCATGCCGGTATAGCATTTGATGCACCGATTCGGGCCGGAAACGAAATGGACTACCAGTTCAGGCCAGAAACGAAACGAACGCACCGAATCCACTTTTTTGGACCAAATAGTGATGTCTTGGTTCGTTTTGGTTAGTTTCGTTACTGTGTAAAAAACCATGCCGGTATAGCATTTAATGCACCGATTCGGGCCGGAAACGAAATGGACTACCGATTCGCGCAAAAAACGAAACGAACGCACCCAATCCACTTTTTTGGACCCAATAGTGTTGTTGTGGTTCGTTTTGGTCAGTTTCATTACTATGCAAAAAACCATGCCGGTATAGCATTTAATGCATCGATTCGGGCCGGAAACGAAAAGGACTACCGATTCGCGCCAGAAACGAAACGAACGCACCCAATCCACTTTTTTGGACCCAATAGTGTTGTTGTTGGTCGTTTTGGTCAGTTTCATTACTGTGCAAAAAACCATGCCGGTATAGCATTTAATGCACCGATTCGGGCAGGAAACGAAATGAACTACCGATTCGGGCCAGAAACGAAACGAACGCACCCAATCCACTTTTTTGGACCAAATAGTGATGTTTTGGTTCGATTTGGTTAGTTTTGTTACTGTGTAAAAAACCATGCCGGTATAGCATTTGATGCACCGATTCGGGCCGGAAACGAAATGGACTACCGGTTCAGGCCAGAAACGAAACGAACGGACCGAATCCACTTTTTTGGACCAAATAGTGATGTTTTGGTTCGGTTTGGTTAGTTTCGTTACTGTGTAAAAAACCATGCCGGTATAGCATTTAATGCACCGATTCGGGCCGGAAACGAAATGGACTACCGATTCGCGCAAAAAACGAAACGAACGCACCCAATCCACTTTTTTGGACCCAATAGTGTTGTTGTGGTTCGTTTTGGTCAGTTTCATTACTGTGCAAAAAACCATGCCGGTATAGCATTTAATGCACCGATTCGGGCCGGAAACGAAATGGACTACCGATTCGCGCCAAAAACGAAACGAACGAACCCAATCCACTTTTTTGGACCCGATAGTGTTGTTGTGGTTCGTTTTGGTCAGTTTCATTACTGTGCAAAAAACCATGCCGGTATAGCATTTAATGCATCGATTCGGGCCGGAAACGAAAAGGACTACCGATTCGCGCCAGAAACGAAACGAACGCACCCAATCCACTTTTTTGGACCCAATAGTGTTGTTGTTGGTCGTTTTGGTCAGTTTCATTACTGTGCAAAAAACCATGCCGGTATAGCATTTAATGCACCGATTCGGGCAGGAAACGAAATGAACTACCGATTCGGGCCAGAAACGAAACGAGCGCACCCAATCCACTTTTTTGGACCAAATAGTGATGTTTTGGTTCGATTTGGTTAGTTTCGTTACTGTGTAAAAAACCATGCCGGTATAGCATTTGATGCACCGATTCGGGCCGGAAACGAAATGGACTACCGGTTCAGGCCAGAAACGAAACGAACGCACCCAATCCACTTTTTTGGACCCAATAGTGATGTTTTGGTACGTTTTGGACAGTTTCGCTACTATGCAAATAACCATGTTGCATTGAATGCACCGATTCGGGCCGGAATCGAAACGAACTACCGATTCGGGCCAGAAACGAAACGAGCGCACCCAATCCAGTTTTTTGGTCCAAATAGTGATGTTTTGGTTCGTTTTGGTTAGTTTCGTTACTGTGTAAAAAACCATGCCGGTATAGCATTTGATGCACCGATTCGGGCCGGAAACGAAATGGAATACCAGTTAAGGCCAGAAACGAAACGAACGCACCCAATCCACTTTTTTGGACCAAATAGTGATGTTTTGGCTCGTTTTGGTTAGTTTCGTTACTGTGTAAAAAACCATGCCGGTATAGCATTTAATGCACCGATTCGGGCCGGAAACGAAATGGACTACCGATTCGCGCCAAAAACGAAACGAACGCACCCAATCCACTTTTTTGGACCCAATAGTGTTGTTGTGGTTTGTTTTGGTCTGTTTCAATACTGTGCAAAAAACCATGCCGGGTTGCATTGAATGCACCGATTCGGGCTGGAACCGAAACGAACTACCGATTCGGGCCAGAAACGAAACGAGCGCACCCAATCCAGTTTTTTGGACCAAATAGTGATGTTTTGGTTCGATTTGGTTAGTTTCGTTACTGTGTAAAAAACCATGCCGGTATAGCATTTGATGCACCGATTCGGGCCGGAAACGAAATGGACTACCGGTTCTGGCCAGAAACGAAACAAACGCACCCAATCCACTTTTTTGGAACCAATAGTGATGTTTTGGTTCGTTTTGGCCAGTTTCGCTACTATGCAAAAAACCATGTTGCATTGAATGCACCGATTCGGGCCGGAATCGAAACGAACTACCGATTCGGGCCAGAAACGAAACGAGCGCACCCAATCCAGTTTTTTGGTCCAAATAGTGATGTTTTGGTTCGTTTTGGTTAGTTTCGTTACTGTGTAAAAAACCATGCCGGTATAGCATTTGATGCACCGATTCGGGCTGGAAACGAAATGGACTACCAGTTCAGGCCAGAAACGAAACGAACGCACCCAATCCACTTTTTTGGACCCAATAGTGATGTTTTGGTTCGTTTTGGTCAGTTTCGCTACTATGCAAAGAACCATGTTGCATTGAATGCACCGATTCGGGCCGGAATCGAAACGAACTACCGATTCGGGCCAGAAACGAAACGAGCGCACCCAATCCAGTTTTTTGGTCCAAATAGTGATGTTTTGGTTCATTTTGGTTAGTTTCGTTACTGTGTAAAAAACCATGCCGGTATAGCATTTGATGCACCGATTCGGGCCGGAAACGAAATGGAATACCAGTTAAGGCCAGAAACGAAACGAACGCACCCAATCCACTTTTTTTGACCCAATAGTGATGTTTTGGTTCGTTTTGGTCAGTTTCGCTACTATGCAAAGAACCATGTTGCATTGAATGCACCGATTCGGGCCTGAAACGAAACGAACGCACCCAATCCACTTTTTTGGACCCAATAGTGTTGTTGTTGGTCGTTTTGGTTAGTTTCGTTACTGTGTAAAAAACCATGCCGGTATAGCATTTGATGCACCGATTCGGGCCGGAAACGAAATGGACTACCGGTTCAGGCCAGAAACGAAACGAACGGACCGAATCCACTTTTTTGGACCAAATAGTGATGTTTTGGTTCGGTTTGGTTAGTTTCGTTACTGTGTAAAAAACCATGCCGGTATAGCATTTAATGCACCGATTCGGGCCGGAAACGAAATGGACTACCGATTCGCGCAAAAAACGAAACGAACGCACCCAATCCACTTTTTTGGACCCAATAGTGTTGTTGTGGTTCGTTTTGGTCAGTTTCATTACTGTGCAAAAAACCATGCCGGTATAGCATTTAATGCACCGATTCGGGCCGGAAACGAAATGGACTACCGATTCGCGCCAAAAACGAAACGAACGAACCCAATCCACTTTTTTGGACCCGATAGTGTTGTTGTGGTTCGTTTTGGTCAGTTTCATTACTGTGCAAAAAACCATGCCGGTATAGCATTTAATGCATCGATTCGGGCCGGAAACGAAAAGGACTACCGATTCGCGCCAGAAACGAAACGAACGCACCCAATCCACTTTTTTGGACCCAATAGTGTTGTTGTTGGTCGTTTTGGTCAGTTTCATTACTGTGCAAAAAACCATGCCGGTATAGCATTTAATGCACCGATTCGGGCAGGAAACGAAATGAACTACCGATTCGGGCCAGAAACGAAACGAGCGCACCCAATCCACTTTTTTGGACCAAATAGTGATGTTTTGGTTCGATTTGGTTAGTTTCGTTACTGTGTAAAAAACCATGCCGGTATAGCATTTGATGCACCGATTCGGGCCGGAAACGAAATGGACTACCGGTTCAGGCCAGAAACGAAACGAACGCACCCAATCCACTTTTTTGGACCCAATAGTGATGTTTTGGTACGTTTTGGACAGTTTCGCTACTATGCAAATAACCATGTTGCATTGAATGCACCGATTCGGGCCGGAATCGAAACGAACTACCGATTCGGGCCAGAAACGAAATGAGCGCACCCAATCCAGTTTTTTGGTCCAAATAGTGATGTTTTGGTTCGTTTTGGTTAGTTTCGTTACTGTGTAAAAAACCATGCCGGTATAGCATTTGATGCACCGATTCGGGCCGGAAACGAAATGGAATACCAGTTAAGGCCAGAAACGAAACGAACGCACCCAATCCACTTTTTTGGACCAAATAGTGATGTTTTGGCTCGTTTTGGTTAGTTTCGTTACTGTGTAAAAAACCATGCCGGTATAGCATTTAATGCACCGATTCGGGCCGGAAACGAAATGGACTACCGATTCGCGCCAAAAACGAAACGAACGCACCCAATCCACTTTTTTGGACCCAATAGTGTTGTTGTGGTTTGTTTTGGTCTGTTTCAATACTGTGCAAAAAACCATGCCGGGTTGCATTGAATGCACCGATTCGGGCTGGAACCGAAACGAACTACCGATTCGGGCCAGAAACGAAACGAGCGCACCCAATCCAGTTTTTTGGACCAAATAGTGATGTTTTGGTTCGATTTGGTTAGTTTCGTTACTGTGTAAAAAACCATGCCGGTATAGCATTTGATGCACCGATTCGGGCCGGAAACGAAATGGACTACCGGTTCTGGCCAGAAACGAAACAAACGCACCCAATCCACTTTTTTGGAACCAATAGTGATGTTTTGGTTCGTTTTGGCCAGTTTCGCTACTATGCAAAAAACCATGTTGCATTGAATGCACCGATTCGGGCCGGAATCGAAACGAACTACCGATTCGGGCCAGAAACGAAACGAGCGCACCCAATCCAGTTTTTTGGTCCAAATAATGATGTTCTGGTTCGTTTTGGTTAGTTTCGTTACTGTGTAAAAAACCATGCCGGTATAGCATTTGATGCACCGATTCGGGCCGGAAACGAAATGGACTACCAGTTCAGGCCAGAAACGAAACGAACGCACCGAATCCACTTTTTTGGACCAAATAGTGATGTCTTGGTTCGTTTTGGTTAGTTTCGTTACTGTGTAAAAAACCATGCCGGTATAGCATTTAATGCACCGATTCGGGCCGGAAACGAAATGGACTACCGATTCGCGCAAAAAACGAAACGAACGCACCCAATCCACTTTTTTGGACCCAATAGTGTTGTTGTGGTTCGTTTTGGTCAGTTTCATTACTGTGCAAAAAACCATGCCGGTATAGCATTTAATGCATCGATTCGGGCCGGAAACGAAAAGGACTACCGATTCGCGCCAGAAACGAAACGAACGCACCCAATCCACTTTTTTGGACCCAATAGTGTTGTTGTTGGTCGTTTTGGTCAGTTTCATTACTGTGCAAAAAACCATGCCGGTATAGCATTTAATGCACCGATTCGGGCAGGAAACGAAATGAACTACCGATTCGGGCCAGAAACGAAACGAACGCACCCAATCCACTTTTTTGGACCAAATAGTGATGTTTTGGTTCGATTTGGTTAGTTTTGTTACTGTGTAAAAAACCATGCCGGTATAGCATTTGATGCACCGATTCGGGCCGGAAACGAAATGGACTACCGGTTCAGGCCAGAAACGAAACGAACGGACCGAATCCACTTTTTTGGACCAAATAGTGATGTTTTGGTTCGGTTTGGTTAGTTTCGTTACTGTGTAAAAAACCATGCCGGTATAGCATTTAATGCACCGATTCGGGCCGGAAACGAAATGGACTACCGATTCGCGCAAAAAACGAAACGAACGCACCCAATCCACTTTTTTGGACCCAATAGTGTTGTTGTGGTTCGTTTTGGTCAGTTTCATTACTGTGCAAAAAACCATGCCGGTATAGCATTTAATGCACCGATTCGGGCCGGAAACGAAATGGACTACCGATTCGCGCCAAAAACGAAACGAACGAACCCAATCCACTTTTTTGGACCCGATAGTGTTGTTGTGGTTCGTTTTGGTCAGTTTCATTACTGTGCAAAAAACCATGCCGGTATAGCATTTAATGCATCGATTCGGGCCGGAAACGAAAAGGACTACCGATTCGCGCCAGAAACGAAACGAACGCACCCAATCCACTTTTTTGGACCCAATAGTGTTGTTGTTGGTCGTTTTGGTCAGTTTCATTACTGTGCAAAAAACCATGCCGGTATAGCATTTAATGCACCGATTCGGGCAGGAAACGAAATGAACTACCGATTCGGGCCAGAAACGAAACGAGCGCACCCAATCCACTTTTTTGGACCAAATAGTGATGTTTTGGTTCGATTTGGTTAGTTTCGTTACTGTGTAAAAAACCATGCCGGTATAGCATTTGATGCACCGATTCGGGCCGGAAACGAAATGGACTACCGGTTCAGGCCAGAAACGAAACGAACGCACCCAATCCACTTTTTTGGACCCAATAGTGATGTTTTGGTACGTTTTGGACAGTTTCGCTACTATGCAAATAACCATGTTGCATTGAATGCACCGATTCGGGCCGGAATCGAAACGAACTACCGATTCGGGCCAGAAACGAAACGAGCGCACCCAATCCAGTTTTTTGGTCCAAATAGTGATGTTTTGGTTCGTTTTGGTTAGTTTCGTTACTGTGTAAAAAACCATGCCGGTATAGCATTTGATGCACCGATTCGGGCCGGAAACGAAATGGAATACCAGTTCAGGCCAGAAACGAAACGAACGCACCCAATCCACTTTTTTGGACCAAATAGTGATGTTTTGGCTCGTTTTGGTTAGTTTCGTTACTGTGTAAAAAACCATGCCGGTATAGCATTTAATGCACCGATTCGGGACGGAAACGAAATGGACTACCGATTCGCGCCAAAAACGAAACGAACGCACCCAATCCACTTTTTTGGACCCAATAGTGTTGTTGTGGTTTGTTTTGGTCTGTTTCAATACTGTGCAAAAAACCATGCCGGGTTGCATTGAATGCACCGATTCGGGCTGGAACCGAAACGAACTACCGATTCGGGCCAGAAACGAAACGAGCGCACCCAATCCAGTTTTTTGGACCAAATAGTGATGTTTTGGTTCGATTTGGTTAGTTTCGTTACTGTGTAAAAAACCATGCCGGTATAGCATTTGATGCACCGATTCGGGTCGGAAACGAAATGGACTACCGGTTCTGGCCAGAAACGAAACAAACGCACCCAATCCACTTTTTTGGAACCAATAGTGATGTTTTGGTTCGTTTTGGCCAGTTTCGCTACTATGCAAAAAACCATGTTGCATTGAATGCACCGATTCGGGCCGGAATCGAAACGAACTACCGATTCGGGCCAGAAACGAAACGAGCGCACCCAATCCAGTTTTTTGGTCCAAATAATGATGTTCTGGTTCGTTTTGGTTAGTTTCGTTACTGTGTAAAAAACCATGCCGGTATAGCATTTGATGCACCGATTCGGGCCGGAAACGAAATGGACTACCAGTTCAGGCCAGAAACGAAACGAACGCACCGAATCCACTTTTTTGGACCAAATAGTGATGTCTTGGTTCGTTTTGGTTAGTTTCGTTACTGTGTAAAAAACCATGCCGGTATAGCATTTAATGCACCGATTCGGGCCGGAAACGAAATGGACTACCGATTCGCGCAAAAAACGAAACGAACGCACCCAATCCACTTTTTTGGACCCAATAGTGTTGTTGTGGTTCGTTTTGGTCAGTTTCATTACTGTGCAAAAAACCATGCCGGTATAGCATTTAATGCATCGATTCGGGCCGGAAACGAAAAGGACTACCGATTCGCGCCAGAAACGAAACGAACGCACCCAATCCACTTTTTTGGACCCAATAGTGTTGTTGTTGGTCGTTTTGGTCAGTTTCATTACTGTGCAAAAAACCATGCCGGTATAGCATTTAATGCACCGATTCGGGCAGGAAACGAAATGAACTACCGATTCGGGCCAGAAACGAAACGAACGCACCCAATCCACTTTTTTGGACCAAATAGTGATGTTTTGGTTCGATTTGGTTAGTTTTGTTACTGTGTAAAAAACCATGCCGGTATAGCATTTGATGCACCGATTCGGGCCGGAAACGAAATGGACTACCGGTTCAGGCCAGAAACGAAACGAACGGACCGAATCCACTTTTTTGGACCAAATAGTGATGTTTTGGTTCGGTTTGGTTAGTTTCGTTACTGTGTAAAAAACCATGCCGGTATAGCATTTAATGCACCGATTCGGGCCGGAAACGAAATGGACTACCGATTCGCGCAAAAAACGAAACGAACGCACCCAATCCACTTTTTTGGACCCAATAGTGTTGTTGTGGTTCGTTTTGGTCAGTTTCATTACTGTGCAAAAAACCATGCCGGTATAGCATTTAATGCACCGATTCGGGCCGGAAACGAAATGGACTACCGATTCGCGCCAAAAACGAAACGAACGAACCCAATCCACTTTTTTGGACCCGATAGTGTTGTTGTGGTTCGTTTTGGTCAGTTTCATTACTGTGCAAAAAACCATGCCGGTATAGCATTTAATGCATCGATTCGGGCCGGAAACGAAAAGGACTACCGATTCGCGCCAGAAACGAAACGAACGCACCCAATCCACTTTTTTGGACCCAATAGTGTTGTTGTTGGTCGTTTTGGTCAGTTTCATTACTGTGCAAAAAACCATGCCGGTATAGCATTTAATGCACCGATTCGGGCAGGAAACGAAATGAACTACCGATTCGGGCCAGAAACGAAACGAGCGCACCCAATCCACTTTTTTGGACCAAATAGTGATGTTTTGGTTCGATTTGGTTAGTTTCGTTACTGTGTAAAAAACCATGCCGGTATAGCATTTGATGCACCGATTCGGGCCGGAAACGAAATGGACTACCGGTTCAGGCCAGAAACGAAACGAACGCACCCAATCCACTTTTTTGGACCCAATAGTGATGTTTTGGTACGTTTTGGACAGTTTCGCTACTATGCAAATAACCATGTTGCATTGAATGCACCGATTCGGGCCGGAATCGAAACGAACTACCGATTCGGGCCAGAAACGAAACGAGCGCACCCAATCCAGTTTTTTGGTCCAAATAGTGATGTTTTGGTTCGTTTTGGTTAGTTTCGTTACTGTGTAAAAAACCATGCCGGTATAGCATTTGATGCACCGATTCGGGCCGGAAACGAAATGGAATACCAGTTAAGGCCAGAAACGAAACGAACGCACCCAATCCACTTTTTTGGACCAAATAGTGATGTTTTGGCTCGTTTTGGTTAGTTTCGTTACTGTGTAAAAAACCATGCCGGTATAGCATTTAATGCACCGATTCGGGCCGGAAACGAAATGGACTACCGATTCGCGCAAAAAACGAAACGAACGCACCCAATCCACTTTTTTGGACCCAATAGTGTTGTTGTGGTTCGTTTTGGTCAGTTTCATTACTGTGCAAAAAACCATGCCGGTATAGCATTTAATGCATCGATTCGGGCCGGAAACGAAAAGGACTACCGATTCGCGCCAGAAACGAAACGAACGCACCCAATCCACTTTTTTGGACCCAATAGTGTTGTTGTTGGTCGTTTTGGTCAGTTTCATTACTGTGCAAAAAACCATGCCGGTATAGCATTTAATGCACCGATTCGGGCAGGAAACGAAATGAACTACCGATTCGGGCCAGAAACGAAACGAACGCACCCAATCCACTTTTTTGGACCAAATAGTGATGTTTTGGTTCGATTTGGTTAGTTTTGTTACTGTGTAAAAAACCATGCCGGTATAGCATTTGATGCACCGATTCGGGCCGGAAACGAAATGGACTACCGGTTCAGGCCAGAAACGAAACGAACGGACCGAATCCACTTTTTTGGACCAAATAGTGATGTTTTGGTTCGGTTTGGTTAGTTTCGTTACTGTGTAAAAAACCATGCCGGTATAGCATTTAATGCACCGATTCGGGCCGGAAACGAAATGGACTACCGATTCGCGCAAAAAACGAAACGAACGCACCCAATCCACTTTTTTGGACCCAATAGTGTTGTTGTGGTTCGTTTTGGTCAGTTTCATTACTGTGCAAAAAACCATGCCGGTATAGCATTTAATGCACCGATTCGGGCCGGAAACGAAATGGACTACCGATTCGCGCCAAAAACGAAACGAACGAACCCAATCCACTTTTTTGGACCCGATAGTGTTGTTGTGGTTCGTTTTGGTCAGTTTCATTACTGTGCAAAAAACCATGCCGGTATAGCATTTAATGCATCGATTCGGGCCGGAAACGAAAAGGACTACCGATTCGCGCCAGAAACGAAACGAACGCACCCAATCCACTTTTTTGGACCCAATAGTGTTGTTGTTGGTCGTTTTGGTCAGTTTCATTACTGTGCAAAAAACCATGCCGGTATAGCATTTAATGCACCGATTCGGGCAGGAAACGAAATGAACTACCGATTCGGGCCAGAAACGAAACGAGCGCACCCAATCCACTTTTTTGGACCAAATAGTGATGTTTTGGTTCGATTTGGTTAGTTTCGTTACTGTGTAAAAAACCATGCCGGTATAGCATTTGATGCACCGATTCGGGCCGGAAACGAAATGGACTACCGGTTCAGGCCAGAAACGAAACGAACGCACCCAATCCACTTTTTTGGACCCAATAGTGATGTTTTGGTACGTTTTGTACAGTTTCGCTACTATGCAAATAACCATGTTGCATTGAATGCACCGATTCGGGCCGGAATCGAAACGAACTACCGATTCGGGCCAGAAACGAAACGAGCGCACCCAATCCAGTTTTTTGGTCCAAATAGTGATGTTTTGGTTCGTTTTGGTTAGTTTCGTTACTGTGTAAAAAACCATGCCGGTATAGCATTTGATGCACCGATTCGGGCCGGAAACGAAATGGAATACCAGTTAAGGCCAGAAACGAAACGAACGCACCCAATCCACTTTTTTGGACCAAATAGTGATGTTTTGGCTCGTTTTGGTTAGTTTCGTTACTGTGTAAAAAACCATGCCGGTATAGCATTTAATGCACCGATTCGGGCCGGAAACGAAATGGACTACCGATTCGCGCCAAAAACGAAACGAACGCACCCAATCCACTTTTTTGGACCCAATAGTGTTGTTGTGGTTTGTTTTGGTCTGTTTCAATACTGTGCAAAAAACCATGCCGGGTTGCATTGAATGCACCGATTCGGGCTGGAACCGAAACGAACTACCGATTCGGGCCAGAAACGAAACGAGCGCACCCAATCCAGTTTTTTGGACCAAATAGTGATGTTTTGGTTCGATTTGGTCAGTTTCGTTACTGTGTAAAAAACCATGCCGGTATAGCATTTAATGCATCGATTCGGGCCGGAAACGAAAAGGACTACCGATTCGCGCCAGAAACGAAACGAACGCACCCAATCCACTTTTTTGGACCCAATAGTGTTGTTGTTGGTCGTTTTGGTCAGTTTCATTACTGTGCAAAAAACCATGCCGGTATAGCATTTAATGCACCGATTCGGGCAGGAAACGAAATGAACTACCGATTCGGGCCAGAAACGAAACGAACGCACCCAATCCACTTTTTTGGACCAAATAGTGATGTTTTGGTTCGATTTGGTTAGTTTTGTTACTGTGTAAAAAACCATGCCGGTATAGCATTTGATGCACCGATTCGGGCCGGAAACGAAATGGACTACCGGTTCAGGCCAGAAACGAAACGAACGGACCGAATCCACTTTTTTGGACCAAATAGTGATGTTTTGGTTCGGTTTGGTTAGTTTCGTTACTGTGTAAAAAACCATGCCGGTATAGCATTTAATGCACCGATTCGGGCCGGAAACGAAATGGACTACCGATTCGCGCAAAAAACGAAACGAACGCACCCAATCCACTTTTTTGGACCCAATAGTGTTGTTGTGGTTCGTTTTGGTCAGTTTCATTACTGTGCAAAAAACCATGCCGGTATAGCATTTAATGCACCGATTCGGGCCGGAAACGAAATGGACTACCGATTCGCGCCAAAAACGAAACGAACGAACCCAATCCACTTTTTTGGACCCGATAGTGTTGTTGTGGTTCGTTTTGGTCAGTTTCATTACTGTGCAAAAAACCATGCCGGTATAGCATTTAATGCATCGATTCGGGCCGGAATCGAAAAGGACTACCGATTCGCGCCAGAAACGAAACGAACGCACCGAATCCACTTTTTTGGACCAAATAGTGATGTTTTGGTTCGGTTTGGTTAGTTTCGTTACTGTGTAAAAAACCATGCCGGTATAGCATTTAATGCACCGATTCGGGCCGGAAACGAAATGGACTACCGATTCGCGCAAAAAACGAAACGAACGCACCCAATCCACTTTTTTGGACCCAATAGTGTTGTTGTGGTTCGTTTTGGTCAGTTTCATTACTGTGCAAAAAACCATGCCGGTATAGCATTTAATGCACCGATTCGGGCCGGAAACGAAATGGACTACCGATTCGCGCCAAAAACGAAACGAACGAACCCAATCCACTTTTTTGGACCCGATAGTGTTGTTGTGGTTCGTTTTGGTCAGTTTCATTACTGTGCAAAAAACCATGCCGGTATAGCATTTAATGCATCGATTCGGGCCGGAATCGAAACGAACTACCGATTCGGGCCAGAAACGAAACGAGCGCACCCAATCCAGTTTTTTGGTCCAAATAGTGATGTTTTGGTTCGTTTTGGTTAGTTTCGTTACTGTGTAAAAAACCATGCCGGTATAGCATTTGATGCACCGATTCGGGCCGGAAACGAAATGGAATACCAGTTAAGGCCAGAAACGAAACGAACGCACCCAATCCACTTTTTTGGACCAAATAGTGATGTTTTGGCTCGTTTTGGTTAGTTTCGTTACTGTGTAAAAAACCATGCCGGTATAGCATTTAATGCACCGATTCGGGCCGGAAACGAAATGGACTACCGATTCGCGCCAAAAACGAAACGAACGCACCCAATCCACTTTTTTGGACCCAATAGTGTTGTTGTGGTTTGTTTTGGTCTGTTTCAATACTGTGCAAAAAACCATGCCGGGTTGCATTGAATGCACCGATTCGGGCTGGAACCGAAACGAACTACCGATTCGGGCCAGAAACGAAACGAGCGCACCCAATCCAGTTTTTTGGACCAAATAGTGATGTTTTGGTTCGATTTGGTTAGTTTCGTTACTGTGTAAAAAACCATGCCGGTATAGCATTTGATGCACCGATTCGGGCCGGAAACGAAATGGACTACCGGTTCTGGCCAGAAACGAAACAAACGCACCCAATCCACTTTTTTGGAACCAATAGTGATGTTTTGGTTCGTTTTGGCCAGTTTCGCTACTATGCAAAAAACCATGTTGCATTGAATGCACCGATTCGGGCCGGAATCGAAACGAACTACCGATTCGGGCCAGAAACGAAACGAGCGCACCCAATCCAGTTTTTTGGTCCAAATAATGATGTTCTGGTTCGTTTTGGTTAGTTTCGTTACTGTGTAAAAAACCATGCCGGTATAGCATTTGATGCACCGATTCGGGCCGGAAACGAAATGGACTACCAGTTCAGGCCAGAAACGAAACGAACGCACCGAATCCACTTTTTTGGACCAAATAGTGATGTCTTGGTTCGTTTTGGTTAGTTTCGTTACTGTGTAAAAAACCATGCCGGTATAGCATTTAATGCACCGATTCGGGCCGGAAACGAAATGGACTACCGATTCGCGCAAAAAACGAAACGAACGCACCCAATCCACTTTTTTGGACCCAATAGTGTTGTTGTGGTTCGTTTTGGTCAGTTTCATTACTGTGCAAAAAACCATGCCGGTATAGCATTTAATGCATCGATTCGGGCCGGAAACGAAAAGGACTACCGATTCGCGCCAGAAACGAAACGAACGCACCCAATCCACTTTTTTGGACCCAATAGTGTTGTTGTTGGTCGTTTTGGTCAGTTTCATTACTGTGCAAAAAACCATGCCGGTATAGCATTTAATGCACCGATTCGGGCCGGAAACGAAATGGACTACCGATTCGCGCCAAAAACGAAACGAACGAACCCAATCCACTTTTTTGGACCCGATAGTGTTGTTGTGGTTCGTTTTGGTCAGTTTCATTACTGTGCAAAAAACCATGCCGGTATAGCATTTAATGCATCGATTCGGGCCGGAATCGAAACGAACTACCGATTCGGGCCAGAAACGAAACGAGCGCACCCAATCCAGTTTTTTGGTCCAAATAGTGATGTTTTGGTTCGTTTTGGTTAGTTTCGTTACTGTGTAAAAAACCATGCCGGTATAGCATTTGATGCACCGATTCGGGCCGGAAACGAAATGGAATACCAGTTAAGGCCAGAAACGAAACGAACGCACCCAATCCACTTTTTTGGACCAAATAGTGATGTTTTGGCTCGTTTTGGTTAGTTTCGTTACTGTGTAAAAAACCATGCCGGTATAGCATTTAATGCACCGATTCGGGCCGGAAACGAAATGGACTACCGATTCGCGCCAAAAACGAAACGAACGCACCCAATCCACTTTTTTGGACCCAATAGTGTTGTTGTGGTTTGTTTTGGTCTGTTTCAATACTGTGCAAAAAACCATGCCGGGTTGCATTGAATGCACCGATTCGGGCTGGAACCGAAACGAACTACCGATTCGGGCCAGAAACGAAACGAGCGCACCCAATCCAGTTTTTTGGACCAAATAGTGATGTTTTGGTTCGATTTGGTTAGTTTCGTTACTGTGTAAAAAACCATGCCGGTATAGCATTTGATGCACCGATTCGGGCCGGAAACGAAATGGACTACCGGTTCTGGCCAGAAACGAAACAAACGCACCCAATCCACTTTTTTGGAACCAATAGTGATGTTTTGGTTCGTTTTGGCCAGTTTCGCTACTATGCAAAAAACCATGTTGCATTGAATGCACCGATTCGGGCCGGAATCGAAACGAACTACCGATTCGGGCCAGAAACGAAACGAGCGCACCCAATCCAGTTTTTTGGTCCAAATAATGATGTTCTGGTTCGTTTTGGTTAGTTTCGTTACTGTGTAAAAAACCATGCCGGTATAGCATTTGATGCACCGATTCGGGCCGGAAACGAAATGGACTACCAGTTCAGGCCAGAAACGAAACGAACGCACCGAATCCACTTTTTTGGACCAAATAGTGATGTCTTGGTTCGTTTTGGTTAGTTTCGTTACTGTGTAAAAAACCATGCCGGTATAGCATTTAATGCACCGATTCGGGCCGGAAACGAAATGGACTACCGATTCGCGCAAAAAACGAAACGAACGCACCCAATCCACTTTTTTGGACCCAATAGTGTTGTTGTGGTTCGTTTTGGTCAGTTTCATTACTGTGCAAAAAACCATGCCGGTATAGCATTTAATGCATCGATTCGGGCCGGAAACGAAAAGGACTACCGATTCGCGCCAGAAACGAAACGAACGCACCCAATCCACTTTTTTGGACCCAATAGTGTTGTTGTTGGTCGTTTTGGTCAGTTTCATTACTGTGCAAAAAACCATGCCGGTATAGCATTTAATGCACCGATTCGGGCAGGAAACGAAATGAACTACCGATTCGGGCCAGAAACGAAACGAACGCACCCAATCCACTTTTTTGGACCAAATAGTGATGTTTTGGTTCGATTTGGTTAGTTTTGTTACTGTGTAAAAAACCATGCCGGTATAGCATTTGATGCACCGATTCGGGCCGGAAACGAAATGGACTACCGGTTCAGGCCAGAAACGAAACGAACGGACCGAATCCACTTTTTTGGACCAAATAGTGATGTTTTGGTTCGGTTTGGTTAGTTTCGTTACTGTGTAAAAAACCATGCCGGTATAGCATTTAATGCACCGATTCGGGCCGGAAACGAAATGGACTACCGATTCGCGCAAAAAACGAAACGAACGCACCCAATCCACTTTTTTGGACCCAATAGTGTTGTTGTGGTTCGTTTTGGTCAGTTTCATTACTGTGCAAAAAACCATGCCGGTATAGCATTTAATGCACCGATTCGGGCCGGAAACGAAATGGACTACCGATTCGCGCCAAAAACGAAACGAACGAACCCAATCCACTTTTTTGGACCCGATAGTGTTGTTGTGGTTCGTTTTGGTCAGTTTCATTACTGTGCAAAAAACCATGCCGGTATAGCATTTAATGCATCGATTCGGGCCGGAAACGAAAAGGACTACCGATTCGCGCCAGAAACGAAACGAACGCACCCAATCCACTTTTTTGGACCCAATAGTGTTGTTGTTGGTCGTTTTGGTCAGTTTCATTACTGTGCAAAAAACCATGCCGGTATAGCATTTAATGCACCGATTCGGGCAGGAAACGAAATGAACTACCGATTCGGGCCAGAAACGAAACGAGCGCACCCAATCCACTTTTTTGGACCAAATAGTGATGTTTTGGTTCGATTTGGTTAGTTTCGTTACTGTGTAAAAAACCATGCCGGTATAGCATTTGATGCACCGATTCGGGCCGGAAACGAAATGGACTACCGGTTCAGGCCAGAAACGAAACGAACGGACCGAATCCACTTTTTTGGACCAAATAGTGATGTTTTGGTTCGGTTTGGTTAGTTTCGTTACTGTGTAAAAAACCATGCCGGTATAGCATTTAATGCACCGATTCGGGCCGGAAACGAAATGGACTACCGATTCACGCAAAAAACGAAACGAACGCACCCAATCCACTTTTTTGGACCCAATAGTGTTGTTGTGGTTCGTTTTGGTCAGTTTCATTACTGTGCAAAAAACCATGCCGGTATAGCATTTAATGCACCGATTCGGGCCGGAAACGAAATGGACTACCGATTCGCGCCAAAAACGAAACGAACGAACCCAATCCACTTTTTTGGACCCGATAGTGTTGTTGTGGTTCGTTTTGGTCAGTTTCATTACTGTGCAAAAAACCATGCCGGTATAGCATTTAATGCATCGATTCGGGCCGGAAACGAAAAGGACTACCGATTCGCGCCAGAAACGAAACGAACGCACCCAATCCACTTTTTTGGACCCAATAGTGTTGTTGTTGGTCGTTTTGGTCAGTTTCATTACTGTGCAAAAAACCATGCCGGTATAGCATTTAATGCACCGATTCGGGCAGGAAACGAAATGAACTACCGATTCGGGCCAGAAACGAAACGAGCGCACCCAATCCACTTTTTTGGACCAAATAGTGATGTTTTGGTTCGATTTGGTTAGTTTCGTTACTGTGTAAAAAACCATGCCGGTATAGCATTTGATGCACCGATTCGGGCCGGAAACGAAATGGACTACCGGTTCAGGCCAGAAACGAAACGAACGCACCCAATCCACTTTTTTGGACCCAATAGTGATGTTTTGGTACGTTTTGGACAGTTTCGCTACTATGCAAATAACCATGTTGCATTGAATGCACCGATTCGGGCCGGAATCGAAACGAACTACCGATTCGGGCCAGAAACGAAACGAGCGCACCCAATCCAGTTTTTTGGTCCAAATAATGATGTTCTGGTTCGTTTTGGTTAGTTTCGTTACTGTGTAAAAAACCATGCCGGTATAGCATTTGATGCACCGATTCGGGCCGGAAACGAAATGGACTACCAGTCCAGGCCAGAAACGAAACGAACGCACCGAATCCACTTTTTTGGACCAAATAGTGATGTCTTGGTTCGTTTTGGTTAGTTTCGTTACTGTGTAAAAAACCATGCCGGTATAGCATTTAATGCACCGATTCGGGCCGGAAACGAAATGGACTACCGATTCGCGCAAAAAACGAAACGAACGCACCCAATCCACTTTTTTGGACCCAATAGTGTTGTTGTGGTTCGTTTTGGTCAGTTTCATTACTGTGCAAAAAACCATGCCGGTATAGCATTTAATGCACCGATTCGGGCCGGAAACGAAATGGACTACCGATTCGCGCCAAAAACGAAACGAACGAACCCAATCCACTTTTTTGGACCCGATAGTGATGTTTTGGTTCGTTTTGGTCAGTTTTGCTACTGTGCAAAAAACCATGTTGCAATGAATGCACCGATTCGGGCCGGAACCAAAACGAACTACCGATTCGGGCCAGAAACGAAACGAGCGCACCCAATCCAGTTTTTTGGTCCAAATAGTGATGTTTTGGTTCGTTTTGGTTAGTTTCGTTACTGTGTAAAAAACCATGCCGGTATAGCATTTGATGCACCGATTCGGGCCGGAAACGAAATGGACTACCAGTTCAGGCCAGAAACGAAATGAACGCACCCAATCCACTTTTCTGGACCAAATAGGGATGTTTTGGTTCGTTTTGGTTAGTTTCGATACCGTGTAAAAACCATGCCGGTATAGCATTTAATGCATCGGTTCGGGCCGGAAACGAAAAGGACTACCGATTCGCGCCTGAAACGAAACGAACGCACCCAATCCACTTTTTTGGACCCAATAGTGTTGCTATTGGTCGTTTTGGTCAGTTTCATTACTGTGCAAAAAACCATGCCGGTATTGCATTTAATGCACCGATTCGGGCAGGAAACGAAATGAACTACCGATTCGGGCCAGAAACGAAACGAACGCACCCAATCCACTTTTTTGGACCAAATAGTGATGTTTTGGTTCGATTTGGTTAGTTTCGTTACTGTGTAAAAAACCATGCCGGTATAGCATTTGATGCACCGATTCGGGCCGGAAACGAAATGGACTACCGGTTCTGGCCAGAAACGAAACAAACGCACCCAATCCACTTTTTTGGAACCAATAGTGATGTTTTGGTTCGTTTTGGCCAGTTTCGCTACTATGCAAAAAACCATGTTGCATTGAATGCACCGATTCGGGCCGGAATCGAAACGAACTACCGATTCGGGCCAGAAACGAAACGAGCGCACCCAATCCAGTTTTTTGGTCCAAATAATGATGTTCTGGTTCGTTTTGGTTAGTTTCGTTTCTGTGTAAAAAACCATGCCGGTATAGCATTTGATGCACCGATTCGGGCCGGAAACGAAATGGACTACCAGTTCAGGCCAGAAACGAAACGAACGCACCGAATCCACTTTTTTGGACCAAATAGTGATGTCTTGGTTCGTTTTGGTTAGTTTCGTTACTGTGTAAAAAACCATGCCGGTATAGCATTTAATGCACCGATTCGGGCCGGAAACGAAATGGACTACCGATTCGCGCAAAAAACGAAACGAACGCACCCAATCCACTTTTTTGGACCCAATAGTGTTGTTGTGGTTCGTTTTGGTCAGTTTCATTACTGTGCAAAAAACCATGCCGGTATAGCATTTAATGCATCGATTCGGGCCGGAAACGAAAAGGACTACCGATTCGCGCCAGAAACGAAACGAACGCACCCAATCCACTTTTTTGGACCCAATAGTGTTGTTGTTGGTCGTTTTGGTCAGTTTCATTACTGTGCAAAAAACCATGCCGGTATAGCATTTAATGCACCGATTCGGGCAGGAAACGAAATGAACTACCGATTCGGGCCAGAAACGAAACGAACGCACCCAATCCACTTTTTTGGACCAAATAGTGATGTTTTGGTTCGATTTGGTTAGTTTTGTTACTGTGTAAAAAACCATGCCGGTATAGCATTTGATGCACCGATTCGGGCCGGAAACGAAATGGACTACCGGTTCAGGCCAGAAACGAAACGAACGGACCGAATCCACTTTTTTGGACCAAATAGTGATGTTTTGGTTCGGTTTGGTTAGTTTCGTTACTGTGTAAAAAACCATGCCGGTATAGCATTTAATGCACCGATTCGGGCCGGAAACGAAATGGACTACCGATTCGCGCAAAAAACGAAACGAACGCACCCAATCCACTTTTTTGGACCCAATAGTGTTGTTGTGGTTCGTTTTGGTCAGTTTCATTACTGTGCAAAAAACCATGCCGGTATAGCATTTAATGCACCGATTCGGGCCGGAAACGAAATGGACTACCGATTCGCGCCAAAAACGAAACGAACGAACCCAATCCACTTTTTTGGACCCGATAGTGTTGTTGTGGTTCGTTTTGGTCAGTTTCATTACTGTGCAAAAAACCATGCCGGTATAGCATTTAATGCATCGATTCGGGCCGGAAACGAAAAGGACTACCGATTCGCGCCAGAAACGAAACGAACGCACCCAATCCACTTTTTTGGACCCAATAGTGTTGTTGTTGGTCGTTTTGGTCAGTTTCATTACTGTGCAAAAAACCATGCCGGTATAGCATTTAATGCACCGATTCGGGCAGGAAACGAAATGAACTACCGATTCGGGCCAGAAACGAAACGAGCGCACCCAATCCACTTTTTTGGACCAAATAGTGATGTTTTGGTTCGATTTGGTTAGTTTCGTTACTGTGTAAAAAACCATGCCGGTATAGCATTTGATGCACCGATTCGGGCCGGAAACGAAATGGACTACCGGTTCAGGCCAGAAACGAAACGAACGCACCCAATCCACTTTTTTGGACCCAATAGTGATGTTTTGGTACGTTTTGGACAGTTTCGCTACTATGCAAATAACCATGTTGCATTGAATGCACCGATTCGGGCCGGAATCGAAACGAACTACCGATTCGGGCCAGAAACGAAACGAGCGCACCCAATCCAGTTTTTTGGTCCAAATAATGATGTTCTGGTTCGTTTTGGTTAGTTTCGTTACTGTGTAAAAAACCATGCCGGTATAGCATTTGATGCACCGATTCGGGCCGGAAACGAAATGGACTACCAGTTCAGGCCAGAAACGAAACGAACGCACCGAATCCACTTTTTTGGACCAAATAGTGATGTCTTGGTTCGTTTTGGTTAGTTTCGTTACTGTGTAAAAAACCATGCCGGTATAGCATTTAATGCACCGATTCGGGCCGGAAACGAAATGGACTACCGATTCGCGCAAAAAACGAAACGAACGCACCCAATCCACTTTTTTGGACCCAATAGTGTTGTTGTGGTTCGTTTTGGTCAGTTTCATTACTGTGCAAAAAACCATGCCGGTATAGCATTTAATGCACCGATTCGGGCCGGAAACGAAATGGACTACCGATTCGCGCCAAAAACGAAACGAACGAACCCAATCCACTTTTTTGGACCCGATAGTGATGTTTTGGTTCGTTTTGGTCAGTTTTGCTACTGTGCAAAAAACCATGTTGCAATGAATGCACCGATTCGGGCCGGAACCAAAACGAACTACCGATTCGGGCCAGAAACGAAACGAGCGCACCCAATCCAGTTTTTTGGTCCAAATAGTGATGTTTTGGTTCGTTTTGGTTAGTTTCGTTACTGTGTAAAAAACCATGCCGGTATAGCATTTGATGCACCGATTCGGGCCGGAAACGAAATGGACTACCAGTTCAGGCCAGAAACGAAACGAACGCACCCAATCCACTTTTCTGGACCAAATAGGGATGTTTTGGTTCGTTTTGGTTAGTTTCGATACCGTGTAAAAACCATGCCGGTATAGCATTTAATGCATCGGTTCGGGCCGGAAACGAAAAGGACTACCGATTCGCGCCTGAAACGAAACGAACGCACCCAATCCACTTTTTTGGACCCAATAGTGTTGCTGTTGGTCGTTTTGGTCAGTTTCATTACTGTGCAAAAAACCATGCCGGTATTGCATTTAATGCACCGATTCGGGCAGGAAACGAAATGAACTACCGATTCGGGCCAGAAACGAAACGAACGCACCCAATCCACTTTTTTGGACCAAATAGTGATGTTTTGGTTCGATTTGGTTAGTTTCGTTACTGTGTAAAAAACCATGCCGGTATAGCATTTAATGCACCGATTCGGGCCGGAAACGAAAAGGACTACCGATTCGCGCCAAAAACGAAATGAACACACCCAATCCACTTTTTTGGACCCAATAGTGTTGTTGTGGTTCGTTTTGGTGAGTTTCATTACTGTGCAAAAAACCATGCCGGTATAGCATTTAATGCACCGATTCGGGCCGGAAACGAAATGGACTACCGATTCGCACCAAAAACGAAACGAACGCACCCCCAATCCACTTTTTTGGACCCAACACTGTTGTTGTGGTTCATTTTGGTCAGTTTCATTACTGTGCAAAAAACCATGCCGGTATAGCATTTAATGCACCGATTCGGGCCGGAAACGAAATGGACTACCGATTCGCGCCAAAAACGAAACGAACGAACCCAATCCACTTTTTTGGACCCGATAGTGTTGTTGTGGTTCGTTTTGGTCAGTTTCATTACTGTGCAAAAAACCATGCCGGTATAGCATTTAATGCATCGATTCGGTCCGGAAACGAAATGGACTACCGATTCGCGCCAAAAACGAAACGAACGAACCCAATCCACTTTTTTGGACCCGATAGTGATGTTTTGGTTCATTTTGGTCAGTTTTGCTACTGTGCAAAAAACCATGTTGCAATGAATGCACCGATTCGGGCCGGAACCGAAACGAACTACCGATTCGGGCTAGAAACGAAACGAGCGCACCCAATCCAGTTTTTTGGTCCAAATAGTGATGTTTTGGTTCGTTTTGGTTAGTTTCGTTACTGTGTAAAAAACCATGCCGGTATAGCATTTGATGCACCGATTCGGGCTGGAAACGAAATGGACTACCAGTTCAGGCCAGAAACGAAACGAACGCACCCAATCCACTTTTTTGGACCCAATAGTGATGTTTTGGTTCGTTTTGGTCAGTTTCGCTACTATGCAAAGAACCATGTTGCATTGAATGCACCGATTCGGGCCGGAATCGAAACGAACTACCGATTCGGGCCAGAAACGAAACGAGCGCACCCAATCCAGTTTTTTGGTCCAAATAGTGATGTTTTGGTTCATTTTGGTTAGTTTCGTTACTGTGTAAAAAACCATGCCGGTATAGCATTTGATGCACCGATTCGGGCCGGAAACGAAATGGAATACCAGTTAAGGCCAGAAACGAAACGAACGCACCCAATCCACTTTTTTTGACCCAATAGTGATGTTTTGGTTCGTTTTGGTCAGTTTCGCTACTATGCAAAGAACCATGTTGCATTGAATGCACCGATTCGGGCCTGAAACGAAACGAACGCACCCAATCCACTTTTTTGGACCCAATAGTGTTGTTGTTGGTCGTTTTGGTTAGTTTCGTTACTGTGTAAAAAACCATGCCGGTATAGCATTTGATGCACCGATTCGGGCCGGAAACGAAATGGACTACCGGTTCAGGCCAGAAACGAAACGAACGGACCGAATCCACTTTTTTGGACCAAATAGTGATGTTTTGGTTCGGTTTGGTTAGTTTCGTTACTGTGTAAAAAACCATGCCGGTATAGCATTTAATGCACCGATTCGGGCCGGAAACGAAATGGACTACCGATTCGCGCAAAAAACGAAACGAACGCACCCAATCCACTTTTTTGGACCCAATAGTGTTGTTGTGGTTCGTTTTGGTCAGTTTCATTACTGTGCAAAAAACCATGCCGGTATAGCATTTAATGCACCGATTCGGGCCGGAAACGAAATGGACTACCGATTCGCGCCAAAAACGAAACGAACGAACCCAATCCACTTTTTTGGACCCGATAGTGTTGTTGTGGTTCGTTTTGGTCAGTTTCATTACTGTGCAAAAAACCATGCCGGTATAGCATTTAATGCATCGATTCGGGCCGGAAACGAAAAGGACTACCGATTCGCGCCAGAAACGAAACGAACGCACCCAATCCACTTTTTTGGACCCAATAGTGTTGTTGTTGGTCGTTTTGGTCAGTTTCATTACTGTGCAAAAAACCATGCCGGTATAGCATTTAATGCACCGATTCGGGCAGGAAACGAAATGAACTACCGATTCGGGCCAGAAACGAAACGAGCGCACCCAATCCACTTTTTTGGACCAAATAGTGATGTTTTGGTTCGATTTGGTTAGTTTCGTTACTGTGTAAAAAACCATGCCGGTATAGCATTTGATGCACCGATTCGGGCCGGAAACGAAATGGACTACCGGTTCAGGCCAGAAACGAAACGAACGGACCGAATCCACTTTTTTGGACCAAATAGTGATGTTTTGGTTCGGTTTGGTTAGTTTCGTTACTGTGTAAAAAACCATGCCGGTATAGCATTTAATGCACCGATTCGGGCCGGAAACGAAATGGACTACCGATTCGCGCAAAAAACGAAACGAACGCACCCAATCCACTTTTTTGGACCCAATAGTGTTGTTGTGGTTCGTTTTGGTCAGTTTCATTACTGTGCAAAAAACCATGCCGGTATAGCATTTAATGCACCGATTCGGGCCGGAAACGAAATGGACTACCGATTCGCGCCAAAAACGAAACGAACGAACCCAATCCACTTTTTTGGACCCGATAGTGTTGTTGTGGTTCGTTTTGGTCAGTTTCATTACTGTGCAAAAAACCATGCCGGTATAGCATTTAATGCATCGATTCGGGCCGGAAACGAAAAGGACTACCGATTCGCGCCAGAAACGAAACGAACGCACCCAATCCACTTTTTTGGACCCAATAGTGTTGTTGTTGGTCGTTTTGGTCAGTTTCATTACTGTGCAAAAAACCATGCCGGTATAGCATTTAATGCACCGATTCGGGCAGGAAACGAAATGAACTACCGATTCGGGCCAGAAACGAAACGAGCGCACCCAATCCACTTTTTTGGACCAAATAGTGATGTTTTGGTTCGATTTGGTTAGTTTCGTTACTGTGTAAAAAACCATGCCGGTATAGCATTTGATGCACCGATTCGGGCCGGAAACGAAATGGACTACCGGTTCAGGCCAGAAACGAAACGAACGCACCCAATCCACTTTTTTGGACCCAATAGTGATGTTTTGGTACGTTTTGGACAGTTTCGCTACTATGCAAATAACCATGTTGCATTGAATGCACCGATTCGGGCCGGAATCGAAACGAACTACCGATTCGGGCCAGAAACGAAACGAGCGCACCCAATCCAGTTTTTTGGTCCAAATAATGATGTTCTGGTTCGTTTTGGTTAGTTTCGTTACTGTGTAAAAAACCATGCCGGTATAGCATTTGATGCACCGATTCGGGCCGGAAACGAAATGGACTACCAGTTCAGGCCAGAAACGAAACGAACGCACCGAATCCACTTTTTTGGACCAAATAGTGATGTCTTGGTTCGTTTTGGTTAGTTTCGTTACTGTGTAAAAAACCATGCCGGTATAGCATTTAATGCACCGATTCGGGCCGGAAACGAAATGGACTACCGATTCGCGCAAAAAACGAAACGAACGCACCCAATCCACTTTTTTGGACCCAATAGTGTTGTTGTGGTTCGTTTTGGTCAGTTTCATTACTGTGCAAAAAACCATGCCGGTATAGCATTTAATGCACCGATTCGGGCCGGAAACGAAATGGACTACCGATTCGCGCCAAAAACGAAACGAACGAACCCAATCCACTTTTTTGGACCCGATAGTGATGTTTTGGTTCGTTTTGGTCAGTTTTGCTACTGTGCAAAAAACCATGTTGCAATGAATGCACCGATTCGGGCCGGAACCAAAACGAACTACCGATTCGGGCCAGAAACGAAACGAGCGCACCCAATCCAGTTTTTTGGTCCAAATAGTGATGTTTTGGTTCGTTTTGGTTAGTTTCGTTACTGTGTAAAAAACCATGCCGGTATAGCATTTGATGCACCGATTCGGGCCGGAAACGAAATGGACTACCAGTTCAGGCCAGAAACGAAACGAACGCACCCAATCCACTTTTCTGGACCAAATAGGGATGTTTTGGTTCGTTTTGGTTAGTTTCGATACCGTGTAAAAACCATGCCGGTATAGCATTTAATGCATCGGTTCGGGCCGGAAACGAAAAGGACTACCGATTCGCGCCTGAAACGAAACGAACGCACCCAATCCACTTTTTTGGACCCAATAGTGTTGCTGTTGGTCGTTTTGGTCAGTTTCATTACTGTGCAAAAAACCATGCCGGTATTGCATTTAATGCACCGATTCGGGCAGGAAACGAAATGAACTACCGATTCGGGCCAGAAACGAAACGAACGCACCCAATCCACTTTTTTGGACCAAATAGTGATGTTTTGGTTCGATTTGGTTAGTTTCGTTACTGTGTAAAAAACCATGCCGGTATAGCATTTAATGCACCGATTCGGGCCGGAAACGAAAAGGACTACCGATTCGCGCCAAAAACGAAATGAACACACCCAATCCACTTTTTTGGACCCAATAGTGTTGTTGTGGTTCGTTTTGGTGAGTTTCATTACTGTGCAAAAAACCATGCCGGTATAGCATTTAATGCACCGATTCGGGCCGGAAACGAAATGGACTACCGATTCGCACCAAAAACGAAACGAACGCACCCCCAATCCACTTTTTTGGACCCAACACTGTTGTTGTGGTTCATTTTGGTCAGTTTCATTACTGTGCAAAAAACCATGCCGGTATAGCATTTAATGCACCGATTCGGGCCGGAAACGAAATGGACTACCGATTCGCGCCAAAAACGAAACGAACGAACCCAATCCACTTTTTTGGACCCGATAGTGTTGTTGTGGTTCGTTTTGGTCAGTTTCATTACTGTGCAAAAAACCATGCCGGTATAGCATTTAATGCATCGATTCGGTCCGGAAACGAAATGGACTACCGATTCGCGCCAAAAACGAAACGAACGAACCCAATCCACTTTTTTGGACCCGATAGTGATGTTTTGGTTCATTTTGGTCAGTTTTGCTACTGTGCAAAAAACCATGTTGCAATGAATGCACCGATTCGGGCCGGAACCGAAACGAACTACCGATTCGGGCTAGAAACGAAACGAGCGCACCCAATCCAGTTTTTTGGTCCAAATAGTGATGTTTTGGTTCGTTTTGGTTAGTTTCGTTACTGTGTAAAAAACCATGCCGGTATAGCATTTGATGCACCGATTCGGGCTGGAAACGAAATGGACTACCAGTTCAGGCCAGAAACGAAACGAACGCACCCAATCCACTTTTTTGGACCCAATAGTGATGTTTTGGTTCGTTTTGGTCAGTTTCGCTACTATGCAAAGAACCATGTTGCATTGAATGCACCGATTCGGGCCGGAATCGAAACGAACTACCGATTCGGGCCAGAAACGAAACGAGCGCACCCAATCCAGTTTTTTGGTCCAAATAGTGATGTTTTGGTTCATTTTGGTTAGTTTCGTTACTGTGTAAAAAACCATGCCGGTATAGCATTTGATGCACCGATTCGGGCCGGAAACGAAATGGAATACCAGTTAAGGCCAGAAACGAAACGAACGCACCCAATCCACTTTTTTTGACCCAATAGTGATGTTTTGGTTCGTTTTGGTCAGTTTCGCTACTATGCAAAGAACCATGTTGCATTGAATGCACCGATTCGGGCCAGAAACGAAACGAGCGCACCCAATCCAGTTTTTTGGTCCAAATAGTGATGTTTTGGTTCATTTTGGTTAGTTTCGTTACTGTGTAAAAAACCATGCCGGTATAGCATTTGATGCACCGATTCGGGCCGGAAACGAAATGGAATACCAGTTAAGGCCAGAAACGAAACGAACGCACCCAATCCACTTTTTTGGACCAAATAGTGATGTTTTGGTTCGTTTTGGTTAGTTTCGTTACTGTGTAAAAAACCATGCCGGTATAGCATTTAATGCACCGATTCGGGCCGGAAACGAAATGGACTACCGATTCGCGCCAAAAACGAAACGAACACACCCAATCCACTTTTTTGGACCCAATAGTGATGTTTTGGTTCGTTTTGGTCAGTTTCGCTACTATGCAAAAAACCATGTTGCATTGAATGCACCGATTCGGGCCGGAATCGAAACGAACTACCGATTCGGGCCAGAAACGAAACGAGCGCACCCAATCCAGTTTTTTGGTCCAAATAGTGATGTTCTGGTTCGTTTTGGTTAGTTTCGTTACTGTGTAAAAAACCATGCCGGTATAGCATTTGATGCACCGATTCGGGCCGGAAACGAAATGGACTACCAGTTCAGGCCAGAAACGAAACGAACGCACCGAATCCACTTTTTTGGACCAAATAGTGATGTCTTGGTTCGTTTTGGTTAGTTTCTACTGTGTAAAAAACCATGCCGGTATAGCATTTAATGCACCGATTCGGGCCGGAAACGTAATGGACTACCGATTCGCGTCAAAAACGAAACGAACACACCCAATCCACTTTTTTGGACCCAATAGTGATGTTTTGGTTCGTTTTGGTCAGTTTCGCTACTATGCAAAGAACCATGTTGCATTGAATGCACCGATTCGGGCTGGAACCGAAACGAACTACCGATTCGGGCCAGAAACGAAACGAGCGCACCCAATCCAGTTTTTTGGACCAAATAGTGATGTTTTGGTTCGATTTGGTTAGTTTCGTTACTGTGTAAAAAACCATGCCGGTATAGCATTTGATGCACCGATTCGGGCCGGAAACGAAATGGACTACCGGTTCAGGCCAGAAACGAAACAAACGCACCCAATCCACTTTTTTGGACCCAATAGTGATGTTTTGGTTCGTTTTGGTCAGTTTCGCTACTATGCAAAAAACCATGTTGCATTGAATGCACCGATTCGGGCCGGAATCGAAACGAACTACCGATTCGGGCCAGAAACGAAACGAGCGCACCCAATCCAGTTTTTTGGTCCAAATAATGATGTTCTGGTTCGTTTTGGTTAGTTTCGTTACTGTGTAAAAAACCATGCCGGTATAGCATTTGATGCACCGATTCGGGCCGGAAACGAAATGGACTACCAGTTCAGGCCAGAAACGAAACGAACGCACCGAATCCACTTTTTTGGACCAAATAGTGATGTCTTGGTTCGTTTTGGTTAGTTTCGTTACTGTGTAAAAAACCATGCCGGTATAGCATTTAATGCACCGATTCGGGCCGGAAACGAAATGGACTACCGATTCGCGCAAAAAACGAAACGAACGCACCCAATCCACTTTTTTGGACCCAATAGTGTTGTTGTGGTTCGTTTTGGTCAGTTTCATTACTGTGCAAAAAACCATGCCGGTATAGCATTTAATGCACCGATTCGGACCGGAAACGAAATGGACTACCGATTCGCGCCAAAAACGAAACGAACGAACCCAATCCACTTTTTTGGACCCGATAGTGATGTTTTGGTTCGTTTTGGTCAGTTTCGCTACTGTGCAAAAAACCATGTTGCAATGAATGCACCGATTCGGGCCGGAACCGAAACGAACTACCGATTCGGGCCAGAAACGAAACGAGCGCACCCAATCCAGTTTTTTGGTCCAAATAGTGATGTGTTGGTTCGTTTTGGTTAGTTTCGTTACTGTGTAAAAAACCATGCCGGTATAGCATTTGATGCACCGATTCGGGCCGGAAACGAAATGGACTACCAGTTCAGGCCAGAAACGAAACGAACGCACCCAATCCACTTTTCTGGACCAAATAGGGATGTTTTGGTTCGTTTTGGTTAGTTTCGATACCGTGTAAAAACCATGCCGGTATAGCATTTAATGCATCGGTTCGGGCCGGAAACGAAAAGGACTACCGATTCGCGCCTGAAACGAAACGAACGCACCCAATCCACTTTTTTGGACCCAATAGTGTTGCTGTTGGTCGTTTTGGTCAGTTTCATTACTGTGCAAAAAACCATGCCGGTATTGCATTTAATGCACCGATTCGAGCAGGAAACGAAATGAACTACCGATTCGGGCCAGAAACGAAACGAACGCACCCAATCCACTTTTTTGGACCAAATAGTGATGTTTTGGTTCGATTTGGTTAGTTTCGTTACTGTGTAAAAAACCATGCCGGTATAGCATTTAATGCACCGATTCGGGCCGGAAACGAAAAGGACTACCGATTCGCGCCAAAAACGAAATGAACACACCCAATCCACTTTTTTGGACCCAATAGTGTTGTTGTGGTTCGTTTTGGTGAGTTTCATTACTGTGCAAAAAACCATGCCGGTATAGCATTTAATGCACCGATTCGGGCCGGAAACGAAATGGACTACCGATTCGCACCAAAAACGAAACGAACGCACCCCCAATCCACTTTTTTGGACCCAACACTGTTGTTGTGGTTCATTTTGGTCAGTTTCATTACTGTGCAAAAAACCATGCCGGTATAGCATTTAATGCACCGATTCGGGCCGGAAACGAAATGGACTACCGATTCGCGCCAAAAACGAAACGAACGAACCCAATCCACTTTTTTGGACCCGATAGTGTTGTTGTGGTTCGTTTTGGTCAGTTTCATTACTGTGCAAAAAACCATGCCGGTATAGCATTTAATGCATCGATTCGGTCCGGAAACGAAATGGACTACCGATTCGCGCCAAAAACGAAACGAACGAACCCAATCCACTTTTTTGGACCCGATAGTGATGTTTTGGTTCATTTTGGTCAGTTTTGCTACTGTGCAAAAAACCATGTTGCAATGAATGCACCGATTCGGGCCGGAACCGAAACGAACTACCGATTCGGGCTAGAAACGAAACGAGCGCACCCAATCCAGTTTTTTGGTCCAAATAGTGATGTTTTGGTTCGTTTTGGTTAGTTTCGTTACTGTGTAAAAAACCATGCCGGTATAGCATTTGATGCACCGATTCGGGCCGGAAACGAAATGGACTACCAGTTCAGGCCAGAAACGAAACGAACGCACCCAATCCACTTTTTTGGACCCAATAGTGATGTTTTGGTTCGTTTTGGTCAGTTTCGCTACTATGCAAAGAACCATGTTGCATTGAATGCACCGATTCGGGCCGGAATCGAAACGAACTACCGATTCGGGCCAGAAACGAAACGAGCGCACCCAATCCAGTTTTTTGGTCCAAATAGTGATGTTTTGGTTCATTTTGGTTAGTTTCGTTACTGTGTAAAAAACCATGCCGGTATAGCATTTGATGCACCGATTCGGGCCGGAAACGAAATGGAATACCAGTTAAGGCCAGAAACGAAACGAACGCACCCAATCCACTTTTTTGGACCAAATAGTGATGTTTTGGTTCGTTTTGGTTAGTTTCGTTACTGTGTAAAAAACCATGCCGGTATAGCATTTAATGCACCGATTCGGGCCGGAAACGAAATGGACTACCGATTCGCGCCAAAAACGAAACGAACACACCCAATCCACTTTTTTGGACCCAATAGTGATGTTTTGGTTCGTTTTGGTCAGTTTCGCTACTATGCAAAAAACCATGTTGCATTGAATGCACCGATTCGGGCCGGAATCGAAACGAACTACCGATTCGGGCCAGAAACGAAACGAGCGCACCCAATCCAGTTTTTTGGTCCAAATAGTGATGTTCTGGTTCGTTTTGGTTAGTTTCGTTACTGTGTAAAAAACCATGCCGGTATAGCATTTGATGCACCGATTCGGGCCGGAAACGAAATGGACTACCAGTTCAGGCCAGAAACGAAACGAACGCACCGAATCCACTTTTTTGGACCAAATAGTGATGTCTTGGTTCGTTTTGGTTAGTTTCGTTACTGTGTAAAAAACCATGCCGGTACAGCATTTAATGCACCGATTCGGGCCGGAAACGTAATGGACTACCGATTCGCGTCAAAAACGAAACGAACACACCCAATCCACTTTTTTGGACCCAATAGTGATGTTTTGGTTCGTTTTGGTCAGTTTCGCTACTATGCAAAGAACCATGTTGCATTGAATGCACCGATTCGGGCTGGAACCGAAACGAACTACCGATTCGGGCCAGAAACGAAACGAGCGCACCCAATCCAGTTTTTTGGACCAAATAGTGATGTTTTGGTTCGATTTGGTTAGTTTCGTTACTGTGTAAAAAACCATGCCGGTATAGCATTTGATGCACCGATTCGGGCCGGAAACGAAATGGACTACCGGTTCAGGCCAGAAACGAAATAAACGCACCCAATCCACTTTTTTGGACCCAATAGTGATGTTTTGGTTCGTTTTGGTCAGTTTCGCTACTATGCAAAAAACCATGTTGCATTGAATGCACCGATTCGGGCCGGAATCGAAACGAACTACCGATTCGGGCCAGAAACGAAACGAGCGCACCCAATCCAGTTTTTTGGTCCAAATAATGATGTTCTGGTTCGTTTTGGTTAGTTTCGTTACTGTGTAAAAAACCATGCCGGTATAGCATTTGATGCACCGATTCGGGCCGGAAACGAAATGGACTACCAGTTCAGGCCAGAAACGAAACGAACGCACCGAATCCACTTTTTTGGACCAAATAGTGATGTCTTGGTTCGTTTTGGTTAGTTTCGTTACTGTGTAAAAAACCATGCCGGTATAGCATTTAATGCACCGATTCGGGCCGGAAACGAAATGGACTACCGATTCGCGCAAAAAACGAAACGAACGCACCCAATCCACTTTTTTGGACCCAATAGTGTTGTTGTGGTTCGTTTTGGTCAGTTTCATTACTGTGCAAAAAACCATGCCGGTATAGCATTTAATGCACCGATTCGGACCGGAAACGAAATGGACTACCGATTCGCGCCAAAAACGAAACGAACGAACCCAATCCACTTTTTTGGACCCGATAGTGATGTTTTGGTTCGTTTTGGTCAGTTTCGCTACTGTGCAAAAAACCATGTTGCAATGAATGCACCGATTCGGGCCGGAACCGAAACGAACTACCGATTCGGGCCAGAAACGAAACGAGCGCACCCAATCCAGTTTTTTGGTCCAAATAGTGATGTGTTGGTTCGTTTTGGTTAGTTTCGTTACTGTGTAAAAAACCATGCCGGTATAGCATTTGATGCACCGATTCGGGCCGGAAACGAAATGGACTACCAGTTCAGGCCAGAAACGAAACGAACGCACCCAATCCACTTTTCTGGACCAAATAGGGATGTTTTGGTTCGTTTTGGTTAGTTTCGATACCGGGTAAAAACCATGCCGGTATAGCATTTAATTCATCGGTTCGGGCCGGAAACGAAAAGGACTACCGATTCGCGCCTGAAACGAAACGAACGCACCCAATCCACTTTTTTGGACCCAATAGTGTTGCTGTTGGTCGTTTTGGTCAGTTTCATTACTGTGCAAAAAACCATGCCGGTATTGCATTTAATGCACCGATTCGGGCAGGAAACGAAATGAACTACCGATTCGGGCCAGAAACGAAACGAACGCACCCAATCCACTTTTTTGGACCAAATAGTGATGTTTTGGTTCGATTTGGTTAGTTTCGTTACTGTGTAAAAAACCATGCCGGTATAGCATTTGATGCACCGATTCGGGCCGGAAACAAAATGGACTACCGGTTCAGGCCAGAAACGAAACGAACGCACCCAATCCACTTTTTTGGACCCAATAGTGATGTTTTGGTTCGTTTTGGTCAGTTTTGCTACTATGCAAAGAACCATGTTGCATTGAATGCACCGATTCGGGCCGGAATCGAAACGAACTACCGATTCGGGCTAGAAACGAAACGAGCGCACCCAATCCAGTTTTTTGGTCCAAATAGTGATGTTTTGGTTCGTTTTGGTTAGTTTCGTTACTGTGTAAAAAACCATGCCGGTATAGCATTTGATGCACCGATTCGGGCCGGAAACGAAATGGAATACCAGTTAAGGCCAGAAACGAAATGAACGCACCCAATCCACTTTTTTGGACCAAATAGTGATGTTTTGGTTCGTTTTGGTTAGTTTCGTTACTGTGTAAAAAACCATGCCAGTATAGCATTTAATGCACCGATTCGGGCCGGAAACGAAATGGACTACCGATTCGCGCCAAAAACGAAACGAACGAACCCAATCCACTTTTTTGGACCCGATAGTGATGTTTTGGTTCGTTTTGGTCAGTTTCGCTACTGTGCAAAAAACCATGTTGCAATGAATGCACCGATTCGGGCCGGAACCGAAACGAACTACCGATTCGGGCCAGAAACGAAACGAGCGCACCCAATCCAGTTTTTTGGTCCAAATAGTGATGTTTTGGTTCGTTTTGGTTAGTTTCGTTACTGTGTAAAAAACCATGCCGGTATAGCATTTGATGCACCGATTCGGGCCGGAAACGAAATGGACTACCAGTTCAGGCCAGAAACGAAACGAACGCACCCAATCCACTTTTCTAGACCAAATAGGGATGTTTTGGTTCGTTTTGGTTAGTTTCGATACCGTGTAAAAACCATGCCGGTATAGCATTTAATGCATCGGTTCGGGCCGGAAACGAAAAGGACTACCGATTCGCGCCTGAAACGAAACGAACGCACCCAATCCACTTTTTTGGACCCAATAGTGTTGTTGTTGGTCGTTTTGGTCAGTTTCATTACTGTGCAAAAAACCATGCCGGTATAGCATTTAATGCACCGATTCGGGCCGGAAACGAAATGGACTACCGGTTCAGGCCAGAAACGAAACGAACGCACCCAATCCACTTTTTTTGACCCAATAGTGATGTTTTGGTTCGTTTTGGTCAGTTTCGCTACTATGCAAAGAACCATGTTGCATTGAATGCACCGATTCGGGCCAGAAACGAAACGAGCGCACCCAATCCAGTTTTTTGGTCCAAATAGTGTTGTTTTGGTTCATTTTGGTTAGTTTCGTTACTGTGTAAAAAACCATGCCGGTATAGCATTTGATGCACCGATTCGGGCCGGAAACGAAATGGAATACCAGTTAAGGCCAGAAACGAAACGAACGCACCCAATCCACTTTTTTGGACCAAATAGTGATGTTTTGGTTCGTTTTGGTTAGTTTCGTTACTGTGTAAAAAACCATGCCGGTATAGCATTTAATGCACCGATTCGGGCCGGAAACGAAATGGACTACCGATTCGCGCCAAAAACGAAACGAACACACCCAATCCACTTTTTTGGACCCAATAGTGATGTTTTGGTTCGTTTTGGTCAGTTTCGCTACTATGCAAAAAACCATGTTGCATTGAATGCACCGATTCGGGCCGGAATCGAAACGAACTACCGATTCGGGCCAGAAACGAAACGAGCGCACCCAATCCAGTTTTTTGGTCCAAATAGTGATGTTCTGGTTCGTTTTGGTTAGTTTCGTTACTGTGTAAAAAACCATGCCGGTATAGCATTTGATGCACCGATTCGGGCCGGAAACGAAATGGAATACCAGTTAAGGCCAGAAACGAAACGAACGCACCCAATCCACTTTTTTGGACCAAATAGTGATGTTTTGGTTCGTTTTGGTTAGTTTCGTTACTGTGTAAAAAACCATGCCAGTATAGCATTTAATGCACCGATTCGGGCCGGAAACGAAATGGACTACCGATTCGCGTCAAAAACGAAACGAACACACCCAATCCACTTTTTTGGACCCAATAGTGATGTTTTGGTTCGTTTTGGTCAGTTTCGCTACTATGCAAAGAACCATGTTGCATTGAATGCACCGATTCGGGCCGGAACCGAAACGAACTACCGATTCGGGCCAGAAACGAAACGAGCGCACCCAATCCAGTTTTTTGGTCCAAATAGTGATGTGTTGGTTCGTTTTGGTTAGTTTCGTTACTGTGTAAAAAACCATGCCGGTATAGCATTTGATGCACCGATTCGGGCCGGAAACGAAATGGACTACCAGTTGAGGCCAGAAACGAAACGAACGCACCCAATCCACTTTTCTGGACCAAATAGGGATGTTTTGGTTCGTTTTGGTTAGTTTCGATACCGGGTAAAAACCATGCCGGTATAGCATTTAATTCATCGGTTCGGGCCGGAAACGAAAAGGACTACCGATTCGCGCCTGAAACGAAACGAACGCACCCAATCCACTTTTTTGGACCCAATAGTGTTGCTGTTGGTCGTTTTGGTCAGTTTCATTACTGTGCAAAAAACCATGCCGGTATTGCATTTAATGCACCGATTCGGGCAGGAAACGAAATGAACTACCGATTCGGGCCAGAAACGAAACGAACGCACCCAATCCACTTTTTTGGACCAAATAGTGATGTTTTGGTTCGATTTGGTTAGTTTCGTTACTGTGTAAAAAACCATGCCGGTATAGCATTTGATGCACCGATTCGGGCCGGAAACGAAATGGACTACCGGTTCAGGCCAGAAACGAAACGAACGCACCCAATCCACTTTTTTGGACCCAATAGTGATGTTTTGGTTCGTTTTGGTCAGTTTTGCTACTATGCAAAGAACCATGTTGCATTGAATGCACCGATTCGGGCCGGAATCGAAACGAACTACCGATTCGGGCCAGAAACGAAACGAGCGCACCCAATCCAGTTTTTTGGTCCAAATAGTGATGTTTTGGTTCGTTTTGGTTAGTTTCGTTACTGTGTAAAAAACCATGCCGGTATAGCATTTGATGCACCGATTCGGGCCGGAAACGAAATGGAATACCAGTTAAGGCCAGAAACGAAACGAACGCACCCAATCCACTTTTTTGGACCAAATAGTGATGTTTTGGTTCGTTTTGGTTAGTTTCGTTACTGTGTAAAAAACCATGCCAGTATAGCATTTAATGCACCGATTCGGGCCGGAAACGAAATGGACTACCGATTCGCGCCAAAAACGAAACGAACGAACCCAATCCACTTTTTTGGACCCGATAGTGATGTTTTGGTTCGTTTTGGTCAGTTTCGCTACTGTGCAAAAAACCATGTTGCAATGAATGCACCGATTCGGGCCGGAACCGAAACGAACTACCGATTCGGGCCAGAAACGAAACGAGCGCACCCAATCCAGTTTTTTGGTCCAAATAGTGATGTTTTGGTTCGTTTTGGTTAGTTTCGTTACTGTGTAAAAAACCATGCCGGTATAGCATTTGATGCACCGATTCGGGCCGGAAACGAAATGGACTACCAGTTCAGGCCAGAAACGAAACGAACGCACCCAATCCAGTTTTCTAGACCAAATAGGGATGTTTTGGTTCGTTTTGGTTAGTTTCGATACCGTGTAAAAACCATGCCGGTATAGCATTTAATGCATCGGTTCGGGCCGGAAACGAAAAGGACTACCGATTCGCGCCTGAAACGAAACGAACGCACCCAATCCACTTTTTTGGACCCAATAGTGTTGTTGTTGGTCGTTTTGGTCAGTTTCATTACTGTGCAAAAAACCATGCCGGTATAGCATTTAATGCACCGATTCGGGCCGGAAACGAAATGGACTACCGGTTCAGGCCAGAAACGAAACGAACGCACCCAATCCACTTTTTTTGACCCAATAGTGATGTTTTGGTTCGTTTTGGTCAGTTTCGCTACTATGCAAAGAACCATGTTGCATTGAATGCACCGATTCGGGCCAGAAACGAAACGAGCGCACCCAATCCAGTTTTTTGGTCCAAATAGTGTTGTTTTGGTTCATTTTGGTTAGTTTCGTTACTGTGTAAAAAACCATGCCGGTATAGCATTTGATGCACCGATTCGGGCCGGAAACGAAATGGAATACCAGTTAAGGCCAGAAACGAAACGAACGCACCCAATCCACTTTTTTGGACCAAATAGTGATGTTTTGGTTCGTTTTGGTTAGTTTCGTTACTGTGTAAAAAACCATGCCGGTATAGCATTTAATGCACCGATTCGGGCCGGAAACGAAATGGACTACCGATTCGCGCCAAAAACGAAACGAACACACCCAATCCACTTTTTTGGACCCAATAGTGATGTTTTGGTTCGTTTTGGTCAGTTTCGCTACTATGCAAAAAACCATGTTGCATTGAATGCACCGATTCGGGCCGGAATCGAAACGAACTACCGATTCGGGCCAGAAACGAAACGAGCGCACCCAATCCAGTTTTTTGGTCCAAATAGTGATGTTCTGGTTCGTTTTGGTTAGTTTCGTTACTGTGTAAAAAACCATGCCGGTATAGCATTTGATGCACCGATTCGGGCCGGAAACGAAATGGAATACCAGTTAAGGCCAGAAACGAAACGAACGCACCCAATCCACTTTTTTGGACCAAATAGTGATGTTTTGGTTCGTTTTGGTTAGTTTCGTTACTGTGTAAAAAACCATGCCAGTATAGCATTTAATGCACCGATTCGGGCCGGAAACGAAATGGACTACCGATTCGCGTCAAAAACGAAACGAACACACCCAATCCACTTTTTTGGACCCAATAGTGATGTTTTGGTTCGTTTTGGTCAGTTTCGCTACTATGCAAAGAACCATGTTGCATTGAATGCACCGATTCGGGCCGGAACCGAAACGAACTACCGATTCGGGCCAGAAACGAAACGAGCGCACCCAATCCAGTTTTTTGGTCCAAATAGTGATGTGTTGGTTCGTTTTGGTTAGTTTCGTTACTGTGTAAAAAACCATGCCGGTATAGCATTTGATGCACCGATTCGGGCCGGAAACGAAATGGACTACCAGTTGAGGCCAGAAACGAAACGAACGCACCCAATCCACTTTTCTGGACCAAATAGGGATGTTTTGGTTCGTTTTGGTTAGTTTCGATACCGGGTAAAAACCATGCCGGTATAGCATTTAATTCATCGGTTCGGGCCGGAAACGAAAAGGACTACCGATTCGCGCCTGAAACGAAACGAACGCACCCAATCCACTTTTTTGGACCCAATAGTGTTGCTGTTGGTCGTTTTGGTCAGTTTCATTACTGTGCAAAAAACCATGCCGGTATTGCATTTAATGCACCGATTCGGGCAGGAAACGAAATGAACTACCGATTCGGGCCAGAAACGAAACGAACGCACCCAATCCACTTTTTTGGACCAAATAGTGATGTTTTGGTTCGATTTGGTTAGTTTCGTTACTGTGTAAAAAACCATGCCGGTATAGCATTTGATGCACCGATTCGGGCCGGAAACGAAATGGACTACCGGTTCAGGCCAGAAACGAAACGAACGCACCCAATCCACTTTTTTGGACCCAATAGTGATGTTTTGGTTCGTTTTGGTCAGTTTTGCTACTATGCAAAGAACCATGTTGCATTGAATGCACCGATTCGGGCCGGAATCGAAACGAACTACCGATTCGGGCCAGAAACGAAACGAGCGCACCCAATCCAGTTTTTTGGTCCAAATAGTGATGTTTTGGTTCGTTTTGGTTAGTTTCGTTACTGTGTAAAAAACCATGCCGGTATAGCATTTGATGCACCGATTCGGGCCGGAAACGAAATGGAATACCAGTTAAGGCCAGAAACGAAACGAACGCACCCAATCCACTTTTTTGGACCAAATAGTGATGTTTTGGTTCGTTTTGGTTAGTTTCGTTACTGTGTAAAAAACCATGCCAGTATAGCATTTAATGCACCGATTTGGGCCGGAAACGAAATGGACTACCGATTCGCGCCAAAAACGAAACGAACGAACCCAATCCACTTTTTTGGACCCGATAGTGATGTTTTGGTTCGTTTTGGTCAGTTTCGCTACTGTGCAAAAAACCATGTTGCAATGAATGCACCGATTCGGGCCGGAACCGAAACGAACTACCGATTCGGGCCAGAAACGAAACGAGCGCACCCAATCCAGTTTTTTGGTCCAAATAGTGATGTTTTGGTTCGTTTTGGTTAGTTTCGTTACTGTGTAAAAAACCATGCCGGTATAGCATTTGATGCACCGATTCGGGCCGGAAACGAAATGGACTACCAGTTCAGGCCAGAAACGAAACGAACGCACCCAATCCACTTTTCTAGACCAAATAGGGATGTTTTGGTTCGTTTTGGTTAGTTTCGATACCGTGTAAAAACCATGCCGGTATAGCATTTAATGCATCGGTTCGGGCCGGAAACGAAAAGGACTACCGATTCGCGCCTGAAACGAAACGAACGCACCCAATCCACTTTTTTGGACCCAATAGTGTTGTTGTTGGTCGTTTTGGTCAGTTTCATTACTGTGCAAAAAACCATGCCGGTATAGCATTTAATGCACCGATTCGGGCCGGAAACGAAATGGACTACCGGTTCAGGCCAGAAACGAAACGAACGCACCCAATCCACTTTTTTTGACCCAATAGTGATGTTTTGGTTCGTTTTGGTCAGTTTCGCTACTATGCAAAAAACCATGTTGCATTGAATGCACCGATTCGGGCCGGAATCGAAACGAACTACCGATTCGGGCCAGAAATGAAACGAGCGCACCCAATCCAGTTTTTTGGACCAAATAGTGATGTTTTGGTTCGATTTGGTTAGTTTCGTTACTGTGTAAAAAACCATGCCGGTATAGCATTTGATACACCGATTCGGGCCGGAAACGAAATGGACTACCGGTTCAGGCCAGAAACGAAACGAACGCACCCAATCCACTTTTTTGGACCCAATAGTGATGTTTTGGTTCGTTTTGGTCAGTTTTGCTACTATGCAAAGAACCATGTTGCATTGAATGCACCGATTCGGGCCGGAATCGAAACGAACTACCGATTCGGGCCAGAAACGAAACGAGCGCACCCAATCCAGTTTTTTGGTCCAAATAGTGATGTTTTGGTTCGTTTTGGTTAGTTTCGTTACTGTGTAAAAAACCATGCCGGTATAGCATTTGATGCACCGATTCGGGCCGGAAACGAAATGGAATACCAGTTAAGGCCAGAAACGAAACGAACGCACCCAATCCACTTTTTTGGACCAAATAGTGATGTTTTGGTTCGTTTTGGTTAGTTTCGTTACTGTGTAAAAAACCATGCCAGTATAGCATTTAATGCACCGATTCGGGCCGGAAACGAAATGGACTACCGATTCGCGCCAAAAACGAAACGAACGAACCCAATCCACTTTTTTGGACCCGATAGTGATGTTTTGGTTCGTTTTGGTCAGTTTCGCTACTGTGCAAAAAACCATGTTGCAATGAATGCACCGATTCGGGCCGGAACCGAAACGAACTACCGATTCGGGCCAGAAACGAAACGAGCGCACCCAATCCAGTTTTTTGGTCCAAATAGTGATGTTTTGGTTCGTTTTGGTTAGTTTCGTTACTGTGTAAAAAACCATGCCGGTATAGCATTTGATGCACCGATTCGGGCCGGAAACGAAATGGACTACCAGTTCAGGCCAGAAACGAAACGAACGCACCCAATCCACTTTTCTAGACCAAATAGGGATGTTTTGGTTCGTTTTGGTTAGTTTCGATACCGTGTAAAAACCATGCCGGTATAGCATTTAATGCATCGGTTCGGGCCGGAAACGAAAAGGACTACCGATTCGCGCCTGAAACGAAACGAACGCACCCAATCCACTTTTTTGGACCCAATAGTGTTGTTGTTGGTCGTTTTGGTCAGTTTCATTACTGTGCAAAAAACCATGCCGGTATAGCATTTAATGCACCGATTCGGGCCGGAAACGAAATGGACTACCGGTTCAGGCCAGAAACGAAACGAACGCACCCAATCCACTTTTTTTGACCCAATAGTGATGTTTTGGTTCGTTTTGGTCAGTTTCGCTACTATGCAAAAAACCATGTTGCATTGAATGCACCGATTCGGGCCGGAATCGAAACGAACTACCGATTCGGGCCAGAAATGAAACGAGCGCACCCAATCCAGTTTTTTGGACCAAATAGTGATGTTTTGGTTCGATTTGGTTAGTTTCGTTACTGTGTAAAAAACCATGCCGGTATAGCATTTGATACACCGATTCGGGCCGGAAACGAAATGGACTACCGGTTCAGGCCAGAAATGAAACGAACGCACCCAATCCACTTTTTTGGACCCAATAGTGATGGTTTGGTTCGTTTTGGTCAGTTTCGCTACTATGCAAAAAACCATGTTGCATTGAATGCACCGATTCGGGCCGGAACCGAAACGAACTACCGATTCGGGCCAGAAACGAAACGAGCGCACCCAATCCAGTTTTTTGGTCCAAATAGTGATGTTTTGGTTCGTTTTGGTTAGTTTCATTACTGTGTAAAAAACCATGCCGGTATAGCATTTGATGCACCGATTCGGGCCGGAAACGAAATGGACTACCAGTTCAGGCCAGAAACGAAACGAACGCACCCAATCCACTTTTCTGGACCAAATAGGGATGTTTTGGTTCGTTTTGGTTAGTTTCGATACCGTGTAAAAACCATGCCGGTATAGCATTTAATGCATCGGTTCGGGCCGGAAACGAAAAGGACTACCGATTCGCGCCTGAAACGAAACGAACGCACCCAATCCACTTTTTTGGACCCAATAGTGTTGTTGTTGGTCGTTTTGGTTAGTTTCGTTACTGTGTAAAAAACCATGCCGGTATAGCATTTGATGCACCGATTCGGGCCGGAAACGAAATGGACTACCGGTTCAGGCCAGAAACGAAACGAACGCACCCAATCCACTTTTTTGGACCCAATAGTGATGTTTTGGTTCGTTTTGGTCAGTTTCGCTACTATGCAAAAAACCATGTTGCATTGAATGCACCGATTCGGGCCGGAATCGAAACGAACTACCGATTCGGGCCAGAAACGAAACTAGCGCACCCAATCCAGTTTTTTGGTCCAAATAGTGATGTTTTGGTTCGTTTTGGTTAGTTTCGTTACTGTGTAAAAAACCATGCCGGTATAGCATTTAATGCACCGATTCGGGCCGTAAACGAAATGGACTACCGATTCGCGCAAAAAACGAAACGAACGCACCCAATCCACTTTTTTGGACCCAATAGTGTTGTTGTGGTTCGTTTTGGTCAGTTTCATTACTGTGCAAAAAACCATGCCTGTTTAGCATTGAATGCACCGATTCGGGCCGGAACCGAAACGAACTACCGATTCGCGCCAAAAACGAAACGAGCGCACCCAATCCAGGTTTTTGGACCAAATAGTGATGTTTTGGTTCGATTTGGTTAGTTTCGTTACTGTGTAAAAAACCATGCCGGTATAGCATATGATGCACCGATTCGGGCCGGAAACGAAATGGACTACCGGTTCAGGCCAGAAATGAAACGAACGCACCCAATCCACTTTTTTGGACCCAATAGTGATGTTTTGGTTCGTTTTGGTCAGTTTCGCTACTATGCAAAAAACCATGTTGCATTGAATGCACCGATTCGGGCCGGAACCGAAACGAACTACCGATTCGGGCCAGAAACGAAACGAGCGCACCCAATCCAGTTTTTTGGTCCAAATAGTGATGTTTTGGTTCGTTTTGGTTAGTTTCGTTACTGTGTAAAAAACCATGCCGGTATAGCATTTGATGCACCGATTCGGGCCGGAAATGAAATGGACTACCAGTTCAGGCCAGAAACGAAACGAACGCACCCAATCCACTTTTCTGGACCAAATAGGGATGTTTTGGTTCGTTTTGGTTAGTTTCGATACCGTGTAAAAACCATGCCGGTATAGCATTTAATGCATCGGTTCGGGCCGGAAACGAAAAGGACTACCGATTCGCGCCTGAAACGAAACGAACGCACCCAATCCACTTTTTTGGACCCAATAGTGTTGTTGTTGGTCGTTTTGGTTAGTTTCGTTACTGTGTAAAAAACCATGCCGGTATAGCATTTGATGCACCGATTCGGGCCGGAAACGAAATGGACTACCGGTTCAGGCCAGAAACGAAACGAACGCACCCAATCCACTTTTTTGGACCCAATAGTGATGTTTTGGTTCGTTTTGGTCAGTTTCGCTACTATGCAAAAAACCATGTTGCATTGAATGCACCGATTCGGGCCGGAATCGAAACGAACTACCGATTCGGGCCAGAAACGAAACTAGCACACCCAATCCAGTTTTTTGGTCCAAATAGTGATGTTTTGGTTCGTTTTGGTTAGTTTCGTTACTGTGTAAAAAACCATGCCGGTATAGCATTTGATGCACCGATTCGGGCCGGAAACGAAATGGACTACCGATTCGCGCCAAAAACGAAACGAACGCACCCAATCCACTTTTTTGGACCCAATAGTGTTGTTGTGGTTTGTTTTGGTCAGTTTCAATACTGTGCAAAAAACCATGCCGGGTTGCATTGAATGCACCGATTCGGGCCGGAACCGAAACGAACTACCGATTCGGGCCAGAAACGAAATGAGCGCACCCAATCCAGTTTTTTGGACCAAATAGTGATGTTTTGGTTCAATTTGGTTAGTTTCGTTACTGTGTAAAAAACCATGCCGGTATAGCATTTGATGCACCGATTCGGGCCGGAAACGAAATGGACTACCGGTTCAGGCCAGAAACGAAACGAACGCACCCAATCCACTTTTTTGGACCCAATAGTGATGTTTTGGTTCGTTTTGGTCAGTTTTGCTACTATGCAAAAAACCATGTTGCATTGAATGCACCGATTCGGGCCGGAATCGAAACGAACTACCGATTCGGGCTAGAAACGAAACGAGCGCACCCAATCCAGTTTTTTGGTCCAAATAGTAATGTTCTGGTTCGTTTTGGTTAGTTTCGTTACTGTGTAAAAAACCATGCCGGTATAGCATTTGATGCACCGATTCGGGCCGGAAACGAAATGGACTACCAGTTCAGGCCAGAAACGAAACGAACGCACCGAATCCACTTTTTTGGACCAAATAGTGATGTCTTGGTTCGTTTTGGTTAGTTTCGTTACTGTGTAAAAAACCATGCCGGTATAGCATTTAATGCACCGATTCGGGCCGGAAACGAAATGGACTACCGATTCGCGCAAAAAACGAAACGAACGCACCCAATCCACTTTTTTGGACCCAATAGTGTTGTTGTGGTTCGTTTTGGTCAGTTTCATTACTGTGCAAAAAACCATGCTGTTTAGCATTTAATGCATCGGTTCGGGCCGGAAACGAAAAGGACTACCGATTCGCGCCTGAAACGAAACGAACGCACCCAATCCACTTTTTTGGACCCAATAGTGTTGCTGTTGGTCGTTTTGGTCAGTTTCATTACTGTGCAAAAAACCATGCCGGTATTGCATTTAATGCACCGATTCGGGCAGGAAACGAAATGAACTACCGATTCGGGCCAGAAACGAAACGAACGCACCCAATCCACTTTTTTGGACCAAATAGTGATGTTTTGGTTCGATTTGGTTAGTTTCGTTACTGTGTAAAAAACCATGCCAGTATAGCATTTGATGCACCGATTCGGGCCGGAAATGAAATGGACTACCGGTTCAGGCCAGAAACGAAACGAACGCACCCAATCCACTTTTTTGGACCCAATAGTGATGTTTTGGTTCGTTTTGGTCAGTTTCGCTACTATGCAAAGAACCATGTTGCATTGAATGCACCGATTCGGGCCGGAATCGAAACGAACTACCGATTCGGGCCAGAAACGAAACGAGCGCACCCAATCCAGTTTTTTGGTCCAAATAGTGATGTTTTGGTTCATTTTGGTTAGTTTCGTTACTGTGTAAAAAACCATGCCGGTATAGCATTTGATGCACCGATTCGGGCCGGAAACGAAATGGAATACCAGTTAAGGCCAGAAACGAAACGAACGCACCCAATCCACTTTTTTGGACCAAATAGTGATGTTTTGGTTCGTTTTGGTTAGTTTCGTTACTGTGTAAAAAACCATGCTGGTATAGCATTTAATGCACCGATTCGGGCCGGAAACGAAATGGACTACCGATTCGCGCCAAAAACGAAACGAACACACCCAATCCACTTTTTTGGACCCAATAGTGATGTTTTGGTTCGTTTTGGTCAGTTTCGCTACTATGCAAAAAACCATGTTGCATTGAATGCACCGATTCGGGCTGGAATCGAAACGAACTACCGATTCGGGCCAGAAACGAAATGAGCGCACCCAATCCAGTTTTTTGGTCCAAATAGTGATGTTCTGGTTCGTTTTGGTTAGTTTCGTTACTGTGTAAAAAACCATGCCGGTATAGCATTTGATGCACCGATTCGGGCCGGAAACGAAATGGACTACCAGTTCAGGCCAGAAACGAAACGAACGCACCGAATCCACTTTTTTGGACCAAATAGTGATGTCTTGGTTCGTTTTGGTTAGTTTCGTTACTGTGTAAAAAACCATGCTGGTATAGCATTTAATGCACCGATTCGGGCCGGAAACGAAATGGACTACCGATTCGCGTCAAAAACGAAACGAACACACCCAATCCACTTTTTTGGACCCAATAGTGATGTTTTGGTTCGTTTTGGTCAGTTTCGCTACTATGCAAAGAACCATGTTGCATTGAATGCACCGATTCGGGCTGGAACCGAAACGAACTACCGATTCGGGCCAGAAACGAAACGAGCGCACCCAATCCAGTTTTTTGGACCAAATAGTGATGTTTTGGTTCGATTTGGTTAGTTTCGTTACTGTGTAAAAAACCATGCCGGTATAGCATTTGATGCACCGATTCGGGCCGGAAACGAAATGGACTACCGGTTCAGGCCAGAAACGAAACAAACGCACCCAATCCACTTTTTTGGACCCAATAGTGATGTTTTGGTTCGTTTTGGTCAGTTTCGCTACTATGCAAAAAACCATGTTGCATTGAATGCACCGATTCGGGCCGGAATCGAAACGAACTACCGATTCGGGCCAGAAACGAAACGAGCGCACCCAATCCAGTTTTTTGGTCCAAATAATGATGTTCTGGTTCGTTTTGGTTAGTTTCGTTACTGTGTAAAAAACCATGCCGGTATAGCATTTGATGCACCGATTCGGGCCGGAAACGAAATGGACTACCAGTTCAGGCCAGAAACGAAACGAACGCACCGAATCCACTTTTTTGGACCAAATAGTGATGTCTTGGTTCATTTTGGTTAGTTTCGTTACTGTGTAAAAAACCATGCCGGTATAGCATTTAATGCACCGATTCGGGCCGGAAACGAAATGGACTACCGATTCGCGCAAAAAACGAAACGAATGCACCCAATCCACTTTTTTGGACCCAATAGTGTTGTTGTGGTTCGTTTTGGTCAGTTTCATTACTGTGCAAAAAACCATGCCGGTATACCATTTAATGCACCGATTCGGACCGGAAACGAAATGGACTACCGATTCGCGCCAAAAACGAAACGAACGAACCCAATCCACTTTTTTGGACCCGATAGTGATGTTTTGGTTCGTTTTGGTCAGTTTCGCTACTGTGCAAAAAACCATGTTGCAATGAATGCACCGATTCGGGCCGGAACCGAAACGAACTACCGATTCGGGCCAGAAACGAAACGAGCGCACCCAATCCAGTTTTTTGGTCCAAATAGTGATGTGTTGGTTCGTTTTGGTTAGTTTCGTTACTGTGTAAAAAACCATGCCGGTATAGCATTTGATGCACCGATTCGGGCCGGAAACGAAATGGACTACCAGTTCAGGCCAGAAACGAAACGAACGCACCCAATCCACTTTTCTGGACCAAATAGGGATGTTTTGGTTCGTTTTGGTTAGTTTCGATACCGGGTAAAAACCATGCCGGTATAGCATTTAATTCATCGGTTCGGGCCGGAAACGAAAAGGACTACCGATTCGCGCCTGAAACGAAACGAACGCACCCAATCCACTTTTTTGGACCCAATAGTGTTGCTGTTGGTCGTTTTGGTCAGTTTCATTACTGTGCAAAAAACCATGCCGGTATTGCATTTAATGCACCGATTCGGGCAGGAAACGAAATGAACTACCGATTCGGGCCAGAAACGAAACGAACGCACCCAATCCACTTTTTTGGACCAAATAGTGATGTTTTGGTTCGATTTGGTTAGTTTCGTTACTGTGTAAAAAACCATGCCGGTATAGCATTTGATGCACCGATTCGGGCCGGAAACGAAATGGACTACCGGTTCAGGCCAGAAACGAAACGAACGCACCCAATCCACTTTTTTGGACCCAATAGTGATGTTTTGGTTCGTTTTGGTCAGTTTCGCTACTATGCAAAAAACCATGTTGCATTGAATGCACCGATTCGGGCCGGAACCGAAACGAACTACCGATTCGGGCCAGAAACGAAACGAGCGCACCCAATCCAGTTTTTTGGTCCAAATAGTGATGTTTTGGTTCGTTTTGGTTAGTTTCATTACTGTGTAAAAAACCATGCCGGTATAGCATTTGATGCACCGATTCGGGCCGGAAATGAAATGGACTACCAGTTCAGGCCAGAAACGAAACGAACGCACCCAATCCACTTTTCTGGACCAAATAGGGATGTTTTGGTTCGTTTTGGTTAGTTTCGATACCGTGTAAAAACCATGCCGGTATAGCATTTAATGCATCGGTTCGGGCCGGAAACGAAAAGGACTACCGATTCGCGCCTGAAACGAAACGAACGCACCCAATCCACTTTTTTGGACCCAATAGTGATGTTTTGGTTCGTTTTGGTCAGTTTCGCTACTATGCAAAAAACCATGTTGCATTGAATGCACCGATTCGGGCCGGAATCGAAACGAACTACCGATTCGGGCCAGAAACGAAACTAGCGCACCCAATCCAGTTTTTTGGTCCAAATAGTGATGTTTTGGTTCGTTTTGGTTAGTTTCGTTACTGTGTAAAAAACCATGCCGGTATAGCATTTAATGCACCGATTCGGGCCGTAAACGAAATGGACTACCGATTCGCGCAAAAAACGAAACGAACGCACCCAATCCACTTTTTTGGACCCAATAGTGTTGTTGTGGTTCGTTTTGGTCAGTTTCATTACTGTGCAAAAAACCATGCCTGTTTAGCATTGAATGCACCGATTCGGGCCGGAACCGAAACGAACTACCGATTCGCGCCAAAAACGAAACGAGCGCACCCAATCCAGGTTTTTGGACCAAATAGTGATGTTTTGGTTCGATTTGGTTAGTTTCGTTACTGTGTAAAAAACCATGCCGGTATAGCATATGATGCACCGATTCGGGCCGGAAACGAAATGGACTACCGGTTCAGGCCAGAAATGAAACGAACGCACCCAATCCACTTTTTTGGACCCAATAGTGATGTTTTGGTTCGTTTGGTCAGTTTCGCTACTATGCAAAAAACCATGTTGCATTGAATGCACCGATTCGGGCCGGAACCGAAACGAACTACCGATTCGGGCCAGAAACGAAACGAGCGCACCCAATCCAGTTTTTTGGTCCAAATAGTGATGTTTTGGTTCGTTTTGGTTAGTTTCGTTACTGTGTAAAAAACCATGCCGGTATAGCATTTGATGCACCGATTCGGGCCGGAAATGAAATGGACTACCAGTTCAGGCCAGAAACGAAACGAACGCACCCAATCCACTTTTCTGGACCAAATAGGGATGTTTTGGTTCGTTTTGGTTAGTTTCGATACCGTGTAAAAACCATGCCGGTATAGCATTTAATGCATCGGTTCGGGCCGGAAACGAAAAGGACTACCGATTCGCGCCTGAAACGAAACGAACGCACCCAATCCACTTTTTTGGACCCAATAGTGTTGTTGTTGGTCGTTTTGGTTAGTTTCGTTACTGTGTAAAAAACCATGCCGGTATAGCATTTGATGCACCGATTCGGGCCGGAAACGAAATGGACTACCGGTTCAGGCCAGAAACGAAACGAACGCACCCAATCCACTTTTTTGGACCCAATAGTGATGTTTTGGTTCGTTTTGGTCAGTTTCGCTACTATGCAAAAAACCATGTTGCATTGAATGCACCGATTCGGGCCGGAATCGAAACGAACTACCGATTCGGGCCAGAAACGAAACTAGCACACCCAATCCAGTTTTTTGGTCCAAATAGTGATGTTTTGGTTTGTTTTGGTTAGTTTCGTTACTGTGTAAAAAACCATGCCGGTATAGCATTTGATGCACCGATTCGGGCCGGAAACGAAATGGACTACCGATTCGCGCCAAAAACGAAACGAACGCACCCAATCCACTTTTTTGGACCCAATAGTGTTGTTGTGGTTTGTTTTGGTCAGTTTCAATACTGTGCAAAAAACCATGCCGGGTTGCATTGAATGCACCGATTCGGGCCGGAACCGAAACGAACTACCGATTCGGGCCAGAAACGAAACGAGCGCACCCAATCCAGTTTTTTGGACCAAATAGTGATGTTTTGGTTCGATTTGGTTAGTTTCGTTACTGTGTAAAAAACCATGCCGGTATAGCATTTGATGCACCGATTCGGGCCGGAAACGAAATGGACTACCGGTTCAGGCCAGAAACGAAACGAACGCACCCAATCCACTTTTTTGGACCCAATAGTGATGTTTTGGTTCGTTTTGGTCAGTTTCGCTACTATGCAAAAAACCATGTTGCATTGAATGCACCGATTCGGGCCGGAATCGAAACGAACTACCGATTCGGGCTAGAAACGAAACGAGCGCACCCAATCCAGTTTTTTGGTCCAAATAGTGATGTTCTGGTTCGTTTTGGTTAGTTTCGTTACTGTGTAAAAAACCATGCCGGTATAGCATTTGATGCACCGATTCGGGCCGGAAACGAAATGGACTACCAGTTCAGGCTAGAAACGAAACGAACGCACCGAATCCACTTTTTTGGACCAAATAGTGATGTCTTGGTTCGTTTTGGTTAGTTTCGTTACTGTGTAAAAAACCATGCCGGTATAGCATTTAATGCACCGATTCGGGCCGGAAACGAAATGGACTACCGATTCGCGCAAAAAACGAAACGAACGCACCCAATCCACTTTTTTGGACCCAATAGTGTTGTTGTGGTTCGTTTTGGTCAGTTTCATTACTGTGCAAAAAACCATGCCTGTTTAGCATTTAATGCATCGGTTCGGGCCGGAAACGAAAAGGACTACCGATTCGCGCCTGAAACGAAACGAACGCACCCAATCCACTTTTTTGGACCCAATAGTGTTGCTGTTGGTCGTTTTGGTCAGTTTCATTACTGTGCAAAAAACCATGCCGGTATTGCATTTAATGCACCGATTCGGGCAGGAAACGAAATGAACTACCGATTCGGGCCAGAAACGAAACGAACGCACCCAATCCACTTTTTTGGACCAAATAGTGATGTTTTGGTTCGATTTGGTTAGTTTCGTTACTGTGTAAAAAACCATGCCAGTATAGCATTTGATGCACCGATTCGGGCCGGAAACGAAATGGACTACCGGTTCAGGCCAGAAACGAAACGAACGCACCCAATCCACTTTTTTGGACCCAATAGTGATGTTTTGGTTCGTTTTGGTCAGTTTCGCTACTATGCAAAGAACCATGTTGCATTGAATGCACCGATTCGGGCTGGAATCGAAACGAACTACCGATTCGGGCCAGAAACGAAACGAGCGCACCCAATCCAGTTTTTTGGTCCAAATAGTGATGTTCTGGTTCGTTTTGGTTAGTTTCGTTACTGTGTAAAAAACCATGCCGGTATAGCATTTGATGCACCGATTCGGGCCGGAAACGAAATGGAATACCAGTTAAGGCCAGAAACGAAACGAACGCACCCAATCCACTTTTTTGGACCAAATAGTGATGTTTTGGTTCGTTTTGGTTAGTTTCGTTACTGTGTAAAAAACCATGCCGGTATAGCATTTAATGCACCGATTCGGGCCGGAAACGAAATGGACTACCGATTCACGCCAAAAACGAAACGAACACACCCAATCCACTTTTTTGGACCCAATAGTGATGTTTTGGTTCGTTTTGGTCAGTTTCGCTACTATGCAAAAAACCATGTTGCATTGAATGCACCGATTCGGGCCGGAATCGAAACGAACTACCGATTCGGGCCAGAAACGAAACGAGCGCACCCAATCCAGTTTTTTGGTCCAAATAGTGATGTTCTGGTTCGTTTTGGTTAGTTTCGTTACTGTGTAAAAAACCATGCCGGTATAGCATTTGATGCACCGATTCGGGCCGGAAACGAAATGGACTACCAGTTCAGGCCAGAAACGAAACGAACGCACCGAATCCACTTTTTTGGACCAAATAGTGATGTCTTGGTTCGTTTTGGTTAGTTTCGTTACTGTGTAAAAAACCATGCCGGTATAGCATTTAATGCACCGATTCGGGCCGGAAACGAAATGGACTACCGATTCGCGTCAAAAACGAAACGAACACACCCAATCCACTTTTTTGGACCCAATAGTGATGTTTTGGTTCGTTTTGGTCAGTTTCGCTACTATGCAAAGAACCATGTTGCATTGAATGCACCGATTCGGGCTGGAACCGAAACGAACTACCGATTCGGGCCAGAAACGAAACGAGCGCACCCAATCCAGTTTTTTGGACCAAATAGTGATGTTTTGGTTCGATTTGGTTAGTTTCGTTACTGTGTAAAAAACCATGCCGGTATAGCATTTGATGCACCGATTCGGGCCGGAAACGAAATGGACTACCGGTTCAGGCCAGAAACGAAACAAACGCACCCAATCCACTTTTTTGGACCCAATAGTGATGTTTTGGTTCGTTTTGGTCAGTTTCGCTACTATGCAAAAAACCATGTTGCATTGAATGCACCAATTCGGGCCGGAATCGAAACGAACTACCGATTCGGGCTAGAAACGAAACGAGCGCACCCAATCCAGTTTTTTGGTCCAAATAGTGATGTTCTGGCTCGTTTTGGTTAGTTTCGTTACTGTGTAAAAAACCATGCCGGTATAGCATTTGATGCACCGATTCGGGCCGGAAACGAAATGGACTACCAGTTCAGGCCAGAAACGAAACGAACGCACCGAATCCACTTTTTTGGACCAAATAGTGATGTCTTGGTTCGTTTTGGTTAGTTTCGTTACTGTGTAAAAAACCATGCCGGTATAGCATTTAATGCACCGATTCGGGCCGGAAACGAAATGGACTACCGATTCGCGCAAAAAACGAAACGAACGCACCCAATCCACTTTTTTGGACCCAATAGTGTTGTTGTGGTTCGTTTTGGTCAGTTTCATTACTGTGCAAAAAACCATGCCGGTATAGCATTTAATGCACCGATTCGGACCGGAAACGAAATGGACTACCGATTCGCGCCAAAAACGAAACGAACGAACCCAATCCACTTTTTTGGACCCGATAGTGATGTTTTGGTTCGTTTTGGTCAGTTTCGCTACTGTGCAAAAAACCATGTTGCAATGAATGCACCGATTCGGGCCGGAACCGAAACGAACTACCGATTCGGGCCAGAAACGAAACGAGCGCACCCAATCCAGTTTTTTGGTCCAAATAGTGATGTGTTGGTTCGTTTTGGTTAGTTTCGTTACTGTGTAAAAAACCATGCCGGTATAGCATTTGATGCACCGATTCGGGCCGGAAACGAAATGGACTACCAGTTCAGGCCAGAAACGAAACGAACGCACCCAATCCACTTTTCTGGACCAAATAGGGATGTTTTGGTTCGTTTTGGTTAGTTTCGATACCGGGTAAAAACCATGCCGGTATAGCATTTAATTCATCGGTTCGGGCCGGAAACGAAAAGGACTACCGATTCGCGCCTGAAACGAAACGAACGCACCCAATCCACTTTTTTGGACCCAATAGTGTTGCTGTTGGTCGTTTTGGTCAGTTTCGCTACTATGCAAAAAACCATGTTGCATTGAATGCACCGATTCGGGCCGGAATCGAAACGAACTACCGATTCGGGCCAGAAACGAAACGAGCGCACCCAATCCAGTTTTTTGGTCCAAATAGTGATGTTCTGGTTCGTTTTGGTTAGTTTCGTTACTGTGTAAAAAACCATGCCGGTATAGCATTTGATGCACCGATTCGGGCCGGAAACGAAATGGACTACCAGTTCAGGCCAGAAACGAAACGAACGCACCGAATCCACTTTTTTGGACCAAATAGTGATGTCTTGGTTCGTTTTGGTTAGTTTCGTTACTGTGTAAAAAACCATGCCGGTATAGCATTTAATGCACCGATTCGGGCCGGAAACGTAATGGACTACCGATTCGCGTCAAAAACGAAACGAACACACCCAATCCACTTTTTTGGACCCAATAGTGATGTTTTGGTTCGTTTTGGTCAGTTTCGCTACTATGCAAAGAACCATGTTGCATTGAATGCACCGATTCGGGCTGGAACCGAAACGAACTACCGATTCGGGCCAGAAACGAAACGAGCGCACCCAATCCAGTTTTTTGGACCAAATAGTGATGTTTTGGTTCGATTTGGTTAGTTTCGTTACTGTGTAAAAAACCATGCCGGTATAGCATTTGATGCACCGATTCGGGCCGGAAACGAAATGGACTACCGGTTCAGGCCAGAAACGAAACAAACGCACCCAATCCACTTTTTTGGACCCAATAGTGATGTTTTGGTTCGTTTTGGTCAGTTTCGCTACTATGCAAAAAACCATGTTGCATTGAATGCACCGATTCGGGCCGGAATCGAAACGAACTACCGATTCGGGCCAGAAACGAAACGAGCGCACCCAATCCAGTTTTTTGGTCCAAATAATGATGTTCTGGTTCGTTTTGGTTAGTTTCGTTACTGTGTAAAAAACCATGCCGGTATAGCATTTGATGCACCGATTCGGGCCGGAAACGAAATGGACTACCAGTTCAGGCCAGAAACGAAACGAACGCACCGAATCCACTTTTTTGGACCAAATAGTGATGTCTTGGTTCGTTTTGGTTAGTTTCGTTACTGTGTAAAAAACCATGCCGGTATAGCATTTAATGCACCGATTCGGGCCGGAAACGAAATGGACTACCGATTCGCGCAAAAAACGAAACGAACGCACCCAATCCACTTTTTTGGACCCAATAGTGTTGTTGTGGTTCGTTTTGGTCAGTTTCATTACTGTGCAAAAAACCATGCCGGTATAGCATTTAATGCACCGATTCGGACCGGAAACGAAATGGACTACCAATTCGCGCCAAAAACGAAACGAACGAACCCAATCCACTTTTTTGGACCCGATAGTGATGTTTTGGTTCGTTTTGGTCAGTTTCGCTACTGTGCAAAAAACCATGTTGCAATGAATGCACCGATTCGGGCCGGAACCGAAACGAACTACCGATTCGGGCCAGAAACGAAACGAGCGCACCCAATCCAGTTTTTTGGTCCAAATAGTGATGTGTTGGTTCGTTTTGGTTAGTTTCGTTACTGTGTAAAAAACCATGCCGGTATAGCATTTGATGCACCGATTCGGGCCGGAAACGAAATGGACTACCAGTTCAGGCCAGAAACGAAACGAACGCACCCAATCCACTTTTCTGGACCAAATAGGGATGTTTTGGTTCGTTTTGGTTAGTTTCGATACCGGGTAAAAACCATGCCGGCATAGCATTTAATTCATCGGTTCGGGCCGGAAACGAAAAGGACTACCGATTCGCGCCTGAAACGAAACGAACGCACCCAATCCACTTTTTTGGACCCAATAGTGTTGCTGTTGGTCGTTTTGGTCAGTTTCATTACTGTGCAAAAAACCATGCCGGTATTGCATTTAATGCACCGATTCGGGCAGGAAACGAAATGAACTACCGATTCGGGCCAGAAACGAAACGAACGCACCCAATCCACTTTTTTGGACCAAATAGTGATGTTTTGGTTCGATTTGGTTAGTTTCGTTACTGTGTAAAAAACCATGCCGGTATAGCATTTGATGCACCGATTCGGGCCGGAAACGAAATGGACTACCGGTTCAGGCCAGAAACGAAACGAACGCACCCAATCCACTTTTTTGGACCCAATAGTGATGTTTTGGTTCGTTTTGGTCAGTTTTGCTACTATGCAAAGAACCATGTTGCATTGAATGCACCGATTCGGGCCGGAATCGAAACGAACTACCGATTCGGGCCAGAAACGAAACGAGCGCACCCAATCCAGTTTTTTGGTCCAAATAGTGATGTTTTGGTTCGTTTTGGTTAGTTTCGTTACTGTGTAAAAAACCATGCCGGTATAGCATTTGATGCACCGATTCGGGCCGGAAACGAAATGGAATACCAGTTAAGGCCAGAAACGAAACGAACGCACCCAATCCACTTTTTTGGACCAAATAGTGATGTTTTGGTTCGTTTTGGTTAGTTTCGTTACTGTGTAAAAAACCATGCCAGTATAGCATTTAATGCACCGATTCGGGCCGGAAACGAAATGGACTACCGATTCGCGCCAAAAACGAAACGAACGAACCCAATCCACTTTTTTGGACCCGATAGTGATGTTTTGGTTCGTTTTGGTCAGTTTCGCTACTGTGCAAAAAACCATGTTGCAATGAATGCACCGATTCGGGCCGGAACCGAAACGAACTACCGATTCGGGCCAGAAACGAAACGAGCGCACCCAATCCAGTTTTTTGGTCCAAATAGTGATGTTTTGGTTCGTTTTGGTTAGTTTCGTTACTGTGTAAAAAACCATGCCGGTATAGCATTTGATGCACCGATTCGGGCCGGAAACGAAATGGACTACCAGTTCAGGCCAGAAACGAAACGAACGCACCCAATCCACTTTTCTAGACCAAATAGGGATGTTTTGGTTCGTTTTGGTTAGTTTCGATACCGTGTAAAAACCATGCCGGTATAGCATTTAATGCATCGGTTCGGGCCGGAAACGAAAAGGACTACCGATTCGCGCCTGAAACGAAACGAACGCACCCAATCCACTTTTTTGGACCCAATAGTGTTGTTGTTGGTCGTTTTGGTCAGTTTCATTACTGTGCAAAAAACCATGCCGGTATAGCATTTAATGCACCGATTCGGGCCGGAAACGAAATGGACTACCGGTTCAGGCCAGAAACGAAACGAACGCACCCAATCCACTTTTTTTGACCCAATAGTGATGTTTTGGTTCGTTTTGGTCAGTTTCGCTACTATGCAAAAAACCATGTTGCATTGAATGCACCGATTCGGGCCGGAATCGAAACGAACTACCGATTCGGGCCAGAAACGAAACGAGCGCACCCAATCCAGTTTTTTGGACCAAATAGTGATGTTTTGGTTCGATTTGGTTAGTTTCGTTACTGTGTAAAAAACCATGCCGGTATAGCATTTGATACACCGATTCGGGCCGGAAACGAAATGGACTACCGGTTCAGGCCAGAAATGAAACGAACGCACCCAATCCACTTTTTTGGACCCAATAGTGATGTTTTGGTTCGTTTTGGTCAGTTTCGCTACTATGCAAAAAACCATGTTGCATTGAATGCACCGATTCGGGCCGGAACCGAAACGAACTACCGATTCGGGCCAGAAACGAAACGAGCGCACCCAATCCAGTTTTTTGGTCCAAATAGTGATGTTTTGGTTCGTTTTGGTTAGTTTCATTACTGTGTAAAAACCATGCCGGTATAGCATTTGATGCACCGATTCGGGCCGGAAACGAAATGGACTACCAGTTCAGGCCAGAAACGAAACGAACGCACCCAATCCACTTTTCTGGACCAAATAGGGATGTTTTGGTTCGTTTTGGTTAGTTTCGATACCGTGTAAAAACCATGCCGGTATAGCATTTAATGCATCGGTTCGGGCCGGAAACGAAAAGGACTACCGATTCGCGCCTGAAACGAAACGAACGCACCCAATCCACTTTTTTGGACCCAATAGTGTTGTTGTTGGTCGTTTTGGTTAGTTTCGTTACTGTGTAAAAAACCATGCCGGTATAGCATTTGATGCACCGATTCGGGCCGGAAACGAAATGGACTACCGGTTCAGGCCAGAAACGAAACGAACGCACCCAATCCACTTTTTTGGACCCAATAGTGATGTTTTGGTTCGTTTTGGTCAGTTTCGCTACTATGCAAAAAACCATGTTGCATTGAATGCACCGATTCGGGCCGGAATCGAAACGAACTACCGATTCGGGCCAGAAACGAAACTAGCGCACCCAATCCAGTTTTTTGGTCCAAATAGTGATGTTTTGGTTCGTTTTGGTTAGTTTCGTTACTGTGTAAAAAACCATGCCGGTATAGCATTTAATGCACCGATTCGGGCCGGAAACGAAATGGACTACCGATTCGCGCAAAAAACGAAACGAACGCACCCAATCCACTTTTTTGGACCCAATAGTGTTGTTGTGGTTCGTTTTGGTCAGTTTCATTACTGTGCAAAAAACCATGCCTGTTTAGCATTGAATGCACCGATTCGGGCCGGAACCGAAACGAACTACCGATTCGCGCCAAAAACGAAACGAGCGCACCCAATCCAGGTTTTTGGACCAAATAGTGATGTTTTGGTTCGATTTGGTTAGTTTCGTTACTGTGTAAAAAACCATGCCGGTATAGCATTTGATGCACCGATTCGGGCCGGAAACGAAATGGACTACCGGTTCAGGCCAGAAACGAAACGAACGCACCCAATCCACTTTTTTGGACCCAATAGTGATGTTTTGGTTCGTTTTGGTCAGTTTCGCTACTATGCAAAAAACCATGTTGCATTGAATGCACCGATTCGGGCCGGAATCGAAACGAACTACCGATTCGGGCCAGAAACGAAACGAGCGCACCCAATCCAGTTTTTTGGTCCAAATAGTGATGTTCTGGTTCGTTTTGGTTAGTTTCGTTACTGTGTAAAAATCCATGCCGGTATAGCATTTGATGCACCGATTCGGGCCGGAAACGAAATGGACTACCAGTTCAGGCCAGAAATGAAACGAACGCACCCAATCCACTTTTTTGGACCCAATAGTGATGTTTTGGTTCGTTTTGGTCAGTTTCGCTACTATGCAAAAAACCATGTTGCATTGAATGCACCGATTCGGGCCGGAACCGAAACGAACTACCGATTCGGGCCAGAAACGAAACGAGCGCACCCAATCCAGTTTTTTGGTCCAAATAGTGATGTTTTGGTTCGTTTTGGTTAGTTTCGTTACTGTGTAAAAAACCATGCCGGTATAGCATTTGATGCACCGATTCGGGCCGGAAATGAAATGGACTACCAGTTCAGGCCAGAAACGAAACGAACGCACCCAATCCACTTTTCTGGACCAAATAGGGATGTTTTGGTTCGTTTTGGTTAGTTTCGATACCGTGTAAAAACCATGCCGGTATAGCATTTAATGCATCGGTTCGGGCCGGAAACGAAAAGGACTACCGATTCGCGCCTGAAACGAAACGAACGCACCCAATCCACTTTTTTGGACCCAATAGTGTTGTTGTTGGTCGTTTTGGTTAGTTTCGTTACTGTGTAAAAAACCATGCCGGTATAGCATTTGATGCACCGATTCGGGCCGGAAACGAAATGGACTACCGGTTCAGGCCAGAAACGAAACGAACGCACCCAATCCACTTTTTTGGACCCAATAGTGATGTTTTGGTTCGTTTTGGTCAGTTTCGCTACTATGCAAAAAACCATGTTGCATTGAATGCACCGATTCGAGCCGGAATCGAAACGAACTACCGATTCGGGCCAGAAACGAAACTAGCACACCCAATCCAGTTTTTTGGTCCAAATAGTGATGTTTTGGTTCGTTTTGGTTAGTTTCGTTACTGTGTAAAAAACCATGCCGGTATAGCATTTGATGCACCGATTCGGGCCGGAAACGAAATGGACTACCGATTCGCGCCAAAAACGAAACGAACGCACCCAATCCACTTTTTTGGACCCAATAGTGTTGTTGTGGTTTGTTTTGGTCAGTTTCAATACTGTGCAAAAAACCATGCCTGTTTAGCATTGAATGCACCGATTCGGGCCGGAACCGAAACGAACTACCGATTCGAGCCAAAAACGAAACGAGCGCACCCAATCCAGGTTTTTGGACCAAATAGTGATGTTTTGGTTCGATTTGGTTAGTTTCGTTACTGTGTAAAAAACCATGCCGGTATAGCATTTGATGCACCGATTCGGGCCGGAAACGAAATGGACTACCGGTTCAGGCCAGAAACGAAACGAACGCACCCAATCCACTTTTTTGGACCCAATAGTGATGTTTTGGTTCGTTTTGGTCAGTTTCGCTACTATGCAAAAAACCATGTTGCATTGAATGCACCAATTCGGGCCGGAATCGAAACGAACTACCGATTCGGGCTAGAAACGAAACGAGCGCACCCAATCCAGTTTTTTGGTCCAAATAGTGATGTTCTGGCTCGTTTTGGTTAGTTTCGTTACTGTGTAAAAAACCATGCCGGTATAGCATTTGATGCACCGATTCGGGCCGGAAACGAAATGGACTACCAGTTCAGGCCAGAAACGAAACGAACGCACCGAATCCACTTTTTTGGACCAAATAGTGATGTCTTGGTTCGTTTTGGTTAGTTTCGTTACTGTGTAAAAAACCATGCCGGTATAGCATTTAATGCACCGATTCGGGCCGGAAACGAAATGGACTACCGATTCGCGCAAAAAACGAAACGAACGCACCCAATCCACTTTTTTGGACCCAATAGTGTTGTTGTGGTTCGTTTTGGTCAGTTTCATTACTGTGCAAAAAACCATGCATGTTTAGCATTGAATGCACCGATTCGGGCCGGAACCGAAACGAACTACCGATTCGCGCCAAAAACGAAACGAGCGCACCCAATCCAGGTTTTTGGACCAAATAGTGATGTTTTGGTTCGATTTGGTTAGTTTCGTTACTGTGTAAAAAACCATGCCGGTATAGCATTTGATGCACCGATTCGGGCCGGAAACGAAATGGACTACCGGTTCAGGCCAGAAACGAAACGAACGCACCCAATCCACTTTTTTGGACCCAATAGTGATGTTTTGGTTCGTTTTGGTCAGTTTCGCTACTGTGCAAAAAACCATGTTGCATTGAATGCACCGATTCGGGCCGGAATCGAAACGAACTACCGATTCGGGCCAGAAACGAAACGAGCGCACCCAATCCAGTTTTTTGGTACAAATAGTGATGTTTTGGTTCGTTTTGGTTAGTTTTGTTACTGTGTAAAAAACCATGCCGGTATAGCATTTGATGCACCGATTCGGGCCGGAAACGAAATGGACTACCAGTTCAGGCCAGAAACGAAACGAACGCACCCAATGCACTTTTCTGGACCAAATAGGGATGTTTTGGTTCGTTTTGGTTAGTTTCGATACCGTGTAAAAACCATGCCGGTATAGCATTTAATGCATCGGTTCGGGCCGGAAACGAAAAGGACTACCGATTCGCGCCTGAAACGAAACGAACGCACCCAATCCACTTTTTTGGACCCAATAGTGTTGTTGTTGGTCGTTTTGGTTAGTTTCATTACTGTGTAAAAAACCATGCCGGTATAGCATTTGATGCACCGATTCGGGCCGGAAACAAAATGGACTACCGGTTCAGGCCAGAAACGAAACGAACGCACCCAATCCACTTTTTTGGACCCAATAGTGATGTTTTGGTTCGTTTTGGTCAGTTTCGCTACTATGCAAAAAACCATGTTGCATTGAATGCACCGATTCGGGCCGGAATCGAAACGAACTACCGATTCGGGCCAGAAACGAAACTAGCACACCCAATCCAGTTTTTTGGTCCAAATAGTGATGTTTTGGTTCGTTTTGGTTAGTTTCGTTACTGTGTAAAAAACCATGCCGGTATAGCATTTGATGCACCGATTCGGGCCGGAAACGAAATGGACTACCGATTCGCGCCAAAAACGAAACGAACGCACCCAATCCACTTTTTTGGACCCAATAGTGTTGTTGTGGTTTGTTTTGGTCAGTTTCAATACTGTGCAAAAAACCATGCCTGTTTAGCATTGAATGCACCGATTCGGGCCGGAACCGAAACGAACTACCGATTCGCGCCAAAAACGAAACGAGCGCACCCAATCCAGGTTTTTGGACCAAATAGTGATGTTTTGGTTCGATTTGGTTAGTTTCGTTACTGTGTAAAAAACCATGCCGGTATAGCATTTGATGCACCGATTCGGGCCGGAAACGAAATGGACTACCGGTTCAGGCCAGAAACGAAACGAACGCACCCAATCCACTTTTTTGGACCCAATAGTGATGTTTTGGTTCGTTTTGGTCAGTTTCGCTACTATGCAAAAAACCATGTTGCATTGAATGCACCAATTCGGGCCGGAATCGAAACGAACTACCGATTCGGGCTAGAAACGAAACGAGCGCACCCAATCCAGTTTTTTGGTCCAAATAGTGATGTTCTGGCTCGTTTTGGTTAGTTTCGTTACTGTGTAAAAAACCATGCCGGTATAGCATTTGATGCACCGATTCGGGCCGGAAACGAAATGGACTACCAGTTCAGGCCAGAAACGAAACGAACGCACCGAATCCACTTTTTTGGACCAAATAGTGATGTCTTGGTTCGTTTTGGTTAGTTTCGTTACTGTGTAAAAAACCATGCCGGTATAGCATTTAATGCACCGATTCGGGCCGGAAACGAAATGGACTACCGATTCGCGCAAAAAACGAAACGAACGCACCCAATCCACTTTTTTGGACCCAATAGTGTTGTTGTGGTTCGTTTTGGTCAGTTTCATTACTGTGCAAAAAACCATGCATGTTTAGCATTGAATGCACCGATTCGGGCCGGAACCGAAACGAACTACCGATTCGCGCCAAAAACGAAACGAGCGCACCCAATCCAGGTTTTTGGACCAAATAGTGATGTTTTGGTTCGATTTGGTTAGTTTCGTTACTGTGTAAAAAACCATGCCGGTATAGCATTTGATGCACCGATTCGGGCCGGAAACGAAATGGACTACCGGTTCAGGCCAGAAACGAAACGAACGCACCCAATCCACTTTTTTGGACCCAATAGTGATGTTTTGGTTCGTTTTGGTCAGTTTCGCTACTATGCAAAAAACCATGTTGCATTGAATGCACCGATTCGGGCCGGAATCGAAACGAACTACCGATTCGGGCCAGAAACGAAACGAGCGCACCCAATCCAGTTTTTTGGTACAAATAGTGATGTTTTGGTTCGTTTTGGTTAGTTTTGTTACTGTGTAAAAAACCATGCCGGTATAGCATTTGATGCACCGATTCGGGCCGGAAACGAAATGGACTACCAGTTCAGGCCAGAAACGAAACGAACGCACCCAATGCACTTTTCTGGACCAAATAGGGATGTTTTGGTTCGTTTTGGTTAGTTTCGATACCGTGTAAAAACCATGCCGGTATAGCATTTAATGCATCGGTTCGGGCCGGAAACGAAAAGGACTACCGATTCGCGCCTGAAACGAAACGAACGCACCCAATCCACTTTTTTGGACCCAATAGTGTTGTTGTTGGTCGTTTTGGTTAGTTTCATTACTGTGTAAAAAACCATGCCGGTATAGCATTTGATGCACCGATTCGGGCCGGAAACGAAATGGACTACCGGTTCAGGCCAGAAACGAAACGAACGCACCCAATCCACTTTTTTGGACCCAATAGTGATGTTTTGGTTCGTTTTGGTCAGTTTCGCTACTATGCAAAAAACCATGTTGCATTGAATGCACCGATTCGGGCCGGAATCGAAACGAACTACCGATTCGGGCCAGAAACGAAACGAGCGCACCCAATCCAGTTTTTTGGTCCAAATAGTGATGTTTTGGTTCGTTTTGGTTAGTTTCGTTACTGTGTAAAAAACCATGCCGGTATAGCATTTGATGCACCGATTCGGGCCGGAAACGAAATGGACTACCAGTTCAGGCCAGAAACGAAACGAACGCACCGAATCCACTTTTTTGGACCAAATAGTGATGTTTTGGTTCGTTTTGGTTAGTTTCGTTACTGTGTAAAAAACCATGCCGGTATAGCATTTGATGCACCGATTCGGGCCGGAAACCAAATGGACTACCAGTTCAGGCCAGAAACGAAACGAACGCACCGAATCCACTTTTTTGGACCAAATAGTGATGTCTTGGTTCGTTTTGGTTAGTTTCGTTACTGTGTAAAAAACCATGCCGGTATAGCATTTAATGCACCGATTCGGGCCGGAAACGAAATGGACTACCGATTCGCGCAAAAAACGAAACGAACGCACCCAATCCAATTTTTTGGACCCAATAGTGTTGTTGTGGTTCGTTTTGGTCAGTTTCATTACTGTGCAAAAAACCATGCCGGTATAGCATTTAATGCACCGATTCGGGCCGGAAACGAAATGGACTACCGGTTCTGGCCAGAAATGAAACGAACGCACCCAATCCACTTTTTTGGACCCAATAGTGATGTTTTGGTTCGTTTTAGTCAGTTTCGCTACTATGCAAAAAACCATGTTGCATTGAATGCACCGATTCGGGCCGGAACCGAAACGAACTACCGATTCGGGCCAGAAACGAAACGAGCGCACCCAATCCAGTTTTTTGGTCCAAATAGTGATGTTTTGGTTCGTTTTGGTTAGTTTCGTTACTGTGTAAAAAACCATGCCGGTATAGCATTTGATGCACCGATTCGGGCCGGAAACGAAATGGACTACCAGTTCAGGCCAGAAACGAAACGAACGCACCCAATCCACTTTTCTGGACCAAATAGGGATGTTTTGGTTCGTTTTGGTTAGTTTCGATACCGTGTAAAAACCATGCCGGTATAGCATTTAATGCATCGGTTCGGGCCGGAAACGAAAAGGACTACCGATTCGCGCCTGAAACGAAACGAACGCACCCAATCCACTTTTTTGGACCCAATAGTGTTGTTGTTGGTCGTTTTGGTTAGTTTCGTTACTGTGTAAAAAACCATGCCGGTATAGCATTTGATGCACCGATTCGGGCCGGAAACGAAATGGACTACCGGTTCAGGCCAGAAACGAAACGAACGCACCCAATCCACTTTTTTGGACCCAATAGTGATGTTTTGGTTCGTTTTGGTCAGTTTCGCTACTATGCAAAAAACCATGTTGCATTGAATGCACCGATTCGGGCCGGAATCGAAACGAACTACCGATTCGGGCCAGAAATGAAACTAGCGCACCCAATCCAGTTTTTTGGTCCAAATAGTGATGTTTTGGTTCGTTTTGGTTAGTTTCGTTACTGTGTAAAAAACCATGCCGGTATAGCATTTGATGCACCGATTCGGGCCGGAAACGAAATGGACTACCGATTCACGCCAAAAACGAAACGAACGCACCCAATCCACTTTTTTGGACCCAATAGTGTTGTTGTGGTTTGTTTTGGTCAGTTTCAATACTGTGCAAAAAACCATGCCGGGTTGCATTGAATGCACCGATTCGGGCCGGAACCGAAATGAACTACCGATTCGGGCCAGAAACGAAACGAGCGCACTGTTGACGCAAAATCCGCACCTCACGCCAAGCACACAGCAAGCCGAATTAGCTAGCTTCACACGTGACCCGGGCTTTTGAATCCGGAAGCGTGCCAGTCAGTTTGCCTGAAAACTAACAAAGGGACAAAAAAAAGTTTAGATCAAAACCTGGAACGTGCCGGGTGAGACCAGATAGTTCCATATTTGCGGCATTGAAGCCAATCTCGAGAGACATATAGCTACGGACAAGCTATCTGTCGTTACTCAGAATATCATTCGGCAGTCGGTAGAAGCATGTAAGAATCACACTGCCGAACGCACAACATCAGCATGACGTAAGATCAGTAGAAGCATGTAAGCTATCTGTCGGCAGTTAAAGCCTCATTCGGTAATCGGCAAGGCACGCAGGGAGCGCACTGCCGAATGCATGACGTAAGCATGACGAAAAATCGGCTTTCAACCGAATGACCATTGTAACGCATACTCATAGCCGATTAACGAGAAACAAAGCATAATTGATAAATAAAAGGGCGAAAGCATGACCATAAATCCGCAGTAAACAAGAATGCATAGGCCGAAAGCAGCACCCGTCAAGCATGGCAACAAACAAGTTAATCCACCGCATGATACAACTCGTTTGAGGCCACACCACCAATCAGATTAAATCAATCCACCGCATGATACAATCTAATCGTGAAAGGCTAAAAGCATTCATTGTCCACTTGCAAACCCACGAACATGTTCACTCGTGAGAGCACTGCCGAATGCGGCTGCTTAGCCGAATCGGGGTCCGCGGCGAAGGAACAAACTTAATCGATAAAGATAAATCTATCAGATCGAATCGAATTCTAATCCACCGGATGATTAGCTCTAAGACGACCCAAAAACCTGCATCTACCGCATGATACCCGGTTCTGTCAAGATCTACACGATACCAACAAGTTCGAACCCGCGACGCGTGGCAACCTAGGTCGGTTTCGGATTCGGCTATGAGGGGATGAGTCATCACATCGTGAAGCAGAGCCGATTCTAACCAACCTAGATTGGGCAAAGGAGTGTTGCATGAATTAAGCACAGAGTAAAAACGAAGCAACACGGGGTAACTTAATGAATCTGTTAGATCTTGCCGAAATCTAACAGAGCCGATAACTTGGTCCATACTAGATCTTAGCCCACCGCATGGCTCATGACCTAACAGAGGAACCTTCTTGAGACCACAACTTAAATCCACCGGATGATACTAAGCATGGTAACAAGACTACTTGCATCAAGGCTTAAATCCACCGCATGATACTAAGCATGATACAAGGTTGCCGGTACTTACGGAGGTCGACGGATCGATGACTCCTCTCGAAGAACTCGACGACTCGACTAAAGGACTCGATGTTGGCACGGGGCCGGTTTGTTGTATGATTGATTGGATTCCCTTTACAATTACCATGGGTTTATATTTATACCCAGGTTTCGACACGACTCCTAATCGATTACGATTACATTTATTTATTTCCTAAAAAGATAAACGTCGGTGCATCGTATCCGTCTTGCATTCCAAGTTAAACCGGCCTTTTCCTTATGCTTGATCCACGTCATCACGCGTTCCCGAACGCCTCTCGCGGAACAGTTCTCTTGCCGAATGACGATGCGTTCCCGACCGCAGAACGTTCTTGCCGAATGCTCTTGGGAAAAAACTCCTTTGCCGAATGATACCTTTTCAACGAATCTGGTCCACATGTCAGCCTCTTCCTGGTGCCAATTTTTGGTGTCAACACATGCCCCTTCAATTTCGGGATAAGAGGTAACTTTATCTCGGAATTGACCAGAAGCACTCAACATCCCCAAGTTAGTTCTGCTCGGCACCCGCTTCTCCTTTTTGAATCTTCAGAGCTCTCATCCGGATCCGAACCCTAGGTCATCGATTCCCAAGATTCAATCTTCAAATGGCGAACCAAGATTTTGCTCTCCAGGTAAGCTTCAATCCTCTCAAGCACATTCGGCATTCTTCTTTCGATTTGCATCTTAAAATTTCTTCTCATCTTTCTCCATTCTTGATAGGCCCTAGCTGCCGAAATCCTCATTCCCGTTGAGGAAAAAGCTCCATCCTACTTCCTCGGCCCTGTAGGAGATTCAGATCCTTCCGAAATCATCGCGGCCGAGTCTCAGAGGATCCCTTTCAAGATTTCACTGACAAAACCTCATGAGTGGCAAGATGCCTTCAAGAACTGGCCTTTGCCCCCAATTGCCGGCTGGAGAAATTGGCACAAGAGGATATCTGATGACAAAAGCCCCCAAACACAGAACTGGGATCATCTGCGTATCTCTCATTGTCTGGAACTGTCATTAGCCGAAACACCAAAGAACGAGAATCTTCTGATTGCAGCTTGCCATTTTTGGTCCAATGGTGCAAATGCTTTTCTCTTCGGTCACGGCCCAATGTCTCCCACTTTGGCCGATGTCTACATGATGACCGGCCTGAACGTCACAGGAACCATATATCCATATGTCCACAAAGGTTCCTCCAAACAGACAGGAGTAAAAACAGGGGTTGGATACAAGAGATACATCCAGAACTATATGTCTGATGGCCCTCTGACCGATGTTGAATACAGAGCCTTCTTGAACATGTGGCTATGCAGATCAGTCTTCTGTGGCAAAGCCAATGAGCCAACCCTGAATCACATCGTGATGGCTGAAGAGCTGGCTGCTGGAAAACTCATTCCACTCGGGAAATACCTCCTGGGCAGTGTCTATCATATGCTCAATCAAACCACCCACCTGATGCACACCAGCAAGAAAATCCCCTGTGTCAATGGCCCTTGGTGGTTTGTCCAAATGTGGCTGCAGCTGTATATGCATCAAATCGTCGCCATTGATCTCAACAGCCGAGATTTTCCTTCAATCAATTACAAAGAAGGAGAAAATCGGAGAACCAAAGGTTGTCAAACCTATAGAGAAGCCGCTTCCACTGTATCTATTAATAAGAATATCGGTGAATTATTTGAGCTCTTCTTCAGAGGCTTTATTCATCCCCTTTGGTTCCCATATTTGGACAACGACAATCTCACTCTCCCCTGCGAATTCAGCTTTGAGACTGGATGTACTGATGTACAATCTATAGCAATTTTCAATGCTTTCATCCAGCCCTGCATCTTGCCAGCCGAATTCTGTGGGGGAAGGCTGGTTCAAAGCACTTACGAATATTATCAGCCGAATATGATGGCTAGACAGTTGGGATGTGGCCAAGTGCCCCCCAGGCTATTTCTTCACGAATTTCTCAAGCCTAGGGAGATTGTCAAGGATTCCACAGAGACAAGAAGGATTTTTACTTATAAATGCTGTGGAACTATCTATGCACCTGAGCCTTTTGTGCCAATAACATCTGCTCATCCTTCTTTTACTCTCTGGTGGCAAGAACTCCATGATCATATCTTCAACATGCCAATCCATCCCTTCTGCTTTGAGTTAATGCCTGATTATCAGCCAATTGCAGAGGTAATGTACTTATCTCTTCATCTGTCTTAATAACATTAACCCCAATTGATTCTAACTCTGTTATTTTGCAGGACATAACACCTGCCCCTCTTGCCAGGGCAATCTTGTACAAAGCTGCAGGTCCAACATCTGTTTTGGGGCACAAATCTCCTACCTTGGCTCAACTGATGGCTAGACAGGCTTCTCTAGATCCAACACTTACCAGACCATCAGTTATCAAAAGAAAAACCCCCCTTTTAGCTGCTCCCTCAGTTGTAAAGAAGAAAAGAACAAGCAGCAAAATCAAGGTCAGATCCTTTTTTCTTTGACTATAATGCCTTTGGTATTTTGCTCAGCTCTATCTCTTCTTGATTTCAGGCCAGAGAACAACAGCTAGCAATCAGTACAGATCCTGCCGATGCTTCATTGACTGGTAAAATTCTACCACTTTATTCTTCTAACTTCTTTTTCATCGGCACTAACTTTCTTTCAGTCACAGAGCAAGCTTCAATGGATCCAATTTCGGAGAGCTCCTCTTTTCATCAAGAACCAGCTTCAGCTCTACCTGATGTACCTCAGCCAGAAGCCTCATCTCCACCAAAGAACCTTCCAAGCTCTCCTCAGCATGACATACAAGAACCTTTGCCTGAGCTTGAGCTGCCCTCTCTCTCCATCCAAGAGGTCAGGAATGAGGTAGAGATAATCACCCAGTCTTCCCAGTTCTTTATTCAATGGATCATCAATAATTCGGCAGAATCTCTTTTCAGGAGAAAACCACTTCTTCATCCAGCTATTCATTTGCTGTGGATGATCTAGTTGCCGAACAAGGAGAAGAAACTTCTTCTGGTCAAGCTTTATCAGAGGAGAACCAAGCAAAACTGAAGGAAATCCTCTCTTTTCTGCATAAGGACACTCGAGATCAAGTTACCAATGCTGATCTTTTAAGAGATTTGCTTGAATCATTTGATCAAGATCTTCCTGCCGATATCAAGACTTCCTTAGATCCAATTTCCAGATTGGATGATCATTTTATCGCAGTGAAGCAAGCTCTGAAGAATCAATCTGCTCAACCAGCCTTGGAGCAAAGGAGAACTTTGGCCAAGCAATCTGTAAAAGACCTGCATACTCAAGCTCAGAACAGCAAGGAATTACTGACCAAATTGGAATCTGAACTTGAAATGAAGAAGGTCAGAAAAGCTGCACTTGAAGCCGAATTGAGAGATCTATCGGCCGAAATTGAAGCTGATGAGAAGAAGATAGTTGAGCTTCCCAAATTAACAGAGAAGATGCGAAAGGAAGCTTCAGCGGCTCTGAACGAAGAAAAACAACTCAAGGCAAAGCTTGCTGCTCTGGCTAAAACCCAAGAAGCTGACAAAAATCTTTTGGAGACCATTAATAGAATGATATCTGATGCTAAAGATGTAATCTCCAAGTACTTGGGTGTGTAGTTGTATCGAACATTTAATTAGCCGAATGTCTTACCAACTTTGTAGTTTCACCAATCTTTGCTTTCTTCCTCGCTTTATTGTGAACAACACATTCGGCAAAGCTTAGTCGTAACATCGTCAGACCCGAAAAACGACCTAACACAACACAGCCGAATCCAATTCAGTAGAACCGAACCCGATTCGGCATGAATCCCAAACGACACGGCAACTGCTCGGTTCGTGGGGCTTTCTACCTTCCGAAATTTTGGGATGCGCGCCACGATCTCCGACCACGATCTCCTCTGCGGGTTCTATAAACAAACACCCAGGTAGCCCACAGTTTTCACCAAGTTCTTCGTCTTCCAAGTTCTTGCCGGCCCAAGCCATTCTTTTCCCCATCCACAGTAATTCCGAGGAACTTCCAATGGCCGACAACAACAGGAGGCGCCCGGCCGCCGATGAGGCCGAAGGAAGCCGCGCCGGCGCTCGCCGCAGGTGATTGGCTGCTTACTTCTCTCCGTTCTTCTCGAGATTTCCTTTCTCTTTCTTGACGGATCTCTTTGTTCTTTCAGGGTAATCCAATGGATTGCCGGCGCTGGTGCGCCAGTTGCGGCTCCAGCCGCTGCTCCTGCGGCGTCCAGCTCTTCGAGTTCGTCCAATCGATCTCTCTCATCGGACGACTCCCGCTACTCAGACGGCGATGCTCGCCGATTCAAGGCGGAGCGTGACGACTCTCGTCGCGAACTGGAGGTCATTTCCAAGCAAGCTGGGATTGCGGACCTCGAATGGCAGCACGAGCGCAAACAGTTGCTCGAAGTTATTGATGGTGAGTCCTGCAATCTGCTCAATTTCAATCCCGTCATCCAAATGACATTAATCTGTTATCCCCTTGTAACCTTGCAGCGCGTGATGCTGAACTTGATCGACTGAAAGCGCTGGTGGAGGAGCTGGCGAACAAGGTGAACGCCCAAGGGGACACACCCGAGGTACGCCTTGGTGCGGTGGCAAGCCGTGTCGACGAGGTGGCCTCCCATGGCGTTCGCCTGGGCGTTGCTACGGGTCTCGCTGCCATGTCGACGCACACCGGCACTGACTATTCCAGGATGCCGGTTGGTTTTGCCAACAGCAACCCAGAAGACATCGAAGACATTGACGCCTCCATTGATCGTCTTGATGGCCATGGTGCTGCCATTGCCGATTCCATTCATCCCCAGTCTGTCTTGAATAGGCTCTTCCAGTAGTTTGTACTAGGGATCTATGGAATTTCGGCAATAAAACTTATCTTTTGTGATCTTGCATGAACTCCTGATGTAATATATTTTGTGCTAAGGGCAATACATTCAGTACTGGCCATTTTCCTTTTCTGTCAACATTTGTTCTGAAGACGGCTTCTTCCCGAATGCCGGCTATTTCCATTGTGTCTTAATCAACGATCAATCTCAACGCTAGGATAGTATTTCTTCAGGTATCTCCCATTGATAGCAGCAGTAAATTCCTCTCCTAGTAAAGTCTTTAGGATATATGCATTCCCAGGCACGCATCTGGCCACTCTGAAAGGACCTTCCCAGTTTGGAGACCACTTGCCGAATGCACTGTATTTAGTTCCAATCGGCAGTATTGCTTTCCAAACCAAATCTCCTTCTGCAAATTGCCTGACTTTCACTTTCTTGTTGTAATATTTAGCAACTCGCATTTTATTTTTCTCAACATTTTCCAAGGCCCTAAGACGAATCATATGCAAATCTTCTAATTCGTCCATCATCAAATCATTATAATCTTTAAAACTTAAATCCTTTTGCAACTTTATTCTCCTTGAGTCTAATTGTATTTCCCATGGCAAGATAGCATGATGCCCATACACCAACTCATAAGGAGACGTCTGTGTAGCCCCATGTGGAGCCATTCGGTAAGCCCATAAAGCCTCATTGAGTACCGAATGCCACTTTTTCGGCTTCTGATCAATCTTCTTTTGTATAATTTTAATCATAATCTTGTTAGAAGCCTCTGCCTGACCATTAGCTTGGGCATAATAAGGAGAAGAATTCAACAATTTGATGCCCATACTTTCAGCAAAATCTCTGAACTCTGAAGATGTAAATTGAGTCCCTTGATCTGTAGTAATTGTCTGAGGAATTCCAAATCTGTAAATGATGTGCTCTTTGACAAATTTAATCATATCTTCTGATGCCACCTTTCTCAATGGAATTGCCTCAACCCACTTGGTAAAATAATCCGTTGCTAAAAGTACAAACTTATGCCCCTTGCTCGATGGAGGATTTATTTGGCCAATCAAATCTATTCCCCATCCTCTGAATGGCCATGGCTTGATAATGGGATTCAAAGCCGATGCTGGAACTCTCTGAATGTTTCCAAATCTCTGGCAATCTTGGCATCCCTTGCAATATTTAAAGCAGTCTTCTAGCATTGTGGGCCAATAATACCCAGTCCTCCTAATAACCCATTTCATTCGGTAAGCCGATTGATGTGCTCCACACAGCCCATCATGCACTTCACTCATCAGCCTTTTTGCTTCTTCTTGATTTAAGCAATGCAACAGCATCCCATCCAAGGATTTATAATATAAATTATCATCAAGAAGAACAAACTTTAAAGCTTTATACCTGAGCTTTCTAGAAACCTTTCGGGATGGATTCTCCAGATAATCAACAATTTCTTTTCTCCAATCATCTTCTGCCAGATCACTCCCGAAAGCATATATATTATTAACAAAAACTTCTTGAAGCTCTTTATAACCCGAAGCACTTTGAGCCAATCTGTTTGCCCCTTCATTGTCTTTCCTAGGAATATGCCGCAGAATTACCGACTGAAACTCCTTCAAGATTTGCTTGCATTCTTCATAGTAATTCCTCAAGACATCATTTCTACACTCATATTCGCCATTTAGTTGCCTTATGACTAATTCTGAATCTCCAAAAATTTCAACTGCAATGGCCTTTGCTTCTCTCAAGTATTGAAGTCCTCTGAGTAACGCTTCATACTCAGCTTGATTATTAGTGACAGTAGGTTGAATAGGAATAGCAAATTCAAATACCTCTCCTTTTGGTGACATTAACAAAATACCTACTCCACCACCTTTGTCACATGAAGAGCCATCGAAGAATAATACCCAAGGAGCAATTTCAAGCGAATTAACTGATAAATCGCGATGCTCAGTAATGAAATCAGCAATAATCTGTCCTTTAACAGCCTTTGCCGATTCAAACCTTAACTCAAATTCAGACAAAGCTAAAATCCATTTGCCAATCCTTCCGTTCAAAATTGGCATAGACAACATGTGCTTTATCACATCAAACTTTGAATACACAATGCATTCGGCATGTAGCAAGTAGTGCCGAAATTTTGTACAGGAGTAGTAAACACATAAACAAAGCTTCTCAGTAGCCGAATACCTCGTTTCGGGACCAAGCAACTTTCGGCTAAGGTATGCAACTACCCTTTCCTTTCCCTCGAATTCTTGTATGAGGGCCGATCCAATAGTTTGGGCATCGGCCGCCACGTACAACTTAAAAGGCTTGTTAAGCTGTGGAGGTACTAATACTGGTGGTTCTTTCATGTAATCCTTGATCTCATCGAAAGCCTTTTGTTGTTCGTCACCCCATACAAATTTCTGATCCTTCTTGACTTTCAGCAGTGAAGAGAAAGGCAACACCTTCTGTGATAAGTTTGATATGAATCTTCTTACAAAATTGATCTTACCAAGTAATGACTGTAGTTCCTTAAGATTAGTTGGAGGAACAACTTCATCAATGGCTTTCATACTTTTCCTGCCAACTCCTATTCCTCCTTCATGCACCAGAAATCCCAGAAATTCTCCTGCCGAAACTCCAAAAGCACATTTATTTGGGTTCATTTTGAGCCCATGTTTCCTAGTGCATTCTAGAGTTTTCCTTATGTCGGCCAAATGTGCTTCATGATCCAATGACTTAATCACGATATCATCGATATATATCTCCACAATCTTGCCGATCAACTCATGAAAAATATAATTCATAGCTCTCTGATAAGTTGCACCAGCATTCTTCAAACCAAACGTCATGACAACCCATTCAAACAATCCTATATGTCCCGGACATCTGAAAGCCGTTTTCGCTATATCTTTCAATGCCATAAAAATTTGATTGTACCCTGCATTACCATCCATGAAACTAATCACTTTATATCCAGCAGCAGCATCAACCAACGAGTCAGCAATAGGCATCGGATATCCATCCATGGGTGTAGCTCTGTTCAGATCTCTAAAGTCTATGCAAACTCTCATCTTCCCATTTTTCTTGTACACAGGAACAATATTAGAGATCCATTCTGCATATCTGCACGGCCGGATAAAGTTTGCTGCTATTAATCTTTCCACTTCTTTCTTCACATCGGCCAACACTTCATCTTTGTAGATTTTCCGGGGTGGTTGCTTGTAAGGTTTATAACCAGGCTTGATTGGCAATTGATGCTCAACAATGGAACGATCTAAGCCAGGCATCTCCGAATAATCCCAAGCAAAGCAATCTTTGTATTCTTTTAACAACTCAATCAACTTCTCCCTGAAAACCGAATCCAAGCTAGCACTGATGAATATCGGCCTTGGTTTGTCACCGTCTCCAATGTCTACTTCTTCTAATTTATCAGCCGACACAAATCCATGTCCTAGCTTCCCGTCAGTCCCATCGATTGGATTATCCATTAAAAATTACTAAAAGAGCCGACTGCTTTGATCGGCTGTTGATCACTGCTGACTGGCTCAACAGGACCTTCTCCCCAGTCCTTACCTGAGAAGCAATCTATGCCTTGATATTCCCAGAAGGCCGGCTCCACATTAGCCACGCTAATTGAATCATCTGCTGGGACAATTTCCACTTCATCATCTATCCACTGAATAAGCTGTTGATGCATAGTAGATGGAATACAGCAATTCGCATGAATCCAATCCCTTCCAAGTAGCAAGCTATATGCCCCTTTGCCTTCAATAACAAAGAAGGTTGTAAGCAGAATCTTGGACCCAATCATCAGATCTACATGTACACATCCCTTGGTGTCCGAAGGATTTCCAGCAAAATCATTCAACACTATGCTTGTTGGCGTTAAATCTCCAGGGCTCATGCCAAGTTTCTTGAATGTATTGTATGGCATCACATTAACAGCAGCTCCACCATCAACAAACATCTTCGTTAGTGGCTTCCCGTTGACATATCCTCTTAAGTACAGTGGCTTCATGTGCCGATTCTGGACTGGCTTCTCGAAAATAGCTTGTTTATTCAATACCAATTGTGCCATTAACCCATATTGTTCGGCTTCGTCCACTTCTGACAATATCTCCTCCTGTACAATTTGATTAGCTGGAGCCATGAATTCATTTGGCAAGAAACATACCATGCATGTAGGAGCCGAATGACCCGATTCGTCAGGCCTGTCTTTTGGGCGCCATATCGATTTCATCCTGGCTCCTGCTTGCTTCAATTCTTGATTCCTCAGGCGTTGGACTCTTCTCTTCTGGCTCCTTCTTAAACCAGGTGGACACCATTGTCCTTTTTGCCAGACATACTCACGATCTTCTTCTTCAGTATGTCTTTTCCTTGGTTGATCATCATTCTCATATATTTTTAGACGCCGATCATCACTAGGATGTATCCTTCCAATTCTTTCATGGACGGATCGGCGACTGGCACCATTTTGCCTATATTCAACAAATCTATTATTGCATTCAGGACAGTTATTCCATGTAGGCAGCTTTAAACCTTCGTTCCAACAGTGTCTGAAGAAAGCACAACTCCAGTGTGCACGTTCTTGTTCTTGGACATATTCCTTTTGTTCTTCCTCATACCTTCTTTCTTCGCGCCTCCTCTTCTCCTCCTCGTACTCACATCTCTGATAGCATTCTTTTTCTTGCTGACGCTGCCATTTGTTGAGGAGAATACGCGACGTGACTCTTGGTTTAGAAGATTTCCCAATTTCAAATCGGCTATTCGGGAAGCGAGGCCTTTCCTGCCGAATCTGTTCGATCGTGATTTGCCGATTAGGATCTACTGAGCCACTCTGCTTTGCTTTCTTCGACGTCAGGACTCTCATTTTTTCCCTATCGGCAGTACTCACCATATTGATTGAGAAACCAACCATGTTCTGAGGAAACGGGTTACTGTCCAACTTCATCTTATTGTCGAATTTCAGGTGCCCTTCTTGGATAGCTTTCTGAATCCTCACTCTAAAAACCCTGCATTCATTGATGGAATGAGAATTTCTATCATGGAATCCACAGTACCTCTTATCTTTCACTCCATCAGGCCGAAGCATAGAATGCCCCTCTGGTAGCTTGATTCGGCCTTCCTTTACAAGATAATCAAATAATTTATCTGCCTTAGTTACATCAAAATCATAGGTGCCCTTATTCTGTTTAATCCACCTCTGATTCACCATGACTGGTTCTTTACTCCACACTATCTCTGCTGCGGCTATCTCTTCGCTATCTTCATACTCATCTTCTTGATCTGCTCTTTCAAGGAATTGGTTATAGATGTCAGCTACATCATTATTTTTAGCAAATCTGGCATCTTTCTTGAAACCATATGCCTGGTTACTCATCAAGGCCAATCTGTGTGACAACTGGCCCAGATCATCAAATTCCATCCCGAATAGCTTTTCCCGAATGGCAGGCAGCATGCCAGCTACAGCCATACCAGCTAGCTGGTCATCAGGTATGTTCAGAGAAAAGCACATGCTCTTTGTTTCCCTAAATCTCCTGAGGAACTCCGTAGGTGTTTCATTATTCCTCTGCCTTAGGCTGGTCAAATCAACCAACTTTTTCTCGGTACTGCCAATGTAGTAATGAGCATGGAATTTCTGCTCCAGGTCTTTCCAAGTACAAATCGACTGAGCAGGCAAAGAAGCAAACCATGTAAAAGCTGGACCCGTCAGTGACAAAGGAAAGTATCTGATTCTGAAAGCCTCATCTGCCGAAGCTTCTCCAAGCTGCATCAGATATCGAGCTATATGCTCCACAGTGCTAGTATCATCTTGTCCTGAGAATTTAGTAAACTCTGTAGGCACCTTGACTCTATTCGGCAATGATACCCTTTGGTACCATTCTGGGAAAGGAGACGAGTACATGTATCCCTGATTTTTAGGCTTCAGACCGAATTGATTTTGCAATACATCGGTCATTTTTTGCACCATGAGGTCAATACTGGTATCTTGATTCCCTGGTCTTCCAGCAAGCATGCCTGCAGTACCAATATACCCAGGATTCGGGAGAGCGTCGATAGCATTGTAATCCATAAACTCTGAGTATCCGTTTCCATACATGTCCCTTTGCAGCCTGTTGTTCAGAGGGGATATCTTATAAGCAGAAGCAGGCGGATTCCCTGTGGTGCCGAATGCCATATCACCGTATGTGCGAGTTTTCGGCAGTGCAGGCTGAGGATCTTGCCGAATCGGTTGTCCATTTGTATCTTTAGTACCAGAACCTCCAGTTTCATCAGCATTTCCTTTACCATGTGGTCTCTGAGCTTGTGCTTGAACATTGAAGTATGTCGGGCCGCCCAATTGCCCATGTATCTGCTCGAAGGGTTTATCCACATGCTGACCAAAAATGCTTACCATTATATGCTGAAAACTGTTCAGGAACGCAGCATTGTGATTGGTCATTGCTTCCCCCAAAGCTTTGTATAACAAGCCCGAGAATCTCTCCCTCTCTTCTTCTTTAGTAAAATCAGACTGCCCGGGAAGGAGAACTCTTGGCAAATCGGACTTGAGAAACGGTGCACCACTCCTGTTCTTGGCGAAAGACAGTAAACATTTGTTAATGAATTGGTCAGTAGCAGCCTTTACCATCTGTTGATGCTCTTCAGACAATTCTTCCAAAGTAACGTCCATGATGTCGCTCAACTCAGGCATCTTGAAAACTTGTGTGTGTCCCACCGGGCGTGCCAAAAAGTGTGTTGACGCAAAATCCGCACCTCACGCCAAGCACACAGCAAGCCGAATTAGCTAGCTTCACACGTGACCCGGGCTTTTGAATCCGGAAGCGTGCCAGTCAGTTTGCCTGAAAACTAACAAAGGGACAAAAAAAAGTTTAGATCAAAACCTGGAACGTGCCGGGTGAGACCAGACAGTTCCATATTTGCGGCATTGAAGCCAATCTCGAGAGACATATAGCTACGGACAAGCTATCTGTCGTTACTCAGAATATCATTCGGCAGTCGGTAGAAGCATGTAAGAATCACACTGCCGAACGCACAACATCAGCATGACGTAAGATCAGTAGAAGCATGTAAGCTATCTGTCGGCAGTTAAAGCCTCATTCGGTAATCGGCAAGGCACGCAGGGAGCGCACTGCCGAATGCATGACGTAAGCATGACGAAAAATCGGCTTTCAACCGAATGACCATTGTAACGCATACTCATAGCCGATTAACGAGAAACAAAGCATAATTGATAAATAAAAGGGCGAAAGCATGACCATAAATCCGCAGTAAACAAGAATGCATAGGCCGAAAGCAGCACCCGTCAAGCATGGCAACAAACAAGTTAATCCACCGCATGATACAACTCGTTTGAGGCCACACCACCAATCAGATTAAATCAATCCACCGCATGATACAATCTAATCGTGAAAGGCTAAAAGCATTCATTGTCCACTTGCAAACCCACGAACATGTTCACTCGTGAGAGCACTGCCGAATGCGGCTGCTTAGCCGAATCGGGGTCCGCGGCGAAGGAACAAACTTAATCGATAAAGATAAATCTATCAGATCGAATCGAATTCTAATCCACCGGATGATTAGCTCTAAGACGACCCAAAAACCTGCATCTACCGCATGATACCCGGTTCTGTCAAGATCTACACGATACCAACAAGTTCGAACCCGCGACGCGTGGCAACCTAGGTCGGTTTCGGATTCGGCTATGAGGGGATGAGTCATCACATCGTGAAGCAGAGCCGATTCTAACCAACCTAGATTGGGCAAAGGAGTGTTGCATGAATTAAGCACAGAGTAAAAACGAAGCAACACGGGGTAACTTAATGAATCTGTTAGATCTTGCCGAAATCTAACAGAGCCGATAACTTGGTCCATACTAGATCTTAGCCCACCGCATGGCTCATGACCTAACAGAGGAACCTTCTTGAGACCACAACTTAAATCCACCGGATGATACTAAGCATGGTAACAAGACTACTTGCATCAAGGCTTAAATCCACCGCATGATACTAAGCATGATACAAGGTTGCCGGTACTTACGGAGGTCGACGGATCGATGACTCCTCTCGAAGAACTCGACGACTCGACTAAAGGACTCGATGTTGGCACGGGGCCGGTTTGTTGTATGATTGATTGGATTCCCTTTACAATTACCATGGGTTTATATTTATACCCAGGTTTCGACACGACTCCTAATCGATTACGATTACATTTATTTATTTCCTAAAAAGATAAACGTCGGTGCATCGTATCCGTCTTGCATTCCAAGTTAAACCGGCCTTTTCCTTATGCTTGATCCACGTCATCACGCGTTCCCGAACGCCTCTCGCGGAACAGTTCTCTTGCCGAATGACGATGCGTTCCCGACCGCAGAACGTTCTTGCCGAATGCTCTTGGGAAAAAAACTCCTTTGCCGAATGATACCTTTTCAACGAATCTGGTCCACATGTCAGCCTCTTCCTGGTGCCAATTTTTGGTGTCAACACGCACCCAATCCAGTTTTTTGGTCCAAATAGTGATGTTTTGGTTCGATTTGGTTAGTTTCGTTACTGTGTAAAAAACCATGCCGGTATAGCATTTGATGCACCGATTCGGGCCGGAAACGAAATGGACTACCGGTTCAGGCCAGAAATGAAACGAACGCACCCAATCCACTTTTTTGGACCCAATAGTGATGTTTTGGTTCGTTTTGGTCAGTTTCGCTACTATGCAAAAAACCATGTTGCATTGAATGCACCGATTCGGGCCGGAACCGAAACGAACTACCGATTCGGGCCAGAAACGAAACGAGCGCACCCAATCCAGTTTTTTGGTCCAAATAGTGATGTTTTGGTTCGTTTTGGTTAGTTTCGTTATTGTGTAAAAAACCATGCCGGTATAGCATTTGATGCACCGATTCGGGCCGGAAACGAAATGGACTACCAGTTCAGGCCAGAAACGAAACGAACGCACCCAATCCACTTTTCTGGACCAAATAGGGATGTTTTGGTTCGTTTTGGTTAGTTTCGATACCGTGTAAAAACCATGCCGGTATAGCATTTAATGCATCGGTTCGGGCCGGAAACGAAAAGGACTACCGATTCGCGCCTGAAACGAAACGAACGCACCCAATCCACTTTTTTGGACCCAATAGTGTTGTTGTTGGTCGTTTTGGTTAGTTTCGTTACTGTGTAAAAAACCATGCCGGTATAGCATTTGATGCACCGATTCGGGCCGGAAATGAAATGGACTACCGGTTCAGGCCAGAAATGAAACGAACGCACCCAATCCACTTTTTTGGACCCAATAGTGATGTTTTGGTTCGTTTTGGTCAGTTTCGCTACTATGCAAAAAACCATGTTGCATTGAATGCACCGATTCGGGCCGGAATCGAAACGAACTACCGATTCGGGCCAGAAACAAAACTAGCGCACCCAATCCAGTTTTTTGGTCCAAATAGTGATGTTTTGGTTCGTTTTGGTTAGTTTCGTTACTGTGTAAAAAACCATGCCGGTATAGCATTTGATGCACCGATTCGGGCCGGAAATGAAATGGACTACCAGTTCAGGCCAGAAACGAAACGAACGCACCCAATCCACTTTTCTGGACCAAATAGGGTTGTTTTGGTTCGTTTTGGTTAGTTTCGATACTGTGTAAAAACCATGCCGGTATAGCATTTAATGCATCAATTCGGGCCGGAAACGAAAAGGACTACCGATTCGCGCCAGAAACGAAACGAACGCACCCAATCCACTTTTTTGGACCCAATAGTGTTGTTGCGGTTTGTTTTGGTCAGTTTCAATACTGTGCAAAAAACCATGCCGGGTTGCATTGAATGCACCGATTCGGGCCGGAACCGAAACGAACTACCGATTCGGGCCAGAAACGAAACGAGCGCACCCAATCCAGTTTTTTGGACCAAATAGTGATGTTTTGGTTCGATTTGGTTAGTTTCGTTACTGTGTAAAAAACCATGCCGGTATAGCATTTGATGCACCGATTCGGGCCGGAAACGAAATGGACTACCGGTTCAGGCCAGAAATGAAACGAACGCACCCAATCCACTTTTTTGGACCCAATAGTGATGTTTTGGTTCGTTTTGGTCAGTTTCGCTACTATGCAAAAAACCATGTTGCATTGAATGCACCGATTCGGGCCGGAACCGAAACGAACAACCGATTCGGGCCAGAAACGAAACGAGCGCACCCAATCCAGTTTTTTGGTCCAAATAGTGATGTTTTGGTTCGTTTTGGTTAGTTTCGTTACTGTGTAAAAAACCATGCCGGTATAGCATTTGATGCACCGATTCGGGCCGGAAACGAAATGGACTACCAGTTCAGGCCAGAAACGAAACGAACGCACCCAATCCACTTTTCTGGACCAAATAGGGATGTTTTGGTTCGTTTTGGTTAGTTTCGATACCGTGTAAAAACCATGCCGGTATAGCATTTGATGCACCGATTCGGGCCGGAAACGAAATGGACTACCAGTTCAGGCCAGAAACGAAACGAACGCACCCAATCCACTTTTCTGGACCAAATAGGGATGTTTTGGTTCGTTTTGGTTAGTTTCGATACCGTGTAAAAACCATGCCGGTATAGCATTTAATGCATCGGTTCGGGCCGGAAACGAAAAGGACTACCGATTCGCGCCTGAAACGAAACGAACGCACCCAATCCACTTTTTTGGACCCAATAGTGTTGTTGTTGGTCGTTTTGGTTAGTTTCGTTACTGTGTAAAAAACCATGCCGGTATAGCATTTGATGCACCGATTCGGGCCGGAAACGAAATGGACTACCGGTTCAGGCCAGAAACGAAACGAACGCACCCAATCCACTTTTTTGGACCCAATAGTGATGTTTTGGTTCGTTTTGGTCAGTTTCGCTACTATGCAAAAAACCATGTTGCATTGAATGCACCGATTCGGGCCGGAATCGAAACGAACTACCGATTCGGGCCAGAAACGAAACTAGCGCACCCAATCCAGTTTTTTGGTCCAAATAGTGATGTTTTGGTTCGTTTTGGTTAGTTTCGTTACTGTGTAAAAAACCATGCCGGTATAGCATTTGATGCACCGATTCGGGCCGGAAACGAAATGGACTACCGATTCACGCCAAAAACGAAACGAACGCACCCAATCCACTTTTTTGGACCCAATAGTGTTGTTGTGGTTTGTTTTGGTCAGTTTCAATACTGTGCAAAAAACCATGCCGGGTTGCATTGAATGCACCGATTCGGGCCGGAACCGAAATGAACTACCGATTCGGGCCAGAAACGAAACGAGCGCACCCAATCCAGTTTTTTGGTCCAAATAGTGATGTTTTGGTTCGATTTGGTTAGTTTCGTTACTGTGTAAAAAACCATGCCGGTATAGCATTTGATGCACCGATTCGGGCCGGAAACGAAATGGACTACCGGTTCAGGCCAGAAATGAAACGAACGCACCCAATCCACTTTTTTGGACCCAATAGTGATGTTTTGGTTCGTTTTGGTCAGTTTCGCTACTATGCAAAAAACCATGTTGCATTGAATGCACCGATTCGGGCCGGAACCGAAACGAACTACCGATTCGGGCCAGAAACGAAACGAGCGCACCCAATCCAGTTTTTTGGTCCAAATAGTGATGTTTTGGTTCGTTTTGGTTAGTTTCGTTATTGTGTAAAAAACCATGCCGGTATAGCATTTGATGCACCGATTCGGGCCGGAAACGAAATGGACTACCGGTTCAGGCCAGAAATGAAACGAACGCACCCAATCCACTTTTTTGGACCCAATAGTGATGTTTTGGTTCGTTTTGGTCAGTTTCGCTACTATGCAAAAAACCATGTTGCATTGAATGCACCGATTCGGGCCGGAACCGAAACGAACTACCGATTCGGGCCAGAAACGAAACGAGCGCACCCAATCCAGTTTTTTGGTCCAAATAGTGATGTTTTGGTTCGTTTTGGTTAGTTTCGTTACTGTGTAAAAAACCATGCCGGTATAGCATTTGATGCACAGATTCGGGCCGGAAACGAAATGGACTACCAGTTCAGGCCAGAAACGAAACGAACGCACCCAATCCACTTTTCTGGACCAAATAGGGATGTTTTGGTTCGTTTTGGTTAGTTTCGATACCGTGTAAAAACCATGCCGGTATAGCATTTGATGCACCGATTCGGGCCGGAAACGAAATGGACTACCAGTTCAGGCCAGAAACGAAACGAACGCACCCAATCCACTTTTCTGGACCAAATAGGGATGTTTTGGTTCGTTTTGGTTAGTTTCGATACCGTGTAAAAACCATGCCGGTATAGCATTTAATGCATCGGTTCGGGCCGGAAACGAAAAGGACTACCGATTCGCGCCTGAAACGAAACGAACGCACCCAATCCACTTTTTTGGACCCAATAGTGTTGTTGTTGGTCGTTTTGGTTAGTTTCGTTACTGTGTAAAAAACCATGCCGGTATAGCATTTGATGCACCGATTCGGGCCGGAAACGAAATGGACTACCGGTTCAGGCCAGAAACGAAACGAACGCACCCAATCCACTTTTTTGGACCCAATAGTGATGTTTTGGTTCGTTTTGGTCAGTTTCGCTACTATGCAAAAAACCATGTTGCATTGAATGCACCGATTCGGGCCGGAATCGAAACGAACTACCGATTCGGGCCAGAAACGAAACTAGCGCACCCAATCCAGTTTTTTGGTCCAAATAGTGATGTTTTGGTTCGTTTTGGTTAGTTTCGTTACTGTGTAAAAAACCATGCCGGTATAGCATTTGATGCACCGATTCGGGCCGGAAACGAAATGGACTACCGATTCACGCCAAAAACGAAACGAACGCACCCAATCCACTTTTTTGGACCCAATAGTGTTGTTGTGGTTTGTTTTGGTCAGTTTCAATACTGTGCAAAAAACCATGCCGGGTTGCATTGAATGCACCGATTCGGGCCGGAACCGAAATGAACTACCGATTCGGGCCAGAAACGAAACGAGCGCACCCAATCCAGTTTTTTGGTCCAAATAGTGATGTTTTGGTTCGATTTGGTTAGTTTCGTTACTGTGTAAAAAACCATGCCGGTATAGCATTTGATGCACCGATTCGGGCCGGAAACGAAATGGACTACCGGTTCAGGCCAGAAATGAAACGAACGCACCCAATCCACTTTTTTGGACCCAATAGTGATGTTTTGGTTCGTTTTGGTCAGTTTCGCTACTATGCAAAAAACCATGTTGCATTGAATGCACCGATTCGGGCCGGAACCGAAACGAACTACCGATTCGGGCCAGAAACGAAACGAGCGCACCCAATCCAGTTTTTTGGTCCAAATAGTGATGTTTTGGTTCGTTTTGGTTAGTTTCGTTATTGTGTAAAAAACCATGCCGGTATAGCATTTGATGCACCGATTCGGGCCGGAAACGAAATGGACTACCAGTTCAGGCCAGAAACGAAACGAACGCACCCAATCCACTTTTCTGGACCAAATAGGGATGTTTTGGTTCGTTTTGGTTAGTTTCGATACCGTGTAAAAACCATGCCGGTATAGCATTTAATGCATCGGTTCGGGCCGGAAACGAAAAGGACTACCGATTCACGCCTGAAACGAAACGAACGCACCCAATCCACTTTTTTGGACCCAATAGTGTTGTTGTTGGTCGTTTTGGTTAGTTTCGTTACTGTGTAAAAAACCATGCCGGTATAGCATTTGATGCACCGATTCGGGCCGGAAATGAAATGGACTACCGGTTCAGGCCAGAAATGAAACGAACGCACCCAATCCACTTTTTTGGACCCAATAGTGATGTTTTGGTTCGTTTTGGTCAGTTTCGCTACTATGCAATGCACCGATTCGGGCCGGAATCGAAACGAACTACCGATTCGGGCAAGAAACGAAACTAGCGCACCCAATCCAGTTTTTTGGTCCAAATAGTGATGTTTTGGTTCGTTTTGGTTAGTTTCGTTACTGTGTAAAAAACCATGCCGGTATAGCATTTGATGCACCGATTCGGGCCGGAAATGAAATGGACTACCAGTTCAGGCCAGAAACGAAACGAACGCACCCAATCCACTTTTCTGGACCAAATAGGGTTGTTTTGGTTCGTTTTGGTTAGTTTCGATACTGTGTAAAAACCATGCCGGTATAGCATTTAATGCATCAATTCGGGCCGGAAACGAAAAGGACTACCGATTCGCGCCAGAAACGAAACGAACGCACCCAATCCACTTTTTTGGACCCAATAGTGTTGTTGCGGTTTGTTTTGGTCAGTTTCAATACTGTGCAAAAAACCATGCCGGGTTGCATTGAATGCACCGATTCGGGCCGGAACCGAAACGAACTACCGATTCGGGCCAGAAACGAAACGAGCGCACCCAATCCAGTTTTTTGGACCAAATAGTGATGTTTTGGTTCGATTTGGTTAGTTTCGTTACTGTGTAAAAAACCATGCCGGTATAGCATTTGATGCACCGATTCGGGCCGGAAACGAAATGGACTACCGGTTCAGGCCAGAAATGAAACGAACGCACCCAATCCACTTTTTTGGACCCAATAGTGATGTTTTGGTTCGTTTTGGTCAGTTTCGCTACTATGCAAAAAACCATGTTGCATTGAATGCACCGATTCGGGCCGGAACCGAAACGAACTACCGATTCGGGCCAGAAACGAAACGAGCGCACCCAATCCAGTTTTTTGGTCCAAATAGTGATGTTTTGGTTCGTTTGGTTAGTTTCGTTACTGTGTAAAAAACCATGCCGGTATAGCATTTGATGCACCGATTCGGGCCGGAAACGAAATGGACTACCAGTTCAGGCCAGAAACGAAACGAACGCACCCAATCCACTTTGCTGGACCAAATAGGGATGTTTTAGTTCGTTTTGGTTAGTTTCGATACCGTGTAAAAACCATGCCGGTATAGCATTTGATGCACCGATTCGGGCCGGAAACGAAATGGACTACCAGTTCAGGCCAGAAACGAAACGAACGCACCCAATCCACTTTTCTGGACCAAATAGGGATGTTTTGGTTCGTTTTGGTTAGTTTCGATACCGTGTAAAAACCATGCCGGTATAGCATTTAATGCATCGGTTCGGGCCGGAAACGAAAAGGACTACCGATTCGCGCCTGAAACGAAACGAACGCACCCAATCCACTTTTTTGGACCCAATAGTGTTGTTGTTGGTCGTTTTGGTTAGTTTCGTTACTGTGTAAAAAACCATGCCGGTATAGCATTTGATGCACCGATTCGGGCCGGAAACGAAATGGACTACCGGTTCAGGCCAGAAACGAAACGAACGCACCCAATCCACTTTTTTGGACCCAATAGTGATGTTTTGGTTCGTTTTGGTCAGTTTCGCTACTATGCAAAAAACCATGTTGCATTGAATGCACCGATTCGGGCCGGAATCGAAACGAACTACCGATTCGGGCCAGAAACGAAACTAGCACACCCAATCCAGTTTTTTGGTCCAAATAGTGATGTTTTGGTTCGTTTTGGTTAGTTTCGTTACTGTGTAAAAAACCATGCCGGTATAGCATTTGATGCACCGATTCGGGCCGGAAACGAAATGGACTACCGATTCGCGCCAAAAACGAAACGAACGCACCCAATCCACTTTTTTGGACCCAATAGTGTTGTTGTGGTTTGTTTTGGTCAGTTTCAATACTGTGCAAAAAACCATGCCGGGTTGCATTGAATGCACCGATTCGGGCCGGAACCGAAACGAACTACCGATTCGGGCCAGAAACGAAACGAGCGCACCCAATCCAGTTTTTTGGACCAAATAGTGATGTTTTGGTTCGATTTGGTTAGTTTCGTTACTGTGTAAAAAACCATGCCGGTATAGCATTTGATGCACCGATTCGGGCCGGAAACGAAATGGACTACCGGTTCAGGCCAGAAACGAAACGAACGCACCCAATCCACTTTTTTGGACCCAATAGTGATGTTTTGGTTCGTTTTGGTCAGTTTCGCTACTATGCAAAAAACCATGTTGCATTGAATGCACCGATTCGGGCCGGAATCGAAACGAACTACCGATTCGGGCTAGAAACGAAACGAGCGCACCCAATCCACTTTTTTGGTCCAAATAGTGATGTTCTGGTTCGTTTTGGTTAGTTTCGTTACTGTGTAAAAAACCATGCCGGTATAGCATTTGATGCACCGATTCGGGCCGGAAACGAAATGGACTACCAGTTCAGGCCAGAAACGAAACGAACGCACCCAATCCACTTTTTTGGACCCAATAGTGTTGTTGTGGTTCGTTTTGGTCAGTTTCATTACTGTGCAAAAAACCATGCCGGTATAGCATTTAATGCACCGATTCGGGCCGGAAACGAAATGGACTACCGATTCACGCCAAAAACGAAACGAACGCACCCAATCCACTTTTTTGGACCCAATAGTGTTGTTGTGGTTTGTTTTGGTCAGTTTCAATACTGTGCAAAAAACCATGCCGGGTTGCATTGAATGCACCGATTCGGGCCGGAACCGAAACGAACTACCGATTCGGGCCAGAAACGAAACGAGCGCACCCAATCCAGTTTTTTGGACCAAATAGTGATGTTTTGGTTCGATTTGGTTAGTTTCGTTACTGTGTAAAAAACCATGCCGGTATAGCATTTGATGCACCGATTCGGGCCGGAAACGAAATGGACTACCGGTTCAGGCCAGAAATGAAACGAACGCACCCAATCCACTTTTTTGGACCCAATAGTGATGTTTTGGTTCATTTTGGTCAGTTTCGCTACTATGCAAAAAACCATGTTGCATTGAATGCACCGATTCGGGCCGGAACCGAAACGAACTACCGATTCGGGCCAGAAACGAAACGAGCGCACCCAATCCAGTTTTTTGGTCCAAATAGTGATGTTTTGGTTCGTTTTGGTTAGTTTCGTTATTGTGTAAAAAACCATGCCGGTATAGCATTTGATGCACCGATTCGGGCCGGAAACGAAATGGACTACCAGTTCAGGCCAGAAACGAAACGAACGCACCCAATCCACTTTTCTGGACCAAATAGGGATGTTTTGGTTCGTTTTGGTTAGTTTCGATACCGTGTAAAAACCATGCCGGTATAGCATTTAATGCATCGGTTCGGGCCGGAAACGAAAAGGACTACCGATTCGCGCCTGAAACGAAACGAACGCACCCAATCCACTTTTTTGGACCCAATAGTGTTGTTGTTGGTCGTTTTGGTTAGTTTCGTTACTGTGTAAAAAACCATGCCGGTATAGCATTTGATGCACCGATTCGGGCCGGAAACGAAATGGACTACCGGTTCAGGCCAGAAACGAAACGAACGCACCCAATCCACTTTTTTGGACCCAATAGTGATGTTTTGGTTCGTTTTGGTCAGTTTCGCTACTATGCAAAAAACCATGTTGCATTGAATGCACCGATTCGGGCCGGAATCGAAACGAACTACCGATTCGGGCCAGAAACGAAACTAACGCACCCAATCCAGTTTTTTGGTCCAAATAGTGATGTTTTGGTTCGTTTTGGTTAGTTTCGTTACTGTGTAAAAAACCATGCCGGTATAGCATTTGATGCACCGATTCGGCCCGGAAATGAAATGGACTACCAGTTCAGGCCAGAAACGAAACGAACGCACCCAATCCACTTTTCTGGAACAAATAGGGTTGTTTTGGTTCGTTTTGGTTAGTTTCGATACTGTGTAAAAACCATGCCGGTATAGCATTTAATGCATCGATTCGGGCCGGATACGAAAAGGACTACCGATTCGCGCCAGAAACGAAACGAACGCACCCAATCCACTTTTTTGGACCCAATAATGTTGTTGTGGTTTGTTTTGGTCAGTTTCAATACTGTGCAAAAAACCATGCCGGGTTGCATTGAATGCACCGATTCGGGCCGGAACCGAAACGAACTACCGATTCGGGCCAGAAACGAAACGAGCGCACCCAATCCAGTTTTTTGGACCAAATAGTGATGTTTTGGTTCGATTTGGTTAGTTTCGTTACTGTGTAAAAAACCATGCCGGTATAGCATTTGATGCACCGATTCGGGCCGGAAACGAAATGGACTACCGGTTCAGGCCAGAAATGAAACGAACGCACCCAATCCACTTTTTTGGACCCAATAGTGATGTTTTGGTTCGTTTTGGTCAGTTTCGCTACTATGCAAAAAACCATGTTGCATTGAATGCACCGATTCGGGCCGGAACCGAAACGAACTACCGATTCGGGCCAGAAACGAAACGAGCGCACCCAATCCAGTTTTTTGGTCCAAATAGTGATGTTTTGGTTCGTTTTGGTTAGTTTCATTATTGTGTAAAAAACCATGCCGGTATAGCATTTGATGCACCGATTCGGGCCGGAAACGAAATGGACTACCAGTTCAGGCCAGAAACGAAACGAACGCACCCAATCCACTTTTCTGGACCAAATAGGGATGTTTTGGTTCGTTTTGGTTAGTTTCGATACCGTGTAAAAACCATGCCGGTATAGCATTTAATGCATCGGTTCGGGCCGGAAACGAAAAGGACTACCGATTCGCGCCTGAAACGAAACGAACGCACCCAATCCACTTTTTTGGACCCAGTAGTGTTGTTGTTGGTCGTTTTGGTTAGTTTCGTTACTGTGTAAAAAACCATGCCGGTATAGCATTTGATGCACCGATTCGGGCCGGAAACGAAATGGACTACCGGTTCAGGCCAGAAACGAAATGAACGCACCCAATCCACTTTTTTGGACCCAATAGTGATGTTTTGGTTCGTTTTGGTCAGTTTCGCTACTATGCAAAAAACCATGTTGCATTGAATGCACCGATTCGGGCCGGAATCGAAACGAACTACCGATTCGGGCCAGAAACGAAACTAGCACACCCAATCCAGTTTTTTGGTCCAAATAGGGATGTTTTGGTTCGTTTTGGTTAGTTTCGTTACTGTGTAAAAAACCATGCCGGTATAGCATTTGATGCACCGATTCGGGCCGGAAACGAAATGGACTACCGATTCGCGCCAAAAACGAAACGAACGCACCCAATCCACTTTTTTGGACCCAATAGTGTTGTTGTGGTTTGTTTTGGTCAGTTTCAATACTGTGCAAAAAACCATGCCGGGTTGCATTGAATGCACCGATTCGGGCCGGAACCGAAACGAACTACCGATTCGGGCCAGAAACGAAACGAGCGCACCCAATCCAGTTTTTTGGACCAAATAGTGATGTTTTGGTTCGATTTGGTTAGTTTCGTTACTGTGTAAAAAACCATGCCGGTATAGCATTTGATGCACCGATTCGGGCCGGAAACGAAATGGACTACCGGTTCAGGCCAGAAACGAAACGAACGCACCCAATCCACTTTTTGGACCCAATAGTGATGTTTTGGTTCGTTTTGGTCAGTTTCGCTACTATGCAAAAAACCATGTTGCATTGAATGCACCGATTCGGGCCGGAATCGAAACGAACTACCGATTCGCGCAAAAAACGAAACGAACGCACCCAATCCAATTTTTTGGACCCAATAGTGTTGTTGTGGTTCGTTTTGGTCAGTTTCATTACTGTGCAAAAAACAATGCCGGTATAGCATTTGATGCACCGATTCGGGCCGGAAACGAAATGGACTACCGGTTCTGGCCAGAAATGAAACGAACGCACCCAATCCACTTTTTTGGACCCAATAGTGATGTTTTGGTTCGTTTTGGTCAGTTTCGCTACTATGCAAAAAACCATGTTGCATTGAATGCACCGATTCGGGCCGGAACCGAAACGAACTACCGATTCGGGCCAGAAACGAAACGAGCGCACCCAATCCAGTTTTTTGGTCCAAATAGTGATGTTTTGGTTCGTTTTGGTTAGTTTCGTTACTGTGTAAAAAACCATGCCGGTATAGCATTTGATGCACCGATTCGGGCCGGAAACGAAATGGACTACCAGTTCAGGCCAGAAACGAAACGAACGCACCCAATCCACTTTTCTGGACCAAATAGGGATGTTTTGGTTCGTTTTGGTTAGTTTCGATACCGTGTAAAAACCATGCCGGTATAGCATTTAATGCATCGGTTCGGGCCGGAAACGAAAAGGTCTACCGATTCGCGCCTGAAACGAAACGAACGCACCCAATCCACTTTTTTGGACCCAATAGTGTTGTTGTTGGTCGTTTTGGTTAGTTTCGTTATTGTGTAAAAAACCATGCCGGTATAGCATTTAATGCACCGATTCGGGCCGGAAACGAAATGGACTACCGATTCGCGCAAAAAACGAAACGAACGCACCCAATCCACTTTTTTGGACCCAATAGTGTTGTTGTGGTTCGTTTTGGTCAGTTTCATTACTGTGCAAAAAACCATGCCTGTTTAGCATTGAATGCACCGATTCGGGCCGGAACCGAAACGAACTACCGATTCGCGCCAAAAACGAAACGAGCGCACCCAATCCAGGTTTTTGGACCAAATAGTGATGTTTTGGTTCGATTTGGTTAGTTTCGTTACTGTGTAAAAAACCATGCCGGTATAGCATTTGATGCACCGATTCGGGCCGGAAACGAAATGGACTACCGGTTCAGGCCAGAAACGAAACGAACGCACCCAATCCACTTTTTTGGACCCAATAGTGATGTTTTGGTTCGTTTTGGTCAGTTTCGCTACTATGCAAAAAACCATGTTGCATTGAATGCACCGATTCGGGCCGGAACCGAAACGAACTACCGATTCGGGCCAGAAACGAAACGAGCGCACCCAATCCAGTTTTTTGGTCCAAATAGTGATGTTTTGGTTCGTTTTGGTTAGTTTCGTTACTGTGTAAAAAACCATGCCGGTATAGCATTTGATGCACCGATTCGGGCCGGAAACGAAATGGACTACCAGTTCAGGCCAGAAACGAAACGAACGCACCCAATCCACTTTTCTGGACCAAATAGGGATGTTTTGGTTCGTTTTGGTTAGTTTCGATACCGTGTAAAAACCATGCCGGTATAGCATTTAATGCATCGGTTCGGGCCGGAAACGAAAAGGACTACCGATTCGCGCCTGAAACGAAACGAACGCACCCAATCCACTTTTTTGGACCCAATAGTGTTGTTGTTGGTCGTTTTGGTTAGTTTCGTTACTGTGTAAAAAACCATGCCGGTATAGCATTTGATGCACCGATTCGGGCCGGAAACGAAATGGACTACCGGTTCAGGCCAGAAACGAAACGAACGCACCCAATCCACTTTTTTGGACCCAATAGTGATGTTTTGGTTCGTTTTGGTCAGTTTCGCTACTATGCAAAAAACCATGTTGCATTGAATGCACCGATTCGGGCCGGAATCGAAACGAACTACCGATTCGGGCCAGAAACGAAACTAGCACACCCAATCCAGTTTTTTGGTCCAAATAGTGATGTTTTGGTTCGTTTTGGTTAGTTTCGTTACTGTGTAAAAAACCATGCCGGTATAGCATTTGATGCACCGATTCGGGCCGGAAACGAAATGGACTACCGATTCGCGCCAAAAACGAAACGAACGCACCCAATCCACTTTTTTGGACCCAATAGTGTTGTTGTGATTTGTTTTGGTCAGTTTCAATACTGTGCAAAAAACCATGCCGGGTTGCATTGAATGCACCGATTCGGGCCGGAACCGAAACGAACTACCGATTCGGGCCAGAAACGAAACGAGCGCACCCAATCCAGTTTTTTGGACCAAATAGTGATGTTTTGGTTCGATTTGGTTAGTTTCGTTACTGTGTAAAGAACCATGCCGGTATAGCATTTGATGCACCGATTCGGGCCGGAAACGAAATGGACTACCGGTTCAGGCCAGAAACGAAACGAACGCACCCAATCCACTTTTTTGGACCCAATAGTGATGTTTTGGTTCGTTTTGGTCAGTTTCGCTACTATGCAAAAAACCATGTTGCATTGAATGCACCGATTCGGGCCGGAATCGAAACGAACTACCGATTCGGGCTAGAAACGAAACGAGCGCACCCAATCCAGTTTTTTGGTCCAAATAGTGATGTTCTGGTTCGTTTTGGTTAGTTTCGTTACTGTGTAAAAAACCATGCCGGTATAGCATTTGATGCACCGATTCGGGCCGGAAACGAAATGGACTACCAGTTCAGGCCAGAAACGAAACGAACGCACCGAATCCACTTTTTTGGACCAAATAGTGATGTCTTGGTTCGTTTTGGTTAGTTTCGTTACTGTGTAAAAAACCATGCCGGTATAGCATTTAATGCACCGATTCGGGCCGGAAACGAAATGGACTACCGATTCGCGCAAAAAACGAAACGAACGCACCCAATCCACTTTTTTGGACCCAATAGTGTTGTTGTGGTTCGTTTTGGTCAGTTTCATTACTGTGCAAAAAACCATGCCTGTTTAGCATTGAATGCACCGATTCGGGCTGGAACCGAAACGAACTACCGATTCGCGCCAAAAACGAAACGAGCGCACCCAATCCAGGTTTTTGGACCAAATAGTGATGTTTTGGTTCGATTTGGTTAGTTTCGTTACTGTGTAAAAAACCATGCCGGTACAGCATTTGATGCACCGATTCGGGCCGGAAACGAAATGGACTACCGGTTCAGGCCAGAAACGAAACGAACGCACCCAATCCACTTTTTTGGACCCAATAGTGATGTTTTGGTTCGTTTTGGTCAGTTTCGCTACTATGCAAAAAACCATGTTGCATTGAATGCACCGATTCGGGCCGGAATCGAAACGAACTACCGATTCGGGCCAGAAACGAAACGAGCGCACCCAATCCAGTTTTTTGGTCCAAATAGTGATGTTTTGGTTCCTTTTGGTTAGTTTCGTTACTGTGTAAAAAACCATGCCGGTATAGCATTTGATGCACCGATTCGGGCCGGAAACGAAATGGACTACCAGTTCAGGCCAGAAACGAAACGAACGCACCCAATGCACTTTTCTGGACCAAATAGGGATGTTTTGGTTCGTTTTGGTTAGTTTCGATACCGTGTAAAAACCATGCCGGTATAGCATTTAATGCATCGGTTCGGGCCGGAAACGAAAAGGACTACCGATTCGCGCCTGAAACGAAACGAACGCACCCAATCCACTTTTTTGGATCCAATAGTGTTGTTGTTGGTCGTTTTGGTTAGTTTCATTACTGTGTAAAAAACCATGCCGGTATAGCATTTGATGCACCGATTCGGGCCGGAAACGAAATGGACTACCGGTTCAGGCCAGAAACGAAACGAACGCACCCAATCCACTTTTTTGGACCCAATAGTGATGTTTTGGTTCGTTTTGGTCAGTTTCGCTACTATGCAAAAAACCATGTTGCATTGAATGCACCGATTCGGGCCGGAATCGAAACGAACTACCGATTCGGGCCAGAAACGAAACGAGCGCACCCAATCCAGTTTTTTGGTCCAAATAGTGATGTTTTGGTTCGTTTTGGTTAGTTTCGTTACTGTGTAAAAAACCATGCCGGTATAGCATTTGATGCACCGATTCGGGCCGGAAACGAAATGGACTACCAGTTCAGGCCAGAAACGAAACGAACGCACCGAATCCACTTTTTTGGACCAAATAGTGATGTTTTGGTTCGTTTTGGTTAGTTTCGTTACTGTGTAAAAAACCATGCCGGTATAGCATTTGATGCACCGATTCGGGCCGGAAACCAAATGGACTACCAGTTCAGGCCAGAAACGAAACGAACGCACCGAATCCACTTTTTTGGACCAAATAGTGATGTCTTGGTTCGTTTTGGTTAGTTTCGTTACTGTGTAAAAAACCATGCCGGTATAGCATTTAATGCACCGATTCGGGCCGGAAACGAAATGGACTACCGATTCGCGCAAAAAATGAAACGAACGCACCCAATCCAATTTTTTGGACCCAATAGTGTTGTTGTGGTTCGTTTTGGTCAGTTTCATTACTGTGCAAAAAACCATGCCGGTATAGCATTTAATGCACCGATTCGGGCCGGAAACGAAATGGACTACCGATTCGCGCCAAAAACGAAACGAACGAACCCAATCCACTTTTTTGGACCCGATAGTGATGTTTTGGTTCGTTTTGGTCAGTTTCGCTACTGTGCAAAAAACCATGTTGCAATGAATGCACCGATTCGGGCCGGAACCGAAACGAACTACCGATTCGGGCCAGAAACGAAACGAGCGCACCCAATCCAGTTTTTTGGTCCAAATAGTGATGTTTTGGTTCGTTTTGGTTAGTTTCGTTACTGTGTAAAAAACCATGCCGGTATAGCATTTGATGCACCGATTCGGGCCGGAAACGAAATGGACTACCAGTTCAGGCCAGAAACGAAACGAACGCACCCAATCCACTTTTCTGGACCAAATAGGGATGTTTTGGTTCGTTTTGGTTAGTTTCGATACCGTGTAAAAACCATGCCGGTATAGCATTTAATGCATCGGTTCGGGCCGGAAACGAAAAGGACTACCGATTCGCGCCTGAAACGAAACGAACGCACCCAATCCACTTTTTTGGACCCAATAGTGTTGTTGTTGGTCGTTTTGGTCAGTTTCATTACTGTGCAAAAAACCATGCCGGTATAGCATTTAATGCACCGATTCGGGCCGGAAACGAAATGGACTACCGGTTCAGGCCAGAAATGAAACGAACGCACCCAATCCACTTTTTTGGACCCAATAGTGATGTTTTGGTTCGTTTTGGTCAGTTTCGCTACTATGCAAAAAACCATGTTGCATTGAATGCACCGATTCGGGCCGGAATCGAAACGAACTACCGATTCGGGCCAGAAACGAAACTAGCGCACCCAATCCAGTTTTTTGGTCCAAATAGTGATGTTTTGGTTCGTTTTGGTTAGTTTCGTTACTGTGTAAAAAACCATGCCGGTATAGCATTTGATGCACCGATTCGGGCCGGAAACAAAATGGACTACCGATTCACGCCAAAAACGAAACGAACGCACCCAATCCACTTTTTTGGACCCAATAGTGTTGTTGTGGTTTGTTTTGGTCAGTTTCAATACTGTGCAAAAAACCATGCCGGGTTGCATTGAATGCACCGATTCGGGCCGGAACCGAAACGAACTACTGATTCGGGCCAGAAACGAAACGAGCGCACCCAATCCAGTTTTTTGGACCAAATAGTGATGTTTTGGTTCGATTTGGTTAGTTTCGTTACTGTGTAAAAAACCATGCCGGTATAGCATTTGATGCACCGATTCGGGCCGGAAACGAAATGGACTACCGGTTCTGGCCAGAAATGAAACAAACGCACCCAATCCAGTTTTTTGGACCCAATAGTGATGTTTTGGTTCGTTTTGGTCAGTTTCGCTACTATGCAAAAAACCATGTTGCATTGAATGCACCGATTCCGGCCGGAACCGAAACGAACTACCGATTCGGGCCAGAAACGAAACGAGCGCACCCAATCCAGTTTTTTGGTCCAAATAGTGATGTTTTGGTTCGTTTTGGTTAGTTTCGTTATTGTGTAAAAAACCATGCCGGTATAGCATTTGATGCACCGATTCGGGCTGGAAACGAAATGGACTACCAGTTCAGGCCAGAAACGAAACGAACGCACCGAATCCACTTTTTTTGGACCAAATAGTGATGTCTTGGTTCGTTTTGGTTAGTTTCGTTACTGTGTAAAAAACCATGCCGGTATAGCATTTAATGCACCGATTCGGGCCGGAAACGAAATGGACTACCGATTCGCGCAAAAAACGAAACGAACGCAACCAATCCAATTTTTTGGACCCAATAGTGTTGTTGTGGTTCGTTTTGGTCATTTTCATTACTGTGCAAAAAACCATGCCGGTATAGCATTTAATGCACCGATTCGGGCCGGAAACGAAATGGACTACCGATTCGCGCCAAAAACGAAACGAACGAACCCAATCCACTTTTTTGGACCCGATAGTGATGTTTTGGTTCGTTTTGGTCAGTTTCGCTACTGTGCAAAAAACCATGTTGCAATGAATGCACCGATTCGGGCCGGAACCGAAACGAACTACCGATTCGGGCCAGAAACGAAACGAGCGCACCCAATCCAGTTTTTTGGTCCAAATAGAAAGTTTTGGTTCGTTTTGGTTAGTTTCGTTACTGTGTAAAAAACCATGCCGGTATAGCATTTGATGCACCGATTCGGGCCGGAAACGAAATGGACTACCAGTTCAGGCCAGAAATGAAACGAACGCACCCAATCCACTTTTCTGGACCAAATAGGGATGTTTTGGTTCGTTTTGGTTAGTTTCGATACCGTGTAAAAACCATGCCGGTATAGCATTTAATGCATCGGTTCGGGCCGGAAACGAAAAGGACTACCGATTCGCGCCTGAAACGAAACGAACGCACCCAATCCACTTTTTTGGACCCAATAGTGTTGTTGTTGGTCGTTTTGGTCAGTTTCATTACTGTGCAAAAAACCATGCCGGTATAGCATTTAATGCACCAATTCGGGCCGGAAACGAAATGGACTACCGGTTCAGGCCAGAAATGAAACGAACGCACCCAATCCACTTTTTTGGACCCAATAGTGATGTTTTGGTTCGTTTTGGTCAGTTTCGCTACTATGCAAAAAACCATGTTGCATTGAATGCACCGATTCGGGCCGGAATCGAAACGAACTACCGATTCGGGCCAGAAACGAAACTAGCGCACCCAATCCAGTTTTTTGGTCCAAATAGTGATGTTTTGGTTCGTTTTGGTTAGTTTCGTTACTGTGTAAAAAACCATGCCGGTATAGCATTTGATGCACCGATTCGGGCCGGAAACAAAATGGACTACCGATTCACGCCAAAAACGAAACGAACGCACCCAATCCACTTTTTTGGACCCAATAGTGTTGTTGTGGTTTGTTTTGGTCAGTTTCAATACTGTGCAAAAAACCATGCCGGGTTGCATTGAATGCACCGATTCGGGCCGGAACCGAAACGAACTACCGATTCGCGCCAAAAACGAAACGAGCGCACCCAATCCAGTTTTTTGGACCAAATAGTGATGTTTTGGTTCGATTTGGTTAGTTTCGTTACTGTGTAAAAAACCATGCCGGTATAGCATTTGATGCACCGATTCGGGCCGGAAACGAAATGGACTACCGGTTCTGGCTAGAAATGAAACGAACGCACCCAATCCACTTTTTTGGACCCAATAGTGATGTTTTGGTTCGTTTTGGTCAGTTTCGCTACTATGCAAAAAACCATGTTGCATTGAATGCACCGATTCGGGCCGGAACCGAAACGAACTACCGATTCGGGCCAGAAACGAAACGAGCGCACCCAATCCAGTTTTTTGGTCCAAATAGTGATGTTTTGGTTCGTTTTGGTTAGTTTCGTTATTGTGTAAAAAACCATGCCGGTATAGCATTTGATGCACCGATTCGGGCTGGAAACGAAATGGACTACCAGTTCAGGCCAGAAACGAAACGAACGCACCGAATCCACTTTTTTGGACCAAATAGTGATGTCTTGGTTCGTTTTGGTTAGTTTCGTTACTGTGTAAAAAACCATGCCGGTATAGCATTTAATGCACCGATTCGGGCCGGAAACGAAATGGACTACCGATTCGCGCAAAAAACGAAACGAACGCAACCAATCCAATTTTTTGGACCCAATAGTGTTGTTGTGGTTCGTTTTGGTCATTTTCATTACTGTGCAAAAAACCATGCCGGTATAGCATTTAATGCACCGATTCGGGCCGGAAACGAAATGGACTACCGATTCGCGCCAAAAACGAAACGAACGAACCCAATCCACTTTTTTGGACCCGATAGTGATGTTTTGGTTCGTTTTGGTCAGTTTCGCTACTGTGCAAAAAACCATGTTGCAATGAATGCACCGATTCGGGCCGGAACCGAAACGAACTACCGATTCGGGCCAGAAACGAAACGAGCGCACCCAATCCAGTTTTTTGGTCCAAATAGTGATGTTTTGGTTCGTTTTGGTTAGTTTCGTTACTGTGTAAAAAACCATGCCGGTATAGCATTTGATGCACCGATTCGGGCCGGAAACGAAATGGACTACCAGTTCAGGCCAGAAATGAAACGAACGCACCCAATCCACTTTTCTGGACCAAATAGGGATGTTTTGGTTCGTTTTGGTTAGTTTCGATACCGTGTAAAAACCATGCCGGTATAGCATTTAATGCATCGGTTCGGGCCGGAAACGAAAAGGACTACCGATTCGCGCCTGAAACGAAACGAACGCACCCAATCCACTTTTTTGGACCCAATAGTGTTGTTGTTGGTCGTTTTGGTCAGTTTCATTACTGTGCAAAAAACCATGCCGGTATAGCATTTAATGCACCAATTCGGGCCGGAAACGAAATGGACTACCGGTTCAGGCCAGAAATGAAACGAACGCACCCAATCCACTTTTTTGGACCCAATAGTGATGTTTTGGTTCGTTTTGGTCAGTTTCGCTACTATGCAAAAAACCATGTTGCATTGAATGCACCGATTCGGGCCGGAAACGAAATGGACTACCGATTCGCGCAAAAAACGAAACGAACGCAACCAATCCAATTTTTTGGACCCAATAGTGTTGTTGTGGTTCGTTTTGGTCATTTTCATTACTGTGCAAAAAACCATGCCGGTATAGCATTTAATGCACCGATTCGGGCCGGAAACGAAATGGACTACCGATTCGCGCCAAAAACGAAACGAACGAACCCAATCCACTTTTTTGGACCCGATAGTGATGTTTTGGTTCGTTTTGGTCAGTTTCGCTACTGTGCAAAAAACCATGTTGCAATGAATGCACCGATTCGGGCCGGAACCGAAACGAACTACCGATTCGGGCCAGAAACGAAACGAGCGCACCCAATCCAGTTTTTTGGTCCAAATAGTGATGTTTTGGTTCGTTTTGGTTAGTTTCGTTACTGTGTAAAAAACCATGCCGGTATAGCATTTGATGCACCGATTCGGGCCGGAAACGAAATGGACTACCAGTTCAGGCCAGAAATGAAACGAACGCACCCAATCCACTTTTCTGGACCAAATAGGGATGTTTTGGTTCGTTTTGGTTAGTTTCGATACCGTGTAAAAACCATGCCGGTATAGCATTTAATGCATCGGTTCGGGCCGGAAACGAAAAGGACTACCGATTCGCGCCTGAAACGAAACGAACGCACCCAATCCACTTTTTTGGACCCAATAGTGTTGTTGTTGGTCGTTTTGGTCAGTTTCATTACTGTGCAAAAAACCATGCCGGTATAGCATTTAATGCACCAATTCGGGCCGGAAACGAAATGGACTACCGGTTCAGGCCAGAAATGAAACGAACGCACCCAATCCACTTTTTTGGACCCAATAGTGATGTTTTGGTTCGTTTTGGTCAGTTTCGCTACTATGCAAAAAACCATGTTGCATTGAATGCACCGATTCGGGCCGGAATCGAAACGAACTACCGATTCGGGCCAGAAACGAAACTAGCGCACCCAATCCAGTTTTTTGGTCCAAATAGTGATGTTTTGGTTCGTTTTGGTTAGTTTCGTTACTGTGTAAAAAACCATGCCGGTATAGCATTTGATGCACCGATTCGGGCCGGAAACAAAATGGACTACCGATTCACGCCAAAAACGAAACGAACGCACCCAATCCACTTTTTTGGACCCAATAGTGTTGTTGTGGTTTGTTTTGGTCAGTTTCAATACTGTGCAAAAAACCATGCCGGGTTGCATTGAATGCACCGATTCGGGCCGGAACCGAAACGAACTACCGATTCGCGCCAAAAACGAAACGAGCGCACCCAATCCAGTTTTTTGGACCAAATAGTGATGTTTTGGTTCGATTTGGTTAGTTTCGTTACTGTGTAAAAAACCATGCCGGTATAGCATTTGATGCACCGATTCGGGCCGGAAACGAAATGGACTACCGGTTCTGGCTAGAAATGAAACGAACGCACCCAATCCACTTTTTTGGACCCAATAGTGATGTTTTGGTTCGTTTTGGTCAGTTTCGCTACTATGCAAAAAACCATGTTGCATTGAATGCACCGATTCGGGCCGGAACCGAAACGAACTACCGATTCGGGCCAGAAACGAAACGAGCGCACCCAATCCAGTTTTTTGGTCCAAATAGTGATGTTTTGGTTCGTTTTGGTTAGTTTCGTTATTGTGTAAAAAACCATGCCGGTATAGCATTTGATGCACCGATTCGGGCCGGAAACGAAATGGACTACCAGTTCAGGCCAGAAACGAAACGAACGCACCCAATCCACTTTTCTGGACCAAATAGGGATGTTTTGGTTCGTTTTGGTTAGTTTCGATACCGTGTAAAAACCATGCCGGTATAGCATTTAATGCATCGGTTCGGGCCGGAAACGAAAAGGACTACCGATTCGCGCCTGAAACGAAACGAACGCACCCAATCCACTTTTTTGGACCCAATAGTGTTGTTGTTGGTCGTTTTGGTTAGTTTCGTTACTGTGTAAAAAACCATGCCGGTATAGCATTTGATGCACCGATTCGGGCCGGAAACGAAATGGACTACCGGTTCAGGCCAGAAACGAAACGAACGCACCCAATCCACTTTTTTGGACCCAATAGTGATGTTTTGGTTCGTTTTGGTCAGTTTCGCTACTATGCAAAAAACCATGTTGCATTGAATGCACCGATTCGGGCCGGAATCGAAACGAACTACCGATTCGGGCCAGAAACGAAACTAGCGCACCCAATCCAGTTTTTTGGTCCAAATAGTGATGTTTTGGTTCGTTTTGGTTAGTTTCGTTACTGTGTAAAAAACCATGCCGGTATAGCATTTGATGCACCGATTCGGGCCGGAGACGAAATGGACTACCGATTCACGCCAAAAACGAAACGAACGCACCCAATCCACTTTTTTGGACCCAATAGTGTTGTTGTGGTTTGTTTTGGTCAGTTTCAATACTGTGCAAAAAACCATGCCGGGTTGCATTGAATGCACCGATTCGGGCCGGAACCGAAACGAACTACCGATTCGGTCCAGAAACGAAACGAGCGCACCCAATCCAGTTTTTTGGACCAAATAGTGATGTTTTGGTTCGATTTGGTTAGTTTCGTTACTGTGTAAAAAACCATGCCGGTATAGCATTTGATGCACCGATTCGGGCCGGAAACGAAATGGACTACCGGTTCAGGCCAGAAATGAAACGAACGCACCCAATCCACTTTTTTGGACCCAATAGTGATGTTTTGGTTCGTTTTGGTCAGTTTCGCTACTATGCAAAAAACCATGTTGCATTGAATGCACCGATTCGGGCCGGAACCGAAACAAACTACCGATTCGGGCCAGAAACGAAACGAGCGCACCCAATCCAGTTTTTTGGTCCAAATAGTGATGTTTTGGTTCGTTTTGGTTAGTTTCGTTATTGTGTAAAAAACCATGCCGGTATAGCATTTGATGCACCGATTCGGGCCGGAAACGAAATGGACTACCAGTTCAGGCCAGAAACGAAACGAACGCACCCAATCCACTTTTCTGGACCAAATAGGGATGTTTTGGTTCGTTTTGGTTAGTTTCGATACCGTGTAAAAACCATGCCGGTATAGCATTTAATGCATCGGTTCGGGCCGGAAACGAAAAGGACTACCGATTCGCGCCTGAAACGAAACGAACGCACCCAATCCACTTTTTTGGACCCAATAGTGTTGTTGTTGGTCGTTTTGGTTAGTTTCGTTACTGTGTAAAAAACCATGCCGGTATAGCATTTGATGCACCGATTCGGGCCGGAAACGAAATGGACTACCGGTTCAGGCCAGAAATGAAACGAACGCACCCAATCCACTTTTTTGGACCCAATAGTGATGTTTTGGTTCGTTTTGGTCAGTTTCGCTACTATGCAAAAAACCATGTTGCATTGAATGCACCGATTCGGGCCGGAATCGAAACGAACTACCGATTCGGGCCAGAAACGAAACTAGCGCACCCAATCCAGTTTTTTGGTCCAAATAGTGATGTTTTGGTTCGTTTTGGTTAGTTTCGTTACTGTGTAAAAAACCATGCCGGTATAGCATTTGATGCACCGATTCGGGCCGGAAACGAAATGGACTACCAGTTCAGGCCAGAAACGAAACGAACGCACCCAATCCACTTTTCTGGACCAAATAGGGTTGTTTTGGTTCCTTTTGGTTAGTTTCGATACTGTGTAAAAACCATGCCGGTATAGCATTTAATGCATCGATTCGGGCCGGAAACGAAAAGGACTACCGATTCGCGCCAGAAACGAAACGAACGCACCCAATCCACTTTTTTGGACCCAATAGTGTTGTTGTGGTTTGTTTTGGTCAGTTTCAATACTGTGCAAAAAACCATGCCGGGTTGCATTGAATGCACCGATTTGGGCCGGAACCGAAACGAACTACCGATTCGGGCCAGAAACGAAACGAGCGCACCCAATCCAGTTTTTTGGACCAAATAGTGATGTTTTGGTTCGATTTGGTTAGTTTCGTTACTGTGTAAAAAACCATGCCGGTATAGCATTTGATGCACCGATTCGGGCCGGAAACGAAATGGACTACCGGTTCAGGCCAGAAATGAAACGAACGCACCCAATCCACTTTTTTGGACCCAATAGTGATGTTTTGGTTCGTTTTGGTCAGTTTCGCTACTATGCAAAAAACCATGTTGCATTGAATGCAGCGATTCGGGCCGGAACCGAAACGAACTACCGATTCGGGCCAGAAACGAAACGAGCGCACCCAATCCAGTTTTTTGGTCCAAATAGTGATGTTTTGGTTCGTTTTGGTTAGTTTCGTTATTGTGTAAAAAACCATGCCGGTATAGCATTTGATGCACCGATTCGGGCCGGAAACGAAATGGACTACCAGTTCAGGCCAGAAACGAAACGAACGCACCCAATCCACTTTTCTGGACCAAATAGGGATGTTTTGGTTCGTTTTGGTTAGTTTCGATACCGTGTAAAAACCATGCCGGTATAGCATTTAATGCATCGGTTCGGGCCGGAAACGAAAAGGACTACCGATTCGCGCCTGAAACGAAACGAACGCACCCAATCCACTTTTTTGGACCCAATAGTGTTGTTGTAGTTTGTTTTGGTCAGTTTCAATACTGTGCAAAAAACCATGCCGGGTTGCATTGAATGCACCGATTCGGGCCGGAACCGAAACGAACTACCGATTCGGGCCAGAAACGAAACGAGCGCACCCAATCCAGTTTTTTGGACCAAATAGTGATGTTTTGGTTCGATTTGGTTAGTTTCGTTACAGTGTAAAAAACCATGCCGGTATAGCATTTGATGCACCGATTCGGGCCGGAAACGAAATGGACTACCGGTTCAGGCCAGAAATGAAACGAACGCACCCAATCCACTTTTTTGGACCCAATAGTGATGTTTTGGTTCGTTTTGGTCAGTTTCGCTACTATGCAAAAAACCATGTTGCATTGAATGCACCGATTCGGGCCGGAACCGAAACGAACTACCGATTCGGGCCAGAAACGAAACAAGCGCACCCAATCCAGTTTTTTGGTCCAAATAGTGATGTTTTGGTTCGTTTTGGTTAGTTTCGTTATTGTGTAAAAAACCATGCCGGTATAGCATTTGATGCACCGATTCGGGCCGGAAACGAAATGGACTACCAGTTCAGGCCAGAAACGAAACGAACGCACCCAATCCACTTTTCTGGACCAAATAGGGATGTTTTGGTTCGTTTTGGTTAGTTTCGATACCGTGTAAAAACCATGCCGGTATAGCATTTAATGCATCGGTTCGGGCCAGAAACGAAAAGGACTACCGATTCGCGCCTGAAACGAAACGAACGCACCCAATCCACTTTTTTGGACCCAATAGTGTTGTTGTTGGTCGTTTTGGTTAGTTTCGTTACTGTGTAAAAAACCATGCCGGTATAGCATTTGATGCACCGATTCGGGCCGGAAACGAAATGGACTACCGGTTCAGGCCAGAAATGAAACGAACGCACCCAATCCACTTTTTTGGACCCAATAGTGATGTTTTGGTTCGTTTTGGTCAGTTTCGCTACTATGTAAAAAACCATGTTGCATTGAATGCACCGATTCGGGCCGGAATCGAAACGAACTACCGATTCGGGCCAGAAACGAAACTAGCGCACCCAATCCAGTTTTTTGGTCCAAATAGTGATGTTTTGGTTCGTTTTGGTTAGTTTCGTTACTGTGTAAAAAACCATGCCGGTATAGCATTTGATGCACCGATTCGGGCCGGAAACGAAATGGACTACCAGTTCAGGCCAGAAACGAAACGAACGCACCCAATCCACTTTTCTGGACCAAATAGGGTTGTTTTGGTTCGTTTTGGTTAGTTTCGATACTGTGTAAAAACCATGACGGTATAGCATTTAATGCATCGATTCGGGCCGGAAACGAAAAGGACTACCGATTCGCGCCAGAAACGAAACGAACGCACCCAATCCACTTTTTTGGACCCAATAGTGTTGTTGTGGTTTGTTTTGGTCAGTTTCAATACTGTGCAAAAAACCATGCCGGGTTGCATTGAATGCACCGATTCGGGCCGGAACCGAAACGAACTACCGATTCGGGCCAGAAACGAAACGAGCGCACCCAATCTAGTTTTTTGGACCAAATAGTGATGTTTTGGTTCGATTTGGTTAGTTTCGTTACTGTGTAAAAAACCATGCCGGTATAGCATTTGATGCACCGATTCGGGCCGGAAACGAAATGGACTACCGGTTCAGGCCAGAAATGAAACGAACGCACCCAATCCACTTTTTTGGACCCAATAGTGATGTTTTGGTTCGTTTTGGTCAGTTTCGCTACTATGCAAAAAACCATGTTGCATTGAATGCACCGATTCGGGCCGGAACCGAAACGAACTACCGATTCGGGCCAGAAACGAAACGAGCGCACCCAATCCAGTTTTTTGGTCCAAATAGTGATGTTTTGGTTCGTTTTGGTTAGTTTCGTTATTGTGTAAAAAACCATGCCGGTATAGCATTTGATGCACCGATTCGGGCCGGAAACGAAATGGACTACCAGTTCAGGCCAGAAACGAAACGACCGCACCCAATCCACTTTTCTGGACCAAATAGGGATGTTTTGGTTCGTTTTGGTTAGTTTCGATACCGTGTAAAAACCATGCAGGTATAGCATTTAATGCATCGGTTCGGGCCGGAAACGAAAAGGACTACCGATTCGCGCCTGAAACGAAACGAACGCACCCAATCCACTTTTTTGGACCCAATAGTGTTGTTGTTGGTCGTTTTGGTTAGTTTCGTTACTGTGTAAAAAACCATGCCGGTATAGCATTTGATGCACCGATTCGGGCCGGAAACGAAATGGACTACCGGTTCAGGCCAGAAACGAAACGAACGCACCCAATCCACTTTTTTGGACCCAATAGTGATGTTTTGGTTCGTTTTGGTCAGTTTCGCTACTATGCAAAAAACCAGGTTGCATTGAATGCACCGATTCGGGCCGGAATCGAAACGAACTACCGATTCGGGCCAGAAACGAAACTAGCACACCCAATCCAGTTTTTTGGTCCAAATAGTGATGTTTTGGTTCATTTTGGTTAGTTTCGTTACTGTGTAAAAAACCATGCCGGTATAGCATTTGATGCACCGATTCGGGCCGGAAACGAAATGGACTACCGATTCGCGCCAAAAACGAAACGAACGCACCCAATCCACTTTTTTGGACCCAATAGTGTTGTTGTGGTTTGTTTTGGTCAGTTTCAATACTGTGCAAAAAACCATGCCGGGTTGCATTGAATGCACCGATTCGGGCCGGAACCGAAACGAACTACCGATTCGGGCCAGAAACGAAACGAGCGCACCCAATCCAGTTTTTTGGACCAAATAGTGATGTTTTGGTTCGATTTGGTTAGTTTCGTTACTGTGTAAAAAACCATGCCGGTATAGCATTTGATGCACCGATTCGGGCCGGAAACGAAATGGACTACCGGTTCAGGCCAGAAACGAAACGAACGCACCCAATCCACTTTTTTGGACCCAATAGTGATGTTTTGGTTGGTTTTGGTCAGTTTCGCTACTATGCAAAAAACCATGTTGCATTGAATGCACCGATTCGGGCCGGAATCGAAACGAACTACCGATTCGGGCTAGAAACGAAACGAGCGCACCCAATCCAGTTTTTTGGTCCAAATAGTGATGTTCTGGTTCGTTTTGGTTAGTTTCGTTACTGTGTAAAAAACCATGCCGGTATAGCATTTGATGCACCGATTCGGGCCGGAAACGAAATGGACTACCAGTTCAAGCCAGAAACGAAACGAACGCACCGAATCCACTTTTTTGGACCAAATAGTGATGTCTTGGTTCGTTTTGGTTAGTTTCGTTACTGTGTAAAAAACCATGCCGGTATAGCATTTAATGCACCGATTCGGGCCGGAAACGAAATGGACTACCGATTCGCGCAAAAAACGAAACGAACGCACCCAATCCACTTTTTTGGACCCAATAGTGTTGTTGTGGTTCGTTTTGGTCAGTTTCATTACTGTGCAAAAAACCATGCCTGTTTAGCATTGAATGCACCGATTCGGGCCGGAACCGAAACGAACTACCGATTCGCGCCAAAAACGAAACGAGCGCACCCAATCCAGGTTTTTGGACCAAATAGTGATGTTTTGGTTCGATTTGGTTAGTTTCGTTACTGTGTAAAAAACCATGCCGGTATAGCATTTGATGCACCGATTCGGGCCGGAAACGAAATGGACTACCGGTTCAGGCCAGAAACGAAACGAACGCACCCAATCCACTTTTTTGGACCCAATAGTGATGTTTTGGTTGGTTTTGGTCAGTTTCGCTACTATGCAAAAAACCATGTTGCATTGAATGCACCGATTCGGGCCGGAATCGAAACGAACTACCGATTCGGGCTAGAAACGAAACGAGCGCACCCAATCCAGTTTTTTGGTCCAAATAGTGATGTTCTGGTTCGTTTTGGTTAGTTTCGTTACTGTGTAAAAAACCATGCCGGTATAGCATTTGATGCACCGATTCGGGCCGGAAACGAAATGGACTACCAGTTCAAGCCAGAAACGAAACGAACGCACCGAATCCACTTTTTTGGACCAAATAGTGATGTCTTGGTTCGTTTTGGTTAGTTTCGTTACTGTGTAAAAAACCATGCCGGTATAGCATTTAATGCACCGATTCGGGCCGGAAACGAAATGGACTACCGATTCGCGCAAAAAACGAAACGAACGCACCCAATCCACTTTTTTGGACCCAATAGTGTTGTTGTGGTTCGTTTTGGTCAGTTTCATTACTGTGCAAAAAACCATGCCTGTTTAGCATTGAATGCACCGATTCGGGCCGGAACCGAAACGAACTACCGATTCGCGCCAAAAACGAAACGAGCGCACCCAATCCAGGTTTTTGGACCAAATAGTGATGTTTTGGTTCGATTTGGTTAGTTTCGTTACTGTGTAAAAAACCATGCCGGTATAGCATTTGATGCACCGATTCGGGCCGGAAACGAAATGGACTACCGGTTCAGGCCAGAAACGAAACGAACGCACCCAATCCACTTTTTTGGACCCAATAGTGATGTTTTGGTTCGTTTTGGTCAGTTTCGCTACTATGCAAAAAACCATGTTGCATTGAATGCACCGATTCGGGCCGGAATCGAAACGAACTACCGATTCGGGCCAGAAACGAAACGAGCGCACCCAATCCAGTTTTTTGGTCCAAATAGTGATGTTTTGGTTCGTTTTGGTTAGTTTCGTTACTGTGTAAAAAACCATGCCGGTATAGCATTTGATGCACCGATTCGGGCCGGAAACGAAATGGACTACCGGTTCAGGCGAGAAACGAAACGAACGCACCCAATCCACTTTTTTGGACCCAATAGTGATGTTTTGGTTCGTTTTGGTCAGTTTCGCTACTATGCAAAAAACCATGTTGCATTGAATGCACCGATTCGGGCCGGAATCGAAACGAACTACCGATTCGGGCCAGAAACGAAACGAGCGCACCCAATCCAGTTTTTTGGTCCAAATAGTGATGTTTTGGTTCGTTTTGGTTAGTTTTGTTACTGTGTAAAAAACCATGCCGGTATAGCATTTGATGCACCGATTCGGGCCGGAAACGAAATGGACTACCAGTTCAGGCCAGAAACGAGACGAACGCACCGAATCCACTTTTTTGGACCAAATAGTGATGTTTTGGTTCGTTTTGGTTAGTTTCGTTACTGTGTAAAAAACCATGCCGGTATAGCATTTGATGCACCGATTCGGGCCGGAAACGAAATGGACTACCAGTTCAGGCCAGAAACGAAACGAACGCACCGAATCCACTTTTTTGGACCAAATAGTGATGTTTTGGTTCGTTTTGGTTAGTTTCGTTACTGTGTAAAAAACCATGCCGGTATAGCATTTGATGCACCGATTCGGGCCGGAAACGAAATGGACTACCGATTCGCGCAAAAAACGAAACGAACGCACCCAATCCAATTTTTTGGACCCAATAGTGTTGTTGTGGTTCGTTTTGGTCAGTTTCATTACTGTGCAAAAAACCATGCCGGTATAGCATTTAATGCACCGATTCGGGCCGGAAACGAAATGGACTACCGATTCGCGCCAAAAACGAAACGAACGAACCCAATCCACTTTTTTGGACCCGATAGTGATGTTTTGGTTCGTTTTGGTCAGTTTCGCTACTGTGCAAAAAACCATGTTGCAATGAATGCACCGATTCGGGCCGGAACCGAAACGAACTACCGATTCGGGCCAGAAACGAAACGAGCGCACCCAATCCAATTTTTTGGTCCAAATAGTGATGTTTTGTTTCGTTTTGGTTAGTTTCGTTACTGTGTAAAAAACCATGCCGGTATAGCATTTGATGCACCGATTCGGGCCGAAAACGAAATGGACTACCAGTTCAGGCCAGAAACGAAACGAACGCACCCAATCCACTTTTCTGGACCAAATAGGGATGTTTTGGTTCGTTTTGGTTAGTTTCGATACCGTGTAAAAACCATGCCGGTATAGCATTTAATGCATCGGTTCGGGCCGGAAACGAAAAGGACTACCGATTCGCGCCTGAAACGAAACGAACGCACCCAATCCACTTTTTTGGACCCAATAGTGTTGTTGTTGGTCGTTTTGGTCAGTTTCATTACTGTGCAAAAAACCATGCCGGTATAGCATTTAATGCACCGATTCGGGCCGGAAACGCAATGGACTACCGGTTCAGGCCAGAAATGAAACGAACGCACCCAATCCACTTTTTTGGACCCAATAGTGATGTTTTGGTTCGTTTTGGTCAGTTTCGCTACTATGCAAAAAACCATGTTGCATTGAATGCACCGATTCGGGCCGGAATCGAAACGAACTACCGATTCGGGCCAGAAACGAAACTAGCGCACCCAATCCAGTTTTTTGGTCCAAATAGTGATGTTTTGGTTCGTTTTGGTTAGTTTCGTTACTGTGTAAAAAACCATGCCGGTATAGCATTTGATGCACCGATTCGGGCCGGAAACGAAATGGACTACCGATTCACGCCAAAAACGAAACGAACGCACCCAATCCACTTTTTTGGACCCAATAGTGTTGTTGTGGTTTGTTTTGGTCAGTTTCAATACTGTGCAAAAAACCATGCCCGGTTGCATTGAATGCACCGATTCGGGCCGGAACCGAAACGAACTACCGATTCGGGCCAGAAACGAAACGAGCGCACCCAATCCAGTTTTTTGGACCAAATAGTGATGTTTTGGTTCGATTTGGTTAGTTTCGTTACTGTGTAAAAAACCATGCCGGTATAGCATTTGATGCACCGATTCGGGCCGGAAACGAAATGGACTACCGGTTCTGGCCAGAAATGAAACGAACGCACCCAATCCACTTTTTTGGACCCAATAGTGATGTTTTGGTTCGTTTTGGTCAGTTTCGCTACTATGCAAAAAACCATGTTGCATTGAATGCACCGATTCGGGCCGGAACCGAAACGAACTACCGATTCGGGCCAGAAACGAAACTAGCGCACCCAATCCAGTTTTTTGGTCCAAATAGTGATGTTTTGGTTCGTTTTGGTTAGTTTCGTTACTGTGTAAAAAACCATGCCGGTATAGCATTTGATGCACCGATTCGGGCCGGAAACGAAATGGACTACCAGTTCAGGCCAGAAACGAAACGAACGCACCCAATCCACTTTTCTGGACCAAATAGGGATGTTTTGGTTCGTTTTGGTTAGTTTCGATACCGTGTAAAAACCATGCCGGTATAGCATTTAATGCATCGGTTCGGGCCGGAAACGAAAAGGACTACCGATTCGCGCCTGAAACGAAACGAACGCACCCAATCCACTTTTTTGGACCCAATAGTGTTGTTGTTGGTCGTTTTGGTTAGTTTCGTTACTGTGTAAAAAACCATGCCGGTATAGCATTTGATGCACCGATTCGGGCCGGAAACGAAATGGACTACCGGTTCAGGCCAGAAACGAAACGAACGCACCCAATCCACTTTTTTGGACCCAATAGTGATGTTTTGGTTCGTTTTGGTCAGTTTCGCTACTATGCAAAAAACCATGTTGCATTGAATGCACCGATTCGGGCCGGAATCGAAACGAACTACCGATTCGGGCCAGAAACGAAACTAGCGCACCCAATCCAGTTTTTTGGTCCAAATAGTGATGTTTTGGTTCGTTTTGGTTAGTTTCGTTACTGTGTAAAAAACCATGCCGGTATAGCATTTGATGCACCGATTCGGGCCGGAAACGAAATGGACTACCGATTCACGCCAAAAACGAAACGAACGCACCAATCCACTTTTTTGGACCCAATAGTGTTGTTGTGGTTTGTTTTGGTCAGTTTCAATACTGTGCAAAAAACCATGCCGGGTTGCATTGAATGCACCGATTCGGGCCGGAACCGAAACGAACTACCGATTCGGGCCAGAAACGAAACGAGCGCACCCAATCCAGTTTTTTGGACCAAATAGTGATGTTTTGGTTCGATTTGGTTAGTTTCGTTACTGTGTAAAAAACCATGCCGGTATAGCATTTGATGCACCGATTCGGGCCGGAAACGAAATGGACTACCGGTTCAGGCCAGAAATGAAACGAACGCACCCAATCCACTTTTTTGGACCCAATAGTGATGTTTTGGTTCGTTTTGGTCAGTTTCGCTACTATGCAAAAAACCATGTTGCATTGAATGCACCGATTCGGGCCGGAACCGAAACGAACTACCGATTCGGGCCAGAAACGAAACGAGCGCACCCAATCCAGTTTTTTGGTCCAAATAGTGATGTTTTGGTTCGTTTTGGTTAGTTTCGTTATTGTGTAAAAACCATGCCGGTATAGCATTTGATGCACCGATTCGGGCCGGAAACGAAATGGACTACCAGTTCAGGCCAGAAACGAAACGAACGCACCCAATCCACTTTTCTGGACCAAATAGGGATGTTTTGGTTCGTTTTGGTTAGTTTCGATACCGTGTAAAAACCATGCCGGTATAGCATTTAATGCATCGGTTCGGGCCGGAAACGAAAAGGACTACCGATTCGCGCCTGAAACGAAACGAACGCACCCAATCCACTTTTTTGGACCCAATAGTGTTGTTGTTGGTCGTTTTGGTTAGTTTCGTTACTGTGTAAAAAACCATGCCGGTATAGCATTTGATGCACCGATTCGGGCCGGAAACGAAATGGACTACCGGTTCAGGCCAGAAACGAAACGAACGCACCCAATCCACTTTTTTGGACCCAATAGTGATGTTTTGGTTCGTTTTGGTCAGTTTCGCTACTATGCAAAAAACCATGTTGCATTGAATGCACCGATTCGGGCCGGAACCGAAACGAACTACCGATTCGGGCCAGAAACGAAACGAGCGCACCCAATCCAGTTTTTTGGTCCAAATAGTGATGTTTTGGTTCGTTTTGGTTAGTTTCGTTATTGTGTAAAAACCATGCCGGTATAGCATTTGATGCACCGATTCGGGCCGGAAACGAAATGGACTACCAGTTCAGGCCAGAAACGAAACGAACGCACCCAATCCACTTTTCTGGACCAAATAGGGATGTTTTGGTTCGTTTTGGTTAGTTTCGATACCGTGTAAAAACCATGCCGGTATAGCATTTAATGCATCGGTTCGGGCCGGAAACGAAAAGGACTACCGATTCGCGCCTGAAACGAAACGAACGCACCCAATCCACTTTTTTGGACCCAATAGTGTTGTTGTTGGTCGTTTTGGTTAGTTTCGTTACTGTGTAAAAAACCATGCCGGTATAGCATTTGATGCACCGATTCGGGCCGGAAACGAAATGGACTACCGGTTCAGGCCAGAAACGAAACGAACGCACCCAATCCACTTTTTTGGACCCAATAGTGATGTTTTGGTTCGTTTTGGTCAGTTTCGCTACTATGCAAAAAACCATGTTGCATTGAATGCACCGATTCGGGCCGGAATCGAAACGAACTACCGATTCGGGCCAGAAACGAAACTAGCGCACCCAATCCAGTTTTTTGGTCCAAATAGTGATGTTTTGGTTCGTTTTGGTTAGTTTCGTTACTGTGTAAAAAACCATGCCGGTATAGCATTTGATGCACCGATTCGGGCCGGAAACGAAATGGACTACCGATTCACGCCAAAAACGAAACGAATGCACCCAATCCACTTTTTTGGACCCAATAGTGTTGTTGTGGTTTGTTTTGGTCAGTTTCAATACTGTGCAAAAAACCATGCCGGGTTGCATTGAATGCACCGATTCGGGCCGGAACCGAAACGAACTACCGATTCGGGCCAGAAACGAAACGAGCGCACCCAATCCAGTTTTTTGGACCAAATAGTGATGTTTTGGTTCGATTTGGTTAGTTTCGTTACTGTGTAAAAAACCATGCCAGTATAGCATTTAATGCACCGATTCGGGCCGGAAACGAAATGGACTACCAGTTCAGGCCAGAAACGAAACGAACGCACCCAATCCACTTTTCTCGACCAAATAGGGATGTTTTGGTTCGTTTTGGTTAGTTTTGATACCGTGTAAAAACCATGCTGGTAAAGCATTTAATGCATCGGTTCGGGCCGGAAACGAAAAGGACTACCGATTCGCGCCTGAAACGAAACGAACGCACCCAATCCACTTTTTTGGACCCAATAGTGTTGTTGTTGGTCGTTTTGGTCAGTTTCCTTACTGTGTAAAAAACCATGCCGGTATAGCATTTAATGCACCGATTCGGGCCGGAAACGAAATGGACTACCGGTTCAGGCCAGAAATGAAATGAACGCACCCAATCCACTTTTTTGGACCCAATAGTGATGTTTTGGTTCGTTTTGGTCAGTTTCGCTACTATGCAAAAAACCATGTTGCATTGAATGCACCGATTCGGGCCGGAATCGAAACGAACTACCGATTCGGGCCAGAAACGAAACTAGCGCACCCAATCCAGTTTTTTGGTCCAAATAGTGATGTTTTGGTTCGTTTTGGTTAGTTTCGTTACTGTGTAAAAAACCATGCCGGTATAGCATTTGATGCACCGATTCGGGCCAGAAACGAAATGGACTACCGGTTCAGGCCAGAAACGAAACGAACGCACCCAATCCACTTTTCTGGACCAAATAGGGATGTTTTGGTTCGTTTTGGTTAGTTTCGATACCGTGTAAAAACCATGCCGGTATAGCATTTAATGCATCGGTTCGGGCCGGAAACGAAAAGGACTACCGATTCGCGCCTGAAACGAAACGAACGCACCCAATCCACTTTTTTGGACCCAATAGTGTTGTCGTTGGTCGTTTTGGTTAGTTTCGTTACTGTGTAAAAAACCATGCCGGTATAGCATTTGATGCACCGATTCGGGCCGGAAACGAAATGGACTACCGGTTCAGGCCAGAAACGAAACGAACGCACCCAATCCACTTTTTTGGACCCAATAGTGATGTTTTGGTTCGTTTTGGTCAGTTTCGCTACTATGCAAAAAACCATGTTGCATTGAATGCACCGATTCGGGCCGGAATCGAAACGAACTACCGATTCGGGCCAGAAACGAAACTAGCGCACCCAATCCAGTTTTTTGGTCCAAATAGTGATGTTTTGGTTCGTTTTGGTTAGTTTCGTTACTGTGTAAAAAACCATGCCGGTATAGCATTTGATGCACCGATTCGGGCCGGAAACGAAATGGACTACCGGTTCAGGCCAGAAACGAAACGAACGCACCCAATCCACTTTTCTGGACCAAATAGGGATGTTTTGGTTCGTTTTGGTTAGTTTCGATACCGTGTAAAAACCATGCCGGTATAGCATTTAATGCATCGGTTCGGGCCGGAAACAAAAAGGACTACCGATTCGCGCCTGAAACGAAACGAACGCACCCAATCCACTTTTTTGGACCCAATAGTGTTGTCGTTGGTCGTTTTGGTTAGTTTCGTTACTGTGTAAAAAACCATGCCGGTATAGCATTTGATGCACCGATTCGGGCCGGAAACGAAATGGACTACCGGTTCAGGCCAGAAACGAAACGAACGCACCCAATCCACTTTTTTGGACCCAATAGTGATGTTTTGGTTCGTTTTGGTCAGTTTCGCTACTATGCAAAAAACCATGTTGCATTGAATGCACCGATTCGGGCCGGAATCGAAACGAACTACCGATTCGGGCCAGAAACGAAACTAGCGCACCCAATCCAGTTTTTTGGTCCAAATAGTGATGTTTTGGTTCGTTTTGGTTAGTTTCGTTACTGTGTAAAAAACCATGCCGGTATAGCATTTGACGCACCGATTCGGGCCGGAAACGAAATGGACTACCGATTCACGCCAAAAACGAAACGAACGCACCAATCCACTTTTTTGGACCCAATAGTGTTGTTGTGGTTTGTTTTGGTCAGTTTCAATACTGTGCAAAAAACCATGCCGGGTTGCATTGAATGCACCGATTCGGGCCGGAACCGAAACGAACTACCGATTCGGGCCAGAAACGAAACGAGCGCACCCAATCCAGTTTTTTGGACCAAATAGTGATGTTTTGGTTCGATTTGGTTAGTTTCGTTACTGTGTAAAAAACCATGCCGGTATAGCATTTGATGCACCGATTCGGGCCGGAAACGAAATGGACTACCGGTTCAGGCCAGAAACGAAACGAACGCACCCAATCCACTTTTTTGGACCCAATAGTGATGTTTTGGTTCGTTTTGGTCAGTTTCGCTACTATGCAAAAAACCATGTTGCATTGAATGCACCGATTCGGGCCGGAACCGAAACGAACTACCGATTCAGGCCAGAAACGAAACGAGCGCACCCAATCCAGTTTTTTGGTCCAAATAGTGATGTTTTGGTTCGTTTTGGTTAGTTTCGTTATTGTGTAAAAACCATGCCGGTATAGCATTTGATGCACCGATTCGGGCCGGAAACGAAATGGACTACCAGTTCAGGCCAGAAACGAAACGAACGCACCCAATCCACTTTTCTGGACCAAATAGGGATGTTTTGGTTCGTTTTGGTTAGTTTCGATACCGTGTAAAAACCATGCCGGTATAGCATTTAATGCATCGGTTCGGGCCGGAAACGAAAAGGACTACCGATTCGCGCCTGAAACGAAACGAACGCACCCAATCCACTTTTTTGGACCCAATAGTGTTGTTGTTGGTCGTTTTGGTTAGTTTCGTTACTGTGTAAAAAACCATGCCGGTATAGCATTTGATGCACCGATTCGGGCCGGAAACGAAATGGACTACCGGTTCAGGCCAGAAACGAAACGAACGCACCCAATCCACTTTTTTGGACCCAATAGTGATGTTTTGGTTCGTTTTGGTCAGTTTCGCTACTATGCAAAAAACCATGTTGCATTGAATGCACCGATTCGGGCCGGAATCGAAACGAACTACCGATTCGGGCCAGAAACGAAACTAGCGCACCCAATCCAGTTTTTTGGTCCAAATAGTGATGTTTTGGTTCGTTTTGGTTAGTTTCGTTACTGTGTAAAAAACCATGCCGGTATAGCATTTGATGCACCGATTCGGGCCGGAAACGAAATGGACTACCGATTCACGCCAAAAACGAAACGAATGCACCCAATCCACTTTTTTGGACCCAATAGTGTTGTTGTGGTTTGTTTTGGTCAGTTTCAATACTGTGCAAAAAACCATGCCGGGTTGCATTGAATGCACCGATTCGGGCCGGAACCGAAACGAACTACCGATTCGGGCCAGAAACGAAACGAGCGCACCCAATCCAGTTTTTTGGACCAAATAGTGATGTTTTGGTTCGATTTGGTTAGTTTCGTTACTGTGTAAAAAACCATGCCGGTATAGCATTTAATGCACCGATTCGGGCCGGAAACGAAATGGACTACCAGTTCAGGCCAGAAACGAAACGAACGCACCCAATCCACTTTTCTCGACCAAATAGGGATGTTTTGGTTCGTTTTGGTTAGTTTTGATACCGTGTAAAAACCATGCTGGTAAAGCATTTAATGCATCGGTTCGGGCCGGAAACGAAAAGGACTACCGATTCGCGCCTGAAACGAAACGAACGCACCCAATCCACTTTTTTGGACCCAATAGTGTTGTTGTTGGTCGTTTTGGTCAGTTTCCTTACTGTGTAAAAAACCATGCCGGTATAGCATTTAATGCACCGATTCGGGCCGGAAACGAAATGGACTACCGGTTCAGGCCAGAAATGAAATGAACGCACCCAATCCACTTTTTTGGACCCAATAGTGATGTTTTGGTTCGTTTTGGTCAGTTTCGCTACTATGCAAAAAACCATGTTGCATTGAATGCACCGATTCGGGCCGGAATCGAAACGAACTACCGATTCGGGCCAGAAACGAAACTAGCGCACCCAATCCAGTTTTTTGGTCCAAATAGTGATGTTTTGGTTCGTTTTGGTTAGTTTCGTTACTGTGTAAAAAACCATGCCGGTATAGCATTTGATGCACCGATTCGGGCCAGAAACGAAATGGACTACCGGTTCAGGCCAGAAACGAAACGAACGCACCCAATCCACTTTTCTGGACCAAATAGGGATGTTTTGGTTCGTTTTGGTTAGTTTCGATACCGTGTAAAAACCATGCCGGTATAGCATTTAATGCATCGGTTCGGGCCGGAAACGAAAAGGACTACCGATTCGCGCCTGAAACGAAACGAACGCACCCAATCCACTTTTTTGGACCCAATAGTGTTGTCGTTGGTCGTTTTGGTTAGTTTCGTTACTGTGTAAAAAACCATGCCGGTATAGCATTTGATGCACCGATTCGGGCCGGAAACGAAATGGACTACCGGTTCAGGCCAGAAACGAAACGAACGCACCCAATCCACTTTTTTGGACCCAATAGTGATGTTTTGGTTCGTTTTGGTCAGTTTCGCTACTATGCAAAAAACCATGTTGCATTGAATGCACCGATTCGGGCCGGAATCGAAACGAACTACCGATTCGGGCCAGAAACGAAACTAGCGCACCCAATCCAGTTTTTTGGTCCAAATAGTGATGTTTTGGTTCGTTTTGGTTAGTTTCGTTACTGTGTAAAAAACCATGCCGGTATAGCATTTGATGCACCGATTCGGGCCGGAAACGAAATGGACTACCGGTTCAGGCCAGAAACGAAACGAACGCACCCAATCCACTTTTCTGGACCAAATAGGGATGTTTTGGTTCGTTTTGGTTAGTTTCGATACCGTGTAAAAACCATGCCGGTATAGCATTTAATGCATCGGTTCGGGCCGGAAACAAAAAGGACTACCGATTCGCGCCTGAAACGAAACGAACGCACCCAATCCACTTTTTTGGACCCAATAGTGTTGTCGTTGGTCGTTTTGGTTAGTTTCGTTACTGTGTAAAAAACCATGCCGGTATAGCATTTGATGCACCGATTCGGGCCGGAAACGAAATGGACTACCGGTTCAGGCCAGAAACGAAACGAACGCACCCAATCCACTTTTTTGGACCCAATAGTGATGTTTTGGTTCGTTTTGGTCAGTTTCGCTACTATGCAAAAAACCATGTTGCATTGAATGCACCGATTCGGGCCGGAATCGAAACGAACTACCGATTCGGGCCAGAAACGAAACTAGCGCACCCAATCCAGTTTTTTGGTCCAAATAGTGATGTTTTGGTTCGTTTTGGTTAGTTTCGTTACTGTGTAAAAAACCATGCCGGTATAGCATTTGACGCACCGATTCGGGCCGGAAACGAAATGGACTACCGATTCACGCCAAAAACGAAACGAACGCACCAATCCACTTTTTTGGACCCAATAGTGTTGTTGTGGTTTGTTTTGGTCAGTTTCAATACTGTGCAAAAAACCATGCCGGGTTGCATTGAATGCACCGATTCGGGCCGGAACCGAAACGAACTACCGATTCGGGCCAGAAACGAAACGAGCGCACCCAATCCAGTTTTTTGGACCAAATAGTGATGTTTTGGTTCGATTTGGTTAGTTTCGTTACTGTGTAAAAAACCATGCCGGTATAGCATTGAATGCACCGATTCGGGCCGGAACCGAAACGAACTACCGATTCGGGCCAGAAACGAAACGAGCGCACCCAATCCAGTTTTTTGGTCCAAATAGTGATGTTTTGGTTCGTTTTGGTTAGTTTCGTTATTGTGTAAAAACCATGCCGGTATAGCATTTGATGCACCGATTCGGGCCGGAAACGAAATGGACTACCAGTTCAGGCCAGAAACGAAACGAACGCACCCAATCCACTTTTCTGGACCAAATAGGGATGTTTTGGTTCGTTTTGGTTAGTTTCGATACCGTGTAAAAACCATGCCGGTATAGCATTTAATGCATCGGTTCGGGCCGGAAACGAAAAGGACTACCGATTCGCGCCTGAAACGAAACGAACGCACCCAATCCACTTTTTTGGACCCAATAGTGTTGTTGTTAGTCGTTTTGGTCAGTTTCATTACTGTGCAAAAAACCATGCCGGTATAGCATTTGACGCACCGATTCGGGCCGGAAACGAAATGGACTACCGATTCACGCCAAAAACGAAACGAACGCACCAATCCACTTTTTTGGACCCAATAGTGTTGTTGTGGTTTGTTTTGGTCAGTTTCAATACTGTGCAAAAAACCATGCCGGGTTGCATTGAATGCACCGATTCGGGCCGGAACCGAAACGAACTACCGATTCGGGCCAGAAACGAAACGAGCGCACCCAATCCAGTTTTTTGGACCAAATAGTGATGTTTTGGTTCGATTTGGTTAGTTTCGTTACTGTGTAAAAAACCATGCCGGTATAGCATTTGATGCACCGATTCGGGCCGGAAACGAAATGGACTACCGGTTCAGGCCAGAAACGAAACGAACGCACCCAATCCACTTTTTTGGACCCAATAGTGATGTTTTGGTTCGTTTTGGTCAGTTTCGCTACTATGCAAAAAACCATGTTGCATTGAATGCACCGATTCGGGCCGGAACCGAAACGAACTACCGATTCGGGCCAGAAACGAAACGAGCGCACCCAATCCAGTTTTTTGGTCCAAATAGTGATGTTTTGGTTCGTTTTGGTTAGTTTCGTTATTGTGTAAAAACCATGCCGGTATAGCATTTGATGCACCGATTCGGGCCGGAAACGAAATGGACTACCAGTTCAGGCCAGAAACGAAACGAACGCACCCAATCCACTTTTCTGGACCAAATAGGGATGTTTTGGTTCGTTTTGGTTAGTTTCGATACCGTGTAAAAACCATGCCGGTATAGCATTTAATGCATCGGTTCGGGCCGGAAACGAAAAGGACTACCGATTCGCGCCTGAAACGAAACGAACGCACCCAATCCACTTTTTTGGACCCAATAGTGTTGTTGTTGGTCGTTTTGGTTAGTTTCGTTACTGTGTAAAAAACCATGCCGGTATAGCATTTGATGCACCGATTCGGGCCGGAAACGAAATGGACTACCGGTTCAGGCCAGAAACGAAACGAACGCACCCAATCCACTTTTTTGGACCCAATAGTGATGTTTTGGTTCGTTTTGGTCAGTTTCGCTACTATGCAAAAAACCATGTTGCATTGAATGCACCGATTCGGGCCGGAATCGAAACGAACTACCGATTCGGGCCAGAAACGAAACTAGCGCACCCAATCCAGTTTTTTGGTCCAAATAGTGATGTTTTGGTTCGTTTTGGTTAGTTTCGTTACTGTGTAAAAAACCATGCCGGTATAGCATTTGATGCACCGATTCGGGCCGGAAACGAAATGGACTACCGATTCACGCCAAAAACGAAACGAACGCACCCAATCCACTTTTTTGGACCCAATAGTGTTGTTGTGGTTTGTTTTGGTCAGTTTCAATACTGTGCAAAAAACCATGCCGGGTTGCATTGAATGCACCGATTCGGGCCGGAACCGAAACGAACTACCGATTCGGGCCAGAAACGAAACGAGCGCACCCAATCCAGTTTTTTGGACCAAATAGTGATGTTTTGGTTCGATTTGGTTAGTTTCGTTACTGTGTAAAAAACCATGCCGGTATAGCATTGAATGCACCGATTCGGGCCGGAACCGAAACGAACTACCGATTCGGGCCAGAAACGAAACGAGCGCACCCAATCCAGTTTTTTGGTCCAAATAGTGATGTTTTGGTTCGTTTTGGTTAGTTTCGTTATTGTGTAAAAACCATGCCGGTATAGCATTTGATGCACCGATTCGGGCCGGAAACGAAATGGACTACCCGTTCAGGCCAGAAACGAAACGAACGCACCCAATCCACTTTTCTGGACCAAATAGGGATGTTTTGGTTCGTTTTGGTTAGTTTCGATACCGTGTAAAAACCATGCCGGTATAGCATTTAATGCATCGGTTCGGGCCGGAAACGAAAAGGACTACCGATTCGCGCCTGAAACGAAACGAACGCACCCAATCCACTTTTTTGGACCCAATAGTGTTGTTGTTGGTCGTTTTGGTTAGTTTCGTTACTGTGTAAAAAACCATGCCGGTATAGCATTTGATGCACCGATTCGGGCCGGAAACGAAATGGACTACCGGTTCAGGCCAGAAACGAAACGAACGCACCCAATCCACTTTTTTGGACCCAATAGTGATGTTTTGGTTCGTTTTGGTCAGTTTCGCTACTATGCAAAAAACCATGTTGCATTGAATGCACCGATTCGGGCCGGAATCGAAACGAACTACCGATTCGGGCCAGAAACGAAACTAGCGCACCCAATCCAGTTTTTTGGTCCAAATAGTGATGTTTTGGTTCGTTTTGGTTAGTTTCGTTACTGTGTAAAAAACCATGCCGGTATAGCATTTGATGCACCGATTCGGGCCGGAAACGAAATGGACTACCGATTCACGCCAAAAACGAAACGAACGCACCCAATCCACTTTTTTGGACCCAATAGTGTTGTTGTGGTTTGTTTTGGTCAGTTTCAATACTGTGCAAAAAACCATGCCGGGTTGCATTGAATGCACCGATTCGGGCCGGAACCGAAACGAACTACCGATTCGGGCCAGAAACGAAACGAGCGCACCCAATCCAGTTTTTTGGACCAAATAGTGATGTTTTGGTTCGATTTGGTTAGTTTCGTTACTGTGTAAAAAACCATGCCGGTATAGCATTTAATGCACCGATTCGGGCCGGAAACGAAATGGACTACCAGTTCTGGCCAGAAACGAAACGAACGCACCCAATCCACTTTTCTGGACCAAATAGGGATGTTTTGGTTCGTTTTGGTTAGTTTTGATACCGTGTAAAAACCATGCTGGTAAAGCATTTAATGCATCGGTTCGGGCCGGAAACGAAAAGGACTACCGATTCGCGCCTGAAACGAAACGAACGCACCCAATCCACTTTTTTGGACCCAATAGTGTTGTTGTTGGTCGTTTGGGTCAGTTTCATTACTGTGTAAAAAACCATGCCGGTATAGCATTTAATGCACCGATTCGGGCCGGAAACGAAATGGACTACCGGTTCAGGCCAGAAATGAAACGAACGCACCCAATCCACTTTTTTGGACCCAATAGTGATGTTTTGGTTCGTTTTGGTCAGTTTCGCTACTATGCAAAAAACCATGTTGCATTGAATGCACCGATTCGGGCCGGAATCGAAACGAACTACCGATTCGGGCCAGAAACGAAACTAGCGCACCCAATCCAGTTTTTTGGACCAAATAGTGATGTTTTGGTTCGATTTGGTTAGTTTCGTTACTGTGTAAAAAACCATGCCGGTATAGCATTTGATGCACCGATTCGGGCCAGAAACGAAATGGACTACCGGTTCAGGCCAGAAACGAAACGAACGCACCCAATCCACTTTTCTGGACCAAATAGGGATGTTTTGGTTCGTTTTGGTTAGTTTCGATACCGTGTAAAAACCATGCCGGTATAGCATTTAATGCATCGGTTCGGGCCGGAAACGAAAAGGACTACCGATTCGCGCCTGAAACGAAACGAACGCACCCAATCCACTTTTTTGGACCCAATAGTGTTGTCGTTGGTCGTTTTGGTTAGTTTCGTTACTGTGTAAAAAACCATGCCGGTATAGCATTTGATGCACCGATTCGGGCCGGAAACGAAATGGACTACCGGTTCAGGCCAGAAACGAAACGAACGCACCCAATCCACTTTTTTGGACCCAATAGTGATGTTTTGGTTCGTTTTGGTCAGTTTCGCTACTATGCAAAAAACCATGTTGCATTGAATGCACCGATTCGGGCCGGAATCGAAACGAACTACCGATTCGGGCCAGAAACGAAACTAGCGCACCCAATCTAGTTTTTTGGTCCAAATAGTGATGTTTTGGTTCGTTTTGGTTAGTTTCGTTACTGTGTAAAAAACCATGCCGGTATAGCATTTGATGCACCGATTCGGGCCGGAAACGAAATGGACTACCGATTCACGCCAAAAACGAAACGAACGCACCCAATCCACTTTTTTGGACCCAATAGTGTTGTTGTGGTTTGTTTTGGTCAGTTTCAATACTGTGCAAAAAACCATGCCGGGTTGCATTGAATGCACCGATTCGGGCCGGAACCGAAACGAACTACCGATTCGGGCCAGAAACGAAACGAGCGCACCCAATCCAGTTTTTTGGACCAAATAGTGATGTTTTGGTTCGATTTGGTTAGTTTCGTTACTGTGTAAAAAACCATGCCGGTATAGCATTTGATGCACCGATTCGGGCCGGAAACGAAATGGACTACCGGTTCAGGCCAGAAATGAAACGAACGCACCCAATCCACTTTTTTGGACCCAATAGTGATGTTTTGGTTCGTTTTGGTCAGTTTCGCTACTATGCAAAAAACCATGTTGCATTGAATGCACCGATTCGGGCCGGAACCGAAACGAACTACCGATTCGGGCCAGAAACGAAACGAGCGCACCCAATCCAGTTTTTTGGTCCAAATAGTGATGTTTTGGTTCGTTTTGGTTAGTTTCGTTATTGTGTAAAAAACCATGCCGGTATAGCATTTGATGCACCGATTCGGGCCGGAAACGAAATGGACTACCAGTTCAGGCCAGAAACGAAACGAACGCACCCAATCCACTTTTCTGGACCAAATAGGGATGTTTTGGTTCGTTTTGGTTAGTTTCGATACCGTGTAAAAACCATGCCGGTATAGCATTTAATGCATCGGTTCGGGCCGGAAACGAAAAGGACTACCGATTCGCGCCTGAAACGAAACGAACGCACCCAATCCACTTTTTTGGACCCAATAGTGTTGTTGTTGGTCGTTTTGGTTAGTTTCGTTACTGTGTAAAAAACCATGCCGGTATAGCATTTGATGCACCGATTCGGGCCGGAAACGAAATGGACTACCGGTTCAGGCCAGAAACGAAACGAACGCACCCAATCCACTTTTTTGGACCCAATAGTGATGTTTTGGTTCGTTTTGGTCAGTTTCGCTACTATGCAAAAAACCATGTTGCATTGAATGCACCGATTCGGTCCGGAATCGAAACGAACTACCGATTCGGGCCAGAAACGAAACTAGCGCACCCAATCCAGTTTTTTGGTCCAAATAGTGATGTTTTGGTTCGTTTTGGTTAGTTTCGTTACTGTGTAAAAAACCATGCCGGTATAGCATTTGATGCACCGATTCGGGCCGGAAACGAAATGGACTACCGATTCGCGCCAAAAACGAAACGAACGCACCCAATCCACTTTTTTGGACCCAATAGTGTTGTTGTGGTTTGTTTTGGTCAGTTTCAATACTGTGCAAAAAACCATGCCGGGTTGCATTGAATGCACCGATTCGGGCCGGAACCGAAACGAACTACCGATTCGGGCCAGAAACGAAACGAGCGCACCCAATCCAGCTTTTTGGACCAAATAGTGATGTTTTGGTTCGATTTGGTTAGTTTTGTTACTGTGTAAAAAACCATGCCGGTATAGCATTTGATGCACCGATTCGGGCCGGAAACGAAATGGACTACCGGTTCAGGCCAGAAACGAAACGAACGCACCCAATCCACTTTTCTGGACCAAATAGGGATGTTTTGGTTCGTTTTGGTTAGTTTCGATACCGTGTAAAAACCATGCCGGTATAGCATTTAATGCATCGGTTCGGGCCGGAAACGAAAAGGACTACCGATTCGCGCCTGAAACGAAACGAACGCACCCAATCCACTTTTTTGGACCCAATAGTGTTGTCGTTGGTCGTTTTGGTTAGTTTTGTTACTGTGTAAAAAACCATGCCGGTATAGCATTTGATGCACCGATTCGGGCCGGAAACGAAATGGACTACCGGTTCAGGCCAGAAACGAAACGAACGCACCCAATCCACTTTTTTGGACCCAATAGTGATGTTTTGGTTCGTTTTGGTCAGTTTCGCTACTATGCAAAAAACCATGTTGCATTGAATGCACCGATTCGGTCCGGAATCGAAACGAACTACCGATTCGGGCCAGAAACGAAACTAGCGCACCCAATCCAGTTTTTTGGTCCAAATAGTGATGTTTTGGTTCGTTTTGGTTAGTTTCGTTACTGTGTAAAAAACCATGCCAGTATAGCATTTGATGCACCGATTCGGGCCGGAAACGAAATGGACTACCGATTCGCGCCAAAAACGAAACGAACGCACCCAATCCACTTTTTTGGACCCAATAGTGTTGTTGTGGTTTGTTTTGGTCAGTTTCAATACTGTGCAAAAAACCATGCCGGGTTGCATTGAATGCACCGATTCGGGCCGGAACCGAAACGAACTACCGATTCGGGCCAGAAACGAAACGAGCGCACCCAATCCAGTTTTTTGGACCAAATAGTGATGTTTTGGTTCGATTTGGTTAGTTTCGTTACTGTGTAAAAAACCATGCCGGTATAGCATTTGATGCACCGATTCGGGCCGGAAACGAAATGGACTACCGGTTCAGGCCAGAAACGAAACGAACGCACTGAATCCACTTTTTTGGACCAAATAGTGATGTCTTGGTTCGTTTTGGTTAGTTTCGTTACTGTGTAAAAAACCATGCCGGTATAGCATTTAATGCACCGATTCGGGCCGGAAACGAAATGGACTACCGATTCGCGCAAAAAACGAAACAAACGCACCCAATCCACTTTTTTGGACCCAATAGTGTTGTTGTGGTTCGTTTTGGTCAGTTTCATTACTGTGCAAAAAACCATGCCTGTTTAGCATTGAATGCACCGATTCGGGCCGGAACCGAAACGAACTACCGATTCGCGCCAAAAACGAAACGAGCGCACCCAATCCAGGTATTTGGACCAAATAGTGATGTTTTGGTTCGATTTGGTTAGTTTCGTTACTGTGTAAAAAACCATGCCGGTATAGCATTTGATGCACCGATTCGGGCCGGAAACGAAATGGACTAACGGTTCAGGCCAGAAACGAAACGAACGCACCCAATCCGCTTTTTTGGACCCAATAGTGATGTTTTGGTTCGTTTTGGTCAGTTTCGCTACTATGCAAAAAACCATGTTGCATTGAATGCACCGATTCGGGCCGGAATCGAAACGAACTACCGATTCGGGCCAGAAACGAAACGAGCGCACCCAATCCAGTTTTTTGGTCCAAATAGTGATGTTTTGGTTCGTTTTGGTTAGTTTCGTTACTGTGTAAAAAACCATGCCGGTATAGCATTTGGTGCACCGATTCGGGCTGGAAACGAAATGGACTACCAGTTCAGGCCAGAAACGAAACGAACGCACCCAATGCACTTTTCTGGACCAAATAGGGATGTTTTGGTTCGTTTTGGTTAGTTTCGATACCGTGTAAAAACCATGCCGGTATAGCATTTAATGCATCGGTTCGGGCCGGAAACGAAAAGGACTACCGATTCGCGCCTGAAACGAAACGAACGCACCCAATCCACTTTTTTGGACCCAATAGTGTTGTTGTTGGTCGTTTTGGTCAGTTTCAATACTGTGCAAAAAACCATGCCGGGTTGCATTGAATGCACCGATTCGGGCCGGAACCGAAACGAACTACCGATTCGGGCCAGAAACGAAACGAGCGCACCCAATCCAGTTTTTTGGACCAAATAGTGATGTTTTGGTTCGATTTGGTTAGTTTCGTTACTGTGTAAAAAACCATGCCGGTATAGCATTTGATGCACCGATTCGGGCCGGAAACGAAATGGACTACCGGTTCAGGCCAGAAACGAAACGAACGCACCCAATCCACTTTTTTGGACCCAATAGTGATGTTTTGGTTCGTTTTGGTCAGTTTCGCTACTATGCAAAAAACCATGTTGCATTGAATGCACCGATTCGGGCCGGAATCGAAACGAACTACCGATTCGGGCTAGAAACGAAACGAGCGCACCCAATCCAGTTTTTTGGTCCAAATAGTGATGTTCTGGTTCGTTTTGGTTAGTTTCGTTACTGTGTAAAAAACCATGCCGGTATAGCATTTGATGCACCGATTCGGGCCGGAAATGGAATGGACTACCAGTTCAGGCCAGAAACGAAACGAACGCACCGAATCCACTTTTTTGGACCAAATAGTGATGTCTTGGTTCGTTTTGGTTAGTTTCGTTACTGTGTAAAAAACCATGCCGGTATAGCATTTAATGCACCGATTCGGGCCGGAAACGAAATGGACTACCGATTCGCGCAAAAAACGAAACGAACGCACCCAATCCACTTTTTTGGACCCAATAGTGTTGTTGTGGTTCGTTTTGGTCAGTTTCATTACTGTGCAAAAAACCATGCCTGTTTAGCATTGAATGCACCGATTCGGGCCGGAACCGAAACGAACTACCGATTCGCGCCAAAAACGAAACGAGCGCACCCAATCCAAGTTTTTGGACCAAATAGTGATGTTTTGGTTCGATTTGGTTAGTTTCGTTACTGTGTAAAAAACCATGCCGGTATAGCATTTGATGCACCGATTCGGGCCGGAAACGAAATGGACTACCGGTTCAGGCCAGAAACGAAACGAACGCACCCAATCCACTTTTTTGGACCCAATAGTGATGTTTTGGTTCGTTTTGGTCAGTTTCGCTACTATGCAAAAAACCATGTTGCATTGAATGCACCGATTCGGGCCGGAATCGAAACGAACTACCGATTCGGGCCAGAAACGAAACGAGCGCACCCAATCCAGTTTTTTGGTCCAAATAGTGATGTTCTGGTTCGTTTTGGTTAGTTTCGTTACTGTGTAAAAAACCATGTCGGTATAGCATTTGATGCACCGATTCGGGCCGGAAACGAAATGGACTACCAGTTCAGGCCAGAAACGAAACGAACGCACCGAATCCACTTTTTTGGACCAAATAGTGATGTTTTGGTTCGTTTTGGTTAGTTTCGTTACTGTGTAAAAAACCATGCCGGTATAGCATTTAATGCACCGATTCAGGCCGGAAACGAAATGGACTACCGATTCGCGCAAAAAACGAAACGAACGCACCCAATCCACTTTTTTGGACCCAATTGTGTTGTTGTGGTTCGTTTTGGTCAGTTTCATTACTGTGCAAAAAACCATGCCTGTTTAGCGTTGAATGCACCGATTCAGGCCGGAACCGAAACGAACTACCGATTCGCGCCAAAAACGAAACGAGCGCACCCAATCCAGGTTTTTGGACCAAATAGTGATGTTTTGGTTCGATTTGGTTAGTTTCGTTACTGTGTAAAAAACCATGCCGGTATAGCATTTGATGCACCGATTCGGGCCGGAAACGAAATGGACTACCGGTTCAGGCCAGAAACGAAACGAACGCACCCAATCCACTTTTTTGGACCCAATAGTGATGTTTTGGTTCGTTTTGGTCAGTTTCGCTACTATGCAAAAAACCATGTTGCATTGAATGCACCGATTCGGGCCGGAATCGAAACGAACTACCGATTCGGGCCAGAAACGAAACGAGCGCACCCAATCCAGTTTTTTGGTCCAAATAGTGATGTTTTGGTTCGTTTTGGTTAGTTTCGTTACTGTGTAAAAAACCATGCCGGTATAGCATTTGATGCACCGATTCGGGCCGGAAACGAAATGGACTACCAGTTCAGGCCAGAAACGAAACGAACGCACCCAATGCACTTTTCTGGACCAAATAGGGATGTTTTGGTTCGTTTTGGTTAGTTTCGATACCGTGTAAAAACCATGCCGGTATAGCATTTAATGCATCGGTTCGGGCCGGAAACGAAAAGGACTACCGATTCGCGCCTGAAACGAAACGAACGCACCCAATCCACTTTTTTGGACCCAATAGTGTTGTTGTTGGTCGTTTTGGTTAGTTTCATTACTGTGTAAAAAACCATGCCGGTATAGCATTTGATGCACCGATTCGGGCCGGAAACGAAAAGGACTACCGATTCGTGCCAAAAACGAAACGAACGCACCCAATCCACTTTTTTGGACCCAATAGTGTTGTTGTGGTTTGTTTTGGTCAGTTTCAATACTGTGCAAAAAACCATGCCGGGTTGCATTGAATGCACCGATTCGGGCCGGAACCGAAACGAACTACCGATTCGGGCCAGAAAGGAAACGAGCGCACCCAATCCAGTTTTTTGGACCAAATAGTGATGTTTTGGTTCGATTTGGTTAGTTTCGTTACTGTGTAAAAAACCATGCCGGTATAGCATTTTATGCACCGATTCGGGCCGGAAACGAAATGGACTACCGGTTCAGGCCAGAAACGAAACGAACGCACCCAATCCACTTTTTTGGACCCAATAGTGATGTTTTGGTTCGTTTTGGTCAGTTTCGCTACTATGCAAAAAACCATGTTGCATTGAATGCACCGATTCGGGCCGGAATCGAAACGAACTACCGATTCGGGCCAGAAACGAAACGAGCGCACCCAATCCAGTTTTTTGGTCCAAATAGTGATGTTTTGGTTCGTTTTGGTTAGTTTCGTTACTGTGTAAAAAACCATGCCGGTATAGCATTTGATGCACCGATTCGGGCCGGAAACGAAATGGACTACCAGTTCAGGCCAGAAACGAAACGAACGCACCGAATCCACTTTTTTGGACCAAATAGTGATGTCTTGGTTCGTTTTGGTTAGTTTCGTTACTGTGTAAAAAACCATGCCGGTATAGCATTTAATGCACCGATTCGGGCCGGAAACGAAATGGACTACCGATTCGCGCAAAAAATGAAACGAACGCACCCAATCCACTTTTTTGGACCCAATAGTGTTGTTGTGGTTCGTTTTGGTCAGTTTCATTACTGTGCAAAAAACCATGCCTGTTTAGCATTGAATGCACCGATTCGGGCCGGAACCGAAACGAACTACCGATTCGGGCCAGAAACGAAACGAGCGCACCCAATCCAGTTTTTTGGACCAAATAGTGATGTTTTGGTTCGATTTGGTTAGTTTCGTTACTGTGTAAAAAACCATGCCGGTATAGCATTTGATGCACCGATTCGGGCCGGAAACGAAATGGACTACCGGTTCAGGCCAGAAACGAAACGAACGCACCCAATCCACTTTTTTGGACCCAATAGTGATGTTTTGGTTCGTTTTGGTCAGTTTCGCTACTATGCAAAAAACCATGTTGCATTGAATGCACCGATTCGGGCCGGAATCGAAACGAACTACCGATTCGGGCCAGAAACGAAACGAGCGCACCCAATCCAGTTTTTTGGTCCAAATAGTGATGTTCTGGTTCGTTTTGGTTAGTTTCGTTACTGTGTAAAAAACCATGCCGGTATAGCATTTGATGCACCGATTCGGGCCGGAAACGAAATGGACTACCGATTCACGCCAAAAACGAAACGAACGCACCCAATCCACTTTTTTGGACCCAATAGTGTTGTTGTGGTTCGTTTTGGTCAGTTTCATTACTGTGCAAAAAACCATGCCTGTTTAGCATTGAATGCACCGATTCGGGCCGGAACCGAAACGAACTACCGATTCGCGCCAAAAACGAAACGAGCGCACCCAATCCAGGTTTTTGGACCAAATAGTGATGTTTTGGTTCGATTTGGTTAGTTTCGTTACTGTGTAAAAAACCATGCCGGTATAGCATTTGATGCACCGATTCGGGCCGGAAACGAAATGGACTACCGGTTCAGGCCAGAAACGAAACGAACGCACCCAATCCACTTTTTTGGACCCAATAGTGATGTTTTGGTTCGTTTTGGTCAGTTTCGCTACTATGCAAAAAACCATGTTGCATTGAATGCACCGATTCGGGCCGGAATCGAAACGAACTACCGATTCGGGCCAGAAACGAAACGAGCGCACCCAATCCAGTTTTTTGGTCCAAATAGTGATGTTTTGGTTCGTTTTGGTTAGTTTCGTTACTGTGTAAAAAACCATGCCGGTATAGCATTTGATGCACCGATTCGGGCCGGAAACGAAATGGACTACCAGTTCAGGCCAGAAACGAAACGAACGCACCCAATGCACTTTTCTGGACCAAATAGGGATGTTTTGGTTCGTTTTGGTTAGTTTCGATACCGTGTAAAAACCATGCCGGTATAGCATTTAATGCATCGGTTCGGGCCGGAAACGAAAAGGACTACCGATTCGCGCCTGAAACGAAACGAACGCACCCAATCCACTTTTTTGGACCCAATAGTGTTGTTGTTGGTCGTTTTGGTTAGTTTCATTACTGTGTAAAAAACCATGCCGGTATAGCATTTGATGCACCGATTCGGGCCGGAAACGAAAAGGACTACCGATTCGTGCCAAAAACGAAACGAACGCACCCAATCCACTTTTTTGGACCCAATAGTGTTGTTGTGGTTTGTTTTGGTCAGTTTCAATACTGTGCAAAAAACCATGCCGGGTTGCATTGAATGCACCGATTCGGGCCGGAACCGAAACGAACTACCGATTCGGGCCAGAAATGAAACGAGCGCACCCAATCCAGTTTTTTGGACCAAATAGTGATGTTTTGGTTCGATTTGGTTAGTTTCGTTACTGTGTAAAAAACCATGCCGGTATAGCATTTTATGCACCGATTCGGGCCGGAAACGAAATGGACTACCGGTTCAGGCCAGAAACGAAACGAACGCACCCAATCCACTTTTTTGGACCCAATAGTGATGTTTTGGTTCGTTTTGGTCAGTTTCGCTACTATGCAAAAAACCATGTTGCATTGAATGCACCGATTCGGGCCGGAATCGAAACGAACTACCGATTCGGGCCAGAAACGAAACGAGCGCACCCAATCCAGTTTTTTGGTCCAAATAGTGATGTTTTGGTTCGTTTTGGTTAGTTTCGTTACTGTGTAAAAAACCATGCCGGTATAGCATTTGATGCACCGATTCGGGCCGGAAACGAAATGGACTACCAGTTCAGGCCAGAAACGAAACGAACGCACCGAATCCACTTTTTTGGACCAAATAGTGATGTCTTGGTTCGTTTTGGTTAGTTTCGTTACTGTGTAAAAAACCATGCCGGTATAGCATTTAATGCACCGATTCGGGCCGGAAACGAAATGGACTACCGATTCGCGCAAAAAATGAAACGAACGCACCCAATCCACTTTTTTGGACCCAATAGTGTTGTTGTGGTTCGTTTTGGTCAGTTTCATTACTGTGCAAAAAACCATGCCTGTTTAGCATTGAATGCACCGATTCGGGCCGGAACCGAAACGAACTACCGATTCGGGCCAGAAACGAAACGAGCGCACCCAATCCAGTTTTTTGGACCAAATAGTGATGTTTTGGTTCGATTTGGTTAGTTTCGTTACTGTGTAAAAAACCATGCCGGTATAGCATTTGATGCACCGATTCGGGCCGGAAACGAAATGGACTACCGGTTCAGGCCAGAAACGAAACGAACGCACCCAATCCACTTTTTTGGACCCAATAGTGATGTTTTGGTTCGTTTTGGTCAGTTTCGCTACTATGCAAAAAACCATGTTGCATTGAATGCACCGATTCGGGCCGGAATCGAAACGAACTACCGATTCGGGCCAGAAACGAAACGTGCGCACCCAATCCAGTTTTTTGGTCCAAATAGTGATGTTCTGGTTCGTTTTGGTTAGTTTCGTTACTGTGTAAAAAACCATGCCGGTATAGCATTTGATGCACCGATTCGGGCCGGAAACGAAATGGACTACCGATTCACGCCAAAAACGAAACGAACGCACCCAATCCACTTTTTTGGACCCAATAGTGTTGTTGTGGTTCGTTTTGGTCAGTTTCATTACTGTGCAAAAAACCATGCCTGTTTAGCATTGAATGCACCGATTCGGGCCGGAACCGAAACGAACTACCGATTCGCGCCAAAAACGAAACGAGCGCACCCAATCCAGGTTTTTGGACCAAATAGTGATGTTTTGGTTCGATTTGGTTAGTTTCGTTACTGTGTAAAAAACCATGCCGGTATAGCATTTGATGCACCGATTCGGGCCGGAAACGAAATGGACTACCGGTTCAGGCCAGAATGGAAACGAACGCACCCAATCCACTTTTTTGGACCCAATAGTGATGTTTTGGTTCGTTTTGGTCAGTTTCGCTACTATGCAAAAAACCATGTTGCATTGAATGCACCGATTCGGGCCGGAATCGAAACGAACTACCGATTCGGGCCAGAAACGAAACGAGCGCACCCAATCCAGTTTTTTGGTCCAAATAGTGATGTTCTGGTTCGTTTTGGTTAGTTTCGTTACTGTGTAAAAAACCATGCCGGTATAGCATTTGATGCACCGATTCGGGCCGGAAACGAAATGGACTACCAGTTCAGGCCAGAAACGAAACGAACGCACCGAATCCACTTTTTTGGACCAAATAGTGATGTTTTGGTTCGTTTTGGTTAGTTTCGTTACTGTGTAAAAAACCATGCCGGTATAGCATTTAATGCACCGATTCAGGCCGGAAACGAAATGGACTACCGATTCACGCAAAAAACGAAACGAACGCACCCAATCCACTTTTTTGGACCCAATAGTGTTGTTGTGGTTCGTTTTGGTCAGTTTCATTACTGTGCAAAAAACCATGCCTGTTTAGCATTGAATGCACCGATTCGGGCCGGAACCGAAACGAACTACCGATTCGCGCCAAAAACGAAACGAGCGCACCCAATCCAGGTTTTTGGACCAAATAGTGATGTTTTGGTTCGATTTGGTTAGTTTCGTTACTGTGTAAAAAACCATGCCGGTATAGCATTTGATGCACCGATTCGAGCCGGAAACGAAATGGACTACCGATTCGCGCCTGAAACGAAACGAACGCACCCAATCCACTTTTTTGGACCCAATAGTGTTGTTGTTGGTCGTTTCGGTCAGTTTCATTACTGTGCAAAAAACCATGCCGGTATAGCATTTAATGCACCGATTCGGGCAGGAAACGAAATGAACTACCGATTCGGGCCAGAAACGAAACGAACGCACCCAATCCACTTTTTTGGACCAAATAGTGATGTTTTGGTTCGATTTTGTTAGTTTCGTTACTGTGTAAAAAACCATGCCGGTATAGCATTTGATGCACCGATTCGGGCCGGAAACGAAATGGACTACCAGTTCAGGCCAGAAACGAAACGAACGCACCCAATCCACTTTTTTGGACCCAATAGTGATGTTTTGGTTCGTTTTGGTCAGTTTCGCTACTATGCAAAAAACCATGTTGCATTGAATGCACCGATTCGGGCCGGAATCGAAACGAACTACCGATTCGGGCCAAAAACGAAACGAGCGCACCCAATCCAGTTTTTTGGTTCAAATAGTGATGTTTTGGTTCGTTTTGGTTAGTTTCGTTACGGTGTAAAAAACCATGCCGGTATAGCATTTGATGCACCGATTCGGGCCGGAAACGAAATGGACTACCAGTTCAGGCCAGAAACGAAACGAACGCACCCAATCCACTTTTCTGGACCAAATAGGGATGTTTTGGTTCGTTTTGGTTAGTTTCGATACCGTGTAAAAACCATGCCGGTATAGCATTTAATGCATCGGTTCGGGCCGGAAACGAAAAGGACTACCGATTCGCGCCTGAAACGAAACGAACGCACCCAATCCACTTTTTTGGACCCAATAGTGTTGTTGTTGGTCGTTTTGGTTAGTTTCGTTACTGTGTAAAAAACCATGCCGGTATAGCATTTGATGCACCGATTCGGGCCGGAAACGAAATGGACTACCGGTTCAGGCCAGAAACGAAACGAACGCACCCAATCCACTTTTTTGGACCCAATAGTGATGTTTTGGTTCGTTTTGGTCAGTTTCGCTACTATGCAAAAAACCATGTTGCATTGAATGCACCGATTCGGGCCGGAATCGAAACGAACTACCGATTCGGGCCAGAAACGAAACGAGCGCACCCAATCCAGTTTTTTGGTCCAAATAGTGATGTTCTGGTTCGTTTTGGTTAGTTTCGTTACTGTGTAAAAAACCATGCCGGTATAGCATTTGATGCACCGATTCGGGCCGGAAACGAAATGGACTACCAGTTCAGGCCAGAAACGAAACGAACGTACCGAATCCACTTTTTTGGACCAAATAGTGATGTTTTGGTTCGTTTTGGTTAGTTTCGTTACTGTGTAAAAAACCATGCCGGTATAGCATTTAATGCACCGATTCGGGCCGGAAACGAAATGGACTACCGATTCGCGCAAAAAACGAAACGAACGCACCCAATCCACTTTTTTGGACCCAATAGTGTTGTTGTGGTTCGTTTTGGTCAGTTTCATTACTGTGCAAAAAACCATGCCTGTTTAGCATTGAATGCACCGATTCGGGCCGGAACCGAAACGAACTACCGATTCGCGCCAAAAACGAAACGAGCGCACCCAATCCAGGTTTTTGGACCAAATAGTGATGTTTTGGTTCGATTTGGTTAGTTTCGTTACTGTGTAAAAAACCATGCCGGTATAGCATTTGATGCACCGATTCGAGCCGGAAACGAAATGGACTACCGGTTCAGGCCAGAAACGAAACGAACGCACCCAATCCACTTTTTTGGACCCAATAGTGATGTTTTGGTTCGTTTTGGTCAGTTTCGCTACTATGCAAAAAACCATGTTGCATTGAATGCACCGATTCGGGCCGGAATCGAAACGAACTACCGATTCGGGCCAGAAACGAAACGAGCGCACCCAATCCAGTTTTTTGGTCCAAATAGTGATGTTCTGGTTCGATTTGGTTAGTTTCGTTACTGTGTAAAAAACCATGCCGGTATAGCATTTGATGCACCGATTCGAGCCGGAAACGAAATGGACTACCGATTCGCGCCTGAAACGAAACGAACGCACCCAATCCACTTTTTTGGACCCAATAGTGTTGTTGTTGGTCGTTTCGGTCAGTTTCATTACTGTGCAAAAAACCATGCCGGTATAGCATTTAATGCACCGATTCGGGCAGGAAACGAAATGAACTACCGATTCGGGCCAGAAACGAAACAAACGCACCCAATCCACTTTTTTGGACCAAATAGTGATGTTTTGGTTCGATTTTGTTAGTTTCGTTACTGTGTAAAAAACCATGCCGGTATAGCATTTGATGCACCGATTCGGGCCGGAAACGAAATGGACTACCGGTTCAGGCCAGAAACGAAACGAACGCACCCAATCCACTTTTTTGGACCCAATAGTGATGTTTTGGTTCGTTTTGGTCAGTTTCGCTACTATGCAAAAAACCATGTTGCATTGAATGCACCGATTCGGGCCGGAATCGAAACGAACTACCGATTCGGGCCAAAAACGAAACGAGCGCACCCAATCCAGTTTTTTGGTCCAAATAGTGATGTTTTGGTTCGTTTTGGTTAGTTTCGTTACTGTGTAAAAAACCATGCCGGTATAGCATTTGATGCACCGATTCGGGCCGGAAACGAAATGGACTACCAGTTCAGGCCAGAAACGAAACGAACGCACCCAATCCACTTTTCTGGACCAAATAGGGATGTTTTGGTTCGTTTTGGTTAGTTTCGATACCGTGTAAAAACCATGCCGGTATAGCATTTAATGCATCGGTTCGGGCCGGAAACGAAAAGGACTACCGATTCGCGCCTGAAACGAAACGAACGCACCCAATCCACTTTTTTGGACCCAATAGTGTTGTTGTTGGTCGTTTTGGTTAGTTTCGTTACTGTGTAAAAAACCATGCCGGTATAGCATTTGATGCACCGATTCGGGCCGGAAACGAAATGGACTACCGGTTCAGGCCAGAAACGAAACGAACGCACCCAATCCACTTTTTTGGACCCAATAGTGATGTTTTGGTTCGTTTTGGTCAGTTTCGCTACTATGCAAAAAACCATGTTGCATTGAATGCACCGATTCGGGCCGGAATCGAAACGAACTACCGATTCGGGCCAGAAACGAAACGAGCGCACCCAATCCAGTTTTTTGGTCCAAATAGTGATGTTCTGGTTCGTTTTGGTTAGTTTCGTTACTGTGTAAAAAACCATGCCGGTATAGCATTTGATGCACCGATTCGGGCCGGAAACGAAATGGACTACCAGTTCAGGCCAGAAACGAAACGAACGCACCGAATCCACTTTTTTGGACCAAATAGTGATGTTTTGGTTCGTTTTGGTTAGTTTCGTTACTGTGTAAAAAACCATGCCGGTATAGCATTTAATGCACCGATTCGGGCCGGAAACGAAATGGACTACCGATTCGCGCAAAAAACGAAACGAACGCACCCAATCCACTTTTTTGGACCCAATAGTGTTGTTGTGGTTCGTTTTGGTCAGTTTCATTACTGTGCAAAAAACCATGCCTGTTTAGCATTGAATGCACCGATTCGGGCCGGAACCGAAACGAACTACCGATTCGCGCCAAAAACGAAACGAGCGCACCCAATCCAGGTTTTTGGACCAAATAGTGATGTTTTGGTTCGATTTGGTTAGTTTCGTTACTGTGTAAAAAACCATGCCGGTATAGCATTTGATGCACCGATTCGAGCCGGAAACGAAATGGACTACCGGTTCAGGCCAGAAACGAAACGAACGCACCCAATCCACTTTTTTGGACCCAATAGTGATGTTTTGGTTCGTTTTGGTCAGTTTCGCTACTATGCAAAAAACAATGTTGCATTGAATGCACCGATTCGGGCCGGAATCGAAACGAACTACCGATTCGGGCCAGAAACGAAACGAGCGCACCCAATCCAGTTTTTTGGTCCAAATAGTGATGTTCTGGTTCGATTTGGTTAGTTTCGTTACTGTGTAAAAAACCATGCCGGTATAGCATTTGATGCACCGATTCGAGCCGGAAACGAAATGGACTACCGATTCGCGCCTGAAACGAAACGAACGCACCCAATCCACTTTTTTGGACCCAATAGTGTTGTTGTTGGTCGTTTCGGTCAGTTTCATTACTGTGCAAAAAACCATGCCGGTATAGCATTTAATGCACCGATTCGGGCAGGAAACGAAATGAACTACCGATTCGGGCCAGAAACGAAACAAACGCACCCAATCCACTTTTTTGGACCAAATAGTGATGTTTTGGTTCGATTTTGTTAGTTTCGTTACTGTGTAAAAAACCATGCCGGTATAGCATTTGATGCACCGATTCGGGCCGGAAACGAAATGGACTACCGGTTCAGGCCAGAAACGAAACGAACGCACCCAATCCACTTTTTTGGACCCAATAGTGATGTTTTGGTTCGTTTTGGTCAGTTTCGCTACTATGCAAAAAACCATGTTGAATTGAATGCACCGATTCGGGCCGGAATCGAAACGAACTACCGATTCGGGCCAAAAACGAAACGAGCGCACCCAATCCAGTTTTTTGGTCCAAATAGTGATGTTTTGGTTCGTTTTGGTTAGTTTCGTTACTGTGTAAAAAACCATGCCGGTATAGCATTTGATGCACCGATTCGGGCCGGAAACGAAATGGACTACCAGTTCAGGCCAGAAACGAAACGAACGCACCCAATCCACTTTTCTGGACCAAATAGGGATGTTTTGGTTCGTTTTGGTTAGTTTCGATACCGTGTAAAAACCATGCCGGTATAGCATTTAATGCATCGGTTCGGGCCGGAAACGAAAAGGACTACCGATTCGCGCCTGAAACGAAACGAACGCACCCAATCCACTTTTTTGGACCCAATAGTGTTGTTGTTGGTCGTTTTGGTTAGTTTCGTTACTGTGTAAAAAACCATGCCGGTATAGCATTTGATGCACCGATTCGGGCCGGAAACGAAATGGACTACCGGTTCAGGCCAGAAACGAAACGAACGCACCCAATCCACTTTTTTGGACCCAATAGTGATGTTTTGGTTCGTTTTGGTCAGTTTCGCTACTATGCAAAAAACCATGTTGCATTGAATGCACCGATTCGGGCCGGAATCGAAACGAACTACCGATTCGGGCCAGAAACGAAACGAGCGCACCCAATCCAGTTTTTTGGTCCAAATAGTGATGTTCTGGTTCGTTTTGGTTAGTTTCGTTACTGTGTAAAAAACCATGCCGGTATAGCATTTGATGCACCGATTCGGGCCGGAAACGAAATGGACTACCAGTTCAGGCCAGAAACGAAACGAACGCACCGAATCCACTTTTTTGGACCAAATAGTGATGTTTTGGTTCGTTTTGGTTAGTTTCGTTACTGTGTAAAAAACCATGCCGGTATAGCATTTAATGCACCGATTCGGGCCGGAAACGAAATGGACTACCGATTCGCGCAAAAAACGAAACGAACGCACCCAATCCACTTTTTTGGACCCAATAGTGTTGTTGTGGTTCGTTTTGGTCAGTTTCATTACTGTGCAAAAAACCATGCCTGTTTAGCATTGAATGCACCGATTCGGGCCGGAACCGAAACGAACTACCGATTCGCGCCAAAAACGAAACGAGCGCACCCAATCCAGGTTTTTGGACCAAATAGCGATGTTTTGGTTCGATTTGGTTAGTTTCGTTACTGTGTAAAAAACCATGCCGGTATAGCATTTGATGCACCGATTCGGGCCGGAAACGAAATGGACTACCAGTTCAGGCCAGAAACGAAACGAACGCACCCAATCCACTTTTCTGGACCAAATAGGGATGTTTTGGTTCGTTTTGGTTAGTTTCGATACCGTGTAAAAACCATGCCGGTATAGCATTTGATGCACCGGTTCGAGCCGGAAACGAAATGGACTACCGATTCGCGCCTGAAACGAAACGAACGCACCCAATCCACTTTTTTGGACCCAATAGTGTTGTTGTTGGTCGTTTCGGTCAGTTTCATTACTGTGCAAAAAACCATGCCGGTATAGCATTTAATGCACCGATTCGGGCAGGAAACGAAATGAACTACCGATTCGGGCCAGAAACGAAACAAACGCACCCAATCCACTTTTTTGGACCAAATAGTGATGTTTTGGTTCGATTTTGTTAGTTTCGTTACTGTGTAAAAAACCATGCCGGTATAGCATTTGATGCACCGATTCGGGCCGGAAACGAAATGGACTACCGGTTCAGGCCAGAAACGAAACGAACGCACCCAATCCACTTTTTTGGACCCAATAGTGATGTTTTGGTTCGTTTTGGTCAGTTTCGCTACTATGCAAAAAACCATGTTGCATTGAATGCACCGATTCGGGCCGGAATCGAAACGAACTACCGATTCGGGCCAAAAACGAAACGAGCGCACCCAATCCAGTTTTTTGGTCCAAATAGTGATGTTTTGGTTCGTTTTGGTTAGTTTCGTTACTGTGTAAAAAACCATGCCGGTATAGCATTTGATGCACCGATTCGGGCCGGAAACGAAATGGACTACCAGTTCAGGCCAGAAACGAAACGAACGCACCCAATCCACTTTTCTGGACCAAATAGGGATGTTTTGGTTCGTTTTGGTTAGTTTCGATACCGTGTAAAAACCATGCCGGTATAGCATTTAATGCATCGGTTCGGGCCGGAAACGAAAAGGACTACCGATTCGCGCCTGAAACGAAACGAACGCACCCAATCCACTTTTTTGGACCCAATAGTGTTGTTGTTGGTCGTTTTGGTTAGTTTCGTTACTGTGTAAAAAACCATGCCGGTATAGCATTTGATGCACCGATTCGGGCCGGAAACGAAATGGACTACCGGTTCAGGCCAGAAACGAAACGAACGCACCCAATCCACTTTTTTGGACCCAATAGTGATGTTTTGGTTCGTTTTGGTCAGTTTCGCTACTATGCAAAAAACCATGTTGCATTGAATGCACCGATTCGGGCCGGAATCGAAACGAACTACCGATTCGGGCCAGAAACGAAACGAGCGCACCCAATCCAGTTTTTTGGTCCAAATAGTGATGTTCTGGTTCGTTTTGGTTAGTTTCGTTACTGTGTAAAAAACCATGCCGGTATAGCATTTGATGCACCGATTCGGGCCGGAAACGAAATGGACTACCAGTTCAGGCCAGAAACGAAACGAACGCACCGAATCCACTTTTTTGGACCAAATAGTGATGTTTTGGTTCGTTTTGGTTAGTTTCGTTACTGTGTAAAAAACCATGCCGGTATAGCATTTAATGCACCGATTCGGGCCGGAAACGAAATGGACTACCGATTCGCGCAAAAAACGAAACGAACGCACCCAATCCACTTTTTTGGACCCAATAGTGTTGTTGTGGTTCGTTTTGGTCAGTTTCATTACTGTGCAAAAAACCATGCCTGTTTAGCATTGAATGCACCGATTCGGGCCGGAACCGAAACGAACTACCGATTCGCGCCAAAAACGAAACGAGCGCACCCAATCCAGGTTTTTGGACCAAATAGTGATGTTTTGGTTCGATTTGGTTAGTTTCATTACTGTGTAAAAAACCATGCCGGTATAGCATTTGATGCACCGATTCGAGCCGGAAACGAAATGGACTACCGGTTCAGGCCAGAAACGAAACGAACGCACCCAATCCACTTTTTTGGACCCAATAGTGATGTTTTGGTTCGTTTTGGTCAGTTTCGCTACTATGCAAAAAACCATGTTGCATTGAATGCACCGATTCGGGCCGGAATCGAAACGAACTACCGATTCGGGCCAGAAACGAAACGAGCGCACCCAATCCAGTTTTTTGGTCCAAATAGTGATGTTCTGGTTCGATTTGGTTAGTTTCGTTACTGTGTAAAAAACCATGCCGGTATAGCATTTGATGCACCGATTCGAGCCGGAAACGAAATGGACTACCGATTCGCGCCTGAAACGAAACGAACGCACCCAATCCACTTTTTTGGACCCAATAGTGTTGTTGTTGGTCGTTTCGGTCAGTTTCATTACTGTGCAAAAAACCATGCCGGTATAGCATTTAATGCACCGATTCGGGCAGGAAACGAAATGAACTACCGATTCGGGCCAGAAACGAAACAAACGCACCCAATCCACTTTTTTGGACCAAATAGTGATGTTTTGGTTCGATTTTGTTAGTTTCGTTACTGTGTAAAAAACCATGCCGGTATAGCATTTGATGCACCGATTCGGGCCGGAAACGAAATGGACTACCGGTTCAGGCCAGAAACGAAACGAACGCACCCAATCCACTTTTTTGGACCCAATAGTGATGTTTTGGTTCGTTTTGGTCAGTTTCGCTACTATGCAAAAAACCATGTTGCATTGAATGCACCGATTCGGGCCGGAATCGAAACGAACTACCGATTCGGGCCAAAAACGAAACGAGCGCACCCAATCCAGTTTTTTGGTCCAAATAGTGATGTTTTGGTTCGTTTTGGTTAGTTTCGTTACTGTGTAAAAAACCATGCCGGTATAGCATTTGATGCACCGATTCGGGCCGGAAACGAAATGGACTACCAGTTCAGGCCAGAAACGAAACGAACGCACCCAATCCACTTTTCTGGACCAAATAGGGATGTTTTGGTTCGTTTTGGTTAGTTTCGATACCGTGTAAAAACCATGCCGGTATAGCATTTAATGCATCGGTTCGGGCCGGAAACGAAAAGGACTACCGATTCGCGCCTGAAACGAAACGAACGCACCCAATCCACTTTTTTGGACCCAATAGTGTTGTTGTTGGTCGTTTTGGTTAGTTTCGTTACTGTGTAAAAAACCATGCCGGTATAGCATTTGATGCACCGATTCGGGCCGGAAACGAAATGGACTACCGGTTCAGGCCAGAAACGAAACGAACGCACCCAATCCACTTTTTTGGACCCAATAGTGATGTTTTGGTTCGTTTTGGTCAGTTTCGCTACTATGCAAAAAACCATGTTGCATTGAATGCACCGATTCGGGCCGGAATCGAAACGAACTACCGATTCGGGCCAGAAACGAAACGAGCGCACCCAATCCAGTTTTTTGGTCCAAATAGTGATGTTCTGGTTCGTTTTGGTTAGTTTCGTTACTGTGTAAAAAACCATGCCGGTATAGCATTTGATGCACCGATTCGGGCCGGAAACGAAATGGACTACCAGTTCAGGCCAGAAACGAAACGAACGCACCGAATCCACTTTTTTGGACCAAATAGTGATGTTTTGGTTCGTTTTGGTTAGTTTCGTTACTGTGTAAAAAACCATGCCGGTATAGCATTTAATGCACCGATTCGGGCCGGAAACGAAATGGACTACCGATTCGCGCAAAAAACGAAACGAACGCACCCAATCCACTTTTTTGGACCCAATAGTGTTGTTGTGGTTCGTTTTGGTCAGTTTCATTATTGTGCAAAAAACCATGCCTGTTTAGCATTGAATGCACCGATTCGGGCCGGAACCGAAACGAACTACCGATTCGCGCCAAAAACGAAACGAGCGCACCCAATCCAGGTTTTTGGACCAAATAGCGATGTTTTGGTTCGATTTGGTTAGTTTCGTTACTGTGTAAAAAACCATGCCGGTATAGCATTTGATGCACCGATTCGAGCCGGAAACGAAATGGACTACCGGTTCAGGCCAGAAACGAAACGAACGCACCCAATCCACTTTTTTGGACCCAATAGTGATGTTTTGGTTCGTTTTGGTCAGTTTCGCTACTATGCAAAAAACCATGTTGCATTGAATGCACCGATTCGGGCCGGAATCGAAACGAACTACCGATTCGGGCCAGAAACGAAACGAGCGCACCCAATCCAGTTTTTTGGTCCAAATAGTGATGTTCTGGTTCGATTTGGTTAGTTTCGTTACTGTGTAAAAAACCATGCCGGTATAGCATTTGATGCACCGATTCGAGCCGGAAACGAAATGGACTACCGATTCGCGCCTGAAACGAAACGAACGCACCCAATCCACTTTTTTGGACCCAATAGTGTTGTTGTTGGTCGTTTCGGTCAGTTTCATTACTGTGCAAAAAACCATGCCGGTATAGCATTTAATGCACCGATTCGGGCAGGAAACGAAATGAACTACCGATTCGGGCCAGAAACGAAACGAACGCACCCAATCCACTTTTTTGGACTAAATAGTGATGTTTTGGTTCGATTTTGTTAGTTTCGTTACTGTGTAAAAAACCATGCCGGTATAGCATTTGATGCACCGATTCGGGCCGGAAACGAAATGGACTACCGGTTCAGGCCAGAAACGAAACGAACGCACCCAATCCACTTTTTTGGACCCAATAGTGATGTTTTGGTTCGTTTTGGTCAGTTTCGCTACTATGCAAAAAACCATGTTGCATTGAATGCACCGATTCGGGCCGGAATCGAAACGAACTACCGATTCGGGCCAAAAACGAAACGAGCGCACCCAATCCAGTTTTTTGGTCCAAATAGTGATGTTTTGGTTCGTTTTGGTTAGTTTCGTTACTGTGTAAAAAACCATGCCGGTATAGCATTTGATGCACCGATTCGGGCCGGAAACGAAATGGACTACCAGTTCAGGCCAGAAACGAAACGAACGCACCCAATCCACTTTTCTGGACCAAATAGGGATGTTTTGGTTCGTTTTGGTTAGTTTCGATACCGTGTAAAAACCATGCCGGTATAGCATTTAATGCATCGGTTCGGGCCGGAAACGAAAAGGACTACCGATTCGCGCCTGAAACGAAACGAACGCACCCAATCCACTTTTTTGGACCCAATAGTGTTGTTGTTGGTCGTTTTGGTTAGTTTCGTTACTGTGTAAAAAACCATGCCGGTATAGCATTTGATGCACCGATTCGGGCCGGAAACGAAATGGACTACCGGTTCAGGCCAGAAACGAAACGAACGCACCCAATCCACTTTTTTGGACCCAATAGTGATGTTTTGGTTCGTTTTGGTCAGTTTCGCTACTATGCAAAAAACCATGTTGCATTGAATGCACCGATTCGGGCCGGAATCGAAACGAACTACCGATTCGGGCCAGAAACGAAACGAGCGCACCCAATCCAGTTTTTTGGTCCAAATAGTGATGTTCTGGTTCGATTTGGTTAGTTTCGTTACTGTGTAAAAAACCATGCCGGTATAGCATTTGATGCACCGATTCGAGCCGGAAACGAAATGGACTACCGATTCGCGCCTGAAACGAAACGAACGCACCCAATCCACTTTTTTGGACCCAATAGTGTTGTTGTTGGTCGTTTCGGTCAGTTTCATTACTGTGCAAAAAACCATGCCGGTATAGCATTTAATGCACCGATTCGGGCAGGAAACGAAATGAACTACCGATTCGGGCCAGAAACGAAACAAACGCACCCAATCCACTTTTTTGGACCAAATAGTGATGTTTTGGTTCGATTTTGTTAGTTTCGTTACTGTGTAAAAAACCATGCCGGTATAGCATTTGATGCACCGATTCGGGCCGGAAACGAAATGGACTACCGGTTCAGGCCAGAAACGAAACGAACGCACCCAATCCACTTTTTTGGACCCAATAGTGATGTTTTGGTTCGTTTTGGTCAGTTTCGCTACTATGCAAAAAACCATGTTGCATTGAATGCACCGATTCGGGCCGGAATCGAAACGAACTACCGATTCGGGCCAAAAACGAAACGAGCGCACCCAATCCAGTTTTTTGGTCCAAATAGTGATGTTTTGGTTCGTTTTGGTTAGTTTCGTTACTGTGTAAAAAACCATGCCGGTATAGCATTTGATGCACCGATTCGGGCCGGAAACGAAATGGACTACCAGTTCAGGCCAGAAACGAAACGAACGCACCCAATCCACTTTTCTGGACCAAATAGGGATGTTTTGGTTCGTTTTGGTTAGTTTCGATACCGTGTAAAAACCATGCCGGTATAGCATTTAATGCATCGGTTCGGGCCGGAAACGAAAAGGACTACCGATTCGCGCCTGAAACGAAACGAACGCACCCAATCCACTTTTTTGGACCCAATAGTGTTGTTGTTGGTCGTTTTGGTTAGTTTCGTTACTGTGTAAAAAACCATGCCGGTATAGCATTTGATGCACCGATTCGGGCCGGAAACGAAATGGACTACCGGTTCAGGCCAGAAACGAAACGAACGCACCCAATCCACTTTTTTGGACCCAATAGTGATGTTTTGGTTCGTTTTGGTCAGTTTCGCTACTATGCAAAAAACCATGTTGCATTGAATGCACCGATTCGGGCCGGAATCGAAACGAACTACCGATTCGGGCCAGAAACGAAACGAGCGCACCCAATCCAGTTTTTTGGTCCAAATAGTGATGTTCTGGTTCGTTTTGGTTAGTTTCGTTACTGTGTAAAAAACCATGCCGGTATAGCATTTGATGCACCGATTCGGGCCGGAAACGAAATGGACTACCAGTTCAGGCCAGAAACGAAACGAACGCACCGAATCCACTTTTTTGGACCAAATAGTGATGTTTTGGTTCGTTTTGGTTAGTTTCGTTACTGTGTAAAAAACCATGCCGGTATAGCATTTAATGCACCGATTCGGGCCGGAAACGAAATGGACTACCGATTCGCGCAAAAAACGAAACGAACGCACCCAATCCACTTTTTTGGACCCAATAGTGTTGTTGTGGTTCGTTTTGGTCAGTTTCATTACTGTGCAAAAAACCATGCCTGTTTAGCATTGAATGCACCGATTCGGGCCGGAACCGAAACGAACTACCGATTCGCGCCAAAAACGAAACGAGCGCACCCAATCCAGGTTTTTGGACCAAATAGCGATGTTTTGGTTCGATTTGGTTAGTTTCGTTACTGTGTAAAAAACCATGCCGGTATAGCATTTGATGCACCGATTCGAGCCGGAAACGAAATGGACTACCGGTTCAGGCCAGAAACGAAACGAACGCACCCAATCCACTTTTTTGGACCCAATAGTGATGTTTTGGTTCGTTTTGGTCAGTTTCGCTACTATGCAAAAAACCATGTTGCATTGAATGCACCGATTCGGGCCGGAATCGAAACGAACTACCGATTCGGGCCAGAAACGAAACGAGCGCACCCAATCCAGTTTTTTGGTCCAAATAGTGATGTTCTGGTTCGATTTGGTTAGTTTCGTTACTGTGTAAAAAACCATGCCGGTATAGCATTTGATGCACCGATTCGAGCCGGAAACGAAATGGACTACCGATTCGCGCCTGAAACGAAACGAACGCACCCAATCCACTTTTTTGGACCCAATAGTGTTGTTGTTGGTCGTTTCGGTCAGTTTCATTACTGTGCAAAAAACCATGCCGGTATAGCATTTAATGCACCGATTCGGGCCGGAATCGAAACGAACTACCGATTCGGGCCAAAAACGAAACGAGCGCACCCAATCCAGTTTTTTGGTCCAAATAGTGATGTTTTGGTTCGATTTTGTTAGTTTCGTTACTGTGTAAAAAACCATGCCGGTATAGCATTTGATGCACCGATTCGGGCCGGAAACGAAATGGACTACCGGTTCAGGCCAGAAACGAAACGAACGCACCCAATCCACTTTTTTGGACCCAATAGTGATGTTTTGGTTCGTTTTGGTCAGTTTCGCTACTATGCAAAAAACCATGTTGCATTGAATGCACCGATTCGGGCCGGAATCGAAACGAACTACCGATTCGGGCCAAAAACGAAACGAGCGCACCCAATCCAGTTTTTTGGTCCAAATAGTGATGTTTTGGTTCGTTTTGGTTAGTTTCGTTACTGTGTAAAAAACCATGCCGGTATAGCATTTGATGCACCGATTCGGGCCGGAAACGAAATGGACTACCAGTTCAGGCCAGAAACGAAACGAACGCACCCAATCCACTTTTCTGGACCAAATAGGGATGTTTTGGTTCGTTTTGGTTAGTTTCGATACCGTGTAAAAACCATGCTGGTATAGCATTTAATGCATCGGTTCGGGCCGGAAACGAAAAGGACTACCGATTCGCGCCTGAAACGAAACGAACGCACCCAATCCACTTTTTTGGACCCAATAGTGTTGTTGTTGGTCGTTTTGGTTAGTTTCGTTACTGTGTAAAAAACCATGCCGGTATAGCATTTGATGCACCGATTCGGGCCGGAAACGAAATGGACTACCGGTTCAGGCCAGAAACGAAACGAACGCACCCAATCCACTTTTTTGGACCCAATAGTGATGTTTTGGTTCGTTTTGGTCAGTTTCGCTACTATGCAAAAAACCATGTTGCATTGAATGCACCGATTCGGGCCGGAATCGAAACGAACTACCGATTCGGGCCAGAAACGAAACGAGCGCACCCAATCCAGTTTTTTGGTCCAAATAGTGATGTTCTGGTTCGTTTTGGTTAGTTTCGTTACTGTGTAAAAAACCATGCCGGTATAGCATTTGATGCACCGATTCGGGCCGGAAACGAAATGGACTACCAGTTCAGGCCAGAAACGAAACGAACGCACCGAATCCACTTTTTTGGACCAAATAGTGATGTTTTGGTTCGTTTTGGTTAGTTTCGTTACTGTGTAAAAAACCATGCCGGTATAGCATTTAATGCACCGATTCGGGCCGGAAACGAAATGGACTACCGATTCGCGCAAAAAACGAAACGAACGCACCCAATCCACTTTTTTGGACCCAATAGTGTTGTTGTGGTTCGTTTTGGTCAGTTTCATTACTGTGCAAAAAACCATGCCTGTTTAGCATTGAATGCACCGATTCGGGCCGGAACCGAAACGAACTACCGATTCGCGCCAAAAACGAAACGAGCGCACCCAATCCAGGTTTTTGGACCAAATAGCGATGTTTTGGTTCGATTTGGTTAGTTTCGTTACTGTGTAAAAAACCATGCCGGTATAGCATTTGATGCACCGATTCGAGCCGGAAACGAAATGGACTACCGGTTCAGGCCAGAAACGAAACGAACGCACCCAATCCACTTTTTTGGACCCAATAGTGATGTTTTGGTTCGTTTTGGTCAGTTTCGCTACTATGCAAAAAACCATGTTGCATTGAATGCACCGATTCGGGCCGGAATCGAAACGAACTACCGATTCGGGCCAGAAACGAAACGAGCGCACCCAATCCAGTTTTTTGGTCCAAATAGTGATGTTCTGGTTCGATTTGGTTAGTTTCGTTACTGTGTAAAAAACCATGCCGGTATAGCATTTGATGCACCGATTCGAGCCGGAAACGAAATGGACTACCGATTCGCGCCTGAAACGAAACGAACGCACCCAATCCACTTTTTTGGACCCAATAGTGTTGTTGTTGGTCGTTTCGGTCAGTTTCATTACTGTGCAAAAAACCATGCCGGTATAGCATTTAATGCACCGATTCGGGCAGGAAACGAAATGAACTACCGATTCGGGCCAGAAACGAAACGAACGCACCCAATCCACTTTTTTGGACTAAATAGTGATGTTTTGGTTCGATTTTGTTAGTTTCGTTACTGTGTAAAAAACCATGCCGGTATAGCATTTGATGCACCGATTCGGGCCGGAAACGAAATGGACTACCGGTTCAGGCCAGAAACGAAACGAACGCACCCAATCCACTTTTTTGGACCCAATAGTGATGTTTTGGTTCGTTTTGGTCAGTTTCGCTACTATGCAAAAAACCATGTTGCATTGAATGCACCGATTCGGGCCGGAATCGAAACGAACTACCGATTCGGGCCAAAAACGAAACGAGCGCACCCAATCCAGTTTTTTGGTCCAAATAGTGATGTTTTGGTTCGTTTTGGTTAGTTTCGTTACTGTGTAAAAAACCATGCCGGTATAGCATTTGATGCACCGATTCGGGCCGGAAACGAAATGGACTACCAGTTCAGGCCAGAAACGAAACGAACGCACCCAATCCACTTTTCTGGACCAAATAGGGATGTTTTGGTTCGTTTTGGTTAGTTTCGATACCGTGTAAAAACCATGCCGGTATAGCATTTGATGCACCGATTCGGGCCAGAAACGAAATGGACTACCAGTTCAGGCCAGAAACGAAACGAACGCACCCAATGCACTTTTCTGGACCAAATAGGGATGTTTTGGTTCGTTTTGGTTAGTTTCGTTACTGTGTAAAAAACCATGCCGGTATAGCATTTAATGCACCGATTCGGGCCGGAAACGAAATGGACTACCGATTCGCGCAAAAAACGAAACGAACGCACCCAATCCACTTTTTTGGACCCAATAGTGTTGTTGTGGTTCGTTTTGGTCAGTTTCATTACTGTGCAAAAAACCATGCCTGTTTAGCATTGAATGCACCGATTCGGGCCGGAACCGAAACGAACTACCGATTCGCGCCAAAAACGAAACGAGCGCACCCAATCCAGGTTTTTGGACCAAATAGTGATGTTTTGGTTCGATTTGGTTAGTTTCGTTACTGTGTAAAAAACCATGCCGGTATAGCATTTGATGCACCGATTCGGGCCGGAAACGAAATGGACTACCAGTTCAGGCCAGAAACGAAACGAACGCACCCAATCCACTTTTCTGGACCAAATAGGGATGTTTTGGTTCGTTTTGGTTAGTTTCGATACCGTGTAAAAACCATGCCGGTATAGCATTTGATGCACCGATTCGGGCCGGAAACGAAATGGACTACCAGTTCAGGCCAGAAACGAAACGAACGCACCCAATCCACTTTTCTGGACCAAATAGGGATGTTTTGGTTCGTTTTGGTTAGTTTCGTTACTGTGTAAAAAACCATGCCGGTATAGCGTTTAATGCACCGATTCGGGCCGGAAACGAAATGGACTACCGATTCGCGCAAAAAACGAAACGAACGCACCCAATCCACTTTTTTGGACCCAATAGTGTTGTTGTGGTTCGTTTTGGTCAGTTTCATTACTGTGCAAAAAACCATGCCTGTTTAGCATTGAATGCACCGATTCGGGCCGGAACCGAAACGAACTACCGATTCGCGCCAAAAACGAAACGAGCGCACCCAATCCAGGTTTTTGGACCAAATAGTGATGTTTTGGTTCGATTTGGTTAGTTTCGTTACTGTGTAAAAAACCATGCCGGTATAGCATTTGATGCACCGATTCGAGCCGGAAACGAAATGGACTACCGGTTCAGGCCAGAAACGAAACGAACGCAACCAATCCACTTTTTTGGACCCAATAGTGATGTTTTGGTTCGTTTTGGTCAGTTTCGCTACTATGCAAAAAACCATGTTGCATTGAATGCACCGATTCGGGCCGGAATCGAAACGAACTACCGATTCGGGCCAGAAACGAAACGAGCGCACCCAATCCAGTTTTTTGGTCCAAATAGTGATGTTCTGGTTCGTTTTGGTTAGTTTCGTTACTGTGTAAAAAACCATGCCGGTATAGCATTTGATGCACCGATTCGGGCCGGAAACGAAATGGACTACCAGTTCAGGCCAGAAACGAAACGAACGCACCGAATCCACTTTTTTGGACCAAATAGTGATGTTTTGGTTCGTTTTGGTTAGTTTCGTTACTGTGTAAAAAACCATGCCGGTATAGCATTTAATGCACCGATTCAGGCCGGAAACGAAATGGACTACCGATTCGCGCAAAAAACGAAACGAACGCACCCAATCCACTTTTTTGGACCCAATTGTGTTGTTGTGGTTCGTTTTGGTCAGTTTCATTACTGTGCAAAAAACCATGCCTGTTTAGCATTGAATGCACCGATTCGGGCCGGAACCGAAACGAACTACCGATTCGCGCCATAAACGAAACGAGCGCACCCAATCCAGGTTTTTGGACCAAATAGTGATGTTTTGGTTCGATTTGGTTAGTTTCGTTACTGTGTAAAAAACCATGCCGGTATAGCATTTGATGCACCGATTCGGGCCGGAAACGAAATGGACTACCGGTTCAGGCCAGAAACGAAACGAACGCACCCAATCCACTTTTTTGGACCCAATAGTGATGTTTTGGTTCGTTTTGGTCAGTTTCGCTACTATGCAAAAAACCATGTTGCATTGAATGCACCGATTCGGGCCGGAATCGAAACGAACTACCGATTCGGGCCAGAAACGAAACGAGCGCACCCAATCCAGTTTTTTGGTCCAAATAGTGATGTTCTGGTTCGTTTTGGTTAGTTTCGTTACTGTGTAAAAAACCATGCCGGTATAGCATTTAATGCACCGATTCAGGCCGGAAACGAAATGGACTACCGATTCGCGCAAAAAACGAAACGAACGCACCCAATCCACTTTTTTGGACCCAATTGTGTTGTTGTGGTTCGTTTTGGTCAGTTTCATTACTGTGCAAAAAACCATGCCTGTTTAGCATTGAATGCACCGATTCGGGCCGGAACCGAAACGAACTACCGATTCACGCCAAAAACGAAACGAACGAACCCAATCCACTTTTTTGGACCCGATAGTGATGTTTTGGTTCGTTTTGGTCAGTTTCGCTACTGTGCAAAAAACCATGTTGCAATGAATGCACCGATTCGGGCCGGAACCGAAACGAACTACCGATTCGGGCCAGAAACGAAACGAGCGCACCCAATCCAGTTTTTTGGTCCAAATAGTGATGTTTTGGTTCGTTTTGGTTAGTTTCGTTACTGTGTAAAAAACCATGCCGGTATAGCATTTGATGCACCGATTCGGGCCGGAAACGAAATGGACTACCAGTTCAGGCCAGAAACGAAACGAACGCACCCAATCCACTTTTCTGGACCAAATAGGGATGTTTTGGTTCGTTTTGGTTAGTTTCGATACCATGTAAAAACCATGCCGGTATAGCATTTGATGCACCGATTCGGGCCGGAAACGAAATGGACTACCAGTTCAGGCCAGAAACGAAACGAACGCACCCAATGCACTTTTCTGGACCAAATAGAGATGTTTTGGTTCGTTTTGGTTAGTTTCGATACCGTGTAAAAACCATGCCGGTATAGCATTTAATGCATCGGTTCGGGCCGGAAACGAAAAGGACTACCGATTCGCGCCTGAAACAAAACGAACGCACCCAATCCACTTTTTTGGACCCAATAGTGTTGTTGTTGGTCGTTTTGGTTAGTTTCGTTACTGTGTAAAAAACCATGCCGGTATAGCATTTGATGCACCGATTCGGGCCGGAAACGAAATGGACTACCAGTTCAGGCCAGAAACGAAACGAACGCACCCAATCCACTTTTCTGGACCAAATAGGGATGTTTTGGTTCGTTTTGGTTAGTTTCGTTACTGTGTAAAAAACCATGCCGGTATAGCATTTAATGCACCGATTCGGGCCGGAAACGAAATGGACTACCGATTCGCGCAAAAAACGAAACGAACGCACCCAATCCACTTTTTTGGACCCAATAGTGTTGTTGTGGTTCGTTTTGGTCAGTTTCATTACTGTGCAAAAAACCATGCCTGTTTAGCATTGAATGCACCGATTCGGGCCGGAACCGAAACGAACTACCGATTCGCGCCAAAAACGAAACGAGCGCACCCAATCCAGGTTTTTGGACCAAATAGTGATGTTTTGGTTCGATTTGGTTAGTTTCGTTACTGTGTAAAAAACCATGCCGGTATAGCATTTGATGCACCGATTCGAGCCGGAAACGAAATGGACTACCGGTTCAGGCCAGAAACGAAACGAACGCAACCAATCCACTTTTTTGGACCCAATAGTGATGTTTTGGTTCGTTTTGGTCAGTTTCGCTACTATGCAAAAAACCATGTTGCATTGAATGCACCGATTCGGGCCGGAATCGAAACGAACTACCGATTCGGGCCAGAAACGAAACGAGCGCACCCAATCCAGTTTTTTGGTCCAAATAGTGATGTTCTGGTTCGTTTTGGTTAGTTTCGTTACTGTGTAAAAAACCATGCCGGTATAGCATTTGATGCACCGATTCGGGCCGGAAACGAAATGGACTACCAGTTCAGGCCAGAAACGAAACGAACGCACCGAATCCACTTTTTTGGACCAAATAGTGATGTTTTGGTTCGTTTTGGTTAGTTTCGTTACTGTGTAAAAAACCATGCCGGTATAGCATTTAATGCACCGATTCAGGCCGGAAACGAAATGGACTACCGATTCGCGCAAAAAACGAAACGAACGCACCCAATCCACTTTTTTGGACCCAATTGTGTTGTTGTGGTTCGTTTTGGTCAGTTTCATTACTGTGCAAAAAACCATGCCTGTTTAGCATTGAATGCACCGATTCGGGCCGGAACCGAAACGAACTACCGATTCGCGCCATAAACGAAACGAGCGCACCCAATCCAGGTTTTTGGACCAAATAGTGATGTTTTGGTTCGATTTGGTTAGTTTCGTTACTGTGTAAAAAACCATGCCGGTATAGCATTTGATGCACCGATTCGGGCCGGAAACGAAATGGACTACCGGTTCAGGCCAGAAACGAAACGAACGCACCCAATCCACTTTTTTGGACCCAATAGTGATGTTTTGGTTCGTTTTGGTCAGTTTCGCTACTATGCAAAAAACCATGTTGCATTGAATGCACCGATTCGGGCCGGAATCGAAACGAACTACCGATTCGGGCCAGAAACGAAACGAGCGCACCCAATCCAGTTTTTTGGTCCAAATAGTGATGTTCTGGTTCGTTTTGGTTAGTTTCGTTACTGTGTAAAAAACCATGCCGGTATAGCATTTAATGCACCGATTCGGGCCGGAAACGAAATGGACTACCGATTCGCGCAAAAAACGAAACGAATGCACCCAATCCACTTTTTTGGACCCAATAGTGTTGTTATGGTTCGTTTTGGTCAGTTTCATTACTGTGCAAAAAACCATGCCGGTATAGCATTTAATGCACCGATTCGGGCCGGAAACGAAATGGACTACCGATTCACGCCAAAAACGAAACGAACGAACCCAATCCACTTTTTTGGACCCGATAGTGATGTTTTGGTTCGTTTTGGTCAGTTTCGCTACTGTGCAAAAAACCATGTTGCAATGAATGCACCGATTCGGGCCGGAACCGAAACGAACTACCGATTCGGGCCAGAAACGAAACGAGCGCACCCAATCCAGTGTTTTGGTCCAAATAGTGATGTTTTGGTTCGTTTTGGTTAGTTTCGTTACTGTGTAAAAAACCATGCCGGTATAGCATTTGATGCACCGATTCGGGCCGGAAACGAAATGGACTACCAGTTCAGGCCAGAAACGAAACGAACGCACCGAATCCACTTTTTTGGACCAAATAGTGATGTTTTGGTTCGTTTTGGTTAGTTTCGTTACTGTGTAAAAAACCATGCCGGTATAGCATTTAATGCACCGATTCAGGCCGGAAACGAAATGGACTACCGATTCGCGCAAAAAACGAAACGAACGCACCCAATCCACTTTTTTGGACCCAATAGTGTTGTTGTGGTTCGTTTTGGTCAGTTTCATTACTGTGCAAAAAACCATGCCTGTTTAGCATTGAATGCACCGATTCGGGCCGGAACCGAAACGAACTACCGATTCGCGCCAAAAACGAAACGAGCGCACCCAATCCAGGTTTTTGGACCAAATAGTGATGTTTTGGTTCGATTTGGTTAGTTTCGTTACTGTGTAAAAAACCATGCAGGTATAGCATTTGATGCACCGATTCGAGCCGGAAACGAAATGGACTACCGATTCGCGCCTGAAACGAAACGAACGCACCCAATCCACTTTTTTGGACCCAATAGTGTTGTTGTTGGTCGTTTCGGTCAGTTTCATTACTGTGCAAAAAACCATGCCGGTATAGCATTTAATGCACCGATTCGGGCAGGAAACGAAATGAACTACCGATTCGGGCCAGAAACGAAACGAACGCACCCAATCCACTTTTTTGGACCAAATAGTGATGTTTTGGTTCGATTTTGTTAGTTTCGTTACTGTGTAAAAAACCATGCCGGTATAGCATTTGATGCACCGATTCGGGCCGGAAACGAAATGGACTACCGGTTCAGGCCAGAAACGAAACGAACGCACCCAATCCACTTTTTTGGACCCAATAGTGATGTTTTGGTTCGTTTTGGTCAGTTTCGCTACTATGCAAAAAACCATGTTGCATTGAATGCACCGATTCGGGCCGGAATCGAAACGAACTACCGATTCGGGCCAGAAACGAAACGAGCGCACCCAATCCAGTTTTTTGGTCCAAATAGTGATGTTCTGGTTCGTTTTGGTTAGTTTCGTTACTGTGTAAAAAACCATGCCGGTATAGCATTTAATGCACCGATTCGTGCCGGAAACGAAATGGACTACCGATTCGCGCAAAAAACGAAACGAATGCACCCAATCCACTTTTTTGGACCCAATAGTGTTGTTATGGTTCGTTTTGGTCAGTTTCATTACTGTGCAAAAAACCATGCCGGTATAGCATTTAATGCACCGATTCGGGCCGGAAACGAAATGGACTACCGATTCACGCCAAAAACGAAACGAACGAACCCAATCCACTTTTTTGGACCCGATAGTGATGTTTTGGTTCGTTTTGGTCAGTTTCGCTACTGTGCAAAAAACCATGTTGCAATGAATGCACCGATTCGGGCCGGAACCGAAACGAACTACCGATTCGGGCCAGAAACGAAACGAGCGCACCCAATCCAGTTTTTTGGTCCAAATAGTGATGTTTTGGTTCGTTTTGGTTAGTTTCGTTACTGTGTAAAAAACCATGCCGGTATAGCATTTGATGCACCGATTCGGGCCGGAAACGAAATGGACTACCAGTTCAGGCCAGAAACGAAACGAACGCACCGAATCCACTTTTTTGGACCAAATAGTGATGTTTTGGTTCGTTTTGGTTAGTTTCGTTACTGTGTAAAAAACCATGCCGGTATAGCATTTAATGCACCGATTCAGGCCGGAAACGAAATGGACTACCGATTCGCGCAAAAAACGAAACGAACGCACCCAATCCACTTTTTTGGACCCAATAGTGTTGTTGTGGTTCGTTTTGGTCAGTTTCATTACTGTGCAAAAAACCATGCCTGTTTAGCATTGAATGCACCGATTCGGGCCGGAACCGAAACGAACTACCGATTCGCGCCAAAAACGAAACGAGCGCACCCAATCCAGGTTTTTGGACCAAATAGTGATGTTTTGGTTCGATTTGGTTAGTTTCGTTACTGTGTAAAAAACCATGCCGGTATAGCATTTGATGCACCGATTCGGGCCGGAAACGAAATGGACTACCGGTTCAGGCCAGAAACGAAACGAACGCACCCAATCCACTTTTTTGGACCCAATAGTGATGTTTTGGTTCGTTTTGGTCAGTTTCGCTACTATGCAAAAAACCATGTTGCATTGAATGCACCGATTCGGGCCGGAATCGAAACGAACTACCGATTCGGGCCAGAAACGAAACGAGCGCACCCAATCCAGTTTTTTGGTCCAAATAGTGATGTTTTGGTTCGTTTTGGTTAGTTTCGTTACTGTGTAACAAACCATGCCGGTATAGCATTTGATGCACCGATTCGGGCCGGAAACGAAATGGACTACCAGTTCAGGCCAGAAACGAAACGAACGCACCCAATCCACTTTTCTGGACCAAATAGGGATATTTTGGTTCGTTTTGGTTAGTTTCGATACCGTGTAAAAACCATGCCGGTATAGCATTTAATGCATCGGTTCGGGCCGGAAACGAAAAGGACTACCGATTCGCGCCTGAAACGAAACGAACGCACCCAATCCACTTTTTTGGACCCAATAGTGTTGTTGTTGGTCGTTTTGGTTAGTTTCGTTACTGTGTAAAAAACCATGCCGGTATAGCATTTGATGCACCGATTCGGGCCGGAAACGAAATGGACTACCGGTTCAGGCCAGAAACGAAACGAACGCACCCAATCCACTTTTTTGGACCCAATAGTGATGTTTTGGTTCGTTTTGGTCAGTTTTGCTACTATGCAAAAAACCATGTTGCATTGAATACACCGATTCGGGCCGGAATCGAAACGAACTACCGATTCGGGCCAGAAACGAAACGAGCGCACCCAATCCAGTTTTTTGGTCCAAATAGTGATGTTCTGGTTCGTTTTGGTTCGTTTCATTACTGTGTAAAAAACCATGCCGGTATAGCATTTGATGCACCGATTCGGGCCGGAAACGAAATGGACTACCAGTTCAGGCCAGAAACGAAACGAACGCACCGAATCCACTTTTTTGGACCAAATAGTGATGTTTTGGTTCGTTTTGGTTAGTTTCGTTACTGTGTAAAAAACCATGCCGGTATAGCATTTAATGCACCGATTCAGGCCGGAAACGAAATGGACTACCGATTCGCGCAAAAAACGAAACGAACGCACCCAATCCACTTTTTTGGACCCAATAGTGTTGTTGTGGTTCGTTTTGGTCAGTTTCATTACTGTGCAAAAAACCATGCCTGTTTAGCATTGAATGCACCGATTCGGGCCGGAACCGAAACGAACTACCGATTCGCGCCAAAAACGAAACGAGCGCACCCAATCCAGGTTTTTGGACCAAATAGTGATGTTTTGGTTCGATTTGGTTAGTTTCGTTACTGTGTAAAAAACCATGCCGGTATAGCATTTGATGCACCGATTCGAACCGGAAACGAAATGGACTACCGGTTCAGGCCAGAAAGGAAACGAACGCACCCAATCCACTTTTTTGGACCCAATAGTGATGTTTTGGTTCGTTTTGGTCAGTTTCGCTACTATGCAATAAACCATGTTGCATTGAATGCACCGATTCGGGCCGGAATCGAAACGAACTACCGATTCGGGCCAGAAACGAAACGAGCGCACCCAATCTAGTTTTTTGGTCCAAATAGTGATGTTCTGGTTCGTTTTGGTTAGTTTCGTTACTGTGTAAAAAACCATGCCGGTATAGCATTTGATGCACAGATTCGGGCCGGAAACGAAATGGACTACCAGTTCAGGCCAGAAACGAAACGAACGCACCGAATCCACTTTTTTGGACCAAATAGTGATGTTTTGGTTCGTTTTGGTTAGTTTCATTACTGTGTAAAAAACCATGCCGGTATAGCATTTAATGCACCGATTCAGGCCGGAAACGAAATGGACTACCGATTCGCGCAAAAAACGAAACGAACGCACCCAATGCACTTTTCTGGACCAAATAGGGATGTTTTGGTTCGTTTTGGTCAGTTTCATTACTGTGCAAAAAACCATGCCTGTTTAGCATTGAATGCACCGATTCGGGCCGGAACCGAAACGAACTACCGATTCGCGCCAAAAACGAAACGAGCGCACCCAATCCAGGTTTTTGGACCAAATAGTGATGTTTTGGTTCGATTTGGTTAGTTTCGTTACTGTGTAAAAAACCATGCCGGTATAGCATTTGATGCACCGATTCGAGCCGGAAACAAAATGGACTACCGGTTCAGGCCAGAAACGAAACGAACGCACCCAATCCACTTTTTTGGACCCAATAGTGATGTTTTGGTTCGTTTTGGTCAGTTTCGCTACTATGCAAAAAACCATGTTGCATTGAATGCACCGATTCGGGCCGGAACCGAAACGAACTACCGATTCGGGCCAAAAACGAAACGAGCGCACCCAATCCAGTTTTTTGGTTCAAATAGTGATGTTCTGGTTCGTTTTGGTTAGTTTCGTTACTGTGTAAAAAACCATGCCGGTATAGCATTTGATGCACCGATTCGGGCCGGAAACGAAATGGACTACCAGTTCAGGCCAGAAACGAAACGAACGCACCCAATCCACTTTTCTGGACCAAATAGGGATGTTTTGGTTCGTTTTGGTTAGTTTCGATACCGTGTAAAAACCATGCCGGTATAGCATTTAATGCATCGGTTCGGGCCGGAAACGAAAAGGACTACCGATTCGCGCCTGAAACGAAACGAACGCACCCAATCCACTTTTTTGGACCCAATAGTGTTGTTGTTGGTCGTTTTGGTTAGTTTCGTTACTGTGTAAAAAACCATGCCGGTATAGCATTTGATGCACCGATTCGGGCCGGAAACGAAATGGACTACCGGTTCAGGCCAGAAACGAAACGAACGCACCCAATCCACTTTTTTGGACCCAATAGTGATGTTTTGGTTCGTTTTGGTTAGTTTCGTTACTGTGTAAAAAACCATGCCGGTATAGCATTTAATGCACCGATTCAGGCCGGAAACGAAATGGACTACCGATTCGCGCAAAAAACGAAACGAACGCACCCAATCCACTTTTTTGGACCCAATTGTGTTGTTGTGGTTCGTTTTGGTCAGTTTCATTACTGTGCAAAAAACCATGCCTGTTTAGCATTGAATGCACCGATTCGGGCCGGAACCGAAACGAACTACCGATTCACGCCAAAAACGAAACGAACGAACCCAATCCACTTTTTTGGACCCGATAGTGATGTTTTGGTTCGTTTTGGTCAGTTTCGCTACTGTGCAAAAAACCATGTTGCAATGAATGCACCGATTCGGGCCGGAACCGAAACGAACTACCGATTCGGGCCAGAAACGAAACGAGCGCACCCAATCCAGTTTTTTGGTCCAAATAGTGATGTTTTGGTTCGTTTTGGTTAGTTTCGTTACTGTGTAAAAAACCATGCCGGTATAGCATTTGATGCACCGATTCGGGCCGGAAACGAAATGGACTACCAGTTCAGGCCAGAAACGAAACGAACGCACCCAATGCACTTTTCTGGACCAAATAGGGATGTTTTGGTTCGTTTTGGTTAGTTTCGATACCGTGTAAAAACCATGCCGGTATAGCATTTAATGCATCGATTCGGGCCGGAAACGAAAAGGACTACCGATTCGCGCCTGAAACGAAACGAACGCACCCAATCCACTTTTTTGGACCCAATAGTGTTGTTGTTAGTCGTTTTGGTCAGTTTCATTACTGTGCAAAAAACCATGCCGGTATAGCATTTAATGCACCGATTCGGGCAGGAAACGAAATGAACTACCGATTCGGGCCAGAAACGAAACGAGCGCACCCAATCCACTTTTTTGGACCAAATAGTGATGTTTTGGTTCGATTTGGTTAGTTTCGTTACTGTGTAAAAAACCATGCCGGTATAGCATTTGATGCACCGATTCGGGCCGGAAACGAAATGGACTACCGGTTCAGGCCAGAAACGAAACGAACGCACCCAATCCACTTTTTTGGACCCAATAGTGATGTTTTGGTTCGTTTTGGTCAGTTTCGCTACTATGCAAAAAACCATGTTGCATTGAATGCACCGATTCGGGCCGGAATCGAAACGAACTACCGATTCGGGCCAGAAATGAAACGAGCGCACCCAATCCAGTTTTTTGGTCCAAATAGTGATGTTTTGGTTCGTTTTGGTTAGTTTCGATACCGTGTAAAAACCATGCCGGTATAGCATTTAATGCATCGATTCGGGCCGGAAACGAAAAGGACTACCGATTCGCGCCTGAAACGAAATGAACGCACCCAATCCACTTTTTTGGACCCAATAGTGTTGTTGTTGGTCGTTTTGGTCAGTTTCATTACTGTGCAAAAAACCATGCCGGTATAGCATTTGATGCACCGATTCGGGCCGGAAACGAAATGGACTACCAGTTCGGGCCAGAAACGAAACGAACGCACCCAATGCACTTTTCTGGACCAAATAGGGATGTTTTGGTTCGATTTGGTTAGTTTCGATACCGTGTAAAAACCATGCCGGTATAGCATTTAATGCACCGATTCGGGCCAGAAACGAAACGAACGCACCCAATGCACTTTTCTGGACCAAATAGGGATGTTTTGGTTCGTTTTGGTTAGTTTCGATACCGTGTAAAAACCATGCCGGTATAACATTTAATGCATCGATTCGGGCCGGAAACGAAAAGGACTACCGATTCGCGCCTGAAACGAAACGAACGCACCCAATCCACTTTTTTGGACCCAATAGTGTTGTTGTTAGTCGTTTTGGTCAGTTTCATTACTGTGCAAAAAACCATGCCGGTATAGCATTTAATGCACCGATTCGGGCAGGAAACGAAATGAACTACCGATTCGGGCCAGAAACGAAACGAGCGCACCCAATCCACTTTTTTGGACCAAATAGTGATGTTTTGGTTCGATTTGGTTAGTTTCGTTACTGTGTAAAAAACCATGCCGGTATAGCATTTGATGCACCGATTCGGGCCGGAAACGAAATGGACTACCGGTTCAGGCCAGAAACGAAACGAACGCACCCAATCCACTTTTTTGGACCCAATAGTGATGTTTTGGTTCGTTTTGGTCAGTTTCGCTACTATGCAAAAAACCATGTTGCATTGAATGCACCGATTCGGGCCGGAATCGAAACGAACTACCGATTCGGGCCAGAAATGAAACGAGCGCACCCAATCCAGTTTTTTGGTCCAAATAGTGATGTTTTGGTTCGTTTTGGTTAGTTTCGATACCGTGTAAAAACCATGCCGGTATAGCATTTAATGCATCGATTCGGGCCGGAAACGAAAAGGACTACCGATTCGCGCCTGAAACGAAATGAACGCACCCAATCCACTTTTTTGGACCCAATAGTGTTGTTGTTGGTCGTTTTGGTCAGTTTCATTACTGTGCAAAAAACCATGCCGGTATAGCATTTGATGCACCGATTCGGGCCGGAAACGAAATGGACTACCAGTTCGGGCCAGAAACGAAACGAACGCACCCAATGCACTTTTCTGGACCAAATAGGGATGTTTTGGTTCGATTTGGTTAGTTTCGATACCGTGTAAAAACCATGCCGGTATAGCATTTAATGCACCGATTCGGGCCAGAAACGAAACGAACGCACCCAATGCACTTTTCTGGACCAAATAGGGATGTTTTGGTTCGTTTTGGTTAGTTTCGATACCGTGTAAAAACCATGCCGGTATAACATTTAATGCATCGATTCGGGCCGGAAACGAAAAGGACTACCGATTCGCGCCTGAAACGAAACGAACGCACCCAATCCACTTTTTTGGACCCAATAGTGTTATTGTTGGTCGTTTTGGTCAGTTTCATTACTGTGCAAAAAACCATGCCGGTATAGCATTTGATGCACCGATTCGGGCCGTAAATGAAATGGACTACCAGTTCGGGCCAGAAACGAAACGAACGCACCCAATCCACTTTTTTGGACCAAATAGTGATGTTTTGGTTCGTTTTGGTTAGTTTCGTTACTGTGTAGAAAACCATGCCGGTATAGCATTTAATGCATCGATTCGGGACGGAAACGAAACGGACTACCGATTCGCGCCAAAAACGAAACGAACGCACCCAATCCACTTTTTTGGACCAAATAGTGTTGTTGTGGGTCGTTTTGGTCAGTTTCATTACTGTGCAAAACACCATGCCGGTATAGCATTTAATGCACCGATTCGGGCCGGAAACGAAATGGACTACCGATTCGCGCCAAAAACGAAACGAACGAACCCAATCCACTTTTTTGGACCCGATAGTGATGTTTTGGTTCGTTTTGGTCAGTTTCGCTACTGTGCAAAAAACCATGTTGCAATGAATGCACCGATTCGGGCCGGAACCGAAACGAACTACCGATTCGGGCCAGAAATGAAACGAGCGCACCCAATCCAGTTTTTTGGTCCAAATAGTGATGTTTTGGTTCGTTTTGGTTAGTTTCATTACTGTGTAAAAAACCATGCCGATATAGCATTTGATGCACCGATTCGGGCCGGAAACGAAATGGACTACCAGTTCAGGCCAGAAACGAAACGAACGCACCCAATGCACTTTTCTGGACCAAATAGGGATGTTTTGGTTCGTTTTGGTTAGTTTCGATACCGTGTAAAAACCATGCCGGTATAGCATTTAATGCATCGATTCGGGCCGGAAACAAAAAGGACTACCGATTCGCGCCTGAAACAAAACGAACGCACCCAATCCACTTTTTTGGACCCAATAGTGTTGTTATTGGTCATTTTGGTCAGTTTCATTACTGTGCAAAAAACCATGCCGGTATAGCATTTAATGCACCGATTCGGGCAGGAAACGAAATGAACTACCGATTCGGGCCAGAAACGAAACGAGCGCACCCAATCCAGTTTTTTGGACCAAATAGTGATGTTTTGGTTCGATTTGGTTAGTTTCGTTACTGTGTAAAAAACCATGCCGGTATAGCATTTGATGCACCGATTCGGGCCAGAAACGAAATGGACTACCGGTTCAGGCCAGAAACGAAACGAACGCACCCAATCCACTTTTTTGGACCCAATAGTGATGTTTTGGTTCGTTTTGGTCAGTTTCGCTACTATGCAAAAAACCATGTTGCATTGAATGCACCGATTCGGGCCGGAATCGAAACGAACTACCGATTCGGGCCAGAAATGAAACGAGCGCACCCAATCCAGTTTTTTGGTCCAAATAGTGATGTTTTGGTTCGTTTTGGTTAGTTTCGATACCGTGTAAAAACCATGCCGGTATAGCATTTAATGCATCGATTCGGGCCGGAAACGAAAAGGACTACCGATTCGCGCCTGAAACGAAATGAACGCACCCAATCCACTTTTTTGGACCCAATAGTGTTGTTGTTGGTCGTTTTGGTCAGTTTCATTACTGTGCAAAAAACCATGCCGGTATAGCATTTGATGCACCGATTCGGGCCGGAAACGAAATGGACTACCAGTTCGGGCCAGAAACGAAACGAACGCACCCAATGCACTTTTCTGGACCAAATAGGGATGTTTTGGTTCGATTTGGTTAGTTTCGATACCGTGTAAAAACCATGCCGGTATAGCATTTAATGCACCGATTCGGGCCAGAAACGAAACGAACGCACCCAATGCACTTTTCTGGACCAAATAGGGATGTTTTGGTTCGTTTTGGTTAGTTTCGATACCGTGTAAAAACCATGCCGGTATAACATTTAATGCATCGATTCGGGCCGGAAACGAAAAGGACTACCGATTCGCGCCTGAAACGAAACGAACGCACCCAATCCACTTTTTTGGACCCAATAGTGTTATTGTTGGTCGTTTTGGTCAGTTTCATTACTGTGCAAAAAACCATGCCGGTATAGCATTTGATGCACCGATTCGGGCCGTAAACGAAATGGACTACCAGTTCGGGCCAGAAACGAAACGAACGCACCCAATCCACTTTTTTGGACCAAATAGTGATGTTTTGGTTCGTTTTGGTTAGTTTCGTTACTGTGTAGAAAACCATGCCGGTATAGCATTTAATGCATCGATTCGGGACGGAAACGAAACGGACTACCGATTCGCGCCAAAAACGAAACGAACGCACCCAATCCACTTTTTTGGACCAAATAGTGTTGTTGTGGGTCGTTTTGGTCAGTTTCATTACTGTGCAAAAAACCATGCCGGTATAGCATTTAATGCACCGATTCGGGCCGGAAACGAAATGGACTACCGATTCGCGCCAAAAACGAAACGAACGAACCCAATCCACTTTTTTGGACCCGATAGTGATGTTTTGGTTCGTTTTGGTCAGTTTCGCTACTGTGCAAAAAACCATGTTGCAATGAATGCACCGATTCGGGCCGGAACCGAAACGAACTACCGATTCGGGCCAGAAATGAAACGAGCGCACCCAATCCAGTTTTTTGGTCCAAATAGTGATGTTTTGGTTCGTTTTGGTTAGTTTCATTACTGTGTAAAAAACCATGCCGATATAGCATTTGATGCACCGATTCGGGCCGGAAACGAAATGGACTACCGGTTCAGGCCAGAAACGAAACGAACGCACCCAATCCACTTTTTTGGACCCAATAGTGATGTTTTGGTTCGTTTTGGTTAGTTTCGTTACTGTGTAAAAAACCATGCCGGTATAGCATTTAATGCACCGATTCAGGCCGGAAACGAAATGGACTACCGATTCGCGCAAAAAACGAAACGAACGCACCCAATCCACTTTTTTGGACCCAATTGTGTTGTTGTGGTTCGTTTTGGTCAGTTTCATTACTGTGCAAAAAACCATGCCTGTTTAGCATTGAATGCACCGATTCGGGCCGGAACCGAAACGAACTACCGATTCACGCCAAAAACGAAACGAACGAACCCAATCCACTTTTTTGGACCCGATAGTGATGTTTTGGTTCGTTTTGGTCAGTTTCGCTACTGTGCAAAAAACCATGTTGCAATGAATGCACCGATTCGGGCCGGAACCGAAACGAACTACCGATTCGGGCCAGAAACGAAACGAGCGCACCCAATCCAGTTTTTTGGTCCAAATAGTGTTGTTTTGGTTCGTTTTGGTTAGTTTCGTTACTGTGTAAAAAACCATGCCGGTATAGCATTTGATGCACCGATTCGGGCCGGAAACGAAATGGACTACCAGTTCAGGCCAGAAACGAAACGAACGCACCCAATGCACTTTTCTGGACCAAATAGGGATGTTTTGGTTCGTTTTGGTTAGTTTCGATACCGTGTAAAAACCATGCCGGTATAGCATTTAATGCATCGATTCGGGCCGGAAACGAAAAGGACTACCGATTCGCGCCTGAAACGAAACGAACGCACCCAATCCACTTTTTTGGACCCAATAGTGTTGTTGTTAGTCGTTTTGGTCAGTTTCATTACTGTGCAAAAAACCATGCCGGTATAGCATTTAATGCACCGATTCGGGCAGGAAACGAAATGAACTACCGATTCGGGCCAGAAACGAAACGAGCGCACCCAATCCACTTTTTTGGACCAAATAGTGATGTTTTGGTTCGATTTGGTTAGTTTCGTTACTGTGTAAAAAACCATGCCGGTATAGCATTTGATGCACCGATTCGGGCCGGAAACGAAATGGACTACCGGTTCAGGCCAGAAACGAAACGAACGCACCCAATCCACTTTTTTGGACCCAATAGTGATGTTTTGGTTCGTTTTGGTCAGTTTCGCTACTATGCAAAAAACCATGTTGCATTGAATGCACCGATTCGGGCCGGAATCGAAACGAACTACCGATTCGGGCCAGAAATGAAACGAGCGCACCCAATCCAGTTTTTTGGTCCAAATAGTGATGTTTTGGTTCGTTTTGGTTAGTTTCGATACCGTGTAAAAACCATGCCGGTATAGCATTTAATGCATCGATTCGGGCCGGAAACGAAAAGGACTACCGATTCGCGCCTGAAACGAAATGAACGCACCCAATCCACTTTTTTGGACCCAATAGTGTTGTTGTTGGTCGTTTTGGTCAGTTTCATTACTGTGCAAAAAACCATGCCGGTATAGCATTTGATGCACCGATTCGGGCCGGAAACGAAATGGACTACCAGTTCGGGCCAGAAACGAAACGAACGCACCCAATGCACTTTTCTGGACCAAATAGGGATGTTTTGGTTCGATTTGGTTAGTTTCGATACCGTGTAAAAACCATGCCGGTATAGCATTTAATGCACCGATTCGGGCCAGAAACGAAACGAACGCACCCAATGCACTTTTCTGGACCAAATAGGGATGTTTTGGTTCGTTTTGGTTAGTTTCGATACCGTGTAAAAACCATGCCGGTATAACATTTAATGCATCGATTCGGGCCGGAAACGAAAAGGACTACCGATTCGCGCCTGAAACGAAACGAACGCACCCAATCCACTTTTTTGGACCCAATAGTGTTATTGTTGGTCGTTTTGGTCAGTTTCATTACTGTGCAAAAAACCATGCCGGTATAGCATTTGATGCACCGATTCGGGCCGTAAATGAAATGGACTACCAGTTCGGGCCAGAAACGAAACGAACGCACCCAATCCACTTTTTTGGACCAAATAGTGATGTTTTGGTTCGTTTTGGTTAGTTTCGTTACTGTGTAGAAAACCATGCCGGTATAGCATTTAATGCATCGATTCGGGACGGAAACGAAACGGACTACCGATTCGCGCCAAAAACGAAATGAACGCACCCAATCCACTTTTTTGGACCAAATAGTGTTGTTGTGGGTCGTTTTGGTCAGTTTCATTACTGTGCAAAACACCATGCCGGTATAGCATTTAATGCACCGATTCGGGCCGGAAACGAAATGGACTACCGATTCGCGCCAAAAACGAAACGAACGAACCCAATCCACTTTTTTGGACCCGATAGTGATGTTTTGGTTCGTTTTGGTCAGTTTCGCTACTGTGCAAAAAACCATGTTGCAATGAATGCACCGATTCGGGCCGGAACCGAAACGAACTACCGATTCGGGCCAGAAATGAAACGAGCGCACCCAATCCAGTTTTTTGGTCCAAATAGTGATGTTTTGGTTCGTTTTGGTTAGTTTCATTACTGTGTAAAAAACCATGCCGATATAGCATTTGATGCACCGATTCGGGCCGGAAACGAAATGGACTACCAGTTCAGGCCAGAAACGAAACGAACGCACCCAATGCACTTTTCTGGACCAAATAGGGATGTTTTGGTTCGTTTTGGTTAGTTTCGATACCGTGTAAAAACCATGCCGGTATAGCATTTAATGCATCGATTCGGGCCGGAAACGAAAAGGACTACCGATTCGCGCCTGAAACAAAACGAACGCACCCAATCCACTTTTTTGGACCCAATAGTGTTGTTATTGGTCATTTTGGTCAGTTTCATTACTGTGCAAAAAACCATGCCGGTATAGCATTTAATGCACCGATTCGGGCAGGAAACGAAATGAACTACCGATTCGGGCCAGAAACGAAACGAGCGCACCCAATCCAGTTTTTTGGACCAAATAGTGATGTTTTGGTTCGATTTGGTTAGTTTCGTTACTGTGTAAAAAACCATGCCGGTATAGCATTTAATGCATCGATTCGGGCCGGAAACGAAATGGACTACCGATTCGCGCCTGAAACAAAACGAACGCACCCAATCCACTTTTTTGGACCCAATAGTGTTGTTATTGGTCATTTTGGTCAGTTTCATTAGTGTGCAAAAAACCATGCCGGTATAGCATTTAATGCACCGATTCGGGCAGGAAACGAAATGAACTACCGATTCGGGCCAGAAACGAAACGAGCGCACCCAATCCAGTTTTTTGGACCAAATAGTGATGTTTTGGTTCGATTTGGTTAGTTTCGTTACTGTGTAAAAAACCATGCCGGTATAGCATTTGATGCACCGATTCGGGCCGGAAACGAAATGGACTACCGGTTCAGGCCAGAAACGAAACGAACGCACCCAATCCACTTTTTTGGACCCAATAGTGATGTTTTGGTTCGTTTTGGTCAGTTTCGCTACTATGCAAAAAACCATGTTGCATTGAATGCACCGATTCGGGCCGGAATCGAAACGAACTACCGATTCGGGCCAGAAATGAAACGAGCGCACCCAATCCAGTTTTTTGGTCCAAATAGTGATGTTTTGGTTCGTTTTGGTTAGTTTCGATACCGTGTAAAAACCATGCCGGTATAGCATTTAATGCATCGATTCGGGCCGGAAACGAAAAGGACTACCGATTCGCGCCTGAAACGAAATGAACGCACCCAATCCACTTTTTTGGACCCAATAGTGTTGTTGTTGGTCGTTTTGGTCAGTTTCATTACTGTGCAAAAAACCATGCCGGTATAGCATTTGATGCACCGATTCGGGCCGGAAACGAAATGGACTACCAGTTCGGGCCAGAAACGAAACGAACGCACCCAATGCACTTTTCTGGACCAAATAGGGATGTTTTGGTTCGATTTGGTTAGTTTCGATACCGTGTAAAAACCATGCCGGTATAGCATTTAATGCACCGATTCGGGCCAGAAACGAAACGAACGCACCCAATGCACTTTTCTGGACCAAATAGGGATGTTTTGGTTCGTTTTGGTTAGTTTCGATACCGTGTAAAAACCATGCCGGTATAACATTTAATGCATCGATTCGGGCCGGAAACGAAAAGGACTACCGATTCGCGCCTGAAACGAAACGAACGCACCCAATCCACTTTTTTGGACCCAATAGTGTTATTGTTGGTCGTTTTGGTCAGTTTCATTACTGTGCAAAAAACCATGCCGGTATAGCATTTGATGCACCGATTCGGGCCGTAAACGAAATGGACTACCAGTTCGGGCCAGAAACGAAACGAACGCACCCAATCCACTTTTTTGGACCAAATTGTGATGTTTTGGTTCGTTTTGGTTAGTTTCGTTACTGTGTAGAAAACCATGCCGGTATAGCATTTAATGCATCGATTCGGGACGGAAACGAAACGGACTACCGATTCGCGCCAAAAACGAAACGAACGCACCCAATCCACTTTTTTGGACCAAATAGTGTTGTTGTGGGTCGTTTTGGTCAGTTTCATTACTGTGCAAAAAACCATGCCGGTATAGCATTTAATGCACCGATTCGGGCCGGAAACGAAATGGACTACCGATTCGCGCCAAAAACGAAACGAACGAACCCAATCCACTTTTTTGGACCCGATAGTGATGTTTTGGTTCGTTTTGGTCAGTTTCGCTACTGTGCAAAAAACCATGTTGCAATGAATGCACCGATTCGGGCCGGAACCGAAACGAACTACCGATTCGGGCCAGAAATGAAACGAGCGCACCCAATCCAGTTTTTTGGTCCAAATAGTGATGTTTTGGTTCGTTTTGGTTAGTTTCATTACTGTGTAAAAAACCATGCCGATATAGCATTTGATGCACCGATTCGGGCCGGAAACGAAATGGACTACCAGTTCAGGCCAGAAACGAAACGAACGCACCCAATGCACTTTTCTGGACCAAATAGGGATGTTTTGGTTCGTTTTGGTTAGTTTCGATACCGTGTAAAAACCATGCCGGTATAGCATTTAATGCATCGATTCGGGCCGGAAACGAAAAGGACTACCGATTCGCGCCTGAAACAAAACGAACGCACCCAATCCACTTTTTTGGACCCAATAGTGTTGTTATTGGTCATTTTGGTCAGTTTCATTACTGTGCAAAAAACCATGCCGGTATAGCATTTAATGCACCGATTCGGGCAGGAAACGAAATGAACTACCGATTCGGGCCAGAAACGAAACGAGCGCACCCAATCCAGTTTTTTGGACCAAATAGTGATGTTTTGGTTCGATTTGGTTAGTTTCGTTACTGTGTAAAAAACCATGCCGGTATAGCATTTAATGCACCGATTCAGGCCGGAAACGAAATGGACTACCGATTCGCGCAAAAAACGAAACGAACGCACCCAATCCACTTTTTTGGACCCAATAGTGTTGTTGTGGTTCGTTTTGGTCAGTTTCATTACTGTGGAAAAAACCATGCCTGTTTAGCATTGAATGCACCGATTCGGGCCGGAACCGAAACGAACTACCGATTCGCGCCAAAAACGAAACGAGCGCACCCAATCCAGGTTTTTGGACCAAATAGTGATGTTTTGGTTCGATTTGGTTAGTTTCGTTACTGTGTAAAAAACCATGCCGGTATAGCATTTGATGCACCGATTCGGGCCGGAAACGAAATGGACTACCGGTTCAGGCCAGAAACGAAACGAACGCACCCAATCCACTTTTTTGGACCCAATAGTGATGTTTTGGTTCGTTTTGGTCAGTTTCGCTACTATGCAAAAAACCTTGTTGCATTGAATGCACCGATTCGGGCCGGAATCGAAACGAACTACCGATTTGGGCCAGAAACGAAACGAGCGCACCCAATCCAGTTTTTTGGTCCAAATAGTGATGTTTTGGTTCGTTTTGGTTAGTTTCGTTACTGTGTAAAAAACCATGCCGGTATAGCATTTGATGCACCGATTCGGGCCGGAAACGAAATGGACTACCGATTCGCGCCAAAAACGAAACGAACGCACCCAATGCACTTTTCTGGACCAAATAGGGATGTTTTGGTTCGTTTTGGTTAGTTTCGATACCGTGTAAAAACCATGCCGGTATAGCATTTAATGCATCGGTTCGGGCCGGAAACGAAAAGGACTACCGATTCGCGCCTGAAACGAAACGAACGCACCCAATCCACTTTTTTGGACCCAATAGTGTTGTTGTTGGTCGTTTTGGTTAGTTTCATTACTATGTAAAAAACCATGCCGGTATAGCATTTGATGCACCGATTCGGGCCGGAAACGAAATGGACTACCGGTTCAGGCCAGAAATGAAACGAACGCACCCAATCCACTTTTTTGGACCCAATAGTGATGTTTTGGTTCGTTTTGGTCAGTTTCGCTACTATGCAAAAAACCATGTTGCATTGAATGCACCGATTCGGGCCGGAATCGAAACGAACTACCGATTCGGGCCAGAAACGAAACGAGCACACCCAATCCAGTTTTTTGGTCCAAATAGTGATGTTTTGGTTCATTTTGGTTAGTTTCGTTACTATGTAAAAAACCATGCCGGTATAGCATTTGATGCACCGATTCGGGCCGGAAACGAAATGGACTACCAGTTCAGGCCAGAAACGAAACGAACGCACCGAATCCACTTTTTTGGACCAAATAGTGATGTCTTGGTTCGTTTTGGTTAGTTTCGTTACTGTGTAAAAAACCATGCCGGTATAGCATTTAATGCACCGATTCGGGCCGGAAACGAAATGGACTACCGATTCGCGCAAAAAACGAAACGAACGCACCCAATCCACTTTTTTGGACCCAATAGTGTTGTTGTGGTTCGTTTTGGTCAGTTTCATTACTGTGCAAAAAACCATGCCTGTTTAGCATTGAATGCACCGATTCGGGCCGGAACCGAAACGAACTACCGATTCGCGCCAAAAACGAAACGAGCGCACCCAATCCAGGTTTTTGGACCAAATAGTGATGTTTTGGTTCGATTTGGTTAGTTTCGTTACTGTGTAAAAAACCATGCCGGTATAGCATTTGATGCACCGATTCGAGCCGGAAACGAAATGGACTACCGGTTCAGGCCAGAAACGAAACGAACGCACCCAATCCACTTTTTTGGACCCTATAGTGATGTTTTGGTTCGTTTTGGTCAGTTTCGCTACTATGCAAAAAACCATGTTGCATTGAATGCACCGATTCAGGCCGGAATCGAAACGAACTACCGATTCGGGCCAGAAACGAAACGAGCGCACCCAATCCAGTTTTTTGGTCCAAATAGTGATGTTCTGGTTCGTTTTGGTTAGTTTCGTTACTGTGTAAAAAACCATGCCGGTATAGCATTTGATGCACCGATTCGGGCCGGAAACGAAATGGACTACCAGTTCAGGCCAGAAACGAAACGAACGCACCGAATCCACTTTTTTGGACCAAATAGTGATGTTTTGGTTCGTTTTGGTTAGTTTCGTTACTGTGTAAAAAACCATGCCGGTATAGCATTTAATGCACCGATTCAGGCCGGAAACGAAATGGACTACCGATTCGCGCAAAAAACGAAACGAACGCACCCAATCCACTTTTTTGGACCCAATAGTGTTGTTGTGGTTCGTTTTGGTCAGTTTCATTACTGTGCAAAAAACCATGCCGGTATAGCATTTGATGCACCGATTCGGGCCGGAAACGAAATGGACTACCGGTTCAGGCCAGAAATGAAACGAACGCACCCAATCCACTTTTTTGGACCCAATAGTGATGTTTTGGTTCGTTTTGGTCAGTTTCGCTACTATGCAAAAAACCATGTTGCATTGAATGCACCGATTCGGGCCGGAATCGAAACGAACTACCGATTCGGGCCAGAAACGAAACGAGCACACCCAATCCAGTTTTTTGGTCCAAATAGTGATGTTTTGGTTCGTTTTGGTTAGTTTCGTTACTGTGTAAAAAACCATGCCGGTATAGCATTTGATGCACCGATTCGGGCCGGAAACGAAATGGACTACCAGTTCAGGCCAGAAACGAAACGAACGCACCGAATCCACTTTTTTGGACCAAATAGTGATGTCTTGGTTCGTTTTGGTTAGTTTCGTTACTGTGTAAAAAACCATGCCGGTATAGCATTTAATGCACCGATTCGGGCCGGAAACGAAATGGACTACCGATTCGCGCAAAAAACGAAACGAACGCACCCAATCCACTTTTTTGGACCCAATAGTGTTGTTGTGGTTCGTTTTGGTCAGTTTCATTACTGTGCAAAAAACCATGCCTGTTTAGCATTGAATGCACCGATTCGGGCCGGAACCGAAACGAACTACCGATTCGCGCCAAAAACGAAACGAGCGCACCCAATCCAGGTTTTTGGACCAAATAGTGATGTTTTGGTTCGATTTGGTTAGTTTCGTTACTGTGTAAAAAACCATGCCGGTATAGCATTTGATGCACCGATTCGAGCCGGAAACGAAATGGACTACCGGTTCAGGCCAGAAACGAAACGAACGCACCCAATCCACTTTTTTGGACCCTATAGTGATGTTTTGGTTCGTTTTGGTCAGTTTCGCTACTATGCAAAAAACCATGTTGCATTGAATGCACCGATTCAGGCCGGAATCGAAACGAACTACCGATTCGGGCCAGAAACGAAACGAGCGCACCCAATCCAGTTTTTTGGTCCAAATAGTGATGTTCTGGTTCGTTTTGGTTAGTTTCGTTACTGTGTAAAAAACCATGCCGGTATAGCATTTGATGCACCGATTCGGGCCGGAAACGAAATGGACTACCAGTTCAGGCCAGAAACGAAACGAACGCACCGAATCCACTTTTTTGGACCAAATAGTGATGTTTTGGTTCGTTTTGGTTAGTTTCGTTACTGTGTAAAAAACCATGCCGGTATAGCATTTAATGCACCGATTCAGGCCGGAAACGAAATGGACTACCGATTCGCGCAAAAAACGAAACGAACGCACCCAATCCACTTTTTTGGACCCAATAGTGTTGTTGTGGTTCGTTTTGGTCAGTTTCATTACTGTGCAAAAAACCATGCCGGTATAGCATTTAATGCACCGATTCGGGCCGGAAACGAAATGGACTACCGATTCACGCCAAAAACGAAACGAACGAACCCAATCCACTTTTTTGGACCCGATAGTGATGTTTTGGTTCGTTTTGGTCAGTTTCGCTACTGTGCAAAAAACCATGTTGCAATGAATGCACCGATTCGGGCCGGAACCGAAACGAACTACCGATTCGGGCCAGAAACGAAACGAGCGCACCCAATCCAGTTTTTTGGTCCAAATAGTGATGTTTTGGTTCGTTTTGGTTAGTTTCGTTACTGTGTAAAAAACCATGCCGGTATAGCATTTGATGCACCGATTCGGGCCGGAAACGAAATGGACTACCAGTTCAGGCCAGAAACGAAACAAACGCACCCAATGCACTTTTCTGGACCAAATAGGGATGTTTTGGTTCGTTTTGGTTAGTTTCGATACCGTGTAAAAACCATGCCGGTATAGCATTTAATGCATCGATTCGGGCCGGAAACGAAAAGGACTACCGATTCGCGCCTAAAACGAAACGAACGCACCCAATCCACTTTTTTGGACCCAATAGTGTTGTTGTTGGTCGTTTTGGTCAGTTTCATTACTGTGCAAAAAACCATGCCGGTATAGCATTTAATGCACCGATTCGGGCAGGAAACGAAATGAACTACCGATTCGGGCCAGAAACGAAACGAGCGCACCCAATCCACTTTTTTGGACCAAATAGTGATGTTTTGGTTCGATTTGGTTAGTTTCGTTACTGTGTAAAAAACCATGCCGGTATAGCATTTGATGCACCGATTCGGGCCGGAAACGAAATGGACTACCGGTTCAGGCCAGAAACGAAACGAACGCACCCAATCCACTTTTTTGGACCCAATAGTGATGTTTTGGTTCATTTTGGTCAGTTTCGCTACTATGCAAAAAACCATGTTGCATTGAATGCACCGATTCGGGCCGGAATTGAAACGAACTACCGATTCGGGCCAGAAACGAAACGAGCGCACCCAATCCAGTTTTTTGGTCCAAATAGTGATGTTTTGGTTCGTTTTGGTTAGTTTCGATACCGTGTAAAAACCATGCCGGTATAGCATTTAATGCATCGATTCGGGCCGGAAACGAAAAGGACTACCGATTCGCGCCTGAAACGAAATGAACGCACCCAATCCACTTTTTTGGACCCAATAGTGTTGTTGTTGGTCGTTTTGGTCAGTTTCATTACTGTGCAAAAAACCATGCCGGTATAGCATTTGATGCACCAATTCGGGCCGTAAACGAAATGGACTACCAGTTCGGGCCAGAAACGAAACGAACGCACCCAATCCACTTTTTTGGACCAAATAGTGATGTTTTGGTTCGTTTTGGTTAGTTTCGTTACTGTGTAGAAAACCATGCCGGTATAGCATTTAATGCATCGATTCGGGACGGAAACGAAACGGACTACCGATTCGCGCCAAAAACGAAACGAGCGCACCCAATCCAGTTTTTTGGACCAAATAGTGATGTTTTGGTTCGATTTGGTTAGTTTCGTTACTGTGTAAAAAACCATGCCGGTATAGCATTTAATGCACCGATTCGGGCCGGAAACGAAATGGACTACCGATTCGCGCCAAAAACGAAACGAACGAACCCAATCCACTTTTTTGGACCCGATAGTGATGTTTTGGTTCGTTTTGGTCAGTTTCGCTACTGTGCAAAAAACCATGTTGCAATGAATGCACCGATTCGGGCCGGAACCGAAACGAACTACCGATTCGGGCCAGAAATGAAACGAGCGCACCCCATCCAGTTTTTTGGTCCAAATAGTGATGTTTTGGTTCGTTTTAGTTAGTTTCGTTACTGTGTAAAAAACCATGCCGGTATAGCATTTGATGCACCGATTCGGGCCGGAAACGAAATGGACTACCAGTTCAGGCCAGAAACGAAATGAACGCAGCGAATCCACTTTTTTGGACCAAATAGGGATGTTTTGGTTCGTTTTGGTTAGTTTCGATACCGTGTAAAAACCATGCCGGTATAGCATTTAATGCATCGATTCGGGCCGGAAACGAAAAGGACTACCGATTCGCGCCTGAAACGAAACGAACGCACCCAATCCACTTTTTTGGACCCAATAGTGTTGTTATTGGTCATTTTGGTCAGATTCATTACTGTGCAAAAAACCATGCCGGTATAGCATTTAATGCACCGATTCGGGCAGGAAACGAAATGAACTACCGATTCGGGCCAGAAACGAAACGAGCGCACCCAATCCAGTTTTTTGGACCAAATAGTGATGTTTTGGTTCGATTTGGTTAGTTTCGTTACTGTGTAAAAAACCATGCCGGTATAGCATTTGATGCACCGATTCGGGCCGGAAACGAAATGGACTACCGGTTCAGGCCAGAAACGAAACGAACGCACCCAATCCACTTTTTTGGACCCAATAGTGATGTTTTGGTTCGTTTTGGTCAGTTTCGCTACTATGCAAAAAACCATGTTGCATTGAATGCACCGATTCGGGCCGGAACCGAAACGAACTACCGATTCGGGCCAGAAACGAAACGAGCGCACCCAATCCAGTTTTTTGGTCCAAATAGTGATGTTTTGGTTCGTTTTGGTTAGTTTCGTTACTGTGTAAAAAACCATGCCGGTATAGCATTTGATGCACCGATTCGGGCCGGAAACGAAATGGACTACCAGTTCAGGCCAGAAACGAAACGAACGCACCCAATCCACTTTTCTGGACCAAATAGGGATGTTTTGGTTCGTTTTGGTTAGTTTCGATACCGTGTAAAAACCATGCCGGTATAGCATTTAATGCATCGGTTCGGGCCGGAAACGAAAAGGACTACCGATTCGCGCCTGAAACGAAACGAACGCACCCAATCCACTTTTTTGGACCCAATAGTGTTGTTGTTGGTCGTTTTGGTTAGTTTCGTTACTGTGTAAAAAACCATGCCGGTATAGCATTTGATGCACCGATTCGGGCCGGAAACGAAATGGACTACCGGTTCAGGCCAGAAACGAAACGAACGCACCCAATCCACTTTTTTGGACCCAATAGTGATGTTTTGGTTCGTTTTGGTCAGTTTCGCTACTATGCAAAAAACCATGTTGCATTGAATGCACCGATTCGGGCCGGAACCGAAACGAACTACCGATTCGGGCCAGAAACGAAACGAGCGCACCCAATCCAGTTTTTTGGTCCAAATAGTGATGTTTTGGTTCGTTTTGGTTAGTTTCGTTACTGTGTAAAAAACCATGCCGGTATAGCATTTGATGCACCGATTCGGGCCGGAAACGAAATGGACTACCGGTTCAGGCCAGAAACGAAACGAACGCACCCAATCCACTTTTCTGGACCCAATAGTGATGTTTTGGTTCGTTTTGGTCAGTTTCGCTACCGTGTAAAAACCATGCCGGTATAGCATTTAATGCATCGATTCGGGTCGGAAACGAAAAGGACTACCGATTCGCGCCTGAAACGAAATGAACGCACCCAATCCACTTTTTTGGACCCAATAGTGTTGTTGTTGGTCGTTTTGGTCAGTTTCATTACTGTGCAAAAAACCATGCCGGTATAGCATTTGATGCACCGATTCGGGCCGGAAACGAAATGGACTACCAGTTCGGGCCAGAAACGAAACGAACGCACCCAATCCACTTTTTTGGACCAAATAGTGATGTTTTGGTTCGTTTTGGTTAGTTTCGTTACTGTGTAGAAAACCATGCCGGTATAGCATTTAATGCATCGATTCGGGACGGAAACGAAACGGACTACCGATTCGCGCCAAAAACGAAACGAACGCACCCAATCCACTTTTTTTGACCAAATAGTGTTGTTGTGGGTCATTTTGGTCAGTTTCATTACTGTGCAAAAAACCATGCCGGTATAGCATTTAATGCACCGATTCGGGCCGGAAACGAAATGGACTACCGATTCGCGCCAAAAACGAAACGAACGAACCCAATCCACTTTTTTGGACCCGATAGTGATGTTTTGGTTCGTTTTGGTCAGTTTCGCTACTGTGCAAAAAACCATGTTGCAATGAATGCACCGATTCGGGCCGGAACCGAAACGAACTACCGATTCGGGCCAGAAATGAAACGAGCGCACCCCATCCAGTTTTTTGGTCCAAATAGTGATGTTTTGGTTCGTTTTAGTTAGTTTCGTTACTGTGTAAAAAACCATGCCGGTATAGCATTTGATGCACCGATTCGGGCCGGAAACGAAATGGACTACCAGTTCGGGCCAGAAACGAAATGAACGCAGCGAATCCACATTTTTGGACCAAATAGGGATGTTTTGGTTCGTTTTGGTTAGTTTCGATACCGTGTAAAAACCATGCCGGTATAGCATTTAATGCATCGATTCGGGCCGGAAACGAAAAGGACTACCGATTCGCGCCTGAAACGAAACGAACGCACCCAATCCACTTTTTTGGACCCAATAGTGTTGTTATTGGTCATTTTGGTCAGTTTCATTACTGTGCAAAAAACCATGCCGGTATAGCATTTAATGCACCGATTCGGGCAGGAAACGAAATGAACTACCGATTCGGGCCAGAAACGAAACGAGCGCACCCAATCCAGTTTTTTGGACCAAATAGTGATGTTTTGGTTCGATTTGGTTAGTTTCGTTACTGTGTAAAAAACCATGCCGGTATAGCATTTGATGCACCGATTCGGGCCGGAAACGAAATGGACTACCGGTTCAGGCCAGAAACGAAACGAACGCACCCAATCCACTTTTTTGGACCCAATAGTGATGTTTTGGTTCGTTTTGGTCAGTTTCGCTACTATGCAAAAAACCATGTTGCATTGAATGCACCGATTCGGGCCGGAACCGAAACGAACTACCGATTCGGGCCAGAAACGAAACGAGCGCACCCAATCCAGTTTTTTGGTCCAAATAGTGATGTTTTGGTTCGTTTTGGTTAGTTTCGTTACTGTGTAAAAAACCATGCCGGTATAGCATTTGATGCACCGATTCGGGCCGGAAACGAAATGGACTACCAGTTCAGGCCAGAAACGAAACGAACGCACCCAATCCACTTTTCTGGACCAAATAGGGATGTTTTGGTTCGTTTTGGTTAGTTTCGATACCGTGTAAAAACCATGCCGGTATAGCATTTAATGCATCGGTTCGGGCCGGAAACGAAAAGGACTACCGATTCGCGCCTGAAACGAAACGAACGCACCCAATCCACTTTTTTGGACCCAATAGTGTTGTTGTTGGTCGTTTTGGTTAGTTTCGTTACTGTGTAAAAAACCATGCCGGTATAGCATCTGATGCACCGATTCGGGCCGGAAATGAAATGGACTACCGGTTCAGGCCAGAAACGAAACGAACGCACCCAATCCACTTTTTTGGACCCAATAGTGATGTTTTGGTTCTTTTTGGTCAGTTTCGCTACTATGCAAAAAACCATGTTGCATTGAATGCACCGATTCGGGCCGGAATCGAAACGAACTACCGATTCGGGCCAGAAACGAAACTAGCGCACCCAATCCAGTTTTTTGGTCCAAATAGTGATGTTTTGGTTCGTTTTGGTTAGTTTCGTTACTGTGTAAAAAACCATGCCGGTATAGCATTTGATGCACCGATTCGGGCCGGAAACGAAATGGACTACCGATTCGCGCCAAAAACGAAACGAACGCACCCAATCCACTTTTTTGGACCCAATAGTGTTGTTGTGGTATGTTTTGGTCAGTTTCAATACTGTGCAAAAAACCATGCCGGGTTGCATTGAATGCACCGATTCGGGCCGGAACCGAAACGAACTACCGATTCGGGCCAGAAACGAAACGAGCGCACCCAATCCAGTTTTTTGGACCAAATAGTGATGTTTTGGTTCGATTTGGTTAGTTTCGTTACTGTGTAAAAAACCATGCCGGTATAGCATTTGATGCACCGATTCGGGCCGGAAACGAAATGGACTACCGGTTCAGGCCAGAAACGAAACGAACGCACCCAATCCACTTTTTTGGACCCAATAGTGATGTTTTGGTTCGTTTTGGTCAGTTTCGCTACTATGCAAAAAACCATGTTGCATTGAATGCACCGATTCGGGCCGGAATCGAAACGAACTACCGATTCGGGCCAGAAACGAAACGAGCGCACCCAATCCAGTTTTTTGGTCCAAATAGTGATGTTCTGGTTCGTTTTGGTCAGTTTCGCTACCGTGTAAAAACCATGCCGGTATAGCATTTAATGCATCGATTCGGGTCGGAAACGAAAAGGACTACCGATTCGCGCCTGAAACGAAATGAACGCACCCAATCCACTTTTTTGGACCCAATAGTGTTGTTGTTGGTCGTTTTGGTCAGTTTCATTACTGTGCAAAAAACCATGCCGGTATAGCATTTGATGCACCGATTCGGGCCGGAAACGAAATGGACTACCAGTTCGGGCCAGAAACGAAACGAACGCACCCAATCCACTTTTTTGGACCAAATAGTGATGTTTTGGTTCGTTTTGGTTAGTTTCGTTACTGTGTAGAAAACCATGCCGGTATAGCATTTAATGCATCGATTCGGGACGGAAACGAAACGGACTACCGATTCGCGCCAAAAACGAAACGAACGCACCCAATCCACTTTTTTTGACCAAATAGTGTTGTTGTGGGTCATTTTGGTCAGTTTCATTACTGTGCAAAAAACCATGCCGGTATAGCATTTAATGCACCGATTCGGGCCGGAAACGAAATGGACTACCGATTCGCGCCAAAAACGAAACGAACGAACCCAATCCACTTTTTTGGACCCGATAGTGATGTTTTGGTTCGTTTTGGTCAGTTTCGCTACTGTGCAAAAAACCATGTTGCAATGAATGCACCGATTCGGGCCGGAACCGAAACGAACTACCGATTCGGGCCAGAAATGAAACGAGCGCACCCCATCCAGTTTTTTGGTCCAAATAGTGATGTTTTGGTTCGTTTTAGTTAGTTTCGTTACTGTGTAAAAAACCATGCCGGTATAGCATTTGATGCACCGATTCGGGCCGGAAACGAAATGGACTACCAGTTCAGGCCAGAAACGAAATGAACGCAGCGAATCCACATTTTTGGACCAAATAGGGATGTTTTGGTTCGTTTTGGTTAGTTTCGATACCGTGTAAAAACCATGCCGGTATAGCATTTAATGCATCGATTCGGGCCGGAAACGAAAAGGACTACCGATTCGCGCCTGAAACGAAACGAACGCACCCAATCCACTTTTTTGGACCCAATAGTGTTGTTATTGGTCATTTTGGTCAGTTTCATTACTGTGCAAAAAACCATGCCGGTATAGCATTTAATGCACCGATTCGGGCAGGAAACGAAATGAACTACCGATTCGGGCCAGAAACGAAACGAGCGCACCCAATCCAGTTTTTTGGACCAAATAGTGATGTTTTGGTTCGATTTGGTTAGTTTCGTTACTGTGTAAAAAACCATGCCGGTATAGCATTTGATGCACCGATTCGGGCCGGAAACGAAATGGACTACCGGTTCAGGCCAGAAACGAAACGAACGCACCCAATCCACTTTTTTGGACCCAATAGTGATGTTTTGGTTCGTTTTGGTCAGTTTCGCTACTATGCAAAAAACCATGTTGCATTGAATGCACCGATTCGGGCCGGAACCGAAACGAACTACCGATTCGGGCCAGAAACGAAACGAGCGCACCCAATCCAGTTTTTTGGTCCAAATAGTGATGTTTTGGTTCGTTTTGGTTAGTTTCGTTACTGTGTAAAAAACCATGCCGGTATAGCATTTGATGCACCGATTCGGGCCGGAAACGAAATGGACTACCAGTTCAGGCCAGAAACGAAACGAACGCACCCAATCCACTTTTCTGGACCAAATAGGGATGTTTTGGTTCGTTTTGGTTAGTTTCGATACCGTGTAAAAACCATGCCGGTATAGCATTTAATGCATCGGTTCGGGCCGGAAACGAAAAGGACTACCGATTCGCGCCTGAAACGAAACGAACGCACCCAATCCACTTTTTTGGACCCAATAGTGTTGTTGTTGGTCGTTTTGGTTAGTTTCGTTACTGTGTAAAAAACCATGCCGGTATAGCATCTGATGCACCGATTCGGGCCGGAAATGAAATGGACTACCGGTTCAGGCCAGAAACGAAACGAACGCACCCAATCCACTTTTTTGGACCCAATAGTGATGTTTTGGTTCTTTTTGGTCAGTTTCGCTACTATGCAAAAAACCATGTTGCATTGAATGCACCGATTCGGGCCGGAATCGAAACGAACTACCGATTCGGGCCAGAAACGAAACTAGCGCACCCAATCCAGTTTTTTGGTCCAAATAGTGATGTTTTGGTTCGTTTTGGTTAGTTTCGTTACTGTGTAAAAAACCATGCCGGTATAGCATTTGATGCACCGATTCGGGCCGGAAACGAAATGGACTACCGATTCGCGCCAAAAACGAAACGAACGCACCCAATCCACTTTTTTGGACCCAATAGTGTTGTTGTGGTATGTTTTGGTCAGTTTCAATACTGTGCAAAAAACCATGCCGGGTTGCATTGAATGCACCGATTCGGGCCGGAACCGAAACGAACTACCGATTCGGGCCAGAAACGAAACGAGCGCACCCAATCCAGTTTTTTGGACCAAATAGTGATGTTTTGGTTCGATTTGGTTAGTTTCGTTACTGTGTAAAAAACCATGCCGGTATAGCATTTGATGCACCGATTCGGGCCGGAAACGAAATGGACTACCGGTTCAGGCCAGAAACGAAACGAACGCACCCAATCCACTTTTTTGGACCCAATAGTGATGTTTTGGTTCGTTTTGGTCAGTTTCGCTACTATGCAAAAAACCATGTTGCATTGAATGCACCGATTCGGGCCGGAATCGAAACGAACTACCGATTCGGGCCAGAAACGAAACGAGCGCACCCAATCCAGTTTTTTGGTCCAAATAGTGATGTTCTGGTTCGTTTTGGTTAGTTTCGTTACTGTGTAAAAAACCATGCCGGTATAGCATTTGATGCACCGATTCGGGCCGGAAACGAAATGGACTACCAGTTCAGGCCAGAAACGAAACGAACGCACCGAATCCACTTTTGTGGACCAAATAGTGATGTCTTGGTTCGTTTTGGTTAGTTTCGTTACTGTGTAAAAAACCATGCCGATATAGCATTTAATGCACCGATTCGGGCCGGAAACGAAATGGACTACCGATTCGCGCAAAAAACGAAATGAACGCACCCAATCCACTTTTTTGGACCCAATAGTGTTGTTGTGGTTCGTTTTGGTCAGTTTCATTACTGTGCAAAAAACCATGCCTGTTTAGCATTGAATGCACCGATTCGGGCCGGAACCGAAACGAACTACCGATTCGCGCCAAAAACGAAACGAGCGCACCCAATCCAGGTTTTTGGACCAAATAGTGATGTTTTGGTTCGATTTGGTTAGTTTCGTTACTGTGTAAAAAACCATGCCGGTATAGCATTTGATGCACCGATTCGGGCCGGAAACGAAATGGACTACCGGTTCAGGCCAGAAACGAAACGAACGCACCCAATCCACTTTTTTGGACCCAATAGTGATGTTTTGGTTCGTTTTGGTCAGTTTCGCTACTATGCAAAAAACCATGTTGCATTGAATGCACCGATTCGGGCCGGAATCGAAACGAACTACCGATTCGGGCCAGAAACGAAACGAGCGCACCCAATCCAGTTTTTTGGTCCAAATAGTGATGTTCTGGTTCATTTTGGTTAGTTTCGTTACTGTGTAAAAAACCATGCCGGTATAGCATTTGATGCACCGATTCGGGCCGGAAACGAAATGGACTACCAGTTCAGGCCAGAAACGAAACGAACGCACTGAATCCACTTTTTTGGACCAAATAGTGATGTTTTGGTTCGTTTTGGTTAGTTTCGTTACTGTGTAAAAAACCATGCCGGTATAGCATTTAATGCACCGATTCAGGCCGGAAACGAAATAGACTACCGATTCGCGCAAAAAACGAAACGAACGCACCCAATCCACTTTTTTGGACCCAATAGTGTTGTTGTGGTTCGTTTTGGTCAGTTTCATTACTGTGCAAAAAACCATGCCGGTATAGCATTTAATGCACCGATTCGGGCCAGAAACAAAATGGACTTCCGATTCACGCCAAAAACGAAACGAACGAACCCAATCCACTTTTTTGGACCCGATAGTGATGTTTTGGTTCGTTTTGGTCAGTTTCGCTACTGTGCAAAAAACCATGTTGCAATGAATGCACCGATTCGGGCCGGAACCGAAACGAACTACCGATTCGGGCCAGAAACGAAACGAGCGCACCCAATCCAGTTTTTTGGTCCAAATAGTGATGTTTTGGTTCGTTTTGGTTAGTTTCGTTACTGTGTAAAAAACCATGCCGGTATAGCATTTGATGCACCGATTCGGGCCGGAAACGAAATGGACTACCAGTTCAGGCCAGAAACGAAACGAACGCACCCAATGCACTTTTCTGGACCAAATAGGGATGTTTTGGTTCGTTTTGGTTAGTTTCGATACCGTGTAAAAACCATGCCGGTATAGCATTTAATGCATCGATTCGGGCCGGAAACGAAAAGGACTACCGATTCGCGCCTGAAACGAAACGAACGCACCCAATCCACTTTTTTGGACCCAATAGTGTTCTTGTTGGTCGTTTTGGTCAGTTTCATTACTGTGCAAAAAACCATGCCGGTATAGCATTTAATGCACCGATTCGGGCAGGAAACGAAATGAACTACCGATTCGGGCCAGAAACGAAACGAGCGCACCCAATCCACTTTTTTGGACCAAATAGTGATGTTTTGGTTCGATTTGGTTAGTTTCGTTACTGTGTAAAAAACCATGCCGGTATAGCATTTGATGCACCGATTCGGGCCGGAAACGAAATAGACTACCGGTTCAGGCCAGAAACGAAACGAACGCACCCAATCCACTTTTTTGGACCCAATAGTGATGTTTTGGTTCGTTTTGGTCAGTTTCGCTACTATGCAAAAAACCATGTTGCATTGAATGCACCGATTCGGGCCGGAATCGAAACGAACTACCGATTCGGGCCAGAAACGAAACGAGCGCACCCAATCCAGTTTTTTGGTCCAAATAGGGATGTTTTGGTTCGTTTTGGTTAGTTTCGATACCGTGTAAAAACCATGCCGGTATAGCATTTAATGCATCGATTCGGGCCGGAAACGAAAAGGACTACCGATTCGCGCCTGAAATGAAACGAACGCACCCAATCCACTTTTTTTGAACTACCGATTCGGGCCGGAAACGAAATGGACTACCAGTTCGGGCCAGAAACGAAACGAACGCACCCAATCCACTTTTTTGGACCAAATAGTGATGTTTTGGTTCGTTTTGGTTAGTTTCGTTACTGTGTAAAAAACCATGCCGGTATAGCATTTAATGCATCGATTCGGGACGGAAACGAAACGGACTACCGATTCGCGCAAAAAACGAAACGAACGCACGCAATCCACTTTTTTGGACCAAATAGTGTTGTTGTGGGTCGTTTTGGTCAGTTTCATTACTGTGCAAAAAACCATGCCGGTATAGCATTTAATGCACCGATTCGGGCAGGAAACGAAATGAACTACCGATTCGGGCCAGAAACGAAACGAGCGCACCCAATCCACTTTTTTGGACCAAATAGTGATGTTTTGGTTCGATTTGGTTAGTTTCGTTACTGTGTAAAAAACCATGCCGGTATAGCATTTGATGCACCGATTTGGGCCGGAAACGAAATGGACTACCGGTTCAGGCCAGAAACGAAACGAACGCACCCAATCCACTTTTTTGTACCCAATAGTGTTGTTGTGGTTTGTTTTGGTCAGTTTCAATACTGTGCAAAAAACCATGCCGGGTTGCATTGAATGCACCGATTCGGGCCGGAACCGAAACGAACTACCGATTCGGGCCAGAAACGAATCGAGCGCACCCAATCCAGTTTTTTGGTCCAAATAGTGATGTTTTGGTTCGTTTTGGTTAGTTTCGTTACTGTGTAAAAAACCATGCCGGTATAGCATTTAATGCACCGATTCGGGCAGGAAACGAAATGAACTACCGATTCGGGCAAGAAACGAAACGAACGCACCCAATCCACTCTTTTGGACCAAATAGTGATGTTTTGGTTCGTTTTGGTTAGTTTCGTTACTGTGTAAAAAACCATGCCGGTATAGCATTTAATGCACCGATTCGGGCCGGAAACGAAATGGACTACCGATTCGCGCCAAAAACGAAACGAACGCACCCAATCCACTTTTTTGGACCCAATAGTGTTGTTGTGGTTTGTTTTGGTCAGTTTCAATACTGTGCAAAAAACCATGCCGGGTTGCATTGAATGCACCGATTCGGGCCGGAACCGAAACGAACTACCGATTCGGGCCAGAAACGAAACGAGCGCACCCAATCCAGTTTTTTGGACCAAATAGTGATGTTTTGGTTCGATTTGGTTAGTTTCGTTACTGTCTAAAAAACCATGCCGGTATAGCATTTAATGCACCGATTCGGGCAGGAAACGAAATGAACTACCGATTCGGGCCAGAAACGAAACGAACGCACCCAATCCACTTTTTTGGACCAAATAGTGATGTTTTGGTTCGTTTTGGTTAGTTTCGTTACTGTGTAAAAAACCATGCCGATATAGCATTTAATGCACCGATTCGGGCCGGAAACGAAATGGACTACCGATTCGCGCCAAAAACGAAACGAACGCACCCAATCCACTTTTTTGGACCCAATAGTGTTGTTGTGGTTTGTTTTGGTCAGTTTCAATACTGTGCAAAAAACCATGCCGGGTTGCATTGAATGCACCGATTCGGGCCGGAACCGAAACGAACTACCGATTCGGGCCAGAAACGAAACGAGCGCACCCAATCCAGTTTTTTGGACCAAATAGTGATGTTTTGGTTCGATTTGGTTAGTTTCGTTACTGTCTAAAAAACCATGCCGGTATAGCATTTAATGCACCGATTCGGGCAGGAAACGAAATGGACTACCGGTTCAGGCCAGAAACGAAACGAACGCACCCAATCCACTTTTTTGGACCCAATAGTGATGTTTTGGTTCGTTTTGGTCAGTTTCGCTACTATGCAAAAAACAATGTTGCATTGGATGCACCGATTCGGGCCGGAATCCAAACGAACTACCGATTCGGGCCAGAAACGAAACGTGCGCACCCAATCCAGTTTTTTGGTCCAAATAGTGATGTTTTGGTTCGTTTTGGTTAGTTTCGTTACTGTGTAAAAAACCATGCCGGTATAGCATATGATGCACCGATTCGGGCCAGAAACGAAATGGACTACCCGTTAAGGCCAGAAACGAAATGAACGCACCGAATCCACTTTTTTCGACCAAATAGTGATGTTTTGGTTCGTTTTGGTTAGTTTCGTTACTATGTAAAAAACCATGCCGGTATAGCATTTAATGCACCGATTCGGGCCGGAAACGAAATGGACTACCGATTCGCGCCAAAAACGAAACGAACGCACCCAATCCACTTTTTTGGACCCAATAGTGTTGTTGTGGTTTGTTTTGGTCAGTTTCAATACTGTGCAAAAAACCATGCCGGGTTGCATTGAATGCACCGATTCGGGCCGGAACCGAAACGAACTACCGATTCGGGCCAGAAACGAAACGAGCGCACCCAATCCAGTTTTTTGGACCAAATAGTGATGTTTTGGTTCGATTTGGTTAGTTTCGTTACTGTCTAAAAAACCATGCCGGTATAGCATTTAATGCACCGATTCGGGCAGGAAACGAAATGAACTACCGATTCGGGCCAGAAACGAAACAAACGCACCCAATCCACTTTTTTGGACCAAATAGTGATGTTTTGGTTCGTTTTGGTTAGTTTCGTTACTGTGTAAAAAACCATGCCGATATAGCATTTAATGCACCGATTCGGGCTGGAAACGAAATGGACTACCGATTCGCGCCAAAAACGAAACGAACGCACCCAATCCACTTTTTTGGACCTAATAGTGTTGTTGTGGTTTGTTTTGGTCAGTTTCAATACTGTGCAAAAAACCATGCCGGGTTGCATTGAATGCACCGATTCGGGCCGGAACCGAAACGAACTACCGATTCGGGCCAGAAACGAAACGAGCGCACCCAATCCAGTTTTTTGGACCAAATAGTGATGTTTTGGTTCGATTTGGTTAGTTTCGTTACTGTGTAAAAAACCATGCCGGTATAGCATTTGATGCACCGATTCGGGCCGGAAACGAAATGGACTACCAGTTCAGGCCAGAAACGAAACGAACGCACCCAATCCACTTTTTTGTACCCAATAGTGTTGTTGTGGTTTGTTTTGGTCAGTTTCAATACTGTGCAAAAAACCATGCCGGGTTGCATTGAATGCACCGATTCGGGCCGGAACCGAAACGAACTACCGATTCGGGCCAGAAACGAATCGAGCGCACCCAATCCAGTTTTTTGGTCCAAATAGTGATGTTTTGGTTCGTTTTGGTTAGTTTCGTTACTGTGTAAAAAACCATGCCGGTATAGCATTTAATGCACCGATTCGGGCAGGAAACGAAATGAACTACCGATTCGGGCAAGAAACGAAACGAACGCACCCAATCCACTCTTTTGGACCAAATAGTGATGTTTTGGTTCGTTTTGGTTAGTTTCGTTACTGTGTAAAAAACCATGCCGGTATAGCATTTAATGCACCTATTCGGGCCGGAAACGAAATGGACTACCGATTCGCGCCAAAAACGAAACGAACGCACCCAATCCACTTTTTTGGACCCAATAGTGTTGTTGTGGTTTGTTTTGGTCAGTTTCAATACTGTGCAAAAAACCATGCCGGGTTGCATTGAATGCACCGATTCGGGCCGGAACCGAAACGAACTACCGATTCGGGCCAGAAACGAAACGAGCGCACCCAATCCAGTTTTTTGGACCAAATAGTGATGTTTTGGTTCGATTTGGTTAGTTTCGTTACTGTGTAAAAAACCATGCCGGTATAGCATTTGATGCACCGATTCGGGCCGGAAACGAAATGGACTACCGGTTCAGGCCAGAAACGAAACGAACGCACCCAATCCACTTTTTTGTACCCAATAGTGTTGTTGTGGTTTGTTTTGGTCAGTTTCAATACTGTGCAAAAAACCATGCCGGGTTGCATTGAATGCACCGATTCGGGCCGGAACCGAAACGAACTACCGATTCGGGCCAGAAACGAATCGAGCGCACCCAATCCAGTTTTTTGGTCCAAATAGTGATGTTTTGGTTCGTTTTGGTTAGTTTCGTTACTGTGTAAAAAACCATGCCGGTATAGCATTTAATGCACCGATTCGGGCAGGAAACGAAATGAACTACCGATTCGGGCAAGAAACGAAACGAACGCACCCAATCCACTCTTTTGGACCAAATAGTGATGTTTTGGTTTGTTTTGGTTAGTTTCGTTACTGTGTAAAAAACCATGCCGGTATAGCATTTAATGCACCGATTCGGGCCGGAAACGAAATGGACTACCGATTCGCGCCAAAAACGAAACGAACGCACCCAATCCACTTTTTTGGACCCAATAGTGTTGTTGTGGTTTGTTTTGGTCAGTTTCAATACTGTGCAAAAAACCATGCCGGGTTGCATTGAATGCACCGATTCGGGCCGGAACCGAAACGAACTACCGATTCGGGCCAGAAGCGAAACGAGCGCACCCAATCCAGTTTTTTGGACCAAATAGTGATGTTTTGGTTCGATTTGGTTAGTTTCGTTACTGTGTAAAAAACCATGCCGGTATAGCATTTGATGCACCGATTCGAGCCGGAAACGAAATGGACTACCAGTTCAGGCCAGAAACGAAACGAACGCACCGAATCCACTTTTTTGGACAAAATAGTGATGTTTTGGTTCGTTTTGATTAGTTTCGTTACTGTGTAAAAAACCATGCCGGTATAGCATTTAATGCACCGATTCGGGCCGAAAACGAAATGGACTACCGATTCGCGCAAAAAACGAAACGAACGCACCCAATCCACTTTTTTGGACCCAATAGTGTTGTTGTGGTTCGTTTTGGTCAGTTTCATTACTGTGCAAAAAACCATGCCGGTATAGCATTTAATGCACCGATTCGGGCCGGAAACGAAATGGACTACCGATTCACGCCAAAAACGAAACGAACGAACCCAATCCACTTTTTTGGACCCGATAGTGATGTTTTGGTTCGTTTTGGACAGTTTCGCTACTGTGCAAAAAACCATGTTGCAATGAATGCACCGATTCGGGCCGGAACCGAAACGAACTACCGATTCGGGCCAGAAACGAAACGAGCGCACCCAATCCAGTTTTTTGGTCCAAATAGTGATGTTTTGGTTCGTTTTGGTTAGTTTCGTTACTGTGTAAACAACCATGCCGGTATAGCATTTGATGCACCGATTCGGGCCGGAAACGAAATGGACTACCAGTTCAGGCCAGAAACGAAACGAGCGCACCCAATCCAGTTTTTTGGTCCAAATAGTGATGTTTTGGTTTGTTTTGGTTAGTTTCGTTACTGTGTAAACAACCATGCCGGTATAGCATTTGATGCACCGATTCGGGCCGGAAACGAAATGGACTACCAGTTCAGGCCAGAAACGAAACGAACGCACCCAATCCACTTTTCTGGACCAAATAGGGATGTTTTGGTTCATTTTGGTTAGTTTCGATACCGTGTAAAAACCATGCCGGTATAGCATTTAATGCATCGATTCGGGCCGGAAATGAAAAGGACTACCGATTCGCGCCTGAAACGAAACGAACGCACCCAATCCACTTTTTTGGACCCAATAGTGTTGTTGTTTGTTTTGGTCAGTTTCAATACTGTGCAAAAAACCATGCCGGGTTGCATTGAATGCACCGATTCGGGCCGGAACCGAAACGAACTACCGATTCGGGCCAGAAACGAAACGAGCGCACCCAATCCAGTTTTTTGGACCAAATAGTGATGTTTTGGTTCGATTTGGTTAGTTTCGTTACTGTGTAAAAAACCATGCCGGTATAGCATTTGATGCACCGATTTGGGCCGGAAACGAAATGGACTACCGGTTCAGGCCAGAAACGAAACGAACGCACCCAATCCACTTTTTTGTACCCAATAGTGTTGTTGTGGTTTGTTTTGGTCAGTTTCAATACTGTGCAAAAAACCATGCCGGGTTGCATTGAATGCACCGATTCGGGCCGGAACCGAAACGAACTACCGATTCGGGCCAGAAACGAATCGAGCGCACCCAATCCAGTTTTTTGGTCCAAATAGTGATGTTTTGGTTCGTTTTGGTTAGTTTCGTTACTGTGTAAAAAACCATGCCGGTATAGCATTTAATGCACCGATTCGGGCAGGAAACGAAATGAACTACCGATTCGGGCAAGAAACGAAACGAACGCACCCAATCCACTCTTTTGGACCAAATAGTGATGTTTTGGTTCGTTTTGGTTAGTTTCGTTACTGTGTAAAAAACCATGCCGGTATAGCATTTAATGCACCGATTCGGGCCGGAAACGAAATGGACTACCGATTCGCGCCAAAAACGAAACGAACGCACCCAATCCACTTTTTTGGACCCAATAGTGTTGTTGTGGTTTGTTTTGGTCAGTTTCAATACTGTGCAAAAAACCATGCCGGGTTGCATTGAATGCACCGATTCGGGCCGGAACCGAAACGAACTACCGATTCGGGCCAGAAACGAAACGAGCGCACCCAATCCAGTTTTTTGGACCAAATAGTGATGTTTTGGTTCGATTTGGTTAGTTTCGTTACTGTCTAAAAAACCATGCCGGTATAGCATTTAATGCACCGATTCGGGCAGGAAACGAAATGAACTACCGATTCGGGCCAGAAACGAAACGAACGCACCCAATCCACTTTTTTGGACCAAATAGTGATGTTTTGGTTCGTTTTGGTTAGTTTCGTTACTGTGTAAAAAACCATGCCGATATAGCATTTAATGCACCGATTCGGGCCGGAAACGAAATGGACTACCGATTCGCGCCAAAAACGAAACGAACGCACCCAATCCACTTTTTTGGACCCAATAGTGTTGTTGTGGTTTGTTTTGGTCAGTTTCAATACTGTGCAAAAAACCATGCCGGGTTGCATTGAATGCACCGATTCGGGCCGGAACCGAAACGAACTACCGATTCGGGCCAGAAACGAAATGAGCGCACCCAATCCAGTTTTTTGGACCAAATAGTGATGTTTTGGTTCGATTTGGTTAGTTTCGTTACTGTCTAAAAAACCATGCCGGTATAGCATTTAATGCACCGATTCGGGCAGGAAACGAAATGGACTACCGGTTCAGGCCAGAAACGAAACGAACGCACCCAATCCACTTTTTTGGACCCAATAGTGATGTTTTGGTTCGTTTTGGTCAGTTTCGCTACTATGCAAAAAACAATGTTGCATTGGATGCACCGATTCGGGCCGGAATCGAAACGAACTACCGATTCGGGCCAGAAACGAAACGTGCGCACCCAATCCAGTTTTTTGGTCCAAATAGTGATGTTTTGGTTCGTTTTGGTTAGTTTCGTTACTGTGTAAAAAACCATGCCGGTATAGCATATGATGCACCGATTCGGGCCAGAAACGAAATGGACTACCCGTTAAGGCCAGAAACGAAATGAACGCACCGAATCCACTTTTTTCGACCAAATAGTGATGTTTTGGTTCGTTTTGGTTAGTTTCGTTACTATGTAAAAAACCATGCCGGTATAGCATTTAATGCACCGATTCGGGCCGGAAACGAAATGGACTACCGATTCGCGCCAAAAACGAAACGAACGCACCCAATCCACTTTTTTGGACCCAATAGTGTTGTTGTGGTTTGTTTTGGTCAGTTTCAATACTGTGCAAAAAACCATGCCGGGTTGCATTGAATGCACCGATTCGGGCCGGAACCGAAACGAACTACCGATTCGGGCCAGAAACGAAACGAGCGCACCCAATCCAGTTTTTTGGACCAAATAGTGATGTTTTGGTTCGATTTGGTTAGTTTCGTTACTGTCTAAAAAACCATGCCGGTATAGCATTTAATGCACCGATTCGGGCAGGAAACGAAATGAACTACCGATTCGGGCCAGAAACGAAACGAACGCACCCAATCCACTTTTTTGGACCAAATAGTGATGTTTTGGTTCGTTTTGGTTAGTTTCGTTACTGTGTAAAAAACCATGCCGATATAGCATTTAATGCACCGATTCGGGCTGGAAACGAAATGGACTACCGATTCGCGCCAAAAACGAAACGAACGCACCCAATCCACTTTTTTGGACCCAATAGTGTTGTTGTGGTTTGTTTTGGTCAGTTTCAATACTGTGCAAAAAACCATGCCGGGTTGCATTGAATGCACCGATTCGGGCCGGAACCGAAACGAACTACCGATTCGGGCCAGAAACGAAACGAGCGCACCCAATCCAGTTTTTTGGACCAAATAGTGATGTTTTGGTTCGATTTGGTTAGTTTCGTTACTGTGTAAAAAACCATGCCGGTATAGCATTTGATGCACCGATTCGGGCCGGAAACGAAATGGACTACCAGTTCAGGCCAGAAACGAAACGAACGCACCCAATCCACTTTTTTGTACCCAATAGTGTTGTTGTGGTTTGTTTTGGTCAGTTTCAATACTGTGCAAAAAACCATGCCGGGTTGCATTGAATGCACCGATTCGGGCCGGAACCGAAACGAACTACCGATTCGGGCCAGAAACGAATCGAGCGCACCCAATCCAGTTTTTTGGTCCAAATAGTGATGTTTTGGTTCGTTTTGGTTAGTTTCGTTACTGTGTAAAAAACCATGCCGGTATAGCATTTAATGCACCGATTCGGGCAGGAAACGAAATGAACTACCGATTCGGGCAAGAAACGAAACGAACGCACCCAATCCACTCTTTTGGACCAAATAGTGATGTTTTGGTTCGTTTTGGTTAGTTTCGTTACTGTGTAAAAAACCATGCCGGTATAGCATTTAATGCACCTATTCGGGCCGGAAACGAAATGGACTACCGATTCGCGCCAAAAACGAAACGAACGCACCCAATCCACTTTTTTGGACCCAATAGTGTTGTTGTGGTTTGTTTTGGTCAGTTTCAATACTGTGCAAAAAACCATGCCGGGTTGCATTGAATGCACCGATTCGGGCCGGAACCGAAACGAACTACCGATTCGGGCCAGAAACGAAACGAGCGCACCCAATCCAGTTTTTTGGACCAAATAGTGATGTTTTGGTTCGATTTGGTTAGTTTCGTTACTGTCTAAAAAACCATGCCGGTATAGCATTTGATGCACCGATTCGAGCCGGAAACGAAATGGACTACCAGTTCAGGCCAGAAACGAAACGAACGCACCGAATCCACTTTTTTGGACAAAATAGTGATGTTTTGGTTCGTTTTGATTAGTTTCATTACTGTGTAAAAAACCATGCCGGTATAGCATTTAATGCACCGATTCGGGCCGAAAACGAAATGGACTACCGATTCGCGCAAAAAACGAAACGAACGCACCCAATCCACTTTTTTGGACCCAATAGTGTTGTTGTGGTTCGTTTTGGTCAGTTTCATTACTGTGCAAAAAACCATGCCGGTATAGCATTTAATGCACCGATTCGGGCCGGAAACGAAATGGACTACCGATTCACGCCAAAAACGAAACGAACGAACCCAATCCACTTTTTTGGACCCGATAGTGATGTTTTGGTTCGTTTTGGACAGTTTCGCTACTGTGCAAAAAACCATGTTGCAATGAATGCACCGATTCGGGCCGGAACCGAAACGAACTACCGATTCGGGCCAGAAACGAAACGAGCGCACCCAATCCAGTTTTTTGGTCCAAATAGTGATGTTTTGGTTCGTTTTGGTTAGTTTCGTTACTGTGTAAACAACCATGCCGGTATAGCATTTGATGCACCGATTCGGGCCGGAAACGAAATGGACTACCAGTTCAGGCCAGAAACGAAACGAGCGCACCCAATCCAGTTTTTTGGTCCAAATAGTGATGTTTTGGTTTGTTTTGGTTAGTTTCGTTACTGTGTAAACAACCATGCCGGTATAGCATTTGATGCACCGATTCGGGCCGGAAACGAAATGGACTACCAGTTCAGGCCAGAAACGAAACGAACGCACCCAATCCACTTTTCTGGACCAAATAGGGATGTTTTGGTTCATTTTGGTTAGTTTCGATACCGTGTAAAAACCATGCCGGTATAGCATTTAATGCATCGATTCGGGCCGGAAATGAAAAGGACTACCGATTCGCGCCTGAAACGAAACGAACGCACCCAATCCACTTTTTTGGACCCAATAGTGTTGTTGTTGTTTGTTTTGGTCAGTTTCAATACTGTGCAAAAAACCATGCCGGGTTGCATTGAATGCACCGATTCGGGCCGGAACCGAAACGAACTACCGATTCGGGCCAGAAACGAAACGAGCGCACCCAATCCAGTTTTTTGGACCAAATAGTGATGTTTTGGTTCGATTTGGTTAGTTTCGTTACTGTGTAAAAAACCATGCCGGTATAGCATTTGATGCACCGATTCGGGCCGGAAACGAAATGGACTACCGGTTCAGGCCAGAAACGAAACGAACGCACCCAATCCACTTTTTTGTACCCAATAGTGTTGTTGTGGTTTGTTTTGGTCAGTTTCAATACTGTGCAAAAAACCATGCCGGGTTGCATTGAATGCACCGATTCGGGCCGGAACCGAAACGAACTACCGATTCGGGCCAGAAACGAATCGAGCGCACCCAATCCAGTTTTTTGGTCCAAATAGTGATGTTTTGGTTCGTTTTGGTTAGTTTCGTTACTGTGTAAAAAACCATGCCGGTATAGCATTTAATGCACCGATTCGGGCAGGAAACGAAATGAACTACCGATTCGGGCAAGAAACGAAACGAGCGCACCCAATCCACTCTTTTGGACCAAATAGTGATGTTTTGGTTCGTTTTGGTTAGTTTCGTTACTGTGTAAAAAACCATGCCGGTATAGCATTTAATGCACCGATTCGGGCCGGAAACGAAATGGACTACCGATTCGCGCCAAAAACGAAACGAACGCACCCAATCCACTTTTTTGGACCCAATAGTGTTGTTGTGGTTTGTTTTGGTCAGTTTCAATACTGTGCAAAAAACCATGCCGGGTTGCATTGAATGCACCGATTCGGGCCGGAACCGAAACGAACTACCGATTCGGGCCAGAAGCGAAACGAGCGCACCCAATCCAGTTTTTTGGACCAAATAGTGATGTTTTGGTTCGATTTGGTTAGTTTCGTTACTGTGTAAAAAACCATGCCGGTATAGCATTTGATGCACCGATTCGGGCCGGAAACGAAATGGACTACCGGTTCAGGCCAGAAACGAAACGAACGCACCCAATCCACTTTTTTGTACCCAATAGTGTTGTTGTGGTTTGTTTTGGTCAGTTTCAATACTGTGTAAAAAACCATGCCGGGTTGCATTGAATGCACCGATTCGGGCCGGAACCGAAATGGACTACCGATTCGCGCAAAAAACGAAACGAACGCACCCAATCCACTTTTTTGGACCCAATAGTGTTGTTGTGGTTCGTTTTGGTCAGTTTCATTACTGTGCAAAAAACCATGCCGGTATAGCATTTAATGCACCGATTCGGGCCGGAAACGAAATGGACTACCGATTCACGCCAAAAACGAAACGAACGAACCCAATCCACTTTTTTGGACCCGATAGTGATGTTTTGGTTCGTTTTGGACAGTTTCGCTACTGTGCAAAAAACCATGTTGCAATGAATGCACCGATTCGGGCCGGAACCGAAACGAACTACCGATTCGGGCCAGAAACGAAACGAGCGCACCCAATCCAGTTTTTTGGTCCAAATAGTGATGTTTTGGTTCGTTTTGGTTAGTTTCGTTACTGTGTAAACAACCATGCCGGTATAGCATTTGATGCACCGATTCGGGCCGGAAACGAAATGGACTACCAGTTCAGGCCAGAAACGAAACGAGCGCACCCAATCCAGTTTTTTGGTCCAAATAGTGATGTTTTGGTTCGTTTTGGTTAGTTTCGTTACTGTGTAAACAACCATGCCGGTATAGCATTTGATGCACCGATTCGGGCCGGAAACGAAATGGACTACCAGTTCAGGCCAGAAACGAAACGAACGCACCCAATCCACTTTTCTGGACCAAATAGGGATGTTTTGGTTCATTTTGGTTAGTTTCGATACCGTGTAAAAACCATGCCGGTATAGCATTTAATGCATCGATTCGGGCCGGAAATGAAAAGGACTACCGATTCGCGCCTGAAACGAAACGAACGCACCCAATCCACTTTTTTGGACCCAATAGTGTTGTTGTTGTTTGTTTTGGTCAGTTTCAATACTGTGCAAAAAACCATGCCGGGTTGCATTGAATGCACCGATTCGGGCCGGAACCGAAACGAACTACCGATTCGGGCCAGAAACGAAACGAGCGCACCCAATCCAGTTTTTTGGACCAAATAGTGATGTTTTGGTTCGATTTGGTTAGTTTCGTTACTGTGTAAAAAACCATGCCGGTATAGCATTTGATGCACCGATTTGGGCCGGAAACGAAATGGACTACCGGTTCAGGCCAGAAACGAAACGAACGCACCCAATCCACTTTTTTGTACCCAATAGTGTTGTTGTGGTTTGTTTTGGTCAGTTTCAATACTGTGCAAAAAACCATGCCGGGTTGCATTGAATGCACCGATTCGGGCCGGAACCGAAACGAACTACCGATTCGGGCCAGAAACGAATCGAGCGCACCCAATCCAGTTTTTTGGTCCAAATAGTGATGTTTTGGTTCGTTTTGGTTAGTTTCGTTACTGTGTAAAAAACCATGCCGGTATAGCATTTAATGCACCGATTCGGGCAGGAAACGAAATGAACTACCGATTCGGGCAAGAAACGAAACGAACGCACCCAATCCACTCTTTTGGACCAAATAGTGATGTTTTGGTTCGTTTTGGTTAGTTTCGTTACTGTGTAAAAAACCATGCCGGTATAGCATTTAATGCACCGATTCGGGCCGGAAACGAAATGGACTACCGATTCGCGCCAAAAACAAAACGAACGCACCCAATCCACTTTTTTGGACCCAATAGTGTTGTTGTGGTTTGTTTTGGTCAGTTTCAATACTGTGCAAAAAACCATGCCGGGTTGCATTGAATGCACCGATTCGGGCCGGAACCGAAACGAACTACCGATTCGGGCCAGAAACGAAACGAGCGCACCCAATCCAGTTTTTTGGACCAAATAGTGATGTTTTGGTTCGATTTGGTTAGTTTCGTTACTGTCTAAAAAACCATGCCGGTATAGCATTTAATGCACCGATTCGGGCAGGAAACGAAATGAACTACCGATTCGGGCCAGAAACGAAACGAACGCACCCAATCCACTTTTTTGGACCTAATAGTGATGTTTTGGTTCGTTTTGGTTAGTTTCGTTACTGTGTAAAAAACCATGCCGATATAGCATTTAATGCACCGATTCGGGCCGGAAACGAAATGGACTACCGATTCGCGCCAAAAACGAAACGAACGCACCCAATCCACTTTTTTGGACCCAATAGTGTTGTTGTGGTTTGTTTTGGTCAGTTTCAATACTGTGCAAAAAACCATGCCGGGTTGCATTGAATGCACCGATTCGGGCCGGAACCGAAACGAACTACCGATTCGGGCCAGAAACGAAATGAGCGCACCCAATCCAGTTTTTTGGACCAAATAGTGATGTTTTGGTTCGATTTGGTTAGTTTCGTTACTGTCTAAAAAACCATGCCGGTATAGCATTTAATGCACCGATTCGGGCAGGAAACGAAATGGACTACCGGTTCAGGCCAGAAACGAAACGAACGCACCCAATCCACTTTTTTGGACCCAAAAGTGATGTTTTGGTTCGTTTTGGTCAGTTTCGCTACTATGCAAAAAACAATGTTGCATTGGATGCACCGATTCGGGCCGGAATCGAAACGAACTACCGATTCGGGCCAGAAACGAAACGTGCGCACCCAATCCAGTTTTTTGGTCCAAATAGTGATGTTTTGGTTCGTTTTGGTTAGTTTCGTTACTGTGTAAAAAACCATGCCGGTATAGCATATGATGCACCGATTCGGGCCAGAAACGAAATGGACTACCCGTTAAGGCCAGAAACGAAATGAACGCACCGAATCCACTTTTTTCGACCAAATAGTGATGTTTTGGTTCGTTTTGGTTAGTTTCGTTACTATGTAAAAAACCATGCCGGTATAGCATTTAATGCACCGATTCGGGCCGGAAACGAAATGGACTACCGATTCGCGCCAAAAACGAAACGAATGCACCCAATCCACTTTTTTGGACCCAATAGTGTTGTTGTGGTTTGTTTTGGTCAGTTTCAATACTGTGCAAAAAACCATGCCGGGTTGCATTGAATGCACCGATTCGGGCCGGAACCGAAACGAACTACCGATTCGGGCCAGAAACGAAACGAGCGCACCCAATCCAGTTTTTTGGACCAAATAGTGATGTTTTGGTTCGATTTGGTTAGTTTCGTTACTGTCTAAAAAACCATGCCGGTATAGCATTTAATGCACCGATTCGGGCAGGAAACGAAATGAACTACCGATTCGGGCCAGAAACGAAACGAACGCACCCAATCCACTTTTTTGGACCAAATAGTGATGTTTTGGTTCGTTTTGGTTAGTTTCGTTACTGTGTAAAAAACCATGCCGATATAGCATTTAATGCACCGATTCGGGCTGGAAACGAAATGGACTACCGATTCGCGCCAAAAACGAAACGAACGCACCCAATCCACTTTTTTGGACCCAATAGTGTTGTTGTGGTTTGTTTTGGTCAGTTTCAATACTGTGCAAAAAACCATGCCGGGTTGCATTGAATGCACCGATTCGGGCCGGAACCGAAACGAACTACCGATTCGGGCCAGAAACGAAACGAGCGCACCCAATCCAGTTTTTTGGACCAAATAGTGATGTTTTGGTTCGATTTGGTTAGTTTCGTTACTGTGTAAAAAACCATGCCGGTATAGCATTTGATGCACCGATTCGGGCCGGAAACGAAATGGACTACCAGTTCAGGCCAGAAACGAAACGAACGCACCCAATCCACTTTTTTGTACCCAATAGTGTTGTTGTGGTTTGTTTTGGTCAGTTTCAATACTGTGCAAAAAACCATGCCGGGTTGCATTGAATGCACCGATTCGGGCCGGAACCGAAACGAACTACCGATTCGGGCCAGAAACGAATCGAGCGCACCCAATCCAGTTTTTTGGTCCAAATAGTGATGTTTTGGTTCGTTTTGGTTAGTTTCGTTACTGTGTAAAAAACCATGCCGGTATAGCATTTAATGCACCGATTCGGGCAGGAAACGAAATGAACTACCGATTCGGGCAAGAAACGAAACGAACGCACCCAATCCACTCTTTTGGACCAAATAGTGATGTTTTGGTTTGTTTTGGTTAGTTTCGTTACTGTGTAAAAAACCATGCCGGTATAGCATTTAATGCACCGATTCGGGCCGGAAACGAAATGGACTACCGATTCGCGCCAAAAACGAAACGAACGCACCCAATCCACTTTTTTGGACCCAATAGTGTTGTTGTGGTTTGTTTTGGTCAGTTTCAATACTGTGCAAAAAACCATGCCGGGTTGCATTGAATGCACCGATTCGGGCCGGAACCGAAACGAACTACCGATTCGGGCCAGAAGCGAAACGAGCGCACCCAATCCAGTTTTTTGGACCAAATAGTGATGTTTTGGTTCGATTTGGTTAGTTTCGTTACTGTGTAAAAAACCATGCCGGTATAGCATTTGATGCACCGATTCGAGCCGGAAACGAAATGGACTACCAGTTCAGGCCAGAAACGAAACGAACGCACCGAATCCACTTTTTTGGACAAAATAGTGATGTTTTGGTTCGTTTTGATTAGTTTCGTTACTGTGTAAAAAACCATGCCGGTATAGCATTTAATGCACCGATTCGGGCCGAAAACGAAATGGACTACCGATTCGCGCAAAAAACGAAACGAACGCACCCAATCCACTTTTTTGGACCCAATAGTGTTGTTGTGGTTCGTTTTGGTCAGTTTCATTACTGTGCAAAAAACCATGCCGGTATAGCATTTAATGCACCGATTCGGGCCGGAAACGAAATGGACTACCGATTCACGCCAAAAACGAAACGAACGAACCCAATCCACTTTTTTGGACCCGATAGTGATGTTTTGGTTCGTTTTGGACAGTTTCGCTACTGTGCAAAAAACCATGTTGCAATGAATGCACCGATTCGGGCCGGAACCGAAACGAACTACCGATTCGGGCCAGAAACGAAACGAGCGCACCCAATCCAGTTTTTTGGTCCAAATAGTGATGTTTTGGTTCGTTTTGGTTAGTTTCGTTACTGTGTAAACAACCATGCCGGTATAGCATTTGATGCACCGATTCGGGCCGGAAACGAAATGGACTACCAGTTCAGGCCAGAAACGAAACGAGCGCACCCAATCCAGTTTTTTGGTCCAAATAGTGATGTTTTGGTTTGTTTTGGTTAGTTTCGTTACTGTGTAAACAACCATGCCGGTATAGCATTTGATGCACCGATTCGGGCCGGAAACGAAATGGACTACCAGTTCAGGCCAGAAACGAAACGAACGCACCCAATCCACTTTTCTGGACCAAATAGGGATGTTTTGGTTCATTTTGGTTAGTTTCGATACCGTGTAAAAACCATGCCGGTATAGCATTTAATGCATCGATTCGGGCCGGAAATGAAAAGGACTACCGATTCGCGCCTGAAACGAAACGAACGCACCCAATCCACTTTTTTGGACCCAATAGTGTTGTTGTTTGTTTTGGTCAGTTTCAATACTGTGCAAAAAACCATGCCGGGTTGCATTGAATGCACCGATTCGGGCCGGAACCGAAACGAACTACCGATTCGGGCCAGAAACGAAACGAGCGCACCCAATCCAGTTTTTTGGACCAAATAGTGATGTTTTGGTTCGATTTGGTTAGTTTCGTTACTGTGTAAAAAACCATGCCGGTATAGCATTTGATGCACCGATTTGGGCCGGAAACGAAATGGACTACCGGTTCAGGCCAGAAACGAAACGAACGCACCCAATCCACTTTTTTGTACCCAATAGTGTTGTTGTGGTTTGTTTTGGTCAGTTTCAATACTGTGCAAAAAACCATGCCGGGTTGCATTGAATGCACCGATTCGGGCCGGAACCGAAACGAACTACCGATTCGGGCCAGAAACGAATCGAGCGCACCCAATCCAGTTTTTTGGTCCAAATAGTGATGTTTTGGTTCGTTTTGGTTAGTTTCGTTACTGTGTAAAAAACCATGCCGGTATAGCATTTAATGCACCGATTCGGGCAGGAAACGAAATGAACTACCGATTCGGGCAAGAAACGAAACGAACGCACCCAATCCACTCTTTTGGACCAAATAGTGATGTTTTGGTTCGTTTTGGTTAGTTTCGTTACTGTGTAAAAAACCATGCCGGTATAGCATTTAATGCACCGATTCGGGCCGGAAACGAAATGGACTACCGATTCGCGCCAAAAACGAAACGAACGCACCCAATCCACTTTTTTGGACCCAATAGTGTTGTTGTGGTTTGTTTTGGTCAGTTTCAATACTGTGCAAAAAACCATGCCGGGTTGCATTGAATGCACCGATTCGGGCCGGAACCGAAACGAACTACCGATTCGGGCCAGAAACGAAACGAGCGCACCCAATCCAGTTTTTTGGACCAAATAGTGATGTTTTGGTTCGATTTGGTTAGTTTCGTTACTGTCTAAAAAACCATGCCGGTATAGCATTTAATGCACCGATTCGGGCAGGAAACGAAATGAACTACCGATTCGGGCCAGAAACGAAACGAACGCACCCAATCCACTTTTTTGGACCAAATAGTGATGTTTTGGTTCGTTTTGGTTAGTTTCGTTACTGTGTAAAAAACCATGCCGATATAGCATTTAATGCACCGATTCGGGCCGGAAACGAAATGGACTACCGATTCGCGCCAAAAACGAAACGAACGCACCCAATCCACTTTTTTGGACCCAATAGTGTTGTTGTGGTTTGTTTTGGTCAGTTTCAATACTGTGCAAAAAACCATGCCGGGTTGCATTGAATGCACCGATTCGGGCCGGAACCGAAACGAACTACCGATTCGGGCCAGAAACGAAATGAGCGCACCCAATCCAGTTTTTTGGACCAAATAGTGATGTTTTGGTTCGATTTGGTTAGTTTCGTTACTGTCTAAAAAACCATGCCGGTATAGCATTTAATGCACCGATTCGGGCAGGAAACGAAATGGACTACCGGTTCAGGCCAGAAACGAAACGAACGCACCCAATCCACTTTTTTGGACCCAATAGTGATGTTTTGGTTCGTTTTGGTCAGTTTCGCTACTATGCAAAAAACAATGTTGCATTGGATGCACCGATTCGGGCCGGAATCGAAACGAACTACCGATTCGGGCCAGAAACGAAACGTGCGCACCCAATCCAGTTTTTTGGTCCAAATAGTGATGTTTTGGTTCGTTTTGGTTAGTTTCGTTACTGTGTAAAAAACCATGCCGGTATAGCATATGATGCACCGATTCGGGCCAGAAACGAAATGGACTACCCGTTAAGGCCAGAAACGAAATGAACGCACCGAATCCACTTTTTTCGACCAAATAGTGATGTTTTGGTTCGTTTTGGTTAGTTTCGTTACTATGTAAAAAACCATGCCGGTATAGCATTTAATGCACCGATTCGGGCCGGAAACGAAATGGACTACCGATTCGCGCCAAAAACGAAACGAACGCACCCAATCCACTTTTTTGGACCCAATAGTGTTGTTGTGGTTTGTTTTGGTCAGTTTCAATACTGTGCAAAAAACCATGCCGGGTTGCATTGAATGCACCGATTCGGGCCGGAACCGAAACGAACTACCGATTCGGGCCAGAAACGAAACGAGCGCACCCAATCCAGTTTTTTGGACCAAATAGTGATGTTTTGGTTCGATTTGGTTAGTTTCGTTACTGTCTAAAAAACCATGCCGGTATAGCATTTAATGCACCGATTCGGGCAGGAAACGAAATGAACTACCGATTCGGGCCAGAAACGAAACGAACGCACCCAATCCACTTTTTTGGACCAAATAGTGATGTTTTGGTTCGTTTTGGTTAGTTTCGTTACTGTGTAAAAAACCATGCCGATATAGCATTTAATGCACCGATTCGGGCTGGAAACGAAATGGACTACCGATTCGCGCCAAAAACGAAACGAACGCACCCAATCCACTTTTTTGGACCCAATAGTGTTGTTGTGGTTTGTTTTGGTCAGTTTCAATACTGTGCAAAAAACCATGCCGGGTTGCATTGAATGCACCGATTCGGGCCGGAACCGAAACGAACTACCGATTCGGGCCAGAAACGAAACGAGCGCACCCAATCCAGTTTTTTGGACCAAATAGTGATGTTTTGGTTCGATTTGGTTAGTTTCGTTACTGTGTAAAAAACCATGCCGGTATAGCATTTGATGCACCGATTCGGGCCGGAAACGAAATGGACTACCAGTTCAGGCCAGAAACGAAACGAACGCACCCAATCCACTTTTTTGTACCCAATAGTGTTGTTGTGGTTTGTTTTGGTCAGTTTCAATACTGTGCAAAAAACCATGCCGGGTTGCATTGAATGCACCGATTCGGGCCGGAACCGAAACGAACTACCGATTCGGGCCAGAAACGAATCGAGCGCACCCAATCCAGTTTTTTGGTCCAAATAGTGATGTTTTGGTTCGTTTTGGTTAGTTTCGTTACTGTGTAAAAAACCATGCCGGTATAGCATTTAATGCACCGATTCGGGCAGGAAACGAAATGAACTACCGATTCGGGCAAGAAACGAAACGAACGCACCCAATCCACTCTTTTGGACCAAATAGTGATGTTTTGGTTCGTTTTGGTTAGTTTCGTTACTGTGTAAAAAACCATGCCGGTATAGCATTTAATGCACCTATTCGGGCCGGAAACGAAATGGACTACCGATTCGCGCCAAAAACGAAACGAACGCACCCAATCCACTTTTTTGGACCCAATAGTGTTGTTGTGGTTTGTTTTGGTCAGTTTCAATACTGTGCAAAAAACCATGCCGGGTTGCATTGAATGCACCGATTCGGGCCGGAACCGAAACGAACTACCGATTCGGGCCAGAAACGAAACGAGCGCACCCAATCCAGTTTTTTGGACCAAATAGTGATGTTTTGGTTCGATTTGGTTAGTTTCGTTACTGTCTAAAAAACCATGCCGGTATAGCATTTGATGCACCGATTCGAGCCGGAAACGAAATGGACTACCAGTTCAGGCCAGAAACGAAACGAACGCACCGAATCCACTTTTTTGGACAAAATAGTGATGTTTTGGTTCGTTTTGATTAGTTTCATTACTGTGTAAAAAACCATGCCGGTATAGCATTTAATGCACCGATTCGGGCCGAAAACGAAATGGACTACCGATTCGCGCAAAAAACGAAACGAACGCACCCAATCCACTTTTTTGGACCCAATAGTGTTGTTGTGGTTCGTTTTGGTCAGTTTCATTACTGTGCAAAAAACCATGCCGGTATAGCATTTAATGCACCGATTCGGGCCGGAAACGAAATGGACTACCGATTCACGCCAAAAACGAAACGAACGAACCCAATCCACTTTTTTGGACCCGATAGTGATGTTTTGGTTCGTTTTGGACAGTTTCGCTACTGTGCAAAAAACCATGTTGCAATGAATGCACCGATTCGGGCCGGAACCGAAACGAACTACCGATTCGGGCCAGAAACGAAACGAGCGCACCCAATCCAGTTTTTTGGTCCAAATAGTGATGTTTTGGTTCGTTTTGGTTAGTTTCGTTACTGTGTAAACAACCATGCCGGTATAGCATTTGATGCACCGATTCGGGCCGGAAACGAAATGGACTACCAGTTCAGGCCAGAAACGAAACGAGCGCACCCAATCCAGTTTTTTGGTCCAAATAGTGATGTTTTGGTTTGTTTTGGTTAGTTTCGTTACTGTGTAAACAACCATGCCGGTATAGCATTTGATGCACCGATTCGGGCCGGAAACGAAATGGACTACCAGTTCAGGCCAGAAACGAAACGAACGCACCCAATCCACTTTTCTGGACCAAATAGGGATGTTTTGGTTCATTTTGGTTAGTTTCGATACCGTGTAAAAACCATGCCGGTATAGCATTTAATGCATCGATTCGGGCCGGAAATGAAAAGGACTACCGATTCGCGCCTGAAACGAAACGAACGCACCCAATCCACTTTTTTGGACCCAATAGTGTTGTTGTTGTTTGTTTTGGTCAGTTTCAATACTGTGCAAAAAACCATGCCGGGTTGCATTGAATGCACCGATTCGGGCCGGAACCGAAACGAACTACCGATTCGGGCCAGAAACGAAACGAGCGCACCCAATCCAGTTTTTTGGACCAAATAGTGATGTTTTGGTTCGATTTGGTTAGTTTCGTTACTGTGTAAAAAACCATGCCGGTATAGCATTTGATGCACCGATTCGGGCCGGAAACGAAATGGACTACCGGTTCAGGCCAGAAACGAAACGAACGCACCCAATCCACTTTTTTGTACCCAATAGTGTTGTTGTGGTTTGTTTTGGTCAGTTTCAATACTGTGCAAAAAACCATGCCGGGTTGCATTGAATGCACCGATTCGGGCCGGAACCGAAACGAACTACCGATTCGGGCCAGAAACGAATCGAGCGCACCCAATCCAGTTTTTTGGTCCAAATAGTGATGTTTTGGTTCGTTTTGGTTAGTTTCGTTACTGTGTAAAAAACCATGCCGGTATAGCATTTAATGCACCGATTCGGGCAGGAAACGAAATGAACTACCGATTCGGGCAAGAAACGAAACGAGCGCACCCAATCCACTCTTTTGGACCAAATAGTGATGTTTTGGTTCGTTTTGGTTAGTTTCGTTACTGTGTAAAAAACCATGCCGGTATAGCATTTAATGCACCGATTCGGGCCGGAAACGAAATGGACTACCGATTCGCGCCAAAAACGAAACGAACGCACCCAATCCACTTTTTTGGACCCAATAGTGTTGTTGTGGTTTGTTTTGGTCAGTTTCAATACTGTGCAAAAAACCATGCCGGGTTGCATTGAATGCACCGATTCGGGCCGGAACCGAAACGAACTACCGATTCGGGCCAGAAGCGAAACGAGCGCACCCAATCCAGTTTTTTGGACCAAATAGTGATGTTTTGGTTCGATTTGGTTAGTTTCGTTACTGTGTAAAAAACCATGCCGGTATAGCATTTGATGCACCGATTCGGGCCGGAAACGAAATGGACTACCGGTTCAGGCCAGAAACGAAACGAACGCACCCAATCCACTTTTTTGTACCCAATAGTGTTGTTGTGGTTTGTTTTGGTCAGTTTCAATACTGTGTAAAAAACCATGCCGGGTTGCATTGAATGCACCGATTCGGGCCGGAACCGAAATGGACTACCGATTCGCGCAAAAAACGAAACGAACGCACCCAATCCACTTTTTTGGACCCAATAGTGTTGTTGTGGTTCGTTTTGGTCAGTTTCATTACTGTGCAAAAAACCATGCCGGTATAGCATTTAATGCACCGATTCGGGCCGGAAACGAAATGGACTACCGATTCACGCCAAAAACGAAACGAACGAACCCAATCCACTTTTTTGGACCCGATAGTGATGTTTTGGTTCGTTTTGGACAGTTTCGCTACTGTGCAAAAAACCATGTTGCAATGAATGCACCGATTCGGGCCGGAACCGAAACGAACTACCGATTCGGGCCAGAAACGAAACGAGCGCACCCAATCCAGTTTTTTGGTCCAAATAGTGATGTTTTGGTTCGTTTTGGTTAGTTTCGTTACTGTGTAAACAACCATGCCGGTATAGCATTTGATGCACCGATTCGGGCCGGAAACGAAATGGACTACCAGTTCAGGCCAGAAACGAAACGAGCGCACCCAATCCAGTTTTTTGGTCCAAATAGTGATGTTTTGGTTCGTTTTGGTTAGTTTCGTTACTGTGTAAACAACCATGCCGGTATAGCATTTGATGCACCGATTCGGGCCGGAAACGAAATGGACTACCAGTTCAGGCCAGAAACGAAACGAACGCACCCAATCCACTTTTCTGGACCAAATAGGGATGTTTTGGTTCATTTTGGTTAGTTTCGATACCGTGTAAAAACCATGCCGGTATAGCATTTAATGCATCGATTCGGGCCGGAAATGAAAAGGACTACCGATTCGCGCCTGAAACGAAACGAACGCACCCAATCCACTTTTTTGGACCCAATAGTGTTGTTGTTGTTTGTTTTGGTCAGTTTCAATACTGTGCAAAAAACCATGCCGGGTTGCATTGAATGCACCGATTCGGGCCGGAACCGAAACGAACTACCGATTCGGGCCAGAAACGAAACGAGCGCACCCAATCCAGTTTTTTGGACCAAATAGTGATGTTTTGGTTCGATTTGGTTAGTTTCGTTACTGTGTAAAAAACCATGCCGGTATAGCATTTGATGCACCGATTTGGGCCGGAAACGAAATGGACTACCGGTTCAGGCCAGAAACGAAACGAACGCACCCAATCCACTTTTTTGTACCCAATAGTGTTGTTGTGGTTTGTTTTGGTCAGTTTCAATACTGTGCAAAAAACCATGCCGGGTTGCATTGAATGCACCGATTCGGGCCGGAACCGAAACGAACTACCGATTCGGGCCAGAAACGAATCGAGCGCACCCAATCCAGTTTTTTGGTCCAAATAGTGATGTTTTGGTTCGTTTTGGTTAGTTTCGTTACTGTGTAAAAAACCATGCCGGTATAGCATTTAATGCACCGATTCGGGCAGGAAACGAAATGAACTACCGATTCGGGCAAGAAACGAAACGAACGCACCCAATCCACTCTTTTGGACCAAATAGTGATGTTTTGGTTCGTTTTGGTTAGTTTCGTTACTGTGTAAAAAACCATGCCGGTATAGCATTTAATGCACCGATTCGGGCCGGAAACGAAATGGACTACCGATTCGCGCCAAAAACAAAACGAACGCACCCAATCCACTTTTTTGGACCCAATAGTGTTGTTGTGGTTTGTTTTGGTCAGTTTCAATACTGTGCAAAAAACCATGCCGGGTTGCATTGAATGCACCGATTCGGGCCGGAACCGAAACGAACTACCGATTCGGGCCAGAAACGAAACGAGCGCACCCAATCCAGTTTTTTGGACCAAATAGTGATGTTTTGGTTCGATTTGGTTAGTTTCGTTACTGTCTAAAAAACCATGCCGGTATAGCATTTAATGCACCGATTCGGGCAGGAAACGAAATGAACTACCGATTCGGGCCAGAAACGAAACGAACGCACCCAATCCACTTTTTTGGACCTAATAGTGATGTTTTGGTTCGTTTTGGTTAGTTTCGTTACTGTGTAAAAAACCATGCCGATATAGCATTTAATGCACCGATTCGGGCCGGAAACGAAATGGACTACCGATTCGCGCCAAAAACGAAACGAACGCACCCAATCCACTTTTTTGGACCCAATAGTGTTGTTGTGGTTTGTTTTGGTCAGTTTCAATACTGTGCAAAAAACCATGCCGGGTTGCATTGAATGCACCGATTCGGGCCGGAACCGAAACGAACTACCGATTCGGGCCAGAAACGAAATGAGCGCACCCAATCCAGTTTTTTGGACCAAATAGTGATGTTTTGGTTCGATTTGGTTAGTTTCGTTACTGTCTAAAAAACCATGCCGGTATAGCATTTAATGCACCGATTCGGGCAGGAAACGAAATGGACTACCGGTTCAGGCCAGAAACGAAACGAACGCACCCAATCCACTTTTTTGGACCCAAAAGTGATGTTTTGGTTCGTTTTGGTCAGTTTCGCTACTATGCAAAAAACAATGTTGCATTGGATGCACCGATTCGGGCCGGAATCGAAACGAACTACCGATTCGGGCCAGAAACGAAACGTGCGCACCCAATCCAGTTTTTTGGTCCAAATAGTGATGTTTTGGTTCGTTTTGGTTAGTTTCGTTACTGTGTAAAAAACCATGCCGGTATAGCATATGATGCACCGATTCGGGCCAGAAACGAAATGGACTACCCGTTAAGGCCAGAAACGAAATGAACGCACCGAATCCACTTTTTTCGACCAAATAGTGATGTTTTGGTTCGTTTTGGTTAGTTTCGTTACTATGTAAAAAACCATGCCGGTATAGCATTTAATGCACCGATTCGGGCCGGAAACGAAATGGACTACCGATTCGCGCCAAAAACGAAACGAATGCACCCAATCCACTTTTTTGGACCCAATAGTGTTGTTGTGGTTTGTTTTGGTCAGTTTCAATACTGTGCAAAAAACCATGCCGGGTTGCATTGAATGCACCGATTCGGGCCGGAACCGAAACGAACTACCGATTCGGGCCAGAAACGAAACGAGCGCACCCAATCCAGTTTTTTGGACCAAATAGTGATGTTTTGGTTCGATTTGGTTAGTTTCGTTACTGTCTAAAAAACCATGCCGGTATAGCATTTAATGCACCGATTCGGGCAGGAAACGAAATGAACTACCGATTCGGGCCAGAAACGAAACGAACGCACCCAATCCACTTTTTTGGACCAAATAGTGATGTTTTGGTTCGTTTTGGTTAGTTTCGTTACTGTGTAAAAAACCATGCCGATATAGCATTTAATGCACCGATTCGGGCTGGAAACGAAATGGACTACCGATTCGCGCCAAAAACGAAACGAACGCACCCAATCCACTTTTTTGGACCCAATAGTGTTGTTGTGGTTTGTTTTGGTCAGTTTCAATACTGTGCAAAAAACCATGCCGGGTTGCATTGAATGCACCGATTCGGGCCGGAACCGAAACGAACTACCGATTCGGGCCAGAAACGAAACGAGCGCACCCAATCCAGTTTTTTGGACCAAATAGTGATGTTTTGGTTCGATTTGGTTAGTTTCGTTACTGTGTAAAAAACCATGCCGGTATAGCATTTGATGCACCGATTCGGGCCGGAAACGAAATGGACTACCAGTTCAGGCCAGAAACGAAACGAACGCACCCAATCCACTTTTTTGTACCCAATAGTGTTGTTGTGGTTTGTTTTGGTCAGTTTCAATACTGTGCAAAAAACCATGCCGGGTTGCATTGAATGCACCGATTCGGGCCGGAACCGAAACGAACTACCGATTCGGGCCAGAAACGAATCGAGCGCACCCAATCCAGTTTTTTGGTCCAAATAGTGATGTTTTGGTTCGTTTTGGTTAGTTTCGTTACTGTGTAAAAAACCATGCCGGTATAGCATTTAATGCACCGATTCGGGCAGGAAACGAAATGAACTACCGATTCGGGCAAGAAACGAAACGAACGCACCCAATCCACTCTTTTGGACCAAATAGTGATGTTTTGGTTCGTTTTGGTTAGTTTCGTTACTGTGTAAAAAACCATGCCGGTATAGCATTTAATGCACCTATTCGGGCCGGAAACGAAATGGACTACCGATTCGCGCCAAAAACGAAACGAACGCACCCAATCCACTTTTTTGGACCCAATAGTGTTGTTGTGGTTTGTTTTGGTCAGTTTCAATACTGTGCAAAAAACCATGCCGGGTTGCATTGAATGCACCGATTCGGGCCGGAACCGAAACAAACTACCGATTCGGGCCAGAAACGAAACGAGCGCACCCAATCCAGTTTTTTGGACCAAATAGTGATGTTTTGGTTCGATTTGGTTAGTTTCGTTACTGTCTAAAAAACCATGCCGGTATAGCATTTGATGCACCGATTCGAGCCGGAAACGAAATGGACTACCAGTTCAGGCCAGAAACGAAACGAACGCACCGAATCCACTTTTTTGGACAAAATAGTGATGTTTTGGTTCGTTTTGATTAGTTTCGTTACTGTGTAAAAAATCATGCCGGTATAGCATTTAATGCACCGATTCGGGCCGAAAACGAAATGGACTACCGATTCGCGCAAAAAACGAAACGAACGCACCCAATCCACTTTTTTGGACCCAATAGTGTTGTTGTGGTTCGTTTTGGTCAGTTTCATTACTGTGCAAAAAACCATGCCGGTATAGCATTTAATGCACCGATTCGGGCCGGAAACGAAATGGACTACCGATTCACGCCAAAAACGAAACGAACGAACCCAATCCACTTTTTTGGACCCGATAGTGATGTTTTGGTTCGTTTTGGACAGTTTCGCTACTGTGCAAAAAACCATGTTGCAATGAATGCACCGATTCGGGCCGGAACCGAAACGAACTACCGATTCGGGCCAGAAACGAAACGAGCGCACCCAATCCAGTTTTTTGGTCCAAATAGTGATGTTTTGGTTCGTTTTGGTTAGTTTCGTTACTGTGTAAACAACCATGCCGGTATAGCATTTGATGCACCGATTCGGGCCGGAAACGAAATGGACTACCAGTTCAGGCCAGAAACGAAACGAGCGCACCCAATCCAGTTTTTTGGTCCAAATAGTGATGTTTTGGTTCGTTTTGGTTAGTTTCGTTACTGTGTAAACAACCATGCCGGTATAGCATTTGATGCACCGATTCGGGCCGGAAACGAAATGGACTACCAGTTCAGGCCAGAAACGAAACGAACGCACCCAATCCACTTTTCTGGACCAAATAGGGATGTTTTGGTTCATTTTGGTTAGTTTCGATACCGTGTAAAAACCATGCCGGTATAGCATTTAATGCATCGATTCGGGCCGGAAATGAAAAGGACTACCGATTCGCGCCTGAAACGAAACGAACGCACCCAATCCACTTTTTTGGACCCAATAGTGTTGTTGTTGTTTGTTTTGGTCAGTTTCAATACTGTGCAAAAAACCATGCCGGGTTGCATTGAATGCACCGATTCGGGCCGGAACCGAAACGAACTACCGATTCGGGCCAGAAACGAAACGAGCGCACCCAATCCAGTTTTTTGGACCAAATAGTGATGTTTTGGTTCGATTTGGTTAGTTTCGTTACTGTGTAAAAAACCATGCCGGTATAGCATTTGATGCACCGATTTGGGCCGGAAACGAAATGGACTACCGGTTCAGGCCAGAAACGAAACGAACGCACCCAATCCACTTTTTTGTACCCAATAGTGTTGTTGTGGTTTGTTTTGGTCAGTTTCAATACTGTGCAAAAAACCATGCCGGGTTGCATTGAATGCACCGATTCGGGCCGGAACCGAAACGAACTACCGATTCGGGCCAGAAACGAATCGAGCGCACCCAATCCAGTTTTTTGGTCCAAATAGTGATGTTTTGGTTCGTTTTGGTTAGTTTCGTTACTGTGTAAAAAACCATGCCGGTATAGCATTTAATGCACCGATTCGGGCAGGAAACGAAATGAACTACCGATTCGGGCAAGAAACGAAACGAACGCACCCAATCCACTCTTTTGGACCAAATAGTGATGTTTTGGTTCGTTTTGGTTAGTTTCGTTACTGTGTAAAAAACCATGCCGGTATAGCATTTAATGCACCGATTCGGGCCGGAAACGAAATGGACTACCGATTCGCGCCAAAAACAAAACGAACGCACCCAATCCACTTTTTTGGACCCAATAGTGTTGTTGTGGTTTGTTTTGGTCAGTTTCAATACTGTGCAAAAAACCATGCCGGGTTGCATTGAATGCACCGATTCGGGCCGGAACCGAAACGAACTACCGATTCGGGCCAGAAACGAAACGAGCGCACCCAATCCAGTTTTTTGGACCAAATAGTGATGTTTTGGTTCGATTTGGTTAGTTTCGTTACTGTCTAAAAAACCATGCCGGTATAGCATTTAATGCACCGATTCGGGCAGGAAACGAAATGAACTACCGATTCGGGCCAGAAACGAAACGAACGCACCCAATCCACTTTTTTGGACCAAATAGTGATGTTTTGGTTCGTTTTGGTTAGTTTCGTTACTGTGTAAAAAACCATGCCGATATAGCATTTAATGCACCGATTCGGGCCGGAAACGAAATGGACTACCGATTCGCGCCAAAAACGAAACGAACGCACCCAATCCACTTTTTTGGACCCAATAGTGTTGTTGTGGTTTGTTTTGGTCAGTTTCAATACTGTGCAAAAAACCATGCCGGGTTGCATTGAATGCACCGATTCGGGCCGGAACCGAAACGAACTACCGATTCGGGCCAGAAACGAAATGAGCGCACCCAATCCAGTTTTTTGGACCAAATAGTGATGTTTTGGTTCGATTTGGTTAGTTTCGTTACTGTGTAAAAAACCATGCCGGTATAGCATTTAATGCACCGATTCGGGCAGGAAACGAAATGGACTACCGGTTCAGGCCAGAAACGAAACGAACGCACCCAATCCACTTTTTTGGACCCAAAAGTGATGTTTTGGTTCGTTTTGGTCAGTTTCGCTACTATGCAAAAAACAATGTTGCATTGGATGCACCGATTCGGGCCGGAATCGAAACGAACAACCGATTCGGGCCAGAAACGAAACGTGCGCACCCAATCCAGTTTTTTGGTCCAAATAGTGATGTTTTGGTTCGTTTTGGTTAGTTTCGTTACTGTGTAAAAAACCATGCCGGTATAGCATATGATGCACCGATTCGGGCCAGAAACGAAATGGACTACCCGTTAAGGCCAGAAACGAAATGAACGCACCGAATCCACTTTTTTCGACCAAATAGTGATGTTTTGGTTCGTTTTGGTTAGTTTCGTTACTATGTAAAAAACCATGCCGGTATAGCATTTAATGCACCGATTCGGGCCGGAAACGAAATGGACTACCGATTCGCGCCAAAAACGAAACGAACGCACCCAATCCACTTTTTTGGACCCAATAGTGTTGTTGTGGTTTGTTTTGGTCAGTTTCAATACTGTGCAAAAAACCATGCCGGGTTGCATTGAATGCACCGATTCGGGCCGGAACCGAAACGAACTACCGATTCGGGCCAGAAACGAAACGAGCGCACCCAATCCAGTTTTTTGGACCAAATAGTGATGTTTTGGTTCGATTTGGTTAGTTTCGTTACTGTCTAAAAAACCATGCCGGTATAGCATTTAATGCACCGATTCGGGCAGGAAACGAAATGAACTACCGATTCGGGCCAGAAACGAAACGAACGCACCCAATCCACTTTTTTGGACCAAATAGTGATGTTTTGGTTCGTTTTGGTTAGTTTCGTTACTGTGTAAAAAACCATGCCGATATAGCATTTAATGCACCGATTCGGGCTGGAAACGAAATGGACTACCGATTCGCGCCAAAAACGAAACGAACGCACCCAATCCACTTTTTTGGACCCAATAGTGTTGTTGTGGTTTGTTTTGGTCAGTTTCAATACTGTGCAAAAAACCATGCCGGGTTGCATTGAATGCACCGATTCGGGCCGGAACCGAAACGAACTACCGATTCGGGCCAGAAACGAAACGAGCGCACCCAATCCAGTTTTTTGGACCAAATAGTGATGTTTTGGTTCGATTTGGTTAGTTTCGTTACTGTGTAAAAAACCATGCCGGTATAGCATTTGATGCACCGATTCGGGCCGGAAACGAAATGGACTACCAGTTCAGGCCAGAAACGAAACGAACGCACCCAATCCACTTTTTTGTACCCAATAGTGTTGTTGTGGTTTGTTTTGGTCAGTTTCAATACTGTGCAAAAAACCATGCCGGGTTGCATTGAATGCACCGATTCGGGCCGGAACCGAAACGAACTACCGATTCGGGCCAGAAACGAATCGAGCGCACCCAATCCAGTTTTTTGGTCCAAATAGTGATGTTTTGGTTCGTTTTGGTTAGTTTCGTTACTGTGTAAAAAACCATGCCGGTATAGCATTTAATGCACCGATTCGGGCAGGAAACGAAATGAACTACCGATTCGGGCAAGAAACGAAACGAACGCACCCAATCCACTCTTTTGGACCAAATAGTGATGTTTTGGTTCGTTTTGGTTAGTTTCGTTACTGTGTAAAAAACCATGCCGGTATAGCATTTAATGCACCTATTCGGGCCGGAAACGAAATGGACTACCGATTCGCGCCAAAAACGAAACGAACGCACCCAATCCACTTTTTTGGACCCAATAGTGTTGTTGTGGTTTGTTTTGGTCAGTTTCAATACTGTGCAAAAAACCATGCCGGGTTGCATTGAATGCACCGATTCGGGCCGGAACCGAAACAAACTACCGATTCGGGCCAGAAACGAAACGAGCGCACCCAATCCAGTTTTTTGGACCAAATAGTGATGTTTTGGTTCGATTTGGTTAGTTTCGTTACTGTCTAAAAAACCATGCCGGTATAGCATTTGATGCACCGATTCGAGCCGGAAACGAAATGGACTACCAGTTCAGGCCAGAAACGAAACGAACGCACCGAATCCACTTTTTTGGACAAAATAGTGATGTTTTGGTTCGTTTTGATTAGTTTCATTACTGTGTAAAAAACCATGCCGGTATAGCATTTAATGCACCGATTCGGGCCGAAAACGAAATGGACTACCGATTCGCGCAAAAAACGAAACGAACGCACCCAATCCACTTTTTTGGACCCAATAGTGTTGTTGTGGTTCGTTTTGGTCAGTTTCATTACTGTGTAAAAAACCATGCCGGTATAGCATTTAATGCACCGATTCGGGCCGGAAACGAAATGGACTACCGATTCACGCCAAAAACGAAACGAACGAACCCAATCCACTTTTTTGGACCCGATAGTGATGTTTTGGTTCGTTTTGGACAGTTTCGCTACTGTGCAAAAAACCATGTTGCAATGAATGCACCGATTCGGGCCGGAACCGAAACGAACTACCGATTCGGGCCAGAAACGAAACGAGCGCACCCAATCCAGTTTTTTGGTCCAAATAGTGATGTTTTGGTTAGTTTCGTTACTGTGTAAACAACCATGCCGGTATAGCATTTGATGCACCGATTCGGGCCGGAAACGAAATGGACTACCAGTTCAGGCCAGAAACGAAACGAGCGCACCCAATCCAGTTTTTTGGTCCAAATAGTGATGTTTTGGTTCGTTTTGGTTAGTTTCGTTACTGTGTAAACAACCATGCCGGTATAGCATTTGATGCACCGATTCGGGCCGGAAACGAAATGGACTACCAGTTCAGGCCAGAAACGAAACGAACGCACCCAATCCACTTTTCTGGACCAAATAGGGATGTTTTGGTTCATTTTGGTTAGTTTCGATACCGTGTAAAAACCATGCCGGTATAGCATTTAATGCATCGATTCGGGCCGGAAATGAAAAGGACTACCGATTCGCGCCTGAAACGAAACGAACGCACCCAATCCACTTTTTTGGACCCAATAGTGTTGTTGTTGTTTGTTTTGGTCAGTTTCAATACTGTGCAAAAAACCATGCCGGGTTGCATTGAATGCACCGATTCGGGCCGGAACCGAAACGAACTACCGATTCGGGCCAGAAACGAAACGAGCGCACCCAATCCAGTTTTTTGGACCAAATAGTGATGTTTTGGTTCGATTTGGTTAGTTTCGTTACTGTGTAAAAAACCATGCCGGTATAGCATTTGATGCACCGATTCGGGCCGGAAACGAAATGGACTACCGGTTCAGGCCAGAAACGAAACGAACGCACCCAATCCACTTTTTTGTACCCAATAGTGTTGTTGTGGTTTGTTTTGGTCAGTTTCAATACTGTGCAAAAAACCATGCCGGGTTGCATTGAATGCACCGATTCGGGCCGGAACCGAAACGAACTACCGATTCGGGCCAGAAACGAATCGAGCGCACCCAATCCAGTTTTTTGGTCCAAATAGTGATGTTTTGGTTCGTTTTGGTTAGTTTCGTTACTGTGTAAAAAACCATGCCGGTATAGCATTTAATGCACCGATTCGGGCAGGAAACGAAATGAACTACCGATTCGGGCCAGAAACGAAACGAACGCACCCAATCCACTCTTTTGGACCAAATAGTGATGTTTTGGTTCGTTTTGGTTAGTTTCGTTACTGTGTAAAAAACCATGCCGGTATAGCATTTAATGCACCGATTCGGGCCGGAAACGAAATGGACTACCGATTCGCGCCAAAAACGAAACGAACGCACCCAATCCACTTTTTTGGACCCAATAGTGTTGTTGTGGTTTGTTTTGGTCAGTTTCAATACTGTGCAAAAAACCATGCCGGGTTGCATTGAATGCACCGATTCGGGCCGGAACCGAAACGAACTACCGATTCGGGCCAGAAACGAAACGAGCGCACCCAATCCAGTTTTTTGGACCAAATAGTGATGTTTTGGTTCGATTTGGTTAGTTTCGTTACTGTCTAAAAAACCATGCCGGTATAGCATTTGATGCACCGATTCGAGCCGGAAACGAAATGGACTACCAGTTCAGGCCAGAAACGAAACGAACGCACCGAATCCACTTTTTTGGACAAAATAGTGATGTTTTGGTTCGTTTTGATTAGTTTCGTTACTGTGTAAAAAACCATGCCGGTATAGCATTTAATGCACCGATTCGGGCCGAAAACGAAATGGACTACCGATTCGCGCAAAAAACGAAACGAACGCACCCAATCCACTTTTTTGGACCCAATAGTGTTGTTGTGGTTCGTTTTGGTCAGTTTCATTACTGTGCAAAAAACCATGCCGGTATAGCATTTAATGCACCGATTCGGGCCGGAAACGAAATGGACTACCGATTCACGCCAAAAACGAAACGAACGAACCCAATCCACTTTTTTGGACCCGATAGTGATGTTTTGGTTCGTTTTGGACAGTTTCGCTACTGTGCAAAAAACCATGTTGCAATGAATGCACCGATTCGGGCCGGAACCGAAACGAACTACCGATTCGGGCCAGAAACGAAACGAGCGCACCCAATCCAGTTTTTTGGTCCAAATAGTGATGTTTTGGTTCGTTTTGGTTAGTTTCGTTACTGTGTAAACAACCATGCCGGTATAGCATTTGATGCACCGATTCGGGCCGGAAACGAAATGGACTACCAGTTCAGGCCAGAAACGAAACGAGCGCACCCAATCCAGTTTTTTGGTCCAAATAGTGATGTTTTGGTTCGTTTTGGTTAGTTTCGTTACTGTGTAAACAACCATGCCGGTATAGCATTTGATGCACCGATTCGGGCCGGAAACGAAATGGACTACCAGTTCAGGCCAGAAACGAAACGAACGCACCCAATCCACTTTTCTGGACCAAATAGGGATGTTTTGGTTCATTTTGGTTAGTTTCGATACCGTGTAAAAACCATGCCGGTATAGCATTTAATGCATCGATTCGGGCCGGAAATGAAAAGGACTACCGATTCGCGCCTGAAACGAAACGAACGCACCCAATCCACTTTTTTGGACCCAATAGTGTTGTTGTTGTTTGTTTTGGTCAGTTTCAATACTGTGCAAAAAACCATGCCGGGTTGCATTGAATGCACCGATTCGGGCCGGAACCGAAACGAACTACCGATTCGGGCCAGAAACGAAACGAGCGCACCCAATCCAGTTTTTTGGACCAAATAGTGATGTTTTGGTTCGATTTGGTTAGTTTCGTTACTGTGTAAAAAACCATGCCGGTATAGCATTTGATGCACCGATTCGGGCCGGAAACGAAATGGACTACCGGTTCAGGCCAGAAACGAAACGAACGCACCCAATCCACTTTTTTGTACCCAATAGTGTTGTTGTGGTTTGTTTTGGTCAGTTTCAATACTGTGCAAAAAACCATGCCGGGTTGCATTGAATGCACCGATTCGGGCCGGAACCGAAACGAACTACCGATTCGGGCCAGAAACGAATCGAGCGCACCCAATCCAGTTTTTTGGTCCAAATAGTGATGTTTTGGTTCGTTTTGGTTAGTTTCGTTACTGTGTAAAAAACCATGCCGGTATAGCATTTAATGCACCGATTCGGGCAGGAAACGAAATGAACTACCGATTCGGGCAAGAAACGAAACGAACGCACCCAATCCACTCTTTTGGACCAAATAGTGATGTTTTGGTTCGTTTTGGTTAGTTTCGTTACTGTGTAAAAAACCATGCCGGTATAGCATTTAATGCACCGATTCGGGCCGGAAACGAAATGGACTACCGATTCGCGCCAAAAACGAAACGAACGCACCCAATCCACTTTTTTGGACCCAATAGTGTTGTTGTGGTTTGTTTTGGTCAGTTTCAATACTGTGCAAAAAACCATGCCGGGTTGCATTGAATGCACCGATTCGGGCCGGAACCGAAACGAACTACCGATTCGGGCCAGAAACGAAACGAGCGCACCCAATCCAGTTTTTTGGACCAAATAGTGATGTTTTGGTTCGATTTGGTTAGTTTCGTTACTGTCTAAAAAACCATGCCGGTATAGCATTTGATGCACCGATTCGAGCCGGAAACGAAATGGACTACCAGTTCAGGCCAGAAACGAAACGAACGCACCGAATCCACTTTTTTGGAGAAAATAGTGATGTTTTGGTTCGTTTTGATTAGTTTCGTTACTGTGTAAAAAACCATGCCGGTATAGCATTTAATGCACCGATTCGGGCCGAAAACGAAATGGACTACCGATTCGCGCAAAAAACGAAACGAACGCACCCAATCCACTTTTTTGGACCCAATAGTGTTGTTGTGGTTCGTTTTGGTCAGTTTCATTACTGTGCAAAAAACCATGCCGGTATAGCATTTAATGCACCGATTCGGGCCGGAAACGAAATGGACTACCGATTCACGCCAAAAACGAAACGAACGAACCCAATCCACTTTTTTGGACCCGATAGTGATGTTTTGGTTCGTTTTGGACAGTTTCGCTACTGTGCAAAAAACCATGTTGCAATGAATGCACCGATTCGGGCCGGAACCGAAACGAACTACCGATTCGGGCCAGAAACGAAACGAGCGCACCCAATCCAGTTTTTTGGTCCAAATAGTGATGTTTTGGTTAGTTTCGTTACTGTGTAAACAACCATGCCGGTATAGCATTTGATGCACCGATTCGGGCCGGAAACGAAATGGACTACCAGTTCAGGCCAGAAACGAAACGAGCGCACCCAATCCAGTTTTTTGGTCCAAATAGTGATGTTTTGGTTCGTTTTGGTTAGTTTCGTTACTGTGTAAACAACCATACCGGTATAGCATTTGATGCACCGATTCGGGCCGGAAACGAAATGGACTACCAGTTCAGGCCAGAAACGAAACGAACGCACCCAATCCACTTTTCTGGACCAAATAGGGATGTTTTGGTTCATTTTGGTTAGTTTCGATACCGTGTAAAAACCATGCCGGTATAGCATTTAATGCATCGATTCGGGCCGGAAATGAAAAGGACTACCGATTCGCGCCTGAAACGAAACGAACGCACCCAATCCACTTTTTTGGACCCAATAGTGTTGTTGTTGTTTGTTTTGGTCAGTTTCAATACTGTGCAAAAAACCATGCCGGGTTGCATTGAATGCACCGATTCGGGCCGGAACCGAAACGAACTACCGATTCGGGCCAGAAACGAAACGAGCGCACCCAATCCAGTTTTTTGGACCAAATAGTGATGTTTTGGTTCGATTTGGTTAGTTTCGTTACTGTGTAAAAAACCATGCCGGTATAGCATTTGATGCACCGATTCGGGCCGGAAACGAAATGGACTACCGGTTCAGGCCAGAAACGAAACGAACGCACCCAATCCACTTTTTAGTACCCAATAGTGTTGTTGTGGTTTGTTTTGGTCAGTTTCAATACTGTGCAAAAAACCATGCCGGGTTGCATTGAATGCACCGATTCGGGCCGGAACCGAAACGAACTACCGATTCGGGCCAGAAACGAATCGAGCGCACCCAATCCAGTTTTTTGGTCCAAATATTGATGTTTTGGTTAGTTTCGTTACTGTGTAAAAAACCATGCCGGTATAGCATTTAATGCACCGATTCGGGCAGGAAACGAAATGAACTACCGATTCGGGCCAGAAACGAAACGAACGCACCCAATCCACTCTTTTGGACCAAATAGTGATGTTTTGGTTCGTTTTGGTTAGTTTCGTTACTGTGTAAAAAACCATGCCGGTATAGCATTTAATGCACCGATTCGGGCCGGAAACGAAATGGACTACCGATTCGCGCCAAAAACGAAACGAACGCACCCAATCCACTTTTTTGGACCCAATAGTGTTGTTGTGGTTTGTTTTGGTCAGTTTCAATACTGTGCAAAAAACCATGCCGGGTTGCATTGAATGCACCGATTCGGGCCGGAACCGAAACGAACTACCGATTCGGGCCAGAAACGAAACGAGCGCACTCAATCCAGTTTTTTGGACCAAATAGTGATGTTTTGGTTCGATTTGGTTAGTTTCGTTACTGTCTAAAAAACCATGCCGGTATAGCATTTGATGCACCGATTCGAGCCGGAAACGAAATGGACTACCAGTTCAGGCCAGAAACGAAACGAACGCACCGAATCCACTTTTTTGGACAAAATAGTGATGTTTTGGTTCGTTTTGATTAGTTTCGTTACTGTGTAAAAAACCATGCCGGTATAGCATTTAATGCACCGATTCGGGCCGAAAACGAAATGGACTACCGATTCACGCAAAAAACGAAACGAACGCACCCAATCCACTTTTTTGGACCCAATAGTGTTGTTGTGGTTCGTTTTGGTCAGTTTCATTACTGTGCAAAAAACCATGCCGGTATAGCATTTAATGCACCGATTCGGGCCGGAAACGAAATGGACTACCGATTCACGCCAAAAACGAAACGAACGAACCCAATCCACTTTTTTGGACCCGATAGTGATGTTTTGGTTCGTTTTGGACAGTTTCGCTACTGTGCAAAAAACCATGTTGCAATGAATGCACCGATTCGGGCCGGAACCGAAACGAACTACCGATTCGGGCCAGAAACGAAACGAGCGCACCCAATCCAGTTTTTTGGTCCAAATAGTGATGTTTTGGTTCGTTTTGGTTAGTTTCGTTACTGTGTAAACAACCATGCCGGTATAGCATTTGATGCACCGATTCGGGCCGGAAACGAAATGGACTACCAGTTCAGGCCAGAAACGAAACGAGCGCACCCAATCCAGTTTTTTGGTCCAAATAGTGATGTTTTGGTTCGTTTTGGTTAGTTTCGTTACTGTGTAAACAACCATGCCGGTATAGCATTTGATGCACCGATTCGGGCCGGAAACGAAATGGACTACCAGTTCAGGCCAGAAACGAAACGAACGCACCCAATCCACTTTTCTGGACCAAATAGGGATGTTTTGGTTCATTTTGGTTAGTTTCGATACCGTGTAAAAACCATGCCGGTATAGCATTTAATGCATCGATTCGGGCCGGAAATGAAAAGGACTACCGATTCGCGCCTGAAACGAAACGAACGCACCCAATCCACTTTTTTGGACCCAATAGTGTTGTTGTTGTTTGTTTTGGTCAGTTTCAATACTGTGCAAAAAACCATGCCGGGTTGCATTGAATGCACCGATTCGGGCCGGAACCGAAACGAACTACCGATTCGGGCCAGAAACGAAACGAGCGCACCCAATCCAGTTTTTTGGACCAAATAGTGATGTTTTGGTTCGATTTGGTTAGTTTCGTTACCGTGTAAAAAACCATGCCGGTATAGCATTTGATGCACCGATTCGGGCCGGAAACGAAATGGACTACCGGTTCAGGCCAGAAACGAAACGAACGCACCCAATCCACTTTTTTGTACCCAATAGTGTTGTTGTGGTTTGTTTTGGTCAGTTTCAATACTGTGCAAAAAACCATGCCGGGTTGCATTGAATGCACCGATTCGGGCCGGAACCGAAACGAACTACCGATTCGGGCAAGAAACGAATCGAGCGCACCCAATCCAGTTTTTTGGTCCAAATAGTGATGTTTTGGTTCGTTTTGGTTAGTTTCGTTACTGTGTAAAAAACCATGCCGGTATAGCATTTAATGCACCGATTCGGGCAGGAAACGAAATGAACTACCGATTCGGGCCAGAAACGAAACGAACGCACCTAATCCACTCTTTTGGACCAAATAGTGATGTTTTGGTTCGTTTTGGTTAGTTTCGTTACTGTGTAAAAAACCATGCTGGTATAGCATTTAATGCACCGATTCGGGCCGGAAACGAAATGGACTACCGATTCGCGCCAAAAACGAAACGAACGCACCCAATCCACTTTTTTGGACCCAATAGTGTTGTTGTGGTTTGTTTTGGTCAGTTTCAATACTGTGCAAAAAACCATGCCGGGTTGCATTGAATGCACCGATTCGGGCCGGAACCGAAACGAACTACCGATTCGGGCCAGAAACGAAACGAGCGCACCCAATCCAGTTTTTTGGACCAAATAGTGATGTTTTGGTTCGATTTGGTTAGTTTCGTTACTGTCTAAAAAACCATGCCGGTATAGCATTTGATGCACCGATTCGAGCCGGAAACGAAATGGACTACCAGTTCAGGCCAGAAACGAAACGAACGCACCGAATCCACTTTTTTGGACAAAATAGTGATGTTTTGGTTCGTTTTGATTAGTTTCGTTACTGTGTAAAAAACCATGCCGGTATAGCATTTAATGCACCGATTCGGGCCGAAAACGAAATGGACTACCGATTCGCGCAAAAAACGAAACGAACGCACCCAATCCACTTTTTTGGACCCAATAGTGTTGTTGTGGTTCGTTTTGGTCAGTTTCATTACTGTGCAAAAAACCATGCCGGTATAGCATTTAATGCACCGATTCGTGCCGGAAACGAAATGGACTACCGATTCACGCCAAAAACGAAACGAACGAACCCAATCCACTTTTTTGGACCCGATAGTGATGTTTTGGTTCGTTTTGGACAGTTTCGCTACTGTGCAAAAAACCATGTTGCAATGAATGCACCCATTCGGGCCGGAACCGAAACGAACTACCGATTCGGGCCAGAAACGAAACGAGCGCACCCAATCCAGTTTTTTGGTCCAAATAGTGATGTTTTGGTTCGTTTTGGTTAGTTTCGTTACTGTGTAAACAACCATGCCGGTATAGCATTTGATGCACCGATTCGGGCCGGAAACGAAATGGACTACCAGTTCAGGCCAGAAACGAAACGAGCGCACCCAATCCAGTTTTTTGGTCCAAATAGTGATGTTTTGGTTCGTTTTGGTTAGTTTCGTTACTGTGTAAACAACCATGCCGGTATAGCATTCGATGCACCGATTCGGGCCGGAAACGAAATGGACTACCAGTTCAGGCCAGAAACGAAACGAACGCACCCAATCCACTTTTCTGGACCAAATAGGGATGTTTTGGTTCATTTTGGTTAGTTTCGATACCGTGTAAAAACCATGCCGGTATAGCATTTAATGCATCGATTCGGGCCGGAAATGAAAAGGACTACCGATTCGCGCCTGAAACGAAACGAACGCACCCAATCCACTTTTTTGGACCCAATAGTGTTGTTGTTGTTTGTTTTGGTCAGTTTCAATACTGTGCAAAAAACCATGCCGGGTTGCATTGAATGCACCGATTCGGGCCGGAACCGAAACGAACTACCGATTCGGGCCAGAAACGAAACGAGCGCACCCAATCCAGTTTTTTGGACCAAATAGTGATGTTTTGGTTCGATTTGGTTAGTTTCGTTACTGTGTAAAAAACCATGCCGGTATAGCATTTGATGCACCGATTCGGGCCGGAAACGAAATGGACTACCGGTTCAGGCCAGAAACGAAACGAACGCACCCAATCCACTTTTTTGTACCCAATAGTGTTGTTGTGGTTTGTTTTGGTCAGTTTCAATACTGTGCAAAAAACCATGCCGGGTTGCATTGAATGCACCGATTCGGGCCGGAACCGAAACGAACTACCGATTCGGGCAAGAAACGAATCGAGCGCACCCAATCCAGTTTTTTGGTCCAAATAGTGATGTTTTGGTTCGTTTTGGTTAGTTTCGTTACTGTGTAAAAAACCATGCCGGTATAGCATTTAATGCACCGATTCGGGCAGGAAACGAAATGAACTACCGATTCGGGCCAGAAACGAAACGAACGCACCCAATCCACTCTTTTGGACCAAATAGTGATGTTTTGGTTCGTTTTGGTTAGTTTCGTTACTGTGTAAAAAACCATGCTGGTATAGCATTTAATGCACCGATTCGGGCCGGAAACGAAATGGACTACCGATTCGCGCCAAAAACGAAACGAACGCACCCAATCCACTTTTTTGGACCCAATAGTGTTGTTGTGGTTTGGTTTGGTCAGTTTCAATACTGTGCAAAAAACCATGCCGGGTTGCATTGAATGCACCGATTCGGGCCGGAACCGAAACGAACTACCGATTCGGGCCAGAAACGAAACGAGCGCACCCAATCCAGTTTTTTGGACCAAATAGTGATGTTTTGGTTCGATTTGGTTAGTTTCGTTACTGTCTAAAAAACCATGCCGGTATAGCATTTGATGCACCGATTCGAGTCGGAAACGAAATGGACTACCAGTTCAGGCCAGAAACGAAACGAACGCACCGAATCCACTTTTTTGGACAAAATAGTGATGTTTTGGTTCGTTTTGATTAGTTTCGTTACTGTGTAAAAAACCATGCCGGTATAGCATTTAATGCACCGATTCGGGCCGAAAACGAAATGGACTACCGATTCGCGCAAAAAACGAAACGAACGCACCCAATCCACTTTTTTGGACCCAATAGTGTTGTTGTGGTTCGTTTTGGTCAGTTTCATTACTGTGCAAAAAACCATGCCGGTATAGCATTTAATGCACCGATTCGGGCCGGAAACGAAATGGACTACCGATTCACGCCAAAAACGAAACGAACGAACCCAATCCACTTTTTTGGACCCGATAGTGATGTTTTGGTTCGTTTTGGTCAGTTTCGCTACTGTGCAAAAAACCATGTTGCAATGAATGCACCGATTCGGGCCGGAACCGAAACGAACTACCGATTCGGGCCAGAAACGAAACGAGCGCACCCAATCCAGTTTTTTGGTCCAAATAGTGATGTTTTGGTTCGTTTTGGTTAGTTTCGTTACTGTGTAAACAACCATGCCGGTATAGCATTTGATGCACCGATTCGGGCCGGAAACGAAATGGACTACCAGTTCAGGCCAGAAACGAAACGAGCGCACCCAATCCACTTTTTTGGACCAAATAGTGATGTTTTGGTTCGATTTGGTTAGTTTCGTTACTGTGTAAAAAACCATGCCGGTATAGCATTTGATGCACCGATTCGGGCCGGAAACGAAATGGACTACCGGTTCAGGCCAGAAACGAAACGAACGCACCCAATCCACTTTTTTGGACCCAATAGTGATGTTTTGGTTCGTTTTGGTCAGTTTCGCTACTATGCAAAAAACCATGTTGCATTGAATGCACCGATTCGGGCCGGAATCGAAACGAACTACCGATTCGGGCCAGAAACGAAACGAGCGCACCCAATCCAGTTTTTTGGTCCAAATAGTGATGTTTTGGTTCGTTTTGGTTAGTTTCGTTACTCTGTAAAAAACCATGCCGGTATAGCATTTAATGCACCGATTCGGGCAGGAAACGAAATGAACTACCGATTCGGGCCAGAAACGAAACGAACGCACCCAATCCACTTTTTTGGACCAAATAGTGATGTTTTGGTTCGTTTTGGTTAGTTTCGTTACTGTTTAAAAAACCATGCCGGTATAGCATTTAATGCACCGATTCGGGCCGGAAACGAAATGGACTACCGATTCGCGCCAAAAACGAAACGAACGCACCCAATTCACTTTTTTGGACCCAATAGTGTTGTTGTGGTTTGTTTTGGTCAGTTTCAATACTGTGCAAAAAACCATGCCGGGTTGCATTGAATGCACCGATTCGGGCCGGAACCGAAACGAACTACCGATTCGGGCCAGAAACGAAACGAGCGCACCCAATCCAGTTTTTTGGACCAAATAGTGATGTTTTGGTTCGATTTGGTTAGTTTCGTTACTGTCTAAAAAACCATGCCGGTATAGCATTTGATGCACCGATTCGAGCCGGAAACGAAATGGACTACCAGTTCAGGCCAGAAACGAAACGAACGCACCCAATCCACTTTTTTGGACAAAATAGTGATGTTTTGGTTCGTTTTGGTCAGTTTCGTTACTGTGTAAAAAACCATGCCGGTATAGCATTTAATGCACCGATTCGGGCCGGAAACGAAATGGACTACCGATTCACGCCAAAAACGAAACGAACGAACCCAATCCACTTTTTTCGACCCGATAGTGATGTTTTGGTTCGTTTTGGTCAGTTTCGCTACTGTGCAAAAAACCATGTTGCAATGAATGCACCGATTCGGGCCGGAACCGAAACGAACTACCGATTCGGGCCAGAAACGAAACGAGCGCACCCAATCCAGTTTTTTGGACCAAATAGTGATGTTTTGGTTCGTTTTGATTAGTTTCGTTACTGTGTAAAAAACCATGCCGGTATAGCATTTAATGCACCGATTCGGGCCGGAAACGAAATGGACTACCGATTCGCGCAAAAAACGAAACGAACGCACCCAATCCACTTTTTTGGACCCAATAGTGTTGTTGTGGTTCGTTTTGGTCAGTTTCATTACTGTGCAAAAAACCATGCCGGTATAGCATTTAATGCACCGATTCGGGCCGGAAACGAAATGGACTACCGATTCACGCCAAAAACGAAACGAACGAACCCAATCCACTTTTTTCGACCCGATAGTGATGTTTTGGTTCGTTTTGGTCAGTTTCGCTACTGTGCAAAAAACCATGTTGCAATGAATGCACCGATTCGGGCCGGAACCGAAACGAACTACCGATTCGGGCCAGAAACGAAACGAGCGCACCCAATCCAGTTTTTTGGTCCAAATAGTGATGTTTTGGTTCGTTTTGGTTAGTTTCGTTACTGTGTAAACAACCATGCCGGTATAGCATTTGATGCACCGATTCGGGCCGGAAACGAAATGGACTACCAGTTCAGGCCAGAAACGAAACGAGCGCACCCAATCCAGTTTTTTGGTCCAAATAGTGATGTTTTGGTTCGTTTTGGTTAGTTTCGTTACTGTGTAAACAACCATGCCGGTATAGCATTTGATGCACCGATTCGGGCCGGAAACGAAATGGACTACCAGTTCAGGCCAGAAACGAAACGAACGCACCCAATCCACTTTTCTGGACCAAATAGGGATGTTTTGGTTCATTTTGGTTAGTTTCGATACCGTGTAAAAACCATGCCGGTATAGCATTTAATGCATCGATTCGGGCCGGAAACGAAAAGGACTACCGATTCGCGCCTGAAACGAAACGAACGCACCCAATCCACTTTTTTGGACCCAATAGTGTTGTTGTTGGTTGTTTTGGTCAGTTTCATTACTGTGCAAAAAACCATGCCGGTATAGCATTTAATGCACCGATTCGGGCAGGAAACGAAATGAACTACCGATTCGGGCCAGAAACGAAACGAACGCACCCAATCCACTTATTTGGACCAAATAGTGATGTTTTGGTTCGATTTGGTTAGTTTCGTTACTGTGTAAAAAACCATGCCGGTATAGCATTTGATGCACCGATTCGGGCCGGAAACGAAATGGACTACCGGTTCAGGCCAGAAACGAAACGAACGCACCCAATCCACTTTTTTGGACCCAATAGTGATGTTTTGGTTCGTTTTGGTCAGTTTCGTTACTGTTTAAAAAACCATGCCGGTATAGCATTTAATGCACCGATTCGGGCCGGAAACGAAATGGACTACCGATTCGCGCCAAAAACGAAACGAACGCACCCAATCCACTTTTTTGGACCCAATAGTGTTGTTGTGGTTTGTTTTGGTCAGTTTCAATACTGTGCAAAAAACCATGCCGGGTTGCATTGAATGCACCGATTCGGGCCGGAACCGAAACGAACTACCGATTCGGGCCAGAAACGAAACGAGCGCACCCAATCCAGTTTTTTGGACCAAATAGTGATGTTTTGGTTCGATTTGGTTAGTTTCGTTACTGTCTAAAAAACCATGCCGGTATAGCATTTGATGCACCGATTCGAGCCGGAAACGAAATGGACTACCAGTTCAGGCCAGAAACGAAACGAACGCACCCAATCCACTTTTTTGGACAAAATAGTGATGTTTTGGTTCGTTTTGATTAGTTTCGTTACTGTGTAAAAAACCATGCCGGTATAGCATTTAATGCACCGATTCGGGCCGGAAACGAAATGGACTACCGATTCACGCCAAAAACGAAACGAACGAACCCAATCCACTTTTTTCGACCCGATAGTGATGTTTTGGTTCGTTTTGGTCAGTTTCGCTACTGTGCAAAAAACCATGTTGCAATGAATGCACCGATTCGGGCCGGAACCGAAACGAACTACCGATTCGGGCCAGAAACGAAACGAGCGCACCCAATCCAGTTTTTTGGACCAAATAGTGATGTTTTGGTTCGTTTTGATTAGTTTCGTTACTGTGTAAAAAACCATGCCGGTATAGCATTTAATGCACCGATTCGGGCCGGAAACGAAATGGACTACCGATTCGCGCAAAAAACGAAACGAACGCACCCAATCCACTTTTTTGGACCCAATAGTGTTGTTGTGGTTCGTTTTGGTCAGTTTCATTACTGTGCAAAAAACCATGCCGGTATAGCATTTAATGCACCGATTCGGGCCGGAAACGAAATGGACTACCGATTCACGCCAAAAACGAAACGAACGAACCCAATCCACTTTTTTCGACCCGATAGTGATGTTTTGGTTCGTTTTGGTCAGTTTCGCTACTGTGCAAAAAACCATGTTGCAATGAATGCACCGATTCGGGCCGGAACCGAAACGAACTACCGATTCGGGCCAGAAACGAAACGAGCGCACCCAATCCAGTTTTTTGGTCCAAATAGTGATGTTTTGGTTCGTTTTGGTTAGTTTCGTTACTGTGTAAACAACCATGCCGGTATAGCATTTGATGCACCGATTCGGGCCGGAAACGAAATGGACTACCAGTTCAGGCCAGAAACGAAACGAGCGCACCCAATCCAGTTTTTTGGTCCAAATAGTGATGTTTTGGTTCGTTTTGGTTAGTTTCGTTACTGTGTAAACAACCATGCCGGTATAGCATTTGATGCACCGATTCGGGCCGGAAACGAAATGGACTACCAGTTCAGGCCAGAAACGAAACGAACGCACCCAATCCACTTTTCTGGACCAAATAGGGATGTTTTGGTTCATTTTGGTTAGTTTCGATACCGTGTAAAAACCATGCCGGTATAGCATTTAATGCATCGATTCGGGCCGGAAACGAAAAGGACTACCGATTCGCGCCTGAAACGAAACGAACGCACCCAATCCACTTTTTTGGACCCAATAGTGTTGTTGTTGGTTGTTTTGGTCAGTTTCATTACTGTGCAAAAAACCATGCCGGTATAGCATTTAATGCACCGATTCGGGCAGGAAACGAAATGAACTACCGATTCGGGCCAGAAACGAAACGAACGCACCCAATCCACTTATTTGGACCAAATAGTGATGTTTTGGTTCGATTTGGTTAGTTTCGTTACTGTGTAAAAAACCATGCCGGTATAGCATTTGATGCACCGATTCGGGCCGGAAACGAAATGGACTACCGGTTCAGGCCAGAAACGAAACGAACGCACCCAATCCACTTTTTTGGACCCAATAGTGATGTTTTGGTTCGTTTTGGTCAGTTTCGTTACTGTTTAAAAAACCATGCCGGTATAGCATTTAATGCACCGATTCGGGCCGGAAACGAAATGGACTACCGATTCGCGCCAAAAACGAAACGAACGCACCCAATCCACTTTTTTGGACCCAATAGTGTTGTTGTGGTTTGTTTTGGTCAGTTTCAATACTGTGCAAAAAACCATGCCGGGTTGCATTGAATGCACCGATTCAGGCCGGAACCGAAACGAACTACCGATTCGGGCCAGAAACGAAACGAGCGCACCCAATCCAGTTTTTTGGACCAAATAGTGATGTTTTGGTTCGATTTGGTTTGTTTCGTTACTGTCTAAAAAACCATGCCGGTATAGCATTTGATGCACCGATTCGAGCCGGAAACGAAATGGACTACCAGTTCAGGCCAGAAACGAAACGAACGCACCCAATCCACTTTTTTGGACAAAATAGTGATGTTTTGGTTCGTTTTGATTAGTTTCGTTACTGTGTAAAAAACCATGCCGGTATAGCATTTAATGCACCGATTCGGGCCGGAAACGAAATGGACTACCGATTCACGCCAAAAACGAAACGAACGAACCCAATCCACTTTTTTCGACCCGATAGTGATGTTTTGGTTCGTTTTGGTCAGTTTCGCTACTGTGCAAAAAACCATGTTGCAATGAATGCACCGATTCGGGCCGGAACCGAAACGAACTACCGATTCGGGCCAGAAACGAAACGAGCGCACCCAATCCAGTTTTTTGGACCAAATAGTGATGTTTTGGTTCGTTTTGATTAGTTTCGTTACTGTGTAAAAAACCATGCCGGTATAGCATTTAATGCACCGATTCGGGCCGGAAACGAAATGGACTACCGATTCGCGCAAAAAACGAAACGAACGCACCCAATCCACTTTTTTGGACCCAATAGTGTTGTTGTGGTTCGTTTTGGTCAGTTTCATTACTGTGCAAAAAACCATGCCGGTATAGCATTTAATGCACCGATTCGGGCCGGAAACGAAATGGACTACCGATTCACGCCAAAAACGAAACGAACGAACCCAATCCACTTTTTTCGACCCGATAGTGATGTTTTGGTTCGTTTTGGTCAGTTTCGCTACTGTGCAAAAAACCATGTTGCAATGAATGCACCGATTCGGGCCGGAACCGAAACGAACTACCGATTCGGGCCAGAAACGAAACGAGCGCACCCAATCCAGTTTTTTGGTCCAAATAGTGATGTTTTGGTTCGTTTTGGTTAGTTTCGTTACTGTGTAAACAACCATGCCGGTATAGCATTTGATGCACCGATTCGGGCCGGAAACGAAATGGACTACCAGTTCAGGCCAGAAACGAAACGAGCGCACCCAATCCAGTTTTTTGGTCCAAATAGTGATGTTTTGGTTCGTTTTGGTTAGTTTCGTTACTGTGTAAACAACCATGCCGGTATAGCATTTGATGCACCGATTCGGGCCGGAAACGAAATGGACTACCAGTTCAGGCCAGAAACGAAACGAACGCACCCAATCCACTTTTCTGGACCAAATAGGGATGTTTTGGTTCATTTTGGTTAGTTTCGATACCGTGTAAAAACCATGCCGGTATAGCATTTAATGCATCGATTCGGGCCGGAAACGAAAAGGACTACCGATTCGCGCCTGAAACGAAACGAACGCACCCAATCCACTTTTTTGGACCCAATAGTGTTGTTGTTGGTTGTTTTGGTCAGTTTCATTACTGTGCAAAAAACCATGCCGGTATAGCATTTAATGCACCGATTCGGGCAGGAAACGAAATGAACTACCGATTCGGGCCAGAAACGAAACGAACGCACCCAATCCACTTATTTGGACCAAATAGTGATGTTTTGGTTCGATTTGGTTAGTTTCGTTACTGTGTAAAAAACCATGCCGGTATAGCATTTGATGCACCGATTCGGGCCGGAAACGAAATGGACTACCGGTTCAGGCCAGAAACGAAACGAACGCACCCAATCCACTTTTTTGGACCCAATAGTGATGTTTTGGTTCGTTTTGGTCAGTTTCGTTACTGTTTAAAAAACCATGCCGGTATAGCATTTAATGCACCGATTCGGGCCGGAAACGAAATGGACTACCGATTCGCGCCAAAAACGAAACGAACGCACCCAATCCACTTTTTTGGACCCAATAGTGTTGTTGTGGTTTGTTTTGGTCAGTTTCAATACTGTGCAAAAAACCATGCCGGGTTGCATTGAATGCACCGATTCAGGCCGGAACCGAAACGAACTACCGATTCGGGCCAGAAACGAAACGAGCGCACCCAATCCAGTTTTTTGGACCAAATAGTGATGTTTTGGTTCGATTTGGTTTGTTTCGTTACTGTCTAAAAAACCATGCCGGTATAGCATTTGATGCACCGATTCGAGCCGGAAACGAAATGGACTACCAGTTCAGGCCAGAAACGAAACGAACGCACCCAATCCACTTTTTTGGACAAAATAGTGATGTTTTGGTTCGTTTTGATTAGTTTCGTTACTGTGTAAAAAACCATGCCGGTATAGCATTTAATGCACCGATTCGGGCCGGAAACGAAATGGACTACCGATTCACGCCAAAAACGAAACGAACGAACCCAATCCACTTTTTTCGACCCGATAGTGATGTTTTGGTTCGTTTTGGTCAGTTTCGCTACTGTGCAAAAAACCATGTTGCAATGAATGCACCGATTCGGGCCGGAACCGAAACGAACTACCGATTCGGGCCAGAAACGAAACGAGCGCACCCAATCCAGTTTTTTGGACCAAATAGTGATGTTTTGGTTCGTTTTGATTAGTTTCGTTACTGTGTAAAAAACCATGCCGGTATAGCATTTAATGCACCGATTCGGGCCGGAAACGAAATGGACTACCGATTCGCGCAAAAAACGAAACGAACGCACCCAATCCACTTTTTTGGACCCAATAGTGTTGTTGTGGTTCGTTTTGGTCAGTTTCATTACTGTGCAAAAAACCATGCCGGTATAGCATTTAATGCACCGATTCGGGCCGAAAACGAAATGGACTACCGATTCACGCCAAAAACGAAACGAACGAACCCAATCCACTTTTTTCGACCCGATAGTGATGTTTTGGTTCGTTTTGGTCAGTTTCGCTACTGTGCAAAAAACCATGTTGCAATGAATGCACCGATTCGGGCCGGAACCGAAACGAACTACCGATTCGGGCCAGAAACGAAACGAGCGCACCCAATCCAGTTTTTTGGTCCAAATAGTGATGTTTTGGTTCGTTTTGGTTAGTTTCGTTACTGTGTAAACAACCATGCCGGTATAGCATTTGATGCACCGATTCGGGCCGGAAACGAAATGGACTACCAGTTCAGGCCAGAAACGAAACGAGCGCACCCAATCCAGTTTTTTGGTCCAAATAGTGATGTTTTGGTTCGTTTTGGTTAGTTTCGTTACTGTGTAAACAACCATGCCGGTATAGCATTTGATGCACCGATTCGGGCCGGAAACGAAATGGACTACCAGTTCAGGCCAGAAACGAAACGAACGCACCCAATCCACTTTTCTGGACCAAATAGGGATGTTTTGGTTCATTTTGGTTAGTTTCGATACCGTGTAAAAACCATGCCGGTATAGCATTTAATGCATCGATTCGGGCCGGAAACGAAAAGGACTACCGATTCGCGCCTGAAACGAAACGAACGCACCCAATCCACTTTTTTGGACCCAATAGTGTTGTTGTTGGTTGTTTTGGTCAGTTTCATTACTGTGCAAAAAACCATGCCGGTATAGCATTTAATGCACCGATTCGGGCAGGAAACGAAATGAACTACCGATTCGGGCCAGAAACGAAACGAACGCACCCAATCCACTTATTTGGACCAAATAGTGATGTTTTGGTTCGATTTGGTTAGTTTCGTTACTGTGTAAAAAACCATGCCGGTATAGCATTTGATGCACCGATTCGGGCCGGAAACGAAATGGACTACCGGTTCAGGCCAGAAACGAAACGAACGCACCCAATCCACTTTTTTGGACCCAATAGTGATGTTTTGGTTCGTTTTGGTCAGTTTCGTTACTGTTTAAAAAACCATGCCGGTATAGCATTTAATGCACCGATTCGGGCCGGAAACGAAATGGACTACCGATTCGCGCCAAAAACGAAACGAACGCACCCAATCCACTTTTTTGGACCCAATAGTGTTGTTGTGGTTTGTTTTGGTCAGTTTCAATACTGTGCAAAAAACCATGCCGGGTTGCATTGAATGCACCGATTCGGGCCGGAACCGAAACGAACTACCGATTCGGGCCAGAAATGAAACGAGCGCACCCAATCCAGTTTTTTGGACCAAATAGTGATGTTTTGGTTCGATTTGGTTAGTTTCGTTACTGTGTAAAAAACCATGCCGGTATAGCATTTGATGCACCGATTCGGGCCGGAAACGAAATGGCCTACCGGTTCAGGCCAGAAACGAAACGAACGCACCCAATCCACTTTTTTGGACCCAATAGTGTTGTTGTGGTTTGTTTTGGTCAGTTTCAATACTGTGCAAAAAACCATGCCGGGTTGCATTGAATGCACCGATTCGGGCCGGAACCGAAACGAACTACCGATTCGGGCCAGAAATGAATCGAGCGCACCCAATCCAGTTTTTTGGTCCAAATAGTGATGTTTTGGTTCGTTTTGGTTAGTTTCGTTACTGTGTAAAAAACCATGCCGGTATAGCATTTGATGCACCGATTCGGGCCAGAAACGAAATGGACTACCAGTTCAGGCCAGAAACGAAACGAACGCACCGAATCCACTTTTTTGGACAAACTAGTGATGTTTTGGTTCGTTTTGGTTAGTTTCGTTACTGTGTAAAAAACCATGCCGGTATAGCATTTAATGCACCGATTCGGGCCGAAAACGAAATGGACTACCGATTCGCGCAAAAAACGAAACGAACGCACCCAATCCACTTTTTTGGACCCAATAGTGTTGTTGTGGTTCGTTTTGGTCAGTTTCATTACTGTGCAAAAAACCATGCCGTTATAGCATTTAATGCACCGATTCGGGCCGGAAACGAAATGGACTACCGATTCACGCCAAAAACGAAACGAACGAACCCAATCCACTTTTTTGGACCCGATAGTGATGTTTTGGTTCGTTTTGGTCAGTATCGCTACTGTGCAAAAAACCATGTTGCAATGAATGCACCGATTCGGGCCGGAACCGAAACGAACTACCGATTCGGGCCAGAAACGAAACGAGCGGACCCAATCCAGTTTTTTGGTCCAAATAGTGATGTTTTGGTTCGTTTTGGTTAGTTTCGTTACTGTGTAAAAAACCATGCCGGTATAGCATTTAATGCACCGATTCGGGCAGGAAACGAACTGAACTACCGATTCGGGCCAGAAACGAAACGAACGCACCCAATCCACTTTTTTGGACCAAATAGTGATGTTTTGGTTCGATTTGGTTAGTTTCGTTACTGTGTAAAAAACCATGCCGGTATAGCATTTGATGCACCGATTCGGGCCGGAAACGAAATGGACTACCGGTTCAGGCCAGAAACGAAACGAACGCACCCAAACCACTTTTTTGGACCCAATAGTGATGTTTTGGTTCGTTTTGGTCAGTTTCGCTACTATGCAAAAAACCATGTTGCATTGAATGCACCGATTCGGGCCGGAATCGAAACGAACTACCGATTCGGGCCAGAAACGAAACGAGCGCACCCAATCCAGTTTTTTGGACCAAATAGTGATGTTTTGGTTCGTTTTGATTAGTTTCGTTACTGTGTAAAAAACCATGCCGGTATAGCATTTAATGCACCGATTCGGGCCGGAAACGAAATGGACTACCGATTCGCGCAAAAAACGAAACGAACGCACCCAATCCACTTTTTTGGACCCAATAGTGTTGTTGTGGTTCGTTTTGGTCAGTTTCATTACTGTGCAAAAAACCATGCCGGTATAGCATTTAATGCACCGATTCGGGCCGGAAACGAAATGGACTACCGATTCACGCCAAAAACGAAACGAACGAACCCAATCCACTTTTTTCGACCCGATAGTGATGTTTTGGTTCGTTTTGGTCAGTTTCGCTACTGTGCAAAAAACCATGTTGCAATGAATGCACCGATTCGGGCCGGAACCGAAACGAACTACCGATTCGGGCCAGAAACGAAACGAGCGCACCCAATCCAGTTTTTTGGTCCAAATAGTGATGTTTTGGTTCGTTTTGGTTAGTTTCGTTACTGTGTAAACAACCATGCCGGTATAGCATTTGATGCACCGATTCGGGCCGGAAACGAAATGGACTACCAGTTCAGGCCAGAAACGAAACGAGCGCACCCAATCCAGTTTTTTGGTCCAAATAGTGATGTTTTGGTTCGTTTTGGTTAGTTTCGTTACTGTGTAAACAACCATGCCGGTATAGCATTTGATGCACCGATTCGGGCCGGAAACGAAATGGACTACCAGTTCAGGCCAGAAACGAAACGAACGCACCCAATCCACTTTTCTGGACCAAATAGGGATGTTTTGGTTCATTTTGGTTAGTTTCGATACCGTGTAAAAACCATGCCGGTATAGCATTTAATGCATCGATTCGGGCCGGAAACGAAAAGGACTACCGATTCGCGCCTGAAACGAAACGAACGCACCCAATCCACTTTTTTGGACCCAATAGTGTTGTTGTTGGTTGTTTTGGTCAGTTTCATTACTGTGCAAAAAACCATGCCGGTATAGCATTTAATGCACCGATTCGGGCAGGAAACGAAATGAACTACCGATTCGGGCCAGAAACGAAACGAACGCACCCAATCCACTTATTTGGACCAAATAGTGATGTTTTGGTTCGATTTGGTTAGTTTCGTTACTGTGTAAAAAACCATGCCGGTATAGCATTTGATGCACCGATTCGGGCCGGAAACGAAATGGACTACCGGTTCAGGCCAGAAACGAAACGAACGCACCCAATCCACTTTTTTGGACCCAATAGTGATGTTTTGGTTCGTTTTGGTCAGTTTCGTTACTGTTTAAAAAACCATGCCGGTATAGCATTTAATGCACCGATTCGGGCCGGAAACGAAATGGACTACCGATTCGCGCCAAAAACGAAACGAACGCACCCAATCCACTTTTTTGGACCCAATAGTGTTGTTGTGGTTTGTTTTGGTCAGTTTCAATACTGTGCAAAAAACCATGCCGGGTTGCATTGAATGCACCGATTCAGGCCGGAACCGAAACGAACTACCGATTCGGGCCAGAAACGAAACGAGCGCACCCAATCCAGTTTTTTGGACCAAATAGTGATGTTTTGGTTCGATTTGGTTTGTTTCGTTACTGTCTAAAAAACCATGCCGGTATAGCATTTGATGCACCGATTCGAGCCGGAAACGAAATGGACTACCAGTTCAGGCCAGAAACGAAACGAACGCACCCAATCCACTTTTTTGGACAAAATAGTGATGTTTTGGTTCGTTTTGATTAGTTTCGTTACTGTGTAAAAAACCATGCCGGTATAGCATTTAATGCACCGATTCGGGCCGGAAACGAAATGGACTACCGATTCACGCCAAAAACGAAACGAACGAACCCAATCCACTTTTTTCGACCCGATAGTGATGTTTTGGTTCGTTTTGGTCAGTTTCGCTACTGTGCAAAAAACCATGTTGCAATGAATGCACCGATTCGGGCCGGAACCGAAACGAACTACCGATTCGGGCCAGAAACGAAACGAGCGCACCCAATCCAGTTTTTTGGACCAAATAGTGATGTTTTGGTTCGTTTTGATTAGTTTCGTTACTGTGTAAAAAACCATGCCGGTATAGCATTTAATGCACCGATTCGGGCCGGAAACGAAATGGACTACCGATTCGCGCAAAAAACGAAACGAACGCACCCAATCCACTTTTTTGGACCCAATAGTGTTGTTGTGGTTCGTTTTGGTCAGTTTCATTACTGTGCAAAAAACCATGCCGGTATAGCATTTAATGCACCGATTCGGGCCGAAAACGAAATGGACTACCGATTCACGCCAAAAACGAAACGAACGAACCCAATCCACTTTTTTCGACCCGATAGTGATGTTTTGGTTCGTTTTGGTCAGTTTCGCTACTGTGCAAAAAACCATGTTGCAATGAATGCACCGATTCGGGCCGGAACCGAAACGAACTACCGATTCGGGCCAGAAACGAAACGAGCGCACCCAATCCAGTTTTTTGGTCCAAATAGTGATGTTTTGGTTCGTTTTGGTTAGTTTCGTTACTGTGTAAACAACCATGCCGGTATAGCATTTGATGCACCGATTCGGGCCGGAAACGAAATGGACTACCAGTTCAGGCCAGAAACGAAACGAGCGCACCCAATCCAGTTTTTTGGTCCAAATAGTGATGTTTTGGTTCGTTTTGGTTAGTTTCGTTACTGTGTAAACAACCATGCCGGTATAGCATTTGATGCACCGATTCGGGCCGGAAACGAAATGGACTACCAGTTCAGGCCAGAAACGAAACGAACGCACCCAATCCACTTTTCTGGACCAAATAGGGATGTTTTGGTTCATTTTGGTTAGTTTCGATACCGTGTAAAAACCATGCCGGTATAGCATTTAATGCATCGATTCGGGCCGGAAACGAAAAGGACTACCGATTCGCGCCTGAAACGAAACGAACGCACCCAATCCACTTTTTTGGACCCAATAGTGTTGTTGTTGGTTGTTTTGGTCAGTTTCATTACTGTGCAAAAAACCATGCCGGTATAGCATTTAATGCACCGATTCGGGCAGGAAACGAAATGAACTACCGATTCGGGCCAGAAACGAAACGAACGCACCCAATCCACTTATTTGGACCAAATAGTGATGTTTTGGTTCGATTTGGTTAGTTTCGTTACTGTGTAAAAAACCATGCCGGTATAGCATTTGATGCACCGATTCGGGCCGGAAACGAAATGGACTACCGGTTCAGGCCAGAAACGAAACGAACGCACCCAATCCACTTTTTTGGACCCAATAGTGATGTTTTGGTTCGTTTTGGTCAGTTTCGTTACTGTTTAAAAAACCATGCCGGTATAGCATTTAATGCACTGATTCGGGCCGGAAACGAAATGGACTACCGATTCGCGCCAAAAACGAAACGAACGCACCCAATCCACTTTTTTGGACCCAATAGTGTTGTTGTGGTTTGTTTTGGTCAGTTTCAATACTGTGCAAAAAACCATGCCGGGTTGCATTGAATGCACCGATTCGGGCCGGAACCGAAACGAACTACCGATTCGGGCCAGAAATGAAACGAGCGCACCCAATCCAGTTTTTTGGACCAAATAGTGATGTTTTGGTTCGATTTGGTTAGTTTCGTTACTGTGTAAAAAACCATGCCGGTATAGCATTTGATGCACCGATTCGGGCCGGAAACGAAATGGCCTACCGGTTCAGGCCAGAAACGAAACGAACGCACCCAATCCACTTTTTTGGACCCAATAGTGTTGTTGTGGTTTGTTTTGGTCAGTTTCAATACTGTGCAAAAAACCATGCCGGGTTGCATTGAATGCACCGATTCGGGCCGGAACCGAAACGAACTACCGATTCGGGCCAGAAATGAATCGAGCGCACCCAATCCAGTTTTTTGGTCCAAATAGTGATGTTTTGGTTCGTTTTGGTTAGTTTCGTTACTGTGTAAAAAACCATGCCGGTATAGCATTTGATGCACCGATTCGGGCCAGAAACGAAATGGACTACCAGTTCAGGCCAGAAACGAAACGAACGCACCGAATCCACTTTTTTGGACAAACTAGTGATGTTTTGGTTCGTTTTGGTTAGTTTCGTTACTGTGTAAAAAACCATGCCGGTATAGCATTTAATGCACCGATTCGGGCCGAAAACGAAATGGACTACCGATTCGCGCAAAAAACGAAACGAACGCACCCAATCCACTTTTTTGGACCCAATAGTGTTGTTGTGGTTCGTTTTGGTCAGTTTCATTACTGTGCAAAAAACCATGCCGGTATAGCATTTAATGCACCGATTCGGGCCGGAAACGAAATGGACTACCGATTCACGCCAAAAACGAAACGAACGAACCCAATCCACTTTTTTGGACCCGATAGTGATGTTTTGGTTCGTTTTGGTCAGTATCGCTACTGTGCAAAAAACCATGTTGCAATGAATGCACCGATTCGGGCCGGAACCGAAACGAACTACCGATTCGGGCCAGAAACGAAACGAGCGGACCCAATCCAGTTTTTTGGTCCAAATAGTGATGTTTTGGTTCGTTTTGGTTAGTTTCGTTACTGTGTAAAAAACCATGCCGGTATAGCATTTAATGCACCGATTCGGGCAGGAAACGAACTGAACTACCGATTCGGGCCAGAAACGAAACGAACGCACCCAATCCACTTTTTTGGACCAAATAGTGATGTTTTGGTTCGATTTGGTTAGTTTCGTTACTGTGTAAAAAACCATGCCGGTATAGCATTTGATGCACCGATTCGGGCCGGAAACGAAATGGACTACCGGTTCAGGCCAGAAACGAAACGAACGCACCCAAACCACTTTTTTGGACCCAATAGTGATGTTTTGGTTCGTTTTGGTCAGTTTCGCTACTATGCAAAAAACCATGTTGCATTGAATGCACCGATTCGGGCCGGAATCGAAACGAACTACCGATTCGGGCCAGAAACGAAACGAGCGCACCCAATCCAGTTTTTTGGTCCAAATAGTGATGTTTTGGTTCGTTTTGGTTAGTTTCGTTACTGTGTAAAAAACCATGCCGGTATAGCATTTAATGCACCGATTCGGGCAGGAAACGAAATGAACTACCGATTCGGGCCAGAAACGAAATGAACGCACCCAATCCACTTTTTTGGACCAAATAGTGATGTTTTGGTTCGTTTTGGTTAGTTTCGTTACTGTTTAAAAAACCATGCCGGTATAGCATTTAATGCACCGATTCGGGCCGGAAACGAAATGGACTACCGATTCGCGCCAAAAACGAAAAGAACGCACCCAATCCACTTTTTTGGACACAATAGTGTTGTTGTGGTTTGTTTTGGTCAGTTTCAATACTGTGCAAAAAACCATGCCGGGTTGCATTGAATGCACCGATTCGGGCCGGAACCGAAACGAACTACCGATTCGGGCCAGAAACGAAACGAGCGCACCCAATCCAGTTTTTTGGACCAAATAGTGATGTTTTGGTTCGATTTGGTTAGTTTCGTTACTGTGTAAAAAACCATGCCGGTATAGCATTTGATGCACCGATAAGGGCCGGAAACGAAATGGACTACCGGTTCAGGCCAGAAACGAAACGAACGCACCCAATCCACTTTTTTGGACCCAATAGTGTTGTTGTGGTTTGTTTTGGTCAGTTTCAATACTGTGCAAAAAACCATGCCGGGTTGCATTGAATGCACCGATTCGGGCCAGAAATGAATCGAGCGCACCCAATCCAGTTTTTTGGTCCAAATAGTGATGTTTTGGTTCGTTTTGGTTAGTTTCGTTACTGTGTAAAAAACCATGCCGGTATAGCATTTGATGCACCGATTCGGGCCGGAAACGAAATGGACTACCGGTTCAGGCCAGAAACGAAACGAACGCACCCAAACCACTTTTTTGGACCCAATAGTGATGTTTTGGTTCGTTTTGGTCAGTTTCGCTACTATGCAAAAAACCATGTTGCATTGAATGCACCGATTCGGGCCGGAATCGAAACGAACTACCGATTCGGGCCAGAAACGAAACGAGCGCACCCAATCCAGTTTTTTGGTCCAAATAGTGATGTTTTGGTTCGTTTTGGTTAGTTTCGTTACTGTGTAAAAAACCATGCCGGTATAGCATTTAATGCACCGATTCGGGCAGGAAACGAAATGAACTACCGATTCGGGCCAGAAACGAAATGAACGCACCCAATCCACTTTTTTGGACCAAATAGTGATGTTTTGGTTCGTTTTGGTTAGTTTCGTTACTGTTTAAAAAACCATGCCGGTATAGCATTTAATGCACCGATTCGGGCCGGAAACGAAATGGACTACCGATTCGCGCCAAAAACGAAAAGAACGCACCCAATCCACTTTTTTGGACCCAATAGTGTTGTTGTGGTTTGTTTTGGTCAGTTTCAATACTGTGCAAAAAACCATGCCGGGTTGCATTGAATGCACCGATTCGGGCCGGAACCGAAACGAACTACCGATTCGGGCCAGAAACGAAACGAGCGCACCCAATCCAGTTTTTTGGACCAAATAGTGATGTTTTGGTTCGATTTGGTTAGTTTCGTTACTGTGTAAAAAACCATGCCGGTATAGCATTTGATGCACCGATAAGGGCCGGAAACGAAATGGACTACCGGTTCAGGCCAGAAACGAAACGAACGCACCCAATCCACTTTTTTGGACCCAATAGTGTTGTTGTGGTTTGTTTTGGTCAGTTTCAATACTGTGCAAAAAACCATGCCGGGTTGCATTGAATGCACCGATTCGGGCCAGAAATGAATCGAGCGCACCCAATCCAGTTTTTTGGTCCAAATAGTGATGTTTTGGTTCGTTTTGGTTAGTTTCGTTACTGTGTAAAAAACCATGCCGGTATAGCATTTGATGCACCGATTCGGGCCAGAAACGAAATGGACTACCAGTTCAGGCCAGAAACGAAACGAACGCACCGAATCCACTTTTTTGGACAAACTAGTGATGTTTTGGTTCGTTTTGGTTAGTTTCGTTACTGTGTAAAAAACCATGCCGGTATAGCATTTAATGCACCGATTCGGGCCGAAAACGAAATGGACTACCGATTCGCGCAAAAAACGAAACGAACGCACCCAATCCACTTTTTTGGACCCAATAGTGTTGTTGTGGTTCGTTTTGGTCAGTTTCATTACTGTGCAAAAAACCATGCCGGTATAGCATTTAATGCACCGATTCGGGCCGGAAACGAAATGGACTACCGATTCACGCCAAAAACGAAACGAACGAACCCAATCCACTTTTTTGGACCCGATAGTGATGTTTTGGTTCGTTTTGGTCAGTATCGCTACTGTGCAAAAAACCATGTTGCAATGAATGCACCGATTCGGGCCGGAACCGAAACGAACTACCGATTCGGGCCAGAAACGAAACGAGCGGACCCAATCCAGTTTTTTGGTCCAAATAGTGATGTTTTGGTTCGTTTTGGTTAGTTTCGTTACTGTGTAAAAAACCATGCCGGTATAGCATTTAATGCACCGATTCGGGCAGGAAACGAAATGAACTACCGATTCGGGCCAGAAACGAAACGAACGCACCCAATCCACTTTTTTGGACCAAATAGTGATGTTTTGGTTCGATTTGGTTAGTTTCGTTACTGTGTAAAAAACCATGCCGGTATAGCATTTGATGCACCGATTCGGGCCGGAAACGAAATGGACTACCGGTTCAGGCCAGAAACGAAACGAACGCACCCAAACCACTTTTTTGGACCCAATAGTGATGTTTTGGTTCGTTTTGGTCAGTTTCGCTACTATGCAAAAAACCATGTTGCATTGAATGCACCGATTCGGGCTGGAATCGAAACGAACTACCGATTCGGGCCAGAAACGAAACGAGCGCACCCAATCCAGTTTTTTGGTCCAAATAGTGATGTTTTGGTTCGTTTTGGTTAGTTTCGTTACTGTGTAAAAAACCATGCCGGTATAGCATTTAATGCACCGATTCGGGCAGGAAACGAAATGAACTACCGATTCGGGCCAGAAACGAAATGAACGCACCCAATCCACTTTTTTGGACCAAATAGTGATGTTTTGGTTCGTTTTGGTTAGTTTCGTTACTGTTTAAAAAACCATGCCGGTATAGCATTTAATGCACCGATTCGGGCCGGAAACGAAATGGACTACCGATTCGCGCCAAAAACGAAACGAACGCACCCAATCCACTTTTTTGGACCCAATAGTGTTGTTGTGGTTTGTTTTGGTCAGTTTCAATACTGTGCAAAAAACCATGCCGGGTTGCATTGAATGCATCGATTCGGGCCGGAACCGAAACGAACTACCGATTCGGGCCAGAAACGAAATGAGCGCACCCAATCCAGTTTTTTGGACCAAATAGTGATGTTTTGGTTCGATTTGGTTAGTTTCGTTACTGTGTAAAAAACCATGCCGGTATAGCATTTGATGCACCGATTCGGGCCGGAAACGAAATGGACTACCGGTTCAGGCCAGAAACGAAACGAACGCACCCAATCCACTTTTTTGGACCCAATAGTGTTGTTGTGGTTTGTTTTGGTCAGTTTCAATACTGTGCAAAAAACCATGCCGGGTTGCATTGAATGCACCGATTCGGGCCGGAACCGAAACGAACTACCGATTCGGGCCAGAAACGAATCGAGCGCACCCAATCCAGTTTTTTGGTCCAAATAGTGATGTTTTGGTTCGTTTTGGTTAGTTTCGTTACTGTGTAAAAAACCATGCCGGTATAGCATTTGATGCACCGATTCGGGCCAGAAACGAAATGGACTACCAGTTCAGGCCAGAAACGAAACGAACGCACCGAATCCACTTTTTTGGACAAACTAGTGATGTTTTGGTTCGTTTTGGTTAGTTTCGTTACTGTGTAAAAAACCATGCCGGTATAGCATTTAATGCACCGATTCGGGCCGAAAACGAAATGGACTACCGATTCGCGCAAAAAACGAAACGAACGCACCCAATCCACTTTTTTGGACCCAATAGTGTTGTTGTGGTTCGTTTTGGTCAGTTTCATTACTGTGCAAAAAACCATGCCGGTATAGCATTTAATGCACCGATTCGGGCCGGAAACGAAATGGACTACCGATTCACGCCAAAAACGAAACGAACGAACCCAATCCACTTTTTTGGACCCGATAGTGATGTTTTGGTTCGTTTTGGTCAGTATCGCTACTGTGCAAAAAACCATGTTGCAATGAATGCACCGATTCGGGCCGGAACCGAAACGAACTACCGATTCGGGCCAGAAACGAAACGAGCGCACCCAATCCAGTTTTTTGGTCCAAATAGTGATGTTTTGGTTCGTTTTGGTTAGTTTCGTTACTGTGTAAAAAACCATGCCGGTATAGCATTTGATGCACCGATTCGGGCCGGAAACGAAATGGACTACCAGTTCAGGCCAGAAACGAAACGAACGCACCCAATCCACTTTTCTGGGCCAAATAGGGATGTTTTGGTTCGTTTTGGTTAGTTTCGATACCGTGTAAAAACCATGCCGGTATAGCATTTAATGCATCGATTCGGCCTGGAAACGAAAAGGACTACCGATTCGCGCCTGAAACGAAACGAACACACCCAATCCACTTTTTTGGACCCAATAGTGTTGTTGTTGGTTGTTTTGGTCAGTTTCCTTACTGTGCAAAAAACCATGCCGGTATAGCATTTAATGCACCGATTCGGGCAGGAAACGAAATGAACTACCGATTCGGGCCAGAAACGAAACGAACACACCCAATCCACTTTTTTGGACCAAATAGTGATGTTTTGGTTCGATTTGGTTAGTTTCGTTACTGTGTAAAAAACCATGCCGGTATAGCATTTGATGCACCGATTCGGGCCGGAATCGAAATGGACTACCGGTTCAGGCCAGAAACGAAACGAACGCACCCAATCCACTTTTTTGGACCCAATAGTGATGTTTTGGTTCGTTTTGGTCAGTTTCGCTACTATGCAAAAAACCATGTTGCATTGAATGCACCGATTCGGGCCGGAATCGAAACGAACTACCGATTCAGGCCAGAAACGAAACGAGCGCACCCAATCCAGTTTTTTGGTCCAAATAGTGATGTTTTGGTTCGTTTTGGTTAGTTTCGTTACTGTGTAAAAAACCATGCCGGTATAGCATTTGATGCACCGATTCAGGCCAGAAACGAAATGGACTACCCGTTCAGGCCAGAAACGAAATGAACGCACCGAATCCACTTTTTTGGACCAAATAGTGATGTTTTGGTTCGTTTTGGTTAGTTTCGTTACTGCGTAAAAAACCATGCCGGTATAGCATTTAATGCACCGATTCGGGCCGGAAACGAAATGGACTACCGATTCGCGCCACAAACGAAACGAATGCACCCAATCCACTTTTTTGGACCCAATAGTGTTGTTGTACGTTTTGGTCAGTTTCAATACTGTGCAAAAAACCATGCCGGGTTGAATTGAATGCACCGATTCGGGCCGGAACCGAAACGAACTACCGATTTGGGCCAGAAACGAAACGAGTGCACCCAATCCAGTTTTTTGGACCAAATAGTGATGTTTTGGTTCGATTTGGTTAGTTTCGTTACTGTGTAAAAAACCATGCCGGTATAGCATTTGATGCACCGATTCGGGCCGGAAACGAAATGGACTACCGGTTCAGGCCAGAAACGAAACGAACGCACCCAATGATGTGAACCCACTGGGGTTTGTGCCCGATCTTTCGATGAGAGGCGTGGGGGATAACTCGATTGGAGGAGACGATGTTCACGGCCCGACTACAACCTTTCAAAGACTGCGCCTTAGCGACCGATACACCACCTCCTATGGATGCCGCGATCTTGTGGGAGTGCGTCACCTGACCTGTCCTGCAAGCAATCGAAGAACTAGCAAGAACAAGTATGATACAAGTACTGAATTTACTAGATGGGAATTGAAGTGTCTCAATCTCAAACTCAATCATCAACGAAGTGGGGTTCCGTCGACTCGAAGACGGGCGGCTGGACCAGCACGCGCGCTTACAAGCAAGTAGCAATGGCTAAACTTGATCTAAACAAAACCCAATCTGTTTGTGGCGGCTATGGGGGTATATGAGAGGGTGGAGGACGACCAGGACCTGGTGGGGGTCGTGCTCCAACCCTAGTACGCGCCCCTATTGGGCTCAACTTGATACACGGCCCATTGGCCCAAAATAAGGTGACACAGCACCGTGGGCAGAAAAGGTCTCTGTAGTAAATCGACGATTGTGGCCGCATCCCAACAGATATGAGGGTGAGTCCGGATCCATCTGAAAGTAGACTTGATAAGCTTTCCATCAAGTACTTAATCGCCCAAAACGGAGTCGGGATGAAACCGTGGCGGCCGTCGCAAGTCAGCACTTTCCTGCAGTCCGAATCCAGACTTTTCAAAACGTGTTGGATTTGGTCTCTTTCCTTCCTTGGACCAATGTGACGTGGTAACCTGATGGGGGACGTGGGAATACTTAGAATTGGTCCCCAATCAACTTCTTTGGTCCTCCATGCCTTCCATATATGTCTAGCACTCTTTTTAATCCATGTATGTATTTCTGAAAATGACAATGAACATACATCATGGCGCAGCATCAATTTATCGAATGTACCAACAATAATTGTGATATAGGATTGATTCACCTTTGATTTGCAAGCCATTAAAATGGTCGTATCTAAGCCGGTGATGTCCTCATCACCCAATCCACTTTTTTGGACCCAATAGTGATGTTTTGGTTCGTTTTGGTCAGTTTCGCTACTATGCAAAAAACCATGTTGCATTGAATGCACCGATTCGGGCCGGAATCGAAACGAACTACCGATTCAGGCCAGAAACGAAACGAGCGCACCCAATCCAGTTTTTTGGTCCAAATAGTGATGTTCTGGTTCGTTTTGGTTAGTTTCGTTACTGTGTAAAAAACCATGCCGGTATAGCATTTGATGCACCGATTCGGGCCGGAAACGAAATGGACTACCAGTTCAGGCCAGAAACGAAACGAACGCACCGAATCCACTTTTTTGGACCAAATAGTGATGTTTTGGTTCGTTTTGGTTAGTTTCGTTACTGTGTAAAAAACCATGCCGGTATAGCATTTAATGCACCGATTCGGGCCGGAAATGAAATGGACTACCGATTCGCGCAAAAAACGAAACGAACGCACCCAATCCACTTTTTTGGACCCAATAGTGTTGTTGTGGTTCGTTTTGGTCAGTTTCATTACTGTGCAAAAAACCATGCCGGTATAGCATTTAATGCACCGATTCGGGCCGGAAACGAAATGGACTACCGATTCACGCCAAAAACGCAACGAACGAACCCAATCCACTTTTTTGGACCCGATAGTGATGTTTTGGTTCGTTTTGGTCAGTTTTGCTATTGTGCAAAAAACCATGTTGCAATGAATGCACCGATTCGGGCCGGAACCGAAAAGAACTACCGATTCGGGCCAGAAACGAAATGAGCGCACCCAATCCAGTTTTTTGGTCCAAATAGTGATGTTTTGGTTCGTTTTGGTTAGTTTCGGTACTGTGTAAAAAACCATGCCGGTATAGCATTTAATGCACCGATTCGGGCCGGAAATGAAATGGACTACCGATTCGCGCAAAAAACGAAACGAACGCACCCAATCCACTTTTTTGGACCCAATAGTGTTGTTGTGGTTCGTTTTGGTCAGTTTCATTACTGTGCAAAAAACCATGCCGGTATAGCATTTAATGCACCGATTCGGGCCGGAAACGAAATGGACTACCGATTCACGCCAAAAACGCAACGAACGAACCCAATCCACTTTTTTGGACCCGATAGTGATGTTTTGGTTCGTTTTGGTCAGTTTTGCTATTGTGCAAAAAACCATGTTGCAATGAATGCACCGATTCGGGCCGGAACCGAAAAGAACTACCGATTCGGGCCAGAAACGAAATGAGCGCACCCAATCCAGTTTTTTGGTCCAAATAGTGATGTTTTGGTTCGTTTTGGTTAGTTTCGTTACTGTGTAAAAAACCATGCCGGTATAGCATTTGATGCACCGATTCGGGCCGGAAACGAAATGGACTACCGATTCGCGCCACAAACGAAACGAATGCACCCAATCCACTTTTTTGGACCCAATAGTGTTGTTGTACGTTTTGGTCAGTTTCAATACTGTGCAAAAAACCATGCCGGGTTGAATTGAATGCACCGATTCGGGCCGGAACCGAAACGAACTACCGATTTGGGCCAGAAACGAAACGAGTGCACCCAATCCAGTTTTTTGGACCAAATAGTGATGTTTTGGTTCGATTTGGTTAGTTTCGTTACTGTGTAAAAAACCATGCCGGTATAGCATTTGATGCACCGATTCGGGCCGGAAACGAAATGGACTACCGGTTCAGGCCAGAAACGAAACGAACGCACCCAATGATGTGAACCCACTGGGGTTTGTGCCCGATCTTTCGATGAGAGGCGTGGGGGATAACTCGATTGGAGGAGACGATGTTCACGGCCCGACTACAACCTTTCAAAGACTGCGCCTTAGCGACCGATACACCACCTCCTATGGATGCCGCGATCTTGTGGGAGCGCGTCACCTGACCTGTCCTGCAAGCAATCGAAGAACTAGCAAGAACAAGTATGATACAAGTACTGAATTTACTAGATGGGAATTGAAGTGTCTCAATCTCAAACTCAATCACCAACGAAGTGGGGTTCCGTCGACTCGAAGACGGGCGGCTGGACCAGCACGCGCGCTTACAAGCAAGTAGCAATGGCTAAACTTGATCTAAACAAAACCCAATCTGTTTGTGGCGGCTATGGGGGTATATGAGAGGGTGGAGGACGACCAGGACCTGGTGGGGGTCGTGCTCCAACCCTAGTACGCGCCCCTATTGGGCTCAACTTGATACACGGCCCATTGGCCCAAAATAAGGTGACACAGCACCGTGGGCAGAAAAGGTCTCTGTAGTAAATCGACGATTGTGGCCGCATCCCAACAGATATGAGGGTGAGTCCGGATCCATCTGAAAGTAGACTTGATAAGCTTTCCATCAAGTACTTAATCGCCCAAAACGGAGTCCGGATGAAACCGTGGCGGCCGTCGCAAGTCAGCACTTTCCTGCAGTCCGAATCCAGACTTTTCAAAACGTGTTGGATTTGGTCTCTTTCCTTCCTTGGACCAATGTGACGTGGTAACCTGATGGGGGACGTGGGAATACTTAGAATTGGTCCCCAATCAACTTCTTTGGTCCTCCATGCCTTCCATATATGTCTAGCACTCTTTTTAATCCATGTATGTATTTCTGAAAATGACAATGAACATACATCATGGCGCAGCATCAATTTATCGAATGTACCAACAATAATTGTGATATAGGATTGATTCACCTTTGATTTGTAAGCCATTAAATATTTTAGATCACAGAGAATATCAAATTCTATATAACCCAAAGTATTTAAAGAAGACATCAATTTCAATTCATCTTGTGCACATGTAATAGGATGAAAAAGTTTTGCTTCAGCACATTTGTAAGGTTCCAAACCAAAAGAATCACACTTATTCACTACTTGTGGCATAGAAGTACAAGAAGCATCATCGCACAAGTTGTCTTTATCATAAGGAACAACAACTAATTCATCTTGTGACAAAAGTAACTCAGCAGCATGTTCCACAATTTCTTGCTCTTGAAGAGCATGCATAGTGGACAAAATTTCAACATTAAGGATCACATCATTCTTGTAGGTATTCGCAGATAATAAAATTTCCTTTTCAGCATGAACAGCAAGCCAAAATAATTCACCAATACATCTATATGACTTGCTAATTAACAAGGTTCGAATTTCAGAATTGAGCCCTTTCATGAACCTACTCATAACATCTTTCTTGCATTCATCTAATCCACCAAACATGACACAAATCTTAAAGCTATGATAGTATTCTTTGACAGTCCTACTACCTTGCTTCAATTTGTCCAATTTTGCAAGTAAATAATCAGCATAATATTCTGGAACATATTCATCTCGAAAAAGCATTTTAAATTCATTCCAAGTTTGTGGAACTTTGTTGTGCCTACAAATGTGTTTCCATGTAATCAAAGCATATTTTGTTAAAGCACTAGATGCAGCAAAAATCATTTCATGTTCAGACAAGTCATAATTATCAAATTCTGCATCTACCTTAAGCTCCCAATCAATATAAGCTTCAGGATCAAACATACCAGCATATAATGGCAAATGTTGAATGACATCCTGAAGATGAGGGTCTAGTTTCAACCGCTCAAAAATCTCTATATCACCTGCCATGATTAGTTGACAACAAGAAACACAAAAATAAGATGTATCCTCCTATCAACTACTAGATGTGTTGGTTTTAATTCTCTCAAACTATCCTTGTTCAAACAAGCTCTTACAAATTCTTACCAAGCCAAACAGGTGGTGACAGCAACCAACAAGACAACAACCTCAAAGATAGTGTATCGGTGCTGCAGCAACAAGACCTGTCAAACTGTAGTCGGATATGTGGAGCTATAGGTGGGCTGAAACAAGGAAAAGCTAGCACCACGTTAGTTAAACAAAGCAAGCTGAATAATCGTTCAACGGCGGTACTGTGCTGGTCCTAGCCTAGACCATGCTAGAGACGCGAGCCTCGACACAAGGGAAGTTACAATGCACCACCGAAAACAATAGATACTCACGATGAACAGATCAACCCCCTTTCTTTCTTTCTTTCTTTTTTTTATCTTTTCTTTTTTTATCTTTTTTTTCTATTCCTCTTCTTTTTGGGGACTAAAATCTTTTGATTGATGCTATGACAACCAAAACAAATGGCAGCATACAACCCCTAACAAAACAGATTTACAATTCTTATTTCAGCTAACCAGACACGCAAATCTCAAAGGCGATTGCGGCGTGTTCAGAAAGAATTTTTGAGCACGGTCAGATCCGTTGGAAAGAGCACGAGTTAAGCTTTCCAGATTGTACTCAAACACCTGATTTGGATATCGGACGTGGAAACTGCGTCAGTTTTCTTCTCGTGCTGGACAGGGACTCCGAATCAGAAAGTGACAAGAACTCGAAACTCTAAAGGATTAAACTAAGACCAGCAACTCGACGCGACCGATGCAACCGAAAACTCAACAAGCCCTAACTAAGCAGTACTAGCAACGGCTCAAAGGGTTTATAGGATTGCGGTAAAACTAATCTACTATTTTTTTTGGCTTTTCTGGACTATAGGAAATTAAAATCAGCAAAGAATTGATACACTCTCACCGATGAACCTCGCTCTGATTACCAACTGATGTGAACCCACTGGGGTTTGTGCCCGATCTTTCGATGAGAGGCGTGGGGGATAACTCGATTGGAGGAGACGATGTTCACGGCCCGACTACAACCTTTCAAAGACTGCGCCTTAGCGACCGATACACCACCTCCTATGGATGCCGCGATCTTGTGGGAGCGCGTCACCTGACCTGTCCTGCAAGCAATCGAAGAACTAGCAAGAACAAGTATGATACAAGTACTGAATTTACTAGATGGGAATTGAAGTGTCTCAATCTCAAACTCAATCACCAACGAAGTGGGGTTCCGTCGACTCGAAGACGGGCGGCTGGACCAGCACGCGCGCTTACAAGCAAGTAGCAATGGCTAAACTTGATCTAAACAAAACCCAATCTGTTTGTGGCGGCTATGGGGGTATATGAGAGGGTGGAGGACGACCAGGACCTGGTGGGGGTCGTGCTCCAACCCTAGTACGCGCCCCTATTGGGCTCAACTTGATACACGGCCCATTGGCCCAAAATAAGGTGACACAGCACCGTGGGCAGAAAAGGTCTCTGTAGTAAATCGACGATTGTGGCCGCATCCCAACAGATATGAGGGTGAGTCCGGATCCATCTGAAAGTAGACTTGATAAGCTTTCCATCAAGTACTTAATCGCCCAAAACGGAGTCCGGATGAAACCGTGGCGGCCGTCGCAAGTCAGCACTTTCCTGCAGTCCGAATCCAGACTTTTCAAAACGTGTTGGATTTGGTCTCTTTCCTTCCTTGGACCAATGTGACGTGGTAACCTGATGGGGGACGTGGGAATACTTAGAATTGGTCCCCAATCAACTTCTTTGGTCCTCCATGCCTTCCATATATGTCTAGCACTCTTTTTAATCCATGTATGTATTTCTGAAAATGACAATGAACATACATCATGGCGCAGCATCAATTTATCGAATGTACCAACAATAATTGTGATATAGGATTGATTCACCTTTGATTTGCAAGCCATTAAAATGGTCGTATCTAAGCCGGTGATGTCCTCATCACCCAATCCACTTTTTTGGACCCAATAGTGATGTTTTGGTTCGTTTTGGTCAGTTTCGCTACTATGCAAAAAACCATGTTGCATTGAATGCACCGATTCGGGCCGGAATCGAAACGAACTACCGATTCAGGCCAGAAACGAAACGAGCGCACCCAATCCAGTTTTTTGGTCCAAATAGTGATGTTCTGGTTCGTTTTGGTTAGTTTCGTTACTGTGTAAAAAACCATGCCGGTATAGCATTTGATGCACCGATTCGGGCCGGAAACGAAATGGACTACCAGTTCAGGCCAGAAACGAAACGAACGCACCGAATCCACTTTTTTGGACCAAATAGTGATGTTTTGGTTCGTTTTGGTTAGTTTCGTTACTGTGTAAAAAACCATGCCGGTATAGCATTTAATGCACCGATTCGGGCCGGAAATGAAATGGACTACCGATTCGCGCAAAAAACGAAACGAACGCACCCAATCCACTTTTTTGGACCCAATAGTGTTGTTGTGGTTCGTTTTGGTCAGTTTCATTACTGTGCAAAAAACCATGCCGGTATAGCATTTAATGCACCGATTCGGGCCGGAAACGAAATGGACTACCGATTCACGCCAAAAACGCAACGAACGAACCCAATCCACTTTTTTGGACCCGATAGTGATGTTTTGGTTCGTTTTGGTCAGTTTTGCTATTGTGCAAAAAACCATGTTGCAATGAATGCACCGATTCGGGCCGGAACCGAAAAGAACTACCGATTCGGGCCAGAAACGAAATGAGCGCACCCAATCCAGTTTTTTGGTCCAAATAGTGATGTTTTGGTTCGTTTTGGTTAGTTTCGTTACTGTGTAAAAAACCATGCCGGTATAGCATTTGATGCACCGATTCGGGCCGGAAACGAAATGGACTACCAGTTCAGGCCAGAAACGAAACGAACGCACCCAATCCACTTTTCTAGACCAAATAGGGATGTTTTGGTTCGTTTTGGTTAGTTTCGATACCGTGTAAAAACCATGCCGGTATAGCATTTAATGCATCGATTCGGGCCGGAAACGAAAAGGACTACCGATTCGCGCCTGAAACGAAACGAACGCACCCAATCCACTTTTTTGGACCCAATAGTGTTGTTGTTGGTCGTTTTGGTCAGTTTCATTACTGTGCAAAAAACCATGCCGGTATAGCATTTAATGCACCGATTCGGGCAGGAAACGAAATGAACTACCGATTCGGGCCAGAAACGAAACGAACGCACCCAATCCACTTTTTCGGACCAAATAGTGATGTTTTGGTTCGATTTGGTTAGTTTCATTACTGTGTAAAAAACCATGCCGGTATAGCATTTGATGCACCGATTCGGGCAGGAAACGAAATGGACTACCGGTTCAGGCCAGAAACGAAACGAACGCACCCAATCCACTTTTTTGGACCCAATAGTGATGTTTTGGTTCGTTTTGGTCAGTTTCGCTACTATGCAAAAAACCATGTTGCATTGAATGCACCGATTCGGGCCGGAATCGAAACGAACTACCGATTCGGGCCAGAAACGAAACGAGCGCACCCAATCCAGTTTTTTGGTCCAAATAGTGATGTTTTGGTTCGTTTTGGTTAGTTTCGTTACTGTGTAAAAAAACCATGCCGGTATAGCATTTGATGCACCGATTCGGGCCGGAAACGAAATGGACTACCGGTTCAGGCCAGAAACGAAACGAACGCACCCAATCCACTTTTTTGGACCCAATAGTGATGTTTTGGTTCGTTTTGGTCAGTTTCGCTACTATGCAAAAAACCATGTTGCATTGAATGCACCGATTCGGGCCGGAATCGAAACGAACTACCGATTCGGGCCAGAAACGAAATGAGCGCACCCAATCCAGTTTTTTGGTCCAAATAGTGATGTTTTGGTTCGTTTTGGTTAGTTTCGTTACTGTGTAAAAAACCATGCCGGTATAGCATTTAATGCACCGATTCGGGCAGGAAACGAAATGAACTACCGATTCGGGCCAGAAACGAAATGAACGCACCCAATCCACTTTTTTGGACCAAATAGTGATGTTTTGGTTCGTTTTGGTTAGTTTCGTTACTGTTTAAAAAACCATGCCGGTATAGCATTTAATGCACCGATTCGGGCCGGAAACGAAATGGACTACCGATTCGCGCCAAAAACGAAATGAACGCACCCAATCCACTTTTTTGGACCCAATAGTGTTGTTGTGGTTTGTTTTGGTCAGTTTCAATACTGTGCAAAAACCCATGCCGGGTTGCATTGAATGCACCGATTCGGGCCGGAACCGAAACGAACTACCGATTCGGGCCAGAAACGAAACGAGCGCACCCAATCCAGTTTTTTGGACCAAATAGTGATGTTTTGGTTCAATTTGGTTAGTTTCGTTACTGTGTAAAAAACCATGCCGGTATAGCATTTGATGCACCGATTCGGGCCGGAAACGAAATGGACTACCGGTTCAGGCCAGAAACGAAACGAACGCACCCAATCCACTTTTTTGGACCCAATAGTGTTGTTGTGGTTTGTTTTGGTCAGTTTCAATACTGTGCAAAAAACCATGCCGGGTTGCATTGAATGCACCGATTCGGGCCGGAACCGAAACGAACTACCGATTCGGGCCAGAAACGAATCGAGCGCACCCAATCCAGTTTTTTGGTCCAAATAGTGATGTTTTGGTTCGTTTTGGTTAGTTTCGTTACTGTGTAAAAAACCATGCCGGTATAGCATTTAATGCACCGATTCGGGCCGGAAACGAAATGGACTACCGATTCGCGCAAAAAACGAAACGAACGCACCCAATCCACTTTTTTGGACCCAATAGTGTTGTTGTGGTTCGTTTTGGTCAGTTTCATTACTGTGCAAAAAACCATGCCGGTATAGCATTTAATGCACCGATTCGGGCCGGAAACGAAATGGACTACCGATTCACGCCAAAAACGAAACGAACGAACCCAATCCACTTTTTTCGACCCGATAGTGATGTTTTGGTTCGTTTTGGTCAGTTTCGCTACTGTGCAAAAAACCATGTTGCAATGAATGCACCGATTCGGGCCGGAACCGAAACGAACTACCGATTCGGGCCAGAAACGAAACGAGCGCACCCAATCCAGTTTTTTGGTCCAAATAGTGATGTTTTGGTTCGTTTTGGTTAGTTTCGTTACTGTGTAAACAACCATGCCGGTATAGCATTTGATGCACCGATTCGGGCCGGAAACGAAATGGACTACCAGTTCAGGCCAGAAACGAAACGAGCGCACCCAATCCAGTTTTTTGGTCCAAATAGTGATGTTTTGGTTCGTTTTGGTTAGTTTCGTTACTGTGTAAACAACCATGCCGGTATAGCATTTGATGCACCGATTCGGGCCGGAAACGAAATGGACTACCAGTTCAGGCCAGAAACGAAACGAACGCACCCAATCCACTTTTCTGGACCAAATAGGGATGTTTTGGTTCATTTTGGTTAGTTTCGATACCGTGTAAAAACCATGCCGGTATAGCATTTAATGCATCGATTCGGGCCGGAAACGAAAAGGACTACCGATTCGCGCCTGAAACGAAACGAACGCACCCAATCCACTTTTTTGGACCCAATAGTGTTGTTGTTGGTTGTTTTGGTCAGTTTCATTACTGTGCAAAAAACCATGCCGGTATAGCATTTAATGCACCGATTCGGGCAGGAAACGAAATGAACTACCGATTCGGGCCAGAAACGAAACGAACGCACCCAATCCACTTTTTTGGACCAAATAGTGATGTTTTGGTTCGATTTGGTTAGTTTCGTTACTGTGTAAAAAACCATGCCGGTATAGCATTTGATGCACCGATTCGGGCCGGAAACGAAATGGACTACCGGTTCAGGCCAGAAACGAAACGAACGCACCCAATCCACTTTTTTGGACCCAATAGTGATGTTTTGGTTCGTTTTGGTCAGTTTCGCTACTATGCAAAAAACCATGTTGCATTGAATGCACCGATTCGGGCCGGAATCGAAACGAACTACCGATTCGGGCCAGAAACGAAACGAGCGCACCCAATCTAGTTTTTTGGTCCAAATAGTGATGTTTTGGTTCGTTTTGGTTAGTTTCGTTACTGTGTAAAAAACCATGCCGGTATAGCATTTAATGCACCGATTCGGGCAGGAAACGAAATGAACTACCGATTCGGGCCAGAAACGAAATGAACGCACCCAATCCACTTTTTTGGACCAAATAGTGATGTTTTGGTTCGTTTTGGTTAGTTTCGTTACTGTTTAAAAAACCATGCCGGTATAGCATTTAATGCACCGATTCGGGCCGGAAACGAAATGGACTACCGATTCGCGCCAAAAACGAAACGAACGCACCCAATCCACTTTTTTGGACCCAATAGTGTTGTTGTGGTTTGTTTTGGTCAGTTTCAATACTGTGCAAAAAACCATGCCGGGTTGCATTGAATGCACCGATTCGGGCCGGAACCGAAACGAACTACCGATTCGGGCCAGAAACGAAACGAGCGCACCCAATCCAGTTTTTTGGACCAAATAGTGATGTTTTGGTTCGATTTGGTTAGTTTCGTTACTGTGTAAAAAACCATGCCGGTATAGCATTTGATGCACCGATTCGGGCCGGAAACGAAATGGACTACCGGTTCAGGCCAGAAACGAAACGAACGCACCCAATCCACTTTTTTGGACCCAATAGTGTTGTTGTGGTTTGTTTTGGTCAGTTTCAATACTGTGCAAAAAACCATGCCGGGTTGCCTTGAATGCACCGATTCGGGCCGGAACCGAAACGAACTACCGATTCGGGCCAGAAACGAATCGAGCGCACCCAATCCAGTTTTTTGGTCCAAATAGTGATGTTTTGGTTCGTTTTGGTTAGTTTCGTTACTGTGTAAAAAACCATGCCGGTATAGCATTTGATGCACCGATTCGGGCCAGAAACGAAATGGACTACCAGTTCAGGCCAGAAACGAAACGAACGCCCCGAATCCACTTTTTTGGACAAACTAGTGATGTTTTGGTTCGTTTTGGTTAGTTTCGTTACTGTGTAAAAAACCATGCCGGTATAGCATTTAATGCACCGATTCGGGCCGAAAACGAAATGGACTACCGATTCGCGCAAAAAACGAAACGAACGCACCCAATCCACTTTTTTGGACCCAATAGTGTTGTTGTGGTTCGTTTTGGTCAGTTTCATTACTGTGCAAAAAACCATGCCGGTATAGCATTTAATGCACCGATTCGGGCCGGAAACGAAATGGACTACCGATTCACGCCAAAAACGAAACGAACGAACCCAATCCACTTTTTTGGACCCGATAGTGATGTTTTGGTTCGTTTTGGTCAGTATCGCTACTGTGCAAAAAACCATGTTGCAATGAATGCACCGATTCGGGCCGGAACCGAAACGAACGACCGATTCGGGCCAGAAACGAAACGAGCGCACCCAATCCACTTTTTTGGACCAAATAGTGATGTTTTGGTTCAATTTGGTTAGTTTCGTTACTGTGTAAAAAACCATGCCGGTATAGCATTTGATGCACCGATTCGGGCCGGAAACGAAATGGACTACCGGTTCAGGCCAGAAACGAAACGAACGCACCCAATCCACTTTTTTGGACCCAATAGTGTTGTTGTGGTTTGTTTTGGTCAGTTTCAATACTGTGCAAAAAACCATGCCGGGTTGCATTGAATGCACCGATTCGGGCCGGAACCGAAACGAACTACCGATTCGGGCCAGAAACGAATCGAGCGCACCCAATCCAGTTTTTTGGTCCAAATAGTGATGTTTTGGTTCGTTTTGGTTAGTTTCGTTACTGTGTAAAAAACCATGCCGGTATAGCATTTAATGCACCGATTCGGGCCGGAAACGAAATGGACTACCGATTCACGCAAAAAACGAAACGAACGCACCCAATCCACTTTTTTGGACCCAATAGTGTTGTTGTGGTTCGTTTTGGTCAGTTTCATTACTGTGCAAAAAACCATGCCGTTATAGCATTTAATGCACCGATTCGGGCCGGAAACGAAATGGACTACCGATTCACGCCAAAAACGAAACGAACGAACCCAATCCACTTTTTTCGACCCGATAGTGATGTTTTGGTTCGTTTTGGTCAGTTTCGCTACTATGCAAAAAACCATGTTGCAATGAATGCACCGATTCGGGCCGGAACCGAAACGAACTACCGATTCGGGCCAGAAACGAAACGAGCGCACCCAATCCAGTTTTTTGGTCCAAATAGTGATGTTTTGGTTCGTTTTGGTTAGTTTCGTTACTGTGTAAACAACCATGCCGGTATAGCATTTGATGCACCGATTCGGGCCGGAAACGAAATGGACTACCAGTTCAGGCCAGAAACGAAACGAGCGCACCCAATCCAGTTTTTTGGTCCAAATAGTGATGTTTTGGTTTGTTTTGGTTAGTTTCGTTACTGTGTAAACAACCATGCCGGTATAGCATTTGATGCACCGATTCGGGCCGGAAACGAAATGGACTACCAGTTCAGGCCAGAAACGAAACGAACGCACCCAATCCACTTTTCTGGACCAAATAGGGATGTTTTGGTTCATTTTGGTTAGTTTCGATACCGTGTAAAAACCATGCCGGTATAGCATTTAATGCATCGATTCGGGCCGGAAACGAAAAGGACTACCGATTCGCGCCTGAAACGAAACGAACGCACCCAATCCACTTTTTTGGACCCAATAGTGTTGTTGTTGGTTGTTTTGGTCAGTTTCATTACTGTGCAAAAAACCATGCCGGTATAGCATTTAATGCACCGATTCGGGCAGGAAACGAAATGAACTACCGATTCGGGCCAGAAACGAAACGAACGCACCCAATCCACTTTTTTGGACCAAATAGTGATGTTTTGGTTCGATTTGGTTAGTTTCGTTACTGTGTAAAAAACCATGCCGGTATAGCATTTAATGCACCGATTCGGGCAGGAAACGAAATGAACTACCGATTCGGGCCAGAAACGAAATGAACGCACCCAATCCACTTTTTTGGACCAAATAGTGATGTTTTGGTTCGTTTTGGTTAGTTTCGTTACTGTTTAAAAAACCATGCCGGTATAGCATTTAATGCACCGATTCGGGCCGGAAACGAAATGGACTACCGATTCGCGCCAAAAACGAAACGAACGCACCCAATCCACTTTTTTGGACCCAATAGTGTTGTTGTGGTTTGTTTTGGTCAGTTTCAATACTGTGCAAAAAACCATGCCGGGTTGCATTGAATGCACCGATTCGGGCCGGAACCGAAACGAACTACCGATTCGGGCCAGAAACGAAACGAGCGCACCCAATCCAGTTTTTTGGACCAAATAGTGATGTTTTGGTTCGATTTGGTTAGTTTCGTTACTGTGTAAAAAACCATGCCGGTATAGCATTTGATGCACCGATTCGGGCCGGAAACGAAATGGACTACCGGTTCAGGCCAGAAACGAAACGAACGCACCCAATCCACTTTTTTGGACCCAATAGTGTTGTTGTGGTTTGTTTTGGTCAGTTTCAATACTGTGCAAAAAACCATGCCGGGTTGCATTGAATGCACCGATTCGGGCCGGAACCGAAACGAACTACCGATTCGGGCCAGAAACGAATCGAGCGCACCCAATCCAGTTTTTTGGTCCAAATAGTGATGTTTTGGTTCGTTTTGGTTAGTTTCGTTACTGTGTAAAAAACCATGCCGGTATAGCATTTGATGCACCGATTCGGGCCAGAAACGAAATGGACTACCAGTTCAGGCCAGAAACGAAACGAACGCACCGAATCCACTTTTTTGGACAAACTAGTGATGTTTTGGTTCGTTTTGGTTAGTTTCGTTACTGTGTAAAAAACCATGCCGGTATAGCATTTAATGCACCGATTCGGGCCGAAAACGAAATGGACTACCGATTCGCGCAAAAAACGAAACGAACGCACCCAATCCACTTTTTTGGACCCAATAGTGTTGTTGTGGTTCGTTTTGGTCAGTTTCATTACTGTGCAAAAAACCATGCCGGTATAGCATTTAATGCACCGATTCGGGCCGGAAACGAAATGGACTACCGATTCACGCCAAAAACGAAACGAACGAGCCCAATCCACTTTTTTGGACCCGATAGTGATGTTTTGGTTCGTTTTGGTCAGTATCGCTACTGTGCAAAAAACCATGTTGCAATGAATGCACCGATTCGGGCCGGAACCGAAACGAACTACCGATTCGGGCCAGAAACGAAACGAGCGCACCCAATCCAGTTTTTTGGACCAAATAGTGATGTTTTGGTTCAATTTGGTTAGTTTCGTTACTGTGTAAAAAACCATGCCGGTATAGCATTTGATGCACCGATTCGGGCCGGAAACGAAATGGACTACCGGTTCAGGCCAGAAACGAAACGAACGCACCCAATCCACTTTTTTGGACCCAATAGTGTTGTTGTGGTTTGTTTTGGTCAGTTTCAATACTGTGCAAAAAACCATGCCGGGTTGCATTGAATGCACCGATTCGGGCCGGAACCGAAACGAACTACCGATTCGGGCCAGAAACGAATCGAGCGCACCCAATCCAGTTTTTTGGTCCAAATAGTGATGTTTTGGTTCGTTTTGGTTAGTTTCGTTACTGTGTAAAAAACCATGCCGGTATAGCATTTAATGCACCGATTCGGGCCGGAAACGAAATGGACTACCGATTCACGCAAAAAACGAAACGAACGCACCCAATCCACTTTTTTGGACCCAATAGTGTTGTTGTGGTTCGTTTTGGTCAGTTTCATTACTGTGCAAAAAACCATGCCGGTATAGCATTTAATGCACCGATTCGGGCCGGAAACGAAATGGACTACCGATTCACGCCAAAAACGAAACGAACGAACCCAATCCACTTTTTTCGACCCGATAGTGATGTTTTGGTTCGTTTTGGTCAGTTTCGCTACTGTGCAAAAAACCATGTTGCAATGAATGCACCGATTCGGGCCGGAACCGAAACGAACTACCGATTCGGGCCAGAAACGAAACGAGCGCACCCAATCCAGTTTTTTGGTCCAAATAGTGATGTTTTGGTTCGTTTTGGTTAGTTTCGTTACTGTGTAAACAACCATGCCGGTATAGCATTTGATGCACCGATTCGGGCCGGAAACGAAATGGACTACCAGTTCAGGCCAGAAACGAAACGAGCGCACCCAATCCAGTTTTTTGGTCCAAATAGTGATGTTTTGGTTCGTTTTGGTTAGTTTCGTTACTGTGTAAACAACCATGCCGGTATAGCATTTGATGCACCGATTCGGGCCGGAAACGAAATGGACTACCAGTTCAGGCCAGAAACGAAACGAACGCACCCAATCCACTTTTCTGGACCAAATAGGGATGTTTTGGTTCATTTTGGTTAGTTTCGATACCGTGTAAAAACCATGCCGGTATAGCATTTAATGCATCGATTCGGGCCGGAAACGAAAAGGACTACCGATTCGCGCCTGAAACGAAACGAACGCACCCAATCCACTTTTTTGGACCCAATAGTGTTGTTGTTGGTTGTTTTGGTCAGTTTCATTACTGTGCAAAAAACCATGCCGGTATAGCATTTAATGCACCGATTCGGGCAGGAAACGAAATGAACTACCGATTCGGGCCAGAAACGAAACGAACGCACCCAATCCACTTTTTTGGACCAAATAGTGATGTTTTGGTTCGATTTGGTTAGTTTCGTTACTGTGTAAAAAACCATGCCGGTATAGCATTTGATGCACCGATTCGGGCCGGAAACGAAATGGACTACCGGTTCAGGCCAGAAACGAAACGAACGCACCCAATCCACTTTTTTGGACCCAATAGTGATGTTTTGGTTCGTTTTGGTCAGTTTCGCTACTATGCAAAAAACCATGTTACATTGAATGCACCGATTCGGGCCGGAATCGAAACGAACTACCGATTCGGGCCAGAAACGAAACGAGCGCACCCAATCTAGTTTTTTGGTCCAAATAGTGATGTTTTGGTTCGTTTTGGTTAGTTTCGTTACTGTGTAAAAAACCATGCCGGTATAGCATTTAATGCACCGATTCGGGCAGGAAACGAAATGAACTACCGATTCGGGCCAGAAACGAAATGAACGCACCCAATCCACTTTTTTGGACCAAATAGTGATGTTTTGGTTCGCTTTGGTTAGTTTCGTTACTGTTTAAAAAACCATGCCGGTATAGCATTTAATGCACCGATTCGGGCCGGAAACGAAATGGACTACCGATTCGCGCCAAAAACGAAACGAACGCACCCAATCCACTTTTTTGGACCCAATAGTGTTGTTGTGGTTTGTTTTGGTCAGTTTCAATACTGTGCAAAAAACCATGCCGGGTTGCATTGAATGCACCGATTCGGGCCGGAACCGAAACGAACTACCGATTCGGGCCAGAAACGAAACGAGCGCACCCAATCCAGTTTTTTGGACCAAATAGTGATGTTTTGGTTCGATTTGGTTAGTTTCGTTACTGTGTAAAAAACCATGCCGGTATAGCATTTGATGCACCGATTCGGGCCGGAAACGAAATGGACTACCGGTTCAGGCCAGAAACGAAACGAACGCACCCAATCCACTTTTTTGGACCCAATAGTGTTGTTGTGGTTTGTTTTGGTCAGTTTCAATACTGTGCAAAAAACCATGCCGGGTTGCATTGAATGCACCGATTCGGGCCGGAACCGAAACGAACTACCGATTCGGGCCAGAAACGAATCGAGCGCACCCAATCCAGTTTTTTGGTCCAAATAGTGATGTTTTGGTTCGTTTTGGTTAGTTTCGTTACTGTGTAAAAAACCATGCCGGTATAGCATTTGATGCACCGATTCGGGCCAGAAACGAAATGGACTACCAGTTCAGGCCAGAAACGAAACGAACGCACCGAATCCACTTTTTTGGACAAACTAGTGATGTTTTGGTTCGTTTTGGTTAGTTTCGTTACTGTGTAAAAAACCATGCCGGTATAGCATTTAATGCACCGATTCGGGCCGAAAACGAAATGGACTACCGATTCGCGCAAAAAACGAAACGAACGCACCCAATCCACTTTTTTGGACCCAATAGTGTTGTTGTGGTTCGTTTTGGTCAGTTTCATTACTGTGCAAAAAACCATGCCGGTATAGCATTTAATGCACCGATTCGGGCCGGAAACGAAATGGACTACCGATTCACGCCAAAAACGAAACGAACGAACCCAATCCACTTTTTTGGACCCGATAGTGATGTTTTGGTTCGTTTTGGTCAGTATCGCTACTGTGCAAAAAACCATGTTGCAATGAATGCACCGATTCGGGCCGGAACCGAAACGAACTACCGATTCGGGCCAGAAACGAAACGAGCGCACCCAATCCAGTTTTTTGGTCCAAATAGTGATGTTTTGGTTCGTTTTGGTTAGTTTCGTTACTGTGTAAAAAACCATGCCGGTATAGCATTTGATGCACCGATTCGGGCCGGAAACGAAATGGACTACCAGTTCAGGCCAGAAACGAAACGAACGCACCCAATCCACTTTTCTGGGCCAAATAGGGATGTTTTGGTTCGTTTTGGTTAGTTTCGATACCGTGTAAAAACCATGCCGGTATAGCATTTAATGCATCGATTCGGCCTGGAAACGAAAAGGACTACCGATTCGCGCCTGAAACGAAACGAACGCACCCAATCCACTTTTTTGGACCCAATAGTGTTGTTGTTGGTTGTTTTGGTCAGTTTCCTTACTGTGCAAAAAACCATGCCGGTATAGCATTTAATGCACCGATTCGGGCAGGAAACGAAATGAACTACCGATTCGGGCCAGAAACGAAACGAACACACCCAATCCACTTTTTTGGACCAAATAGTGATGTTTTGGTTCGATTTGGTTAGTTTCGTTACTGTGTAAAAAACCATGCCGGTATAGCATTTGATGCACCGATTCGGGCCGGAATCGAAATGGACTACCGGTTCAGGCCAGAAACGAAACGAACGCACCCAATCCACTTTTTTGGACCCAATAGTGATGTTTTGGTTCGTTTTGGTCAGTTTCGCTACTATGCAAAAAACCATGTTGCATTGAATGCACCGATTCGGGCCGGAATCGAAACGAACTACCGATTCGGGCTAGAAACGAAACGAGCGCACCCAATCCAGTTTTTTGGTCCAAATAGTGATGTTTTGGTTCGTTTTGGTTAGTTTCGTTACTGTGTAAAAAACCATGCCGGTATAGCATTTGATGCACCGATTCAGGCCAGAAACGAAATGGACTACCCGTTCAGGCCAGAAACGAAATGAACGCACCGAATCCACTTTTTTTGGACCAAATAGTGATGTTTTGGTTCGTTTTGGTTAGTTTCGTTACTGTGTAAAAAACCATGCCGGTATAGCATTTAATGCACCGATTCGGGCCGGAAACGAAATGGACTACCGATTCGCGCCACAAACGAAACGAATGCACCCAATCCACTTTTCTGGACCCAATAGTGTTGTTGTACGTTTTGGTCAGTTTCAATACTGTGCAAAAAACCATGCCGGGTTGAATTGAATGCACCGATTCGGGCCGGAACCGAAACGAACTACCGATTCGGGCCAGAAACGAAACGAGTGCACCCAATCCAGTTTTTTGGACCAAATAGTGATGTTTTGGTTCGATTTGGTTAGTTTCGTTACTGTGTAAAAAACCATGCCGGTATAGCATTTGATGCACCGATTCGGGCCGGAAACGAAATGGACTACCGGTTCAGGCCAGAAACGAAACGAACGCACCCAATCCAGTTTTTTGGACCCAATAGTGTTGTTGTGGTTTGTTTTGGTCAGTTTCAATACTGTGCAAAAAACCATGCCGGGTTGCATTGAATGCACCGATTCGGGCCGGAACCGAAACGAACTACCGATTCGGGCCAGAAACGAATCGAGCGCACCCAATCCAGTTTTTTGGTCCAAATAGTGATGTTTTGGTTCATTTTGGTTAGTTTCGTTACTGTGTAAAAAACCATGCCGGTATAGCATTTGATGCACCGATTCGGGCCAGAAACGAAATGGACTACCAGTTCAGGCCAGAAACGAAACGAACGCACCGAATCCACTTTTTTGGACAAACTAGTGATGTTTTGGTTCGTTTTGGTTAGTTTCGTTACTGTGTAAAAAACCATGCCGGTATAGCATTTAATGCACCGATTCGGGCCGAAAACGAAATGGACTACCGATTCGCGCAAAAAACGAAACGAACGCACCCAATCCACTTTTTTGGACCCAATAGTGTTGTTGTGGTTCGTTTTGGTCAGTTTCATTACTGTGCAAAAAACCATGCCGGTATAGCATTTAATGCACCGATTCGGGCCGGAAACGAAATGGACTACCGATTCACGCCAAAAACGAAACGAACGAACCCAATCCACTTTTTTGGACCCGATAGTGATGTTTTGGTTCGTTTTGGTCAGTATCGCTACTGTGCAAAAAACCATGTTGCAATGAATGCACCGATTCGGGCCGGAACCGAAACGAACTACCGATTCGGGCCAGAAACGAAACGAGCGCACCCAATCCAGTTTTTTGGTCCAAATAGTGATGTTTTGGTTCGTTTTGGTTAGTTTCGTTACTGTGTAAAAAACCATGCCGGTATAGCATTTGATGCACCGATTCGGGCCGGAAACGAAATGGACTACCAGTTCAGGCCAGAAACGAAACGAACGCACCCAATCCACTTTTCTGGGCCAAATAGGGATGTTTTGGTTCGTTTTGGTTAGTTTCGATACCGTGTAAAAACCATGCCGGTATAGCATTTAATGCATCGATTCGGCCTGGAAACGAAAAGGACTACCGATTCGCGCCTGAAACGAAACGAACGCACCCAATCCACTTTTTTGGACCCAATAGTGTTGTTGTTGGTTGTTTTGGTCAGTTTCCTTACTGTGCAAAAAACCATGCCGGTATAGCATTTAATGCACCGATTCGGGCAGGAAACGAAATGAACTACCGATTCGGGCCAGAAACGAAACGAACACACCCAATCCACTTTTTTGGACCAAATAGTGATGTTTTGGTTCGATTTGGTTAGTTTCGTTACTGTGTAAAAAACCATGCCGGTATAGCATTTGATGCACCGATTCGGGCCGGAATCGAAATGGACTACCGGTTCAGGCCAGAAACGAAACGAACGCACCGAATCCACTTTTTTGGACCCAATAGTGATGTTTTGGTTCGTTTTGGTCAGTTTCGCTACTATGCAAAAAACCATGTTGCATTGAATGCACCGATTCGGGCCGGAATCGAAACGAACTACCGATTCGGGCTAGAAACGAAACGAGCGCACCCAATCCAGTTTTTTGGTCCAAATAGTGATGTTTTGGTTCGTTTTGGTTAGTTTCGTTACTGTGTAAAAAACCATGCCGGTATAGCATTTGATGCACCGATTCAGGCCAGAAACGAAATGGACTACCCGTTCAGGCCAGAAACGAAATGAACGCACCGAATCCACTTTTTTTGGACCAAATAGTGATGTTTTGGTTCGTTTTGGTTAGTTTCGTTACTGTGTAAAAAACCATGCCGGTATAGCATTTAATGCACCGATTCGGGCCGGAAACGAAATGGACTACCGATTCGCGCCACAAACGAAACGAATGCACCCAATCCACTTTTCTGGACCCAATAGTGTTGTTGTACGTTTTGGTCAGTTTCAATACTGTGCAAAAAACCATGCCGGGTTGAATTGAATGCACCGATTCGGGCCGGAACCGAAACGAACTACCGATTCGGGCCAGAAACGAAACGAGTGCACCCAATCCAGTTTTTTGGACCAAATAGTGATGTTTTGGTTCGATTTGGTTAGTTTCGTTACTGTGTAAAAAACCATGCCGGTATAGCATTTGATGCACCGATTCGGGCCGGAAACGAAATGGACTACCGGTTCAGGCCAGAAACGAAACGAACGCACCCAATCCACTTTTTTGGACACAATAGTGATGTTTTGGTTCGTTTTGGTCAGTTTCGCTACTATGCAAAAAACCATGTTGCATTGAATGCACCGATTCGGGCCGGAATCGAAACGAACTACCGATTCGGGCCAGAAACGAAACGAGCGCACCCAATCCAGTTTTTTGGTCCAAATAGTGATGTTCTGGTTCGTTTTGGTTAGTTTCGTTACTGTGTAAAAAACCATGCCGGTATAGCATTTGATGCACCGATTCGGGCCGGAAACGAAATGGACTACCAGTTCAGGCCAGAAACGAAACGAACGCACCGAATCCACTTTTTTGGACCAAATAGTGATGTTTTGGTTCGTTTTGGTTAGTTTCGTTACTGTGTAAAAAACCATGCCGGTATAGCATTTAATGCACCGATTCGGGCCGGAAATGAAATGGACTACCGATTCGCGCAAAAAACGAAACGAACGCACCCAATCCACTTTTTTGGACCCAATAGTGTTGTTGTGGTTCGTTTTGGTCAGTTTCATTACTGTGCAAAAAACCATGCCGGTATAGCATTTAATGCACCGATTCGGGCCGGAAACGAAATGGACTACCGATTCACGCCAAAAACGAAACGAACGAACCCAATCCACTTTTTTGGACCCGATAGTGATGTTTTGGTTCGTTTTGGTCAGTTTTGCTACTGTGCAAAAAACCATGTTGCAATGAATGCACCGATTCGGGCCGGAACCGAAAAGAACTACCGATTCGGGCCAGAAACGAAACGAGCGCACCCAATCCAGTTTTTTGGTCCAAATAGTGATGTGTTGGTTCGTTTTGGTTAGTTTCGTTACTGTGTAAAAAACCATGCCGGTATAGCATTTGATGCACCGATTCGGGCCGGAAACGAAATGGACTACCAGTTCAGGCCAGAAACGAAACGAACGCACCCAATCCACTTTTCTGGGCCAAATAGGGATGTTTTGGTTCGTTTTGGTTAGTTTCGATACCGTGTAAAAACCATGCCGGTATAGCATTTAATGCATCGATTCGGCCTGGAAACGAAAAGGACTACCGATTCGCGCCTGAAACGAAACGAACGCACCCAATCCACTTTTTTGGACCCAATAGTGTTGTTGTTGGTTGTTTTGGTCAGTTTCCTTACTGTGCAAAAAACCATGCCGGTATAGCATTTAATGCACCGATTCGGGCAGGAAACGAAATGAACTACCGATTCGGGCCAGAAACGAAACGAACACACCCAATCCACTTTTTTGGACCAAATAGTGATGTTTTGGTTCGATTTGGTTAGTTTCGTTACTGTGTAAAAAACCATGCCGGTATAGCATTTGATGCACCGATTCGGGCCGGAATCGAAATGGACTACCGGTTCAGGCCAGAAACGAAACGAACGCACCCAATCCACTTTTTTGGACCCAATAGTGATGTTTTGGTTCGTTTTGGTCAGTTTCGCTACTATGCAAAAAACCATGTTGCATTGAATGCACCGATTCGGGCCGGAATCGAAACGAACTACCGATTCGGGCTAGAAACGAAACGAGCGCACCCAATCCAGTTTTTTGGTCCAAATAGTGATGTTTTGGTTCGTTTTGGTTAGTTTCGTTACTGTGTAAAAAACCATGCCGGTATAGCATTTGATGCACCGATTCAGGCCAGAAACGAAATGGACTACCCGTTCAGGCCAGAAACGAAATGAACGCACCGAATCCACTTTTTTTGGACCAAATAGTGATGTTTTGGTTCGTTTTGGTTAGTTTCGTTACTGTGTAAAAAACCATGCCGGTATAGCATTTAATGCACCGATTCGGGCCGGAAACGAAATGGACTACCGATTCGCGCCACAAACGAAACGAATGCACCCAATCCACTTTTCTGGACCCAATAGTGTTGTTGTACGTTTTGGTCAGTTTCAATACTGTGCAAAAAACCATGCCGGGTTGAATTGAATGCACCGATTCGGGCCGGAACCGAAACGAACTACCGATTCGGGCCAGAAACGAAACGAGTGCACCCAATCCAGTTTTTTGGACCAAATAGTGATGTTTTGGTTCGATTTGGTTAGTTTCGTTACTGTGTAAAAAACCATGCCGGTATAGCATTTGATGCACCGATTCGGGCCGGAAACGAAATGGACTACCGGTTCAGGCCAGAAACGAAACGAACGCACCCAATCCACTTTTTTGGACACAATAGTGATGTTTTGGTTCGTTTTGGTCAGTTTCGCTACTATGCAAAAAACCATGTTGCATTGAATGCACCGATTCGGGCCGGAATCGAAACGAACTACCGATTCGGGCCAGAAACGAAACGAGCGCACCCAATCCAGTTTTTTGGTCCAAATAGTGATGTTCTGGTTCGTTTTGGTTAGTTTCGTTACTGTGTAAAAAACCATGCCGGTATAGCATTTGATGCACCGATTCGGGCCGGAAACGAAATGGACTACCAGTTCAGGCCAGAAACGAAACGAACGCACCGAATCCACTTTTTTGGACCAAATAGTGATGTTTTGGTTCGTTTTGGTTAGTTTCGTTACTGTGTAAAAAACCATGCCGGTATAGCATTTAATGCACCGATTCGGGCCGGAAATGAAATGGACTACCGATTCGCGCAAAAAACGAAACGAACGCACCCAATCCACTTTTTTGGACCCAATAGTGTTGTTGTGGTTCGTTTTGGTCAGTTTCATTACTGTGCAAAAAACCATGCCGGTATAGCATTTAATGCACCGATTCGGGCCGGAAACGAAATGGACTACCGATTCACGCCAAAAACGAAACGAACGAACCCAATCCACTTTTTTGGACCCGATAGTGATGTTTTGGTTCGTTTTGGTCAGTTTTGCTACTGTGCAAAAAACCATGTTGCAATGAATGCACCGATTCGGGCCGGAACCGAAAAGAACTACCGATTCGGGCCAGAAACGAAACGAGCGCACCCAATCCAGTTTTTTGGTCCAAATAGTGATGTTTTGGTTCGTTTTGGTTAGTTTCGTTACTGTGTAAAAAACCATGCCGGTATAGCATTTGATGCACCGATTCGGGCCGGAAACGAAATGGACTACCAGTTCAGGCCAGAAACGAAACGAACGCACCCAATCCACTTTTCTAGACCAAATAGGGATGTTTTGGTTCGTTTTGGTTAGTTTCGATACCGTGTAAAAACCATGCCGGTATAGCATTTAATGCATCGATTCGGGCCGGAAACGAAAAGGACTACCGATTCGCGCCTGAAACGAAACGAACGCACCCAATCCACTTTTTTGGACCCAATAGTGTTGTTGTTGGTCGTTTTGGTCAGTTTCATTACTGTGCAAAAAACCATGCCGGTATAGCATTTAATGCACCGATTCGGGCAGGAAACGAAATGAACTACCGATTCGGGCCAGAAACGAAACGAACGCACCCAATCCACTTTTTCGGACCAAATAGTGATGTTTTGGTTCGATTTGGTTAGTTTCGTTACTGTGTAAAAAACCATGCCGGTATAGCATTTGATGCACCGATTCGGGCAGGAAACGAAATGGACTACCGGTTCAGGCCAGAAACGAAACGAACGCACCCAATCCACTTTTTTGGACCCAATAGTGATGTTTTGGTTCGTTTTGGTCAGTTTCGCTACTATGCAAAAAACCATGTTGCATTGAATGCACCGATTCGGGCCGGAATCGAAACGAACTACCGATTCGGGCCAGAAACGAAACGAGCGCACCCAATCCAGTTTTTTGGTCCAAATAGTGATGTTTTGGTTCGTTTTGGTTAGTTTCGTTACTGTGTAAAAAACCATGCCGGTATAGCATTTGATGCACCGATTCGGGCCGGAAATGAAATGGACTACCGGTTCAGGCCAGAAACGAAACGAACGCACCCAATCCACTTTTTTGGACCCAATAGTGATGTTTTGGTTCGTTTTGGTCAGTTTCGCTACTATGCAAAAAACCATGTTGCATTGAATGCACCGATTCGGGCCGGAATCGAAACGAACTACCGATTCGGGCCAGAAACGAAACGAGCGCACCCAATCCAGTTTTTTGGTCCAAATAGTGATGTTTTGGTTCGTTTTGGTTAGTTTCGTTACTGTGTAAAAAACCATGCCGGTATAGCATTTGATGCACCGATTCGGGCCGGAAATGAAATGGACTACCGGTTCAGGCCAGAAACGAAACGAACGCACCCAATCCACTTTTTTGGACCCAATAGTGTTGTTGTGGTTTGTTTTGGTCAGTTTCAATACTGTGCAAAAAACCATGCCGGGTTGCATTGAATGCACCGATTCGGGCCGGAACCGAAACGAACTACCGATTCGGGCCAGAAACGAATCGAGCGCACCCAATCCAGTTTTTTGGTCCAAATAGTGATGTTTTGGTTCGTTTTGGTTAGTTTCGTTACTGTGTAAAAAACCATGCCGGTATAGCATTTAATGCACCGATTCGGGCCGGAAACGAAATGGACTACCGATTCGCGCAAAAAACGAAACGAACGCACCCAATCCACTTTTTTGGACCCAATAGTGTTGTTGTGGTTCGTTTTGGTCAGTTTCATTACTGTGCAAAAAACCATGCCGGTATAGCATTTAATGCACCGATTCGGGCCGGAAACGAAATGGACTACCGATTCACGCCAAAAACGAAACGAACGAACCCAATCCACTTTTTTGGACCCGATAGTGATGTTTTGGTTCGTTTTGGTCAGTTTCGCTACTGTGCAAAAAACCATGTTGCAATGAATGCACCGATTCGGGCCGGAACCGAAACGAACTACCGATTCGGGCCAGAAACGAAACGAGCGCACCCAATCCAGTTTTTTGGTCCAAATAGTGATGTTTTGGTTCGTTTTGGTTAGTTTCGTTACTGTGTAAACAACCATGCCGGTATAGCATTTGATGCACCGATTCGGGCCGGAAACGAAATGGACTACCAGTTCAGGCCAGAAACGAAACGAGCGCACCCAATCCAGTTTTTTGGTCCAAATAGTGATGTTTTGGTTCGTTTTGGTTAGTTTCGTTACTGTGTAAACAACCATGCCGGTATAGCATTTGATGCACCGATTCGGGCCGGAAACGAAATGGACTACCAATTCAGGCCAGAAACGAAACGAACGCACCCAATCCACTTTTCTGGACCAAATAGGGATGTTTTGGTTCATTTTGGTTAGTTTCGATACCGTGTAAAAACCATGCCGGTATAGCATTTAATGCATCGATTCGGGCCGGAAACGAAAAGGACTACCGATTCGCGCCTGAAACGAAACGAACGCACCCAATCCACTTTTTTGGACCCAATAGTGTTGTTGTTGGTTGTTTTGGTCTGTTTCATTACTGTGCAAAAAACCATGCCGGTATAGCATTTAATGCACCGATTCGGGCAGGAAACGAAATGAACTACCGATTCGGGCCAGAAACGAAACGAACGCACCCAATCCACTTTTTTGGACCAAATAGTGATGTTTTGCTTCGATTTGGTTAGTTTCGTTACTGTGTAAAAAACCATGCCGGTATAGCATTTGATGCACCGATTCGGGCCGGAAACGAAATGGACTACCGGTTCAGGCCAGAAACGAAACGAACGCACCCAATCCACTTTTTTGGACCCAATAGTGATGTTTTGGTTCGTTTTGGTCAGTTTCGCTACTATGCAAAAAACCATGTTGCATTGAATGCACCGATTAGGGCCGGAATCGAAACGAACTACCGATTCGGGCCAGAAACGAAACGAGCGCACCCAATCCAGTTTTTTGGTCCAAATAGTGATGTTTTGGTTCGTTTTGGTTAGTTTCGTTACTGTGTAAAAAACCATGCCGGTATAGCATTTGATGCACCGATTCGGGCCGGAAATGAAATGGACTACCGGTTCAGGCCAGAAACGAAACGAACGCACCCAATCCACTTTTTTGGACCCAATAGTGATGTTTTGGTTCGTTTTGGTCAGTTTCGCTACTATGCAAAAAACCATGTTGCATTGAATGCACCGATTCGGGCCGGAATCGAAACGAACTACCGATTCGGGCCAGAAACGAAACGAGCGCACCCAATCCAGTTTTTTGGTCCAAATAGTGATGTTTTGGTTCGTTTTGGTTAGTTTCGTTACTGTGTAAAAAACCATGCCGGTATAGCATTTGATGCACCGATTCGGGCCGGAAATGAAATGGACTACCGGTTCAGGCCAGAAACGAAACGAACGCACCCAATCCACTTTTTTGGACCCAATAGTGTTGTTGTGGTTTGTTTTGGTCAGTTTCAATACTGTGCAAAAAACCATGCCGGGTTGCATTGAATGCACCGATTCGGGCCGGAACCGAAACGAACTACCGATTCGGGCCAGAAACGAATCGAGCGCACCCAATCCAGTTTTTTGGTCCAAATAGTGATGTTTTGGTTCGTTTTGGTTAGTTTCGTTACTGTGTAAAAAACCATGCCGGTATAGCATTTAATGCACCGATTCGGGCCGGAAACGAAATGGACTACCGATTCGCGCAAAAAACGAAACGAACGCACCCAATCCACTTTTTTGGACCCAATAGTGTTGTTGTGGTTCGTTTTGGTCAGTTTCATTACTGTGCAAAAAACCATGCCGGTATAGCATTTAATGCACCGATTCGGGCCGGAAACGAAATGGACTACCGATTCACGCCAAAAACGAAACGAACGAACCCAATCCACTTTTTTGGACCCGATAGTGATGTTTTGGTTCGTTTTGGTCAGTTTCGCTACTGTGCAAAAAACCATGTTGCAATGAATGCACCGATTCGGGCCGGAACCGAAACGAACTACCGATTCGGGCCAGAAACGAAACGAGCGCACCCAATCCAGTTTTTTGGTCCAAATAGTGATGTTTTGGTTCGTTTTGGTTAGTTTCGTTACTGTGTAAACAACCATGCCGGTATAGCATTTGATGCACCGATTCGGGCCGGAAACGAAATGGACTACCAGTTCAGGCCAGAAACGAAACGAGCGCACCCAATCCAGTTTTTTGGTCCAAATAGTGATGTTTTGGTTTGTTTTGGTTAGTTTCGTTACTGTGTAAACAACCATGCCGGTATAGCATTTGATGCACCGATTCGGGCCGGAAACGAAATGGACTACCAGTTCAGGCCAGAAACGAAACGAACGCACCCAATCCACTTTTCTGGACCAAATAGGGATGTTTTGGTTCATTTTGGTTAGTTTCGATACCGTGTAAAAACCATGCCGGTATAGCATTTAATGCATCGATTCGGGCCGGAAACGAAAAGGACTACCGATTCGCGCCTGAAACGAAACGAACGCACCCAATCCACTTTTTTGGACCCAATAGTGTTGTTGTTGGTTGTTTTGGTCAGTTTCATTACTGTGCAAAAAACCATGCCGGTATAGCATTTAATGCACCGATTCGGGCAGGAAACGAAATGAACTACCGATTCGGGCCAGAAACGAAACGAACGCACCCAATCCACTTTTTTGGACCAAATAGTGATGTTTTGGTTCGATTTGGTTAGTTTCGTTACTGTGTAAAAAACCATGCCGGTATAGCATTTGATGCACCGATTCGGGCCGGAAACGAAATGGACTACCGGTTCAGGCCAGAAACGAAACGAACGCACCCAATCCACTTTTTTGGACCCAATAGTGATGTTTTGGTTCGTTTTGGTCAGTTTCGCTACTATGCAAAAAACCATGTTGCATTGAATGCACCGATTAGGGCCGGAATCGAAACGAACTACCGATTCGGGCCAGAAACGAAACGAGCGCACCCAATCCAGTTTTTTGGTCCAAATAGTGATGTTTTGGTTCGTTTTGGTTAGTTTCGTTACTGTGTAAAAAACCATGCCGGTATAGCATTTGATGCACCGATTCGGGCCGGAAATGAAATGGACTACCGGTTCAGGCCAGAAACGAAACGAACGCACCCAATCCACTTTTTTGGACCCAATAGTGATGTTTTGGTTCGTTTTGGTCAGTTTCGCTACTATGCAAAAAACCATGTTGCATTGAATGCACCGATTCGGGCCGGAATCGAAACGAACTACCGATTCGGGCCAGAAACGAAACGAGCGCACCCAATCCAGTTTTTTGGTCCAAATAGTGATGTTTTGGTTCGTTTTGGTTAGTTTCGTTACTGTGTAAAAAACCATGCCGGTATAGCATTTGATGCACCGATTCGGGCCGGAAATGAAATGGACTACCGGTTCAGGCCAGAAACGAAACGAACGCACCCAATCCACTTTTTTGGACCCAATAGTGTTGTTGTGGTTTGTTTTGGTCAGTTTCAATACTGTGCAAAAAACCATGCCGGGTTGCATTGAATGCACCGATTCGGGCCGGAACCGAAACGAACTACCGATTCGGGCCAGAAACGAATCGAGCGCACCCAATCCAGTTTTTTGGTCCAAATAGTGATGTTTTGGTTCGTTTTGGTTAGTTTCGTTACTGTGTAAAAAACCATGCCGGTATAGCATTTAATGCACCGATTCGGGCCGGAAACGAAATGGACTACCGATTCGCGCAAAAAACGAAACGAACGCACCCAATCCACTTTTTTGGACCCAATAGTGTTGTTGTGGTTCGTTTTGGTCAGTTTCATTACTGTGCAAAAAACCATGCCGGGTTGCATTGAATGCACCGATTCGGGCCGGAACCGAAACGAACTACCGATTCGGGCCAGAAACGAATCGAGCGCACCCAATCCAGTTTTTTGGTCCAAATAGTGATGTTTTGGTTCGTTTTGGTTAGTTTCGTTACTGTGTAAAAAACCATGCCGGTATAGCATTTAATGCACCGATTCGGGCCGGAAACGAAATGGACTACCGATTCACGCCAAAAACGAAACGAACGAACCCAATCCACTTTTTTGGACCCGATAGTGATGTTTTGGTTCGTTTTGGTCAGTTTCGCTACTGTGCAAAAAACCATGTTGCAATGAATGCACCGATTCGGGCCGGAACCGAAACGAACTACCGATTCGGGCCAGAAACGAAACGAGCGCACCCAATCCAGTTTTTTGGTCCAAATAGTGATGTTTTGGTTCGTTTTGGTTAGTTTCGTTACTGTGTAAACAACCATGCCGGTATAGCATTTGATGCACCGATTCGGGCCGGAAACGAAATGGACTACCAGTTCAGGCCAGAAACGAAACGAGCGCACCCAATCCAGTTTTTTGGTCCAAATAGTGATGTTTTGGTTCATTTTGGTTAGTTTCGTTACTGTGTAAACAACCATGCCGGTATAGCATTTGATGCACCGATTCGGGCCGGAAACGAAATGGACTACCAGTTCAGGCCAGAAACGAAACGAACGCACCCAATCCACTTTTCTGGACCAAATAGGGATGTTTTGGTTCATTTTGGTTAGTTTCGATACCGTGTAAAAACCATGCCGGTATAGCATTTAATGCATCGATTCGGGCCGGAAACGAAAAGGACTACCGATTCGCGCCTGAAACGAAACGAACGCACCCAATCCACTTTTTTGGACCCAATAGTGTTGTTGTTGGTTGTTTTGGTCAGTTTCATTACTGTCCAAAAAACCATGCCGGTATAGCATTTAATGCACCGATTCGGGCAGGAAACGAAATGAACTACCGATTCGGGCCAGAAACGAAACGAACGCACCCAATCCACTTTTTTGGACCAAATAGTGATGTTTTGGTTCGATTTGGTTAGTTTCGTTACTGTGTAAAAAACCATGCCGGTATAGCATTTGATGCACCGATTCGGGCCGGAAACGAAATGGACTACCGGTTCAGGCCAGAAACGAAACGAACGCACCCAATCCACTTTTTTGGACCCAATAGTGATGTTTTGGTTCGTTTTGGTCAGTTTCGCTACTATGCAAAAAACCATGTTGCATTGAATGCACCGATTCGGGCCGGAATCGAAACGAACTACCGATTCGGGCCAGAAACGAAACGAGCGCACCCAATCCAGTTTTTTGGTCCAAATAGTGATGTTTTGGTTCGTTTTGGTCAGTTTCGCTACTATGCAAAAAACCATGTTGCATTGAATGCACCGATTCGGGCCGGAATCGAAACGAACTACCGATTCGGGCCAGAAACGAAACGAGCGCACCCAATCCAGTTTTTTGGTCCAAATAGTGATGTTTTGGTTCGTTTTGGTTAGTTTCGTTACTGTGTAAAAAACCATGCCGGTATAGCATTTAATCCACCGATTCGGGCAGGAAACGAAATGAACTACCGATTCGGGCCAGAAACGAAATGAACGCACCCAATCCACTTTTTTGGACCAAATAGTGATGTTTTGGTTCGTTTTGGTTAGTTTCGTTACTGTTTAAAAAACCATGCCGGTATAGCATTTAATGCACCGATTCGGGCCGGAAACGAAATGGACTACCGATTCGCGCCAAAAACGAAACGAACGCACCCAATCCACTTTTTTGGACCCAATAGTGTTGTTGTGGTTTGTTTTGGTCAGTTTCAATACTGTGCAAAAAACCATGCCGGGTTGCATTGAATGCACCGATTCGGGCCGGAACCGAAACGAACTACCGATTCGGGCCAGAAACGAAACGAGCGCACCCAATCCAGTTTTTTGGACCAAATAGTGATGTTTTGGTTCGATTTGGTTAGTTTCGTTACTGTGTAAAAAACCATGCCGGTATAGCATTTGATGCACCGATTCGGGCCGGAAACGAAATTGACTACCGGTTCAGGCCAGAAACGAAACGAACGCACCCAATCCACTTTTTTGGACCCAATAGTGTTGTTGTGGTTTGTTTTGGTCAGTTTCAATACTGTGCAAAAAACCATGCCGGGTTGCATTGAATGCACCGATTCGGGCCGGAACCGAAACGAACTACCGATTCGGGCCAGAAACGAATCGAGCGCACCCAATCCAGTTTTTTGGTCCAAATAGTGATGTTTTGGTTCGTTTTGGTTGGTTTCGTTACTGTGTAAAAAACCATGCCGGTATAGCATTTGATGCACCGATTCGGGCCAGAAACGAAATGGACTACCAGTTCAGGCCAGAAACGAAACGAACGCACCGAATCCACTTTTTTGGACAAACTAGTGATGTTTTGGTTCGTTTTGGTTAGTTTCGTTACTGTGTAAAAAACCATGCCGGTATAGCATTTAATGCACCGATTCGGGCCGAAAACGAAATGGACTACCGATTCGCGCAAAAAACGAAACGAACGCACCCAATCCACTTTTTTGGACCCAATAGTGTTGTTGTGGTTCGTTTTGGTCAGTTTCATTACTGTGCAAAAAACCATGCCGGTATAGCATTTAATGCACCGATTCGGGCCGGAAACGAAATGGACTACCGATTCGCGCCAAAAACGAAACGAACGAACCCAATCCACTTTTTTGGACCCAATAGTGATGTTTTGATTCGTTTTGGTCAGTTTCGCTACTGTGCAAAAAACCATGTTGCAATGAATGCACCGATTCGGGCCGGAACCGAAACGAACTACCGATTCGGGCCAGAAACGAAACGAGCGCACCCAATCCAGTTTTTTGGTCCAAATAGTGATGTTTTGGTTCGTTTTGGTTAGTTTCGTTACTGTGTAAAAAACCATGCCGGTATAGCATTTGATGCACCGATTCGGGCCGGAAACGAAATGGACTACCAGTTCAGGCCAGAAACGAAACGAACGCACCCAATGCACTTTTCTGGACCAAATAGGGATGTTTTCATTCGTTTTGGTTAGTTTCGATACCGTGTAAAAACCATGCCGGTATAGCATTTAATGCATCGATTCGGGCCGGAAACGAAAAGGACTACCGATTCGCGCCTGAAACGAAACGAACGCACCCAATCCACTTTTTTGGACCCAATAGTGTTGTTGTTGGTCGTTTTGGTCAGTTTCATTACTGTGCAAAAAACCATTCCGGTATAGCATTTAATGCACTGATTCGGGCAGGAAATGAAATATACTACCGATTCGGGCCAGAAACGAAACGAACGCACCCAATCCACTTTTTTGGACCAAATAGTGATGTTTTGGTTCGATTTGGTTAGTTTTGTTACTGTGTAAAAAACCATGCCGGTATAGCATTTGATGCACCGATTCGGGCCGGAAACGAAATGGACTACCGGTTCAGGCCAGAAACGAAACGAACGCACCCAATCCACTTTTTTGGACCCAATAGTGATGTTTTGGTTCGTTTTGGTCAGTTTCGCTACTATGCAAAAAACCATGTTGCCTTGAATGCACCGATTCGGGCCGGAATCGAAACGAACTACCGATTCGGGCCAGAAACGAAACGAGCGCACCCAATCCAGTTTTTTGGTCCAAATAGTGATGTTTTGGTTCGTTTTGGTTAGTTTCGTTACTGTGTAAAAAACCATGCCGGTATAGCATTTGATGCACCGATTCGAGCCGGAAACGAAATGGACTACCAGTTCAGGCCAGAAACGAAACGAACGCACCGAATCCACTTTTTTGGACCAAATAGTGATGTTTTGGTTCGTTTTGGTTAGTTTTGTTACTGTGTAAAAAACCATGCCGGTATAGCATTTAATGCACCGATTCGGGCCGGAAACGAAATGGACTACCGATTCGCGCCAAAAATGAAACGAACGCACCCAATCCACTTTTTTGGACCCAATAGTGTTGTTGTGGTTTGTTTTGGTCAGTTTCAATACTGTGCAAAAAACCATGCCGGGTTGCATTGAATGCACCGATTCGGGCCGGAACCGAAACGAACTACCGATTCGGCCCAGAAACGAAACGAGCGCACCCAATCCAGTTCTTTGGACCAAATAGTGATGTTTTGGTTCGATTTGGTTAGTTTCGTTACTGTGTAAAAAACCGTGCCGGTATAGCATTTGATGCACCGATTCGGGCCGGAAACGAAATGGACTACCGGTTCAGGCCAGAAACGAAACGAACGCACCCAATCCACTTTTTTGGACCCAATAGTGATGTTTTGGTTCGTTTTGGTCAGTTTCGCTACTGTACAAAAAACCATGTTGCATTGAATGCACCGATTCGGGCCGGAACCGAAACGAACTACCGATTCGGGCCAGAAACGAAACGAGCGCACCCAATCCAGTTTTTTGGTCCAAATAGTGATGTTCTGGTTCGTTTTGGTTAGTTTCGTTACTGTGTAAAAAACCATGCCGGTATAACATTTGATGCACCGATTCGGGCCAGAAACGAAATGGACTACCAGTTCAGGCCAGAAACGAAACGAACGCACCGAATCCACTTTTTTGGACCAAATAGTGATGTTTTGGTTCGTTTTGGTTAGTTTTGTTACTGTGTAAAAAACCATGCTGGTATAGCATTTAATGCACCGATTCGGGCCAGAAACGAAATGGACTACCGATTCGCGCAAAAAACGAAACGAACGCATCCAATCCACTTTTTTGGACCCAATAGTGTTGTTGTGGTTTGTTTTGGTCAGTTTCAATACTGTGCAAAAAACCATGCCGGGTTGCATTGAATGCACCGATTCGGGCCGGAACCGAAACGAACTACCGATTCGGGCTAGAAACGAAACGAGCGCACCCAATCCAGTTTTTTGGACCAAATAGTGATGTTTTGGTTCGTTTTAGTCAGTTTCGCTACAATGCAAAAAACCATGTTGCATTGAATGCACCGATTCGGGCCGGAACCGAAACGAACTACCAATTCGGGCCAGAAACGAAACGTGCGCACCCAATCCATTTTTTTGGTCCAAATAGTGATGTTTTGGTTCGTTTTGGTTAGTTTCGTTACTGTGTAAAAAACCATGCCGGTATAGCATTTGATGCAATGATTCGGGCCGGAAACGAAATGGACTACCGGTTCAGGCCAGAAACGAAACGAACCCACCCAATCCACTTTTTTGGACCCAATAGTGATGTTTTGGTTCGTTTTGGTCAGTTTCGCTACTATGCAAAAAACAATGTTGCATTGAATGCACCGATTCGGGCCGGAATCGAAACGAACTACCGATTCGGGCCAGAAACGAAACGAGCGCACCCAATCCAGTTTTTTGGTCCAAATAGTGATGTTTTGGTTCGTTTTGGTTAGTTTCGTTACTGTGTAAAAAACCATGCCGGTATAGCATTTGATGCACCGATTCGGGCCAGAAACGAAATGGACTACCGATTCGCGCCAAAAACGAAACGAACGCACCCAATAGTGTTGTTGTGGTTCGTTTTGGTCAGTTTCATTACTACGCAAAAAACCATGCCGGAATAGCATTTAATGCACCGATTCGGGCCGGAAACGAAATAAACTACCGATTCGCGCCAAAAACGAAACGAACGCACCCAATCCACTTTTTTGGACCCAATAGTGTTGTTGTGGGTCGTTTTGGTCAGTTTCATTACTGTTCAAAAAACCATGCCGGTATAGCATTTAATGCACCGATTCGGGCCGGAAACGAAATGGACTACGATTCGCGCCAAAAACGAAACGAACGCACCCAATCCACTTTTTTGGACCCAATAGTGTTGTTTGTGTTCGTTTTGGTCAGTTTATTACTGTGCAAAAAACCATGCCGGTATAGCATTTAATGCACCGATTCGGGCCGGAAACGAAATGGACTACCGATTCGCGCCAAAAATGAAACGAACGCACCCAATCCACTTTTTTGGACCCAATAGTGTTGTTGTGGTTTGTTTTGGTCAGTTTCAATACTGTGCAAAAAACCATGCCGGGTTGCATTGAATGCACCGATTCGGGCCGGAACCGAAACGAACTACCGATTCGGCCCAGAAACGAAACGAGCGCACCCAATCCAGTTCTTTGGACCAAATAGTGATGTTTTGGTTCGATTTGGTTAGTTTCGTTACTGTGTAAAAAACCGTGCCGGTATAGCATTTGATGCACCGATTCGGGCCGGAAACGAAATGGACTACCGGTTCAGGCCAGAAACGAAACGAACGCACCCAATCCACTTTTTTGGACCCAATAGTGATGTTTTGGTTCGTTTTGGTCAGTTTCGCTACTGTACAAAAAACCATGTTGCATTGAATGCACCGATTCGGGCCGGAACCGAAACGAACTACCGATTCGGGCCAGAAACGAAACGAGCGCACCCAATCCAGTTTTTTGGTCCAAATAGTGATGTTCTGGTTCGTTTTGGTTAGTTTCGTTACTGTGTAAAAAACCATGCCGGTATAACATTTGATGCACCGATTCGGGCCAGAAACGAAATGGACTACCAGTTCAGGCCAGAAACGAAACGAACGCACCGAATCCACTTTTTTGGACCAAATAGTGATGTTTTGGTTCGTTTTGGTTAGTTTTGTTACTGTGTAAAAAACCATGCTGGTATAGCATTTAATGCACCGATTCGGGCCAGAAACGAAATGGACTACCGATTCGCGCAAAAAACGAAACGAACGCATCCAATCCACTTTTTTGGACCCAATAGTGTTGTTGTGGTTTGTTTTGGTCAGTTTCAATACTGTGCAAAAAACCATGCCGGGTTGCATTGAATGCACCGATTCGGGCCGGAACCGAAACGAACTACCGATTCGGGCTAGAAACGAAACGAGCGCACCCAATCCAGTTTTTTGGACCAAATAGTGATGTTTTGGTTCGTTTTAGTCAGTTTCGCTACAATGCAAAAAACCATGTTGCATTGAATGCACCGATTCGGGCCGGAACCGAAACGAACTACCAATTCGGGCCAGAAACGAAACGTGCGCACCCAATCCATTTTTTTGGTCCAAATAGTGATGTTTTGGTTCGTTTTGGTTAGTTTCGTTACTGTGTAAAAAACCATGCCGGTATAGCATTTGATGCAATGATTCGGGCCGGAAACGAAATGGACTACCGGTTCAGGCCAGAAACGAAACGAACCCACCCAATCCACTTTTTTGGACCCAATAGTGATGTTTTGGTTCGTTTTGGTCAGTTTCGCTACTATGCAAAAAACAATGTTGCATTGAATGCACCGATTCGGGCCGGAATCGAAACGAACTACCGATTCGGGCCAGAAACGAAACGAGCGCACCCAATCCAGTTTTTTGGTCCAAATAGTGATGTTTTGGTTCGTTTTGGTTAGTTTCGTTACTGTGTAAAAAACCATGCCGGTATAGCATTTGATGCACCGATTCGGGCCAGAAACGAAATGGACTACCGATTCGCGCCAAAAACGAAACGAACGCACCCAATAGTGTTGTTGTGGTTCGTTTTGGTCAGTTTCATTACTACGCAAAAAACCATGCCGGAATAGCATTTAATGCACCGATTCGGGCCGGAAACGAAATAAACTACCGATTCGCGCCAAAAACGAAACGAACGCACCCAATCCACTTTTTTGGACCCAATAGTGTTGTTGTGGGTCGTTTTGGTCAGTTTCATTACTGTTCAAAAAACCATGCCGGTATAGCATTTAATGCACCGATTCGGGCCGGAAACGAAATGGACTACGATTCGCGCCAAAAACGAAACGAACGCACCCAATCCACTTTTTTGGACCCAATAGTGTTGTTTGTGTTCGTTTTGGTCAGTTTATTACTGTGCAAAAAACCATGCCGGTATAGCATTTAATGCACCGATTCGGGCCGGAAACGAAATGGACTACCGATTCGCGCCAAAAACGAAACGAGCGCACCCAATCCAGTTTTTTGGACCAAATAGTGATGTTTTGGTTCGATTTGGTTAGTTTCGTTACTGTGTAAAAAACCATGCCGGTATAGCATTTGATGCAATGATTCGGGCCGGAAACGAAATGGACTACCGGTTCAGGCCAGAAACGAAACGAACCCACCCAATCCACTTTTTTGGACCCAATAGTGATGTTTTGGTTCGTTTTGGTCAGTTTCGCTACTATGCCAAAAACAATGTTCCATTGAATGCACCGATTCGGGCCGGAATCGAAACGAACTACCGATTCGGGCCAGAAACGAAACGAGCGCACCCAATCCAGTTTTTTGGTCCAAATAGTGATGTTTTGGTTCGTTTTGGTTAGTTTCGTTACTGTGTAAAAAACCATGCCGGTATAGCATTTGATGCAATGATTCGGGCCGGAAACGAAATGGACTACCGGTTCAGGCCAGAAACGAAACGAACCCACCCAATCCACTTTTTTGGACCCAATAGTGATGTTTTGGTTCGTTTTGGTCAGTTTCGCTACTATGCAAAAAACAATGTTGCATTGAATGCACCGATTCGGGCCGGAATCGAAACGAACTACCGATTCGGGCCAGAAACGAAACGAGCGCACCCAATCCAGTTTTTTGGTCCAAATAGTGATGTTTTGGTTCGTTTTGGTTAGTTTCGTTACTGTGTAAAAAACCATGCCGGTATAGCATTTGATGCACCGATTCGGGCCAGAAACGAAATGGACTACCGATTCGCGCCAAAAACGAAACGAACGCACCCAATAGTGTTGTTGTGGTTCGTTTTGGTCAGTTTCATTACTACGCAAAAAACCATGCCGGAATAGCATTTAATGCACCGATTCGGGCCGGAAACGAAATAAACTACCGATTCGCGCCAAAAACGAAACGAACGCACCCAATCCACTTTTTTGGACCCAATAGTGTTGTTGTGGGTCGTTTTGGTCAGTTTCATTACTGTTCAAAAAACCATGCCGGTATAGCATTTAATGCACCGATTCGGGCCGGAAACGAAATGGACTACGATTCGCGCCAAAAACGAAACGAACGCACCCAATCCACTTTTTTGGACCCAATAGTGTTGTTTGTGTTCGTTTTGGTCAGTTTATTACTGTGCAAAAAACCATGCCGGTATAGCATTTAATGCACCGATTCGGGCCGGAAACGAAATGGACTACCGATTCGCGCCAAAAACGAAACGAGCGCACCCAATCCAGTTTTTTGGACCAAATAGTGATGTTTTGGTTCGATTTGGTTAGTTTCGTTACTGTGTAAAAAACCATGCCGGTATAGCATTTGATGCAATGATTCGGGCCGGAAACGAAATGGACTACCGGTTCAGGCCAGAAACGAAACGAACCCACCCAATCCACTTTTTTGGACCCAATAGTGATGTTTTGGTTCGTTTTGGTCAGTTTCGCTACTGTACAAAAAACCATGTTGCATTGAATGCACCGATTCGGGCCGGAACCGAAACGAACTACCGATTCGGGCCAGAAACGAAACGAGCGCACCCAATCCAGTTTTTTGGACCAAATAGTGATGTTTTGGTTCGTTTTGGTTAGTTTCGTTACTGTGTAAAAAACCGTACCAATATAGCATTTGATGCACCGATTCGGGCCGGAAACGAAATGGACTACCAGTTCGGGCCAGAAATGAAACGAACGCACCCAATCCACTTCTTGGACAAAATAGGGATGTTTTGGTTCGTTTTGGTTAGTTTCGGTACTGTGTAAAAAACCATGCCGGTATAGCATTTAATGCACCGATTCGGGCCGGAAACGAAATGGACTACCGATTCGCGCCAAAAACGAAACGAACGCACCCAATCCACTTTTTTGCACCCAATAGTGTTGTTGTGGTTCGTTTTGGTCAGTTTCATTACTACACAAAAAACCATGCCGGAATAGCATTTAATGCACCGATTCGGGCCGGAAACGAAATAAACTACCGATTCGCGCCAAAAACGAAACGAACGCACCCAATCCACTTTTTTGGACCCAATAGTGTTGTTGTGGGTCGTTTTGGTCAGTTTCATTACTGTTCAAAAAACCATGCCGGTATAGCATTTAATGCACCGATTCGGGCCGGAAACGAAATGGACTACGATTCGCGCCAAAAACGAAACGAACGCACCCAATCCACTTTTTTGGACCCAATAGTGTTGTTTGTGTTCGTTTTGGTCAGTTTATTACTGTGCAAAAAACCATGCCGGTATAGCATTCAATGCACCGATTCGGGCCGGAAACGAAATGGACTACCGATTCGCGCCAAAAACGAAACGAGCGCACCCAATCCAGTTTTTTGGACCAAATAGTGATGTTTTGGTTCGATTTGGTTAGTTTCGTTACTGTGTAAAAAACCATGCCGGTATAGCATTTGATGCAATGATTCGGGCCGGAAACGAAATGGACTACCGGTTCAGGCCAGAAACGAAACGAACCCACCCAATCCACTTTTTTGGACCCAATAGTGATGTTTTGGTTCGTTTTGGTCAGTTTCGCTACTGTACAAAAAACCATGTTGCATTGAATGCACCGATTCGGGCCGGAACCGAAACGAACTACCGATTCGGGCCAGAAACGAAACGAGCGCACCCAATCCAGTTTTTTGGACCAAATAGTGATGTTTTGGTTCGTTTTGGTTAGTTTCGTTACTATGTAAAAAACCATGCCAATATAGCATTTGATGCACCGATTCGGGCCGGAAACGAAATGGACTACCGGTTCGGGCCAGAAATGAAACGAACGCACCCAATCCACTTCTTGGACAAAATAGGGATGTTTTGGTTCGTTTTGGTTAGTTTTGGTACTGTGTAAAAAACCATGCCGGTATAGCATTTAATGCACCGATTCGGGCCGGAAACGAAATGGACTACCGATTCGCGCCAAAAACGAAACGAACGCACCCAATCCACTTTTTTGGACCCAATAGTGTTGTTGTGGTTCGTTTTGGTCAGTTTCATTACTACGCAAAAAACCATGCCGGAATAGCATTTAATGCACCGATTCGGGCCGGAAACGAAATAAACTACCGATTCGCGCCAAAAACGAAACGAACGCACCCAATCCACTTTTTTGGACCCAATAGTGTTGTTGTGGGTCGTTTTGGTCAGTTTCATTACTGTTCAAAAAACCATGCCGGTATAGCATTTAATGCACCGATTCGGGCCGGAAACGAAATGGACTACGATTCGCGCCAAAAACGAAATGAACGCACCCAATCCACTTTTTTGCACCCAATAGTGTTGTTGTGGTTCGTTTTGGTCAGTTTCATTACTACGTAAAAAACCATGCCGGAATAGCATTTAATGCACCGATTCGGGCCGGAAACGAAATAAACTACCAATTCGCGCCAAAAACGAAACGAACGCACCCAATCCACTTTTTTGGACCCAATAGTGTTGTTGTGGGTCGTTTTGGTCAGTTTCATTACTGTTCAAAAAACCATGCCGGTATAGCATTTAATGCACCGATTCGGGCCGGAAACGAAATGGACTACGATTCGCGCCAAAAACGAAACGAACGCACCCAATCCACTTTTTTGGACCCAATAGTGTTGTTTGTGTTCGTTTTGGTCAGTTTATTACTGTGCAAAAAACCATGCCGGTATAGCATTCAATGCACCGATTCGGGCCGGAAACGAAATGGACTACCGATTCGCGCCAAAAACGAAACGAGCGCACCCAATCCAGTTTTTTGGACCAAATAGTGATGTTTTGGTTCGATTTGGTTAGTTTCGTTACTGTGTAAAAAACCATGCCGGTATAGCATTTGATGCAATGATTCGGGCCGGAAACGAAATGGACTACCGATTCGCGCCAAAAACGAAACGAACGCACCCAATCCACTTTTTTGGACCCAATAGTGTTGTTGTGGGTCGTTTTGGTCAGTTTCATTACTGTTCAAAAAACCATGCCGGTATAGCATTTAATGCACCGATTCAGGCCAGAAACGAAACGAACCCACCCAATCCACTTTTTTGGACCCAATAGTGATGTTTTGGTTCGTTTTGGTCAGTTTCGCTACTGTACAAAAAACCATGTTGCATTGAATGCACCGATTCGGGCCGGAACCGAAACGAACTACCGATTCGGGCCAGAAACGAAACGAGCGCACCCAATCCAGTTTTTTGGACCAAATAGTGATGTTTTGGTTCGTTTTGGTTAGTTTCGTTACTATGTAAAAAACCATGCCAATATAGCATTTGATGCACCGATTCGGGCCGGAAACGAAATGGACTACCGGTTCGGGCCAGAAATGAAACGAACGCACCCAATCCACTTCTTGGACAAAATAGGGATGTTTTGGTTCGTTTTGGTCAGTTTCATTACTGTTCAAAAAACCATGCCGGTATAGCATTTAATGCACCGATTCGGGCCGGAAACGAAATGGACTACCGATTCGCGCCAAAAACGAAACAAACGCACCCAATCCACTTTTTTGCACCCAATAGTGTTGTTTTGGTTCGTTTTGGTCAGTTTCATTACTACGCAAAAAACCATGCCGGAATAGCATTTAATGCACCGATTCGGGCCGGAAACGAAATAAACTACCGATTCGCGCCAAAAACGAAACGAACGCACCCAATCCACTTTTTTGGACCCAATAGTGTTGTTGTGGGTCGTTTTGGTCAGTTTCATTACTGTTCAAAAAACCATGCCGGTATAGCATTTAATGCACCGATTCGGGCCGGAAACGAAATGGACTACGATTCGCGCCAAAAATGAAACGAACGCACCCAATCCACTTTTTTGGACCCAATAGTGTTGTTTGTGTTCGTTTTGGTCAGTTTATTACTGTGCAAAAAACCATGCCGGTATAGCATTCAATGCACCGATTCGGGCCGGAAACGAAATGGACTACCGATTCGCGCCAAAAACGAAACGAGCGCACCCAATCCAGTTTTTTGGACCAAATAGTGATGTTTTGGTTCGATTTGGTTAGTTTCGTTACTGTGTAAAAAACCATGCCGGTATAGCATTTGATGCAATGATTCGGGCCGGAAACGAAATGGACTACCGGTTCAGGCCAGAAACGAAACGAACCCACCCAATCCACTTTTTTGGACCCAATAGTGATGTTTTGGTTCGTTTTGGTCAGTTTCGCTACTGTACAAAAAACCATGTTGCATTGAATGCACCGATTCGGGCCGGAACCGAAACGAACTACCGATTCGGGCCAGAAACGAAACGAGCGCACCCAATCCAGTTTTTTGGACCAAATAGTGATGTTTTGGTTCGTTTTGGTTAGTTTCGTTACTATGTAAAAAACCATGCCAATATAGCATTTGATGCACCGATTCGGGCCGGAAACGAAATGGACTACCGGTTCGGGCCAGAAATGAAACGAACGCACCCAATCCACTTCTTGGACAAAATAGGGATGTTTTGGTTCGTTTTGGTTAGTTTCGGTACTGTGTAAAAAACCATGCCGGTATAGCATTTAATGCACCGATTCGGGCCGGAAACGAAATGGACTACCGATTCGCGCCAAAAACGAAACGAACGCACCCAATCCACTTTTTTGGACCCAATAGTGTTGTTGTGGTTCGTTTTGGTCAGTTTCATTACTACGCAAAAAACCATGCCGGAATAGCATTTAATGCACCGATTCGGGCCGGAAACGAAATAAACTACCGATTCGCGCCAAAAACGAAACGAACGCACCCAATCCACTTTTTTGGACCCAATAGTGTTGTTGTGGGTCGTTTTGGTCAGTTTCATTACTGTTCAAAAAACCATGCCGGTATAGCATTTAATGCACCGATTCGGGCCGGAAACGAAATGGACTACGATTCGCGCCAAAAACGAAATGAACGCACCCAATCCACTTTTTTGCACCCAATAGTGTTGTTGTGGTTCGTTTTGGTCAGTTTCATTACTACGCAAAAAACCATGCCGGAATAGCATTTAATGCACCGATTCGGGCCGGAAACGAAATAAACTACCGATTCGCGCCAAAAACGAAACGAACGCACCCAATCCACTTTTTTGGACCCAATAGTGTTGTTGTGGGTCGTTTTGGTCAGTTTCATTACTGTTCAAAAAACCATGCCGGTATAGCATTTAATGCACCGATTCGGGCCGGAAACGAAATGGACTACGATTCGCGCCAAAAACGAAACGAACGCACCCAATCCACTTTTTTGGACCCAATAGTGTTGTTTGTGTTCGTTTTGGTCAGTTTATTACTGTGCAAAAAACCATGCCGGTATAGCATTCAATGCACCGATTCGGGCCGGAAACGAAATGGACTACCGATTCGCGCCAAAAACGAAACGAGCGCACCCAATCCAGTTTTTTGGACCAAATAGTGATGTTTTGGTTCGATTTGGTTAGTTTCGTTACTGTGTAAAAAACCATGCCGGTATAGCATTTGATGCAATGATTCGGGCCGGAAACGAAATGGACTACCGGTTCAGGCCAGAAACGAAACGAACCCACCCAATCCACTTTTTTGGACCCAATAGTGATGTTTTGGTTCGTTTTGGTCAGTTTCGCTACTGTACAAAAAACCATGTTGCATTGAATGCACCGATTCGGGCCGGAACCGAAACGAACTACCGATTCGGGCCAGAAACGAAACGAGCGCACCCAATCCAGTTTTTTGGACCAAATAGTGATGTTTTGGTTCGTTTTGGTTAGTTTCGTTACTATGTAAAAAACCATGCCAATATAGCATTTGATGCACCGATTCGGGCCGGAAACGAAATGGACTACCGGTTCGGGCCAGAAATGAAACGAACGCACCCAATCCACTTCTTGGACAAAATAGGGATGTTTTGGTTCGTTTTGGTTAGTTTCGGTACTGTGTAAAAAACCATGCCGGTATAGCATTTAATGCACCGATTCGGGCCGGAAACGAAATGGACTACCGATTCGCGCCAAAAACGAAACGAACGCACCCAATCCACTTTTTTGGACCCAATAGTGTTGTTGTGGTTCGTTTTGGTCAGTTTCATTACTACGCAAAAAACCATGCCGGAATAGCATTTAATGCACCGATTCGAGCCGGAAACGAAATAAACTACCGATTCGCGCCAAAAACGAAACGAACGCACCCAATCCACTTTTTTGGACCCAATAGTGTTGTTGTGGGTCGTTTTGGTCAGTTTCATTACTGTTCAAAAAACCATGCCGGTATAGCATTTAATGCACCGATTCGGGCCGGAAACGAAATGGACTACGATTCGCGCCAAAAATGAAATGAATGCACCCAATCCACTTTTTTGCACCCAATAGTGTTGTTGTGGTTCGTTTTGGTCAGTTTCATTACTACGCAAAAAACCATGCCGGAATAGCATTTAATGCACCGATTCGGGCCGGAAACGAAATAAACTACCGATTCGCGCCAAAAACGAAACGAACGCACCCAATCCACTTTTTTGGACCCAATAGTGTTGTTGTGGGTCGTTTTGGTCAGTTTCATTACTGTTCAAAAAACCATGCCGGTATAGCATTTAATGCACCGATTCGGGCCGGAAACGAAATGGACTACGATTCACGCCAAAAACGAAACGAACGCACCCAATCCACTTTTTTGGACCCAATAGTGTTGTTTGTGTTCGTTTTGGTCAGTTTATTACTGTGCAAAAAACCATGCCGGTATAGCATTCAATGCACCGATTCGGGCCGGAAACGAAATGGACTACCGATTCGCGCCAAAAACGAAACGAGCGCACCCAATCCAGTTTTTTGGACCAAATAGTGATGTTTTGGTTCGATTTGGTTAGTTTCGTTACTGTGTAAAAAACCATGCCGGTATAGCATTTGATGCAATGATTCGGGCCGGAAACGAAATGGACTACCGGTTCAGGCCAGAAACGAAACGAACCCACCCAATCCACTTTTTTGGACCCAATAGTGATGTTTTGGTTCGTTTTGGTCAGTTTCGCTACTGTACAAAAAACCATGTTGCATTGAATGCACCGATTCGGGCCGGAACCGAAACGAACTACCGATTCGGGCCAGAAACGAAACGAGCGCACCCAATCCAGTTTTTTGGACCAAATAGTGATGTTTTGGTTCGTTTTGGTTAGTTTCGTTACTATGTAAAAAACCATGCCAATATAGCATTTGATGCACCGATTCGGGCCGGAAACGAAATGGACTACCGGTTCGGGCCAGAAATGAAACGAATGCACCCAATCCACTTCTTGGACAAAATAGGGATGTTTTGGTTCGTTTTGGTTAGTTTCGGTACTGTGTAAAAAACCATGCTGGTATAGCATTTAATGCACCGATTCGGGCCGGAAACGAAATGGACTACCGATTCGCGCCAAAAACGAAACGAACGCACCCAATCCACTTTTTTGGACCCAATAGTGTTGTTGTGGTTCGTTTTGGTCAGTTTCATTACTACGCAAAAAACCATGCCGGAATAGCATTTAATGCACCGATTCGGGCCGGAAACGAAATAAACTACCGATTCGCGCCAAAAACGAAACGAACGCACCCAATCCACTTTTTTGGACCCAATAGTGTTGTTGTGGGTCGTTTTGGTCAGTTTCATTACTGTTCAAAAAACCATGCCGGTATAGCATTTAATGCACCGATTCGGGCCGGAAACGAAATGGACTACGATTCACGCCAAAAACGAAACGAACGCACCCAATCCACTTTTTTGGACCCAATAGTGTTGTTTGTGTTCGTTTTGGTCAGTTTATTACTGTGCAAAAAACCATGCCGGTATAGCATTCAATGCACCGATTCGGGCCGGAAACGAAATGGACTACCGATTCGCGCCAAAAACGAAACGAGCGCACCCAATCCAGTTTTTTGGACCAAATAGTGATGTTTTGGTTCGATTTGGTTAGTTTCGTTACTGTGTAAAAAACCATGCCGGTATAGCATTTGATGCAATGATTCGGGCCGGAAACGAAATGGACTACCGGTTCAGGCCAGAAACGAAACGAACCCACCCAATCCACTTTTTTGGACCCAATAGTGATGTTTTGGTTCGTTTTGGTCAGTTTCGCTACTGTACAAAAAACCATGTTGCATTGAATGCACCGATTCGGGCCGGAACCGAAACGAACTACCGATTCGGGCCAGAAACGAAACGAGCGCACCCAATCCAGTTTTTTGGACCAAATAGTGATGTTTTGGTTCGTTTTGGTTAGTTTCGTTACTATGTAAAAAACCATGCCAATATAGCATTTGATGCACCGATTCGGGCCGGAAACGAAATGGACTACCGGTTCGGGCCAGAAATGAAACGAACGCACCCAATCCACTTCTTGGACAAAATAGGGATGTTTTGGTTCGTTTTGGTTAGTTTCGGTACTGTGTAAAAAACCATGCTGGTATAGCATTTAATGCACCGATTCGGGCCGGAAACGAAATGGACTACCGATTCGCGCCAAAAACGAAACGAACGCACCCAATCCACTTTTTTGGACCCAATAGTGTTGTTGTGGTTCGTTTTGGTCAGTTTCATTACTACGCAAAAAACCATGCCGGAATAGCATTTAATGCACCGATTCGGGCCGGAAACGAAATAAACTACCGATTCGCGCCAAAAACGAAACGAACGCACCCAATCCACTTTTTTGGACCCAATAGTGTTGTTGTGGGTCGTTTTGGTCAGTTTCATTACTGTTCAAAAAACCATGCCGGTATAGCATTTAATGCACCGATTCGGGCCGGAAACGAAATGGACTACGATTCGCGCCAAAAACGAAATGAACGCACCCAATCCACTTTTTTGCACCCAATAGTGTTGTTGTGGTTCGTTTTGGTCAGTTTCATTACTACGCAAAAAACCATGCCGGAATAGCATTTAATGCACCGATTCGGGCCGGAAACGAAATAAACTACCGATTCGCGCCCAAAACGAAACGAACGCACCCAATCCACTTTTTTGGACCCAATAGTGTTGTTGTGGGTCGTTTTGGTCAGTTTCATTACTGTTCAAAAAACCATGCCGGTATAGCATTTAATGCACCGATTCGGGCCGGAAACGAAATGGACTACGATTCGCGCCAAAAACGAAACGAACGCACCCAATCCACTTTTTTGGACCCAATAGTGTTGTTTGTGTTCGTTTTGGTCAGTTTATTACTGTGCAAAAAACCATGCCGGTATAGCATTCAATGCACCGATTCGGGCCGGAAACGAAATGGACTACCGATTCGCGCCAAAAACGAAACGAGCGCACCCAATCCAGTTTTTTGGACCAAATAGTGATGTTTTGGTTCGATTTGGTTAGTTTCGTTACTGTGTAAAAAACCATGCCGGTATAGCATTTGATGCAATGATTCGGGCCGGAAACGAAATGGACTACCGGTTCGGGCCAGAAATGAAACGAACGCACCCAATCCACTTCTTGGACAAAATAGGGATGTTTTGGTTCGTTTTGGTTAGTTTCGGTACTGTGTAAAAAACCATGCCGGTATAGCATTTAATGCACCGATTCGGGCCGGAAACGAAATGGACTACCGATTCGCGCCAAAAACGAAACAAACGCACCCAATCCACTTTTTTGGACCCAATAGTGTTGTTGTGGTTCGTTTTGGTCAGTTTCATTACAACGCAAAAAACCATGCCGGAATAGCATTTAATGCACCGATTCGGGCCGGAAACGAAATAAACTACCGATTCGCGCCAAAAACGAAACGAACGCACCCAATCCACTTTTTTGGACCCAATAGTGTTGTTGTGGGTCGTTTTGGTCAGTTTCATTACTGTTCAAAAAACCATGCCGGTATAGCATTTAATGCACCGATTCGGGCCGGAAACGAAATGGACTACGATTCGCGCCAAAAACGAAATGAACGCACCCAATCCACTTTTTTGCACCCAATAGTGTTGTTGTGGTTCGTTTTGGTCAGTTTCATTACTACGCAAAAAACCATGCCGGAATAGCATTTAATGCACCGATTCGGGCCGGAAACGAAATAAACTACCGATTCGCGCCCAAAACGAAACGAACGCACCCAATCCACTTTTTTGGACCCAATAGTGTTGTTGTGGGTCGTTTTGGTCAGTTTCATTACTGTTCAAAAAACCATGCCGGTATAGCATTTAATGCACCGATTCGGGCCGGAAACGAAATGGACTACGATTCGCGCCAAAAACGAAACGAACGCACCCAATCCACTTTTTTGGACCCAATAGTGTTGTTTGTGTTCGTTTTGGTCAGTTTATTACTGTGCAAAAAACCATGCCGGTATAGCATTCAATGCACCGATTCGGGCCGGAAACGAAATGGACTACCGATTCGCGCCAAAAACGAAACGAGCGCACCCAATCCAGTTTTTTGGACCAAATAGTGATGTTTTGGTTCGATTTGGTTAGTTTCGTTACTGTGTAAAAAACCATGCCGGTATAGCATTTGATGCAATGATTCGGGCCGGAAACGAAATGGACTACCGGTTCAGGCCAGAAACGAAACGAACCCACCCAATCCACTTTTTTGGACCCAATAGTGATGTTTTGGTTCGTTTTGGTCAGTTTCGCTACTGTACAAAAAACCATGTTGCATTGAATGCACCGATTCGGGCCGGAACCGAAACGAACTACCGATTCGGGCCAGAAACGAAACGAGCGCACCCAATCCAGTTTTTTGGACAAAATAGTGATGTTTTGGTTCGTTTTGGTTAGTTTCGTTACTATGTAAAAAACCATGCCAATATAGCATTTGATGCACCGATTCGGGCCGGAAACGAAATGGACTACCGGTTCGGGCCAGAAATGAAACGAACGCACCCAATCCACTTCTTGGACAAAATAGGGATGTTTTGGTTCGTTTTGGTAAGTTTCGGTACTGTGTAAAAAACCATGCCGGTATAGCATTTAATGCACCGATTCGGGCCGGAAACGAAATGGACTACCGATTCGCGCCAAAAACGAAACGAACGCACCCAATCCACTTTTTTGGACCCAATAGTGTTGTTGTGGTTCGTTTTGGTCAGTTTCATTACTACGCAAAAAACCATGCCGGAATAGCATTTAATGCACCGATTCGGGCCGGAAACGAAATAAACTACCGATTCGCGCCAAAAACGAAACGAACGCACCCAATCCACTTTTTTGGACCCAATAGTGTTGTTGTGGGTCGTTTTGGTCAGTTTCATTACTGTTCAAAAAACCATGCCGGTATAGCATTTAATGCACCGATTCGGGCCGGAAACGAAATGGACTACGATTCGCGCCAAAAACGAAATGAACGCACCCAATCCACTTTTTTGCACCCAATAGTGTTGTTGTGGTTCGTTTTGGTCAGTTTCATTATTACGCAAAAAACCATGCCGGAATAGCATTTAATGCACCGATTCGGGCCGGAAACGAAATAAACTACCGATTCGCGCCAAAAAGAAACGAACGCACCCAATCCACTTTTTTGGACCCAATAGTGTTGTTGTGGGTCGTTTTGGTCAGTTTCATTACTGTTCAAAAAACCATGCCGGTATAGCATTTAATGCACCGATTCGGGCCGGAAACGAAATGGACTACGATTCGCGCCAAAAACGAAACGAACGCACCCAATCCACTTTTTTGGACCCAATAGTGTTGTTTGTGTTCGTTTTGGTCAGTTTATTACTGTGCAAAAAACCATGCCGGTATAGCATTCAATGCACCGATTCGGGCCGGAAACGAAATGGACTACCGATTCGCGCCAAAAACGAAACGAGCGCACCCAATCCAGTTTTTTGGACCAAATAGTGATGTTTTGGTTCGATTTGGTTAGTTTCGTTACTGTGTAAAAAACCATGCCGGTATAGCATTTGATGCAATGATTCGGGCCGGAAACGAAATGGACTACCGGTTCAGGCCAGAAACGAAACGAACCCACCCAATCCACTTTTTTGGACCCAATAGTGATGTTTTGGTTCGTTTTGGTCAGTTTCGCTACTGTACAAAAAACCATGTTGCATTGAATGCACCGATTCGGGCCGGAACCGAAACGAACTACCGATTCGGGCCAGAAACGAAACGAGCGCACCCAATCCAGTTTTTTGGACCAAATAGTGATGTTTTGGTTCGTTTTGGTTAGTTTCGTTACTATGTAAAAAACCATGCCAATATAGCATTTGATGCACCGATTCGGGCCGGAAACGAAATGGACTACCGGTTCGGGCCAGAAATGAAACGAACGCACCCAATCCACTTCTTGGACAAAATAGGGATGTTTTGGTTCGTTTTGGTTAGTTTCGGTACTGTGTAAAAAACCATGCTGGTATAGCATTTAATGCACCGATTCGGGCCGGAAACGAAATGGACTACCGATTCGCGCCAAAAACGAAACGAACGCACCCAATCCACTTTTTTGGACCCAATAGTGTTGTTGTGGTTCGTTTTGGTCAGTTTCATTACAACGCAAAAAACCATGCCGGAATAGCATTTAATGCACCGATTCGGGCCGGAAACGAAATAAACTACCGATTCGCGCCAAAAACGAAACGAACGCACCCAATCCACTTTTTTGGACCCAATAGTGTTGTTGTGGGTCGTTTTGGTCAGTTTCATTACTGTTCAAAAAACCATGCCGGTATAGCATTTAATGCACCGATTCGGGCCGGAAACGAAATGGACTACGATTCGCGCCAAAAACGAAATGAACGCACCCAATCCACTTTTTTGCACCCAATAGTGTTGTTGTGGTTCGTTTTGGTCAGTTTCATTACTACGCAAAAAACCATGCCGGAATAGCATTTAATGCACCGATTCGGGCCGGAAACGAAATAAACTACCGATTCGCGCCAAAAACGAAACGAACGCACCCAATCCACTTTTTTGGACCCAATAGTGTTGTTGTGGGTCGTTTTGGTCAGTTTCATTACTGTTCAAAAAACCATGCCGGTATAGCATTTAATGCACCGATTCGGGCCGGAAACGAAATGGACTACGATTCGCGCCAAAAACGAAACGAACGCACCCAATCCACTTTTTTGGACCCAATAGTGTTGTTTGTGTTCGTTTTGGTCAGTTTATTACTGTGCAAAAAACCATGCCGGTATAGCATTCAATGCACCGATTCGGGCCGGAAACGAAATGGACTACCGATTCGCGCCAAAAACGAAACGAGCGCACCCAATCCAGTTTTTTGGACCAAATAGTGATGTTTTGGTTCGATTTGGTTAGTTTCGTTACTGTGTAAAAAACCATGCCGGTATAGCATTTGATGCAATGATTCGGGCCGGAAACGAAATGGACTACCGGTTCAGGCCAGAAACGAAACGAACCCACCCAATCCACTTTTTTGGACCCAATAGTGATGTTTTGGTTCGTTTTGGTCAGTTTCGCTACTGTACAAAAAACCATGTTGCATTGAATGCACCGATTCGGGCCGGAACCGAAACGAACTACCGATTCGGGCCAGAAACGAAACGAGCGCACCCAATCCAGTTTTTTGGACCAAATAGTGATGTTTTGGTTCGTTTTGGTTAGTTTCGTTACTATGTAAAAAACCATGCCAATATAGCATTTGATGCACCGATTCGGGCCGGAAACGAAATGGACTACCGGTTCGGGCCAGAAATGAAACGAACGCACCCAATCCACTTCTTGGACAAAATAGGGATGTTTTGGTTCGTTTTGGTTAGTTTCGGTACTGTGTAAAAAACCATGCTGGTATAGCATTTAATGCACCGATTCGGGCCGGAAACGAAATGGACTACCGATTCGCGCCAAAAATGAAACGAACGCACCCAATCCACTTTTTTGGACCCAATAGTGTTGTTGTGGTTCGTTTTGGTCAGTTTCATTACTACGCAAAAAACCATGCCGGAATCGCATTTAATGCACCGATTCGGGCCGGAAACGAAATAAACTACCGATTCGCGCCAAAAACGAAACGAACGCACCCAATCCACTTTTTTGGACCCAATAGTGTTGTTGTGGGTCGTTTTGGTCAGTTTCATTACTGTTCAAAAAACCATGCCGGTATAGCATTTAATGCACCGATTCGGGCCGGAAACGAAATGGACTACGATTCGCGCCAAAAACGAAATGAACGCACCCAATCCACTTTTTTGCACCCAATAGTGTTGTTGTGGTTCGTTTTGGTCAGTTTCATTACTACGCAAAAAACCATGCCGGAATAGCATTTAATGCACCGATTCGGGCCGGAAACGAAATAAACTACCGATTCGCGCCAAAAACGAAACGAACGCACCCAATCCACTTTTTTGGACCCAATAGTGTTGTTGTGGGTCGTTTTGGTCAGTTTCATTACTGTTCAAAAAACCATGCCGGTATAGCATTTAATGCACCGATTCGGGCCGGAAACGAAATGGACTACGATTCGCGCCAAAAACGAAACGAACGCACCCAATCCACTTTTTTGGACCCAATAGTGTTGTTTGTGTTCGTTTTGGTCAGTTTATTACTGTGCAAAAAACCATGCCGGTATAGCATTCAATGCACCGATTCGGGCCGGAAACGAAATGGACTACCGATTCGCGCCAAAAACGAAACGAGCGCACCCAATCCAGTTTTTTGGACCAAATAGTGATGTTTTGGTTCGATTTGGTTAGTTTCGTTACTGTGTAAAAAACCATGCCGGTATAGCATTTGATGCAATGATTCGGGCCGGAAACGAAATGGACTACCGGTTCGGGCCAGAAATGAAACGAACGCACCCAATCCACTTCTTGGACAAAATAGGGATGTTTTGGTTCGTTTTGGTTAGTTTCGGTACTGTGTAAAAAACCATGCCGGTATAGCATTTAATGCACCGATTCGGGCCGGAAACGAAATGGACTACCGATTCGCGCCAAAAACGAAACAAACGCACCCAATCCACTTTTTTGGACCCAATAGTGTTGTTGTGGTTCGTTTTGGTCAGTTTCATTACAACGCAAAAAACCATGCCGGAATAGCATTTAATGCACCGATTCGGGCCGGAAACGAAATAAACTACCGATTCGCGCCAAAAACGAAACGAACGCACCCAATCCACTTTTTTGGACCCAATAGTGTTGTTGTGGGTCGTTTTGGTCAGTTTCATTACTGTTCAAAAAACCATGCCGGTATAGCATTTAATGCACCGATTCGGGCCGGAAACGAAATGGACTACGATTCGCGCCAAAAACGAAATGAACGCACCCAATCCACTTTTTTGCACCCAATAGTGTTGTTGTGGTTCGTTTTGGTCAGTTTCATTACTACGCAAAAAACCATGCCGGAATAGCATTTAATGCACCGATTCGGGCCGGAAACGAAATAAACTACCGATTCGCGCCAAAAACGAAACGAACGCACCCAATCCACTTTTTTGGACCCAATAGTGTTGTTGTGGGTCGTTTTGGTCAGTTTCATTACTGTTCAAAAAACCATGCCGGTATAGCATTTAATGCACCGATTCGGGCCGGAAACGAAATGGACTACGATTCGCGCCAAAAACGAAACGAACGCACCCAATCCACTTTTTTGGACCCAATAGTGTTGTTTGTGTTCGTTTTGGTCAGTTTATTACTGTGCAAAAAACCATGCCGGTATAGCATTCAATGCACCGATTCGGGCCGGAAACGAAATGGACTACCGATTCGCGCCAAAAACGAAACGAGCGCACCCAATCCAGTTTTTTGGACCAAATAGTGATGTTTTGGTTCGATTTGGTTAGTTTCGTTACTGTGTAAAAAACCATGCCGGTATAGCATTTGATGCAATGATTCGGGCCGGAAACGAAATGGACTACCGGTTCAGGCCAGAAACGAAACGAACCCACCCAATCCACTTTTTTGGACCCAATAGTGATGTTTTGGTTCGTTTTGGTCAGTTTCGCTACTGTACAAAAAACCATGTTGCATTGAATGCACCGATTCGGGCCGGAACCGAAACGAACTACCGATTCGGGCCAGAAACGAAACGAGCGCACCCAATCCAGTTTTTTGGACCAAATAGTGATGTTTTGGTTCGTTTTGGTTAGTTTCGTTACTATGTAAAAAACCATGCCAATATAGCATTTGATGCACCGATTCGGGCCGGAAACGAAATGGACTACCGGTTCGGGCCAGAAATGAAACGAACGCACCCAATCCACTTCTTGGACAAAATAGGGATGTTTTGGTTCGTTTTGGTTAGTTTCGGTACTGTGTAAAAAACCATGCTGGTATAGCATTTAATGCACCGATTCGGGCCGGAAACGAAATGGACTACCGATTCGCGCCAAAAATGAAACGAACGCACCCAATCCACTTTTTTGGACCCAATAGTGTTGTTGTGGTTCGTTTTGGTCAGTTTCATTACTACGCAAAAAACCATGCCGGAATCGCATTTAATGCACCGATTCGGGCCGGAAACGAAATAAACTACCGATTCGCGCCAAAAACGAAACGAACGCACCCAATCCACTTTTTTGGACCCAATAGTGTTGTTGTGGGTCGTTTTGGTCAGTTTCATTACTGTTCAAAAAACCATGCCGGTATAGCATTTAATGCACCGATTCGGGCCGGAAACGAAATGGACTACGATTCGCGCCAAAAACGAAATGAACGCACCCAATCCACTTTTTTGCACCCAATAGTGTTGTTGTGGTTCGTTTTGGTCAGTTTCATTACTACGCAAAAAACCATGCCGGAATAGCATTTAATGCACCGATTCGGGCCGGAAACGAAATAAACTACCGATTCGCGCCAAAAACGAAACGAACGCACCCAATCCACTTTTTTGGACCCAATAGTGTTGTTGTGGGTCGTTTTGGTCAGTTTCATTACTGTTCAAAAAACCATGCCGGTATAGCATTTAATGCACCGATTCGGGCCGGAAACGAAATGGACTACGATTCGCGCCAAAAACGAAACGAACGCACCCAATCCACTTTTTTGGACCCAATAGTGTTGTTTGTGTTCGTTTTGGTCAGTTTATTACTGTGCAAAAAACCATGCCGGTATAGCATTCAATGCACCGATTCGGGCCGGAAACGAAATGGACTACCGATTCGCGCCAAAAACGAAACGAGCGCACCCAATCCAGTTTTTTGGACCAAATAGTGATGTTTTGGTTCGATTTGGTTAGTTTCGTTACTGTGTAAAAAACCATGCCGGTATAGCATTTGATGCAATGATTCGGGCCGGAAACGAAATGGACTACCGGTTCGGGCCAGAAATGAAACGAACGCACCCAATCCACTTCTTGGACAAAATAGGGATGTTTTGGTTCGTTTTGGTTAGTTTCGGTACTGTGTAAAAAACCATGCCGGTATAGCATTTAATGCACCGATTCGGGCCGGAAACGAAATGGACTACCGATTCGCGCCAAAAACGAAACAAACGCACCCAATCCACTTTTTTGGACCCAATAGTGTTGTTGTGGTTCGTTTTGGTCAGTTTCATTACAACGCAAAAAACCATGCCGGAATAGCATTTAATGCACCGATTCGGGCCGGAAACGAAATAAACTACCGATTCGCGCCAAAAACGAAACGAACGCACCCAATCCACTTTTTTGGACCCAATAGTGATGTTTTGGTTCGTTTTGGTCAGTTTCGCTACTGTACAAAAAACCATGTTGCATTGAATGCACCGATTCGGGCCGGAACCGAAACGAACTACCGATTCGGGCCAGAAACGAAACGAGCGCACCCAATCCAGTTTTTTGGACCAAATAGTGATGTTTTGGTTCGTTTTGGTTAGTTTCGTTACTATGTAAAAAACCATGCCAATATAGCATTTGATGCACCGATTCGGGCCGGAAACGAAATGGACTACCGGTTCGGGCCAGAAATGAAACGAACGCACCCAATCCACTTCTTGGACAAAATAGGGATGTTTTGGTTCGTTTTGGTTAGTTTCGGTACTGTGTAAAAAACCATGCTGGTATAGCATTTAATGCACCGATTCGGGCCGGAAACGAAATGGACTACCGATTCGCGCCAAAAATGAAACGAACGCACCCAATCCACTTTTTTGGACCCAATAGTGTTGTTGTGGTTCGTTTTGGTCAGTTTCATTACTACGCAAAAAACCATGCCGGAATCGCATTTAATGCACCGATTCGGGCCGGAAACGAAATAAACTACCGATTCGCGCCAAAAACGAAACGAACGCACCCAATCCACTTTTTTGGACCCAATAGTGTTGTTGTGGGTCGTTTTGGTCAGTTTCATTACTGTTCAAAAAACCATGCCGGTATAGCATTTAATGCACCGATTCGGGCCGGAAACGAAATGGACTACGATTCGCGCCAAAAACGAAATGAACGCACCCAATCCACTTTTTTGCACCCAATAGTGTTGTTGTGGTTCGTTTTGGTCAGTTTCATTACTACGCAAAAAACCATGCCGGAATAGCATTTAATGCACCGATTCGGGCCGGAAACGAAATAAACTACCGATTCGCGCCAAAAACGAAACGAACGCACCCAATCCACTTTTTTGGACCCAATAGTGTTGTTGTGGGTCGTTTTGGTCAGTTTCATTACTGTTCAAAAAACCATGCCGGTATAGCATTTAATGCACCGATTCGGGCCGGAAACGAAATGGACTACGATTCGCGCCAAAAACGAAACGAACGCACCCAATCCACTTTTTTGGACCCAATAGTGTTGTTTGTGTTCGTTTTGGTCAGTTTATTACTGTGCAAAAAACCATGCCGGTATAGCATTCAATGCACCGATTCGGGCCGGAAACGAAATGGACTACCGATTCGCGCCAAAAACGAAACGAGCGCACCCAATCCAGTTTTTTGGACCAAATAGTGATGTTTTGGTTCGATTTGGTTAGTTTCGTTACTGTGTAAAAAACCATGCCGGTATAGCATTTGATGCAATGATTCGGGCCGGAAACGAAATGGACTACCGGTTCGGGCCAGAAATGAAACGAACGCACCCAATCCACTTCTTGGACAAAATAGGGATGTTTTGGTTCGTTTTGGTTAGTTTCGGTACTGTGTAAAAAACCATGCCGGTATAGCATTTAATGCACCGATTCGGGCCGGAAACGAAATGGACTACCGATTCGCGCCAAAAACGAAACAAACGCACCCAATCCACTTTTTTGGACCCAATAGTGTTGTTGTGGTTCGTTTTGGTCAGTTTCATTACAACGCAAAAAACCATGCCGGAATAGCATTTAATGCACCGATTCGGGCCGGAAACGAAATAAACTACCGATTCGCGCCAAAAACGAAACGAACGCACCCAATCCACTTTTTTGGACCCAATAGTGTTGTTGTGGGTCGTTTTGGTCAGTTTCATTACTGTTCAAAAAACCATGCCGGTATAGCATTTAATGCACCGATTCGGGCCGGAAACGAAATGGACTACGATTCGCGCCAAAAACGAAATGAACGCACCCAATCCACTTTTTTGCACCCAATAGTGTTGTTGTGGTTCGTTTTGGTCAGTTTCATTACTACGCAAAAAACCATGCCGGAATAGCATTTAATGCACCGATTCGGGCCGGAAACGAAATAAACTACCGATTCGCGCCAAAAACGAAACGAACGCACCCAATCCACTTTTTTGGACCCAATAGTGTTGTTGTGGGTCGTTTTGGTCAGTTTCATTACTGTTCAAAAAACCATGCCGGTATAGCATTTAATGCACCGATTCGGGCCGGAAACGAAATGGACTACGATTCGCGCCAAAAACGAAACGAACGCACCCAATCCACTTTTTTGGACCCAATAGTGTTGTTTGTGTTCGTTTTGGTCAGTTTATTACTGTGCAAAAAACCATGCCGGTATAGCATTCAATGCACCGATTCGGGCCGGAAACGAAATGGACTACCGATTCGCGCCAAAAACGAAACGAGCGCACCCAATCCAGTTTTTTGGACCAAATAGTGATGTTTTGGTTCGATTTGGTTAGTTTCGTTACTGTGTAAAAAACCATGCCGGTATAGCATTTGATGCAATGATTCGGGCCGGAAACAAAATGGACTACCGGTTCAGGCCAGAAACGAAACGAACCCACCCAATCCACTTTTTTGGACCCAATAGTGATGTTTTGGTTCGTTTTGGTCAGTTTCGCTACTGTACAAAAAACCATGTTGCATTGAATGCACCGATTCGGGCCGGAACCGAAACGAACTACCGGTTCGGGCCAGAAACGAAACGAGCGCACCCAATCCAGTTTTTTGGACCAAATAGTGATGTTTTGGTTCGTTTTGGTTAGTTTCGTTACTATGTAAAAAACCATGCCAATATAGCATTTGATGCACCGATTCGGGCCGGAAACGAAATGGACTACCGGTTCGGGCCAGAAATGAAACGAACACACCCAATCCACTTCTTGGACAAAATAGGGATGTTTTGGTTCGTTTTGGTTAGTTTCGGTACTGTGTAAAAAACCATGCCGGTATAGCATTTAATGCACCGATTCGGGCCGGAAACGAAATGGACTACCGATTCGCGCCAAAAACGAAACGAACGCACCCAATCCACTTTTTTGGACCCAATAGTGTTGTTGTGGTTCGTTTTGGTCAGTTTCATTACTACGCAAAAAACCATGCCGGAATAGCATTTAATGCACCGATTCGGGCCGGAAACGAAATAAACTACCGATTCGCGCCAAAAACGAAACGAACGCACCCAATCCACTTTTTTGGACCCAATAGTGTTGTTGTGGGTCGTTTTGGTCAGTTTCATTACTGTTCAAAAAACCATGCCGGTATAGCATTTAATGCACCGATTCGGGCCGGAAACGAAATGGACTACGATTCGCGCCAAAAACGAAATGAACGCACCCAATCCACTTTTTTGCACCCAATAGTGTTGTTGTGGTTCGTTTTGGTCAGTTTCATTATTACGCAAAAAACCATGCCGGAATAGCATTTAATGCACCGATTCGGGCCGGAAACGAAATAAACTACCGATTCGCGCCAAAAAGAAACGAACGCACCCAATCCACTTTTTTGGACCCAATAGTGTTGTTGTGGGTCGTTTTGGTCAGTTTCATTACTGTTCAAAAAACCATGCCGGTATAGCATTTAATGCACCGATTCGGGCCGGAAATGAAATGGACTACGATTCGCGCCAAAAACGAAACGAACGCACCCAATCCACTTTTTTGGACCCAATAGTGTTGTTTGTGTTCGTTTTGGTCAGTTTATTACTGTGCAAAAAACCATGCCGGTATAGCATTCAATGCACCGATTCGGGCCGGAAACGAAATGGACTACCGATTCGCGCCAAAAACGAAACGAGCGCACCCAATCCAGTTTTTTGGACCAAATAGTGATGTTTTGGTTCGATTTGGTTAGTTTCGTTACTGTGTAAAAAACCATGCCGGTATAGCATTTGATGCAATGATTCGGGCCGGAAACGAAATGGACTACCGGTTCGGGCCAGAAATGAAACGAACGCACCCAATCCACTTCTTGGACAAAATAGGGATGTTTTGGTTCGTTTTGGTTAGTTTCGGTACTGTGTAAAAAACCATGCCGGTATAGCATTTAATGCACCGATTCGGGCCGGAAACGAAATGGACTACCGATTCGCGCCAAAAACGAAACAAACGCACCCAATCCACTTTTTTGGACCCAATAGTGTTGTTGTGGTTCGTTTTGGTCAGTTTCATTACAACGCAAAAAACCATGCCGGAATAGCATTTAATGCACCGATTCGGGCCGGAAACGAAATAAACTAACGATTCGCGCCAAAAACGAAACGAACGCACCCAATCCACTTTTTTGGACCCAATAGTGTTGTTGTGGGTCGTTTTGGTCAGTTTCATTACTGTTCAAAAAACCATGCCGGTATAGCATTTAATGCACCGATTCGGGCCGGAAACGAAATGGACTACGATTCGCGCCAAAAACGAAATGAACGCACCCAATCCACTTTTTTGCACCCAATAGTGTTGTTGTGGTTCGTTTTGGTCAGTTTCATTACTACGCAAAAAACCATGCCGGAATAGCATTTAATGCACCGATTCGGGCCGGAAACGAAATAAACTACCGATTCGCGCCAAAAACGAAACGAACGCACCCAATCCACTTTTTTGGACCCAATAGTGTTGTTGTGGGTCGTTTTGGTCAGTTTCATTACTGTTCAAAAAACCATGCCGGTATAGCATTTAATGCACCGATTCGGGCCGGAAACGAAATGGACTACGATTCGCGCCAAAAACGAAACGAACGCACCCAATCCACTTTTTTGGACCCAATAGTGTTGTTTGTGTTCGTTTTGGTCAGTTTATTACTGTGCAAAAAACCATGCCGGTATAGCATTCAATGCACCGATTCGGGCCGGAAACGAAATGGACTACCGATTCGCGCCAAAAACGAAACGAGCGCACCCAATCCAGTTTTTTGGACCAAATAGTGATGTTTTGGTTCGATTTGGTTAGTTTCGTTACTGTGTAAAAAACCATGCCGGTATAGCATTTGATGCAATGATTCGGGCCGGAAACGAAATGGACTACCGGTTCAGGCCAGAAACGAAGCGAACCCACCCAATCCACTTTTTTGGACCCAATAGTGATGTTTTGGTTCGTTTTGGTCAGTTTCGCTACTGTACAAAAAACCATGTTGCATTGAATGCACCGATTCGGGCCGGAACCGAAACGAACTACCGATTCGGGCCAGAAACGAAACGAGCGCACCCAATCCAGTTTTTTGGACCAAATAGTGATGTTTTGGTTCGTTTTGGTTAGTTTCGTTACTATGTAAAAAACCATGCCAATATAGCATTTGATGCACCGATTCGGGCCGGAAACGAAATGGACTACCGGTTCGGGCCAGAAATGAAACGAACGCACCCAATCCACTTCTTGGACAAAATAGGGATGTTTTGGTTCGTTTTGGTTAGTTTCGGTACTGTGTAAAAAACCATGCCGGTATAGCATTTAATGCACCGATTCGGGCCGGAAACGAAATGGACTACCGATTCGCGCCAAAAACGAAACGAACGCACCCAATCCACTTTTTTGGACCCAATAGTGTTGTTGTGGTTCGTTTTGGTCAGTTTCATTACTACGCAAAAAACCATGCCGGAATAGCATTTAATGCACCGATTCGGGCCGGAAACGAAATAAACTACCGATTCGCGCCAAAAACGAAACGAACGCACCCAATCCACTTTTTTGGACCCAATAGTGTTGTTGTGGGTCGTTTTGGTCAGTTTCATTACTGTTCAAAAAACCATGCCGGTATAGCATTTAATGCACCGATTCGGGCCGGAAACGAAATGGACTACGATTCGCGCCAAAAACGAAATGAACGCACCCAATCCACTTTTTTGCACCCAATAGTGTTGTTGTGGTTCGTTTTGGTCAGTTTCATTATTACGCAAAAAACCATGCCGGAATAGCATTTAATGCACCGATTCGGGCCGGAAACGAAATAAACTACCGATTCGCGCCAAAAAGAAACGAACGCATCCAATCCACTTTTTTGGACCCAATAGTGTTGTTGTGGGTCGTTTTGGTCAGTTTCATTACTGTTCAAAAAACCATGCCGGTATAGCATTTAATGCACCGATTCGGGCCGGAAACGAAATGGACTACGATTCGCGCCAAAAACGAAACGAACGCACCCAATCCACTTTTTTGGACCCAATAGTGTTGTTTGTGTTCGTTTTGGTCAGTTTATTACTGTGCAAAAAACCATGCCGGTATAGCATTCAATGCACCGATTCGGGCCGGAAACGAAATGGACTACCGATTCGCGCCAAAAACGAAACGAGCGCACCCAATCCAGTTTTTTGGACCAAATAGTGATGTTTTGGTTCGATTTGGTTAGTTTCGTTACTGTGTAAAAAACCATGCCGGTATAGCATTTGATGCAATGATTCGGGCCGGAAACGAAATGGACTACCGGTTCAGGCCAGAAACGAAACGAACCCACCCAATCCACTTTTTTGGACCCAATAGTGATGTTTTGGTTCGTTTTGGTCAGTTTCGCTACTGTACAAAAAACCATGTTGCATTGAATGCACCGATTCGGGCCGGAACCGAAACGAACTACCGATTCGGGCCAGAAACGAAACGAGCGCACCCAATCCAGTTTTTTGGACCAAATAGTGATGTTTTGGTTCGTTTTGGTTAGTTTCGTTACTATGTAAAAAACCATGCCAATATAGCATTTGATGCACCGATTCGGGCCGGAAACGAAATGGACTACCGGTTCGGGCCAGAAATGAAACGAACGCACCCAATCCACTTCTTGGACAAAATAGGGATGTTTTGGTTCGTTTTGGTTAGTTTCGGTACTGTGTAAAAAACCATGCTGGTATAGCATTTAATGCACCGATTCGGGCCGGAAACGAAATGGACTACCGATTCGCGCCAAAAACGAAACGAACGCACCCAATCCACTTTTTTGGACCCAATAGTGTTGTTGTGGTTCGTTTTGGTCAGTTTCATTACTACGCAAAAAACCATGCCGGAATAGCATTTAATGCACCGATTCGGGCCGGAAACGAAATAAACTACCGATTCGCGCCAAAAACGAAACGAACGCACCCAATCCACTTTTTTGGACCCAGTAGTGTTGTTGTGGGTCGTTTTGGTCAGTTTCATTACTGTTCAAAAAACCATGCCGGTATAGCATTTAATGCACCGATTCGGGCCGGAAACGAAATGGACTACGATTCGCGCCAAAAACGAAATGAACGCACCCAATCCACTTTTTTGCACCCAATAGTGTTGTTGTGGTTCGTTTTGGTCAGTTTCATTACTACGCAAAAAACCATGCCGGAATAGCATTTAATGCACCGATTCGGGCCGGAAACGAAATAAACTACCGATTCGCGCCAAAAACGAAACGAACGCACCCAATCCACTTTTTTGGACCCAATAGTGTTGTTGTGGGTCGTTTTGGTCAGTTTCATTACTGTTCAAAAAACCATGCCGGTATAGCATTTAATGCACCGATTCGGGCCGGAAACGAAATGGACTACGATTCGCGCCAAAAACGAAACGAACGGACCCAATCCACTTTTTTGGACCCAATAGTGTTGTTTGTGTTCATTTTGGTCAGTTTATTACTGTGCAAAAAACCATGCCGGTATAGCATTCAATGCACCGATTCGGGCCGGAAACGAAATGGACTACCGATTCGCGCCAAAAACGAAACGAGCGCACCCAATCCAGTTTTTTGGACCAAATAGTGATGTTTTGGTTCGATTTGGTTAGTTTCGTTACTGTGTAAAAAACCATGCCGGTATAGCATTTGATGCAATGATTCGGGCCGGAAACGAAATGGACTACCGGTTCAGGCCAGAAACGAAACGAACCCACCCAATCCACTTTTTTGGACCCAATAGTGATGTTTTGGTTCGTTTTGGTCAGTTTCGCTACTGTACAAAAAACCATGTTGCATTGAATGCACCGATTCGGGCCGGAACCGAAACGAACTACCGATTCGGGCCAGAAACGAAACGAGCGCACCCAATCCAGTTTTTTGGACCAAATAGTGATGTTTTGGTTCGTTTTGGTTAGTTTCGTTACTATGTAAAAAACCATGCCAATATAGCATTTGATGCACCGATTCGGGCCGGAAACGAAATGGACTACCGGTTCGGGCCAGAAATGAAACGAACGCACCCAATCCACTTCTTGGACAAAATAGGGATGTTTTGGTTCGTTTTGGTTAGTTTCGGTACTGTGTAAAAAACCATGCCGGTATAGCATTTAATGCACCGATTCGGGCCGGAAACGAAATGGACTACCGATTCTCGCCAAAAACGAAACGAACGCACCCAATCCACTTTTTTGGACCCAATAGTGTTGTTGTGGTTCGTTTTGGTCAGTTTCATTACTACGCAAAAAACCATGCCGGAATAGCATTTAATGCACCCATTCGGGCCGGAAACGAAATAAACTACCGATTCTCGCCAAAAACGAAACGAACGCACCCAATCCACTTTTTTGGACCCAATAGTGTTGTTGTGGGTCGTTTTGGTCAGTTTCATTACTGTTCAAAAAACCATGCCGGTATAGCATTTAATGCACCGATTCGGGCCGGAAACGAAATGGACTACGATTCGCGCCAAAAACGAAATGAACGCACCCAATCCACTTCTTGGACAAAATAGGGATGTTTTGGTTCGTTTTGGTTAGTTTCGGTACTGTGTAAAAAACCATGCCGGTATAGCATTGAATGCACCGATTCGGGCCGGAAACGAAATGGACTACCGATTCGCGCCAAAAACGAAACAAACGCACCCAATCCACTTTTTTGGACCCAATAGTGTTGTTGTGGTTCGTTTTGGTCAGTTTCATTACTACGCAAAAAACCATGCCGGAATAGCATTTAATGCACCGATTCGGGCCGGAAACGAAATAAACTACCGATTCGCGCCAAAAACGAAACGAACGCACCCAATCCACTTTTTTGGACCCAATAGTGTTGTTGTGGGTCGTTTTGGTCAGTTTCATTACTGTTCAAAAAACCATGCCGGTATAGCATTTAATGCACCGATTCGGGCCGGAAACGAAATGGACTACCGATTCGCGCCAAAAACGAAACGAACGCACCCAATCCACTTTTTTGGACCCAATAGTGTTGTTGTGGTTCGTTTTGGTTAGTTTCATTACTACGCAAAAAACCATGCCGGAATAGTATTTAATGCACCGATTCGGGCCGGAAACGAAATGGACTACCGGTTCGCGCCAAAAACGAAATGAACGCACCCAATCCACTTTTTTGGACCCAATAGTGTTGTTTGTGTTCGTTTTGGTCAGTTTCATTACTGTGCAAAAAACCATGCCGGTATAGCATTTAATGCACCGATTCGGGCCGCAAACGAAATGGACTACCGATTCGCGCCAAAAACGAAACGAACGCACCCAATCCACTTTTTTGGACCCAATAGTGTTGTTGTGGTTCGTTTTGGTCAGTTTCATTACTACGCAAAAAACCATGCCGGAATAGCATTTAATGCACCGATTCGGGCCGGAAACGAAATAAACTACCGATTCGCGCCAAAAATGAAACGAACGCACCCAATCCACTTTTTTGGACCCAATAGAGTTGTTGTGGGTCGTTTTGGTCAGTTTCATTACTGTTCAAAAAACCATGCCGGTATAGCATTTAATGCACCGATTCGGGCCGGAAACGAAATGGACTACCGGTTCGCGCCAAAAACGAAATGAACGCACCCAATCCACTTTTTTGGACCCAATAGTGTTGTTTGTGTTCGTTTTGGTCAGTTTCATTACTGTTCAAAAAACCATGCCGGTATAGCATTTAATGCACCGATTCGGGCCGGAAACGAAATGGACTACCGATTCACGCCAAAAACGAAACGAACGCACCCAATCCACTTTTTTGGACCCAATAGTGTTGTTGTGGTTCGTTTTGGTCAGTTTCATTACTACGCAAAAAACCATGCCGGAATAGCATTTAATGCACCGATTCGGGCCGGAAACGAAATGGACTACCGGTTCGCGCCAAAAACGAAATGAACGCACCCAATCCACTTTTTTGGACCCAATAGTGTTGTTTGTGTTCGTTTTGGTCAGTTTCATTACTGTGCAAAAAACCATGCCGGTATAGCATTTAATGCACCGATTCGGGCCGCAAACGAAATGGACTACCGATTCGCGCCAAAAACGAAACGAACGCACCCAATCCACTTTTTTGGACCCAATAGTATTGTTGTGGTTTTTTTTGGTCAGTTTCATTACTACGCAAAAAACCATGCCGGAATAGCATTTAATGCACCGATTCGGGCCGGAAACGAAATAAACTACCGATTCGCGCCAAAAACGAAACGAACGCACCCAATCCACTTTTTTGGACCCAATAGAGTTGTTGTGGGTCGCTTTGGTCAGTTTCATTACTGTTCAAAAAACCATGCCGGTATAGCATTTAATGAACCGATTCGGGCCGGAAACGAAATGGACTACCGGTTCGCGCCAAAAACGAAATGAACGCACCCAATCCACTTTTTTGGACCCAATAGTGTTGTTTGTGTTCGTTTTGGTCAGTTTCATTACTGTGCAAAAAACCATGCCGGTATAGCATTTAATGCACCGATTCGGGCCGGAAACGAAATGGACTACCGATTCGCGCCAAAAACGAAACGAACGCACCCAATCCACTTTTTTGGACCCAATAGTGTTGTTGTGGTTCGTTTTGGTCAGTTTCATTACTGTGCAAAAAACCATGCTGGTATAGCATTTAATGCACCGATTCGAGCCGGAAACGAAATGAACTACCGATTCGCGCCAAAAACGAAACGAACGCACCCAATCCACTTTTTTGGACCCAATAGAGTTGTTGTGGGTCGTTTTGGTCAGTTTCATTACTGTTCAAAAAACCATGCCGGTATAGCATTTAATGCACCGATTCGGGCCGGAAACGAACTGGACTACCGGTTCGCGCCAAAAACGAAATGAACGCACCCAATCCACTTTTTTGCACCCAATAGTGTTGTTGTGGTTCGTTTTGGTCAGTTTCATTACTACGCAAAAAACCATGCCGGAATAGCATTTAATGCACCCATTCGGGCCGGAAACGAAATAAACTACCGATTCGCGCCAAAAACGAAACGAACGCACCCAATCCACTTTTTTGGACCCAGTAGTGATGTTTTGGTTCGTTTTGGTCAGTTTCGCTACTGTACAAAAAACCATGTTGCATTGAATGCCGATTCGGGCCGGAACCGAAATGAACTACCGATTCGGGCCAGAAATGAAACGAGCGCACCCAATCCAGCTTTTTGGTCCAAACAGTGATGTTTTGGTTCATTTTGGTTAGTTTCATTACTGTGTAAAAAACCATGCCAATATAGCATTTGATGCACCGATTCGGGCCGGAAACGAAATGGACTACCGGTTCGGGCCAGAAATGAAACGAACGCACCCAATCCACTTCTTGGACAAAATAGGGATGTTTTGGTTCGTTTTGGTTAGTTTCAGTACTGTGTAAAAAACCATGCCGGTATAGCATTTAATGCACCAATTCGGGCCGCAAACGAAATGGACTACCGATTCTCGCCAAAAACGAAACGAACGCACCCAATCCACTTTTTTGGACCCAATAGTGTTGTTGTGGTTCGTTTTGGTCAGTTTCATTACTACGCAAAAAACCATGCCGGAATAGCATTTAATGCACCCATTCGGGCCGGAAACGAAATAAACTACCGATTCTCGCCAAAAACGAAACGAACGCACCCAATCCACTTTTTTGGACCCAATAGTGTTGTTGTGGGTCGTTTTGGTCAGTTTCATTACTGTTCAAAAAACCATGCCGGTATAGCATTTAATGCACCGATTCGGGCCGGAAACGAAATGGACTACGATTCGCGCCAAAAACGAAATGAACGCACCCAATCCACTTCTTGGACAAAATAGGGATGTTTTGGTTCGTTTTGGTTAGTTTCGGTACTGTGTAAAAAACCATGCCGGTATAGCATTGAATGCACCGATTCGGGCCGGAAACGAAATGGACTACCGATTCGCGCCAAAAACGAAACAAACGCACCCAATCCACTTTTTTGGACCCAATAGTGTTGTTGTGGTTCGTTTTGGTCAGTTTCATTACTACGCAAAAAACCATGCCGGAATAGCATTTAATGCACCGATTCGGGCCGGAAACGAAATAAACTACCGATTCGCGCCAAAAACGAAACGAACGCACCCAATCCACTTTTTTGGACCCAATAGTGTTGTTGTGGGTCGTTTTGGTCAGTTTCATTACTGTTCAAAAAACCATGCCGGTATAGCATTTAATGCACCGATTCGGGCCGGAAACGAAATGGACTACCGATTCGCGCCAAAAACGAAACGAACGCACCCAATCCACTTTTTTGGACCCAATAGTGTTGTTGTGGTTCGTTTTGGTTAGTTTCATTACTACGCAAAAAACCATGCCGGAATAGCATTTAATGCACCGATTCGGGCCGCAAACGAAATGGACTACCGATTCGCGCCAAAAACGAAACGAACGCACCCAATCCACTTTTTTGGACCCAATAGTGTTGTTGTGGTTCGTTTTGGTCAGTTTCATTACTACGCAAAAAACCATGCCGGAATAGCATTTAATGCACCGATTCGGGCCGGAAACGAAATAAACTACCGATTCGCGCCAAAAATGAAACGAACGCACCCAATCCACTTTTTTGGACCCAATAGAGTTGTTGTGGGTCGCTTTGGTCAGTTTCATTACTGTTCAAAAAACCATGCCGGTATAGCATTTAATGCACCGATTCGGGCCGGAAACGAAATGGACTACCGGTTCGCGCCAAAAACGAAATGAACGCACCCAATCCACTTTTTTGGACCCAATAGTGTTGTTTGTGTTCGTTTTGGTCAGTTTCATTACTGTTCAAAAAACCATGCCGGTATAGCATTTAATGCACCGATTCGGGCCGGAAACGAAATGGACTACCGATTCGCGCCAAAAACGAAACGAACGCACCCAATCCACTTTTTTGGACCCAATAGTGTTGTTGTGGTTCGTTTTGGTCAGTTTCATTACTACGCAAAAAACCATGCCGGAATAGCATTTAATGCACCGATTCGGGCCGGAAACGAAATGGACTACCGGTTCGCGCCAAAAACGAAATGAACGCACCCAATCCACTTTTTTGGACCCAATAGTGTTGTTTGTGTTCGTTTTGGTCAGTTTCATTACTGTGCAAAAAACCATGCCGGTATAGCATTTAATGCACCGATTCGGGCCGCAAACGAAATGGACTACCGATTCGCGCCAAAAACGAAACGAACGCACCCAATCCACTTTTTTGGACCCAATAGTATTGTTGTGGTTTTTTTTGGTCAGTTTCATTACTACGCAAAAAACCATGCCGGAATAGCATTTAATGCACCGATTCGGGCCGGAAACGAAATAAACTACCGATTCGCGCCAAAAACGAAACGAACGCACCCAATCCACTTTTTTGGACCCAATAGAGTTGTTGTGGGTCGCTTTGGTCAGTTTCATTACTGTTCAAAAAACCATGCCGGTATAGCATTTAATGCACCGATTCGGGCCGGAAACGAAATGGACTACCGGTTCGCGCCAAAAACGAAATGAACGCACCCAATCCACTTTTTTGGACCCAATAGTGTTGTTTGTGTTCGTTTTGGTCAGTTTCATTACTGTGCAAAAAACCATGCCGGTATAGCATTTAATGCACCGATTCGGGCCGGAAACGAAATGGACTACCGATTCGCGCCAAAAACGAAACGAACGCACCCAATCCACTTTTTTGGACCCAATAGTGTTGTTGTGGTTCGTTTTGGTCAGTTTCATTACTGTGCAAAAAACCATGCTGGTATAGCATTTAATGCACCGATTCGGGCCGGAAACGAAATGAACTACCGATTCGCGCCAAAAACGAAACGAACGCACCCAATCCACTTTTTTGGACCCAGTAGTGATGTTTTGGTTCGTTTTGGTCAGTTTCGCTACTGTACAAAAAACCATGTTGCATTGAATGCCGATTCGGGCCGGAACCGAAATGAACTACCGATTCGGGCCAGAAATGAAACGAGCGCACCCAATCCAGCTTTTTGGTCCAAACAGTGATGTTTTGGTTCATTTTGGTTAGTTTCATTACTGTGTAAAAAACCATGCCAATATAGCATTTGATGCACCGATTCGGGCCGGAAACGAAATGGACTACCGGTTCGGGCCAGAAATGAAACGAACGCACCCAATCCACTTCTTGGACAAAATAGGGATGTTTTGGTTCGTTTTGGTTAGTTTCAGTACTGTGTAAAAAACCATGCCGGTATAGCATTTAATGCACCAATTCGGGCCGCAAACGAAATGGACTACCGATTCGCGCCAAAAACGAAACGAACGCACCCAATCCACTTTTTTGGACCCAATAGTGTTGTTGTGGTTCGTTTTGGTCAGTTTCATTACTACGCAAAAAACCATGCCGGAATAGCATTTAATGCACCGATTCGGGCCGGAAACGAAATAAACTACCGATTCGCGCCAAAAACGAAACGAACGCACCCAATCCACTTTTTTGGACCCAATAGAGTTGTTGTGGGTCGCTTTGGTCAGTTTCATTACTGTTCAAAAAACCATGCCGGTATAGCATTTAATGCACCGATTCGGGCCGGAAACGAAATGGACTACCGGTTCGCGCCAAAAACGAAATGAACGCACCCAATCCACTTTTTTGGACCCAATAGTGTTGTTTGTGTTCGTTTTGGTCAGTTTCATTACTGTTCAAAAAACCATGCCGGTATAGCATTTAATGCACCGATTCGGGCCGGAAACGAAATGGACTACCGATTCGCGCCAAAAACGAAACGAACGCACCCAATCCACTTTTTTGGACCCAATAGTGTTGTTGTGGTTCGTTTTGGTCAGTTTCATTACTACGCAAAAAACCATGCCGGAATAGCATTTAATGCACCGATTCGGGCCGGAAACGAAATGGACTACCGGTTCGCGCCAAAAACGAAATGAACGCACCCAATCCACTTTTTTGGACCCAATAGTGTTGTTTGTGTTCGTTTTGGTCAGTTTCATTACTGTGCAAAAAACCATGCCGGTATAGCATTTAATGCACCGAATCGGGCCGCAAACGAAATGGACTACCGATTCGCGCCAAAAACGAAACGAACGCACCCAATCCACTTTTTTGGACCCAATAGTATTGTTGTGGTTCGTTTTGGTCAGTTTCATTACTACGCAAAAAACCATGCCGGAATAGCATTTAATGCACCGATTCGGGCCGGAAACGAAATAAACTACCGATTCGCGCCAAAAACGAAACGAACGCACCCAATCCACTTTTTTGGACCCAATAGAGTTGTTGTGGGTCGCTTTGGTCAGTTTCATTACTGTTCAAAAAACCATGCCGGTATAGCATTTAATGCACCGATTCGGGCCGGAAACGAAATGGACTACCGGTTCGCGCCAAAAACGAAATGAACGCACCCAATCCACTTTTTTGGACCCAATAGTGTTGTTTGTGTTCGTTTTGGTCAGTTTCATTACTGTGCAAAAAACCATGCCGGTATAGCATTTAATGCACCGATTCGGGCCGGAAACGAAATGGACTACCGATTCGCGCCAAAAACGAAACGAACGCACCCAATCCACTTTTTTGGACCCAATAGTGTTGTTGTGGTTCGTTTTGGTCAGTTTCATTACTGTGCAAAAAACCATGCTGGTATAGCATTTAATGCACCGATTCGAGCCGGAAACGAAATGAACTACCGATTCGCGCCAAAAACGAAACGAACGCACCCAATCCACTTTTTTGGACCCAGTAGTGATGTTTTGGTTCGTTTTGGTCAGTTTCGCTACTGTACAAAAAACCATGTTGCATTGAATGCCGATTCGGGCCGGAACCGAAATGAACTACCGATTCGGGCCAGAAATGAAACGAGCGCACCCAATCCAGCTTTTTGGTCCAAACAGTGATGTTTTGGTTCATTTTGGTTAGTTTCATTACTGTGTAAAAAACCATGCCAATATAGCATTTGATGCACCGATTCGGGCCGGAAACGAAATGGACTACCGGTTCGGGCCAGAAATGAAACGAACGCACCCAATCCACTTCTTGGACAAAATAGGGATGTTTTGGTTCGTTTTGGTTAGTTTCAGTACTGTGTAAAAAACCATGCCGGTATAGCATTTAATGCACCAATTCGGGCCGCAAACGAAATGGACTACCGATTCGCGCCAAAAACGAAACGAACGCACCCAATCCACTTTTTTGGACCCAATAGTGTTGTTGTGGTTCGTTTTGGTCAGTTTCATTACTACGCAAAAAACCATGCCGGAATAGCATTTAATGCACCCATTCGGGCCGGAACCGAAATGAACTACCGATTCGGGCCAGAAATGAAACGAGCGCACCCAATCCAGCTTTTTGGTCCAAACAGTGATGTTTTGGTTCATTTTGGTTAGTTTCATTACTGTGTAAAAAACCATGCCAATATAGCATTTGATGCACCGATTCGGGCCGGAAACGAAATGGACTACCGGTTCGGGCCAGAAATGAAACGAACGCACCCAATCCACTTCTTGGACAAAATAGGGATGTTTTGGTTCGTTTTGGTTAGTTTCGGTACTGTGTAAAAAACCATGCCGGTATAGCATTTAATGCACCGATTCGGGCCGGAAACGAAATGGACTACCGATTCGCGCCAAAAACGAAACGAACGCACCCAATCCACTTTTTTGGACCCAATAGTGTTGTTGTGGTTCGTTTTGGTCAGTTTCATTACTACGCAAAAAACCATGCCGGAATAGCATTTAATGCACCCATTCGGGCCGGAAACGAAATAAACTACCGATTCGCGCGAAAAACGAAACGAACGCACCGAATCCACTTTTTTGGACCCAATAGTGTTGTTGTGGGTCGTTTTGGTCAGTTTCATTACTGTTCAAAAAACCATGCCGGTATAGCATTTAATGCACCGATTCGGGACGGAAACGAAATGGACTACGATTCGCGCCAAAAATGAAATGAACGCACCCAATCCACTTCTTGGACAAAATAGGGATGTTTTGGTTCGTTTTGGTTAGTTTCGGTACTGTGTAAAAAACCATGCCGGTATAGCATTTGATGCACCGATTCGGGCCGGAAACGAAATGGACTACCGATTCGCGCCAAAAACGAAACGAACGCACCCAATCCACTTTTTTGGACCCAATAGTGTTGTTGTGGTTCGTTTTGGTCAGTTTCATTACTACGCAAAAAACCATGCCGGAATAGCATTTAATGCACCGATTCGGGCCGGAAACGAAATAAACTACCTATTCGCGCCAAAAACGAAACGAACGCACCCAATCCACTTTTTTGGACCCAATAGAGTTGTTGTGGGTCGTTTTGGTCAGTTTCATTACTGTTCAAAAAACCATGCCGGTATAGCATTTAATGCACCGATTCGGGCCGGAAACGAACTGGACTACCGGTTCGCGCCAAAAACGAAATGAACGCACCCAATCCACTTTTTTGGACCCAATAGTGTTGTTTGTGTTCGTTTTGGTCAGTTTCATTACTGTGCAAAAAACCATGCCGGTATAGCATTTAATGCACCGATTCGGGCCGGAAACGAAATGGACTACCGATTCGCGCCAAAAACGAAACGAACGCACCCAATCCACTTTTTTGGACCCAATAGTGTTGTTGTGGTTCGTTTTGGTCAGTTTCATTACTGTGCAAAAAACCATGCTGGTATAGCATTTAATGCACCGATTCGGGCCGGAAACGAAATGAACTACCGATTCGCGCCAAAAACGAAACGAACGCACCCAATCCACTTTTTTGGACCCAGTAGTGATGTTTTGGTTCGTTTTGGTCAGTTTCGCTACTATGCAAAAAACCATGTTGCATTGAATGCACCGATTCGAGCCGGAATCGAAACGAACTACCGATTCGGGCCAGAAACGAAACGAGCGCACCCAATCCAGTTTTTTGGTCCAAATAGTGATGTTTTGGTTCGTTTTGGTTAGTTTCGTTACTGTGTAAAAAACCATTCCGGTATAGCATTTAATGCACCGATTCGGGCAGGAAACGAAATGAACTACCGATTCGGGCCAGAAACGAAACGAACGCACCCAATCCAGTTTTTTGGACCAAATAGTGATGTTTTGGTTCGTTTTGGTTAGTTTCGTTACTGTTTAAAAAACCATGCCGGTATAGCATTTAATGCACCGATTCGGGCCGGAAACGAAATGGACTACCGATTCGCGCCAAAAACGAAACGAACGCACCCAATCCACTTTTTTGGACCCAATAGTGTTGTTGTGGGTCGTTTTGGTCAGTTTCATTACTGTTCAAAAAACCATGCCGGTATAGCATTTAATGCACCGATTCAGGCCAGAAACGAAACGAACCCACCCAATCCACTTTTTTGGACCCAATAGTGATATTTTGGTTCGTTTTGGTCAGTTTCGCTACTGTACAAAAAACCATGTTGCATTGAATGCACCGATTCGGGCCGGAACCGAAACGAACTACCGATTCGGGCCAGAAACGAAACGAGCGCACCCAATCCAGTTTTTTGGACCAAATAGTGATGTTTTGGTTCGTTTTGGTTAGTTTCGTTACTATGTAAAAAACCATGCCAATATAGCATTTGATGCACCGATTCGGGCCGGAAACGAAATGGACTACCGGTTCGGGCCAGAAATGAAACGAACGCACCCAATCCACTTCTTGGACAAAATAGGGATGTTTTGGTTCGTTTTGGTTAGTTTCGGTACTGTGTAAAAAACCATGCCGGTATAGCATTTAATGCACCGATTCGGGCCGGAAACGAAATGGACTACCGATTCGCGCCAAAAACGAAACGAACGCACCCAATCCACTTTTTTGGACCCAGTAGTGTTGTTGTGGTTCGTTTTGGTCAGTTTCATTACTACGCAAAAAACCATGCCGGAATAGCATTTAATGCACCCATTCGGGCCGGAAACGAAATAAACTACCGATTCGCGCCAAAAACGAAACGAACGCACCGAATCCACTTTTTTGGACCCAATAGTGTTGTTGTGGGTCGTTTTGGTCAGTTTCATTACTGTTCAAAAAACCATGCCGGTATAGCATTTAATGCACCGATTCGGGCCGGAAACGAAATGGACTACCGGTTCGCGCCAAAAACGAAATGAACGCACCCAATCCACTTTTTTGGACCCAATAGTGTTGTTTGTGTTCGTTTTGGTCAGTTTCATTACTGTGCAAAAAACCATGCCGGTATAGCATTTAATGCACCGATTCGGGCCGGAAACGAAATGGACTACCGATTCGCGCCAAAAACGAAACGAACGCACCCAATCCACTTTTTTGGACCCAATAGTGTTGTTGTGGTTCGTTTTGGTCAGTTTCATTACTACGCAAAAAACCATGCCGGAATAGCATTTAATGCACCGATTCGGGCCGGAAACGAAATGGACTACCGATTCGCGCCAAAAACGAAACGAACGCACCCAATCCACTTTTTTGGACCCAATAGTGTTGTTGTGGTTCGTTTTGGTCAGTTTCATTACTGTGCAAAAAACCATGCTGGTATAGCATTTAATGCACCGATTCGGGCCGGAAACGAAATGAACTACCGATTCGCGCCAAAAACGAAACGAACGCACCCAATCCACTTTTTTGGACCCAGTAGTGATGTTTTGGTTCGTTTTGGTCAGTTTCGCTACTGTACAAAAAACCATGTTGCATTGAATGCCGATTCGGGCCGGAACCGAAATGAACTACCGATTCGGGCCAGAAATGAAACGAGCGCACCCAATCCAGCTTTTTGGTCCAAACAGTGATGTTTTGGTTCATTTTGGTTAGTTTCATTACTGTGTAAAAAACCATGCCAATATAGCATTTGATGCACCGATTCGGGCCGGAAACGAAATGGACTACCGGTTCGGGCCAGAAATGAAACGAACGCACCCAATCCACTTCTTGGACAAAATAGGGATGTTTTGGTTCGTTTTGGTTAGTTTCAGTACTGTGTAAAAAACCATGCCGGTATAGCATTTAATGCACCAATTCGGGCCGCAAACGAAATGGACTACCGATTCGCGCCAAAAACGAAACGAACGCACCCAATCCACTTTTTTGGACCCAATAGTGTTGTTGTGGTTCGTTTTGGTCAGTTTCATTACTACGCAAAAAACCATGCCGGAATAGCATTTAATGCACCGATTCGGGCCGGAAACGAAATAAACTACCGATTCGCGCCAAAAACGAAACGAACGCACCCAATCCACTTTTTTGGACCCAATAGAGTTGTTGTGGGTCGCTTTGGTCAGTTTCATTACTGTTCAAAAAACCATGCCGGTATAGCATTTAATGCACCGATTCGGGCCGGAAACGAAATGGACTACCGGTTCGCGCCAAAAACGAAATGAACGCACCCAATCCACTTTTTTGGACCCAATAGTGTTGTTTGTGTTCGTTTTGGTCAGTTTCATTACTGTTCAAAAAACCATGCCGGTATAGCATTTAATGCACCGATTCGGGCCGGAAACGAAATGGACTACCGATTCGCGCCAAAAACGAAACGAACGCACCCAATCCACTTTTTTGGACCCAATAGTGTTGTTGTGGTTCGTTTTGGTCAGTTTCATTACTACGCAAAAAACCATGCCGGAATAGCATTTAATGCACCGATTCGGGCCGGAAACGAAATGGACTACCGGTTCGCGCCAAAAACGAAATGAACGCACCCAATCCACTTTTTTGGACCCAATAGTGTTGTTTGTGTTCGTTTTGGTCAGTTTCATTACTGTGCAAAAAACCATGCCGGTATAGCATTTAATGCACCGATTCGGGCCGCAAACGAAATGGACTACCGATTCGCGCCAAAAACGAAACGAACGCACCCAATCCACTTTTTTGGACCCAATAGTATTGTTGTGGTTCGTTTTGGTCAGTTTCATTACTACGCAAAAAACCATGCCGGAATAGCATTTAATGCACCGATTCGGGCCGGAAACGAAATAAACTACCGATTCGCGCCAAAAACGAAACGAACGCACCCAATCCACTTTTTTGGACCCAATAGAGTTGTTGTGGGTCGCTTTGGTCAGTTTCATTACTGTTCAAAAAACCATGCCGGTATAGCATTTAATGCACCGATTCGGGCCGGAAACGAAATGGACTACCGGTTCGCGCCAAAAACGAAATGAACGCACCCAATCCACTTTTTTGGACCCAATAGTGTTGTTTGTGTTCGTTTTGGTCAGTTTCATTACTGTGCAAAAAACCATGCCGGTATAGCATTTAATGCACCGATTCGGGCCGGAAACGAAATGGACTACCGATTCGCGCCAAAAACGAAACGAACGCACCCAATCCACTTTTTTGGACCCAATAGTGTTGTTGTGGTTCGTTTTGGTCAGTTTCATTACTGTGCAAAAAACCATGCTGGTATAGCATTTAATGCACCGATTCGAGCCGGAAACGAAATGAACTACCGATTCGCGCCAAAAACGAAACGAACGCACCCAATCCACTTTTTTGGACCCAGTAGTGATGTTTTGGTTCGTTTTGGTCAGTTTCGCTACTGTACAAAAAACCATGTTGCATTGAATGCCGATTCGGGCCGGAACCGAAATGAACTACCGATTCGGGCCAGAAATGAAACGAGCGCACCCAATCCAGCTTTTTGGTCCAAACAGTGATGTTTTGGTTCATTTTGGTTAGTTTCATTACTGTGTAAAAAACCATGCCAATATAGCATTTGATGCACCGATTCTTGCCGGAAACGAAATGGACTACCGGTTCGGGCCAGAAATGAAACGAACGCACCCAATCCACTTCTTGGACAAAATAGGGATGTTTTGGTTCGTTTTGGTTAGTTTCAGTACTGTGTAAAAAACCATGCCGGTATAGCATTTAATGCACCAATTCGGGCCGCAAACGAAATGGACTACCGATTCGCGCCAAAAACGAAACGAACGCACCCAATCCACTTTTTTGGACCCAATAGTGTTGTTGTGGTTCGTTTTGGTCAGTTTCATTACTACGCAAAAAACCATGCCGGAATAGCATTTAATGCACCCATTCGGGCCGGAACCGAAATGAACTACCGATTCGGGCCAGAAATGAAACGAGCGCACCCAATCCAGCTTTTTGGTCCAAACAGTGATGTTTTGGTTCATTTTGGTTAGTTTCATTACTGTGTAAAAAACCATGCCAATATAGCATTTGATGCACCGATTCGGGCCGGAAACGAAATGGACTACCGGTTCGGGCCAGAAATGAAACGAACGCACCCAATCCACTTCTTGGACAAAATAGGGATGTTTTGGTTCGTTTTGGTTAGTTTCGGTACTGTGTAAAAAACCATGCCGGTATAGCATTTAATGCACCGATTCGGGCCGGAAACGAAATGGACTACCGATTCGCGCCAAAAACGAAACGAACGCACCCAATCCACTTTTTTGGACCCAATAGTGTTGTTGTGGTTCGTTTTGGTCAGTTTCATTACTACGCAAAAAACCATGCCGGAATAGCATTTAATGCACCCATTCGGGCCGGAAACGAAATAAACTACCGATTCGCGCCAAAAACGAAACGAACGCACCGAATCCACTTTTTTGGACCCAATAGTGTTGTTGTGGGTCGTTTTGGTCAGTTTCATTACTGTTCAAAAAACCATGCCGGTATAGCATTTAATGCACCGATTCGGGACGGAAACGAAATGGACTACGATTCGCGCCAAAAATGAAATGAACGCACCCAATCCACTTCTTGGACAAAATAGGGATGTTTTGGTTCGTTTTGGTTAGTTTCGGTACTGTGTAAAAAACCATGCCGGTATAGCATTTGATGCACCGATTCGGGCCGGAAACGAAATGGACTACCGATTCGCGCCAAAAACGAAACGAACGCACCCAATCCACTTTTTTGGACCCAATAGTGTTGTTGTGGTTCGTTTTGGTCAGTTTCATTACTACGCAAAAAACCATGCCGGAATAGCATTTAATGCACCGATTCGGGCCGGAAACGAAATAAACTACCTATTCGCGCCAAAAACGAAACGAACGCACCCAATCCACTTTTTTGGACCCAATAGAGTTGTTGTGGGTCGTTTTGGTCAGTTTCATTACTGTTCAAAAAACCATGCCGGTATAGCATTTAATGCACCGATTCGGGCCGGAAACGAAATGGACTACCGGTTCGCGCCAAAAACGAAATGAACGCACCCAATCCACTTTTTTGGACCCAATAGTGTTGTTTGTGTTCGTTTTGGTCAGTTTCATTACTGTGCAAAAAACCATGCCGGTATAGCATTTAATGCACCGATTCGGGCCGGAAACGAAATGGACTACCGATTCGCGCCAAAAACGAAACGAACGCACCCAATCCACTTTTTTGGACCCAATAGTGTTGTTGTGGTTCGTTTTGGTCAGTTTCATTACTGTGCAAAAAACCATGCTGGTATAGCATTTAATGCACCGATTCGGGCCGGAAACGAAATGAACTACCGATTCGCGCCAAAAACGAAACGAACGCACCCAATCCACTTTTTTGGACCCAGTAGTGATGTTTTGGTTCGTTTTGGTCAGTTTCGCTACTATGCAAAAAACCATGTTGCATTGAATGCACCGATTCGAGCCGGAATCGAAACGAACTACCGATTCGGGCCAGAAACGAAACGAGCGCACCCAATCCAGTTTTTTGGTCCAAATAGTGATGTTTTGGTTCGTTTTGGTTAGTTTCGTTACTGTGTAAAAAACCATTCCGGTATAGCATTTAATGCACCGATTCGGGCAGGAAACGAAATGAACTACCGATTCGGGCCAGAAACGAAACGAACGCACCCAATCCAGTTTTTTGGACCAAATAGTGATGTTTTGGTTCGTTTTGGTTAGTTTCGTTACTGTTTAAAAAACCATGCCGGTATAGCATTTAATGCACCGATTCGGGCCGGAAACGAAATGGACTACCGATTCGCGCCAAAAACGAAACGAACGCACCCAATCCACTTTTTTGGACCCAATAGTGTTGTTGTGGGTCGTTTTGGTCAGTTTCATTACTGTTCAAAAAACCATGCCGGTATAGCATTTAATGCACCGATTCAGGCCAGAAACGAAACGAACCCACCCAATCCACTTTTTTGGACCCAATAGTGATATTTTGGTTCGTTTTGGTCAGTTTCGCTACTGTACAAAAAACCATGTTGCATTGAATGCACCGATTCGGGCCGGAACCGAAACGAACTACCGATTCGGGCCAGAAACGAAACGAGCGCACCCAATCCAGTTTTTTGGACCAAATAGTGATGTTTTGGTTCGTTTTGGTTAGTTTCGTTACTATGTAAAAAACCATGCCAATATAGCATTTGATGCACCGATTCGGGCCGGAAACGAAATGGACTACCGGTTCGGGCCAGAAATGAAACGAACGCACCCAATCCACTTCTTGGACAAAATAGGGATGTTTTGGTTCGTTTTGGTTAGTTTCGGTACTGTGTAAAAAACCATGCCGGTATAGCATTTAATGCACCGATTCGGGCCGGAAACGAAATGGACTACCGATTCGCGCCAAAAACGAAACGAACGCACCCAATCCACTTTTTTGGACCCAATAGTGTTGTTGTGGTTCGTTTTGGTCAGTTTCATTACTACGCAAAAAACCATGCCGGAATAGCATTTAATGCACCCATTCGGGCCGGAAACGAAATAAACTACCGATTCGCGCCAAAAACGAAACGAACGCACCGAATCCACTTTTTTGGACCCAATAGTGTTGTTGTGGGTCGTTTTGGTCAGTTTCATTACTGTTCAAAAAACCATGCCGGTATAGCATTTAATGCACCGATTCGGGACGGAAACGAAATGGACTACGATTCGCGCCAAAAATGAAATGAACGCACCCAATCCACTTCTTGGACAAAATAGGGATGTTTTGGTTCGTTTTGGTTAGTTTCGGTACTGTGTAAAAAACCATGCCGGTATAGCATTTGATGCACCGATTCGGGCCGGAAACGAAATGGACTACCGATTCGCGCCAAAAACGAAACGAACGCACCCAATCCACTTTTTTGGACCCAATAGTGTTGTTGTGGTTCGTTTTGGTCAGTTTCATTACTACGCAAAAAACCATGCCGGAATAGCATTTAATGCACCGATTCGGGCCGGAAACGAAATAAACTACCTATTCGCGCCAAAAACGAAACGAACGCACCCAATCCACTTTTTTGGACCCAATAGAGTTGTTGTGGGTCGTTTTGGTCAGTTTCATTACTGTTCAAAAAACCATGCCGGTATAGCATTTAATGCACCGATTCGGGCCGGAAACGAAATGGACTACCGGTTCGCGCCAAAAACGAAATGAACGCACCCAATCCACTTTTTTGGACCCAATAGTGTTGTTTGTGTTCGTTTTGGTCAGTTTCATTACTGTGCAAAAAACCATGCCGGTATAGCATTTAATGCACCGATTCGGGCCGGAAACGAAATGGACTACCGATTCGCGCCAAAAACGAAACGAACGCACCCAATCCACTTTTTTGGACCCAATAGTGTTGTTGTGGTTCGTTTTGGTCAGTTTCATTACTGTGCAAAAAACCATGCTGGTATAGCATTTAATGCACCGATTCGGGCCGGAAACGAAATGAACTACCGATTCGCGCCAAAAATGAAACGAACGCACCCAATCCACTTTTTTGGACCCAGTAGTGATGTTTTGGTTCGTTTTGGTCAGTTTCGCTACTATGCAAAAAACCATGTTGCATTGAATGCACCGATTCGAGCCGGAATCGAAACGAACTACCGATTCGGGCCAGAAACGAAACGAGCGCACCCAATCCAGTTTTTTGGTCCAAATAGTGATGTTTTGGTTCGTTTTGGTTAGTTTCGTTACTGTGTAAAAAACCATTCCGGTATAGCATTTAATGCACCGATTCGGGCAGGAAACGAAATGAACTACCGATTCGGGCCAGAAACGAAACGAACGCACCCAATCCAGTTTTTTGGACCAAATAGTGATGTTTTGGTTCGTTTTGGTTAGTTTCGTTACTGTTTAAAAAACCATGCCGGTATAGCATTTAATGCACCGATTCGGGCCGGAAACGAAATGGACTACCGATTCGCGCCAAAAACGAAACGAACGCACCCAATCCACTTTTTTGGACCCAATAGTGTTGTTGTGGGTCGTTTTGGTCAGTTTCATTACTGTTCAAAAAACCATGCCGGTATAGCATTTAATGCACCGATTCAGGCCAGAAACGAAACGAACCCACCCAATCCACTTTTTTGGACCCAATAGTGATATTTTGGTTCGTTTTGGTCAGTTTCGCTACTGTACAAAAAACCATGTTGCATTGAATGCACCGATTCGGGCCGGAACCGAAACGAACTACCGATTCGGGCCAGAAACGAAACGAGCGCACCCAATCCAGTTTTTTGGACCAAATAGTGATGTTTTGGTTCGTTTTGGTTAGTTTCGTTACTATGTAAAAAACCATGCCAATATAGCATTTGATGCACCGATTCGGGCCGGAAACGAAATGGACTACCGGTTCGGGCCAGAAATGAAACGAACGCACCCAATCCACTTCTTGGACAAAATAGGGATGTTTTGGTTCGTTTTGGTTAGTTTCGGTACTGTGTAAAAAACCATGCCGGTATAGCATTTAATGCACCGATTCGGGCCGGAAACGAAATGGACTACCGATTCGCGCCAAAAACGAAACGAACGCACCCAATCCACTTTTTTGGACCCAATAGTGTTGTTGTGGTTCGTTTTGGTCAGTTTCATTACTACGCAAAAAACCATGCCGGAATAGCATTTAATGCACCCATTCGGGCCGGAAACGAAATAAACTACCGATTCGCGCCAAAAACGAAACGAACGCACCGAATCCACTTTTTTGGACCCAATAGTGTTGTTGTGGGTCGTTTTGGTCAGTTTCATTACTGTTCAAAAAACCATGCCGGTATAGCATTTAATGCACCGATTCGGGACGGAAACGAAATGGACTACGATTCGCGCCAAAAATGAAATGAACGCACCCAATCCACTTCTTGGACAAAATAGGGATGTTTTGGTTCGTTTTGGTTAGTTTCGGTACTGTGTAAAAAACCATGCCGGTATAGCATTTGATGCACCGATTCGGGCCGGAAACGAAATGGACTACCGATTCGCGCCAAAAACGAAACGAACGCACCCAATCCACTTTTTTGGACCCAATAGTGTTGTTGTGGTTCGTTTTGGTCAGTTTCATTACTACGCAAAAAACCATGCCGGAATAGCATTTAATGCACCGATTCGGGCCGGAAACGAAATAAACTACCTATTCGCGCCAAAAACGAAACGAACGCACCCAATCCACTTTTTTGGACCCAATAGAGTTGTTGTGGGTCGTTTTGGTCAGTTTCATTACTGTTCAAAAAACCATGCCGGTATAGCATTTAATGCACCGATTCGGGCCGGAAACGAAATGGACTACCGGTTCGCGCCAAAAACGAAATGAACGCACCCAATCCACTTTTTTGGACCCAATAGTGTTGTTTGTGTTCGTTTTGGTCAGTTTCATTACTGTGCAAAAAACCATGCCGGTATAGCATTTAATGCACCGATTCGGGCCGGAAACGAAATGGACTACCGATTCGCGCCAAAAACGAAACGAACGCACCCAATCCACTTTTTTGGACCCAATAGTGTTGTTGTGGTTCGTTTTGGTCAGTTTCATTACTGTGCAAAAAACCATGCTGGTATAGCATTTAATGCACCGATTCGGGCCGGAAACGAAATGAACTACCGATTCGCGCCAAAAATGAAACGAACGCACCCAATCCACTTTTTTGGACCCAGTAGTGATGTTTTGGTTCGTTTTGGTCAGTTTCGCTACTATGCAAAAAACCATGTTGCATTGAATGCACCGATTCGAGCCGGAATCGAAACGAACTACCGATTCGGGCCAGAAACGAAACGAGCGCACCCAATCCAGTTTTTTGGTCCAAATAGTGATGTTTTGGTTCGTTTTGGTTAGTTTCGTTACTGTGTAAAAAACCATTCCGGTATAGCATTTAATGCACCGATTCGGGCAGGAAACGAAATGAACTACCGATTCGGGCCAGAAACGAAACGAACGCACCCAATCCAGTTTTTTGGACCAAATAGTGATGTTTTGGTTCGTTTTGGTTAGTTTCGTTACTGTTTAAAAAACCATGCCGGTATAGCATTTAATGCACCGATTCGGGCCGGAAACGAAATGGACTACCGATTCGCGCCAAAAACGAAACGAACGCACCCAATCCACTTTTTTGGACCCAATAGTGTTGTTGTGGTTCGTTTTGGTCAGTTTCATTACTACGCAAAAAACCATGCCGGAATAGCATTTAATGCACCCATTCGGGCCGGAAACGAAATAAACTACCGATTCGCGCCAAAAACGAAACGAACGCACCGAATCCACTTTTTTGGACCCAATAGTGTTGTTGTGGGTCGTTTTGGTCAGTTTCATTACTGTTCAAAAAACCATGCCGGTATAGCATTTAATGCACCGATTCGGGACGGAAACGAAATGGACTACGATTCGCGCCAAAAATGAAATGAACGCACCCAATCCACTTCTTGGACAAAATAGGGATGTTTTGGTTCGTTTTGGTTAGTTTCGGTACTGTGTAAAAAACCATGCCGGTATAGCATTTGATGCACCGATTCGGGCCGGAAACGAAATGGACTACCGATTCGCGCCAAAAACGAAACGAACGCACCCAATCCACTTTTTTGGACCCAATAGTGTTGTTGTGGTTCGTTTTGGTCAGTTTCATTACTACGCAAAAAACCATGCCGGAATAGCATTTAATGCACCGATTCGGGCCGGAAACGAAATAAACTACCTATTCGCGCCAAAAACGAAACGAACGCACCCAATCCACTTTTTTGGACCCAATAGAGTTGTTGTGGGTCGTTTTGGTCAGTTTCATTACTGTTCAAAAAACCATGCCGGTATAGCATTTAATGCACCGATTCGGGCCGGAAACGAAATGGACTACCGGTTCGCGCCAAAAACGAAATGAACGCACCCAATCCACTTTTTTGGACCCAATAGTGTTGTTTGTGTTCGTTTTGGTCAGTTTCATTACTGTGCAAAAAACCATGCCGGTATAGCATTTAATGCACCGATTCGGGCCGGAAACGAAATGGACTACCGATTCGCGCCAAAAACGAAACGAACGCACCCAATCCACTTTTTTGGACCCAATAGTGTTGTTGTGGTTCGTTTTGGTCAGTTTCATTACTGTGCAAAAAACCATGCTGGTATAGCATTTAATGCACCGATTCGGGCCGGAAACGAAATGAACTACCGATTCGCGCCAAAAATGAAACGAACGCACCCAATCCACTTTTTTGGACCCAGTAGTGATGTTTTGGTTCGTTTTGGTCAGTTTCGCTACTATGCAAAAAACCATGTTGCATTGAATGCACCGATTCGAGCCGGAATCGAAACGAACTACCGATTCGGGCCAGAAACGAAACGAGCGCACCCAATCCAGTTTTTTGGTCCAAATAGTGATGTTTTGGTTCGTTTTGGTTAGTTTCGTTACTGTGTAAAAAACCATTCCGGTATAGCATTTAATGCACCGATTCGGGCAGGAAACGAAATGAACTACCGATTCGGGCCAGAAACGAAACGAACGCACCCAATCCAGTTTTTTGGACCAAATAGTGATGTTTTGGTTCGTTTTGGTTAGTTTCGTTACTGTTTAAAAAACCATGCCGGTATAGCATTTAATGCACCGATTCGGGCCGGAAACGAAATGGACTACCGATTCGCGCCAAAAACGAAACGAACGCACCCAATCCACTTTTTTGGACCCAATAGTGTTGTTGTGGGTCGTTTTGGTCAGTTTCATTACTGTTCAAAAAACCATGCCGGTATAGCATTTAATGCACCGATTCAGGCCAGAAACGAAACGAACCCACCCAATCCACTTTTTTGGACCCAATAGTGATATTTTGGTTCGTTTTGGTCAGTTTCGCTACTGTACAAAAAACCATGTTGCATTGAATGCACCGATTCGGGCCGGAACCGAAACGAACTACCGATTCGGGCCAGAAACGAAACGAGCGCACCCAATCCAGTTTTTTGGACCAAATAGTGATGTTTTGGTTCGTTTTGGTTAGTTTCGTTACTATGTAAAAAACCATGCCAATATAGCATTTGATGCACCGATTCGGGCCGGAAACGAAATGGACTACCGGTTCGGGCCAGAAATGAAACGAACGCACCCAATCCACTTCTTGGACAAAATAGGGATGTTTTGGTTCGTTTTGGTTAGTTTCGGTACTGTGTAAAAAACCATGCCGGTATAGCATTTAATGCACCGATTCGGGCCGGAAACGAAATGGACTACCGATTCGCGCCAAAAACGAAACAAACGCACCCAATCCACTTTTTTGGACCCAATAGTGTTGTTTTGGTTCGTTTTGGTCAGTTTCATTACTACGCAAAAAACCATGCCGGAATAGCATTTAATGCACCGATTCGGGCCGGAAACGAAATAAACTACCGATTCGCGCCAAAAACGAAACGAACGCACCCAATCCACTTTTTTGGACCCAATAGTGTTGTTGTGGGTCGTTTTGGTCAGTTTCATTACTGTTCAAAAAACCATGCCGGTATAGCATTTAATGCACCGATTCGGGCCGGAAACGAAATGGACTACCGGTTCGCGCCAAAAACGAAATGAACGCACCCAATCCACTTTTTTGGACCCAATAGTGTTGTTTGTGTTCGTTTTGGTCAGTTTCATTACTGTGCAAAAAACCATGCCGGTATAGCATTTAATGCACCGATTCGGGCCGGAAACGAAATGGACTACCGATTCGCGCCAAAAACGAAACGAACGCACCCAATCCACTTTTTGGGACCCAATAGTGTTGTTGTGGTTCGTTTTGGTCAGTTTCATTACTGTGCAAAAAACCATGCTGGTATAGCATTTAATGCACCGATTCGGGCCGGAAACGAAATGAACTACCGATTCGCGCCAAAAACGAAACGAACGCACCCAATCCACTTTTTTGGACCCAGTAGTGATGTTTTGGTTCGTTTTGGTCAGTTTCGCTACTATGCAAAAAACCATGTTGCATTGAATGCACCGATTCGAGCCGGAATCGAAACGAACTACCGATTCGGGCCAGAAACGAAACGAGCGCACCCAATCCAGTTTTTTGGTCCAAATAGTGATGTTTTGGTTCGTTTTGGTTAGTTTCGTTACTGTGTAAAAAACCATGCCGCTATAGCATTTAATGCACCGATTCGGGCAGGAAACGAAATGAACTACCGATTCGGGCCAGAAACGAAACGAACGCACCCAATCCAGTTTTTTGGACCAAATGGTGATGTTTTGGTTCGTTTTGGTTAGTTTCGTTACTGTTTAAAAAACCATGCCGGTATAGCATTTAATGCACCGTTTCGGGCCGGAAACGAAATGGACTACCGATTCGCGCCAAAAACGAAACGAACGCACCCAATCCACTTTTTTGGACCCAATAGTGTTGTTGTGGGTCGTTTTGGTCAGTTTCATTACTGTTCAAAAAACCATGCCGGTATAGCATTTAATGCACCGATTCAGGCCAGAAACGAAACGAACCCACCCAATCCACTTTTTTGGACCCAATAGTGATGTTTTGGTTCGTTTTGGTCAGTTTCGCTACTGTACAAAAAACCATGTTGCATTGAATGCACCGATTCGGGCCGGAACCGAAACGAACTACCGATTCGGGCCAGAAACGAAACGAGCGCACCCAATCCAGTTTTTTGGACCAAATAGTGATGTTTTGGTTCGTTTTGGTTAGTTTCGTTACTGTTTAAAAAACCATGCCGGTATAGCATTTAATGCACCGATTCGGGCCGGAAACGAAATGGACTACCGATTCGCGCCAAAAACGAAACGAACGCACCCAATCCACTTTTTTGGACCCAATAGTGTTGTTGTGGGTCGTTTTGGTCAGTTTCATTACTGTTCAAAAAACCATGCCGGTATAGCATTTAATGCACCGATTCAGGCCAGAAACGAAACGAACCCACCCAATCCACTTTTTTGGACCCAATAGTGATATTTTGGTTCGTTTTGGTCAGTTTCGCTACTGTACAAAAAACCATGTTGCATTGAATGCACCGATTCGGGCCGGAACCGAAACGAACTACCGATTCGGGCCAGAAACGAAACGAGCGCACCCAATCCAGTTTTTTGGACCAAATAGTGATGTTTTGGTTCGTTTTGGTTAGTTTCGTTACTGTGTAAAAAACCATTCCGGTATAGCATTTAATGCACCGATTCGGGCAGGAAACGAAATGAACTACCGATTCGGGCCAGAAACGAAACGAACGCACCCAATCCAGTTTTTTGGACCAAATAGTGATGTTTTGGTTCGTTTTGGTTAGTTTCGTTACTGTTTAAAAAACCATGCCGGTATAGCATTTAATGCACCGATTCGGGCCGGAAACGAAATGGACTACCGATTCGCGCCAAAAACGAAACGAACGCACCCAATCCACTTTTTTGGACCCAATAGTGTTGTTGTGGGTCGTTTTGGTCAGTTTCATTACTGTTCAAAAAACCATGCCGGTATAGCATTTAATGCACCGATTCAGGCCAGAAACGAAACGAACCCACCCAATCCACTTTTTTGGACCCAATAGTGATATTTTGGTTCGTTTTGGTCAGTTTCGCTACTGTACAAAAAACCATGTTGCATTGAATGCACCGATTCGGGCCGGAACCGAAACGAACTACCGATTCGGGCCAGAAACGAAACGAGCGCACCCAATCCAGTTTTTTGGACCAAATAGTGATGTTTTGGTTCGTTTTGGTTAGTTTCGTTACTATGTAAAAAACCATGCCAATATAGCATTTGATGCACCGATTCGGGCCGGAAACGAAATGGACTACCGGTTCGGGCCAGAAATGAAACGAACGCACCCAATCCACTTCTTGGACAAAATAGGGATGTTTTGGTTCGTTTTGGTTAGTTTCGGTACTGTGTAAAAAACCATGCCGGTATAGCATTTAATGCACCGATTCGGGCCGGAAACGAAATGGACTACCGATTCGCGCCAAAAACGAAACAAACGCACCCAATCCACTTTTTTGGACCCAATAGTGTTGTTTTGGTTCGTTTTGGTCAGTTTCATTACTACGCAAAAAACCATGCCGGAATAGCATTTAATGCACCGATTCGGGCCGGAAACGAAATAAACTACCGATTCGCGCCAAAAACGAAACGAACGCACCCAATCCACTTTTTTGGACCCAATAGTGTTGTTGTGGGTCGTTTTGGTCAGTTTCATTACTGTTCAAAAAACCATGCCGGTATAGCATTTAATGCACCGATTCGGGCCGGAAACGAAATGGACTACCGGTTCGCGCCAAAAACGAAATGAACGCACCCAATCCACTTTTTTGGACCCAATAGTGTTGTTTGTGTTCGTTTTGGTCAGTTTCATTACTGTGCAAAAAACCATGCCGGTATAGCATTTAATGCACCGATTCGGGCCGGAAACGAAATGGACTACCGATTCGCGCCAAAAACGAAACGAACGCACCCAATCCACTTTTTGGGACCCAATAGTGTTGTTGTGGTTCGTTTTGGTCAGTTTCATTACTGTGCAAAAAACCATGCTGGTATAGCATTTAATGCACCGATTCGGGCCGGAAACGAAATGAACTACCGATTCGCGCCAAAAACGAAACGAACGCACCCAATCCACTTTTTTGGACCCAGTAGTGATGTTTTGGTTCGTTTTGGTCAGTTTCGCTACTATGCAAAAAACCATGTTGCATTGAATGCACCGATTCGAGCCGGAATCGAAACGAACTACCGATTCGGGCCAGAAACGAAACGAGCGCACCCAATCCAGTTTTTTGGTCCAAATAGTGATGTTTTGGTTCGTTTTGGTTAGTTTCGTTACTGTGTAAAAAACCATGCCGCTATAGCATTTAATGCACCGATTCGGGCAGGAAACGAAATGAACTACCGATTCGGGCCAGAAACGAAACGAACGCACCCAATCCAGTTTTTTGGACCAAATGGTGATGTTTTGGTTCGTTTTGGTTAGTTTCGTTACTGTTTAAAAAACCATGCCGGTATAGCATTTAATGCACCGTTTCGGGCCGGAAACGAAATGGACTACCGATTCGCGCCAAAAACGAAACGAACGCACCCAATCCACTTTTTTGGACCCAATAGTGTTGTTGTGGGTCGTTTTGGTCAGTTTCATTACTGTTCAAAAAACCATGCCGGTATAGCATTTAATGCACCGATTCAGGCCAGAAACGAAACGAACCCACCCAATCCACTTTTTTGGTCAGTTTCGCTACTGTACAAAAAACCATGTTGCATTGAATGCACCGATTCGGGCCGGAACCGAAACGAACTACCGATTCGGGCCAGAAACGAAACGAGCGCACCCAATCCAGTTTTTTGGACCAAATAGTGATGTTTTGGTTCGTTTTGGTTAGTTTCGTTACTATGTAAAAAACCATGCCAATATAGCATTTGATGCACCGATTCGGGCCGGAAACGAAATGGACTACCGGTTCGGGCCAGAAATGAAACGAACGCACCCAATCCACTTCTTGGACAAAATAGGGATGTTTTGGTTCGTTTTGGTTAGTTTCGGTACTGTGTAAAAAACCATGCCAGTATAGCATTTAATGCACCGATTCGGGCCGGAAACGAAATGGACTACCGATTCGCGCCAAAAACGAAACAAACGCACCCAATCCACTTTTTTGGACCCAATAGTGTTGTTGTGGTTCGTTTTGGTCAGTTTCATTACTACGCAAAAAACCATGCCGGAATAGCATTTAATGCACCGATTCGGGCCGGAAACGAAATAAACTACCGATTCGCGCCAAAAACGAAACGAACGCACCCAATCGACTTTTTTGGACCCAATAGTGTTGTTGTGGGTCGTTTTGGTCAGTTTCATTACTGTTCAAAAAACCATGTCGGTATAGCATTTAATGCACCGATTCGGGCCGGAAATGAAATGGACTACGATTCGCGCCAAAAACGAAATGAACGCACCCAATCCACTTCTTGGACAAAATAGGGATGTTTTGGTTCGTTTTGGTTAGTTTCGGTACTGTGTAAAAAACCATGCCGGTATAGCATTTAATGCACCGATTAGGGCCGGAAACGAAATGGACTACCGATTCGCGCCAAAAATGAAACGAACGCACCCAATCCACTTTTTTGGACCCAATAGTGTTGTTGTGGTTCGTTTTGGTCAGTTTCATTACTACGCAAAAAACCATGCCGGAATAGCATTTAATGCACCGATTCGGGCCGGAAACGAAATAAACTACCGATTCGCGCCAAAAACGAAACGAACGCACCCAATCCACTTTTTTGGACCCAATAGAGTTGTTGTGGGTCGTTTTGGTCAGTTTCATTACTGTTCAAAAAACCATGCCGGTATAGCATTTAATGCACCGATTCGGGCCGGAAACGAAATGGACTACCGGTTCGCGCCAAAAACGAAATGAACGCACCCAATCCACTTTTTTGGACCCAATAGTGTTGTTTGTGTTCGTTTTGGTCAGTTTCATTACTGTGCAAAAAACCATGCCGGTATAGCATTTAATGCACCGATTCGGGCCGGAAACGAAATGGACTACCGATTCGCGCCAAAAACGAAACGAACGCACCCAATCCACTTTTTTGGACCCAATAGTGTTGTTGTGGTTCGTTTTGGTCAGTTTCATTACTACGCAAAAAACCATGCCGGAATAGCATTTAATGCACCGATTCGGGCCGGAAACGAAATGGACTACCGATTCGCGCCAAAAACGAAACGAACGCACCCAATCCACTTTTTTGGACCCAATAGTGTTGTTGTGGTTCGTTTTGGTCAGTTTCATTACTGTGCAAAAAACCATGCTGGTATAGCATTTAATGCACGGATTCGGGCCGGAAACGAAATGAACTACCGATTCGCGCCAAAAACGAAACGAACGCACCCAATCCACTTTTTTGGACCCAGTAGTGATGTTTTGGTTCGTTTTGGTCAGTTTCGCTACTGTACAAAAAACCATGTTGCATTGAATGCCGATTCGGGCCGGAACCGAAATGAACTACCGATTCGGGCCAGAAATGAAACGAGCGCACCCAATCCAGCTTTTTGGTCCAAACAGTGATGTTTTGGTTCATTTTGGTTAGTTTCATTACTGTGTAAAAAACCATGCCAATATAGCATTTGATGCACCGATTCGGGCCGGAAACGAACTGGACTACCGGTTCGGGCCAGAAATGAAACGAACGCACCCAATCCACTTCTTGGACAAAATAGGGATGTTTTGGTTCGTTTTGGTCAGTTTCGCTACTATGCAAAAAACCATGTTGCATTGAATGCACCGATTCGGGCCGGAATCGAAACGAACTACCGATTCGGGCCAGAAACGAAACGAGCGCACCCAATCCAGTTTTTTGGTCCAAATAGTGATGTTTTGGTTCGTTTTGGTTAGTTTCGTTACTGTGTAAAAAACCATGCCGGTATAGCATTTAATGCACCGATTCGGGCCGGAAACGAAATGGACTACCGGTTCGCGCCAAAAACGAAATGAACGCACCCAATCCACTTTTTTGGACCCAATAGTGTTGTTTGTGTTCGTTTTGGTCAGTTTCATTACTGTGCAAAAAACCATGCCGGTATAGCATTTAATGCACCGATTCGGGCCGGAAACGAAATGGACTACCGATTCGCGCCAAAAACGAAACGAACGCACCCAATCCACTTTTTTGGACCCAATAGTGTTGTTGTGGTTCGTTTTGGTCAGTTTCATTACTGTGCAAAAAACCATGCTGGTATAGCATTTAATGCACCGATTCGGGCCGGAAACGAAATGAACTACCGATTCGCGCCAAAAACGAAACGAACGCACCCAATCCACTTTTTTGGACCCAGTAGTGATGTTTTGGTTCGTTTTGGTCAGTTTCGCTACTGTACAAAAAACCATTTTGCATTGAATGCCGATTCGGGCCGGAACCGAAATGAACTACCGATTCGGGCCAGAAATGAAACGAGCGCACCCAATCCAGCTTTTTGGTCCAAACAGTGATGTTTTGGTTCATTTTGGTTAGTTTCATTACTGTGTAAAAAACCATGCCAATATAGCATTTGATGCACCGATTCGGGCCGGAAACGAAATGGACTACCGGTTCGGGCCAGAAATGAAACGAACGCACCCAATCCACTTCTTGGACAAAATAGGGATGTTTTGGTTCGTTTTGGTCAGTTTCGGTACTGTGTAAAAAACCATGCCGGTATAGCATTTAATGCACCGATTCGGGCCGGAAACGAAATGGACTACCGATTCGCGCCAAAAACGAAACGAACGCACCCAATCCACTTTTTTGGACCCAATAGTGTTGTTGTGGTTCGTTTTGGTCAGTTTCATTACTACGCAAAAAACCATGCCGGAATAGCATTTAATGCACCCATTCGGGCCGGAAACGAAATAAACTACCGATTCGCGCCAAAAACGAAACGAACGCACCCAATCCACTTTTTTGGACCCAATAGTGTTGTTGTGGGTCGTTTTGGTCAGTTTCATTACTGTTCAAAAAACCATGCCGGTATAGCATTTAATGCACCGATTCGGGACGGAAACGAAATGGACTACGATTCGCGCCAAAAATGAAATGAACGCACCCAATCCACTTCTTGGACAAAATAGGGATGTTTTGGTTCGTTTTGGTTAGTTTCGGTACTGTGTAAAAAACCATGCCGGTATAGCATTTGATGCACCGATTCGGGCCGGAAACGAAATGGACTACCGATTCGCGCCAAAAACGAAACGAACGCACCCAATCCACTTTTTTGGACCCAATAGTGTTGTTGTGGTTCGTTTTGGTCAGTTTCATTACTACGCAAAAAACCATGCCGGAATAGCATTTAATGCACCGATTCGGGCCGGAAACGAAATAAACTACCGATTCGCGCCAAAAACGAAACGAACGCACCCAATCCACTTTTTTGGACCCAATAGAGTTGTTGTGGGTCGTTTTGGTCAGTTTCATTACTGTTCAAAAAACCATGCCGGTATAGCATTTAATGCACCGATTCGGGCCGGAAACGAAATGGACTACCGGTTCACGCCAAAAACGAAATGAACGCACCCAATCCACTTTTTTGGACCCAATAGTGTTGTTTGTGTTCGTTTTGGTCAGTTTCATTACTGTGCAAAAAACCATGCCGGTATAGCATTTAATGCACCGATTCGGGCCGGAAACGAAATGGACTACCGATTCGCGCCAAAAACGAAACGAACGCACCCAATCCACTTTTTTGGACCCAATAGTGTTGTTGTGGTTCGTTTTGGTCAGTTTCATTACTGTGCAAAAAACCATGCTGGTATAGCATTTAATGCACCGATTCGGGCCGGAAACGAAATGAACTACCGATTCGCGCCAAAAACGAAACGAACGCACCCAATCCACTTTTTTGGACCCAGTAGTGATGTTTTGGTTCGTTTTGGTCAGTTTCGCTACTATGCAAAAAACCATGTTGCATTGAATGCACCGATTCGGGCCGGAATCGAAACGAACTACCGATTCGGGCCAGAAACGAAACGAGCGCACCCAATCCAGTTTTTTGGTCCAAATAGTGATGTTTTGGTTCGTTTTGGTTAGTTTCGTTACTGTGTAAAAAACCATGCCGGTATAGCATTTAATGCACCGATTCGGGCAGGAAACGAAATGAACTACCGATTCGGGCCAGAAACGAAACGAACGCACCCAATCCAGTTTTTTGGACCAAATAGTGATGTTTTGGTTCGTTTTGGTTAGTTTCGTTACTGTTTAAAAAACCATGCCGGTATAGCATTTAATGCACCGATTCGGGCCGGAAACGAAATGGACTACCGATTCGCGCCAAAAACGAAACGAACGCACCCAATCCACTTTTTTGGACCCAATAGTGTTGTTGTGGGTCGTTTTGGTCAGTTTCATTACTGTTCAAAAAACCATGCCGCTATAGCATTTAATGCACCGATTCAGGCCAGAAACGAAACGAACCCACCCAATCCACTTTTTTGGACCCAATAGTGATGTTTTGGTTTGTTTTGGTCAGTTTCGCTACTGTACAAAAAACCATGTTGCATTGAATGCACCGATTCGGGCCGGAACCGAAACGAACTACCGATTCGGGCCAGAAACGAAACGAGCGCACCCAATCCAGTTTTTTGGACCAAATAGTGATGTTTTGGTTCGTTTTGGTTAGTTTCGTTACTATGTAAAAAACCATGCCAATATAGCATTTGATGCACCGATTCGGGCCGGAAACGAAATGGACTACCGGTTCGGGCCAGAAATGAAACGAACGCACCCAATCCACTTCTTGGACAAAAATAGGGATGTTTTGGTTCGTTTTGGTTAGTTTCGGTACTGTGTAAAAAACCATGCCGGTATAGCATTTAATGCACCGATTCGGGCCGGAAACGAAATGGACTACCGATTCGCGCCAAAAACGAAACAAACGCACCCAATCCACTTTTTTGGACCCAATAGTGTTGTTGTGGTTCGTTTTGGTCAGTTTCATTACTACGCAAAAAACCATGCCGGAATAGCATTTAATGCACCGATTCGGGCCGGAAACGAAATAAACTACCGATTCGCGCCAAAAACGAAACGAACGCACCCAATCCACTTTTTTGGACCCAATAGTGTTGTTGTGGGTCGTTTTGGTCAGTTTCATTACTGTTCAAAAAACCATGCCGGTATAGCATTTAATGCACCGATTCGGGCCGGAAATGAAATGGACTACGATTCGCGCCAAAAACGAAATGAACGCACCCAATCCACTTCTTGGACAAAATAGGGATGTTTTGGTTCGTTTTGGTTAGTTTCGGTACTGTGTAAAAAACCATGCCGGTATAGCATTTAATGCACCGATTAGGGCCGGAAACGAAATGGACTACCGATTCGCGCCAAAAATGAAACGAACGCACCCAATCCACTTTTTTGGACCCAATAGTGTTGTTGTGGTTCGTTTTGGTCAGTTTCATTACTACGCAAAAAACCATGCCGGAATAGCATTTAATGCACCGATTCGGGCCGGAAACGAAATAAACTACCGATTCGCGCCAAAAACGAAACGAACGCACCCAATCCACTTTTTTGGACCCAATAGAGTTGTTGTGGGTCGTTTTGGTCAGTTTCATTACTGTTCAAAAAACCATGCCGGTATAGCATTTAATGCACCGATTCGGGCCGGAAACGAAATGGACTACCGGTTCGCGCCAAAAACGAAATGAACGCACCCAATCCACTTTTTTGGACCCAATAGTGTTGTTTGTGTTCGTTTTGGTCAGTTTCATTACTGTGCAAAAAACCATGCCGGTATAGCATTTAATGCACCGATTCGGGCCGGAAACGAAATGGACTACCGATTCGCGCCAAAAACGAAACGAACGCACCCAATCCACTTTTTTGGACCCAATAGTGTTGTTGTGGTTCGTTTTGGTCAGTTTCATTACTACGCAAAAAACCATGCCGGAATAGCATTTAATGCACCGATTCGGGCCGGAAACGAAATGGACTACCGATTCGCGCCAAAAACGAAATGAACGCACCCAATCCACTTTTTTGGACCCAATAGTGTTGTTGTGGTTCGTTTTGGTCAGTTTCATTACTGTGCAAAAAACCATGCTGGTATAGCATTTAATGCACGGATTCGGGCCGGAAACGAAATGAACTACCGATTCGCGCCAAAAACGAAACAAACGCACCCAATCCACTTTTTTGGACCCAGTAGTGATGTTTTGGTTCGTTTTGGTCAGTTTCGCTACTGTACAAAAAACCATGTTGCATTGAATGCCGATTCGGGCCGGAAACGAAATGGACTACCGGTTCGGGCCAGAAATGAAACGAACGCACCCAATCCACTTCTTGGACAAAATAGGGATGTTTTGGTTCGTTTTGGTTAGTTTCGGTACTGTGTAAAAAACCATGCCGGTATAGCATTTAATGCACCGATTCGGGCCGGAAACGAAATGGACTACCGATTCGCGCCAAAAACGAAACGAACGCACCCAATCCACTTTTTTGGACCCAATAGTGTTGTTGTGGTTCGTTTTGGTCAGTTTCATTACTACGCAAAAAACCATGCCGGAATAGCATTTAATGCACCGATGCGGGCCGGAAACGAAATAAACTACCGATTCGCGCCAAAAACGAAACGAACGCACCCAATCCACTTTTTTGGACCCAATAGAGTTGTTGTGGGTCGTTTTGGTCAGTTTCATTACTGTTCAAAAAACCATGCCGGTATAGCATTTAATGCACCGATTCGGGCCGGAAACGAAATGGACTACCGGTTCACGCCAAAAACGAAATGAACGCACCCAATCCACTTTTTTGGACCCAATAGTGTTGTTTGTGTTCGTTTTGGTCAGTTTCATTACTGTGCAAAAAACCATGCCGGTATAGCATTTAATGCACCGATTCGGGCCGGAAACGAAATGGACTACCGATTCGCGCCAAAAACGAAACGAACGCACCCAATCCACTTTTTTGGACCCAATAGTGTTGTTGTGGTTCGTTTTGGTCAGTTTCATTACTGTGCAAAAAACCATGCTGGTATAGCATTTAATGCACCGATTCGGGCCGGAAACGAAATGAACTACCGATTCGCGCCAAAAACGAAACGAACGCACCCAATCCACTTTTTTGGACCCAGTAGTGATGTTTTGGTTCGTTTTGGTCAGTTTCGCTACTATGCAAAAAACCATGTTGCATTGAATGCACCGATTCGGGCCGGAATCGAAACGAACTACCGATTCGGGCCAGAAACGAAACGAGCGCACCCAATCCAGTTTTTTGGTCCAAATAGTGATGTTTTGGTTCGTTTTGGTTAGTTTCGTTACTGTGTAAAAAACCATGCCGGTATAGCATTTAATGCACCGATTCGGGCAGGAAACGAAATGAACTACCGATTCGGGCCAGAAACGAAACGAACGCACCCAATCCAGTTTTTTGGACCAAATAGTGATGTTTTGGTTCGTTTTGGTTAGTTTCGTTACTGTTTAAAAAACCATGCCGGTATAGCATTTAATGCACCGATTCGGGCCGGAAACGAAATGGACTACCGATTCGCGCCAAAAACGAAACGAACGCACCCAATCCACTTTTTTGGACCCAATAGTGTTGTTGTGGGTCGTTTTGGTCAGTTTCATTACTGTTCAAAAAACCATGCCGCTATAGCATTTAATGCACCGATTCAGGCCAGAAACGAAACGAACCCACCCAATCCACTTTTTTGGACCCAATAGTGATGTTTTGGTTTGTTTTGGTCAGTTTCGCTACTGTACAAAAAACCATGTTGCATTGAATGCACCGATTCGGGCCGGAACCGAAACGAACTACCGATTCGGGCCAGAAACGAAACGAGCGCACCCAATCCAGTTTTTTGGACCAAATAGTGATGTTTTGGTTCGTTTTGGTTAGTTTCGTTACTATGTAAAAAACCATGCCAATATAGCATTTGATGCACCGATTCGGGCCGGAAACGAAATGGACTACCGGTTCGGGCCAGAAATGAAACGAACGCACCCAATCCACTTCTTGGACAAAATAGGGATGTTTTGGTTCGTTTTGGTTAGTTTCGGTACTGTGTAAAAAACCATGCCGGTATAGCATTTAATGCACCGATTCGGGCCGGAAACGAAATGGACTACCGATTCGCGCCAAAAACGAAACAAACGCACCCAATCCACTTTTTTGGACCCAATAGTGTTGTTGTGGTTCGTTTTGGTCAGTTTCATTACTACGCAAAAAACCATGCCGGAATAGCATTTAATGCACCGATTCGGGCCGGAAACGAAATAAACTACCGATTCGCGCCAAAAACGAAACGAACGCACCCAATCCACTTTTTTGGACCCAATAGTGTTGTTGTGGGTCGTTTTGGTCAGTTTCATTACTGTTCAAAAAACCATGCCGGTATAGCATTTAATGCACCGATTCGGGCCGGAAATGAAATGGACTACGATTCGCGCCAAAAACGAAATGAACGCACCCAATCCACTTCTTGGACAAAATAGGGATGTTTTGGTTCGTTTTGGTTAGTTTCGGTACTGTGTAAAAAACCATGCCGGTATAGCATTTAATGCACCGATTAGGGCCGGAAACGAAATGGACTACCGATTCGCGCCAAAAATGAAACGAACGCACCCAATCCACTTTTTTGGACCCAATAGTGTTGTTGTGGTTCGTTTTGGTCAGTTTCATTACTACGCAAAAAACCATGCCGGAATAGCATTTAATGCACCGATTCGGGCCGGAAACGAAATAAACTACCGATTCGCGCCAAAAACGAAACGAACGCACCCAATCCACTTTTTTGGACCCAATAGAGTTGTTGTGGGTCGTTTTGGTCAGTTTCATTACTGTTCAAAAAACCATGCCGGTATAGCATTTAATGCACCGATTCGGGCCGGAAACGAAATGGACTACCGGTTCGCGCCAAAAACGAAATGAACGCACCCAATCCACTTTTTTGGACCCAATAGTGTTGTTTGTGTTCGTTTTGGTCAGTTTCATTACTGTGCAAAAAACCATGCCGGTATAGCATTTAATGCACCGATTCGGGCCGGAAACGAAATGGACTACCGATTCGCTCCAAAAACGAAACGAACGCACCCAATCCACTTTTTTGGACCCAATAGTGTTGTTGTGGTTCGTTTTGGTCAGTTTCATTACTACGCAAAAAACCATGCCGGAATAGCATTTAATGCACCGATTCGGGCCGGAAACGAAATGGACTACCGATTCGCGCCAAAAACGAAACGAACGCACCCAATCCACTTTTTTGGACCCAATAGTGTTGTTGTGGTTCGTTTTGGTCAGTTTCATTACTGTGCAAAAAACCATGCTGGTATAGCATTTAATGCACGGATTCGGGCCGGAAACGAAATGAACTACCGATTCGCGCCAAAAACGAAACAAACGCACCCAATCCACTTTTTTGGACCCAGTAGTGATGTTTTGGTTCGTTTTGGTCAGTTTCGCTACTGTACAAAAAACCATGTTGCATTGAATGCCGATTCGGGCCGGAAACGAAATGGACTACCGGTTCGGGCCAGAAATGAAACGAACGCACCCAATCCACTTCTTGGACAAAATAGGGATGTTTTGGTTCGTTTTGGTTAGTTTCGGTACTGTGTAAAAAACCATGCCGGTATAGCATTTAATGCACCGATTCGGGCCGGAAACGAAATGGACTACCGATTCGCGCCAAAAACGAAATGAACGCACCCAATCCACTTTTTTGGACCCAATAGTGTTGTTTGTGTTCGTTTTGGTCAGTTTCATTACTGTGCAAAAAACCATGCCGGTATAGCATTTAATGCACCGATTCGGGCCGGAAACGAAATGGACTACCGGTTCGCGCCAAAAACGAAATGAACGCACCCAATCCACTTTTTTGGACCCAATAGTGTTGTTTGTGTTCGTTTTGGTCAGTTTCATTACTGTGCAAAAAACCATGCCGGTATAGCATTTAATGCACCGATTCGGGCCGGAAACGAAATGGACTACCGATTCGCGCCAAAAACGAAACGAACGCACCCAATCCACTTTTTTGGACCCAATAGTGTTGTTGTGGTTCGTTTTGGTCAGTTTCATTACTACGCAAAAAACCATGCCGGAATAGCATTTAATGCACCGATTCGGGCCGGAAACGAAATAAACTACCGATTCGCGCCAAAAACGAAACGAACGCACCCAATCCACTTTTTTTGGACCCAATAGAGTTGTTGTGGGTCGCTTTGGTTAGTTTCATTACTGTTCAAAAAACCATGCCGGTATAGCATTTAATGCACCGATTCGGGCCGGAAACGAAATGGACTACCGGTTCGCGCCAAAAACGAAATGAACGCACCCAATCCACTTTTTTGGACCCAATAGTGTTGTTTGTGTTCGTTTTAGTCAGTTTCATTACTGTGCAAAAAACCATGCCGGTATAGCATTTAATGCACCGATTCGGGCCGGAAACGAAATGGACTACCGATTCGCGCCAAAAACGAAACGAACGCACCCAATCCACTTTTTTGGACCCAATAGTGTTGTTGTGGTTCGTTTTGGTCAGTTTCATTACTGTGCAAAAAACCATGCTGGTATAGCATTTAATGCACCGATTCGGGCCGGAAAAGAAATGAACTACCGATTCGCGCCAAAAACGAAACGAACGCACCCAATCCACTTTTTTGGACCCAGTAGTGATGTTTTGGTTCGTTTTGGTCAGTTTCGCTACTATGCAAAAAACCATGTTGCATTGAATGCACCGATTCGGGCCGGAATCGAAACGAACTACCGATTCGGGCTAGAAACGAAACGAGCGCACCCAATCCAGTTTTTTGGTCCAAATAGTGATGTTTTGGTTCGTTTTGGTTAGTTTCGTTACTGTGTAAAAAACCATGCCGGTATAGCATTTAATGCACCGATTCGGGCCGGAAACGAAATGGACTACCGGTTCGCGCCAAAAACGAAATGAACGCACCCAATCCACTTTTTTGGACCCAATAGTGTTGTTTGTGTTCGTTTTGGTCAGTTTCATTACTGTGCAAAAAACCATGCCGGTATAGCATTTAATGCACCGATTCGGGCCGGAAACGAAATGGACTACCGATTCGCGCCAAAAACGAAACGAACGCACCCAATCCACTTTTTTGGACCCAATAGTGTTGTTGTGGTTCGTTTTGGTCAGTTTCATTACTACGCAAAAAACCATGCCGGAATAGCATTTAATGCACCGATTCGGGCCGGAAACGAAATAAACTACCGATTCGCGCCAAAAACGAAACGAACGCACCCAATCCACTTTTTTTGGACCCAATAGAGTTGTTGTGGGTCGCTTTGGTTAGTTTCATTACTGTTCAAAAAACCATGCCGGTATAGCATTTAATGCACCGATTCGGGCCGGAAACGAAATGGACTACCGGTTCGCGCCAAAAACGAAATGAACGCACCCAATCCACTTTTTTGGACCCAATAGTGTTGTTTGTGTTCGTTTTGGTCAGTTTCATTACTGTGCAAAAAACCATGCCGGTATAGCATTTAATGCACCGATTCGGGCCGGAAACGAAATGGACTACCGATTCGCGCCAAAAACGAAACGAACGCACCCAATCCACTTTTTTGGACCCAATAGTGTTGTTGTGGTTCATTTTGGTCAGTTTCATTACTGTGCAAAAAACCATGCTGGTATAGCATTTAATGCACCGATTCGGGCCGGAAACGAAATGAACTACCGATTCGCGCCAAAAACGAAACGAACGCACCCAATCCACTTTTTTGGACCCAGTAGTGATGTTTTGGTTCGTTTTGGTCAGTTTCGCTACTGTACAAAAAACCATGTTGCATTGAATGCCGATTCGGGCCGGAACCGAAATGAACTACCGATTCGGGCCAGAAATGAAACGAGCGCACCCAATCCAGCTTTTTGGTCCAAACAGTGATGTTTTGGTTCATTTTGGTTAGTTTCATTACTGTGTAAAAAACCATGCCAATATAGCATTTGATGCACCGATTCGGGCCGGAAACGAAATGGACTACCGGTTCGGGCCAGAAATGAAACGAACGCACCCAATCCACTTCTTGGACAAAATAGGGATGTTTTGGTTCGTTTTGGTTAGTTTCGGTACTGTGTAAAAAACCATGCCGGTATAGCATTTAATGCACCGATTCGGGCCGGAAACGAAATGGACTACCGATTCGCGCCAAAAACGAAACGAACGCACCCAATCCACTTTTTTGGACCCAATAGTGTTGTTGTGGTTCGTTTTGGTCAGTTTCATTACTACGCAAAAAACCATGCCGGAATAGCATTTAATGCACCCATTCGGGCCGGAAACGAAATAAACTACCGATTCGCGCCAAAAACGAAACGAACGCACCCAATCCACTTTTTTGGACCCAATAGTGTTGTTGTGGGTCGTTTTGGTCAGTTTCATTACTGTTCAAAAAACCATGCCGGTATAGCATTTAATGCACCGATTCGGGACGGAAACGAAATGGACCACGATTCGCGCCAAAAATGAAATGAACGCACCCAATCCACTTCTTGGACAAAATAGGGATGTTTTGGTTCGTTTTGGTTAGTTTCGGTACTGTGTAAAAAACCATGCCGGTATAGCATTTGATGCACCGATTCGGGCCGGAAACGAAATGGACTACCGATTCGCGCCAAAAACGAAACGAACGCACCCAATCCACTTTTTTGGACCCAATAGTGTTGTTGTGGTTCGTTTTGGTCAGTTTCATTACTACGCAAAAAACCATGCCGGAATAGCATTTAATGCACTGATTCGGGCCGGAAACGAAATAAACTACCGATTCACGCCAAAAACGAAACGAACGCACCCAATCCACTTTTTTGGACCCAATAGAGTTGTTGTGGGTCGTTTTGGTCAGTTTCATTACTGTTCAAAAAACCATGCCGGTATAGCATTTAATGCACCGATTCCGGCCGGAAACGAAATGGACTACCGGTTCACGCCAAAAACGAAATGAACGCACCCAATCCACTTTTTTGGACCCAATAGTGTTGTTTGTGTTCGTTTTGGTCAGTTTCATTACTGTGCAAAAAACCATGTCGGTATAGCATTTAATGCACCGATTCGGGCCAGAAACGAAATGGACTACCGATTCGCGCCAAAAACGAAACGAACGCACCCAATCCACTTTTTTGGACCCAATAGTGTTGTTGTGGTTCGTTTTGGTCAGTTTCATTACTGTGCAAAAAACCATGCTGGTATAGCATTTAATGCACCGATTCGGGCCGGAAACGAAATGAACTACCGATTCGCGCCAAAAACGAAACGAACGCACCCAATCCACTTTTTTGGACCCAGTAGTGATGTTTTGGTTCGTTTTGGTCAGTTTCGCTACTATGCAAAAAACCATGTTGCATTGAATGCACCGATTCGGGCCGGAATCGAAACGAACTACCGATTCGGGCCAGAAACGAAACGAGCGCACCCAATCCAGTTTTTTGGTCCAAATAGTGATGTTTTGGTTCGTTTTGGTTAGTTTCGTTACTGTGTAAAAAACCATGCCGGTATAGCATTTAATGCACCGATTCGGGCAGGAAACGAAATGAACTACCGATTCGGGCCAGAAACGAAACGAACGCACCCAATCCAGTTTTTTGGACCAAATAGTGATGTTTTGGTTCGTTTTGGTTAGTTTCGTTACTGTTTAAAAAACCATGCCGGTATAGCATTTAATGCACCGATTCGGGCCGGAAACGAAATGGACTACCGATTCGCGCCAAAAACGAAACGAACGCACCCAATCCACTTTTTTGGACCCAATAGTGTTGTTGTGGGTCGTTTTGGTCAGTTTCATTACTGTGCAAAAAACCATGCCGGTATAGCATTTAATGCACCGATTCGGGCCGGAAACGAAATGGACTACCGGTTCGCGCCAAAAACGAAATGAACGCACCCAATCCACTTTTTTGGACCCAATAGTGTTGTTTGTATTCGTTTTGGTCAGTTTCATTACTGTGCAAAAAACCATGCCGGTATAGCATTTAATGCACCGATTCGGGCCGGAAACGAAATGGACTACCGATTCGCGCCAAAAACGAAACGAACGCACCCAATCCACTTTTTTGGACCCAATAGTGTTGTTGTGGTTCATTTTGGTCAGTTTCATTACTACGCAAAAAACCATGCCGGAATAGCATTTAATGCACCGATTCGGGCCGGAAACGAAATAAACTACCGATTCGCGCCAAAAACGAAACGAACGCACCCAATCCACTTTTTTTGGACCCAATAGAGTTGTTGTGGGTCGCTTTGGTTAGTTTCATTACTGTTCAAAAAACCATGCCGGTATAGCATTTAATGCACCGATTCGGGCCGGAAACGAAATGGACTACCGGTTCGCGCCAAAAACGAAATGAACGCACCCAATCCACTTTTTTGGACCCAATAGTGTTGTTTGTGTTCGTTTTGGTCAGTTTCATTACTGTGCAAAAAACCATGCCGGTATAGCATTTAATGCACTGATTCGGGCCGGAAACGAAATGGACTACCGATTCGCGCCAAAAACGAAACGAACGCACCCAATCCACTTTTTTGGACCCAATAGTGTTGTTGTGGTTCGTTTTGGTCAGTTTCATTACTGTGCAAAAAACCATGCTGGTATAGCATTTAATGCACCGATTCGGGCCGGAAACGAAATGAACTACCGATTCGCGCCAAAAACGAAACGAACGCACCCAATCCACTTTTTTGGACCCAGTAGTGATGTTTTGGTTCGTTTTGGTCAGTTTCGCTACTATGCAAAAAACCATGTTGCATTGAATGCACCGATTCGGGCCGGAATCGAAACGAACTACCGATTCGGGCTAGAAACGAAACGAGCGCACCCAATCCAGTTTTTTGGTCCAAATAGTGATGTTTTGGTTCGTTTTGGTTAGTTTCGTTACTGTGTAAAAAACCATGCCGGTATAGCATTTAATGCACCGATTCGGGCCGGAAACGAAATGGACTACCGGTTCGCGCCAAAAATGAAATGAACGCACCCAATCCACTTTTTTGGACCCAATAGTGTTGTTTGTGTTCGTTTTGGTCAGTTTCATTACTGTGCAAAAAACCATGCCGGTATAGCATTTAATGCACCGATTCGGGCCGGAAACGAAATGGACTACCGATTCGCGCCAAAAACGAAACGAACGCACCCAATCCACTTTTTTGGACCCAATAGTGTTGTTGTGGTTCATTTTGGTCAGTTTCATTACTGTGCAAAAAACCATGCTGGTATAGCATTTAATGCACCGATTCGGGCCGGAAACGAAATGAACTACCGATTCGCGCCAAAAACGAAACGAACGCACCCAATCCACTTTTTTGGACCCAGTAGTGATGTTTTGGTTCGTTTTGGTCAGTTTCGCTACTGTACAAAAAACCATGTTGCATTGAATGCCGATTCGGGCCGGAACCGAAATGAACTACCGATTCGGGCCAGAAATGAAACGAGCGCACCCAATCCAGCTTTTTGGTCCAAACAGTGATGTTTTGGTTCATTTTGGTTAGTTTCATTACTGTGTAAAAAACCATGCCAATATAGCATTTGATGCACCGATTCGGGCCGGAAACGAAATGGACTACCGGTTCGGGCCAGAAATGAAACGAACGCACCCAATCCACTTCTTGGACAAAATAGGGATGTTTTGGTTCGTTTTGGTTAGTTTCGGTACTGTGTAAAAAACCATGCCGGTATAGCATTTAATGCACCGATTCGGGCCGGAAACGAAATGGACTACCGATTCGCGCCAAAAACGAAACGAACGCACCCAATCCACTTTTTTGGACCCAATAGTGTTGTTGTGGTTCGTTTTGGTCAGTTTCATTACTACGCAAAAAACCATGCCGGAATAGCATTTAATGCACCCATTCGGGCCGGAAACGAAATAAACTACCGATTCGCGCCAAAAACGAAACGAACGCACCCAATCCACTTTTTTGGACCCAATAGTGTTGTTGTGGGTCGTTTTGGTCAGTTTCATTACTGTTCAAAAAACCATGCCGGTATAGCATTTAATGCACCGATTCGGGACGGAAACGAAATGGACCACGATTCGCGCCAAAAATGAAATGAACGCACCCAATCCACTTCTTGGACAAAATAGGGATGTTTTGGTTCGTTTTGGTTAGTTTCGGTACTGTGTAAAAAACCATGCCGGTATAGCATTTGATGCACCGATTCGGGCCGGAAACGAAATGGACTACCGATTCGCGCCAAAAACGAAACGAACGCACCCAATCCACTTTTTTGGACCCAATAGTGTTGTTGTGGTTCGTTTTGGTCAGTTTCATTACTACGCAAAAAACCATGCCGGAATAGCATTTAATGCACCGATTCGGGCCGGAAACGAAATAAACTACCGATTCACGCCAAAAACGAAACGAACGCACCCAATCCACTTTTTTGGACCCAATAGAGTTGTTGTGGGTCGTTTTGGTCAGTTTCATTACTGTTCAAAAAACCATGCCGGTATAGCATTTAATGCACCGATTCGGGCCGGAAACGAAATGGACTACCGGTTCACGCCAAAAACGAAATGAACGCACCCAATCCACTTTTTTGGACCCAATAGTGTTGTTTGTGTTCGTTTTGGTCAGTTTCATTACTGTGCAAAAAACCATGCCGGTATAGCATTTAATGCACCGATTCGGGCCGGAAACGAAATGGACTACCGATTCGCGCCAAAAACGAAACGAACGCACCCAATCCACTTTTTTGGACCCAATAGTGTTGTTGTGGTTCGTTTTGGTCAGTTTCATTACTGTGCAAAAAACCATGCTGGTATAGCATTTAATGCACCGATTCGGGCCGGAAACGAAATGAACTACCGATTCGCGCCAAAAACGAAACGAACGCACCCAATCCACTTTTTTGGACCCAGTAGTGATGTTTTGGTTCGTTTTGGTCAGTTTCGCTACTATGCAAAAAACCATGTTGCATTGAATGCACCGATTCGGGCCGGAATCGAAACGAACTACCGATTCGGGCCAGAAACGAAACGAGAGCACCCAATCCAGTTTTTTGGTCCAAATAGTGATGTTTTGGTTCGTTTTGGTTAGTTTCGTTACTGTGTAAAAAACCATGCCGGTATAGCATTTAATGCACCGATTCGGGCAGGAAACGAAATGAACTACCGATTCGGGCCAGAAACGAAACGAACGCACCCAATCCAGTTTTTTGGACCAAATAGTGATGTTTTGGTTCGTTTTGGTTAGTTTCGTTACTGTTTAAAAAACCATGCCGGTATAGCATTTAATGCACCGATTCGGGCCGGAAACGAAATGGACTACCGATTCGCGCCAAAAACGAAACGAACGCACCCAATCCACTTTTTTGGACCCAATAGTGTTGTTGTGGGTCGTTTTGGTCAGTTTCATTACTGTGCAAAAAACCATGCCGGTATAGCATTTAATGCACCGATTCGGGCCGGAAACGAAATGGACTACCGGTTCGCGCCAAAAACGAAATGAACGCACCCAATCCACTTTTTTGGACCCAATAGTGTTGTTTGTATTCGTTTTGGTCAGTTTCATTACTGTGCAAAAAACCATGCCGGTATAGCATTTAATGCACCGATTCGGGCCGGAAACGAAATGGACTACCGATTCGCGCCAAAAACGAAACGAACGCACCCAATCCACTTTTTTGGACCCAATAGTGTTGTTGTGGTTCGTTTTGGTCAGTTTCATTACTACGCAAAAAACCATGCCGGAATAGCATTTAATGCACCGATTCGGGCCGGAAACGAAATAAACTACCGATTCGCGCCAAAAACGAAACGAACGCACCCAATCCACTTTTTTTGGACCCAATAGAGTTGTTGTGGGTCGCTTTGGTTAGTTTCATTACTGTTCAAAAAACCATGCCGGTATAGCATTTAATGCACCGATTCGGGCCGGAAACGAAATGGACTACCGGTTCGCGCCAAAAACGAAATGAACGCACCCAATCCACTTTTTTGGACCCAATAGTGTTGTTTGTGTTCGTTTTGGTCAGTTTCATTACTGTGCAAAAAACCATGCCGGTATAGCATTTAATGCACCGATTCGGGCCGGAAACGAAATGGACTACCGATTCGCGCCAAAAACGAAACGAACGCACCCAATCCACTTTTTTGGACCCAATAGTGTTGTTGTGGTTCGTTTTGGTCAGTTTCATTACTACGCAAAAAACCATGCCGGAATAGCATTTAATGCACCGATTCGGGCCGGAAACGAAATAAACTACCGATTCGCGCCAAAAACGAAACGAACGCACCCAATCCACTTTTTTTGGACCCAATAGAGTTGTTGTGGGTCGCTTTGGTTAGTTTCATTACTGTTCAAAAAACCATGCCGGTATAGCATTTAATGCACCGATTCGGGCCGGAAACGAAATGGACTACCGGTTCGCGCCAAAAACGAAATGAACGCACCCAATCCACTTTTTTGGACCCAATAGTGTTGTTTGTGTTCGTTTTGGTCAGTTTCATTACTGTGCAAAAAACCATGCCGGTATAGCATTTAATGCACCGATTCGGGCCGGAAACGAAATGGACTACCGATTCGCGCCAAAAACGAAACGAACGCACCCAATCCACTTTTTTGGACCCAATAGTGTTGTTGTGGTTCGTTTTGGTCAGTTTCATTACTGTGCAAAAAACCATGCTGGTATAGCATTTAATGCACCGATTCGGGCCGGAAACGAAATGAACTACCGATTCGCGCCAAAAACGAAACGAACGCACCCAATCCACTTTTTTGGACCCAGTAGTGATGTTTTGGTTCGTTTTGGTCAGTTTCGCTACTATGCAAAAAACCATGTTGCATTGAATGCACCGATTCGGGCCGGAATCGAAACGAACTACCGATTCGGGCTAGAAACGAAACGAGCGCACCCAATCCAGTTTTTTGGTCCAAATAGTGATGTTTTGGTTCGTTTTGGTTAGTTTCGTTACTGTGTAAAAAACCATGCCGGTATAGCATTTAATGCACCGATTCGGGCCGGAAACGAAATGGACTACCGGTTCGCGCCAAAAATGAAATGAACGCACCCAATCCACTTTTTTGGACCCAATAGTGTTGTTTGTGTTCGTTTTGGTCAGTTTCATTACTGTGCAAAAAACCATGCCGGTATAGCATTTAATGCACCGATTCGGGCCGGAAACGAAATGGACTACCGATTCGCGCCAAAAACGAAACGAACGCACCCAATCCACTTTTTTGGACCCAATAGTGTTGTTGTGGTTCATTTTGGTCAGTTTCATTACTGTGCAAAAAACCATGCTGGTATAGCATTTAATGCACCGATTCGGGCCGGAAACGAAATGAACTACCGATTCGCGCCAAAAACGAAACGAACGCACCCAATCCACTTTTTTGGACCCAGTAGTGATATTTTGGTTCGTTTTGGTCAGTTTCGCTACTGTACAAAAAACCATGTTGCATTGAATGCCGATTCGGGCCGGAACCGAAATGAACTACCGATTCGGGCCAGAAATGAAACGAGCGCACCCAATCCAGCTTTTTGGTCCAAACAGTGATGTTTTGGTTCATTTTGGTTAGTTTCATTACTGTGTAAAAAACCATGCCAATATAGCATTTGATGCACCGATTCGGGCCGGAAACGAAATGGACTACCGGTTCGGGCCAGAAATGAAACGAACGCACCCAATCCACTTCTTGGACAAAATAGGGATGTTTTGGTTCGTTTTGGTTAGTTTCGGTACTGTGTAAAAAACCATGCCGGTATAGCATTTAATGCACCGATTCGGGCCGGAAACGAAATGGACTACCGATTCGCGCCAAAAACGAAACGAACGCACCCAATCCACTTTTTTGGACCCAATAGTGTTGTTGTGGTTCGTTTTGGTCAGTTTCATTACTACGCAAAAAACCATGCCGGAATAGCATTTAATGCACCCATTCGGGCCGGAAACGAAATAAACTACCGATTCGCACCAAAAACGAAACGAACGCACCCAATCCACTTTTTTGGACCCAATAGTGTTGTTGTGGGTCGTTTTGGTCAGTTTCATTACTGTTCAAAAAACCATACCGGTATAGCATTTAATGCACCGATTCGGGACGGAAACGAAATGGACTACGATTCGCGCCAAAAATGAAATGAACGCACCCAATCCACTTCTTGGACAAAATAGGGATGTTTTGGTTCGTTTTGGTTAGTTTCGGTACTGTGTAAAAAACCATGCCGGTATAGCATTTGATGCACCGATTCGGGCCGGAAACGAAATGGACTACCGATTCGCGCCAAAAACGAAACGAACGCACCCAATCCACTTTTTTGGACCCAATAGTGTTGTTGTGGTTCGTTTTGGTCAGTTTCATTACTACGCAAAAAACCATGCCGGAATAGCATTTAATGCACCGATTCGGGCCGGAAACGAAATAAACTACCGATTCGCGCCAAAAACGAAACGAACGCACCCAATCCACTTTTTTGGACCCAATAGAGTTGTTGTGGGTCGTTTTGGTCAGTTTCATTACTGTTCAAAAAACCATGCCGGTATAGCATTTAATGCACCGATTCGGGCCGGAATCGAAACGGACTACCGGTTCACGCCAAAAACGAAATGAACGCACCCAATCCACTTTTTTGGACCCAATAGTGTTGTTTGTGTTCGTTTTGGTTAGTTTCATTACTGTGTAAAAAACCATGCCGGTATAGCATTTAATGCACCGATTCGGGCCGGAAACGAAATGAACTACGGGTTCGGGCCAGAAACGAAACGAACGCACCCAATCCAGTTTTTTGGACCAAATAGTGATGTTTTGGTTCGTTTTGGTCAGTTTCATTACTGTTTAAAAAACCATGCTGGTATAGCATCTAATGCACCGATTCGGGCCGGAAACGAAATGGACTACCGATTCGCGCCAAAAACGAAACGAACGCACCCAATCCACTTTTTTGGACCCAATAGTGTTGTTGTGGGTCGTTTTGGTCAGTTTCATTACTGTGCAAAAAACCATGCCGGTATAGCATTTAATGCACCGATTCGGGCCGGAAACGAAATGGACTACCGGTTCGCGCCAAAAACGAAATGAACGCACCCAATCCACTTTTTTGGACCCAATAGTGTTGTTTGTATTCGTTTTGGTCAGTTTCATTACTGTGCAAAAAACCATGCCGGTATAGCATTTAATGCACCGATTCGGGCCGGAAACGAAATGGACTACCGATTCGCACCAAAAACGAAACGAACGCACCCAATCCACTTTTTTGGACCCAATAGTGTTGTTGTGGTTCGTTTTGGTCAGTTTCATTACTACGCAAAAAACCATGCCGGAATAGCATTTAATGCACCGATTCGGGCCGGAAACGAAATAAACTACCGATTCGCGCCAAAAACGAAACGAACGCACCCAATCCACTTTTTTTGGACCCAATAGAGTTGTTGTGGGTCGCTTTGGTTAGTTTCATTACTGTTCAAAAAACCATGCCGGTATAGCATTTAATGCACCGATTCGGGCCGGAAACGAAATGGACTACCGGTTCGCGCCAAAAACGAAATGAACGCACCCAATCCACTTTTTTGGACCCAATAGTGTTGTTTGTGTTCGTTTTGGTCAGTTTCATTACTGTGCAAAAAACCATGCCGGTATAGCATTTAATGCACCGATTCGGGCCGGAAACGAAATGGACTACCGATTCGCGCCAAAAACGAAACGAACGCACCCAATCCACTTTTTTGGACCCAATAGTGTTGTTGTGGTTCGTTTTGGTCAGTTTCATTACTGTGCAAAAAACCATGCTCGTATAGCATTTAATGCACCGATTCGGGCCGGAAACGAAATGAACTACCGATTCGCGCCAAAAACGAAACGAACGCACCCAATCCACTTTTTTGGACCCAGTAGTGATGTTTTGGTTCGTTTTGGTCAGTTTCGCTACTATGCAAAAAACCATGTTGCATTGAATGCACCGATTCGGGCCGGAATCGAAACGAACTACCGATTCGGGCTAGAAACGAAACGAGAACACCCAATCCAGTTTTTTGGTCCAAATAGTGATGTTTTGGTTCGTTTTGGTTAGTTTCGTTACTGTGTAAAAAACCATGCCGGTATAGCATTTAATGCACCGATTCGGGCCGGAAACGAAATGGACTACCGGTTCGCGCCAAAAACGAAATGAACGCACCCAATCCACTTTTTTGGACCCAATAGTGTTGTTTGTGTTCGTTTTGGTCAGTTTCATTACTGTGCAAAAAACCATGCCGGTATAGCATTTAATGCACCGATTCGGGCCGGAAACGAAATGGACTACCGATTCGCGCCAAAAACGAAACGAACGCACCCAATCCACTTTTTTGGACCCAATAGTGTTGTTGTGGTTCATTTTGGTCAGTTTCATTACTGTGCAAAAAACCATGCTGGTATAGCATTTAATGCACCGATTCGGGCCGGAAACGAAATGAACTACCGATTCGCGCCAAAAACGAAACGAACGCACCCAATCCACTTTTTTGGACCCAGTAGTGATGTTTTGGTTCGTTTTGGTCAGTTTCGCTACTGTACAAAAAACCATGTTGCATTGAATGCCGATTCGGGCCGGAACCGAAATGAACTACCGATTCGGGCCAGAAATGAAACGAGCGCACCCAATCCAGCTTATTGGTCCAAACAGTGATGTTTTGGTTCATTTTGGTTAGTTTCATTACTGTGTAAAAAACCATGCCAATATAGCATTTGATGCACCGATTCGGGCCGGAAACGAAATGGACTACCGGTTCGGGCCAGAAATGAAACGAACGCACCCAATCCACTTCTTGGACAAAATAGGGATGTTTTGGTTCGTTTTGGTTAGTTTCGGTACTGTGTAAAAAACCATGCCGGTATAGCATTTAATGCACCGATTCGGGCCGGAAACGAAATGGACTACCGATTCGCGCCAAAAACGAAACGAACGCACCCAATCCACTTTTTTGGACCCAATAGTGTTGTTGTGGTTCGTTTTGGTCAGTTTCATTACTACGCAAAAAACCATGCCGGAATAGCATTTAATGCACCCATTCGGGCCGGAAACGAAATAAACTACCGATTCGCGCCAAAAACGAAACGAACGCACCCAATCCACTTTTTTGGACCCAATAGTGTTGTTGTGGGTCGTTTTGGTCAGTTTCATTACTGTTCAAAAAACCATGCCGGTATAGCATTTAATGCACCGATTCGGGACGGAAACGAAATGGACTACGATTCGCGCCAAAAATGAAATGAACGCACCCAATCCACTTCTTGGACAAAATAGGGATGTTTTGGTTCGTTTTGGTTAGTTTCGGTACTGTGTAAAAAACCATGCCGGTATAGCATTTGATGCACCGATTCGGGCCGGAAACGAAATGGACTACCGATTCGCGCCAAAAACGAAACGAACGCACCCAATCCACTTTTTTGGACCCAATAGTGTTGTTGTGGTTCGTTTTGGTCAGTTTCATTACTACGCAAAAAACCATGCCGGAATAGCATTTAATGCACCGATTCGGGCCGGAAACGAAATAAACTACCGATTCGCGCCAAAAACGAAACGAACGCACCCAATCCACTTTTTTGGACCCAATAGAGTTGTTGTGGGTCGTTTTGGTCAGTTTCATTACTGTTCAAAAAACCATGCCGGTATAGCATTTAATGCACCGATTCGGGCCGGAAACGAAATGGACTACCGGTTCACGCCAAAAACGAAATGAACGCACCCAATCCACTTTTTTGGACCCAATAGTGTTGTTTGTGTTCGTTTTGGTCAGTTTCATTACTGTGCAAAAAACCATGCCGGTATAGCATTTAATGCACCGATTCGGGCCGGAAACGAAATGGACTACCGATTCGCGCCAAAAACGAAACGAACGCACCCAATCCACTTTTTTGGACCCAATAGTGTTGTTGTGGTTCGTTTTGGTCAGTTTCATTACTGTGCAAAAAACCATGCTGGTATAGCATTTAATGCACCGATTCGGGCCGGAAACGAAATGAACTACCGATTCGCGCCAAAAACGAAACGAACGCACCCAATCCACTTTTTTGGACCCAGTAGTGATGTTTTGGTTCGTTTTGGTCAGTTTCGCTACTATGCAAAAAACCATGTTGCATTGAATGCACCGATTCGGGCCGGAATCGAAACGAACTACCGATTCGGGCCAGAAACGAAACGAGCGCACCCAATCCAGTTTTTTGGTCCAAATAGTGATGTTTTGGTTCGTTTTGGTTAGTTTCGTTACTGTGTAAAAAACCATGCCGGTATAGCATTTAATGCACCGATTCGGGCAGGAAACGAAATGAACTACCGATTCGGGCCAGAAACGAAACGAACGCACCCAATCCAGTTTTTTGGACCAAATAGTGATGTTTTGGTTCGTTTTGGTTAGTTTCGTTACTGTTTAAAAAACCATGCCGGTATAGCATTTAATGCACCGATTCGGGCCGGAAACGAAATGGACTACCGATTCGCGCCAAAAACGAAACGAACGCACCCAATCCACTTTTTTGGACCCAATAGTGTTGTTGTGGGTCGTTTTGGTCAGTTTCATTACTGTGCAAAAAACCATGCCGGTATAGCATTTAATGCACCGATTCGGGCCGGAAACGAAATGGACTACCGGTTCGCGCCAAAAACGAAATGAACGCACCCAATCCACTTTTTTGGACCCAATAGTGTTGTTTGTGTTCGTTTTGGTAAGTTTCATTACTGTGCAAAAAACCATGCCGGTATAGCATTTAATGCACCGATTCGGGCCGGAAACGAAATGGACTACCGATTCGCGCCAAAAACGAAACGACCGCACCCAATCCACTTTTTTGGACCCAATAGTGTTGTTGTGGTTCGTTTTGGTCAGTTTCATTACTACGCAAAAAACCATGCCGGAATAGCATTTAATGCACCGATTCGGTCCGGAAACGAAATAAACTACCGATTCGCGCCAAAAACGAAACGAACGCACCCAATCCACTTTTTTTGGACCCAATAGAGTTGTTGTGGGTCGCTTTGGTTAGTTTCATTACTGTTCAAAAAACCATGCCGGTATAGCATTTAATGCACCGATTCGGGCCGGAAACGAAATGGACTACCGGTTCGCGCCAAAAACGAAATGAACGCACCCAATCCACTTTTTTGGACCCAATAGTGTTGTTTGTGTTCGTTTTGGTCAGTTTCATTACTGTGCAAAAAACCATGCCGGTATAGCATTTAATGCACCGATTCGGGCCGGAAACGAAATGGACTACCGATTCGCGCCAAAAACGAAACGAACGCACCCAATCCACTTTTTTGGACCCAATAGTGTTGTTGTGGTTCATTTTGGTCAGTTTCATTACTGTGCAAAAAACCATGCTGGTATAGCATTTAATGCACCGATTCGGGCCGGAAACGAAATGAACTACCGATTCGCGCCAAAAACGAAACGAACGCACCCAATCCACTTTTTTGGACCCAGTAGTGATGTTTTGGTTCGTTTTGGTCAGTTTCGCTACTGTACAAAAAACCATGTTGCATTGAATGCCGATTCGGGCCGGAACCGAAATGAACTACCGATTCGGGCCAGAAATGAAACGAGCGCACCCAATCCAGCTTTTTGGTCCAAACAGTGATGTTTTGGTTCATTTTGGTTAGTTTCATTACTGTGTAAAAAACCATGCCAATATAGCATTTGATGCACCGATTCGGGCCGGAAACGAAATGGGCTACCGGTTCGGGCCAGAAATGAAACGAACGCACCCAATCCACTTCTTGGACAAAATAGGGATGTTTTGGTTCGTTTTGGTTAGTTTCGGTACTGTGTAAAAAACCATGCCGGTATAGCATTTAATGCACCGATTCGGGCCGGAAACGAAATGGACTACCGATTCGCGCCAAAAACGAAACGAACGCACCCAATCCACTTTTTTGGACCCAGTAGTGATGTTTTGGTTCGTTTTGGTCAGTTTCGCTACTATGCAAAAAACCATGTTGCATTGAATGCACCGATTCGGGCCGGAATCGAAACGAACTACCGATTCGGGCTAGAAACGAAACGAGAACACCCAATCCAGTTTTTTGGTCCAAATAGTGATGTTTTGGTTCGTTTTGGTTAGTTTCGTTACTGTGTAAAAAACCATGCCGGTATAGCATTTAATGCACCGATTCGGGCCGGAAACGAAATGGACTACCGGTTCGCGCCAAAAACGAAATGAACGCACCCAATCCACTTTTTTGGACCCAATAGTGTTGTTGTGGTTCGTTTTGGTCAGTTTCATTACTACGCAAAAAACCATGCCGGAATAGCATTTAATGCACCGATTCGGTCCGGAAACGAAATAAACTACCGATTCGCGCCAAAAACGAAACGAACGCACCCAATCCACTTTTTTTGGACCCAATAGAGTTGTTGTGGGTCGCTTTGGTTAGTTTCATTACTGTTCAAAAAACCATGCCGGTATAGCATTTAATGCACCGATTCGGGCCGGAAACGAAATGGACTACCGGTTCGCGCCAAAAACGAAATGAACGCACCCAATCCACTTTTTTGGACCCAATAGTGTTGTTTGTGTTCGTTTTGGTCAGTTTCATTACTGTGCAAAAAACCATGCCGGTATAGCATTTAATGCACCGATTCGGGCCGGAAACGAAATGGACTACCGATTCGCGCCAAAAACGAAACGAACGCACCCAATCCACTTTTTTGGACCCAATAGTGTTGTTGTGGTTCGTTTTGGTCAGTTTCATTACTGTGCAAAAAACCATGCTCGTATAGCATTTAATGCACCGATTCGGGCCGGAAACGAAATGAACTACCGATTCGCGCCAAAAACGAAACGAACGCACCCAATCCACTTTTTTGGACCCAGTAGTGATGTTTTGGTTCGTTTTGGTCAGTTTCGCTACTATGCAAAAAACCATGTTGCATTGAATGCACCGATTCGGGCCGGAATCGAAACGAACTACCGATTCGGGCTAGAAACGAAACGAGAACACCCAATCCAGTTTTTTGGTCCAAATAGTGATGTTTTGGTTCGTTTTGGTTAGTTTCGTTACTGTGTAAAAAACCATGCCGGTATAGCATTTAATGCACCGATTCGGGCCGGAAACGAAATGGACTACCGGTTCGCGCCAAAAACGAAATGAACGCACCCAATCCACTTTTTTGGACCCAATAGTGTTGTTTGTGTTCGTTTTGGTCAGTTTCATTACTGTGCAAAAAACCATGCCGGTATAGCATTTAATGCACCGATTCGGGCCGGAAACGAAATGGACTACCGATTCGCGCCAAAAACGAAACGAACGCACCCAATCCACTTTTTTGGACCCAATAGTGTTGTTGTGGTTCATTTTGGTCAGTTTCATTACTGTGCAAAAAACCATGCTGGTATAGCATTTAATGCACCGATTCGGGCCGGAAACGAAATGAACTACCGATTCGCGCCAAAAACGAAACGAACGCACCCAATCCACTTTTTTGGACCCAGTAGTGATGTTTTGGTTCGTTTTGGTCAGTTTCGCTACTGTACAAAAAACCATGTTGCATTGAATGCCGATTCGGGCCGGAACCGAAATGAACTACCGATTCGGGCCAGAAATGAAACGAGCGCACCCAATCCAGCTTATTGGTCCAAACAGTGATGTTTTGGTTCATTTTGGTTAGTTTCATTACTGTGTAAAAAACCATGCCAATATAGCATTTGATGCACCGATTCGGGCCGGAAACGAAATGGACTACCGGTTCGGGCCAGAAATGAAACGAACGCACCCAATCCACTTCTTGGACAAAATAGGGATGTTTTGGTTCGTTTTGGTTAGTTTCGGTACTGTGTAAAAAACCATGCCGGTATAGCATTTAATGCACCGATTCGGGCCGGAAACGAAATGGACTACCGATTCGCGCCAAAAACGAAACGAACGCACCCAATCCACTTTTTTGGACCCAATAGTGTTGTTGTGGTTCGTTTTGGTCAGTTTCATTACTACGCAAAAAACCATGCCGGAATAGCATTTAATGCACCCATTCGGGCCGGAAACGAAATAAACTACCGATTCGCGCCAAAAACGAAACGAACGCACCCAATCCACTTTTTTGGACCCAATAGTGTTGTTGTGGGTCGTTTTGGTCAGTTTCATTACTGTTCAAAAAACCATGCCGGTATAGCATTTAATGCACCGATTCGGGACGGAAACGAAATGGACTACGATTCGCGCCAAAAATGAAATGAACGCACCCAATCCACTTCTTGGACAAAATAGGGATGTTTTGGTTCGTTTTGGTTAGTTTCGGTACTGTGTAAAAAACCATGCCGGTATAGCATTTGATGCACCGATTCGGGCCGGAAACGAAATGGACTACCGATTCGCGCCAAAAACGAAACGAACGCACCCAATCCACTTTTTTGGACCCAATAGTGTTGTTGTGGTTCGTTTTGGTCAGTTTCATTACTACGCAAAAAACCATGCCGGAATAGCATTTAATGCACCGATTCGGGCCGGAAACGAAATAAACTACCGATTCGCGCCAAAAACGAAACGAACGCACCCAATCCACTTTTTTGGACCCAATAGAGTTGTTGTGGGTCGTTTTGGTCAGTTTCATTACTGTTCAAAAAACCATGCCGGTATAGCATTTAATGCACCGATTCGGGCCGGAAACGAAATGGACTACCGGTTCACGCCAAAAACGAAATGAACGCACCCAATCCACTTTTTTGGACCCAATAGTGTTGTTTGTGTTCGTTTTGGTCAGTTTCATTACTGTGCAAAAAACCATGCCGGTATAGCATTTAATGCACCGATTCGGGCCGGAAACGAAATGGACTACCGATTCGCGCCAAAAACGAAACGAACGCACCCAATCCACTTTTTTGGACCCAATAGTGTTGTTGTGGTTCGTTTTGGTCAGTTTCATTACTGTGCAAAAAACCATGCTGGTATAGCATTTAATGCACCGATTCGGGCCGGAAACGAAATGAACTACCGATTCGCGCCAAAAACGAAACGAACGCACCCAATCCACTTTTTTGGACCCAGTAGTGATGTTTTGGTTCGTTTTGGTCAGTTTCGCTACTATGCAAAAAACCATGTTGCATTGAATGCACCGATTCGGGCCGGAATCGAAACGAACTACCGATTCGGGCCAGAAACGAAACGAGCGCACCCAATCCAGTTTTTTGGTCCAAATAGTGATGTTTTGGTTCGTTTTGGTTAGTTTCGTTACTGTGTAAAAAACCATGCCGGTATAGCATTTAATGCACCGATTCGGGCAGGAAACGAAATGAACTACCGATTCGGGCCAGAAACGAAACGAACGCACCCAATCCAGTTTTTTGGACCAAATAGTGATGTTTTGGTTCGTTTTGGTTAGTTTCGTTACTGTTTAAAAAACCATGCCGGTATAGCATTTAATGCACCGATTCGGGCCGGAAACGAAATGGACTACCGATTCGCGCCAAAAACGAAACGAACGCACCCAATCCACTTTTTTGGACCCAATAGTGTTGTTGTGGGTCGTTTTGGTCAGTTTCATTACTGTGCAAAAAACCATGCCGGTATAGCATTTAATGCACCGATTCGGGCCGGAAACGAAATGGACTACCGGTTCGCGCCAAAAACGAAATGAACGCACCCAATCCACTTTTTTGGACCCAATAGTGTTGTTTGTGTTCGTTTTGGTAAGTTTCATTACTGTGCAAAAAACCATGCCGGTATAGCATTTAATGCACCGATTCGGGCCGGAAACGAAATGGACTACCGATTCGCGCCAAAAACGAAACGACCGCACCCAATCCACTTTTTTGGACCCAATAGTGTTGTTGTGGTTCGTTTTGGTTAGTTTCATTACTACGCAAAAAACCATGCCGGAATAGCATTTAATGCACCGATTCGGTCCGGAAACGAAATAAACTACCGATTCGCGCCAAAAACGAAACGAACGCACCCAATCCACTTTTTTTGGACCCAATAGAGTTGTTGTGGGTCGCTTTGGTTAGTTTCATTACTGTTCAAAAAACCATGCCGGTATAGCATTTAATGCACCGATTCGGGCCGGAAACGAAATGGACTACCGGTTCGCGCCAAAAACGAAATGAACGCACCCAATCCACTTTTTTGGACCCAATAGTGTTGTTTGTGTTCGTTTTGGTCAGTTTCATTACTGTGCAAAAAACCATGCCGGTATAGCATTTAATGCACCGATTCGGGCCGGAAACGAAATGGACTACCGATTCGCGCCAAAAACGAAACGAACGCACCCAATCCACTTTTTTGGACCCAATAGTGTTGTTGTGGTTCATTTTGGTCAGTTTCATTACTGTGCAAAAAACCATGCTGGTATAGCATTTAATGCACCGATTCGGGCCGGAAACGAAATGAACTACCGATTCGCGCCAAAAACGAAACGAACGCACCCAATCCACTTTTTTGGACCCAGTAGTGATGTTTTGGTTCGTTTTGGTCAGTTTCGCTACTGTACAAAAAACCATGTTGCATTGAATGCCGATTCGGGCCGGAACCGAAATGAACTACCGATTCGGGCCAGAAATGAAACGAGCGCACCCAATCCAGCTTTTTGGTCCAAACAGTGATGTTTTGGTTCATTTTGGTTAGTTTCATTACTGTGTAAAAAACCATGCCAATATAGCATTTGATGCACCGATTCGGGCCGGAAACGAAATGGGCTACCGGTTCGGGCCAGAAATGAAACGAACGCACCCAATCCACTTCTTGGACAAAATAGGGATGTTTTGGTTCGTTTTGGTTAGTTTCGGTACTGTGTAAAAAACCATGCCGGTATAGCATTTAATGCACCGATTCGGGCCGGAAACGAAATGGACTACCGATTCGCGCCAAAAACGAAACGAACGCACCCAATCCACTTTTTTGGACCCAGTAGTGATGTTTTGGTTCGTTTTGGTCAGTTTCGCTACTATGCAAAAAACCATGTTGCATTGAATGCACCGATTCGGGCCGGAATCGAAACGAACTACCGATTCGGGCTAGAAACGAAACGAGAACACCCAATCCAGTTTTTTGGTCCAAATAGTGATGTTTTGGTTCGTTTTGGTTAGTTTCGTTACTGTGTAAAAAACCATGCCGGTATAGCATTTAATGCACCGATTCGGGCCGGAAACGAAATGGACTACCGGTTCGCGCCAAAAACGAAATGAACGCACCCAATCCACTTTTTTGGACCCAATAGTGTTGTTTGTGTTCGTTTTGGTCAGTTTCATTACTGTGCAAAAAACCATGCCGGTATAGCATTTAATGCACCGATTCGGGCCGGAAACGAAATGGACTACCGATTCGCGCCAAAAACGAAACGACCGCACCCAATCCACTTTTTTGGACCCAATAGTGTTGTTGTGGTTCGTTTTGGTCAGTTTCATTACTACGCAAAAAACCATGCCGGAATAGCATTTAATGCACCGATTCGGTCCGGAAACGAAATAAACTACCGATTCGCGCCAAAAACGAAACGAACGCACCCAATCCACTTTTTTTGGACCCAATAGAGTTGTTGTGGGTCGCTTTGGTTAGTTTCATTACTGTTCAAAAAACCATGCCGGTATAGCATTTAATGCACCGATTCGGGCAGGAAACGAAATGAACTACCGATTCGGGCCAGAAACGAAACGAACGCACCCAATCCAGTTTTTTGGACCAAATAGTGATGTTTTGGTTCGTTTTGGTTAGTTTCGTTACTGTTTAAAAAACCATGCCGGTATAGCATTTAATGCACCGATTCGGGCCGGAAACGAAATGGACTACCGATTCGCGCCAAAAACGAAACGAACGCACCCAATCCACTTTTTTGGACCCAATAGTGTTGTTGTGGGTCGTTTTGGTCAGTTTCATTACTGTGCAAAAAACCATGCCGGTATAGCATTTAATGCACCGATTCGGGCCGGAAACGAAATGGACTACCGGTTCGCGCCAAAAACGAAATGAACGCACCCAATCCACTTTTTTGGACCCAATAGTGTTGTTTGTGTTCGTTTTGGTCAGTTTCATTACTGTGCAAAAAACCATGCCGGTATAGCATTTAATGCACCGATTCGGGCCGGAAACGAAATGGACTACCGATTCGCGCCAAAAACGAAACGAACGCACCCAATCCACTTTTTTGGACCCAATAGTGTTGTTGTGGTTCGTTTTGGTCAGTTTCATTACTACGCAAAAAACCATGCCGGAATAGCATTTAATGCACCGATTCGGGCCGGAAACGAAATAAACTACCGATTCGCGCCAAAAACGAAACGAACGCACCCAATCCACTTTTTTTGGACCCAATAGAGTTGTTGTGGGTCGCTTTGGTTAGTTTCATTACTGTTCAAAAAACCATGCCGGTATAGCATTTAATGCACCGATTCGGGCCGGAAACGAAATGGACTACCGGTTCGCGCCAAAAACGAAATGAACGCACCCAATCCACTTTTTTGGACCCAATAGTGTTGTTTGTGTTCGTTTTGGTCAGTTTCATTACTGTGCAAAAAACCATGCCGGTATAGCATTTAATGCACCGATTCGGGCCGGAAACGAAATGGACTACCGATTCGCGCCAAAAACGAAACGAACGCACCCAATCCACTTTTTTGGACCCAATAGTGTTGTTGTGGTTCGTTTTGGTCAGTTTCATTACTGTGCAAAAAACCATGCTGGTATAGCATTTAATGCACCGATTCGGGCCGGAAACGAAATGAACTACCGATTCGCGCCAAAAACGAAACGAACGCACCCAATCCACTTTTTTGGACCCAGTAGTGATGTTTTGGTTCGTTTTGGTCAGTTTCGCTACTATGCAAAAAACCATGTTGCATTGAATGCACCGATTCGGGCCGGAATCGAAACGAACTACCGATTCGGGCTAGAAACGAAACGAGCGCACCCAATCCAGTTTTTTGGTCCAAATAGTGATGTTTTGGTTCGTTTTGGTTAGTTTCGTTACTGTGTAAAAAACCATGCCGGTATAGCATTTAATGCACCGATTCGGGCCGGAAACGAAATGGACTACCGGTTCGCGCCAAAAACGAAATGAACGCACCCAATCCACTTTTTTGGACCCAATAGTGTTGTTTGTGTTCGTTTTGGTCAGTTTCATTACTGTGCAAAAAACCATGCCGGTATAGCATTTAATGCACCGATTCGGGCCGGAAACGAAATGGACTACCGATTCGCGCCAAAAACGAAACGACCGCACCCAATCCACTTTTTTGGACCCAATAGTGTTGTTGTGGTTCGTTTTGGTCAGTTTCATTACTACGCAAAAAACCATGCCGGAATAGCATTTAATGCACCGATTCGGTCCGGAAACGAAATAAACTACCGATTCGCGCCAAAAACGAAACGAACGCACCCAATCCACTTTTTTTGGACCCAATAGAGTTGTTGTGGGTCGCTTTGGTTAGTTTCATTACTGTTCAAAAAACCATGCCGGTATAGCATTTAATGCACCGATTCGGGCCGGAAACGAAATGGACTACCGGTTCGCGCCAAAAACGAAATGAACGCACCCAATCCACTTTTTTGGACCCAATAGTGTTGTTTGTGTTCGTTTTGGTCAGTTTCATTACTGTGCAAAAAACCATGCCGGTATAGCATTTAATGCACCGATTCGGGCCGGAAACGAAATGGACTACCGATTCGCGCCAAAAACGAAACGAACGCACCCAATCCACTTTTTTGGACCCAATAGTGTTGTTGTGGTTCATTTTGGTCAGTTTCATTACTGTGCAAAAAACCATGCTGGTATAGCATTTAATGCACCGATTCGGGCCGGAAACGAAATGAACTACCGATTCGCGCCAAAAACGAAACGAACGCACCCAATCCACTTTTTTGGACCCAGTAGTGATGTTTTGGTTCGTTTTGGTCAGTTTCGCTACTGTACAAAAAACCATGTTGCATTGAATGCCGATTCGGGCCGGAACCGAAATGAACTACCGATTCGGGCCAGAAATGAAACGAGCGCACCCAATCCAGCTTTTTGGTCCAAACAGTGATGTTTTGGTTCATTTTGGTTAGTTTCATTACTGTGTAAAAAACCATGCCAATATAGCATTTGATGCACCGATTCGGGCCGGAAACGAAATGGGCTACCGGTTCGGGCCAGAAATGAAACGAACGCACCCAATCCACTTCTTGGACAAAATAGGGATGTTTTGGTTCGTTTTGGTTAGTTTCGGTACTGTGTAAAAAACCATGCCGGTATAGCATTTAATGCACCGATTCGGGCCGGAAACGAAATGGACTACCGATTCGCGCCAAAAACGAAACGAACGCACCCAATCCACTTTTTTGGACCCAATAGTGTTGTTGTGGTTCGTTTTGGTCAGTTTCATTACTACGCAAAAAACCATGCCGGAATAGCATTTAATGCACCCATTCGGGCCGGAAACGAAATAAACTACCGATTCGCGCCAAAAACGAAACGAACGCACCCAATCCACTTTTTTGGACCCAATAGTGTTGTTGTGGGTCGTTTTGGTCAGTTTCATTACTGTTCAAAAAACCATGCCGGTATAGCATTTAATGCACCGATTCGGGACGGAAACGAAATGGACTACGATTCGCGCAAAAAATGAAATGAACGCACCCAATCCACTTCTTGGACAAAATAGGGATGTTTTGGTTCGTTTTGGTTAGTTTCGGTACTGTGTAAAAAACCATGCCGGTATAGCATTTGATGCACCGATTCGGGCCGGAAACGAAATGGACTACCGATTCGCGCCAAAAACGAAACGAACGCACCCAATCCACTTTTTTGGACCCAATAGTGTTGTTGTGGTTCGTTTTGGTCAGTTTCATTACTACGCAAAAAACCATGCCGGAATAGCATTTAATGCACCGATTCGGGCCGGAAACGAAATGGACTACCGGTTCGCGCCAAAAACGAAATGAACGCACCCAATCCACTTTTTTGGACCCAATAGTGTTGTTTGTGTTCGTTTTGGTCAGTTTCATTACTGTGCAAAAAACCATGCCGGTATAGCATTTAATGCACCGATTCGGGCCGGAAACGAAATGGACTACCGATTCGCGCCAAAAACGAAACGAACGCACCCAATCCACTTTTTTGGACCCAATAGTGTTGTTGTGGTTCATTTTGGTCAGTTTCATTACTGTGCAAAAAACCATGCTGGTATAGCATTTAATGCACCGATTCGGGCCGGAAACGAAATGAACTACCGATTCGCGCCAAAAACGAAACGAACGCACCCAATCCACTTTTTTGGACCCAGTAGTGATGTTTTGGTTCGTTTTGGTCAGTTTCGCTACTGTACAAAAAACCATGTTGCATTGAATGCCGATTCGGGCCGGAACCGAAATGAACTACCGATTCGGGCCAGAAATGAAACGAGCGCACCCAATCCAGCTTTTTGGTCCAAACAGTGATGTTTTGGTTCATTTTGGTTAGTTTCATTACTGTGTAAAAAACCATGCCAATATAGCATTTGATGCACCGATTCGGGCCGGAAACGAAATGGGCTACCGGTTCGGGCCAGAAATGAAACGAACGCACCCAATCCACTTCTTGGACAAAATAGGGATGTTTTGGTTCGTTTTGGTTAGTTTCGGTACTGTGTAAAAAACCATGCCGGTATAGCATTTAATGCACCGATTCGGGCCGGAAACGAAATGGACTACCGATTCGCGCCAAAAACGAAACGAACGCACCCAATCCACTTTTTTGGACCCAATAGTGTTGTTGTGGTTCGTTTTGGTCAGTTTCATTACTACGCAAAAAACCATGCCGGAATAGCATTTAATGCACCCATTCGGGCCGGAAACGAAATAAACTACCGATTCGCGCCAAAAACGAAACGAACGCACCCAATCCACTTTTTTGGACCCAATAGTGTTGTTGTGGGTCGTTTTGGTCAGTTTCATTACTGTTCAAAAAACCATGCCGGTATAGCATTTAATGCACCGATTCGGGACGGAAACGAAATGGACTACGATTCGCGCAAAAAATGAAATGAACGCACCCAATCCACTTCTTGGACAAAATAGGGATGTTTTGGTTCGTTTTGGTTAGTTTCGGTACTGTGTAAAAAACCATGCCGGTATAGCATTTGATGCACCGATTCGGGCCGGAAACGAAATGGACTACCGATTCGCGCCAAAAACGAAACGAACGCACCCAATCCACTTTTTTGGACCCAATAGTGTTGTTGTGGTTCGTTTTGGTCAGTTTCATTACTACGCAAAAAACCATGCCGGAATAGCATTTAATGCACCGATTCGGGCCGGAAACGAAATAAACTACCGATTCGCGCCAAAAATGAAACGAACGCACCCAATCCACTTTTTTGGACCCAATAGAGTTGTTGTGGGTCGTTTTGGTCAGTTTCATTACTGTTCAAAAAACCATGCCGGTATAGCATTTAATGCACCGATTCGGGCCGGAAACGAAATGGACTACCGGTTCACGCCAAAAACGAAATGAACGCACCCAATCCACTTTTTTGGACCCAATAGTGTTGTTTGTGTTCGTTTTGGTCAGTTTCATTACTGTGCAAAAAACCATGCCGGTATAGCATTTAATGCACCGATTCGGGCCGGAAACGAAATGGACTACCGGTTCGCGCCAAAAACGAAATGAACGCACCCAATCCACTTTTTTGGACCCAATAGTGTTGTTTGTGTTCGTTTTGGTCAGTTTCATTACTGTGCAAAAAACCATGCCGGTATAGCATTTAATGCACCGATTCGGGCCGGAAACGAAATGGACTACCGATTCGCGCCAAAAACGAAACGAACGCACCCAATCCACTTTTTTGGACCCAATAGTGTTGTTGTGGTTCGTTTTGGTCAGTTTCATTACTACGCAAAAAACCATGCCGGAATAGCATTTAATGCACCGATTCGGGCCGGAAACGAAATAAACTACCGATTCGCGCCAAAACGAAACGAACGCACCCAATCCACTTTTTTTGGACCCAATAGAGTTGTTGTGGGTCGCTTTGGTTAGTTTCATTACTGTTCAAAAAACCATGCCGGTATAGCATTTAATGCACCGATTCGGGCCGGAAACGAAATGGACTACCGGTTCGCGCCAAAAACGAAATGAACGCACCCAATCCACTTTTTTGGACCCAATAGTGTTGTTTGTGTTCGTTTTGGTCAGTTTCATTACTGTGCAAAAAACCATGCCGGTATAGCATTTAATGCACCGATTCGGGCCGGAAACGAAATGGACTACCGATTCGCGCCAAAAACGAAACGAACGCACCCAATCCACTTTTTTGGACCCAATAGTGTTGTTGTGGTTCGTTTTGGTCAGTTTCATTACTGTGCAAAAAACCATGCTGGTATAGCATTTGATGCACCGATTCGGGCCGGAAACGAAATGGACTACCGATTCGCGCCAAAAACGAAACGAACGCACCCAATCCACTTTTTTGGACCCAATAGTGTTGTTGTGGTTCGTTTTGGTCAGTTTCATTACTACGCAAAAAACCATGCCGGAATAGCATTTAATGCACCGATTCGGGCCGGAAACGAAATAAACTACCGATTCGCGCCAAAAACGAAACAAACGCACCCAATCCACTTTTTTGGACCCAATAGAGTTGTTGTGGGTCGTTTTGGTCAGTTTCATTACTGTTCAAAAAACCATGCCGGTATAGCATTTAATGCACCGATTCGGGCCGGAAACGAAATGGACTACCGGTTCACGCCAAAAACGAAATGAACGCACCCAATCCACTTTTTTGGACCCAATAGTGTTGTTTGTGTTCGTTTTGGTCAGTTTCATTACTGTGCAAAAAACCATGCCGGTATAGCATTTAATGCACCGATTCGGGCCGGAAACGAAATGGACTACCGGTTCGCGCCAAAAACGAAATGAACGCACCCAATCCACTTTTTTGGACCCAATAGTGTTGTTTGTGTTCGTTTTGGTCAGTTTCATTACTGTGCAAAAAACCATGCCGGTATAGCATTTAATGCACCGATTCGGGCCGGAAACGAAATGGACTACCGATTCGCGCCAAAAACGAAACGAACGCACCCAATCCACTTTTTTGGACCCAATAGTGTTGTTGTGGTTCGTTTTGGTCAGTTTCATTACTACGCAAAAAACCATGCCGGAATAGCATTTAATGCACCGATTCGGGCCGGAAACGAAATAAACTACCGATTCGCGCCAAAAACGAAACGAACGCACCCAATCCACTTTTTTTGGACCCAATAGAGTTGTTGTGGGTCGCTTTGGTTAGTTTCATTACTGTTCAAAAAACCATGCCGGTATAGCATTTAATGCACCGATTCGGGCCGGAAACGAAATGGACTACCGGTTCGCGCCAAAAACGAAATGAACGCACCCAATCCACTTTTTTGGACCCAATAGTGTTGTTTGTGTTCGTTTTGGTCAGTTTCATTACTGTGCAAAAAACCATGCCGGTATAGCATTTAATGCACCGATTCGGGCCGGAAACGAAATGGACTACCGATTCGCGCCAAAAACGAAACGACCGCACCCAATCCACTTTTTTGGACCCAATAGTGTTGTTGTGGTTCGTTTTGGTCAGTTTCATTACTGTGCAAAAAACCATGCTGGTATAGCATTTAATGCACCGATTCGGGCCGGAAACGAAATGAACTACCGATTCGCGCCAAAAACGAAACGAACGCACCCAATCCACTTTTTTGGACCCAGTAGTGATGTTTTGGTTCGTTTTGGTCAGTTTCGCTACTATGCAAAAAACCATGTTGCATTGAATGCACCGATTCGGGCCGGAATCGAAACGAACTACCGATTCGGGCTAGAAACGAAACGAGCGCACCCAATCCAGTTTTTTGGTCCAAATAGTGATGTTTTGGTTCGTTTTGGTTAGTTTCGTTACTGTGTAAAAAACCATGCCGGTATAGCATTTAATGCACCGATTCGGGCCGGAAACGAAATGGACTACCGGTTCGCGCCAAAAACGAAATGAACGCACCCAATCCACTTTTTTGGACCCAATAGTGTTGTTTGTGTTCGTTTTGGTCAGTTTCATTACTGTGCAAAAAACCATGCCGGTATAGCATTTAATGCACCGATTCGGGCCGGAAACGAAATGGACTACCGATTCGCGCCAAAAACGAAACGAACGCACCCAATCCACTTTTTTGGACCCAATAGTGTTGTTGTGGTTCGTTTTGGTCAGTTTCATTACTACGCAAAAAACCATGCCGGAATAGCATTTAATGCACCGATTCGGGCCGGAAACGAAATAAACTACCGATTCGCGCCAAAAACGAAACGAACGCACCCAATCCACTTTTTTTGGACCCAATAGAGTTGTTGTGGGTCGCTTTGGTTAGTTTCATTACTGTTCAAAAAACCATGCCGGTATAGCATTTAATGCACCGATTCGGGCCGGAAACGAAATGGACTACCGGTTCGCGCCAAAAACGAAATGAACGCACCCAATCCACTTTTTTGGACCCAATAGTGTTGTTTGTGTTCGTTTTGGTCAGTTTCATTACTGTGCAAAAAACCATGCCGGTATAGCATTTAATGCACCGATTCGGGCCGGAAACGAAATGGACTACCGATTCGCGCCAAAAACGAAACGAACGCACCCAATCCACTTTTTTGGACCCAATAGTGTTGTTGTGGTTCGTTTTGGTCAGTTTCATTACTGTGCAAAAAACCATGCCGGTATAGCATTTAATGCACCGATTCGGGCCGGAAACGAAATGAACTACCGATTCGCGCCAAAAACGAAACGAACGCACCCAATCCACTTTTTTGGACCCAGTAGTGATGTTTTGGTTCGTTTTGGTCAGTTTCATTACTACGCAAAAAACCATGCCGGAATAGCATTTAATGCACCGATTCGGGCCGGAAACGAAATAAACTACCGATTCGCGCCAAAACGAAACGAACGCACCCAATCCACTTTTTTTGGACCCAATAGAGTTGTTGTGGGTCGCTTTGGTTAGTTTCATTACTGTTCAAAAAACCATGCCGGTATAGCATTTAATGCACCGATTCGGGCCGGAAACGAAATGGACTACCGGTTCGCGCCAAAAACGAAATGAACGCACCCAATCCACTTTTTTGGACCCAATAGTGTTGTTTGTGTTCGTTTTGGTCAGTTTCATTACTGTGCAAAAAACCATGCCGGTATAGCATTTAATGCACCGATTCGGGCCGGAAACGAAATGGACTACCGATTCGCGCCAAAAACGAAACGAACGCACCCAATCCACTTTTTTGGACCCAATAGTGTTGTTGTGGTTCGTTTTGGTCAGTTTCATTACTGTGCAAAAAACCATGCTGGTATAGCATTTGATGCACCGATTCGGGCCGGAAACGAAATGGACTACCGATTCGCGCCAAAAACGAAACGAACGCACCCAATCCACTTTTTTGGACCCAATAGTGTTGTTGTGGTTCGTTTTGGTCAGTTTCATTACTACGCAAAAAACCATGCCGGAATAGCATTTAATGCACCGATTCGGGCCGGAAACGAAATAAACTACCGATTCGCGCCAAAAACGAAACGAACGCACCCAATCCACTTTTTTGGACCCAATAGAGTTGTTGTGGGTCGTTTTGGTCAGTTTCATTACTGTTCAAAAAACCATGCCGGTATAGCATTTAATGCACCGATTCGGGCCGGAAACGAAATGGACTACCGGTTCACGCCAAAAACGAAATGAACGCACCCAATCCACTTTTTTGGACCCAATAGTGTTGTTTGTGTTCGTTTTGGTCAGTTTCATTACTGTGCAAAAAACCATGCCGGTATAGCATTTAATGCACCGATTCGGGCCGGAAACGAAATGGACTACCGGTTCGCGCCAAAAACGAAATGAACGCACCCAATCCACTTTTTTGGACCCAATAGTGTTGTTTGTGTTCGTTTTGGTCAGTTTCATTACTGTGCAAAAAACCATGCCGGTATAGCATTTAATGCACCGATTCGGGCCGGAAACGAAATGGACTACCGATTCGCGCCAAAAACGAAACGAACGCACCCAATCCACTTTTTTGGACCCAATAGTGTTGTTGTGGTTCGTTTTGGTCAGTTTCATTACTACGCAAAAAACCATGCCGGAATAGCATTTAATGCACCGATTCGGGCCGGAAACGAAATAAACTACCGATTCGCGCCAAAACGAAACGAACGCACCCAATCCACTTTTTTTGGACCCAATAGAGTTGTTGTGGGTCGCTTTGGTTAGTTTCATTACTGTTCAAAAAACCATGCCGGTATAGCATTTAATGCACCGATTCGGGCCGGAAACGAAATGGACTACCGGTTCGCGCCAAAAACGAAATGAACGCACCCAATCCACTTTTTTGGACCCAATAGTGTTGTTTGTGTTCGTTTTGGTCAGTTTCATTACTGTGCAAAAAACCATGCCGGTATAGCATTTAATGCACCGATTCGGGCCGGAAACGAAATGGACTACCGATTCGCGCCAAAAACGAAACGAACGCACCCAATCCACTTTTTTGGACCCAATAGTGTTGTTGTGGTTCGTTTTGGTCAGTTTCATTACTGTGCAAAAAACCATGCTGGTATAGCATTTAATGCACCGATTCGGGCCGGAAACGAAATGAACTACCGATTCGCGCCAAAAACGAAACGAACGCACCCAATCCACTTTTTTGGACCCAGTAGTGATGTTTTGGTTCGTTTTGGTCAGTTTCGCTACTATGCAAAAAACCATGTTGCATTGAATGCACCGATTCGGGCCGGAATCGAAACGAACTACCGATTCGGGCTAGAAACGAAACGAGCGCACCCAATCCAGTTTTTTGGTCCAAATAGTGATGTTTTGGTTCGTTTTGGTTAGTTTCGTTACTGTGTAAAAAACCATGCCGGTATAGCATTTAATGCACCGATTCGGGCCGGAAACGAAATGGACTACCGGTTCGCGCCAAAAACGAAATGAACGCACCCAATCCACTTTTTTGGACCCAATAGTGTTGTTTGTGTTCGTTTTGGTCAGTTTCATTACTGTGCAAAAAACCATGCCGGTATAGCATTTAATGCACCGATTCGGGCCGGAAACGAAATGGACTACCGATTCGCGCCAAAAACGAAACGAACGCACCCAATCCACTTTTTTGGACCCAATAGTGTTGTTGTGGTTCGTTTTGGTCAGTTTCATTACTACGCAAAAAACCATGCCGGAATAGCATTTAATGCACCGATTCGGGCCGGAAACGAAATAAACTACCGATTCGCGCCAAAAACGAAACGAACGCACCCAATCCACTTTTTTTGGACCCAATAGAGTTGTTGTGGGTCGCTTTGGTTAGTTTCATTACTGTTCAAAAAACCATGCCGGTATAGCATTTAATGCACCGATTCGGGCCGGAAACGAAATGGACTACCGGTTCGCGCCAAAAACGAAATGAACGCACCCAATCCACTTTTTTGGACCCAATAGTGTTGTTTGTGTTCGTTTTGGTCAGTTTCATTACTGTGCAAAAAACCATGCCGGTATAGCATTTAATGCACCGATTCGGGCCGGAAACGAAATGGACTACCGATTCGCGCCAAAAACGAAACGAACGCACCCAATCCACTTTTTTGGACCCAATAGTGTTGTTGTGGTTCGTTTTGGTCAGTTTCATTACTGTGCAAAAAACCATGCTGGTATAGCATTTAATGCACCGATTCGGGCCGGAAACGAAATGAACTACCGATTCGCGCCAAAAACGAAACGAACGCACCCAATCCACTTTTTTGGACCCAGTAGTGATGTTTTGGTTCGTTTTGGTCAGTTTCGCTACTATGCAAAAAACCATGTTGCATTGAATGCACCGATTCGGGCCGGAATCGAAACGAACTACCGATTCGGGCTAGAAACGAAACGAGCGCACCCAATCCAGTTTTTTGGTCCAAATAGTGATGTTTTGGTTCGTTTTGGTTAGTTTCGTTACTGTGTAAAAAACCATGCCGGTATAGCATTTAATGCACCGATTCGGGCCGGAAACGAAATGGACTACCGGTTCGCGCCAAAAACGAAATGAACGCACCCAATCCACTTTTTTGGACCCAATAGTGTTGTTTGTGTTCGTTTTGGTCAGTTTCATTACTGTGCAAAAAACCATGCCGGTATAGCATTTAATGCACCGATTCGGGCCGGAAACGAAATGGACTACCGATTCGCGCCAAAAACGAAACGAACGCACCCAATCCACTTTTTTGGACCCAATAGTGTTGTTGTGGTTCGTTTTGGTCAGTTTCATTACTACGCAAAAAACCATGCCGGAATAGCATTTAATGCACCCATTCGGGCCGGAAACGAAATAAACTACCGATTCGCGCCAAAAACGAAACGAACGCACCCAATCCACTTTTTTGGACCCAATAGTGTTGTTGTGGGTCGTTTTGGTCAGTTTCATTACTGTTCAAAAAACCATGCCGGTATAGCATTTAATGCACCGATTCGGGACGGAAACGAAATGGACTACGATTCGCGCCAAAAATGAAATGAACGCACCCAATCCACTTCTTGGACAAAATAGGGATGTTTTGGTTCGTTTTGGTTAGTTTCGGTACTGTGTAAAAAACCATGCCGGTATAGCATTTGATGCACCGATTCGGGCCGGAAACGAAATGGACTACCGATTCGCGCCAAAAACGAAACGAACGCACCCAATCCACTTTTTTGGACCCAATAGTGTTGTTGTGGTTCGTTTTGGTCAGTTTCATTATTACGCAAAAAACCATGCCGGAATAGCATTTAATGCACCGATTCGGGCCGGAAACGAAATAAACTACCGATTCACGCCAAAAACGAAACGAACGCACCCAATCCACTTTTTTGGACCCAATAGAGTTGTTGTGGGTCGTTTTGGTCAGTTTCATTACTGTTCAAAAAACCATGCCGGTATAGCATTTAATGCACCGATTCGGGCCGGAAACGAAATGGACTACCGGTTCACGCCAAAAACGAAATGAACGCACCCAATCCACTTTTTTGGACCCAATAGTGTTGTTTGTGTTCGTTTTGGTCAGTTTCATTACTGTGCAAAAAACCATGCCGGTATAGCATTTAATGCACCGATTCGGGCCGGAAACGAAATGGACTACCGATTCGCGCCAAAAACGAAACGAACGCACCCAATCCACTTTTTTGGACCCAATAGTGTTGTTGTGGTTCGTTTTGGTCAGTTTCATTACTGTGCAAAAAACCATGCTGGTATAGCATTTAATGCACCGATTCGGGCCGGAAACGAAATGAACTACCGATTCGCGCCAAAAACGAAACGAACGCACCCAATCCACTTTTTTGGACCCAGTAGTGATGTTTTGGTTCGTTTTGGTCAGTTTCGCTACTATGCAAAAAACCATGTTGCATTGAATGCACCGATTCGGGCCGGAATCGAAACGAACTACCGATTCGGGCCAGAAACGAAACGAGCGCACCCAATCCAGTTTTTTGGTCCAAATAGTGATGTTTTGGTTCGTTTTGGTTAGTTTCGTTACTGTGTAAAAAACCATGCCGGTATAGCATTTAATGCACCGATTCGGGCCGGAAACGAAATGGACTACCGGTTCGCGCCAAAAACGAAATGAACGCACCCAATCCACTTTTTTGGACCCAATAGTGTTGTTTGTGTTCGTTTTGGTCAGTTTCATTACTGTGCAAAAAACCATGCCGGTATAGCATTTAATGCACCGATTCGGGCCGGAATCGAAACGAACTACCGATTCGGGCTAGAAACGAAACGAGCGCACCCAATCCAGTTTTTTGGTCCAAATAGTGATGTTTTGGTTCGTTTTGGTTAGTTTCGTTACTGTGTAAAAAACCATGCCGGTATAGCATTTAATGCACCGATTCGGGCCGGAAACGAAATGGACTACCGGTTCGCGCCAAAAACGAAATGAACGCACCCAATCCACTTTTTTGGACCCAATAGTGTTGTTTGTGTTCGTTTTGGTCAGTTTCATTACTGTGCAAAAAACCATGCCGGTATAGCATTTAATGCACCGATTCGGGCCGGAAACGAAATGGACTACCGATTCGCGCCAAAAACGAAACGAACGCACCCAATCCACTTTTTTGGACCCAATAGTGTTGTTGTGGTTCGTTTTGGTCAGTTTCATTACTACGCAAAAAACCATGCCGGAATAGCATTTAATGCACCGATTCGGGCCGGAAACGAAATAAACTACCGATTCGCGCCAAAAACGAAACGAACGCACCCAATCCACTTTTTTTGGACCCAATAGAGTTGTTGTGGGTCGCTTTGGTTAGTTTCATTACTGTTCAAAAAACCATGCCGGTATAGCATTTAATGCACCGATTCGGGCCGGAAACGAAATGGACTACCGGTTCGCGCCAAAAACGAAATGAACGCACCCAATCCACTTTTTTGGACCCAATAGTGTTGTTTGTGTTCGTTTTGGTCAGTTTCATTACTGTGCAAAAAACCATGCCGGTATAGCATTTAATGCACCGATTCGGGCCGGAAACGAAATGGACTACCGATTCGCGCCAAAAACGAAACGAACGCACCCAATCCACTTTTTTGGACCCAATAGTGTTGTTGTGGTTCGTTTTGGTCAGTTTCATTACTGTGCAAAAAACCATGCTGGTATAGCATTTAATGCACCGATTCGGGCCGGAAACGAAATGAACTACCGATTCGCGCCAAAAACGAAACGAACGCACCCAATCCACTTTTTTGGACCCAGTAGTGATGTTTTGGTTCGTTTTGGTCAGTTTCGCTACTATGCAAAAAACCATGTTGCATTGAATGCACCGATTCGGGCCGGAATCGAAACGAACTACCGATTCGGGCTAGAAACGAAACGAGCGCACCCAATCCAGTTTTTTGGTCCAAATAGTGATGTTTTGGTTCGTTTTGGTTAGTTTCGTTACTGTGTAAAAAACCATGCCGGTATAGCATTTAATGCACCGATTCGGGCCGGAAACGAAATGGACTACCGGTTCGCGCCAAAAACGAAATGAACGCACCCAATCCACTTTTTTGGACCCAATAGTGTTGTTTGTGTTCGTTTTGGTCAGTTTCATTACTGTGCAAAAAACCATGCCGGTATAGCATTTAATGCACCGATTCGGGCCGGAAACGAAATGGACTACCGATTCGCGCCAAAAACGAAACGAACGCACCCAATCCACTTTTTTGGACCCAATAGTGTTGTTGTGGTTCGTTTTGGTCAGTTTCATTACTACGCAAAAAACCATGCCGGAATAGCATTTAATGCACCCATTCGGGCCGGAAACGAAATAAACTACCGATTCGCGCCAAAAACGAAACGAACGCACCCAATCCACTTTTTTGGACCCAATAGTGTTGTTGTGGGTCGTTTTGGTCAGTTTCATTACTGTTCAAAAAACCATGCCGGTATAGCATTTAATGCACCGATTCGGGACGGAAACGAAATGGACTACGATTCGCGCCAAAAATGAAATGAACGCACCCAATCCACTTCTTGGACAAAATAGGGATGTTTTGGTTCGTTTTGGTTAGTTTCGGTACTGTGTAAAAAACCATGCCGGTATAGCATTTGATGCACCGATTCGGGCCGGAAACGAAATGGACTACCGATTCGCGCCAAAAACGAAACGAACGCACCCAATCCACTTTTTTGGACCCAATAGTGTTGTTGTGGTTCGTTTTGGTCAGTTTCATTATTACGCAAAAAACCATGCCGGAATAGCATTTAATGCACCGATTCGGGCCGGAAACGAAATAAACTACCGATTCACGCCAAAAACGAAACGAACGCACCCAATCCACTTTTTTGGACCCAATAGAGTTGTTGTGGGTCGTTTTGGTCAGTTTCATTACTGTTCAAAAAACCATGCCGGTATAGCATTTAATGCACCGATTCGGGCCGGAAACGAAATGGACTACCGGTTCACGCCAAAAACGAAATGAACGCACCCAATCCACTTTTTTGGACCCAATAGTGTTGTTTGTGTTCGTTTTGGTCAGTTTCATTACTGTGCAAAAAACCATGCCGGTATAGCATTTAATGCACCGATTCGGGCCGGAAACGAAATGGACTACCGATTCGCGCCAAAAACGAAACGAACGCACCCAATCCACTTTTTTGGACCCAATAGTGTTGTTGTGGTTCGTTTTGGTCAGTTTCATTACTGTGCAAAAAACCATGCTGGTATAGCATTTAATGCACCGATTCGGGCCGGAAACGAAATGAACTACCGATTCGCGCCAAAAACGAAACGAACGCACCCAATCCACTTTTTTGGACCCAGTAGTGATGTTTTGGTTCGTTTTGGTCAGTTTCGCTACTATGCAAAAAACCATGTTGCATTGAATGCACCGATTCGGGCCGGAATCGAAACGAACTACCGATTCGGGCCAGAAACGAAACGAGCGCACCCAATCCAGTTTTTTGGTCCAAATAGTGATGTTTTGGTTCGTTTTGGTTAGTTTCGTTACTGTGTAAAAAACCATGCCGGTATAGCATTTAATGCACCGATTCGGGCCGGAAACGAAATGGACTACCGGTTCGCGCCAAAAACGAAATGAACGCACCCAATCCACTTTTTTGGACCCAATAGTGTTGTTTGTGTTCGTTTTGGTCAGTTTCATTACTGTGCAAAAAACCATGCCGGTATAGCATTTAATGCACCGATTCGGGCCGGAAACGAAATGGACTACCGATTCGCGCCAAAAACGAAACGAACGCACCCAATCCACTTTTTTGGACCCAATAGTGTTGTTGTGGTTCGTTTTGGTCAGTTTCATTATTACGCAAAAAACCATGCCGGAATAGCATTTAATGCACCGATTCGGGCCGGAAACGAAATAAACTACCGATTCACGCCAAAAACGAAACGAACGCACCCAATCCACTTTTTTGGACCCAATAGAGTTGTTGTGGGTCGCTTTGGTCAGTTTCATTACTGTTCAAAAAACCATGCCGGTATAGCATTTAATGCACCGATTCGGGCCGGAAACGAAATGGACTACCGGTTCACGCCAAAAACGAAATGAACGCACCCAATCCACTTTTTTGGACCCAATAGTGTTGTTTGTGTTCGTTTTGGTCAGTTTCATTACTGTGCAAAAAACCATGCCGGTATAGCATTTAATGCACCGATTCGGGCCGGAAACGAAATGGACTACCGATTCGCGCCAAAAACGAAACGAACGCACCCAATCCACTTTTTTGGACCCAATAGTGTTGTTGTGGTTCGTTTTGGTCAGTTTCATTACTGTGCAAAAAACCATGCTGGTATAGCATTTAATGCACCGATTCGGGCCGGAAACGAAATGAACTACCGATTCGCGCCAAAAACGAAACGAACGCACCCAATCCACTTTTTTGGACCCAGTAGTGATGTTTTGGTTCGTTTTGGTCAGTTTCGCTACTATGCAAAAAACCATGTTGCATTGAATGCACCGATTCGGGCCGGAATCGAAACGAACTACCGATTCGGGCCAGAAACGAAACGAGCGCACCCAATCCAGTTTTTTGGTCCAAATAGTGATGTTTTGGTTCGTTTTGGTTAGTTTCGTTACTGTGTAAAAAACCATGCCGGTATAGCATTTAATGCACCGATTCGGGCCGGAAACGAAATGGACTACCGGTTCGCGCCAAAAACGAAATGAACGCACCCAATCCACTTTTTTGGACCCAATAGTGTTGTTTGTGTTCGTTTTGGTCAGTTTCATTACTGTGCAAAAAACCATGCCGGTATAGCATTTAATGCACCGATTCGGGCCGGAAACGAAATGGACTACCGATTCGCGCCAAAAACGAAACGAACGCACCCAATCCACTTTTTTGGACCCAATAGTGTTGTTGTGGTTCGTTTTGGTCAGTTTCATTACTACGCAAAAAACCATGCCGGAATAGCATTTAATGCACCCATTCGGGCCGGAAACGAAATAAACTACCGATTCGCGCCAAAAACGAAACGAACGCACCCAATCCACTTTTTTTGGACCCAATAGAGTTGTTGTGGGTCGCTTTGGTTAGTTTCATTACTGTTCAAAAAACCATGCCGGTATAGCATTTAATGCACCGATTCGGGCCGGAAACGAAATGGACTACCGGTTCGCGCCAAAAACGAAATGAACGCACCCAATCCACTTTTTTGGACCCAATAGTGTTGTTTGTGTTCGTTTTGGTCAGTTTCATTACTGTGCAAAAAACCATGCCGGTATAGCATTTAATGCACCGATTCGGGCCGGAAACGAAATGGACTACCGATTCGCGCCAAAAACGAAACGAACGCACCCAATCCACTTTTTTGGACCCAATAGTGTTGTTGTGGTTCGTTTTGGTCAGTTTCATTACTGTGCAAAAAACCATGCTGGTATAGCATTTAATGCACCGATTCGGGCCGGAAACGAAATGAACTACCGATTCGCGCCAAAAACGAAACGAACGCACCCAATCCACTTTTTTGGACCCAGTAGTGATGTTTTGGTTCGTTTTGGTCAGTTTCGCTACTATGCAAAAAACCATGTTGCATTGAATGCACCGATTCGGGCCGGAATCGAAACGAACTACCGATTCGGGCTAGAAACGAAACGAGCGCACCCAATCCAGTTTTTTGGTCCAAATAGTGATGTTTTGGTTCGTTTTGGTTAGTTTCGTTACTGTGTAAAAAACCATGCCGGTATAGCATTTAATGCACCGATTCGGGCCGGAAACGAAATGGACTACCGGTTCGCGCCAAAAACGAAATGAACGCACCCAATCCACATTTTTGGACCCAATAGTGTTGTTTGTGTTCGTTTTGGTCAGTTTCATTACTGTGCAAAAAACCATGCCGGTATAGCATTTAATGCACCGATTCGGGCCGGAAACGAAATGGACTACCGATTCGCGCCAAAAACGAAACGAACGCACCCAATCCACTTTTTTGGACCCAATAGTGTTGTTGTGGTTCGTTTTGGTCAGTTTCATTACTACGCAAAAAACCATGCCGGAATAGCATTTAATGCACCCATTCGGGCCGGAAACGAAATAAACTACCGATTCGCGCCAAAAACGAAACGAACGCACCCAATCCACTTTTTTGGACCCAATAGTGTTGTTGTGGGTCGTTTTGGTCAGTTTCATTACTGTTCAAAAAACCATGCCGGTATAGCATTTAATGCACCGATTCGGGACGGAAACGAAATGGACTACGATTCGCGCCAAAAATGAAATGAACGTACCCAATCCACTTCTTGGACAAAATAGGGATGTTTTGGTTCGTTTTGGTTAGTTTCGGTACTGTGTAAAAAACCATGCCGGTATAGCATTTGATGCACCGATTCGGGCCGGAAACGAAATGGACTACCGATTCGCGCCAAAAACGAAACGAACGCACCCAATCCACTTTTTTGGACCCAATAGTGTTGTTGTGGTTCGTTTTGGTCAGTTTCATTACTACGCAAAAAACCATGCCGGAATAGCATTTAATGCACCGATTCGGGCCGGAAACGAAATAAACTACCGATTCACGCCAAAAACGAAACGAACGCACCCAATCCACTTTTTTGGACCCAATAGAGTTGTTGTGGGTCGTTTTGGTCAGTTTCATTACTGTTCAAAAAACCATGCCGGTATAGCATTTAATGCACCGATTCGGGCCGGAAACGAAATGGACTACCGGTTCACGCCAAAAACGAAATGAACGCACCCAATCCACTTTTTTGGACCCAATAGTGTTGTTTGTGTTCGTTTTGGTCAGTTTCATTACTGTGCAAAAAACCATGCCGGTATAGCATTTAATGCACCGATTCGGGCCGGAAACGAAATGGACTACCGATTCGCGCCAAAAACGAAACGAACGCACCCAATCCACTTTTTTGGACCCAATAGTGTTGTTGTGGTTCGTTTTGGTCAGTTTGATTACTGTGCAAAAAACCATGCTGGTATAGCATTTAATGCACCGATTCGGGCCGGAAACGAAATGAACTACCGATTCGCGCCAAAAACGAAACGAACGCACCCAATCCACTTTTTTGGACCCAGTAGTGATGTTTTGGTTCGTTTTGGTCAGTTTCGCTACTATGCAAAAAACCATGTTGCATTGAATGCACCGATTCGGGCCGGAATCGAAACGAACTACCGATTCGGGCCAGAAACGAAACGAGCGCACCCAATCCAGTTTTTTGGTCCAAATAGTGATGTTTTGGTTCGTTTTGGTTAGTTTCGTTACTGTGTAAAAAACCATGCCGGTATAGCATTTAATGCACCGATTCGGGCAGGAAACGAAATGAACTACCGATTCGGGCCAGAAACGAAACGAACGCACCCAATCCAGTTTTTTGGACCAAATAGTGATGTTTTGGTTCGTTTTGGTTAGTTTCGTTACTGTTTAAAAAACCATGCCGGTATAGCATTTAATGCACCGATTCGGGCCGGAAACGAAATGGACTACCGATTCGCGCCAAAAACGAAACGAACGCACCCAATCCACTTTTTTGGACCCAATAGTGTTGTTGTGGGTCGTTTTGGTCAGTTTCATTACTGTTCAAAAAACCATGCCGCTATAGCATTTAATGCACCGATTCAGGCCAGAAACGAAACGAACCCACCCAATCCACTTTTTTGGACCCAATAGTGATGTTTTGGTTTGTTTTGGTCAGTTTCGCTACTGTACAAAAAACCATGTTGCATTGAATGCACCGATTCGGGCCGGAACCGAAACGAACTACCGATTCGGGCCAGAAACGAAACGAGCGCACCCAATCCAGTTTTTTGGACCAAATAGTGATGTTTTGGTTCGTTTTGGTTAGTTTCGTTACTATGTAAAAAACCATGCCAATATAGCATTTGATGCACCGATTCGGGCCGGAAACGAAATGGACTACCGGTTCGGGCCAGAAATGAAACGAACGCACCCAATCCACTTCTTGGACAAAATAGGGATGTTTTGGTTCGTTTTGGTTAGTTTCGGTACTGTGTAAAAAACCATGCCGGTATAGCATTTAATGCACCGATTCGGGCCGGAAACGAAATGGACTACCGATTCGCGCCAAAAACGAAACAAACGCACCCAATCCACTTTTTTGGACCCAATAGTGTTGTTGTGGTTCGTTTTGGTCAGTTTCATTACTACGCAAAAAACCATGCCGGAATAGCATTTAATGCACCGATTCGGGCCGGAAACGAAATAAACTACCGATTCGCGCCAAAAACGAAACGAACGCACCCAATCCACTTTTTTGGACCCAATAGTGTTGTTGTGGGTCGTTTTGGTCAGTTTCATTACTGTTCAAAAAACCATGCCGGTATAGCATTTAATGCACCGATTCGGGCCGGAAATGAAATGGACTACGATTCGCGCCAAAAACGAAATGAACGCACCCAATCCACTTCTTGGACAAAATAGGGATGTTTTGGTTCGTTTTGGTTAGTTTCGGTACTGTGTAAAAAACCATGCCGGTATAGCATTTAATGCACCGATTAGGGCCGGAAACGAAATGGACTACCGATTCGCGCCAAAAATGAAACGAACGCACCCAATCCACTTTTTTGGACCCAATAGTGTTGTTGTGGTTCGTTTTGGTCAGTTTCATTACTACGCAAAAAACCATGCCGGAATAGCATTTAATGCACCGATTCGGGCCGGAAACGAAATAAACTACCGATTCGCGCCAAAAACGAAACGAACGCACCCAATCCACTTTTTTGGACCCAATAGAGTTGTTGTGGGTCGTTTTGGTCAGTTTCATTACTGTTCAAAAAACCATGCCGGTATAGCATTTAATGCACCGATTCGGGCCGGAAACGAAATGGACTACCGGTTCGCGCCAAAAACGAAATGAACGCACCCAATCCACTTTTTTGGACCCAATAGTGTTGTTTGTGTTCGTTTTGGTCAGTTTCATTACTGTGCAAAAAACCATGCCGGTATAGCATTTAATGCACCGATTCGGGCCGGAAACGAAATGGACTACCGATTCGCGCCAAAAACGAAACGAACGCACCCAATCCACTTTTTTGGACCCAATAGTGTTGTTGTGGTTCGTTTTGGTCAGTTTCATTACTACGCAAAAAACCATGCCGGAATAGCATTTAATGCACCGATTCGGGCCGGAAACGAAATGGACTACCGATTCGCGCCAAAAACGAAACGAACGCACCCAATCCACTTTTTTGGACCCAATAGTGTTGTTGTGGTTCGTTTTGGTCAGTTTCATTACTGTGCAAAAAACCATGCTGGTATAGCATTTAATGCACGGATTCGGGCCGGAAACGAAATGAACTACCGATTCGCGCCAAAAACGAAACAAACGCACCCAATCCACTTTTTTGGACCCAGTAGTGATGTTTTGGTTCGTTTTGGTCAGTTTCGCTACTGTACAAAAAACCATGTTGCATTGAATGCCGATTCGGGCCGGAAACGAAATGGACTACCGGTTCGGGCCAGAAATGAAACGAACGCACCCAATCCACTTCTTGGACAAAATAGGGATGTTTTGGTTCGTTTTGGTTAGTTTCGGTACTGTGTAAAAAACCATGCCGGTATAGCATTTAATGCACCGATTCGGGCCGGAAACGAAATGGACTACCGATTCGCGCCAAAAACGAAACAAACGCACCCAATCCACTTTTTTGGACCCAATAGTGTTGTTGTGGTTCGTTTTGGTCAGTTTCATTACTACGCAAAAAACCATGCCGGAATAGCATTTAATGCACCGATTCGGGCCGGAAACGAAATAAACTACCGATTCACGCCAAAAACGAAACGAACGCACCCAATCCAATTTTTTGGACCCAATAGTGTTGTTGTGGGTCGTTTTGGTCAGTTTCATTACTGTTCAAAAAACCATGCCGGTATAGCATTTAATGCACCGATTCGGGCCGGAAATGAAATGGACTACGATTCGCGCCAAAAACGAAATGAACGCACCCAATCCACTTCTTGGACAAAATAGGGATGTTTTGGTTCGTTTTGGTTAGTTTCGGTACTGTGTAAAAAACCATGCCGGTATAGCATTTAATGCACCGATTAGGGCCGGAAACGAAATGGACTACCGATTCGCGCCAAAAATGAAACGAACGCACCCAATCCACTTTTTTGGACCCAATAGTGTTGTTGTGGTTCGTTTTGGTCAGTTTCATTACTACGCAAAAAACCATGCCGGAATAGCATTTAATGCACCGATTCGGGCCGGAAACGAAATAAACTACCGATTCGCGCCAAAAATGAAACGAACGCACCCAATCCACTTTTTTGGACCCAATAGAGTTGTTGTGGGTCGTTTTGGTCAGTTTCATTACTGTTCAAAAAATCATGCCGGTATAGCATTTAATGCACCGATTCGGGCCGGAAACGAAATGGACTACCGGTTCGCGCCAAAAACGAAATGAACGCACCCAATCCACTTTTTTGGACCCAATAGTGTTGTTTGTGTTCGTTTTGGTCAGTTTCATTACTGTGCAAAAAACCATGCCGGTATAGCATTTAATGCACCGATTCGGGCCGGAAACGAAATGGACTACCGATTCGCGCCAAAAACGAAACGAACGCACCCAATCCACTTTTTTGGACCCAATAGTGTTGTTGTGGTTCGTTTTGGTCAGTTTCATTACTACGCAAAAAACCATGCCGGAATAGCATTTAATGCACCGATTCGGGCCGGAAACGAAATGGACTACCGATTCGCGCCAAAAACGAAACGAACGCACCCAATCCACTTTTTTGGACCCAATAGTGTTGTTGTGGTTCGTTTTGGTCAGTTTCATTACTGTGCAAAAAACCATGCTGGTATAGCATTTAATGCACGGATTCGGGCCGGAAACGAAATGAACTACCGATTCGCGCCAAAAACGAAACAAACGCACCCAATCCACTTTTTTGGACCCAGTAGTGATGTTTTGGTTCGTTTTGGTCAGTTTCGCTACTGTACAAAAAACCATGTTGCATTGAATGCCGATTCGGGCCGGAACCGAAATGAACTACCGATTCGGGCCAGAAATGAAACGAGCGCACCCAATCCAGCTTTTTGGTCCAAACAGTGATGTTTTGGTTCATTTTGGTTAGTTTCATTACTGTGTAAAAAACCATGCCAATATAGCATTTGATGCACCGATTCGGGCCGGAAACGAACTGGACTACCGGTTCGGGCCAGAAATGAAACGAACGCACCCAATCCACTTCTTGGACAAAATAGGGATGTTTTGGTTCGTTTTGGTTAGTTTCGGTACTGTGTTAAAAACCATGCCGGTATAGCATTTAATGCACCGATTCGGGCCGGAAACGAAATGGACTACCGATTCGCGCCAAAAACGAAACGAACGCACCCAATCCACTTTTTTGGACCCAATAGTGTTGTTGTGGTTCGTTTTGGTCAGTTTCATTACTATGCAAAAAACCATGCCGGAATAGCATTTAATGCACCGATTCGGGCCGGAAACGAAATAAACTACCGATTCGCGCCAAAAACGAAACAAACGCACCCAATCCACTTTTTTGGACCCAATAGTGTTGTTGTGGGTCGTTTCGGTCAGTTTCATTACTGTTCAAAAAACCATGCCGGTATAGCATTTAATGCACCGATTCGGGCCGGAAACGAAATGGACTACGATTCGCGCCAAAAACGAAATGAACGCACCCAATCCACTTCTTGGACAAAATAGGGATGTTTTGGTTCGTTATGGTTAGTTTCGGTACTGTGTAAAAAACAATGCCGGTATAGCATTTGATGCACCGATTCGGGCCGGAAACGAAATGGACTACCGATTCGCGCCAAAAACGAAACGAACGCACCCAATCCACTTTTTTGGACCCAATAGTGTTGTTGTGGTTCGTTTTGGTCAGTTTCATTACTACGCAAAAAACCATGCCGGAATAGCATTTAATGCACCGATTCAGGCCGGAAACGAAATAAACTACCGATTCGCGCCAAAAACGAAACGAACGCACCCAATCCACTTTTTTGGACCCAATAGTGTTGTTGTGGGTCGTTTTGGTCAGTTTCATTACTGTTCAAAAAACCATGCCGCTATAGCATTTAATGCACCGATTCAGGCCAGAAACGAAACGAACCCACCCAATCCACTTTTTTGGACCCAATAGTGATGTTTTGGTTTGTTTTGGTCAGTTTCGCTACTGTACAAAAAACCATGTTGCATTGAATGCACCGATTCGGGCCGGAACCGAAACGAACTACCGATTCGGGCCAGAAACGAAACGAGCGCACCCAATCCAGTTTTTTGGACCAAATAGTGATGTTTTGGTTCGTTTTGGTTAGTTTCGTTACTATGTAAAAAACCATGCCAATATAGCATTTGATGCACCGATTCGGGCCGGAAACGAAATGGACTACCGGTTCGGGCCAGAAATGAAACGAACGCACCCAATCCACTTCTTGGACAAAATAGGGATGTTTTGGTTCGTTTTGGTTAGTTTCGGTACTGTGTAAAAAACCATGCCGGTATAGCATTTAATGCACCGATTCGGGCCGGAAACGAAATGGACTACCGATTCGCGCCAAAAACGAAACAAACGCACCCAATCCACTTTTTTGGACCCAATAGTGTTGTTGTGGTTCGTTTTGGTCAGTTTCATTACTACGCAAAAAACCATGCCGGAATAGCATTTAATGCACCGATTCGGGCCGGAAACGAAATAAACTACCGATTCGCGCCAAAAACGAAACGAACGCACCCAATCCACTTTTTTGGACCCAATAGTGTTGTTGTGGGTCGTTTTGGTCAGTTTCATTACTGTTCAAAAAACCATGCCGGTATAGCATTTAATGCACCGATTCGGGCCGGAAATGAAATGGACTACGATTCGCGCCAAAAACGAAATGAACGCACCCAATCCACTTCTTGGACAAAATAGGGATGTTTTGGTTCGTTTTGGTTAGTTTCGGTACTGTGTAAAAAACCATGCCGGTATAGCATTTAATGCACCGATTAGGGCCGGAAACGAAATGGACTACCGATTCGCGCCAAAAATGAAACGAACGCACCCAATCCACTTTTTTGGACCCAATAGTGTTGTTGTGGTTCGTTTTGGTCAGTTTCATTACTACGCAAAAAACCATGCCGGAATAGCATTTAATGCACCGATTCGGGCCGGAAACGAAATAAACTACCGATTCGCGCCAAAAACGAAACGAACGCACCCAATCCACTTTTTTGGACCCAATAGAGTTGTTGTGGGTCGTTTTGGTCAGTTTCATTACTGTTCAAAAAACCATGCCGGTATAGCATTTAATGCACCGATTCGGGCCGGAAACGAAATGGACTACCGGTTCGCGCCAAAAACGAAATGAACGCACCCAATCCACTTTTTTGGACCCAATAGTGTTGTTTGTGTTCGTTTTGGTCAGTTTCATTACTGTGCAAAAAACCATGCCGGTATAGCATTTAATGCACCGATTCGGGCCGGAAACGAAATGGACTACCGATTCGCGCCAAAAACGAAACGAACGCACCCAATCCACTTTTTTGGACCCAATAGTGTTGTTGTGGTTCGTTTTGGTCAGTTTCATTACTACGCAAAAAACCATGCCGGAATAGCATTTAATGCACCGATTCGGGCCGGAAACGAAATGGACTACCGATTCGCGCCAAAAACGAAACGAACGCACCCAATCCACTTTTTTGGACCCAATAGTGTTGTTGTGGTTCGTTTTGGTCAGTTTCATTACTGTGCAAAAAACCATGCTGGTATAGCATTTAATGCACGGATTCGGGCCGGAAACGAAATGAACTACCGATTCGCGCCAAAAACGAAACAAACGCACCCAATCCACTTTTTTGGACCCAGTAGTGATGTTTTGGTTCGTTTTGGTCAGTTTCGCTACTGTACAAAAAACCATGTTGCATTGAATGCCGATTCGGGCCGGAAACGAAATGGACTACCGGTTCGGGCCAGAAATGAAACGAACGCACCCAATCCACTTCTTGGACAAAATAGGGATGTTTTGGTTCGTTTTGGTTAGTTTCGGTACTGTGTAAAAAACCATGCCGGTATAGCATTTAATGCACCGATTCGGGCCGGAAACGAAATGGACTACCGATTCGCGCCAAAAACGAAACAAACGCACCCAATCCACTTTTTTGGACCCAATAGTGTTGTTGTGGTTCGTTTTGGTCAGTTTCATTACTACGCAAAAAACCATGCCGGAATAGCATTTAATGCACCGATTCGGGCCGGAAACGAAATAAACTACCGATTCACGCCAAAAACGAAACGAACGCACCCAATCCAATTTTTTGGACCCAATAGTGTTGTTGTGGGTCGTTTTGGTCAGTTTCATTACTGTTCAAAAAACCATGCCGGTATAGCATTTAATGCACCGATTCGGGCCGGAAATGAAATGGACTACGATTCGCGCCAAAAACGAAATGAACGGACCCAATCCACTTCTTGGACAAAATAGGGATGTTTTGGTTCGTTTTGGTTAGTTTCGGTACTGTGTAAAAAACCATGCCGGTATAGCATTTAATGCACCGATTAGGGCCGGAAACGAAATGGACTACCGATTCGCGCCAAAAATGAAACGAACGCACCCAATCCACTTTTTTGGACCCAATAGTGTTGTTGTGGTTCGTTTTGGTCAGTTTCATTACTACGCAAAAAACCATGCCGGAATAGCATTTAATGCACCGATTCGGGCCGGAAACGAAATAAACTACCGATTCGCGCCAAAAACGAAACGAACGCACCCAATCCACTTTTTTGGACCCAATAGAGTTGTTGTGGGTCGTTTTGGTCAGTTTCATTACTGTTCAAAAAACCATGCCGGTATAGCATTTAATGCACCGATTCGGGCCGGAAACGAAATGGACTACCGGTTCGCGCCAAAAACGAAATGAACGCACCCAATCCACTTTTTTGGACCCAATAGTGTTGTTTGTGTTCGTTTTGGTCAGTTTCATTACTGTGCAAAAAACCATGCCGGTATAGCATTTAATGCACCGATTCGGGCCGGAAACGAAATGGACTACCGATTCGCGCCAAAAACGAAACGAACGCACCCAATCCACTTTTTTGGACCCAATAGTGTTGTTGTGGTTCGTTTTGGTCAGTTTCATTACTACGCAAAAAACCATGCCGGAATAGCATTTAATGCACCGATTCGGGCCGGAAACGAAATGGACTACCGATTCGCGCCAAAAACGAAACGAACGCACCCAATCCACTTTTTTGGACCCAATAGTGTTGTTGTGGTTCGTTTTGGTCAGTTTCATTACTGTGCAAAAAACCATGCTGGTATAGCATTTAATGCACGGATTCGGGCCGGAAACGAAATGAACTACCGATTCGCGCCAAAAACGAAACAAACGCACCCAATCCACTTTTTTGGACCCAGTAGTGATGTTTTGGTTCGTTTTGGTCAGTTTCGCTACTGTACAAAAAACCATGTTGCATTGAATGCCGATTCGGGCCGGAACCGAAATGAACTACCGATTCGGGCCAGAAATGAAACGAGCGCACCCAATCCAGCTTTTTGGTCCAAACAGTGATGTTTTGGTTCATTTTGGTTAGTTTCATTACTGTGTAAAAAACCATGCCAATATAGCATTTGATGCACCGATTCGGGCCGGAAACGAACTGGACTACCGGTTCGGGCCAGAAATGAAACGAACGCACCCAATCCACTTCTTGGACAAAATAGGGATGTTTTGGTTCGTTTTGGTTAGTTTCGGTACTGTGTTAAAAACCATGCCGGTATAGCATTTAATGCACCGATTCGGGCCGGAAACGAAATGGACTACCGATTCGCGCCAAAAACGAAACGAACGCACCCAATCCACTTTTTTGGACCCAATAGTGTTGTTGTGGTTCGTTTTGGTCAGTTTCATTACTATGCAAAAAACCATGCCGGAATAGCATTTAATGCACCGATTCGGGCCGGAAACGAAATAAACTACCGATTCGCGCCAAAAACGAAACAAACGCACCCAATCCACTTTTTTGGACCCAATAGTGTTGTTGTGGGTCGTTTCGGTCAGTTTCATTACTGTTCAAAAAACCATGCCGGTATAGCATTTAATGCACCGATTCGGGCCGGAAACGAAATGGACTACGATTCGCGCCAAAAACGAAATGAACGCACCCAATCCACTTCTTGGACAAAATAGGGATGTTTTGGTTCGTTTTGGTTAGTTTCGGTACTGTGTAAAAAACAATGCCGGTATAGCATTTGATGCACCGATTCGGGCCGGAAACGAAATGGACTACCGATTCGCGCCAAAAACGAAACGAACGCACCCAATCCACTTTTTTGGACCCAATAGTGTTGTTGTGGTTCGTTTTGGTCAGTTTCATTACTACGCAAAAAACCATGCCGGAATAGCATTTAATGCACCGATTCAGGCCGGAAACGAAATAAACTACCGATTCGCGCCAAAAACGAAACGAACGCACCCAATCCACTTTTTTGGACCCAATAGAGTTGTTGTGGGTCATTTTGGTCAGTTTCATTACTGTTCAAAAAACCATGCCGGTATAGCATTTAATGCACCGATTCGGGCCGGAAACGAAATGGACTACCGGTTCGCGCCAAAAACGAAATGAATGCACCCAATCCACTTTTTTGGACCCAATAGTGTTGTTTGTGTTCATTTTGGTCAGTTTCATTACTGTGCAAAAAACCATGCCGGTATAGCATTTAATGCACCGATTCGGGCCGGAAACGAAATGGACTACCGATTCGCGCCAAAAACGAAACGAACGCACCCAATCCACTTTTTTGGACCCAGTAGTGTTGTTGTGGTTCGTTTTGGTCAGTTTCATTACTGTGCAAAAAACCATGCTGGTATAGCATTTAATGCACCGATTCGGGCCGGAAACGAAATGAACTACCGATTCGCGCCAAAAACGAAACGAACGCACCCAATCCACTTTTTTGGACCCAATAGTGATGTTTTGGTTCGTTTTGGTCAGTTTCGCTACTGTACAAAAAACCATGTTGCATTGAATGCCGATTCGGGCCGGAACCGAAATGAACTACCGATTCGGGCCAGAAATGAAACGAGCGCACCCAATCCAGCTTTTTGGTCCAAACAGTGATGTTTTGGTTCATTTTGGTTAGTTTCATTACTGTGTAAAAAACCATGCCAATATAGCATTTGATGCACCGATTCGGGCCGGAAACGAAATGGACTACCGGTTCGGGCCAGAAATGAAACGAACGCACCCAATCCACTTCTTGGACAAAATAGGGATGTTTTGGTTCGTTTTGGTTAGTTTCGGTACTGTGTAAAAAACCATGCCGGTATAGCATTTAATGCACCGATTCGTCCCGAAAACGAAATGGACTACCGATTCGCGCCAAAAACGAAACGAACGCACCCAATCCACTTTTTTGGATGCAATAGTGTTGTTGTGGTTCGTTTTGGTCAGTTTCATTACTACGCAAAAAACCATGCCGGAATAGCATTTAATGCACCGATTCGGGCCGGAAACGAAATAAACTACCGATTCGCGCCAAAAACGAAACGAACGCACCCAATCCACTTTTTTGGACCCAATAGAGTTGTTGTGGGTCGTTTTGGTCAGTTTCATTACTGTTCAAAAAACCATGCCGGTATAGCATTTAATGCACCGATTCGGGCCGGAAACGAAATGGACTACCGGTTCGCGCCAAAAACGAAATGAACGCACCCAATCCACTTTTTTGGACCCAATAGTGTTGTTTGTGTTCATTTTGGTCAGTTTCATTACTGTGCAAAAAACCATGCCGGTATAGCATTTAATGCACCGATTCGGGCCGGAAACGAAATGGACTACCGATTCGCGCCAAAAACGAAACGAACGCACCCAATCCACTTTTTTGGACCCAATAGTGTTGTTGTGGTTCGTTTTGGTCAGTTTCATTACTGTGCAAAAAACCATGCTGGTATAGCATTTAATGCACCGATTCGGGCCGGAAACGAAATGAACTACCGATTCGCGCCAAAAACGAAACGAACGCACCCAATCCACTTTTTTGGACCCAGTAGTGATGTTTTGGTTCGTTTTGGTCAGTTTCGCTACTATGCAAAAAACCATGTTGCATTGAATGCACCGATTCGGGCCGGAATCGAAACGAACTACCGATTCGGGCCAGAAACGAAACGAGCGCACCCAATCCAGTTTTTTGGTCCAAATAGTGATGTTTTGGTTCGTTTTGGTTAGTTTCGTTACTGTGTAAAAAACCATGCCGGTATAGCATTTAATGCACCGATTCGGGCCGGAAACGAAATGGACTACCGGTTCGCGCCAAAAACGAAATGAACGCACCCAATCCACTTTTTTGGACCCAATAGTGTTGTTTGTGTTCGTTTTGGTCAGTTTCATTACTGTGCAAAAAACCATGCCGGTATAGCATTTAATGCACCGATTCGGGCCGGAAACGAAATGGACTACCGATTCGCGCCAAAAACGAAACGAACGCACCCAATCCACTTTTTTGGACCCAATAGTGTTGTTGTGGTTCGTTTTGGTCAGTTTCATTACTACGCAAAAAACCATGCCGGAATAGCATTTAATGCACCGATTCGGGCCGGAAACGAAATAAACTACCGATTCGCGCCAAAAACGAAACGAACGCACCCAATCCACTTTTTTGGACCCAATAGTGTTGTTGTGGGTCGTTTTGGTCAGTTTCATTACTGTTCAAAAAACCATGCCGGTATAGCATTTAATGCACCGATTCGGGCCGGAAATGAAATGGACTACGATTCGCGCCAAAAACGAAATGAACGCACCCAATCCACTTCTTGGACAAAATAGGGATGTTTTGGTTCGTTTTGGTTAGTTTCGGTACTGTGTAAAAAACCATGCCGGTATAGCATTTAATGCACCGATTAGGGCCGGAAACGAAATGGACTACCGATTCGCGCCAAAAATGAAACGAACGCACCCAATCCACTTTTTTGGACCCAATAGTGTTGTTGTGGTTCGTTTTGGTCAGTTTCATTACTACGCAAAAAACCATGCCGGAATAGCATTTAATGCACCGATTCGGGCCGGAAACGAAATAAACTACCGATTCGCGCCAAAAACGAAACGAACGCACCCAATCCACTTTTTTGGACCCAATAGAGTTGTTGTGGGTCGTTTTGGTCAGTTTCATTACTGTTCAAAAAACCATGCCGGTATAGCATTTAATGCACCGATTCGGGCCGGAAACGAAATGGACTACCGATTCGCGCCAAAAACGAAACGAACGCACCCAATCCACTTTTTTGGATGCAATAGTGTTGTTGTGGTTCGTTTTGGTCAGTTTCATTACTACGCAAAAAACCATGCCGGAATAGCATTTAATGCACCGATTCGGGCCGGAAACGAAATAAACTACCGATTCGCGCCAAAAACGAAACGAACGCACCCAATCCACTTTTTTGGACCCAATAGAGTTGTTGTGGGTCGTTTTGGTCAGTTTCATTACTGTTCAAAAAACCATGCCGGTATAGCATTTAATGCACCGATTCGGGCCGGAAACGAAATGGACTACCGGTTCGCGCCAAAAACGAAATGAACGCACCCAATCCACTTTTTTGGACCCAATAGTGTTGTTTGTGTTCATTTTGGTCAGTTTCATTACTGTGCAAAAAACCATGCCGGTATAGCATTTAATGCACCGATTCGGGCCGGAAACGAAATGGACTACCGATTCGCGCCAAAAACGAAACGAACGCACCCAATCCACTTTTTTGGACCCAATAGTGTTGTTGTGGTTCGTTTTGGTCAGTTTCATTACTGTGCAAAAAACCATGCTGGTATAGCATTTAATGCACCGATTCGGGCCGGAAACGAAATGAACTACCGATTCGCGCCAAAAACGAAACGAACGCACCCAATCCACTTTTTTGGACCCAGTAGTGATGTTTTGGTTCGTTTTGGTCAGTTTCGCTACTATGCAAAAAACCATGTTGCATTGAATGCACCGATTCGGGCCGGAATCGAAACGAACTACCGATTCGGGCCAGAAACGAAACGAGCGCACCCAATCCAGTTTTTTGGTCCAAATAGTGATGTTTTGGTTCGTTTTGGTTAGTTTCGTTACTGTGTAAAAAACCATGCCGGTATAGCATTTAATGCACCGATTCGGGCCGGAAACGAAATGGACTACCGGTTCGCGCCAAAAACGAAATGAACGCACCCAATCCACTTTTTTGGACCCAATAGTGTTGTTTGTGTTCGTTTTGGTCAGTTTCATTACTGTGCAAAAAACCATGCCGGTATAGCATTTAATGCACCGATTCGGGCCGGAAACGAAATGGACTACCGATTCGCGCCAAAAACGAAACGAACGCACCCAATCCACTTTTTTGGACCCAATAGTGTTGTTGTGGTTCGTTTTGGTCAGTTTCATTACTACGCAAAAAACCATGCCGGAATAGCATTTAATGCACCGATTCGGGCCGGAAACGAAATAAACTACCGATTCGCGCCAAAAACGAAACGAACGCACCCAATCCACTTTTTTGGACCCAATAGTGTTGTTGTGGGTCGTTTTGGTCAGTTTCATTACTGTTCAAAAAACCATGCCGGTATAGCATTTAATGCACCGATTCGGGCCGGAAATGAAATGGACTACGATTCGCGCCAAAAACGAAATGAACGCACCCAATCCACTTCTTGGACAAAATAGGGATGTTTTGGTTCGTTTTGGTTAGTTTCGGTACTGTGTAAAAAACCATGCCGGTATAGCATTTAATGCACCGATTAGGGCCGGAAACGAAATGGACTACCGATTCGCGCCAAAAATGAAACGAACGCACCCAATCCACTTTTTTGGACCCAATAGTGTTGTTGTGGTTCGTTTTGGTCAGTTTCATTACTACGCAAAAAACCATGCCGGAATAGCATTTAATGCACCGATTCGGGCCGGAAACGAAATAAACTACCGATTCGCGCCAAAAACGAAACGAACGCACCCAATCCACTTTTTTGGACCCAATAGAGTTGTTGTGGGTCGTTTTGGTCAGTTTCATTACTGTTCAAAAAACCATGCCGGTATAGCATTTAATGCACCGATTCGGGCCGGAAACGAAATGGACTACCGATTCGCGCCAAAAACGAAACGAACGCACCCAATCCACTTTTTTGGATGCAATAGTGTTGTTGTGGTTCGTTTTGGTCAGTTTCATTACTACGCAAAAAACCATGCCGGAATAGCATTTAATGCACCGATTCGGGCCGGAAACGAAATAAACTACCGATTCGCGCCAAAAACGAAACGAACGCACCCAATCCACTTTTTTGGACCCAATAGAGTTGTTGTGGGTCGTTTTGGTCAGTTTCATTACTGTTCAAAAAACCATGCCGGTATAGCATTTAATGCACCGATTCGGGCCGGAAACGAAATGGACTACCGATTCGCGCCAAAAACGAAACGAACGCACCCAATCCACTTTTTTGGATGCAATAGTGTTGTTGTGGTTCGTTTTGGTCAGTTTCATTACTACGCAAAAAACCATGCCGGAATAGCATTTAATGCACCGATTCGGGCCGGAAACGAAATAAACTACCGATTCGCGCCAAAAACGAAACGAACGCACCCAATCCACTTTTTTGGACCCAATAGAGTTGTTGTGGGTCGTTTTGGTCAGTTTCATTACTGTTCAAAAAACCATGCCGGTATAGCATTTAATGCACCGATTCGGGCCGGAAACGAAATGGACTACCGGTTCGCGCCAAAAACGAAATGAACGCACCCAATCCACTTTTTTGGACCCAATAGTGTTGTTTGTGTTCATTTTGGTCAGTTTCATTACTGTGCAAAAAACCATGCCGGTATAGCATTTAATGCACCGATTCGGGCCGGAAACGAAATGGACTACCGATTCGCGCCAAAAACGAAACGAACGCACCCAATCCACTTTTTTGGACCCAATAGTGTTGTTGTGGTTCGTTTTGGTCAGTTTCATTACTGTGCAAAAAACCATGCTGGTATAGCATTTAATGCACCGATTCGGGCCGGAAACGAAATGAACTACCGATTCGCGCCAAAAACGAAACGAACGCACCCAATCCACTTTTTTGGACCCAGTAGTGATGTTTTGGTTCGTTTTGGTCAGTTTCGCTACTATGCAAAAAACCATGTTGCATTGAATGCACCGATTCGGGCCGGAATCGAAACGAACTACCGATTCGGGCCAGAAACGAAACGAGCGCACCCAATCCAGTTTTTTGGTCCAAATAGTGATGTTTTGGTTCGTTTTGGTTAGTTTCGTTACTGTGTAAAAAACCATGCCGGTATAGCATTTAATGCACCGATTCGGGCCGGAAACGAAATGGACTACCGGTTCGCGCCAAAAACGAAATGAACGCACCCAATCCACTTTTTTGGACCCAATAGTGTTGTTTGTGTTCGTTTTGGTCAGTTTCATTACTGTGCAAAAAACCATGCCGGTATAGCATTTAATGCACCGATTCGGGCCGGAAACGAAATGGACTACCGATTCGCGCCAAAAACGAAACGAACGCACCCAATCCACTTTTTTGGACCCAATAGTGTTGTTGTGGTTCGTTTTGGTCAGTTTCATTACTACGCAAAAAACCATGCCGGAATAGCATTTAATGCACCGATTCGGGCCGGAAACGAAATAAACTACCGATTCGCGCCAAAAACGAAACGAACGCACCCAATCCACTTTTTTGGACCCAATAGTGTTGTTGTGGGTCGTTTTGGTCAGTTTCATTACTGTTCAAAAAACCATGCCGGTATAGCATTTAATGCACCGATTCGGGCCGGAAATGAAATGGACTACGATTCGCGCCAAAAACGAAATGAACGCACCCAATCCACTTCTTGGACAAAATAGGGATGTTTTGGTTCGTTTTGGTTAGTTTCGGTACTGTGTAAAAAACCATGCCGGTATAGCATTTAATGCACCGATTAGGGCCGGAAACGAAATGGACTACCGATTCGCGCCAAAAATGAAACGAACGCACCCAATCCACTTTTTTGGACCCAATAGTGTTGTTGTGGTTCGTTTTGGTCAGTTTCATTACTACGCAAAAAACCATGCCGGAATAGCATTTAATGCACCGATTCGGGCCGGAAACGAAATAAACTACCGATTCGCGCCAAAAACGAAACGAACGCACCCAATCCACTTTTTTGGACCCAATAGAGTTGTTGTGGGTCGTTTTGGTCAGTTTCATTACTGTTCAAAAAACCATGCCGGTATAGCATTTAATGCACCGATTCGGGCCGGAAACGAAATGGACTACCGATTCGCGCCAAAAACGAAACGAACGCACCCAATCCACTTTTTTGGATGCAATAGTGTTGTTGTGGTTCGTTTTGGTCAGTTTCATTACTACGCAAAAAACCATGCCGGAATAGCATTTAATGCACCGATTCGGGCCGGAAACGAAATAAACTACCGATTCGCGCCAAAAACGAAACGAACGCACCCAATCCACTTTTTTGGACCCAATAGAGTTGTTGTGGGTCGTTTTGGTCAGTTTCATTACTGTTCAAAAAACCATGCCGGTATAGCATTTAATGCACCGATTCGGGCCGGAAACGAAATGGACTACCGGTTCGCGCCAAAAACGAAATGAACGCACCCAATCCACTTTTTTGGACCCAATAGTGTTGTTTGTGTTCATTTTGGTCAGTTTCATTACTGTGCAAAAAACCATGCCGGTATAGCATTTAATGCACCGATTCGGGCCGGAAACGAAATGGACTACCGATTCGCGCCAAAAACGAAACGAACGCACCCAATCCACTTTTTTGGACCCAATAGTGTTGTTGTGGTTCGTTTTGGTCAGTTTCATTACTGTGCAAAAAACCATGCTGGTATAGCATTTAATGCACCGATTCGGGCCGGAAACGAAATGAACTACCGATTCGCGCCAAAAACGAAACGAACGCACCCAATCCACTTTTTTGGACCCAGTAGTGATGTTTTGGTTCGTTTTGGTCAGTTTCGCTACTATGCAAAAAACCATGTTGCATTGAATGCACCGATTCGGGCCGGAATCGAAACGAACTACCGATTCGGGCCAGAAACGAAACGAGCGCACCCAATCCAGTTTTTTGGTCCAAATAGTGATGTTTTGGTTCGTTTTGGTTAGTTTCGTTACTGTGTAAAAAACCATGCCGGTATAGCATTTAATGCACCGATTCGGGCCGGAAACGAAATGGACTACCGGTTCGCGCCAAAAACGAAATGAACGCACCCAATCCACTTTTTTGGACCCAATAGTGTTGTTTGTGTTCGTTTTGGTCAGTTTCATTACTGTGCAAAAAACCATGCCGGTATAGCATTTAATGCACCGATTCGGGCCGGAAACGAAATGGACTACCGATTCGCGCCAAAAACGAAACGAACGCACCCAATCCACTTTTTTGGACCCAATAGTGTTGTTGTGGTTCGTTTTGGTCAGTTTCATTACTACGCAAAAAACCATGCCGGAATAGCATTTAATGCACCGATTCGGGCCGGAAACGAAATAAACTACCGATTCGCGCCAAAAACGAAACGAACGCACCCAATCCACTTTTTTGGACCCAATAGTGTTGTTGTGGGTCGTTTTGGTCAGTTTCATTACTGTTCAAAAAACCATGCCGGTATAGCATTTAATGCACCGATTCGGGCCGGAAATGAAATGGACTACGATTCGCGCCAAAAACGAAATGAACGCACCCAATCCACTTCTTGGACAAAATAGGGATGTTTTGGTTCGTTTTGGTTAGTTTCGGTACTGTGTAAAAAACCATGCCGGTATAGCATTTAATGCACCGATTAGGGCCGGAAACGAAATGGACTACCGATTCGCGCCAAAAATGAAACGAACGCACCCAATCCACTTTTTTGGACCCAATAGTGTTGTTGTGGTTCGTTTTGGTCAGTTTCATTACTACGCAAAAAACCATGCCGGAATAGCATTTAATGCACCGATTCGGGCCGGAAACGAAATAAACTACCGATTCGCGCCAAAAACGAAACGAACGCACCCAATCCACTTTTTTGGACCCAATAGAGTTGTTGTGGGTCGTTTTGGTCAGTTTCATTACTGTTCAAAAAACCATGCCGGTATAGCATTTAATGCACCGATTCGGGCCGGAAACGAAATGGACTACCGGTTCGCGCCAAAAACGAAATGAACGCACCCAATCCACTTTTTTGGACCCAATAGTGTTGTTTGTGTTCGTTTTGGTCAGTTTCATTACTGTGCAAAAAACCATGCCGGTATAGCATTTAATGCACCGATTCGGGCCGGAAACGAAATGGACTACCGATTCGCGCCAAAAACGAAACGAACGCACCCAATCCACTTTTTTGGACCCAATAGTGTTGTTGTGGTTCGTTTTGGTCAGTTTCATTACTACGCAAAAAACCATGCCGGAATAGCATTTAATGCACCGATTCGGGCCGGAAACGAAATGGACTACCGATTCGCGCCAAAAACGAAACGAACGCACCCAATCCACTTTTTTGGACCCAATAGTGTTGTTGTGGTTCGTTTTGGTCAGTTTCATTACTGTGCAAAAAACCATGCTGGTATAGCATTTAATGCACGGATTCGGGCCGGAAACGAAATGAACTACCGATTCGCGCCAAAAACGAAACAAACGCACCCAATCCACTTTTTTGGACCCAGTAGTGATGTTTTGGTTCGTTTTGGTCAGTTTCGATACTGTACAAAAAACCATGTTGCATTGAATGCCGATTCGGGCCGGAAACGAAATGGACTACCGGTTCGGTCCAGAAATGAAAAGAACGCACCCAATCCACTTCTTGGACAAAATAGGGATGTTTTGGTTCGTTTTGGTCAGTTTCATTACTGTGCAAAAAACCATGCCGGTATAGCATTTAATGCACCGATTCGGGCCGGAAACGAAATGGACTACCGATTCGCGCCAAAAACGAAACGAACGCACCCAATCCACTTTTTTGGACCCAATAGTGTTGTTGTGGTTCGTTTTGGTCAGTTTCATTACTACGCAAAAAACCATGCCGGAATAGCATTTAATGCACCGATTCGGGCCGGAAACGAAATAAACTACCGATTCACGCCAAAAACGAAACGAACGCACCCAATCCAATTTTTTGGACCCAATAGTGTTGTTGTGGGTCGTTTTGGTCAGTTTCATTACTGTTCAAAAAACCATGCCGGTATAGCATTTAATGCACCGATTCGGGCCGGAAATGAAATGGACTACGATTCGCGCCAAAAATGAAATGAACGCACCCAATCCACTTCTTGGACAAAATAGGGATGTTTTGGTTCGTTTTGGTTAGTTTCGGTACTGTGTAAAAAACCATGCCGGTATAGCATTTAATGCACCGATTAGGGCCGGAAACGAAATGGACTACCGATTCGCGCCAAAAATGAAACGAACGCACCCAATCCACTTTTTTGGACCCAATAGTGTTGTTGTGGTTCGTTTTGGTCAGTTTCATTACTACGCAAAAAACCATGCCGGAATAGCATTTAATGCACCGATTCGGGCCGGAAACGAAATAAACTACCGATTCGCGCCAAAAACGAAACGAACGCACCCAATCCACTTTTTTGGACCCAATAGAGTTGTTGTGGGTCGTTTTGGTCAGTTTCATTACTGTTCAAAAAACCATGCCGGTATAGCATTTAATGCACCGATTCGGGCCGGAAACGAAATGGACTACCGGTTCGCGCCAAAAACGAAATGAACGCACCCAATCCACTTTTTTGGACCCAATAGTGTTGTTTGTGTTCATTTTGGTCAGTTTCATTACTGTGCAAAAAACCATGCCGGTATAGCATTTAATGCACCGATTCGGGCCGGAAACGAAATGGACTACCGATTCGCGCCAAAAACGAAACGAACGCACCCAATCCACTTTTTTGGACCCAATAGTGTTGTTGTGGTTCGTTTTGGTCAGTTTCATTACTGTGCAAAAAACCATGCTGGTATAGCATTTAATGCACCGATTCGGGCCGGAAACGAAATGAACTACCGATTCGCGCCAAAAACGAAACGAACGCACCCAATCCACTTTTTTGGACCCAGTAGTGATGTTTTGGTTCGTTTTGGTCAGTTTCGCTACTATGCAAAAAACCATGTTGCATTGAATGCACCGATTCGGGCCGGAATCGAAACGAACTACCGATTCGGGCCAGAAACGAAACGAGCGCACCCAATCCAGTTTTTTGGTCCAAATAGTGATGTTTTGGTTCGTTTTGGTTAGTTTCGTTACTGTGTAAAAAACCATGCCGGTATAGCATTTAATGCACCGATTCGGGCCGGAAACGAAATGGACTACCGGTTCGCGCCAAAAACGAAATGAACGCACCCAATCCACTTTTTTGGACCCAATAGTGTTGTTTGTGTTCGTTTTGGTCAGTTTCATTACTGTGCAAAAAACCATGCCGGTATAGCATTTAATGCACCGATTCGGGCCGGAAACGAAATGGACTACCGATTCGCGCCAAAAACGAAACGAACGCACCCAATCCACTTTTTTGGACCCAATAGTGTTGTTGTGGTTCGTTTTGGTCAGTTTCATTACTACGCAAAAAACCATGCCGGAATAGCATTTAATGCACCGATTCGGGCCGGAAACGAAATAAACTACCGATTCGCGCCAAAAACGAAACGAACGCACCCAATCCACTTTTTTGGACCCAATAGTGTTGTTGTGGGTCGTTTTGGTCAGTTTCATTACTGTTCAAAAAACCATGCCGGTATAGCATTTAATGCACCGATTCGGGCCGGAAATGAAATGGACTACGATTCGCGCCAAAAACGAAATGAACGCACCCAATCCACTTCTTGGACAAAATAGGGATGTTTTGGTTCGTTTTGGTTAGTTTCGGTACTGTGTAAAAAACCATGCCGGTATAGCATTTAATGCACCGATTAGGGCCGGAAACGAAATGGACTACCGATTCGCGCCAAAAATGAAACGAACGCACCCAATCCACTTTTTTGGACCCAATAGTGTTGTTGTGGTTCGTTTTGGTCAGTTTCATTACTACGCAAAAAACCATGCCGGAATAGCATTTAATGCACCGATTCGGGCCGGAAACGAAATAAACTACCGATTCGCGCCAAAAACGAAACGAACGCACCCAATCCACTTTTTTGGACCCAATAGAGTTGTTGTGGGTCGTTTTGGTCAGTTTCATTACTGTTCAAAAAACCATGCCGGTATAGCATTTAATGCACCGATTCGGGCCGGAAACGAAATGGACTACCGATTCGCGCCAAAAACGAAACGAACGCACCCAATCCACTTTTTTGGATGCAATAGTGTTGTTGTGGTTCGTTTTGGTCAGTTTCATTACTACGCAAAAAACCATGCCGGAATAGCATTTAATGCACCGATTCGGGCCGGAAACGAAATAAACTACCGATTCGCGCCAAAAACGAAACGAACGCACCCAATCCACTTTTTTGGACCCAATAGAGTTGTTGTGGGTCGTTTTGGTCAGTTTCATTACTGTTCAAAAAACCATGCCGGTATAGCATTTAATGCACCGATTCGGGCCGGAAACGAAATGGACTACCGGTTCGCGCCAAAAACGAAATGAACGCACCCAATCCACTTTTTTGGACCCAATAGTGTTGTTTGTGTTCATTTTGGTCAGTTTCATTACTGTGCAAAAAACCATGCCGGTATAGCATTTAATGCACCGATTCGGGCCGGAAACGAAATGGACTACCGATTCGCGCCAAAAACGAAACGAACGCACCCAATCCACTTTTTTGGACCCAATAGTGTTGTTGTGGTTCGTTTTGGTCAGTTTCATTACTGTGCAAAAAACCATGCTGGTATAGCATTTAATGCACCGATTCGGGCCGGAAACGAAATGAACTACCGATTCGCGCCAAAAACGAAACGAACGCACCCAATCCACTTTTTTGGACCCAGTAGTGATGTTTTGGTTCGTTTTGGTCAGTTTCGCTACTATGCAAAAAACCATGTTGCATTGAATGCACCGATTCGGGCCGGAATCGAAACGAACTACCGATTCGGGCCAGAAACGAAACGAGCGCACCCAATCCAGTTTTTTGGTCCAAATAGTGATGTTTTGGTTCGTTTTGGTTAGTTTCGTTACTGTGTAAAAAACCATGCCGGTATAGCATTTAATGCACCGATTCGGGCCGGAAACGAAATGGACTACCGGTTCGCGCCAAAAACGAAATGAACGCACCCAATCCACTTTTTTGGACCCAATAGTGTTGTTTGTGTTCGTTTTGGTCAGTTTCATTACTGTGCAAAAAACCATGCCGGTATAGCATTTAATGCACCGATTCGGGCCGGAAACGAAATGGACTACCGATTCGCGCCAAAAACGAAACGAACGCACCCAATCCACTTTTTTGGACCCAATAGTGTTGTTGTGGTTCGTTTTGGTCAGTTTCATTACTACGCAAAAAACCATGCCGGAATAGCATTTAATGCACCGATTCGGGCCGGAAACGAAATAAACTACCGATTCGCGCCAAAAACGAAACGAACGCACCCAATCCACTTTTTTGGACCCAATAGTGTTGTTGTGGGTCGTTTTGGTCAGTTTCATTACTGTTCAAAAAACCATGCCGGTATAGCATTTAATGCACCGATTCGGGCCGGAAATGAAATGGACTACGATTCGCGCCAAAAACGAAATGAACGCACCCAATCCACTTCTTGGACAAAATAGGGATGTTTTGGTTCGTTTTGGTTAGTTTCGGTACTGTGTAAAAAACCATGCCGGTATAGCATTTAATGCACCGATTAGGGCCGGAAACGAAATGGACTACCGATTCGCGCCAAAAATGAAACGAACGCACCCAATCCACTTTTTTGGACCCAATAGTGTTGTTGTGGTTCGTTTTGGTCAGTTTCATTACTACGCAAAAAACCATGCCGGAATAGCATTTAATGCACCGATTCGGGCCGGAAACGAAATAAACTACCGATTCGCGCCAAAAACGAAACGAACGCACCCAATCCACTTTTTTGGACCCAATAGAGTTGTTGTGGGTCGTTTTGGTCAGTTTCATTACTGTTCAAAAAACCATGCCGGTATAGCATTTAATGCACCGATTCGGGCCGGAAACGAAATGGACTACCGGTTCGCGCCAAAAACGAAATGAACGCACCCAATCCACTTTTTTGGACCCAATAGTGTTGTTTGTGTTCGTTTTGGTCAGTTTCATTACTGTGCAAAAAACCATGCCGGTATAGCATTTAATGCACCGATTCGGGCCGGAAACGAAATGGACTACCGATTCGCGCCAAAAACGAAACGAACGCACCCAATCCACTTTTTTGGACCCAATAGTGTTGTTGTGGTTCGTTTTGGTCAGTTTCATTACTACGCAAAAAACCATGCCGGAATAGCATTTAATGCACCGATTCGGGCCGGAAACGAAATGGACTACCGATTCGCGCCAAAAACGAAACGAACGCACCCAATCCACTTTTTTGGACCCAATAGTGTTGTTGTGGTTCGTTTTGGTCAGTTTCATTACTGTGCAAAAAACCATGCTGGTATAGCATTTAATGCACGGATTCGGGCCGGAAACGAAATGAACTACCGATTCGCGCCAAAAACGAAACAAACGCACCCAATCCACTTTTTTGGACCCAGTAGTGATGTTTTGGTTCGTTTTGGTCAGTTTCGATACTGTACAAAAAACCATGTTGCATTGAATGCCGATTCGGGCCGGAAACGAAATGGACTACCGGTTCGGTCCAGAAATGAAAAGAACGCACCCAATCCACTTCTTGGACAAAATAGGGATGTTTTGGTTCGTTTTGGTCAGTTTCATTACTGTGCAAAAAACCATGCCGGTATAGCATTTAATGCACCGATTCGGGCCGGAAACGAAATGGACTACCGATTCGCGCCAAAAACGAAACGAACGCACCCAATCCACTTTTTTGGACCCAATAGTGTTGTTGTGGTTCGTTTTGGTCAGTTTCATTACTACGCAAAAAACCATGCCGGAATAGCATTTAATGCACCGATTCGGGCCGGAAACGAAATAAACTACCGATTCACGCCAAAAACGAAACGAACGCACCCAATCCAATTTTTTGGACCCAATAGTGTTGTTGTGGGTCGTTTTGGTCAGTTTCATTACTGTTCAAAAAACCATGCCGGTATAGCATTTAATGCACCGATTCGGGCCGGAAATGAAATGGACTACGATTCGCGCCAAAAACGAAATGAACGCACCCAATCCACTTCTTGGACAAAATAGGGATGTTTTGGTTCGTTTTGGTTAGTTTCGGTACTGTGTAAAAAACCATGCCGGTATAGCATTTAATGCACCGATTAGGGCCGGAAACGAAATGGACTACCGATTCGCGCCAAAAATGAAACGAACGCACCCAATCCACTTTTTTGGACCCAATAGTGTTGTTGTGGTTCGTTTTGGTCAGTTTCATTACTACGCAAAAAACCATGCCGGAATAGCATTTAATGCACCGATTCGGGCCGGAAACGAAATAAACTACCGATTCGCGCCAAAAACGAAACGAACGCACCCAATCCACTTTTTTGGACCCAATAGAGTTGTTGTGGGTCGTTTTGGTCAGTTTCATTACTGTTCAAAAAACCATGCCGGTATAGCATTTAATGCACCGATTCGGGCCGGAAACGAAATGGACTACCGGTTCGCGCCAAAAACGAAATGAACGCACCCAATCCACTTTTTTGGACCCAATAGTGTTGTTTGTGTTCGTTTTGGTCAGTTTCATTACTGTGCAAAAAACCATGCCGGTATAGCATTTAATGCACCGATTCGGGCCGGAAACGAAATGGACTACCGATTCGCGCCAAAAACGAAACGAACGCACCCAATCCACTTTTTTGGACCCAATAGTGTTGTTGTGGTTCGTTTTGGTCAGTTTCATTACTACGCAAAAAACCATGCCGGAATAGCATTTAATGCACCGATTCGGGCCGGAAACGAAATGGACTACCGATTCGCGCCAAAAACGAAACGAACGCACCCAATCCACTTTTTTGGACCCAATAGTGTTGTTGTGGTTCGTTTTGGTCAGTTTCATTACTGTGCAAAAAACCATGCTGGTATAGCATTTAATGCACGGATTCGGGCCGGAAACGAAATGAACTACCGATTCGCGCCAAAAACGAAACAAACGCACCCAATCCACTTTTTTGGACCCAGTAGTGATGTTTTGGTTCGTTTTGGTCAGTTTCGCTACTGTACAAAAAACCATGTTGCATTGAATGCCGATTCGGGCCGGAACCGAAATGAACTACCGATTCGGGCCAGAAATGAAACGAGCGCACCCAATCCAGCTTTTTGGCCCAAACAGTGATGTTTTGGTTCATTTTGGTTAGTTTCATTATTGTGTAAAAAACCATGCCAATATAGCATTTGATGCACCGATTCGGGCCGGAAACGAACTGGACTACCGGTTCGGGCCAGAAATGAAACGAACGCACCCAATCCACTTCTTGGACAAAATAGGGATGTTTTGGTTCGTTTTGGTTAGTTTCGGTACTGTGTTAAAAACCATGCCGGTATAGCATTTAATGCACCGATTCGGGCCGGAAACGAAATGGACTACCGATTCGCGCCAAAAACGAAACGAACGCACCCAATCCACTTTTTTGGACCCAATAGTGTTGTTGTGGTTCGTTTTGGTCAGTTTCATTACTATGCAAAAAACCATGCCGGAATAGCATTTAATGCACCGATTCGGGCCGGAAACGAAATAAACTACCGATTCGCGCCAAAAACGAAACAAACGCACCCAATCCACTTTTTTGGACCCAATAGTGTTGTTGTGGGTCGTTTCGGTCAGTTTCATTACTGTTCAAAAAACCATGCCGGTATAGCATTTAATGCACCGATTCGGGCCGGAAACGAAATGGACTACGATTCGCGCCAAAAACGAAATGAACGCACCCAATCCACTTCTTGGACAAAATAGGGATGTTTTGGTTCGTTTTGGTTAGTTTCGGTACTGTGTAAAAAACAATGCCGGTATAGCATTTGATGCACCGATTCGGGCCGGAAACGAAATGGACTACCGATTCGCGCCAAAAACGAAACGAACGCACCCAATCCACTTTTTTGGACCCAATAGTGTTGTTGTGGTTCGTTTTGGTCAGTTTCATTACTACGCAAAAAACCATGCCGGAATAGCATTTAATGCACCGATTCGGGCCGGAAACGAAATGGACTACCGGTTCGCGCCAAAAACGAAATGAACGCACCCAATCCACTTTTTTGGACCCAATAGTGTTGTTGTGGTTCGTTTTGGTCAGTTTCATTACTGTGCAAAAAACCATGCCGGTATAGCATTTAATGCATCGATTCGGGCCGGAATCGAAACGAACTACCGATTCGGGCCAGAAACGAAACGAGCGCACCCAATCCAGTTTTTTGGTCCAAATAGTGATGTTTTGGTTCGTTTTGGTTAGTTTCGTTACTGTGTAAAAAACCATGCCGGTATAGCATTTAATGCACCGATTCGGGCCGGAAACGAAATGGACTACCGGTTCGCGCCAAAAACGAAATGAACGCACCCAATCCACTTTTTTGGACCCAATAGTGTTGTTTGTGTTCGTTTTGGTCAGTTTCATTACTGTGCAAAAAACCATGCCGGTATAGCATTTAATGCACCGATTCGGGCCGGAAACGAAATGGACTACCGATTCGCGCCAAAAACGAAACGAACGCACCCAATCCACTTTTTTGGACCCAATAGTGTTGTTGTGGTTCGTTTTGGTCAGTTTCATTACTACGCAAAAAACCATGCCGGAATAGCATTTAATGCACCGATTCGGGCCGGAAACGAAATAAACTACCGATTCGCGCCAAAAACGAAACGAACGCACCCAATCCACTTTTTTTGGACCCAATAGAGTTGTTGTGGGTCGCTTTGGTTAGTTTCATTACTGTTCAAAAAACCATGCCGGTATAGCATTTAATGCACCGATTCGGGCCGGAAACGAAATGGACTACCGGTTCGCGCCAAAAACGAAATGAACGCACCCAATCCACTTTTTTGGACCCAATAGTGTTGTTTGTGTTCGTTTTGGTCAGTTTCATTACTGTGCAAAAAACCATGCCGGTATAGCATTTAATGCACCGATTCGGGCCGGAAACGAAATGGACTACCGATTCGCGCCAAAAACGAAACGAACGCACCCAAAAAAGTGGATTGGGTGCGTTCGTTTCGTTTTTGGCCCGAATCGGTAGTTTATTTCGTTTCCGGCCCGAATCGGTGCATTAAATGCTATTCCGGCATGGTTTTTTGCACAGTAATGAAACTGACCAAAACGAACCACAACAACACTATTGGGTCCAAAAAAGTGGATTGGGTGCGTTCATTTCGTTTTTGGCGCGAACCGGTAGTCCATTTCGTTTCCGGCCCGAATCGGTGCATTAAATGCTATACCGGCATGGTTTTTTGCACAGTAATGAAACTGACCAAAACGAACACAAACAACACTATTGGGACCAAAAACGAAATGAACGCACCCAATCCACTTCTTGGACAAAATAGGGATGTTTTGGTTCGTTTTGGTTAGTTTCGGTACTGTGTTAAAAACCATGCCGGTATAGCATTTAATGCACCGATTCGGGCCGGAAACGAAATGGACTACCGATTCGCTCCAAAAACGAAACGAACGCACCCAATCCACTTTTTTGGACCCAATAGTGTTGTTGTGGTTCGTTTTGGTCAGTTTCATTACTATGCAAAAAACCATGCCGGAATAGCATTTAATGCACCGATTCGGGCCGGAAACGAAATAAACTACCGATTCGCGCCAAAAACGAAACGAACGCACCCAATCCACTTTTTTGGACCCAATAGTGATGTTTTGGTTCGTTTTGGTCAGTTTCGCTACTGTACAAAAAACCATGTTGCATTGAATGCCGATTCGGGCCGGAACCGAAATGAACTACCGATTCGGGCCAGAAATGAAACGAGCGCACCCAATCCAGCTTTTTGGTCCAAACAGTGATGTTTTGGTTCATTTTGGTTAGTTTTATTACTGTGTAAAAAACCATGCCAATATAACATTTGATGCACCGATTCGGGCCGGAAACGAAATGGACTACCGGTTCGGGCCAGAAATGAAACGAACGCACCCAATCCACTTCTTGGACAAAATAGGGATGTTTTGGTTCGTTTTGGTTAGTTTCGGTACTGTGTAAAAAACCATGCCGGTATAGCATTTAATGCACCGATTCGGGCCGGAAACGAAATGGACTACCGATTCGCGCCAAAAACGAAACGAACGCACCCAATCCACTTTTTTGGACGCAATAGTGTTGTTGTGGTTCGTTTTGGTCAGTTTCATTACTACGCAAAAAACCATGCCGGAATAGCATTTAATGCACCGATTCGGGCCGGAAACGAAATAAACTACCGATTCGCGCCAAAAACGAAACGAACGCACCCAATCCACTTTTTTGGACCCAATAGAGTTGTTGTGGGTCGTTTTGGTCAGTTTCATTACTGTTCAAAAAACCATGCCGGTATAGCATTTAATGCACCGATTCGGGCCGGAAACGAAATGGACTACCGGTTCGCGCCAAAAACGAAATGAACGCACCCAATCCACTTTTTTGGACCCAATAGTGTTGTTTGTGTTCATTTTGGTCAGTTTCATTACTGTGCAAAAAACCATGCCGGTATAGCATTTAATGCACCGATTCGGGCCGGAAACGAAATGGACTACCGATTCGCGCCAAAAACGAAACGAACGCACCCAATCCACTTTTTTGGACCCAATAGTGTTGTTGTGGTTCGTTTTGGTCAGTTTCATTACTGTGCAAAAAACCATGCTGGTATAGCATTTAATGCACCGATTCGGGCCGGAAACGAAATGAACTACCGATTCGCGCCAAAAACGAAACGAACGCACCCAATCCACTTTTTTGGACCCAGTAGTGATGTTTTGGTTCGTTTTGGTCAGTTTCGCTACTATGCAAAAAACCATGTTGCATTGAATGCACCGATTCGGGCCGGAATCGAAACGAACTACCGATTCGGGCCAGAAACGAAACGAGCGCACCCAATCCAGTTTTTTGGTCCAAATAGTGATGTTTTGGTTCGTTTTGGTTAGTTTCGTTACTGTGTAAAAAACCATGCCGGTATAGCATTTAATGCACCGATTCGGGCCGGAAACGAAATGGACTACCGGTTCGCGCCAAAAACGAAATGAACGCACCCAATCCACTTTTTTGGACCCAATAGTGTTGTTTGTGTTCGTTTTGGTCAGTTTCATTACTGTGCAAAAAACCATGCCGGTATAGCATTTAATGCACCGATTCGGGCCGGAAACGAAATGGACTACCGATTCGCGCCAAAAACGAAACGAACGCACCCAATCCACTTTTTTGGACCCAATAGTGTTGTTGTGGTTCGTTTTGGTCAGTTTCATTACTACGCAAAAAACCATGCCGGAATAGCATTTAATGCACCGATTCGGGCCGGAAACGAAATAAACTACCGATTCGCGCCAAAAACGAAACGAACGCACCCAATCCACTTTTTTTGGACCCAATAGAGTTGTTGTGGGTCGCTTTGGTTAGTTTCATTACTGTTCAAAAAACCATGCCGGTATAGCATTTAATGCACCGATTCGGGCCGGAAACGAAATGGACTACCGGTTCGCGCCAAAAACGAAATGAACGCACCCAATCCACTTTTTTGGACCCAATAGTGTTGTTTGTGTTCGTTTTGGTCAGTTTCATTACTGTGCAAAAAACCATGCCGGTATAGCATTTAATGCACCGATTCGGGCCGGAAACGAAATGGACTACCGATTCGCGCCAAAAACGAAACGAACGCACCCAAAAAAGTGGATTGGGTGCGTTCGTTTCATTTTTGGCCCGAATCGGTAGTTTATTTCGTTTCCGGCCCGAATCGGTGCATTAAATGCTATTCCGGCATGGTTTTTTGCACAGTAATGAAACTGACCAAAACGAACCACAACAACACTATTGGGTCCAAAAAAGTGGATTGGGTGCGTTCATTTCGTTTTTGGCGCGAACCGGTAGTCCATTTCGTTTCCGGCCCGAATCGGTGCATTAAATGCTATACCGGCATGGTTTTTTGCACAGTAATGAAACTGACCAAAACGAACACAAACAACACTATTGGGACCAAAAACGAAATGAACGCACCCAATCCACTTCTTGGACAAAATAGGGATGTTTTGGTTCGTTTTGGTTAGTTTCGGTACTGTGTTAAAAACCATGCCGGTATAGCATTTAATGCACCGATTCGGGCCGGAAACGAAATGGACTACCGATTCGCTCCAAAAACGAAACGAACGCACCCAATCCACTTTTTTGGACCCAATAGTGTTGTTGTGGTTCGTTTTGGTCAGTTTCATTACTATGCAAAAAACCATGCCGGAATAGCATTTAATGCACCGATTCGGGCCGGAAACGAAATAAACTACCGATTCGCGCCAAAAACGAAACGAACGCACCCAATCCACTTTTTTGGACCCAATAGTGATGTTTTGGTTCGTTTTGGTCAGTTTCGCTACTGTACAAAAAACCATGTTGCATTGAATGCCGATTCGGGCCGGAACCGAAATGAACTACCGATTCGGGCCAGAAATGAAACGAGCGCACCCAATCCAGCTTTTTGGTCCAAACAGTGATGTTTTGGTTCATTTTGGTTAGTTTTATTACTGTGTAAAAAACCATGCCAATATAGCATTTGATGCACCGATTCGGGCCGGAAACGAAATGGACTACCGGTTCGGGCCAGAAATGAAACGAACGCACCCAATCCACTTCTTGGACAAAATAGGGATGTTTTGGTTCGTTTTGGTTAGTTTCGGTACTGTGTAAAAAACCATGCCGGTATAGCATTTAATGCACCGATTCGGGCCGGAAACGAAATGGACTACCGATTCGCGCCAAAAACGAAACGAACGCACCCAATCCACTTTTTTGGACGCAATAGTGTTGTTGTGGTTCGTTTTGGTCAGTTTCATTACTACGCAAAAAACCATGCCGGAATAGCATTTAATGCACCGATTCGGGCCGGAAACGAAATAAACTACCGATTCGCGCCAAAAACGAAACGAACGCACCCAATCCACTTTTTTGGACCCAATAGAGTTGTTGTGGGTCGTTTTGGTCAGTTTCATTACTGTTCAAAAAACCATGCCGGTATAGCATTTAATGCACCGATTCGGGCCGGAAACGAAATGGACTACCGGTTCGCGCCAAAAACGAAATGAACGCACCCAATCCACTTTTTTGGACCCAATAGTGTTGTTTGTGTTCATTTTGGTCAGTTTCATTACTGTGCAAAAAACCATGCCGGTATAGCATTTAATGCACCGATTCGGGCCGGAAACGAAATGGACTACCGATTCGCGCCAAAAACGAAACGAACGCACCCAATCCACTTTTTTGGACCCAATAGTGTTGTTGTGGTTCGTTTTGGTCAGTTTCATTACTGTGCAAAAAACCATGCTGGTATAGCATTTAATGCACCGATTCGGGCCGGAAACGAAATGAACTACCGATTCGCGCCAAAAACGAAACGAACGCACCCAATCCACTTTTTTGGACCCAGTAGTGATGTTTTGGTTCGTTTTGGTCAGTTTCGCTACTATGCAAAAAACCATGTTGCATTGAATGCACCGATTCGGGCCGGAATCGAAACGAACTACCGATTCGGGCCAGAAACGAAACGAGCGCACCCAATCCAGTTTTTTGGTCCAAATAGTGATGTTTTGGTTCGTTTTGGTTAGTTTCGTTACTGTGTAAAAAACCATGCCGGTATAGCATTTAATGCACCGATTCGGGCCGGAAACGAAATGGACTACCGGTTCGCGCCAAAAACGAAATGAACGCACCCAATCCACTTTTTTGGACCCAATAGTGTTGTTTGTGTTCGTTTTGGTCAGTTTCATTACTGTGCAAAAAACCATGCCGGTATAGCATTTAATGCACCGATTCGGGCCGGAAACGAAATGGACTACCGATTCGCGCCAAAAACGAAACGAACGCACCCAATCCACTTTTTTGGACCCAATAGTGTTGTTGTGGTTCGTTTTGGTCAGTTTCATTACTACGCAAAAAACCATGCCGGAATAGCATTTAATGCACCGATTCGGGCCGGAAACGAAATAAACTACCGATTCGCGCCAAAAACGAAACGAACGCACCCAATCCACTTTTTTTGGACCCAATAGAGTTGTTGTGGGTCGCTTTGGTTAGTTTCATTACTGTTCAAAAAACCATGCCGGTATAGCATTTAATGCACCGATTCGGGCCGGAAACGAAATGGACTACCGGTTCGCGCCAAAAACGAAATGAACGCACCCAATCCACTTTTTTGGACCCAATAGTGTTGTTTGTGTTCGTTTTGGTCAGTTTCATTACTGTGCAAAAAACCATGCCGGTATAGCATTTAATGCACCGATTCGGGCCGGAAACGAAATGGACTACCGATTCGCGCCAAAAACGAAACGAACGCACCCAATCCACTTTTTTGGACCCAATAGTGTTGTTGTGGTTCGTTTTGGTCAGTTTCATTACTACGCAAAAAACCATGCCGGAATAGCATTTAATGCACCGATTCGGGCCGGAAACGAAATAAACTACCGATTCGCGCCAAAAACGAAACGAACGCACCCAATCCACTTTTTTGGACCCAATAGAGTTGTTGTGGGTCGTTTTGGTCAGTTTCATTACTGTTCAAAAAACCATGCCGGTATAGCATTTAATGCACCGATTCGGGCCGGAAACGAAATGGACTACCGGTTCGCGCCAAAAACGAAATGAACGCACCCAATCCACTTTTTTGGACCCAATAGTGTTGTTTGTGTTCGTTTTGGTCAGTTTCATTACTGTGCAAAAAACCATGCCGGTATAGCATTTAATGCACCGATTCGGGCCGGAAACGAAATGGACTACCGATTCGCGCCAAAAACGAAACGAACGCACCCAATCCACTTTTTTGGACCCAATAGTGTTGTTGTGGTTCGTTTTGGTCAGTTTCATTACTACGCAAAAAACCATGCCGGAATAGCATTTAATGCACCGATTCGGGCCGGAAACGAAATGGACTACCGATTCGCGCCAAAAACGAAACGAACGCACCCAATCCACTTTTTTGGACCCAATAGTGTTGTTGTGGTTCGTTTTGGTCAGTTTCATTACTGTGCAAAAAACCATGCTGGTATAGCATTTAATGCACGGATTCGGGCCGGAAACGAAATGAACTACCGATTCGCGCCAAAAACGAAACAAACGCACCCAATCCACTTTTTTGGACCCAGTAGTGATGTTTTGGTTCGTTTTGGTCAGTTTCGCTACTGTACAAAAAACCATGTTGCATTGAATGCCGATTCGGGCCGGAACCGAAATGAACTACCGATTCGGGCCAGAAATGAAACGAGCGCACCCAATCCAGCTTTTTGGTCCAAACAGTGATGTTTTGGTTCATTTTGGTTAGTTTCATTACTGTGTAAAAAACCATGCCAATATAGCATTTGATGCACCGATTCGGGCCGGAAACGAACTGGACTACCGGTTCGGGCCAGAAATGAAACGAACGCACCCAATCCACTTCTTGGACAAAATAGGGATGTTTTGGTTCGTTTTGGTTAGTTTCGGTACTGTGTTAAAAACCATGCCGGTATAGCATTTAATGCACCGATTCGGGCCGGAAACGAAATGGACTACCGATTCGCGCCAAAAACGAAACGAACGCACCCAATCCACTTTTTTGGACCCAATAGTGTTGTTGTGGTTCGTTTTGGTCAGTTTCATTACTATGCAAAAAACCATGCCGGAATAGCATTTAATGCACCGATTCGGGCCGGAAACGAAATAAACTACCGATTCGCGCCAAAAACGAAACAAACGCACCCAATCCACTTTTTTGGACCCAATAGTGTTGTTGTGGGTCGTTTCGGTCAATTTCATTACTGTTCAAAAAACCATGCCGGTATAGCATTTAATGCACCGATTCGGGCCGGAAACGAAATGGACTACGATTCGCGCCAAAAACGAAATGAACGCACCCAATCCACTTCTTGGACAAAATAGGGATGTTTTGGTTCGTTTTGGTTAGTTTCGGTACTGTGTAAAAAACAATGCCGGTATAGCATTTGATGCACCGATTCGGGCCGGAAACGAAATGGACTACCGATTCGCGCCAAAAACGAAACGAACGCACCCAATCCACTTTTTTGGACCCAATAGTGTTGTTGTGGTTCGTTTTGGTCAGTTTCATTACTACGCAAAAAACCATGCCGGAATAGCATTTAATGCACCGATTCAGGCCGGAAACGAAATAAACTACCGATTCGCGCCAAAAACGAAACGAACGCACCCAATCCACTTTTTTGGACCCAATAGAGTTGTTGTGGGTCATTTTGGTCAGTTTCATTACTGTTCAAAAAACCATGCCGGTATAGCATTTAATGCACCGATTCGGGCCGGAAACGAAATGGACTACCGGTTCGCGCCAAAAACGAAATGAATGCACCCAATCCACTTTTTTGGACCCAATAGTGTTGTTTGTGTTCATTTTGGTCAGTTTCATTACTGTGCAAAAAACCATGCCGGTATAGCATTTAATGCACCGATTCGGGCCGGAAACGAAATGGACTACCGATTCGCGCCAAAAACGAAACGAACGCACCCAATCCACTTTTTTGGACCCAATAGTGTTGTTGTGGTTCGTTTTGGTCAGTTTCATTACTGTGCAAAAAACCATGCTGGTATAGCATTTAATGCACCGATTCGGGCCGGAAACGAAATGAACTACCGATTCGCGCCAAAAACGAAACGAACGCACCCAATCCACTTTTTTGGACCCAATAGTGATGTTTTGGTTCGTTTTGGTCAGTTTCGCTACTGTACAAAAAACCATGTTGCATTGAATGCCGATTCGGGCCGGAACCGAAATGAACTACCGATTCGGGCCAGAAATGAAACGAGCGCACCCAATCCAGCTTTTTGGTCCAAACAGTGATGTTTTGGTTCATTTTGGTTAGTTTCATTACTGTGTAAAAAACCATGCCAATATAGCATTTGATGCACCGATTCGGGCCGGAAACGAAATGGACTACCGGTTCGGGCCAGAAATGAAACGAACGCACCCAATCCACTTCTTGGACAAAATAGGGATGTTTTGGTTCGTTTTGGTTAGTTTCGGTACTGTGTAAAAAACCATGCCGGTATAGCATTTAATGCACCGATTCGGGCCGGAAACGAAATGGACTACCGATTCGCGCCAAAAACGAAACGAACGCACCCAATCCACTTTTTTGGACGCAATAGTGTTGTTGTGGTTCGTTTTGGTCAGTTTCATTACTACGCAAAAAACCATGCCGGAATAGCATTTAATGCACCGATTCGGGCCGGAAACGAAATAAACTACCGATTCGCGCCAAAAACGAAACGAACGCACCCAATCCACTTTTTTGGACCCAATAGAGTTGTTGTGGGTCGTTTTGGTCAGTTTCATTACTGTTCAAAAAACCATGCCGGTATAGCATTTAATGCACCGATTCGGGCCGGAAACGAAATGGACTACCGGTTCGCGCCAAAAACGAAATGAACGCACCCAATCCACTTTTTTGGACCCAATAGTGTTGTTTGTGTTCATTTTGGTCAGTTTCATTACTGTGCAAAAAACCATGCCGGTATAGCATTTAATGCACCGATTCGGGCCGGAAACGAAATGGACTACCGATTCGCGCCAAAAACGAAACGAACGCACCCAATCCACTTTTTTGGACCCAATAGTGTTGTTGTGGTTCGTTTTGGTCAGTTTCATTACTGTGCAAAAAACCATGCTGGTATAGCATTTAATGCACCGATTCGGGCCGGAAACGAAATGAACTACCGATTCGCGCCAAAAACGAAACGAACGCACCCAATCCACTTTTTTGGACCCAGTAGTGATGTTTTGGTTCGTTTTGGTCAGTTTCGCTACTATGCAAAAAACCATGTTGCATTGAATGCACCGATTCGGGCCGGAATCGAAACGAACTACCGATTCGGGCCAGAAACGAAACGAGCGCACCCAATCCAGTTTTTTGGTCCAAATAGTGATGTTTTGGTTCGTTTTGGTTAGTTTCGTTACTGTGTAAAAAACCATGCCGGTATAGCATTTAATGCACCGATTCGGGCCGGAAACGAAATGGACTACCGGTTCGCGCCAAAAACGAAATGAACGCACCCAATCCACTTTTTTGGACCCAATAGTGTTGTTTGTGTTCGTTTTGGTCAGTTTCATTACTGTGCAAAAAACCATGCCGGTATAGCATTTAATGCACCGATTCGGGCCGGAAACGAAATGGACTACCGATTCGCGCCAAAAACGAAACGAACGCACCCAATCCACTTTTTTGGACCCAATAGTGTTGTTGTGGTTCGTTTTGGTCAGTTTCATTACTACGCAAAAAACCATGCCGGAATAGCATTTAATGCACCGATTCGGGCCGGAAACGAAATAAACTACCGATTCGCGCCAAAAACGAAACGAACGCACCCAATCCACTTTTTTTGGACCCAATAGAGTTGTTGTGGGTCGCTTTGGTTAGTTTCATTACTGTTCAAAAAACCATGCCGGTATAGCATTTAATGCACCGATTCGGGCCGGAAACGAAATGGACTACCGGTTCGCGCCAAAAACGAAATGAACGCACCCAATCCACTTTTTTGGACCCAATAGTGTTGTTTGTGTTCGTTTTGGTCAGTTTCATTACTGTGCAAAAAACCATGCCGGTATAGCATTTAATGCACCGATTCGGGCCGGAAACGAAATGGACTACCGATTCGCGCCAAAAACGAAACGAACGCACCCAATCCACTTTTTTGGACCCAATAGTGTTGTTGTGGTTCATTTTGGTCAGTTTCATTACTGTGCAAAAAACCATGCTGGTATAGCATTTAATGCACCGATTCAGGCCGGAAACGAAATGAACTACCGATTCGCGCCAAAAACGAAACGAACGCACCCAATCCACTTTTTTGGACCCAGTAGTGATGTTTTGGTTCGTTTTGGTCAGTTTCGCTACTGTACAAAAAACCATGTTGCATTGAATGCCGATTCGGGCCGGAACCGAAATGAACTACCGATTCGGGCCAGAAATGAAACGAGCGCACCCAATCCAGCTTTTTGGTCCAAACAGTGATGTTTTGGTTCATTTTGGTTAGTTTCATTACTGTGTAAAAAACCATGCCAATATAGCATTTGATGCACCGATTCGGGCCGGAAACGAAATGGACTACCGGTTCGGGCCAGAAATGAAACGAACGCACCCAATCCACTTCTTGGACAAAATAGGGATGTTTTGGTTCGTTTTGGTTAGTTTCGGTACTGTGTAAAAAACCATGCCGGTATAGCATTTAATGCACCGATTCGGGCCGGAAACGAAATGGACTACCGATTCGCGCCAAAAACGAAACGAACGCACCCAATCCACTTTTTTGGACCCAATAGTGTTGTTGTGGTTCATTTTGGTCAGTTTCATTACTGTGCAAAAAACCATGCTGGTATAGCATTTAATGCACCGATTCAGGCCGGAAACGAAATGAACTACCGATTCGCGCCAAAAACGAAACGAACGCACCCAATCCACTTTTTTGGACCCAGTAGTGATGTTTTGGTTCGTTTTGGTCAGTTTCGCTACTGTACAAAAAACCATGTTGCATTGAATGCCGATTCGGGCCGGAACCGAAATGAACTACCGATTCGGGCCAGAAATGAAACGAGCGCACCCAATCCAGCTTTTTGGTCCAAACAGTGATGTTTTGGTTCATTTTGGTTAGTTTCATTACTGTGTAAAAAACCATGCCAATATAGCATTTGATGCACCGATTCGGGCCGGAAACGAAATGGACTACCGGTTCGGGCCAGAAATGAAACGAACGCACCCAATCCACTTCTTGGACAAAATAGGGATGTTTTGGTTCGTTTTGGTTAGTTTCGGTACTGTGTAAAAAACCATGCCGGTATAGCATTTAATGCACCGATTCGGGCCGGAAACGAAATGGACTACCGATTCGCGCCAAAAACGAAACGAACGCACCCAATCCACTTTTTTGGACCCAATAGTGTTGTTGTGGTTCGTTTTGGTCAGTTTCATTACTACGCAAAAAACCATGCCGGAATAGCATTTAATGCACCCATAAGGGCCGGAAACGAAATAAACTACCGATTCGCGCCAAAAACGAAACGAACGCACCCAATCCACTTTTTTGGACCCAATAGTGTTGTTGTGGGTCGTTTTGGTCAGTTTCATTACTGTTCAAAAAACCATGCCGGTATAGCATTTAATGCACCGATTCGGGACGGAAACGAAATGGACTACGATTCGCGCCAAAAATGAAATGAACGCACCCAATCCACTTCTTGGACAAAATAGGGATGTTTTGGTTCGTTTTGGTCAGTTTCGGTACTGTGTAAAAAACCATGCCGGTATAGCATTTGATGCACCGATTCGGGCCGGAAACGAAATGGACTACCGATTCGCGCCAAAAACGAAACGAACGCACCCAATCCACTTTTTTGGACCCAATAGTGTTGTTGTGGTTCGTTTTGGTCAGTTTCATTACTACGCAAAAAACCATGCCGGAATAGCATTTAATGCACCGATTCGGGCCGGAAACGAAATAAACTACCGATTCGCGCCAAAAACGAAACGAACGCACCCAATCCACTTTTTTGGACCCAATAGAGTTGTTGTGGGTCGTTTTGGTCAGTTTCATTACTGTTCAAAAAACCATGCCGGTATAGCATTTAATGCACCGATTCGGGCCGGAAACGAAATGGACTACCGGTTCACGCCAAAAACGAAATGAACGCACCCAATCCACTTTTTTGGACCCAATAGTGTTGTTTGTGTTCGTTTTGGTCAGTTTCATTACTGTGCAAAAAACCATGCCGGTATAGCATTTAATGCACCGATTCGGGCCGGAAACGAAATGGACTACCGATTCGCGCCAAAAACGAAACGAACGCACCCAATCCACTTTTTTGGACCCAATAGTGTTGTTGTGGTTCGTTTTGGTCAGTTTCATTACTACGCAAAAAACCATGCCGGAATAGCATTTAATGCACCGATTCGGGCCGGAAACGAAATGGACTACCGATTCGCGCCAAAAACGAAACGAACGCACCCAATCCACTTTTTTGGACCCAATAGTGTTGTTGTGGTTCGTTTTGGTCAGTTTCATTACTGTGCAAAAAACCATGCTGGTATAGCATTTAATGCACGGATTCGGGCCGGAAACGAAATGAACTACCGATTCGCGCCAAAAACGAAACAAACGCACCCAATCCACTTTTTTGGACCCAGTAGTGATGTTTTGGTTCGTTTTGGTCAGTTTCGCTACTGTACAAAAAACCATGTTGCATTGAATGCCGATTCGGGCCGGAACCGAAATGAACTACCGATTCGGGCCAGAAATGAAACGAGCGCACCCAATCCAGCTTTTTGGTCCAAACAGTGATGTTTTGGTTCATTTTGGTTAGTTTCATTACTGTGTAAAAAACCATGCCAATATAGCATTTGATGCACCGATTCGGGCCGGAAACGAACTGGACTACCGGTTCGGGCCAGAAATGAAACGAACGCACCCAATCCACTTCTTGGACAAAATAGGGATGTTTTGGTTCGTTTTGGTTAGTTTCGGTACTGTGTTAAAAACCATGCCGGTATAGCATTTAATGCACCGATTCGGGCCGGAAACGAAATGGACTACCGATTCGCGCCAAAAACGAAACGAACGCACCCAATCCACTTTTTTGGACCCAATAGTGTTGTTGTGGTTCGTTTTGGTCAGTTTCATTACTATGCAAAAAACCATGCCGGAATAGCATTTAATGCACCGATTCGGGCCGGAAACGAAATAAACTACCGATTCGCGCCAAAAACGAAACAAACGCACCCAATCCACTTTTTTGGACCCAATAGTGTTGTTGTGGGTCGTTTCGGTCAGTTTCATTACTGTTCAAAAAACCATGCCGGTATAGCATTTAATGCACCGATTCGGGCCGGAAACGAAATGGACTACGATTCGCGCCAAAAACGAAATGAACGCACCCAATCCACTTCTTGGACAAAATAGGGATGTTTTGGTTCGTTTTGGTTAGTTTCGGTACTGTGTAAAAAACAATGCCGGTATAGCATTTGATGCACCGATTCGGGCCGGAAACGAAATGGACTACCGATTCGCGCCAAAAACGAAACGAACGCACCCAATCCACTTTTTTGGACCCAATAGTGTTGTTGTGGTTCGTTTTGGTCAGTTTCATTACTACGCAAAAAACCATGCCGGAATAGCATTTAATGCACCGATTCAGGCCGGAAACGAAATAAACTACCGATTCGCGCCAAAAACGAAACGAACGCACCCAATCCACTTTTTTGGACCCAATAGAGTTGTTGTGGGTCATTTTGGTCAGTTTCATTACTGTTCAAAAAACCATGCCGGTATAGCATTTAATGCACCGATTCGGGCCGGAAACGAAATGGACTACCGGTTCGCGCCAAAAACGAAATGAATGCACCCAATCCACTTTTTTGGACCCAATAGTGTTGTTTGTGTTCATTTTGGTCAGTTTCATTACTGTGCAAAAAACCATGCCGGTATAGCATTTAATGCACCGATTCGGGCCGGAAACGAAATGGACTACCGATTCGCGCCAAAAACGAAACGAACGCACCCAATCCACTTTTTTGGACCCAATAGTGTTGTTGTGGTTCGTTTTGGTCAGTTTCATTACTGTGCAAAAAACCATGCTGGTATAGCATTTAATGCACCGATTCGGGCCGGAAACGAAATGAACTACCGATTCGCGCCAAAAACGAAACGAACGCACCCAATCCACTTTTTTGGACCCAATAGTGATGTTTTGGTTCGTTTTGGTCAGTTTCGCTACTGTACAAAAAACCATGTTGCATTGAATGCCGATTCGGGCCGGAACCGAAATGAACTACCGATTCGGGCCAGAAATGAAACGAGCGCACCCAATCCAGCTTTTTGGTCCAAACAGTGATGTTTTGGTTCATTTTGGTTAGTTTCATTACTGTGTAAAAAACCATGCCAATATAGCATTTGATGCACCGATTCGGGCCGGAAACGAAATGGACTACCGGTTCGGGCCAGAAATGAAACGAACGCACCCAATCCACTTCTTGGACAAAATAGGGATGTTTTGGTTCGTTTTGGTTAGTTTCGGTACTGTGTAAAAAACCATGCCGGTATAGCATTTAATGCACCGATTCGGGCCGGAAACGAAATGGACTACCGATTCGCGCCAAAAACGAAACGAACGCACCCAATCCACTTTTTTGGACGCAATAGTGTTGTTGTGGTTCGTTTTGGTCAGTTTCATTACTACGCAAAAAACCATGCCGGAATAGCATTTAATGCACCGATTCGGGCCGGAAACGAAATAAACTACCGATTCGCGCCAAAAACGAAACGAACGCACCCAATCCACTTTTTTGGACCCAATAGAGTTGTTGTGGGTCGTTTTGGTCAGTTTCATTACTGTTCAAAAAACCATGCCGGTATAGCATTTAATGCACCGATTCGGGCCGGAAACGAAATGGACTACCGGTTCGCGCCAAAAACGAAATGAACGCACCCAATCCACTTTTTTGGACCCAATAGTGTTGTTTGTGTTCATTTTGGTCAGTTTCATTACTGTGCAAAAAACCATGCCGGTATAGCATTTAATGCACCGATTCGGGCCGGAAACGAAATGGACTACCGATTCGCGCCAAAAACGAAACGAACGCACCCAATCCACTTTTTTGGACCCAATAGTGTTGTTGTGGTTCGTTTTGGTCAGTTTCATTACTGTGCAAAAAACCATGCTGGTATAGCATTTAATGCACCGATTCGGGCCGGAAACGAAATGAACTACCGATTCGCGCCAAAAACGAAACGAACGCACCCAATCCACTTTTTTGGACCCAGTAGTGATGTTTTGGTTCGTTTTGGTCAGTTTCGCTACTATGCAAAAAACCATGTTGCATTGAATGCACCGATTCGGGCCGGAATCGAAACGAACTACCGATTCGGGCCAGAAACGAAACGAGCGCACCCAATCAAGTTTTTTGGTCCAAATAGTGATGTTTTGGTTCGTTTTGGTTAGTTTCGTTACTGTGTAAAAAACCATGCCGGTATAGCATTTAATGCACCGATTCGGGCCGGAAACGAAATGGACTACCGGTTCGCGCCAAAAACGAAATGAACGCACCCAATCCACTTTTTTGGACCCAATAGTGTTGTTTGTGTTCGTTTTGGTCAGTTTCATTACTGTGCAAAAAACCATGCCGGTATAGCATTTAATGCACCGATTCGGGCCGGAAACGAAATGGACTACCGATTCGCGCCAAAAACGAAACGAACGCACCCAATCCACTTTTTTGGACCCAATAGTGTTGTTGTGGTTCGTTTTGGTCAGTTTCATTACTACGCAAAAAACCATGCCGGAATAGCATTTAATGCACCGATTCGGGCCGGAAACGAAATAAACTACCGATTCGCGCCAAAAACGAAACGAACGCACCCAATCCACTTTTTTGGACCCAATAGTGTTGTTGTGGGTCGTTTTGGTCAGTTTCATTACTGTTCAAAAAACCATGCCGGTATAGCATTTAATGCACCGATTCGGGCCGGAAATGAAATGGACTACGATTCGCGCCAAAAACGAAATGAACGCACCCAATCCACTTCTTGGACAAAATAGGGATGTTTTGGTTCGTTTTGGTTAGTTTCGGTACTGTGTAAAAAACCATGCCGGTATAGCATTTAATGCACCGATTAGGGCCGGAAACGAAATGGACTACCGATTCGCGCCAAAAATGAAACGAACGCACCCAATCCACTTTTTTGGACCCAATAGTGTTGTTGTGGTTCGTTTTGGTCAGTTTCATTACTACGCAAAAAACCATGCCGGAATAGCATTTAATGCACCGATTCGGGCCGGAAACGAAATAAACTACCGATTCGCGCCAAAAACGAAACGAACGCACCCAATCCACTTTTTTGGACCCAATAGAGTTGTTGTGGGTCGTTTTGGTCAGTTTCATTACTGTTCAAAAAACCATGCCGGTATAGCATTTAATGCACCGATTCGGGCCGGAAACGAAATGGTCTACCGGTTCGCGCCAAAAACGAAATGAACGCACCCAATCCACTTTTTTGGACCCAATAGTGTTGTTTGTGTTCGTTTTGGTCAGTTTCATTACTGTGCAAAAAACCATGCCGGTATAGCATTTAATGCACCGATTCGGGCCGGAAACGAAATGGACTACCGATTCGCGCCAAAAACGAAACGAACGCACCCAATCCACTTTTTTGGACCCAATAGTGTTGTTGTGGTTCGTTTTGGTCAGTTTCATTACTACGCAAAAAACCATGCCGGAATAGCATTTAATGCACCGATTCGGGCCGGAAACGAAATGGACTACCGATTCGCGCCAAAAACGAAACGAACGCACCCAATCCACTTTTTTGGACCCAATAGTGTTGTTGTGGTTCGTTTTGGTCAGTTTCATTACTGTGCAAAAAACCATGCTGGTATAGCATTTAATGCACGGATTCGGGCCGGAAACGAAATGAACTACCGATTCGCGCCAAAAACGAAACAAACGCACCCAATCCACTTTTTTGGACCCAGTAGTGATGTTTTGGTTCGTTTTGGTCAGTTTCGCTACTGTACAAAAAACCATGTTGCATTGAATGCCGATTCGGGCCGGAAACGAAATGGACTACCGGTTCGGTCCAGAAATGAAAAGAACGCACCCAATCCACTTCTTGGACAAAATAGGGATGTTTTGGTTCGTTTTGGTTAGTTTCGGTACTGTGTAAAAAACCATGCCGGTATAGCATTTAATGCACCGATTCGGGCCGGAAACGAAATGGACTACCGATTCGCGCCAAAAACGAAACAAACGCACCCAATCCACTTTTTTGGACCCAATAGTGTTGTTGTGGTTCGTTTTGGTCAGTTTCATTACTACGCAAAAAACCATGCCGGAATAGCATTTAATGCACCGATTCGGGCCGGAAACGAAATAAACTACCGATTCACGCCAAAAACGAAACGAACGCACCCAATCCAATTTTTTGGACCCAATAGTGTTGTTGTGGGTCGTTTTGGTCAGTTTCATTACTGTTCAAAAAACCATGCCGGTATAGCATTTAATGCACCGATTCGGGCCGGAAATGAAATGGACTACGATTCGCGCCAAAAACGAAATGAACGCACCCAATCCACTTCTTGGACAAAATAGGGATGTTTTGGTTCGTTTTGGTTAGTTTCGGTACTGTGTAAAAAACCATGCCGGTATAGCATTTAATGCACCGATTAGGGCCGGAAACGAAATGGACTACCGATTCGCGCCAAAAATGAAACGAACGCACCCAATCCACTTTTTTGGACCCAATAGTGTTGTTGTGGTTCGTTTTGGTCAGTTTCATTACTACGCAAAAAACCATGCCGGAATAGCATTTAATGCACCGATTCGGGCCGGAAACGAAATAAACTACCGATTCGGGCCAAAAACGAAACGAACGCACCCAATCCACTTTTTTGGACCCAATAGAGTTGTTGTGGGTCGTTTTGGTCAGTTTCATTACTGTTCAAAAAACCATGCCGGTATAGCATTTAATGCACCGATTCGGGCCGGAAACGAAATGGACTACCGGTTCGCGCCAAAAACGAAATGAACGCACCCAATCCACTTTTTTGGACCCAATAGTGTTGTTTGTGTTCGTTTTGGTTAGTTTCATTACTGTGCAAAAAACCATGCCGGTATAGCATTTAATGCACCGATTCGGGCCGGAAACGAAATGGACTACCGATTCGCGCCAAAAACGAAACGAACGCACCCAATCCACTTTTTTGGACCCAATAGTGTTGTTGTGGTTCGTTTTGGTCAGTTTCATTACTACGCAAAAAACCATGCCGGAATAGCATTTAATGCACCGATTCGGGCCGGAAACGAAATGGACTACCGATTCGCGCCAAAAACGAAACGAACGCACCCAATCCACTTTTTTGGACCCAATAGTGTTGTTGTGGTTCGTTTTGGTCAGTTTCATTACTGTGCAAAAAACCATGCTGGTATAGCATTTAATGCACGGATTCGGGCCGGAAACGAAATGAACTACCGATTCGCGCCAAAAACGAAACAAACGCACCCAATCCACTTTTTTGGACCCAGTAGTGATGTTTTGGTTCGTTTTGGTCAGTTTCGCTACTGTACAAAAAACCATGTTGCATTGAATGCCGATTCGGGCCGGAACCGAAATGAACTACCGATTCGGGCCAGAAATGAAACGAGCGCACCCAATCCAGCTTTTTGGTCCAAACAGTGATGTTTTGGTTCATTTTGGTTAGTTTCATTACTGTGTAAAAAACCATGCCAATATAGCATTTGATGCACCGATTCGGGCCGGAAACGAACTGGACTACCGGTTCGGGCCAGAAATGAAACGAACGCACCCAATCCACTTCTTGGACAAAATAGGGATGTTTTGGTTCGTTTTGGTTAGTTTCGGTACTGTGTTAAAAACCATGCCGGTATAGCATTTAATGCACCGATTCGGGCCGGAAACGAAATGGACTACCGATTCGCGCCAAAAACGAAACGAACGCACCCAATCCACTTTTTTGGACCCAATAGTGTTGTTGTGGTTCGTTTTGGTCAGTTTCATTACTATGCAAAAAACCATGCCGGAATAGCATTTAATGCACCGATTCGGGCCGGAAACGAAATAAACTACCGATTCGCGCCAAAAACGAAACAAACGCACCCAATCCACTTTTTTGGACCCAATAGTGTTGTTGTGGGTCGTTTCGGTCAGTTTCATTACTGTTCAAAAAACCATGCCGGTATAGCATTTAATGCACCGATTCGGGCCGGAAACGAAATGGACTACGATTCGCGCCAAAAACGAAATGAACGCACCCAATCCACTTCTTGGACAAAATAGGGATGTTTTGGTTCGTTTTGGTTAGTTTCGGTACTGTGTAAAAAACAATGCCGGTATAGCATTTGATGCACCGATTCGGGCCGGAAACGAAATGGACTACCGATTCGCGCCAAAAACGAAACGAACGCACCCAATCCACTTTTTTGGACCCAATAGTGTTGTTGTGGTTCGTTTTGGTCAGTTTCATTACTACGCAAAAAACCATGCCGGAATAGCATTTAATGCACCGATTCGGGCCGGAAACGAAATGGACTACCGGTTCGCGCCAAAAACGAAATGAACGCACCCAATCCACTTTTTTGGACCCAATAGTGTTGTTGTGGTTCGTTTTGGTCAGTTTCATTACTGTGCAAAAAACCATGCCGGTATAGCATTTAATGCACCGATTCGGGCCGGAATCGAAACGAACTACCGATTCGGGCCAGAAACGAAACGAGCGCACCCAATCCAGTTTTTTGGTCCAAATAGTGATGTTTTGGTTCGTTTTGGTTAGTTTCGTTACTGTGTAAAAAACCATGCCGGTATAGCATTTAATGCACCGATTCGGGCCGGAAACGAAATGGACTACCGGTTCGCGCCAAAAACGAAATGAACGCACCCAATCCACTTTTTTGGACCCAATAGTGTTGTTTGTGTTCGTTTTGGTCAGTTTCATTACTGTGCAAAAAACCATGCCGGTATAGCATTTAATGCACCGATTCGGGCCGGAAACGAAATGGACTACCGATTCGCGCCAAAAACGAAACGAACGCACCCAATCCACTTTTTTGGACCCAATAGTGTTGTTGTGGTTCGTTTTGGTCAGTTTCATTACTACGCAAAAAACCATGCCGGAATAGCATTTAATGCACCGATTCGGGCCGGAAACGAAATAAACTACCGATTCGCGCCAAAAACGAAACGAACGCACCCAATCCACTTTTTTTGGACCCAATAGAGTTGTTGTGGGTCGCTTTGGTCAGTTTCATTACTGTTCAAAAAACCATGCCGGTATAGCATTTAATGCACCGATTCGGGCCGGAAACGAAATGGACTACCGGTTCGCGCCAAAAACGAAATGAACGCACCCAATCCACTTTTTTGGACCCAATAGTGTTGTTTGTGTTCGTTTTGGTCAGTTTCATTACTGTGCAAAAAACCATGCCGGTATAGCATTTAATGCACCGATTCGGGCCGGAAACGAAATGGACTACCGATTCGCGCCAAAAACGAAACGAACGCACCCAAAAAAGTGGATTGGGTGCGTTCGTTTCGTTTTTGGCCCGAATCGGTAGTTTATTTCGTTTCCGGCCCGAATCGGTGCATTAAATGCTATTCCGGCATGGTTTTTTGCACAGTAATGAAACTGACCAAAACGAACCACAACAACACTATTGGGTCCAAAAAAGTGGATTGGGTGCGTTCATTTCGTTTTTGGCGCGAACCGGTAGTCCATTTCGTTTCCGGCCCGAATCGGTGCATTAAATGCTATACCGGCATGGTTTTTTGCACAGTAATGAAACTGACCAAAACGAACACAAACAACACTATTGGGACCAAAAACGAAATGAACGCACCCAATCCACTTCTTGGACAAAATAGGGATGTTTTGGTTCGTTTTGGTTAGTTTCGGTACTGTGTTAAAAACCATGCCGGTATAGCATTTAATGCACCGATTCGGGCCGGAAACGAAATGGACTACCGATTCGCGCCAAAAACGAAACGAACGCACCCAATCCACTTTTTTGGACCCAATAGTGTTGTTGTGGTTCGTTTTGGTCAGTTTCATTACTATGCAAAAAACCATGCCGGAATAGCATTTAATGCACCGATTCGGGCCGGAAACGAAATAAACTACCGATTCGCGCCAAAAACGAAACGAACGCACCCAATCCACTTTTTTGGACCCAATAGTGATGTTTTGGTTCGTTTTGGTCAGTTTCGCTACTGTACAAAAAACCATGTTGCATTGAATGCCGATTCGGGCCGGAACCGAAATGAACTACCGATTCGGGCCAGAAATGAAACGAGCGCACCCAATCCAGCTTTTTGGTCCAAACAGTGATGTTTTGGTTCATTTTGGTTAGTTTCATTACTGTGTAAAAAACCATGCCAATATAGCATTTGATGCACCGATTCGGGCCGGAAACGAAATGGACTACCGGTTCGGGCCAGAAATGAAACGAACGCACCCAATCCACTTCTTGGACAAAATAGGGATGTTTTGGTTCGTTTTGGTTAGTTTCGGTACTGTGTAAAAAACCATGCCGGTATAGCATTTAATGCACCGATTCGGGCCGGAAACGAAATGGACTACCGATTCGCGCCAAAAACGAAACGAACGCACCCAATCCACTTTTTTGGACGCAATAGTGTTGTTGTGGTTCGTTTTGGTCAGTTTCATTACTACGCAAAAAACCATGCCGGAATAGCATTTAATGCACCGATTCGGGCCGGAAACGAAATAAACTACCGATTCGCGCCAAAAACGAAACGAACGCACCCAATCCACTTTTTTGGACCCAATAGAGTTGTTGTGGGTCGTTTTGGTCAGTTTCATTACTGTTCAAAAAACCATGCCGGTATAGCATTTAATGCACCGATTCGGGCCGGAAACGAAATGGACTACCGGTTCGCGCCAAAAACGAAATGAACGCACCCAATCCACTTTTTTGGACCCAATAGTGTTGTTTGTGTTCATTTTGGTCAGTTTCATTACTGTGCAAAAAACCATGCCGGTATAGCATTTAATGCACCGATTCGGGCCGGAAACGAAATGGACTACCGATTCGCGCCAAAAACGAAACGAACGCACCCAATCCACTTTTTTGGACCCAATAGTGTTGTTGTGGTTCGTTTTGGTCAGTTTCATTACTACGCAAAAAACCATGCCGGAATAGCATTTAATGCACCGATTCGGGCCGGAAACGAAATAAACTACCGATTCGCGCCAAAAACGAAACGAACGCACCCAATCCACTTTTTTTGGACCCAATAGAGTTGTTGTGGGTCGCTTTGGTTAGTTTCATTACTGTTCAAAAAACCATGCCGGTATAGCATTTAATGCACCAATTCGGGCCGGAAACGAAATGGACTACCGGTTCGCGCCAAAAACGAAATGAACGCACCCAATCCACTTTTTTGGACCCAATAGTGTTGTTTGTGTTCGTTTTGGTCAGTTTCATTACTGTGCAAAAAACCATGCCGGTATAGCATTTAATGCACCGATTCGGGCCGGAAACGAAATGGACTACCGATTCGCGCCAAAAACGAAACGAACGCACCCAATCCACTTTTTTGGACCCAATAGTGTTGTTGTGGTTCGTTTTGGTCAGTTTCATTACTACGCAAAAAACCATGCCGGAATAGCATTTAATGCACCGATTCGGGCCGGAAACGAAATAAACTACCGATTCGCGCCAAAAACGAAACGAACGCACCCAATCCACTTTTTTGGACCCAATAGAGTTGTTGTGGGTCGTTTTGGTCAGTTTCATTACTGTTCAAAAAACCATGCCGGTATAGCATTTAATGCACCGATTCGGGCCGGAAACGAAATGGACTACCGGTTCGCGCCAAAAACGAAATGAACGCACCCAATCCACTTTTTTGGACCCAATAGTGTTGTTTGTGTTCGTTTTGGTCAGTTTCATTACTGTGCAAAAAACCATGCCGGTATAGCATTTAATGCACCGATTCGGGCCGGAAACGAAATGGACTACCGATTCGCGCCAAAAACGAAACGAACGCACCCAATCCACTTTTTTGGACCCAATAGTGTTGTTGTGGTTCGTTTTGGTCAGTTTCATTACTACGCAAAAAACCATGCCGGAATAGCATTTAATGCACCGATTCGGGCCGGAAACGAAATGGACTACCGATTCGCGCCAAAAACGAAACGAACGCACCCAATCCACTTTTTTGGACCCAATAGTGTTGTTGTGGTTCGTTTTGGTCAGTTTCATTACTGTGCAAAAAACCATGCTGGTATAGCATTTAATGCACCGATTCAGGCCGGAAACGAAATGAACTACCGATTCGCGCCAAAAACGAAACGAACGCACCCAATCCACTTTTTTGGACCCAGTAGTGATGTTTTGGTTCGTTTTGGTCAGTTTCGCTACTGTACAAAAAACCATGTTGCATTGAATGCCGATTCGGGCCGGAACCGAAATGAACTACCGATTCGGGCCAGAAATGAAACGAGCGCACCCAATCCAGCTTTTTGGTCCAAACAGTGATGTTTTGGTTCATTTTGGTTAGTTTCATTACTGTGTAAAAAACCATGCCAATATAGCATTTGATGCACCGATTCGGGCCGGAAACGAAATGGACTACCGGTTCGGGCCAGAAATGAAACGAACGCACCCAATCCACTTCTTGGACAAAATAGGGATGTTTTGGTTCGTTTTGGTTAGTTTCGGTACTGTGTAAAAAACCATGCCGGTATAGCATTTAATGCACCGATTCGGGCCGGAAACGAAATGGACTACCGATTCGCGCCAAAAACGAAACGAACGCACCCAATCCACTTTTTTGGACGCAATAGTGTTGTTGTGGTTCGTTTTGGTCAGTTTCATTACTACGCAAAAAACCATGCCGGAATAGCATTTAATGCACCGATTCGGGCCGGAAACGAAATAAACTACCGATTCGCGCCAAAAACGAAACGAACGCACCCAATCCACTTCTTGGACAAAATAGGGATGTTTTGGTTCGTTTTGGTTAGTTTCGGTACTGTGTAAAAAACCATGCCGGTATAGCATTTAATGCACCGATTCGGGCCGGAAACGAAATGGACTACCGATTCGCGCCAAAAACGAAACGAACGCACCCAATCCACTTTTTTGGACGCAATAGTGTTGTTGTGGTTCGTTTTGGTCAGTTTCATTACTACGCAAAAAACCATGCCGGAATAGCATTTAATGCACCGATTCGGGCCGGAAACGAAATAAACTACCGATTCGCGCCAAAAACGAAACGAACGCACCCAATCCACTTTTTTGGACCCAATAGAGTTGTTGTGGGTCGTTTTGGTCAGTTTCATTACTGTTCAAAAAACCATGCCGGTATAGCATTTAATGCACCGATTCGGGCCGGAAACGAAATGGACTACCGGTTCGCGCCAAAAACGAAATGAACGCACCCAATCCACTTTTTTGGACCCAATAGTGTTGTTTGTGTTCATTTTGGTCAGTTTCATTACTGTGCAAAAAACCATGCCGGTATAGCATTTAATGCACCGATTCGGGCCGGAAACGAAATGGACTACCGATTCGCGCCAAAAACGAAACGAACGCACCCAATCCACTTTTTTGGACCCAATAGTGTTGTTGTGGTTCGTTTTGGTCAGTTTCATTACTGTGCAAAAAACCATGCTGGTATAGCATTTAATGCACCGATTCGGGCCGGAAACGAAATGAACTACCGATTCGCGCCAAAAACGAAACGAACGCACCCAATCCACTTTTTTGGACCCAGTAGTGATGTTTTGGTTCGTTTTGGTCAGTTTCGCTACTATGCAAAAAACCATGTTGCATTGAATGCACCGATTCGGGCCGGAATCGAAACGAACTACCGATTCGGGCCAGAAACGAAACGAGCGCACCCAATCCAGTTTTTTGGTCCAAATAGTGATGTTTTGGTTCGTTTTGGTTAGTTTCGTTACTGTGTAAAAAACCATGCCGGTATAGCATTTAATGCACCGATTCGGGCCGGAAACGAAATGGACTACCGGTTCGCGCCAAAAACGAAATGAACGCACCCAATCCACTTTTTTGGACCCAATAGTGTTGTTTGTGTTCGTTTTGGTCAGTTTCATTACTGTGCAAAAAACCATGCCGGTATAGCATTTAATGCACCGATTCGGGCCGGAAACGAAATGGACTACCGATTCGCGCCAAAAACAAAACGAACGCACCCAATCCACTTTTTTGGACCCAATAGTGTTGTTGTGGTTCGTTTTGGTCAGTTTCATTACTACGCAAAAAACCATGCCGGAATAGCATTTAATGCACCGATTCGGGCCGGAAACGAAATAAACTACCGATTCGCGCCAAAAACGAAACGAACGCACCCAATCCACTTTTTTTGGACCCAATAGAGTTGTTGTGGGTCGCTTTGGTTAGTTTCATTACTGTTCAAAAAACCATGCCGGTATAGCATTTAATGCACCGATTCGGGCCGGAAACGAAATGGACTACCGGTTCGCGCCAAAAACGAAATGAACGCACCCAATCCACTTTTTTGGACCCAATAGTGTTGTTTGTGTTCGTTTTGGTCAGTTTCATTACTGTGCAAAAAACCATGCCGGTATAGCATTTAATGCACCGATTCGGGCCGGAAACGAAATGGACTACCGATTCGCGCCAAAAACGAAACGAACGCACCCAATCCACTTTTTTGGACCCAATAGTGTTGTTGTGGTTCATTTTGGTCAGTTTCATTACTGTGCAAAAAACCATGCTGGTATAGCATTTAATGCACCGATTCAGGCCGGAAACGAAATGAACTACCGATTCGCGCCAAAAACGAAACGAACGCACCCAATCCACTTTTTTGGACCCAGTAGTGATGTTTTGGTTCGTTTTGGTCAGTTTCGCTACTGTACAAAAAACCATGTTGCATTGAATGCCGATTCGGGCCGGAACCGAAATGAACTACCGATTCGGGCCAGAAATGAAACGAGCGCACCCAATCCAGCTTTTTGGTCCAAACAGTGATGTTTTGGTTCATTTTGGTTAGTTTCATTACTGTGTAAAAAACCATGCCAATATAGCATTTGATGCACCGATTCGGGCCGGAAACGAAATGGACTACCGGTTCGGGCCAGAAATGAAACGAACGCACCCAATCCACTTCTTGGACAAAATAGGGATGTTTTGGTTCGTTTTGGTTAGTTTCGGTACTGTGTAAAAAACCATGCCGGTATAGCATTTAATGCACCGATTCGGGCCGGAAACGAAATGGACTACCGATTCGCGCCAAAAACGAAACGAACGCACCCAATCCACTTTTTTGGACCCAATAGTGTTGTTGTGGTTCGTTTTGGTCAGTTTCATTACTACGCAAAAAACCATGCCGGAATAGCATTTAATGCACCCATTCGGGCCGGAAACGAAATAAACTACCGATTCGCGCCAAAAACGAAACGAACGCACCCAATCCACTTTTTTGGACCCAATAGTGTTGTTGTGGGTCGTTTTGGTCAGTTTCATTACTGTTCAAAAAACCATGCCGGTATAGCATTTAATGCACCGATTCGGGACGGAAACGAAATGGACTACGATTCGCGCCAAAAATGAAATGAACGCACCCAATCCACTTCTTGGACAAAATAGGGATGTTTTGGTTCGTTTTGGTCAGTTTCGGTACTGTGTAAAAAACCATGCCGGTATAGCATTTGATGCACCGATTCGGGCCGGAAACGAAATGGACTACCGATTCGCGCCAAAAACGAAACGAACGCACCCAATCCACTTTTTTGGACCCAATAGTGTTGTTGTGGTTCGTTTTGGTCAGTTTCATTACTACGCAAAAAACCATGCCGGAATAGCATTTAATGCACCGATTCGGGCCGGAAACGAAATAAACTACCGATTCGCGCCAAAAACGAAACGAACGCACCCAATCCACTTTTTTGGACCCAATAGAGTTGTTGTGGGTCGTTTTGGTCAGTTTCATTACTGTTCAAAAAACCATGCCGGTATAGCATTTAATGCACCGATTCGGGCCGGAAACGAAATGGACTACCGGTTCACGCCAAAAACGAAATGAACGCACCCAATCCACTTTTTTGGACCCAATAGTGTTGTTTGTGTTCGTTTTGGTCAGTTTCATTACTGTGCAAAAAACCATGCCGGTATAGCATTTAATGCACCGATTCGGGCCGGAAACGAAATGGACTACCGATTCGCGCCAAAAACGAAACGAACGCACCCAATCCACTTTTTTGGACCCAATAGTGTTGTTGTGGTTCGTTTTGGTCAGTTTCATTACTACGCAAAAAACCATGCCGGAATAGCATTTAATGCACCGATTCGGGCCGGAAACGAAATGGACTACCGATTCGCGCCAAAAACGAAACGAACGCACCCAATCCACTTTTTTGGACCCAATAGTGTTGTTGTGGTTCGTTTTGGTCAGTTTCATTACTGTGCAAAAAACCATGCTGGTATAGCATTTAATGCACGGATTCGGGCCGGAAACGAAATGAACTACCGATTCGCGCCAAAAACGAAACAAACGCACCCAATCCACTTTTTTGGACCCAGTAGTGATGTTTTGGTTCGCTTTGGTCAGTTTCGCTACTGTACAAAAAACCATGTTTCATTGAATGCCGATTCGGGCCGGAACCGAAATGAACTACCGATTCGGGCCAGAAATGAAACGAGCGCACCCAATCCAGCTTTTTGGTCCAAACAGTGATGTTTTGGTTCATTTTGGTTAGTTTCATTACTGTGTAAAAAACCATGCCAATATAGCATTTGATGCACCGATTCGGGCCGGAAACGAACTGGACTACCGGTTCGGGCCAGAAATGAAACGAACGCACCCAATCCACTTCTTGGACAAAATAGGGATGTTTTGGTTCATTTTGGTTAGTTTCGGTACTGTGTAAAAAACCATGCCGGTATAGCATTTAATGCACCGATTCGGGCCGGAAACGAAATGGACTACCGATTCGCGCCAAAAACGAAACGAACGCACCCAATCCACTTTTTTGGACCCAATAGTATTGTTGTGGTTCGTTTTGGTCAGTTTCATTACTACGCAAAAAACCATGCCGGAATAGCATTTAATGCACCGATTCGGGCCGGAAACGAAATAAACTACCGATTCGCGCCAAAAACGAAACGAACGCACCCAATCCACTTTTTTGGACCCAATAGAGTTGTTGTGGGTCGTTTTGGTCAGTTTCATTACTGTTCAAAAAACCATGCCGGTATAGCATTTAATGCACCGATTCGGGCCGGAAACGAAATGGACTACCGGTTCGCGCCAAAAACGAAATGAACGCACCCAATCCACTTTTTTGGACCCAATAGTGTTGTTTGTGTTCGTTTTGGTCAGTTTCATTACTGTGCAAAAAACCATGCCGGTATAGCATTTAATGCACCGATTCGGGCCGGAAACGAAATGGACTACCGATTCGCGCCAAAAACGAAACGAACGCACCCAATCCACTTTTTTGGACCCAATAGTGTTGTTGTGGTTCGTTTTGGTCAGTTTCATTACTACGCAAAAAACCATGCCGGAATAGCATTTAATGCACCGATTCGGGCCGGAAACGAAATGGACTACCGATTCGCGCCAAAAACGAAACGAACGCACCCAATCCACTTTTTTGGACCCAATAGTGTTGTTGTGGTTCGTTTTGGTCAGTTTCATTACTGTGCAAAAAACCATGCTGGTATAGCATTTAATGCACGGATTCGGGCCGGAAACGAAATGAACTACCGATTCGCGCCAAAAACGAAACAAACGCACCCAATCCACTTTTTTGGACCCAGTAGTGATGTTTTGGTTCGTTTTGGTCAGTTTCGCTACTGTACAAAAAACCATGTTTCATTGAATGCCGATTCGGGCCGGAACCGAAATGAACTACCGATTCGGGCCAGAAATGAAACGAGCGCACCCAATCCAGCTTTTTGGTCCAAACAGTGATGTTTTGGTTCATTTTGGTTAGTTTCATTACTGTGTAAAAAACCATGCCAATATAGCATTTGATGCACCGATTCGGGCCGGAAACGAACTGGACTACCGGTTCGGGCCAGAAATGAAACGAACGCACCCAATCCACTTCTTGGACAAAATAGGGATGTTTTGGTTCGTTTTGGTTAGTTTCGGTACTGTGTAAAAAACCATGCCGGTATAGCATTTAATGCACCGATTAGGGCCGGAAACGAAATGGACTACCGATTCGCGCCAAAAATGAAACGAACGCACCCAATCCACTTTTTTGGACCCAATAGTGTTGTTGTGGTTCGTTTTGGTCAGTTTCATTACTACGCAAAAAACCATGCCGAAATAGCATTTAATGCACCGATTCGGGCCGGAAACGAAATAAACTACCGATTCGCGCCAAAAACGAAACGAACGCACCCAATCCACTTTTTTGGACCCAATAGAGTTGTTGTGGGTCGTTTTGGTCAGTTTCATTACTATTCAAAAAACCATGCCGGTATAGCATTTAATGCACCGATTCGGGCCGGAAACGAAATGGACTACCGGTTCGCGCCAAAAACGAAATGAACGCACCCAATCCACTTTTTTGGACCCAATAGTGTTGTTTGTGTTCGTTTTGGTCAGTTTCATTACTGTGCAAAAAACCATGCCGGTATAGCATTTAATGCACCGATTCGGGCCGGAAACGAAATGGACTACCGATTCGCGCCAAAAACGAAACGAACGCACCCAATCCACTTTTTTGGACCCAATAGTGTTGTTGTGGTTCGTTTTGGTCAGTTTCATTACTACGCAAAAAACCATGCCGGAATAGCATTTAATGCACCGATTCGGGCCGGAAACGAAATGGACTACCGATTCGCGCCAAAAACGAAACGAACGCACCCAATCCACTTTTTTGGACCCAATAGTGTTGTTGTGGTTCGTTTTGGTCAGTTTCATTACTGTGCAAAAAACCATGCTGGTATAGCATTTAATGCACGGATTCGAGCCGGAAACGAAATGAACTACCGATTCGCGCCAAAAACGAAACAAACGCACCCAATCCACTTTTTTGGACCCAGTAGTGATGTTTTGGTTCGTTTTGGTCAGTTTCGCTACTGTACAAAAAACCATGTTGCATTGAATGCCGATTCGGGCCGGAACCGAAATGAACTACCGATTCGGGCCAGAAATGAAACGAGCGCACCCAATCCAGCTTTTTGGTCCAAACAGTGATGTTTTGGTTCATTTTGGTTAGTTTCATTACTGTGTAAAAAACCATGCCAATATAGCATTTGATGCACCGATTCGGGCCGGAAACGAACTGGACTACCGGTTCGGGCCAGAAATGAAACGAACGCACCCAATCCACTTCTTGGACAAAATAGGGATGTTTTGGTTCGTTTTGGTTAGTTTCGGTACTGTGTAAAAACCCATGCCGGTATAGCATTTAATGCACCGATTCGGGCCGGAAACGAAATGGACTACCGATTCGCGCCAAAAACGAAACGAACGCACCCAATCCACTTTTTTGGACCCAATAGTGTTGTTGTGGTTCGTTTTGGTCAGTTTCATTACTACGCAAAAAACCATGCCGGAATAGCATTTAATGCACCGATTCGGGCCGGAAACGAAATAAACTACCGATTCGCGCCAAAAACGAAACGAACGCACCCAATCCACTTTTTTGGACCCAATAGAGTTGTTGTGGGTCGTTTTGGTCAGTTTCATTACTGTTCAAAAAACCATGCCGGTATAGCATTTAATGCACCGATTCGGGCCGGAAACGAAATGGACTACCGGTTCGCGCCAAAAACGAAATGAACGCACCCAATCCACTTTTTTGGACCCAATAGTGTTGTTTGTGTTCGTTTTGGTCAGTTTCATTACCGTGCAAAAAACCATGCCGGTATAGCATTTAATGCACCGATTCGGGCCGGAAACGAAATGGACTACCGATTCGCGCCAAAAACGAAACGAACGCACCCAATCCACTTTTTTGGACCCAATAGTGTTGTTGTGGTTCGTTTTGGTCAGTTTCATTACTACGCAAAAAACCATGCCGGAATAGCATTTAATGCACCGATTCGGGCCGGAAACGAAATGGACTACTGATTCGCGCCAAAAACGAAACGAACGCACCCAATCCACTTTTTTGGACCCAATAGTGTTGTTGTGGTTCGTTTTGGTCAGTTTCATTACTGTGCAAAAAACCATGCTGGTATAGCATTTAATGCACGGATTCGGGCCGGAAACGAAATGAACTACCGATTCGCGCCAAAAACGAAACAAACGCACCCAATCCACTTTTTTGGACCCAGTAGTGATGTTTTGGTTCGTTTTGGTCAGTTTCGCTACTGTACAAAAAACCATGTTGCATTGAATGCCGATTCGGGCCGGAACCGAAATGAACTACCGATTCGGGCCAGAAATGAAACGAGCGCACCCAATCCAGCTTTTTGGTCCAAACAGTGATGTTTTGGTTCATTTTGGTTAGTTTCATTACTGTGTAAAAAACCATGCCAATATAGCATTTGATGCACCGATTCGGGCCGGAAACGAAATGGACTACCGGTTCGGGCCAGAAATGAAACGAACGCACCCAATCCACTTCTTGGACAAAATAGGGATGTTTTGGTTCGTTTTGGTTAGTTTCGGTACTGTGTAAAAAACCATGCCGGTATAGCATTTAATGCACCGATTCGGGCCGGAAACGAAATGGACTACCGATTCGCGCCAAAAACGAAACGAACGCACCCAATCCACTTTTTTGGACCCAATAGTGTTGTTGTGGTTCGTTTTGGTCAGTTTCATTACTACGCAAAAAACCATGCCGGAATAGCATTTAATGCACCCATTCGGGCCGGAAACGAAATAAACTACCGATTCGCGCCAAAAACGAAACGAACGCACCCAATCCACTTTTTTGGACCCAATAGTGTTGTTGTGGGTCGTTTTGGTCAGTTTCATTACTGTTCAAAAAACCATGCCGGTATAGCATTTAATGCACCGATTCGGGACGGAAACGAAATGGACTACGATTCGCGCCAAAAATGAAATGAACGCACCCAATCCACTTCTTGGACAAAATAGGGATGTTTTGGTTCGTTTTGGTCAGTTTCGGTACTGTGTAAAAAACCATGCCGGTATAGCATTTGATGCACCGATTCGGGCCGGAAACGAAATGGACTACCGATTCGCGCCAAAAACGAAACGAACGCACCCAATCCACTTTTTTGGACCCAATAGTGTTGTTGTGGTTCATTTTGGTCAGTTTCATTACTACGCAAAAAACCATGCCGGAATAGCATTTAATGCACCGATTCGGGCCGGAAACGAAATAAACTACCGATTCGCGCCAAAAACGAAACGAACGCACCCAATCCACTTTTTTGGACCCAATAGAGTTGTTGTGGGTCGTTTTGGTCAGTTTCATTACTGTTCAAAAAACCATGCCGGTATAGCATTTAATGCACCGATTCGGGCCGGAAACGAAATGGACTACCGGTTCACGCCAAAAACGAAATGAACGCACCCAATCCACTTTTTTGGACCCAATAGTGTTGTTTGTGTTCGTTTTGGTCAGTTTCATTACTGTGCAAAAAACCATGCCGGTATAGCATTTAATGCACCGATTCGGGCCGGAAACGAAATGGACTACCGATTCGCGCCAAAAACGAAACGAACGCACCCAATCCACTTTTTTGGACCCAATAGTGTTGTTGTGGTTCGTTTTGGTCAGTTTCATTACTACGCAAAAAACCATGCCGGAATAGCATTTAATGCACCGATTCGGGCCGGAAACGAAATGGACTACCGATTCGCGCCAAAAACGAAACGAACGCACCCAATCCACTTTTTTGGACCCAATAGTGTTGTTTGTGTTCGTTTTGGTCAGTTTCGGTACTGTGTAAAAAACCATGCCGGTATAGCATTTGATGCACCGATTCGGGCCGGAAACGAAATGGACTACCGGTTCGCGCCAAAAACGAAATGAACGCACCCAATCCACTTTTTTGGACCCAATAGTGTTGTTTGTGTTCGTTTTGGTCAGTTTCGGTACTGTGTAAAAAACCATGCCGGTATAGCATTTGATGCACCGATTCGGGCCGGAAACGAAATGGACTACCGATTCGCGCCAAAAACGAAACGAACGCACCCAATCCACTTTTTTGGACCCAATAGTGTTGTTGTGGTTCGTTTTGGTCAGTTTCATTACTACGCAAAAAACCATGCCGGAATAGCATTTAATGCACCGATTCGGGCCGGAAACGAAATAAACTACCGATTCGCGCCAAAAACGAAACGAACGCACCCAATCCACTTTTTTGGACCCAATAGAGTTGTTGTGGGTCGTTTTGGTCAGTTTCATTACTGTTCAAAAAACCATGCCGGTATAGCATTTAATGCACCGATTCGGGCCGGAAACGAAATGGACTACCGGTTCACGCCAAAAACGAAATGAACGCACCCAATCCACTTTTTTGGACCCAATAGTGTTGTTTGTGTTCGTTTTGGTCAGTTTCATTACTGTGCAAAAAACCATGCCGGTATAGCATTTAATGCACCGATTCGGGCCGGAAACGAAATGGACTACCGATTCGCGCCAAAAACGAAACGAACGCACCCAATCCACTTTTTTGGACCCAATAGTGTTGTTGTGGTTCGTTTTGGTCAGTTTCATTACTACGCAAAAAACCATGCCGGAATAGCATTTAATGCACCGATTCGGGCCAGAAACGAAATGGACTACCGATTCGCGCCAAAAACGAAACGAACGCACCCAATCCACTTTTTTGGACCCAATAGTGTTGTTGTGGTTCGTTTTGGTTAGTTTCATTACTGTGCAAAAAACCATGCTGGTATAGCATTTAATGCACGGATTCGGGCCGGAAACGAAATGAACTACCGATTCGCGCCAAAAACGAAACAAACGCACCCAATCCACTTTTTTGGACCCAGTAGTGATGTTTTGGTTCGCTTTGGTCAGTTTCGCTACTGTACAAAAAACCATGTTGCATTGAATGCCGATTCGGGCCGGAACCGAAATGAACTACCGATTCGGGCCAGAAATGAAACGAGCGCACCCAATCCAGCTTTTTGGTCCAAACAGTGATGTTTTGGTTCATTTTGGTTAGTTTCATTACTGTGTAAAAAACCATGCCAATATAGCATTTGATGCACCGATTCGGGCCGGAAACGAACTGGACTACCGGTTCGGGCCAGAAATGAAACGAACGCACCCAATCCACTTCTTGGACAAAATAGGGATGTTTTGGTTCATTTTGGTTAGTTTCGGTACTGTGTAAAAAACCATGCCGGTATAGCATTTAATGCACCGATTCGGGCCGGAAACGAAATGGACTACCGATTCGCGCCAAAAACGAAACGAACGCACCCAATCCACTTTTTTGGACCCAATAGTGTTGTTGTGGTTCGTTTTGGTCAGTTTCATTACTACGCAAAAAACCATGCCGGAATAGCATTTAATGCACCGATTCGGGCCGGAAACGAAATAAACTACCGATTCGCGCCAAAAACGAAACGAACGCACCCAATCCACTTTTTTGGACCCAATAGAGTTGTTGTGGGTCGTTTTGGTCAGTTTCATTACTGTTCAAAAAACCATGCCGGTATAGCATTTAATGCACCGATTCGGGCCGGAAACGAAATGGACTACCGGTTCGCGCCAAAAACGAAATGAACGCACCCAATCCACTTTTTTGGACCCAATAGTGTTGTTTGTGTTCGTTTTGGTCAGTTTCATTACTGTGCAAAAAACCATGCCGGTATAGCATTTAATGCACCGATTCGGGCCGGAAACGAAATGGACTACCGATTCGCGCCAAAAACGAAACGAACGCACCCAATCCATTTTTTTGGACCCAATAGTGTTGTTGTGGTTCGTTTTGGTCAGTTTCATTACTACGTAAAAAACCATGCCGGAATAGCATTTAATGCACCGATTCGGGCCGGAAACGAAATGGACTACCGATTCGCGCCAAAAACGAAACGAACGCACCCAATCCACTTTTTTGGACCCAATAGTGTTGTTGTGGTTCGTTTTGGTCAGTTTCATTACTGTGCAAAAAACCATGCTGGTATAGCATTTAATGCACGGATTCGGGCCGGAAACGAAATGAACTACCGATTCGCGCCAAAAACGAAACAAACGCACCCAATCCACTTTTTTGGACCCAGTAGTGATGTTTTGGTTCGTTTTGGTCAGTTTCGCTACTGTACAAAAAACCATGTTTCATTGAATGCCGATTCGGGCCGGAACCGAAATGAACTACCGATTCGGGCCAGAAATGAAACGAGCGCACCCAATCCAGCTTTTTGGTCCAAACAGTGATGTTTTGGTTCATTTTGGTTAGTTTCATTACTGTGTAAAAAACCATGCCAATATAGCATTTGATGCACCGATTCGGGCCGGAAACGAACTGGACTACCGGTTCGGGCCAGAAATGAAACGAACGCACCCAATCCACTTCTTGGACAAAATAGGGATGTTTTGGTTCGTTTTGGTTAGTTTCGGTACTGTGTAAAAAACCATGCCGGTATAGCATTTAATGCACCGATTAGGGCCGGAAACGAAATGGACTACCGATTCGCGCCAAAAATGAAACGAACGCACCCAATCCACTTTTTTGGACCCAATAGTGTTGTTGTGGTTCGTTTTGGTCAGTTTCATTACTACGCAAAAAACCATGCCGAAATAGCATTTAATGCACCGATTCGGGCCGGAAACGAAATAAACTACCGATTCGCGCCAAAAACGAAACGAACGCACCCAATCCACTTTTTTGGACCCAATAGAGTTGTTGTGGGTCGTTTTGGTCAGTTTCATTACTATTCAAAAAACCATGCCGGTATAGCATTTAATGCACCGATTCGGGCCGGAAACGAAATGGACTACCGATTCGCGCCAAAAACGAAACGAACGCACCCAATCCACTTTTTTGGACCCAATAGTGTTGTTGTGGTTCGTTTTGGTCAGTTTCATTACTGTGCAAAAAACCATGCTGGTATAGCATTTAATGCACGGATTCGGGCCGGAAACGAAATGAACTACCGATTCGCGCCAAAAACGAAACAAACGCACCCAATCCACTTTTTTGGACCCAGTAGTGATGTTTTGGTTCGTTTTGGTCAGTTTCGCTACTGTACAAAAAACCATGTTGCATTGAATGCCGATTCGGGCCGGAACCGAAATGAACTACCGATTCGGGCCAGAAATGAAACGAGCGCACCCAATCCAGCTTTTTGGTCCAAACAGTGATGTTTTGGTTCATTTTGGTTAGTTTCATTACTGTGTAAAAAACCATGCCAATATAGCATTTGATGCACCGATTCGGGCCGGAAACGAACTGGACTACCGGTTCGGGCCAGAAATGAAACGAACGCACCCAATCCACTTCTTGGACAAAATAGGGATGTTTTGGTTCGTTTTGGTTAGTTTCGGTACTGTGTAAAAAACCATGCCGGTATAGCATTTAATGCACCGATTCGGGCCGGAAACGAAATGGACTACCGATTCGCGCCAAAAACGAAACGAACGCACCCAATCCACTTTTTTGGACCCAATAGTGTTGTTGTGGTTCGTTTTGGTCAGTTTCATTACTACGCAAAAAACCATGCCGGAATAGCATTTAATGCACCGATTCGGGCCGGAAACGAAATAAACTACCGATTCGCGCCAAAAACGAAACGAACGCACCCAATCCACTTTTTTGGACCCAATAGAGTTGTTGTGGGTCGTTTTGGTCAGTTTCATTACTGTTCAAAAAACCATGCCGGTATAGCATTTAATGCACCGATTCGGGCCGGAAACGAAATGGACTACCGGTTCGCGCCAAAAACGAAATGAACGCACCCAATCCACTTTTTTGGACCCAATAGTGTTGTTTGTGTTCGTTTTGGTCAGTTTCATTACTGTGCAAAAAACCATGCCGGTATAGCATTTAATGCACCGATTCGGGCCGGAAACGAAATGGACTACCGATTCGCGCCAAAAACGAAACGAACGCACCCAATCCACTTTTTTGGACCCAATAGTGTTGTTGTGGTTCGTTTTGGTCAGTTTCATTACTACGCAAAAAACCATGCCGGAATAGCATTTAATGCACCGATTCGGGCCGGAAACGAAATGGACTACCGATTCGCGCCAAAAACGAAACGAACGCACCCAATCCACTTTTTTGGACCCAATAGTGTTGTTGTGGTTCGTTTTGGTCAGTTTCATTACTGTGCAAAAAACCATGCTGGTATAGCATTTAATGCACGGATTCGGGCCGGAAATGAAATGAACTACCGATTCGCGCCAAAAACGAAACAAACGCACCCAATCCACTTTTTTGGACCCAGTAGTGATGTTTTGGTTCGTTTTGGTCAGTTTCGCTACTGTACAAAAAACCATGTTGCATTGAATGCCGATTCGGGCCGGAACCGAAATGAACTACCGATTCGGGCCAGAAATGAAACGAGCGCACCCAATCCAGCTTTTCGGTCCAAACAGTGATGTTTTGGTTCATTTTGGTTAGTTTCATTACTGTGTAAAAAACCATGCCAATATAGCATTTAATGCACCGATTCGGGCCGGAAACGAAATGGACTACCGGTTCGCGCCAAAAACGAAATGAATGCACCCAATCCACTTTTTTGGACCCAATAGTGTTGTTTGTGTTCATTTTGGTCAGTTTCATTACTGTGCAAAAAACCATGCCGGTATAGCATTTAATGCACCGATTCGGGCCGGAAACGAAATGGACTACCGATTCGCGCCAAAAACGAAACGAACGCACCCAATCCACTTTTTTGGACCCAATAGTGTTGTTGTGGTTCGTTTTGGTCAGTTTCATTACTGTGCAAAAAACCATGCTGGTATAGCATTTAATGCACCGATTCGGGCCGGAAACGAAATGAACTACCGATTCGCGCCAAAAACGAAACGAACGCACCCAATCCACTTTTTTGGACCCAATAGTGATGTTTTGGTTCGTTTTGGTCAGTTTCGCTACTGTACAAAAAACCATGTTGCATTGAATGCCGATTCGGGCCGGAACCGAAATGAACTACCGATTCGGGCCAGAAATGAAACGAGCGCACCCAATCCAGCTTTTTGGTCCAAACAGTGATGTTTTGGTTCATTTTGGTTAGTTTCATTACTGTGTAAAAAACCATGCCAATATAGCATTTGATGCACCGATTCGGGCCGGAAACGAACTGGACTACCGGTTCGGGCCAGAAATGAAACGAACGCACCCAATCCACTTCTTGGACAAAATAGGGATGTTTTGGTTCATTTTGGTTAGTTTCGGTACTGTGTAAAAAACCATGCCGGTATAGCATTTAATGCACAGATTCGGGCCGGAAACGAAATGGACTACCGATTCGCGCCAAAAACGAAACGAACGCACCCAATCCACTTTTTTGGACCCAATAGTGTTGTTGTGGTTCGTTTTGGTCAGTTTCATTACTACGCAAAAAACCATGCCGGAATAGCATTTAATGCACCGATTCGGGCCGGAAACGAAATGGACTACCGATTCGCGCCAAAAACGAAACGAACGCACCCAATCCACTTTTTTGGACCCAATAGTGTTGTTGTGGTTCGTTTTGGTCAGTTTCATTACTACGCAAAAAACCATGCCGGAATAGCATTTAATGCACCGATTCGGGCCGGAAACGAAATAAACTACCGATTCGCGCCAAAAACGAAACGAACGCACCCAATCCACTTTTTTGGACCCAATAGAGTTGTTGTGGGTCGTTTTGGTCAGTTTCATTACTGTTCAAAAAACCATGCCGGTATAGCATTTAATGCACCGATTCGGGCCGGAAACGAAATGGACTACCGATTCGCGCCAAAAACGAAACGAACGCACCTAATCCACTTTTTTGGACCCAATAGTGTTGTTGTGGTTCGTTTTGGTCAGTTTCATTACTACGCAAAAAACCATGCCGGAATAGCATTTAATGCACCGATTCGGGCCGGAAACGAAATGGACTACCGATTCGCGCCAAAAACGAAACGAACGCACCCAATCCACTTTTTTGGACCCTATGTGTTGTTGTGGTTCGTTTTGGTCAGTTTCATTACTGTGCAAAAAACCATGCTGGTATAGCATTTAATGCACGGATTCGGGCCGGAAACGAAATGAACTACCGATTCGCGCCAAAAACGAAACAAACGCACCCAATCCACTTTTTTGGACCCAGTAGTGATGTTTTGGTTCGTTTTGGTCAGTTTCGCTACTGTACAAAAAACCATGTTGCATTGAATGCCGATTCGGGCCGGAACCGAAATGAACTACCGATTCGGGCCAGAAATGAAACGAGCGCACCCAATCCAGCTTTTTGGTCCAAACAGTGATGTTTTGGTTCATTTTGGTTAGTTTCATTACTGTGTAAAAAACCATGCCAATATAGCATTTGATGCACCGATTCGAGCCGGAAACGAACTGGACTACCGGTTCGGGCCAGAAATGAAACGAACGCACCCAATCCACTTCTTGGACAAAATAGGGATGTTTTGGTTCGTTTTGGTTAGTTTTGGTACTGTGTAAAAAACCATGCCGGTATAGCATTTAATGCACCGATTCGGGCCGGAAACGAAATGGACTACCGATTCGCGCCAAAAACGAAACGAACGCACCCAATCCACTTTTTTGGACCCAATAGTGTTGTTGTGGTTCGTTTTGGTCAGTTTCATTACTACGCAAAAAACCATGCCGGAATAGCATTTAATGCACCGATTCGGGCCGGAAACGAAATAAACTACCGATTCGCGCCAAAAACGAAACGAACGCACCCAATCCACTTTTTTGGACCCAATAGAGTTGTTGTGGGTCGTTTTGGTCAGTTTCATTACTGTTCAAAAAACCATGCCGGTATAGCATTTAATGCACCGATTCGGGCCAAAAACGAAATGAACGCACCCAATCCACTTTTTTGGACCCAATAGTGTTGTTTGTGTTCGTTTTGGTCAGTTTCATTACTGTGCAAAAAACCATGCCGGTATAGCATTTAATGCACCGATTCGGGCCGGAAACGAAATGGACTACCGATTCGCGCCAAAAACGAAACGAACGCACCCAATCCACTTTTTTGGACCCAATAGTGTTGTTGTGGTTCGTTTTGGTCAGTTTCATTACTACGCAAAAAACCATGCCGGAATAGCATTTAATGCACCGATTCGGGCCGGAAACGAAATGGACTACCGATTCGCGCCAAAAACGAAACGAACGCACCCAATCCACTTTTTTGGACCCAATAGTGTTGTTGTGGTTCGTTTTGGTCAGTTTCATTACTGTGCAAAAAACCATGCTGGTATAGCATTTAATGCACGGATTCGGGCCGGAAACGAAATGAACTACCGATTCGCGCCAAAAACGAAACAAACGCACCCAATCCACTTTTTTGGACCCAGTAGTGATGTTTTGGTTCGTTTTGGTCAGTTTCGCTACTGTACAAAAAACCATGTTGCATTGAATGCCGATTCGGGCCGGAACCGAAATGAACTACCGATTCGGGCCAGAAATGAAACGAGCGCACCCAATCCAGCTTTTTGGTCCAAACAGTGATGTTTTGGTTCATTTTGGTTAGTTTCATTACTGTGTAAAAAACCATGCCAATATAGCATTTGATGCACCGATTCGGGCCGGAAACGAACTGGACTACCGGTTCGGGCCAGAAATGAAACGAACGCACCCAATCCACTTCTTGGACAAAATAGGGATGTTTTGGTTCGTTTTGGTTAGTTTCGGTACTGTGTAAAAAACCATGCCGGTATAGCATTTAATGCACCGATTCGGGCCGGAAACGAAATGGACTACCGATTCGCGCCAAAAACGAAACGAACGCACCCAATCCACTTTTTTGGACCCAATAGTGTTGTTGTGGTTCGTTTTGGTCAGTTTCATTACTACGCAAAAAACCATGCCGGAATAGCATTTAATGCACCGATTCGGGCCGGAAACGAAATAAACTACCGATTCGCGCCAAAAACGAAACAAACGCACCCAATCCACTTTTTTGGACCCAATAGTGTTGTTGTGGGTCGTTTCGGTCAGTTTCATTACTGTTCAAAAAACCATGCCGGTATAGCATTTAATGCACCGATTCGGGCCGGAAACGAAATGGACTACGATTCGCGCCAAAAACGAAATGAACGCACCCAATCCACTTCTTGGACAAAATAGGGATGTTTTGGTTCGTTTTGGTTAGTTTCGGTACTGTGTAAAAAACAATGCCGGTATAGCATTTGATGCACCGATTCGGGCCGGAAACGAAATGGACTACCGATTCGCGCCAAAAACGAAACGAACGCACCCAATCCACTTTTTTGGACCCAATAGTGTTGTTGTGGTTCGTTTTGGTCAGTTTCATTACTACGCAAAAAACCATGCCGGAATAGCATTTAATGCACCGATTCGGGCCGGAAACGAAATAAACTACCGATTCGCGCCAAAAACGAAACGAACGCACCCAATCCACTTTTTTGGACCCAATAGAGTTGTTGTGGGTCGTTTTGGTCAGTTTCATTACTGTTCAAAAAACCATGCCGGTATAGCATTTAATGCACCGATTCGGGCCGGAAACGAAATGGACTACCGATTCGCGCCAAAAACGAAACGAACGCACCTAATCCACTTTTTTGGACCCAATAGTGTTGTTGTGGTTCGTTTTGGTCAGTTTCATTACTACGCAAAAAACCATGCCGGAATAGCATTTAATGCACCGATTCGGGCCGGAAACGAAATGGACTACCGATTCGCGCCAAAAACGAAACGAACGCACCCAATCCACTTTTTTGGACCCTATGTGTTGTTGTGGTTCGTTTTGGTCAGTTTCATTACTGTGCAAAAAACCATGCTGGTATAGCATTTAATGCACGGATTCGGGCCGGAAACGAAATGAACTACCGATTCGCGCCAAAAACGAAACAAACGCACCCAATCCACTTTTTTGGACCCAGTAGTGATGTTTTGGTTCGTTTTGGTCAGTTTCGCTACTGTACAAAAAACCATGTTGCATTGAATGCCGATTCGGGCCGGAACCGAAATGAACTACCGATTCGGGCCAGAAATGAAACGAGCGCACCCAATCCAGCTTTTTGGTCCAAACAGTGATGTTTTGGTTCATTTTGGTTAGTTTCATTACTGTGTAAAAAACCATGCCAATATAGCATTTGATGCACCGATTCGAGCCGGAAACGAACTGGACTACCGGTTCGGGCCAGAAATGAAACGAACGCACCCAATCCACTTCTTGGACAAAATAGGGATGTTTTGGTTCGTTTTGGTTAGTTTTGGTACTGTGTAAAAAACCATGCCGGTATAGCATTTAATGCACCGATTCGGGCCGGAAACGAAATGGACTACCGATTCGCGCCAAAAACGAAACGAACGCACCCAATCCACTTTTTTGGACCCAATAGTGTTGTTGTGGTTCGTTTTGGTCAGTTTCATTACTACGCAAAAAACCATGCCGGAATAGCATTTAATGCACCGATTCGGGCCGGAAACGAAATAAACTACCGATTCGCGCCAAAAACGAAACGAACGCACCCAATCCACTTTTTTGGACCCAATAGAGTTGTTGTGGGTCGTTTTGGTCAGTTTCATTACTGTTCAAAAAACCATGCCGGTATAGCATTTAATGCACCGATTCGGGCCAGAAACGAAATGGACTACCGGTTCGCGCCAAAAACGAAATGAACGCACCCAATCCACTTTTTTGGACCCAATAGTGTTGTTTGTGTTCGTTTTGGTCAGTTTCATTACTGTGCAAAAAACCATGCCGGTATAGCATTTAATGCACCGATTCGGGCCGGAAACGAAATGGACTACCGATTCGCGCCAAAAACGAAACGAACGCACCCAATCCACTTTTTTGGACCCAATAGTGTTGTTGTGGTTCGTTTTGGTCAGTTTCATTACTACGCAAAAAACCATGCCGGAATAGCATTTAATGCACCGATTCGGGCCGGAAACGAAATGGACTACCGATTCGCGCCAAAAACGAAACGAACGCACCCAATCCACTTTTTTGGACCCAATAGTGTTGTTGTGGTTCGTTTTGGTCAGTTTCATTACTGTGCAAAAAACCATGCTGGTATAGCATTTAATGCACGGATTCGGGCCGGAAACGAAATGAACTACCGATTCGCGCCAAAAACGAAACAAACGCACCCAATCCACTTTTTTGGACCCAGTAGTGATGTTTTGGTTCGTTTTGGTCAGTTTCGCTACTGTACAAAAAACCATGTTGCATTGAATGCCGATTCGGGCCGGAACCGAAATGAACTACCGATTCGGGCCAGAAATGAAACGAGCGCACCCAATCCAGCTTTTTGGTCCAAACAGTGATGTTTTGGTTCATTTTGGTTAGTTTCATTACTGTGTAAAAAACCATGCCAATATAGCATTTGATGCACCGATTCGGGCCGGAAACGAACTGGACTACCGGTTCGGGCCAGAAATGAAACGAACGCACCCAATCCACTTCTTGGACAAAATAGGGATGTTTTGGTTCGTTTTGGTTAGTTTCGGTACTGTGTAAAAAACCATGCCGGTATAGCATTTAATGCACCGATTCGGGCCGGAAACGAAATGGACTACCGATTCGCGCCAAAAACGAAACGAACGCACCCAATCCACTTTTTTGGACCCAATAGTGTTGTTGTGGTTCGTTTTGGTCAGTTTCATTACTACGCAAAAAACCATGCCGGAATAGCATTTAATGCACCGATTCGGGCCGGAAACGAAATAAACTACCGATTCGCGCCAAAAACGAAACAAACGCACCCAATCCACTTTTTTGGACCCAATAGTGTTGTTGTGGGTCGTTTCGGTCAGTTTCATTACTGTTCAAAAAACCATGCCGGTATAGCATTTAATGCACCGATTCGGGCCGGAAACGAAATGGACTACGATTCGCGCCAAAAACGAAATGAACGCACCCAATCCACTTCTTGGACAAAATAGGGATGTTTTGGTTCGTTTTGGTTAGTTTCGGTACTGTGTAAAAAACAATGCCGGTATAGCATTTGATGCACCGATTCGGGCCGGAAACGAAATGGACTACCGATTCGCGCCAAAAACGAAACGAACGCACCCAATCCACTTTTTTGGACCCAATAGTGTTGTTGTGGTTCGTTTTGGTCAGTTTCATTACTACGCAAAAAACCATGCCGGAATAGCATTTAATGCACCGATTCAGGCCGGAAACGAAATAAACTACCGATTCGCGCCAAAAACGAAACGAACGCACCCAATCCACTTTTTTGGACCCAATAGAGTTGTTGTGGGTCATTTTGGTCAGTTTCATTACTGTTCAAAAAACCATGCCGGTATAGCATTTAATGCACCGATTCGGGCCGGAAACGAAATGGACTACCGGTTCGCGCCAAAAACGAAATGAATGCACCCAATCCACTTTTTTGGACCCAATAGTGTTGTTTGTGTTCATTTTGGTCAGTTTCATTACTGTGCAAAAAACCATGCCGGTATAGCATTTAATGCACCGATTCGGGCCGGAAACGAAATGGACTACCGATTCGCGCCAAAAACGAAACGAACGCACCCAATCCACTTTTTTGGACCCAATAGTGTTGTTGTGGTTCGTTTTGGTCAGTTTCATTACTGTGCAAAAAACCATGCTGGTATAGCATTTAATGCACCGATTCGGGCCGGAAACGAAATGAACTACCGATTCGCGCCAAAAACGAAACGAACGCACCCAATCCACTTTTTTGGACCCAATAGTGATGTTTTGGTTCGTTTTGGTCAGTTTCGCTACTGTACAAAAAACCATGTTGCATTGAATGCCGATTCGGGCCGGAACCGAAATGAACTACCGATTCGGGCCAGAAATGAAACGAGCGCACCCAATCCAGCTTTTTGGTCCAAACAGTGATGTTTTGGTTCATTTTGGTTAGTTTCATTACTGTGTAAAAAACCATGCCAATATAGCATTTGATGCACCGATTCGGGCCGGAAACGAAATGGACTACCGGTTCGGGCCAGAAATGAAACGAACGCACCCAATCCACTTCTTGGACAAAATAGGGATGTTTTGGTTCGTTTTGGTTAGTTTCGGTACTGTGTAAAAAACCATGCCGGTATAGCATTTAATGCACCGATTCGGGCCGGAAACGAAATGGACTACCGATTCGCGCCAAAAACGAAACGAACGCACCCAATCCACTTTTTTGGACGCAATAGTGTTGTTGTGGTTCGTTTTGGTCAGTTTCATTACTACGCAAAAAACCATGCCGGAATAGCATTTAATGCACCGATTCGGGCCGGAAACGAAATAAACTACCGATTCGCGCCAAAAACGAAACGAACGCACCCAATCCACTTTTTTGGACCCAATAGTGTTGTTGTGGGTCGTTTTGGTCAGTTTCATTTCTGTTCAAAAAACCATGCCGGTATAGCATTTAATGCACCGATTCGGGACGGAAACGAAATGGACTACGATTCGCGCCAAAAACGAAATGAACGCACCCAATCCACTTCTTGGACAAAATAGGGATGTTTTGGTTCGTTTTGGTTAGTTTCGGTACTGTGTAAAAAACCATGCCGGTATAGCATTTGATGCACCGATTCGGGCCGGAAACGAAATGGACTACCGATTCGCGCCAAAAACGAAACGAACGCACCCAATCCACTTTTTTGGACCCAATAGTGTTGTTGTGGTTCGTTTTGGTCAGTTTCATTACTACGCAAAAAACCATGCCGGAATAGCATTTAATGCACCGATTCGGGCCGGAAACGAAATAAACTACCGATTCGCGCCAAAAATGAAACGAACGCACCCAATCCACTTTTTTGGACCCAATAGAGTTGTTGTGGGTCGTTTTGGTCAGTTTCATTACTGTTCAAAAAACCATGCCAGTATAGCATTTAATGCATCGATTCGGGCCGGAAAGGAAATGGACTACCGATTCGCGCCAAAAACGAAACGAACGCACCCAATCCACTTTTTTGGAACCAATAGTGTTGTTGTGGTTCGTTTTGGTCAGTTTCATTACTGTGCAAAAAACCATGCTGGTATAGCATTTAATGCACCGATTCGGGCCGGAAACGAAATGAACTACCGATTCGCGCCAAAAACGAAACGAACGCACCCAATCCACTTTTTTGGACCCAGTAGTGATGTTTTGGTTCGTTTTGGTCAGTTTCGCTACTGTACAAAAAACCATGTTGCATTGAATGCCGATTCGGGCCGGAACCGAAATGAACTACCGATTCGGGCCAGAAATGAAACGAGCGCACCCAATCCAGCTTTTTGGTCCAAACAGTGATGTTTTGGTTCATTTTGGTTAGTTTCTTACTGTGTAAAAAACCATGCCAATATAGCATTTGATGCACCGATTCGGGCCGGAAACGAAATGGACTACCGGTTCGGGCCAGAAATGAAACGAACGCACCCAATCCACTTCTTGGACAAAATAGGGATGTTTTGGTTCGTTTTGGTTAGTTTCGGTACTGTGTAAAAAACCATGCCGGTATAGCATTTAATGCACCGATTCGGGCCGGAAACGAAATGGACTACCGATTCGCGCCAAAAATGAAACGAACGCACCCAATCCACTTTTTCGGACCCAATAGTGTGGTTGTGGTTCGTTTTGGTCAGTTTCATTACTACGCAAAAAACCATGCCGGAATAGCATTTAATGCACCGATTCGGGCCGGAAACGAAATAAACTAACGATTCGCGCCAAAAACGAAACGAACGCACCCAATCCACTTTTTTGGACCCAATAGAGTTGTTGTGGGTCGTTTTGGTCAGTTTCATTACTGTTCAAAAAACCATTTCGTTTAGCATTTAATGCACCGATTCGGGCCGGAAACGAAATGGACTACCGGTTCGCGCCAAAAACGAAATGGACGCACCCAATCCACTTTTTTGGACCCAATAGTGTTGTTTGTGTTCGTTTTGGTCAGTTTCATTACTGTGCAAAAAACCATGCCGGTATAGCATTTAATGCACCGATTCGGGCCGGAAACGAAATGGACTACCGATTCGCGCCAAAAACGAAACGAACGCACCCAATCCACTTTTTTGGACCCAATAGTGTTGTTGTGGTTCGTTTTGGTCAGTTTCATTACTGTGCAAAAAACCATGCCGGTATAGCATTTAATGCACCGATTCGGGCCGGAAACGAAATGAACTACCGATTCGCGCCAAAAACGAAACAAACGCACCCAATCCACTTTTTTGGACCCAGTAGTGATGTTTTGGTTCGTTTTGGTCAGTTTCGCTACTGTACAAAAAACCATGTTGCATTGAATGCCGATTCGGGCCGGAACCGAAATGAACTACCGATTCGGGCCAGAAATGAAACGAGCGCACCCAATCCAGCTTTTTGGTCCAAACAGTGATGTTTTGGTTCATTTTGGTTAGTTTCATTACTGTGTAAAAAACCATGCCAATATAGCATTTGATGCACCGATTCGGGCCGGAAACGAACTGGACTACCGGTTCGGGCCAGAAATGAAACGAACGCACCCAATCCACATCTTGGACAAAATAGGGATGTTTTGGTTCGTTTTGGTTAGTTTCGGTACTGTGTAAAAAACCATGCCGGTATAGCATTTAATGCACCGATTCGGGCCGGAAACGAAATGGACTACCGATTCGCGCCAAAAACGAAACGAACGCACCCAATCCACTTTTTTGGACCCAATAGTGTTGTTGTGGTTCGTTTTGGTCAGTTTCATTACTACGCAAAAAACCATGCCGGAATAGCATTTAATGCACCGATTCGGGCCGGAAACGAAATAAACTACCGATTCGCGCCAAAAACGAAACAAACGCACCCAATCCACTTTTTTGGACCCAATAGTGTTGTTGTGGGTCGTTTCGGTCAGTTTCATTACTGTTCAAAAAACCATGCCGGTATAGCATTTAATGCACCGATTCGGGCCGGAAACGAAATGGACTACGATTCGCGCCAAAAACGAAATGAACGCACCCAATCCACTTCTTGGACAAAATAGGGATGTTTTGGTTCGTTTTGGTTAGTTTCGGTACTGTGTAAAAAACAATGCCGGTATAGCATTTGATGCACCGATTCGGGCCGGAAACGAAATGGACTACGGATTCGCGCCAAAAACGAAACGAACGCACCCAATCCACTTTTTTGGACCCAATAGTGTTGTTGTGGTTCGTTTTGGTCAGTTTCATTACTACGCAAAAAACCATGCCGGAATAGCATTTAATGCACCGATTCAGGCCGGAAACGAAATAAACTACCGATTCGCGCCAAAAACGAAACGAACGCACCCAATCCACTTTTTTGGACCCAATAGAGTTGTTGTGGGTCATTTTGGTCAGTTTCATTACTGTTCAAAAAACCATGCCGGTATAGCATTTAATGCACCGATTCGGGCCGGAAACGAAATGGACTACCGGTTCGCGCCAAAAACGAAATGAATGCACCCAATCCACTTTTTTGGACCCAATAGTGTTGTTTGTGTTCATTTTGGTCAGTTTCATTACTGTGCAAAAAACCATGCCGGTATAGCATTTAATGCACCGATTCGGGCCGGAAACGAAATGGACTACCGATTCGCGCCAAAAACGAAACGAACGCACCCAATCCACTTTTTTGGACCCAATAGTGTTGTTGTGGTTCGTTTTGGTCAGTTTCATTACTGTGCAAAAAACCATGCTGGTATAGCATTTAATGCACCGATTCGGGCCGGAAACGAAATGAACTACCGATTCGCGCCAAAAACGAAACGAACGCACCCAATCCACTTTTTTGGACCCAATAGTGATGTTTTGGTTCGTTTTGGTCAGTTTCGCTACTGTACAAAAAACCATGTTGCATTGAATGCCGATTCGGGCCGGAACCGAAATGAACTACCGATTCGGGCCAGAAATGAAACGAGCGCACCCAATCCAGCTTTTTGGTCCAAACAGTGATGTTTTGGTTCATTTTGGTTAGTTTCATTACTGTGTAAAAAACCATGCCAATATAGCATTTGATGCACCGATTCGGGCCGGAAACGAAATGGACTACCGGTTCGGGCCAGAAATGAAACGAACGCACCCAATCCACTTCTTGGACAAAATAGGGATGTTTTGGTTCGTTTTGGTTAGTTTCGGTACTGTGTAAAAAACCATGCCGGTATAGCATTTAATGCACCGATTCGGGCCGGAAACGAAATGGACTACCGATTCGCGCCAAAAACGAAACGAACGCACCCAATCCACTTTTTTGGACGCAATAGTGTTGTTGTGGTTCGTTTTGGTCAGTTTCATTACTACGCAAAAAACCATGCCGGAATAGCATTTAATGCACCGATTCGGGCCGGAAACGAAATAAACTACCGATTCGCGCCAAAAACGAAACGAACGCACCCAATCCACTTTTTTGGACCCAATAGTGTTGTTGTGGGTCGTTTTGGTCAGTTTCATTTCTGTTCAAAAAACCATGCCGGTATAGCATTTAATGCACCGATTCGGGACGGAAACGAAATGGACTACGATTCGCGCCAAAAACGAAATGAACGCACCCAATCCACTTCTTGGACAAAATAGGGATGTTTTGGTTCGTTTTGGTTAGTTTCGGTACTGTGTAAAAAACCATGCCGGTATAGCATTTGATGCACCGATTCGGGCCGGAAACGAAATGGACTACCGATTCGCGCCAAAAACGAAACGAACGCACCCAATCCACTTTTTTGGACCCAATAGTGTTGTTGTGGTTCGTTTTGGTCAGTTTCATTACTACGCAAAAAACCATGCCGGAATAGCATTTAATGCACCGATTCGGGCCGGAAACGAAATAAACTACCGATTCGCGCCAAAAATGAAACGAACGCACCCAATCCACTTTTTTGGACCCAATAGAGTTGTTGTGGGTCGTTTTGGTCAGTTTCATTACTGTTCAAAAAACCATGCCAGTATAGCATTTAATGCACCGATTCGGGCCGGAAAGGAAATGGACTACCGATTCGCGCCAAAAACGAAACGAACGCACCCAATCCACTTTTTTGGAACCAATAGTGTTGTTGTGGTTCGTTTTGGTCAGTTTCATTACTGTGCAAAAAACCATGCTGGTATAGCATTTAATGCACCGATTCGGGCCGGAAACGAAATGAACTACCGATTCGCGCCAAAAACGAAACGAACGCACCCAATCCACTTTTTTGGACCCAGTAGTGATGTTTTGGTTCGTTTTGGTCAGTTTCGCTACTGTACAAAAAACCATGTTGCATTGAATGCCGATTCGGGCCGGAACCGAAATGAACTACCGATTCGGGCCAGAAATGAAACGAGCGCACCCAATCCAGCTTTTTGGTCCAAACAGTGATGTTTTGGTTCATTTTGGTTAGTTTCTTACTGTGTAAAAAACCATGCCAATATAGCATTTGATGCACCGATTCGGGCCGGAAACGAAATGGACTACCGGTTCGGGCCAGAAATGAAACGAACGCACCCAATCCACTTCTTGGACAAAATAGGGATGTTTTGGTTCGTTTTGGTTAGTTTCGGTACTGTGTAAAAAACCATGCCGGTATAGCATTTAATGCACCGATTCGGGCCGGAAACGAAATGGACTACCGATTCGCGCCAAAAATGAAACGAACGCACCCAATCCACTTTTTCGGACCCAATAGTGTGGTTGTGGTTCGTTTTGGTCAGTTTCATTACTACGCAAAAAACCATGCCGGAATAGCATTTAATGCACCGATTCGGGCCGGAAACGAAATAAACTAACGATTCGCGCCAAAAACGAAACGAACGCACCCAATCCACTTTTTTGGACCCAATAGAGTTGTTGTGGGTCGTTTTGGTCAGTTTCATTACTGTTCAAAAAACCATTTCGTTTAGCATTTAATGCACCGATTCGGGCCGGAAACGAAATGGACTACCGGTTCGCGCCAAAAACGAAATGGACGCACCCAATCCACTTTTTTGGACCCAATAGTGTTGTTTGTGTTCGTTTTGGTCAGTTTCATTACTGTGCAAAAAACCATGCCGGTATAGCATTTAATGCACCGATTCGGGCCGGAAACGAAATGGACTACCGATTCGCGCCAAAAACGAAACGAACGCACCCAATCCACTTTTTTGGACCCAATAGTGTTGTTGTGGTTCGTTTTGGTCAGTTTCATTACTGTGCAAAAAACCATGCCGGTATAGCATTTAATGCACCGATTCGGGCCGGAAACGAAATGAACTACCGATTCGCGCCAAAAACGAAACGAACGCACCCAATCCACTTTTTTGGACCCAATAGTGATGTTTTGGTTCGTTTTGGTCAGTTTCGCTACTGTACAAAAAACCATGTTGCATTGAATGCCGATTCGGGCCGGAACCGAAATAAACTACCGATTCGGGCCAGAAATGAAACGAGCGCACCCAATCCAGCTTTTTGGTCCAAACAGTGATGTTTTGGTTCATTTTGGTTAGTTTCTTACTGTGTAAAAAACCATGCCAATATAGCATTTGATGCACCGATTCGGGCCGGAAACGAAATGGACTACCGGTTCGGGCCAGAAATGAAACGAACGCACCCAATCCACTTCTTGGACAAAATAGGGATGCTTTGGTTCGTTTTGGTTAGTTTCGGTACTGTGTAAAAAACAATGCCGGTATAGCATTTAATGCACCGATTCGGGCCGGAAACGAAATGGACTACCGATTCGCGCCAAAAACGAAACGAACGCACCCAATCCACTTTTTTGGACCCAATAGTGTTGTTGTGGTTCGTTTTGGTCAGTTTCATTACTACGCAAAAAACCATGCCGGAATAGCATTTAATGCACCGATTCGGGCCGGAAACGAAATAAACTACCGATTCGCGCCAAAAACGAAACGAACGCACCCAATCCACTTTTTTGGACCCAATAGTGTTGTTGTGGGTCGTTTTGGTCAGTTTCATTACTGTTCAAAAAACAATGCCGGTATAGCATTTAATGCACCGATTCGGGCCGGAAACGAAATGGACTACGATTCGCGCCAAAAACGAAATGAACGCACCCAATCCACTTCTTGGACAAAATAGGAATGTTTTGGTTCGTTTTGGTTAGTTTCGGTACTGTGTAAAAAACCATGCCGGTATAGCATTTGATGCACCGATTCGGGCCGGAAACGAAATGGACTACCGATTCGCGCCAAAAACGAAACGAACGCACCCAATCCACTTTTTTGGACCCAATAGTGTTGTTGTGGTTCGTTTTGGTCAGTTTCATTACTACGCAAAAAACCATGCCGGAATAGCATTTAATGCACCGATTCGGGCCGGAAACGAAATAAACTACCGATTCGCGCCAAAAACGAAACGAACGCACCCAATCCACTTTTTTGGACCCAATAGAGTTGTTGTGGGTCGTTTTGGTCAGTTTCATTACTGTTCAAAAAACCATGCCGGTATAGCATTTAATGCACCGATTCGGGCCGGAAACGAAATGGACTACCGGTTCGCGCCAAAAACGAAATGAACGCACCCAATCCACTTTTTTGGACCCAATAGTGTTGTTTGTGTTCGTTTTGGTCAGTTTCATTACTATGCAAAAAACCATGCCGGTATAGCATTTAATGCACCGATTCGGGCCGGAAACGAAATGGACTACCGGTTCGCGCCAAAAACGAAATGAACGCACCCAATCCACTTTTTTGGACCCAATAGTGTTGTTTGTGTTCGTTTTGGTCAGTTTCATTACTGTGCAAAAAACCATGCCGGTATAGCATTTAATGCACCGATTCGGGCCGGAAACGAAATGGACTACCGATTCGCGCCAAAAACGAAACGAACGCACCCAATCCACTTTTTTGGACCCAATAGTGTTGTTGTGGTTCGTTTTGGTCAGTTTCATTACTACGCAAAAAACCATGCCGGAATAGCATTTAATGCACCGATTCGGGCCGGAAACGAAATGGACTACCGATTCGCGCCAAAAACGAAACGAACGCACCCAATCCACTTTTTTGGACCCAATAGTGATGTTTTGGTTCGTTTTGGTCAGTTTCGCTACTGTACAAAAAACCATGTTGCATTGAATGCCGATTCGGGCCGGAACCGAAATGAACTACCGATTCGGGCCAGAAATGAAACGAGCGCACCCAATCCAGCTTTTTGGTCCAAACAGTGATGTTTTGGTTCATTTTGGTTAGTTTCATTACTGTGTAAAAAACCATGCCAATATAGCATTTGATGCACCAATTCGGGCCGGAAACGAAATGGACTACCGGTTCGGGCCAGAAATGAAACGAACGCACCCAATCCACTTCTTGGACAAAATAGGGATGTTTTGGTTCGTTTTGGTTAGTTTCGGTACTGTGTAAAAAACCATGCCGGTATAGCATTTAATGCACAGATTCGGGCCGGAAACGAAATGGACTACCGATTCGCGCCAAAAACGAAACGAACGCACCCAATCCACTTTTTTGGACCCAATAGTGTTGTTGTGGTTCGTTTTGGTCAGTTTCATTACTACGCAAAAAACCATGCCGGAATAGCATTTAATGCACCGATTCGGGCCGGAAACGAAATGGACTACCGATTCGCGCCAAAAACGAAACGAACGCACCCAATCCACTTTTTTGGACCCAATAGTGTTGTTGTGGTTCGTTTTGGTCAGTTTCATTACTACGCAAAAAACCATGCCGGTATAGCATTTAATGCACCGATTCGGGCCGGAAACGAAATGGACTACCGGTTCGCGCCAAAAACGAAACGAACGCACCCAATCCACTTTTTTGGACCCAATAGTGTTGTTTGTGTTCGTTTTGGTCAGTTTCATTACTATGCAAAAAACCATGCCGGTATAGCATTTAATGCACCGATTCGGGCCGGAAACGAAATGGACTACCGGTTCGCGCCAAAAACGAAATGAACGCACCCAATCCACTTTTTTGGACCCAATAGTGTTGTTTGTGTTCGTTTTGGTCAGTTTCATTACTGTGCAAAAAACCATGCCGGTATAGCATTTAATGCACCGATTCGGGCCGGAAACGAAATGGACTACCGATTCGCGCCAAAAACGAAATGAACGCACCCAATCCACTTTTTTGGACCCAATAGTGTTGTTTGTGTTCGTTTTGGTCAGTTTCATTACTGTGCAAAAAACCATGCCGGTATAGCATTTAATGCACCGATTCGGGCCGGAAACGAAATGGACTACCGATTCGCGCCAAAAACGAAACGAACGCACCCAATCCACTTTTTTGGACCCAATAGTGTTGTTGTGGTTCGTTTTGGTCAGTTTCATTACTGTGCAAAAAACCATGCCGGTATAGCATTTAATGCACCGATTCGGGCCGGAAACGAAATGAACTACCGATTCGCGCCAAAAACGAAACGAACGCACCCAATCCACTTTTTTGGACCCAATAGTGATGTTTTGGTTCGTTTTGGTCAGTTTCGCTACTGTACAAAAAACCATGTTGCATTGAATGCCGATTCGGGCCGGAACCGAAATAAACTACCGATTCGGGCCAGAAATGAAACGAGCGCACCCAATCCAGCTTTTTGGTCCAAACAGTGATGTTTTGGTTCATTTTGGTTAGTTTCTTACTGTGTAAAAAACCATGCCAATATAGCATTTGATGCACCGATTCGGGCCGGAAACGAAATGGACTACCGGTTCGGGCCAGAAATGAAACGAACGCACCCAATCCACTTCTTGGACAAAATAGGGATGCTTTGGTTCGTTTTGGTTAGTTTCGGTACTGTGTAAAAAACAATGCCGGTATAGCATTTAATGCACCGATTCGGGCCGGAAACGAAATGGACTACCGATTCGCGCCAAAAACGAAACGAACGCACCCAATCCACTTTTTTGGACCCAATAGTGTTGTTGTGGTTCGTTTTGGTCAGTTTCATTACTACGCAAAAAACCATGCCGGAATAGCATTTAATGCACCGATTCGGGCCGGAAACGAAATAAACTACCGATTCGCGCCAAAAACGAAACGAACGCACCCAATCCACTTTTTTGGACCCAATAGTGTTGTTGTGGGTCGTTTTGGTCAGTTTCATTACTGTTCAAAAAACAATGCCGGTATAGCATTTAATGCACCGATTCGGGCCGGAAACGAAATGGACTACGATTCGCGCCAAAAACGAAATGAACGCACCCAATCCACTTCTTGGACAAAATAGGGATGTTTTGGTTCGTTTTGGTTAGTTTCGGTACTGTGTAAAAAACCATGCCGGTATAGCATTTGATGCACCGATTCGGGCCGGAAACGAAATGGACTACCGATTCGCGCCAAAAACGAAACGAACGCACCCAATCCACTTTTTTGGACCCAATAGTGTTGTTGTGGTTCGTTTTGGTCAGTTTCATTACTACGCAAAAAACCATGCCGGAATAGCATTTAATGCACCGATTCGGGCCGGAAACGAAATAAACTACCGATTCGCGCCAAAAACGAAACGAACGCACCCAATCCACTTTTTTGGACCCAATAGAGTTGTTGTGTGTCGTTTTGGTCAGTTTCATTACTGTTCAAAAAACCATGCCGGTATAGCATTTAATGCACCGATTCGGGCCGGAAACGAAATGGACTACCGGTTCGCGCCAAAAACGAAATGAACGCACCCAATCCACTTTTTTGGACCCAATAGTGTTGTTTGTGTTCGTTTTGGTCAGTTTCATTACTGTGCAAAAAACCATGCCGGTATAGCATTTAATGCACCGATTCGGGCCGGAAACGAAATGGACTACCGATTCGCGCCAAAAACGAAACGAACGCACCCAATCCACTTTTTTGGACCCAATAGTGTTGTTGTGGTTCGTTTTGGTTAGTTTCGTTACTGTGTAAAAAACCATGCCGGTATAGCATTTAATGCACCGATTCGGGCCGGAAACGAAATGGACTACCGATTCGCGCCAAAAACGAAACGAACGCACCCAATCCACTTTTTTGGACCCAATAGTGATGTTTTGGTTCGTTTTGGTCAGTTTCGCTACTGTACAAAAAACCATGTTGCATTGAATGCCGATTCGGGCCGGAACCGAAATGAACTACCGATTCGGGCCAGAAATGAAACGAGCGCACCCAATCCAGCTTTTTGGTCCAAACAGTGATGTTTTGGTTCATTTTGGTTAGTTTCATTACTGTGTAAAAAACCATGCCAATATAGCATTTGATGCACCAATTCGGGCCGAAAACGAAATGGACTACCGGTTCGGGCCAGAAATGAAACGAACGCACCCAATCCACTTCTTGGACAAAATAGGGATGTTTTGGTTCGTTTTGGTTAGTTTCGGTACTGTGTAAAAAACCATGCCGGTATAGCATTTAATGCACCGATTCGGGCCGGAAACGAAATGGACTACCGATTCGCGCCAAAAACGAAACGAACGCACCCAATCCACTTTTTTGGACGCAATAGTGTTGTTGTGGTTCGTTTTGGTCAGTTTCATTACTACGCAAAAAACCATGCCGGAATAGCATTTAATGCACCGATTCGGGCCGGAAACGAAATAAACTACCGATTCGCGCCAAAAACGAAACGAACGCACCCAATCCACTTTTTTGGACCCAATAGAGTTGTTGTGGGTCGTTTTGGTCAGTTTCATTACTGTTCAAAAAACCATTTCGTTTAGCATTTAATGCACCGATTCGGGCCGGAAACGAAATGGACTACCGGTTCGCGCCAAAAACGAAATGAACGCACCCAATCCACTTTTTTGGACCCAATAGTGTTGTTTGTGTTCGTTTTGGTCAGTTTCATTACTGTGCAAAAAACCATGCCGGTATAGCATTTAATGCACCGATTCGGGCCGGAAACGAAATGGACTACCGATTCGCGCCAAAAACGAAACGAACGCACCCAATCCACTTTTTTGGACCCAATAGTGTTGTTGTGGTTCGTTTTGGTCAGTTTCATTACTGTGCAAAAAACCATGCCGGTATAGCATTTAATGCACCGATTCGGGCCGGAAACGAAATGAACTACCGATTCGCGCCAAAAACGAAACGAACGCACCCAATCCACTTTTTTGGACCCAATAGTGATGTTTTGGTTCGTTTTGGTCAGTTTCGCTACTGTACAAAAAACCATGTTGCATTGAATGCCGATTCGGGCCGGAACCGAAATAAACTACCGATTCGGGCCAGAAATGAAACGAGCGCACCCAATCCAGCTTTTTGGTCCAAACAGTGATGTTTTGGTTCATTTTGGTTAGTTTCTTACTGTGTAAAAAACCATGCCAATATAGCATTTGATGCACCGATTCGGGCCGGAAACGAAATGGACTACCGGTTCGGGCCAGAAATGAAACGAACGCACCCAATCCACTTCTTGGACAAAATAGGGATGCTTTGGTTCGTTTTGGTTAGTTTCGGTACTGTGTAAAAAACAATGCCGGTATAGCATTTAATGCACCGATTCGGGCCGGAAACGAAATGGACTACCGATTCGCGCCAAAAACGAAACGAACGCACCCAATCCACTTTTTTGGACCCAATAGTGTTGTTGTGGTTCGTTTTGGTCAGTTTCATTACTACGCAAAAAACCATGCCGGAATAGCATTTAATGCACCGATTCGGGCCGGAAACGAAATAAACTACCGATTCGCGCCAAAAACGAAACGAACGCACCCAATCCACTTTTTTGGACCCAATAGTGTTGTTGTGGGTCGTTTTGGTCAGTTTCATTACTGTTCAAAAAACAATGCCGGTATAGCATTTAATGCACCGATTCGGGCCGGAAACGAAATGGACTACGATTCGCGCCAAAAACGAAATGAACGCACCCAATCCACTTCTTGGACAAAATAGGGATGTTTTGGTTCGTTTTGGTTAGTTTCGGTACTGTGTAAAAAACCATGCCGGTATAGCATTTGATGCACCGATTCGGGCCGGAAACGAAATGGACTACCGATTCGCGCCAAAAACGAAACGAACGCACCCAATCCACTTTTTTGGACCCAATAGTGTTGTTGTGGTTCGTTTTGGTCAGTTTCATTACTACGCAAAAAACCATGCCGGAATAGCATTTAATGCACCGATTCGGGCCGGAAACGAAATAAACTACCGATTCGCGCCAAAAACGAAACGAACGCACCCAATCCACTTTTTTGGACCCAATAGAGTTGTTGTGTGTCGTTTTGGTCAGTTTCATTACTGTTCAAAAGCCATGCCGGTATAGCATTTAATGCACCGATTCGGGCCGGAAACGAAATGGACTACCGGTTCGCGCCAAAAACGAAATGAACGCACCCAATCCACTTTTTTGGACCCAATAGTGTTGTTTGTGTTCGTTTTGGTCAGTTTCATTACTGTGCAAAAAACCATGCCGGTATAGCATTTAATGCACCGATTCGGGCCGGAAACGAAATGGACTACCGATTCGCGCCAAAAACGAAACGAACGCACCCAATCCACTTTTTTGGACCCAATAGTGTTGTTGTGGTTCGTTTTGGTTAGTTTCGTTACTGTGTAAAAAACCATGCCGGTATAGCATTTAATGCACCGATTCGGGCCGGAAACGAAATGGACTACCGATTCGCGCCAAAAACGAAACGAACGCACCCAATCCACTTTTTTGGACCCAATAGTGATGTTTTGGTTCGTTTTGGTCAGTTTCGCTACTGTACAAAAAACCATGTTGCATTGAATGCCGATTCGGGCCGGAACCGAAATGAACTACCGATTCGGGCCAGAAATGAAACGAGCGCACCCAATCCAGCTTTTTGGTCCAAACAGTGATGTTTTGGTTCATTTTGGTTAGTTTCATTACTGTGTAAAAAACCATGCCAATATAGCATTTGATGCACCAATTCGGGCCGGAAACGAAATGGACTACCGGTTCGGGCCAGAAATGAAACGAACGCACCCAATCCACTTCTTGGACAAAATAGGGATGTTTTGGTTCGTTTTGGTTAGTTTCGGTACTGTGTAAAAAACCATGCCGGTATAGCATTTAATGCACCGATTCGGGCCGGAAACGAAATGGACTACCGATTCGCGCCAAAAACGAAACGAACGCACCCAATCCACTTTTTTGGACGCAATAGTGTTGTTGTGGTTCGTTTTGGTCAGTTTCATTACTACGCAAAAAACCATGCCGGAATAGCATTTAATGCACCGATTCGGGCCGGAAACGAAATAAACTACCGATTCGCGCCAAAAACGAAACGAACGCACCCAATCCACTTTTTTGGACCCAATAGTGTTGTTGTGGGTCGTTTTGGTTAGTTTCGGTACTGTGTAAAAAACCATGCCGGTATAGCATTTAATGCACCGATTCGGGCCGGAAACGAAATGGACTACCGATTCGCGCCAAAAACGAAACGAACGCACCCAATCCACTTTTTTGGACCCAATAGTGTTGTTTGTGTTCGTTTTGGTCAGTTTCATTACTGTGCAAAAAACCATGCCGGTATAGCATTTAATGCACCGATTCGGGCCGGAAACGAAATGGACTACCGATTCGCGCCAAAAACGAAACGAACGCACCCAATCCACTTTTTTGGACCCAATAGTGTTGTTGTGGGTCGATTTGGTCAGTTTCATTACTGTTCAAAAAACCATGCCGGTATAGCATTTAATGCACCGATTCGGGCCGGAAACGAAATGGACTACGATTCGCGCCAAAAACGAAACGAACGCACCCAATCCACTTCTTGGACAAAATAGGGATGTTTTGGTTCGTTTTGGTTAGTTTCGGTACTGTGTAAAAAACCATGCCGGTATAGCATTTAATGCACCGATTCGGGCCGGAAACGAAATGAACTACCGATTCGCGCCAAAAACGAAACGAACGCACCCAATCCACTTTTTTGGACCCAGTAGTGATGTTTTGGTTCGTTTTGGTCAGTTTCGCTACTGTGCAAAAAACCATGTTGCATTGAATGCCGATTCGGGCCGGAACCGAAATAAACTACCGATTCGGGCCAGAAATGAAACGAGCGCACCCAATCCAGCTTTTTGGTCCAAACAGTGATGTTTTGGTTCATTTTGGTTAGTTTCTTACTGTGTAAAAAACCATGCCAATATAGCATTTGATGCACCGATTCGGGCCGGAAACGAAATGGACTACCGGTTCGGGCCAGAAATGAAACGAACGCACCCAATCCACTTCTTGGACAAAATAGGGATGCTTTGGTTCGTTTTGGTTAGTTTCGGTACTGTGTAAAAAACAATGCCGGTATAGCATTTAATGCACCGATTCGGGCCGGAAACGAAATGGACTACCGATTCGCGCCAAAAACGAAACGAACGCACCCAATCCACTTTTTTGGACCCAATAGTGTTGTTGTGGTTCGTTTTGGTCAGTTTCATTACTACGCAAAAAACCATGCCGGAATAGCATTTAATGCACCGATTCGGGCCGGAAACGAAATAAACTACCGATTCGCGCCAAAAACGAAACGAACGCACCCAATCCACTTTTTTGGACCCAATAGTGTTGTTGTGGGTCGTTTTGGTCAGTTTCATTACTGTTCAAAAAACAATGCCGGTATAGCATTTAATGCACCGATTCGGGCCGGAAACGAAATGGACTACGATTCGCGCCAAAAACGAAATGAACGCACCCAATCCACTTCTTGGACAAAATAGGGATGTTTTGGTTCGTTTTGGTTAGTTTCGGTACTGTGTAAAAAACCATGCCGGTATAGCATTTGATGCACCGATTCGGGCCGGAAACGAAATGGACTACCGATTCGCGCCAAAAACGAAACGAACGCACCCAATCCACTTTTTTGGACCCAATAGTGTTGTTGTGGTTCGTTTTGGTCAGTTTCATTACTGTGCAAAAAACCATGCTGGTATAGCATTTAATGCACCGATTCGGGCCGGAAACGAAATGAACTACCGATTCGCGCCAAAAACGAAACGAACGCACCCAATCCACTTTTTTGGACCCAATAGTGATGTTTTGGTTCGTTTTGGTCAGTTTCGCTACTGTACAAAAAACCATGTTGCATTGAATGCCGATTCGGGCCGGAACCGAAATGAACTACCGATTCGGGCCAGAAATGAAACGAGCGCACCCAATCCAGCTTTTTGGTCCAAACAGTGATGTTTTGGTTCATTTTGGTTAGTTTCATTACTGTGTAAAAAACCATGCCAATATAGCATTTGATGCACCGATTCGGGCCGGAAACGAAATGGACTACCGGTTCGGGCCAGAAATGAAACGAACGCACCCAATCCACTTCTTGGACAAAATAGGGATGTTTTGGTTTGTTTTGGTTAGTTTCGGTACTGTGTAAAAAACCATGCCGGTATAGCATTTAATGCACCGATTCGGGCCGGAAACGAAATGGACTACCGATTCGCGCCAAAAACGAAACGAACGCACCCAATCCACTTTTTTGGACGCAATAGTGTTGTTGTGGTTCGTTTTGGTCAGTTTCATTACTACGCAAAAAACCATGCCGGAATAGCATTTAATGCACCGATTCGGGCCGGAAACGAAATAAACTACCGATTCGCGCCAAAAACGAAACGAACGCACCCAATCCACTTTTTTGGACCCAATAGAGTTGTTGTGGGTCGTTTTGGTCAGTTTCATTACTGTTCAAAAAACCATGCCGGTATAGCATTTAATGCACCGATTCGGGCCGGAAACGAAATGGACTACCGGTTCGCGCCAAAAACGAAATGAACGCACCCAATCCACTTTTTTGGACCCAATAGTGTTGTTTGTGTTCATTTTGGTCAGTTTCATTACTGTGCAAAAAACCATGCCGGTATAGCATTTAATGCACCGATTCGGGCCGGAAACGAAATGGACTACCGATTCGCGCCAAAAACGAAACGAACGCACCCAATCCACTTTTTTGGACCCAATAGTGTTGTTGTGGTTCGTTTTGGTCAGTTTCATTACTGTGCAAAAAACCATGCCGGTATAGCATTTAATGCACCGATTCGGGCCGGAAACGAAATGAACTACCGATTCGCGCCAAAAACGAAACGAACGCACCCAATCCACTTTTTTGGACCCAATAGTGATGTTTTGGTTCGTTTTGGTCAGTTTCGCTACTGTACAAAAAACCATGTTGCATAGAATGCCGATTCGGGCCGGAAACGAAATGAACTACCGATTCGGGCCAGAAATGAAACGAGCGCACCCAATCCAGCTTTTTGGTCCAAACAGTGATGTTTTGGTTCATTTTGGTTAGTTTCATTACTGTGTAAAAAACCATGCCAATATAGCATTTGATGCACCAATTCGGGCCGGAAACGAAATGGACTACCGGTTCGGGCCAGAAATGAAACGAACGGACCCAATCCACTTCTTGGACAAAATAGGGATGTTTTGGTTCGTTTTGGTTAGTTTCGGTACTGTGTAAAAAACCATGCCGGTATAGCATTTAATGCACCGATTCGGGCCGGAAACGAAATGGACTACCGATTCGCGCCAAAAACGAAACGAACGCACCCAATCCACTTTTTTGGACGCAATAGTGTTGTTGTGGTTCGTTTTGGTCAGTTTCATTACTACGCAAAAAACCATGCCGAAATAGCATTTAATGCACCGATTCGGGCCGGAAACGAAATAAACTACCGATTCGCGCCAAAAACGAAACGAACGCACCCAATCCACTTTTTTGGACCCAATAGAGTTGTTGTGGGTCGTTTTGGTCAGTTTCATTACTGTTCAAAAAACCATTTCGTTCAGCATTTAATGCACCGATTCGTGCCGGAAACGAAATGGACTACCGGTTCGCGCCAAAAACGAAATGAACGCACCCAATCCACTTTTTTGGACCCAATAGTGTTGTTTGTGTTCGTTTTGGTCAGTTTCATTACTGTGCAAAAAACCATGCCGGTATAGCATTTAATGCACCGATTCGGGCCGGAAACGAAATGGACTACCGATTCGCGCCAAAAACGAAATGAACGCACCCAATCCACTTTTTTGGACCCAATAGTGTTGTTGTGGTTCGTTTTGGTCAGTTTCATTACTGTGCAAAAAACCATGCCGGTATAGCATTTAATGCACCGATTCGGGCCGGAAACGAAATGAACTACCGATTCGCGCCAAAAACGAAACGAACGCACCCAATCCACTTTTTTGGACCCAATAGTGATGTTTTGGTTCGTTTTGGTCAGTTTCGCTACTGTACAAAAAACCATGTTGCATTGAATGCCGATTCGGGCCGGAACCGAAATAAACTACCGATTCGGGCCAGAAATGAAACGAGCGCACCCAATCCAGCTTTTTGGTCCAAACAGTGATGTTTTGGTTCATTTTGGTTAGTTTCTTACTGTGTAAAAAACCATGCCAATATAGCATTTGATGCACCGATTCGGGCCGGAAACGAAATGGACTACCGGTTCGGGCCAGAAATGAAACGAACGCACCCAATCCACTTCTTGGACAAAATAGGGATGCTTTGGTTCGTTTTGGTTAGTTTCGGTACTGTGTAAAAAACAATGCCGGTATAGCATTTAATGCACCGATTCGGGCCGGAAACGAAATGGACTACCGATTCGCGCCAAAAACGAAACGAACGCACCCAATCCACTTTTTTGGACCCAATAGTGTTGTTGTGGTTCGTTTTGGTCAGTTTCATTACTACGCAAAAAACCATGCCGGAATAGCATTTAATGCACCGATTCGGGCCGGAAACGAAATAAACTACCGATTCGCGCCAAAAACGAAACGAACGCACCCAATCCACTTTTTTGGACCCAATAGTGTTGTTGTGGGTCGTTTTGGTCAGTTTCATTACTGTTCAAAAAACAATGCCGGTATAGCATTTAATGCACCGATTCGGGCCGGAAACGAAATGGACTACGATTCGCGCCAAAAACGAAATGAACGCACCCAATCCACTTCTTGGACAAAATAGGGATGTTTTGGTTCGTTTTGGTTAGTTTCGGTACTGTGTAAAAAACCATGCCGGTATAGCATTTGATGCACCGATTCGGGCCGGAAACGAAATGGACTACCGATTCGCGCCAAAAACGAAACGAACGCACCCAATCCACTTTTTTGGACCCAATAGTGTTGTTGTGGTTCGTTTTGGTCAGTTTCATTACTGTGCAAAAAACCATGCTGGTATAGCATTTAATGCACCGATTCGGGCCGGAAACGAAATGAACTACCGATTCGCGCCAAAAACGAAACGAACGCACCCAATCCACTTTTTTGGACCCAATAGTGATGTTTTGGTTCGTTTTGGTCAGTTTCGCTACTGTACAAAAAACCATGTTGCATTGAATGCCGATTCGGGCCGGAACCGAAATGAACTACCGATTCGGGCCAGAAATGAAACGAGCGCACCCAATCCAGCTTTTTGGTCCAAACAGTGATGTTTTGGTTCATTTTGGTTAGTTTCATTACTGTGTAAAAAACCATGCCAATATAGCATTTGATGCACCGATTCGGGCCGGAAACGAAATGGACTACCGGTTCGGGCCAGAAATGAAACGAACGCACCCAATCCACTTCTTGGACAAAATAGGGATGTTTTGGTTTGTTTTGGTTAGTTTCGGTACTGTGTAAAAAACCATGCCGGTATAGCATTTAATGCACCGATTCGGGCCGGAAACGAAATGGACTACCGATTCGCGCCAAAAACGAAACGAACGCACCCAATCCACTTTTTTGGACGCAATAGTGTTGTTGTGGTTCGTTTTGGTCAGTTTCATTACTACGCAAAAAACCATGCCGGAATAGCATTTAATGCACCGATTCGGGCCGGAAACGAAATAAACTACCGATTCGCGCCAAAAACGAAACGAACGCACCCAATCCACTTTTTTGGACCCAATAGAGTTGTTGTGGGTCGTTTTGGTCAGTTTCATTACTGTTCAAAAAACCATGCCGGTATAGCATTTAATGCACCGATTCGGGCCGGAAACGAAATGGACTACCGGTTCGCGCCAAAAACGAAATGAACGCACCCAATCCACTTTTTTGGACCCAATAGTGTTGTTTGTGTTCATTTTGGTCAGTTTCATTACTGTGCAAAAAACCATGCCGGTATAGCATTTAATGCACCGATTCGGGCCGGAAACGAAATGGACTACCGATTCGCGCCAAAAACGAAACGAACGCACCCAATCCACTTTTTTGGACCCAATAGTGTTGTTGTGGTTCGTTTTGGTCAGTTTCATTACTGTGCAAAAAACCATGCCGGTATAGCATTTAATGCACCGATTCGGGCCGGAAACGAAATGAACTACCGATTCGCGCCAAAAACGAAACGAACGCACCCAATCCACTTTTTTGGACCCAATAGTGATGTTTTGGTTCGTTTTGGTCAGTTTCGCTACTGTACAAAAAACCATGTTGCATAGAATGCCGATTCGGGCCGGAAACGAAATGAACTACCGATTCGGGCCAGAAATGAAACGAGCGCACCCAATCCAGCTTTTTGGTCCAAACAGTGATGTTTTGGTTCATTTTGGTTAGTTTCATTACTGTGTAAAAAACCATGCCAATATAGCATTTGATGCACCAATTCGGGCCGGAAACGAAATGGACTACCGGTTCGGGCCAGAAATGAAACGAACGGACCCAATCCACTTCTTGGACAAAATAGGGATGTTTTGGTTCGTTTTGGTTAGTTTCGGTACTGTGTAAAAAACCATGCCGGTATAGCATTTAATGCACCGATTCGGGCCGGAAACGAAATGGACTACCGATTCGCGCCAAAAACGAAACGAACGCACCCAATCCACTTTTTTGGACGCAATAGTGTTGTTGTGGTTCGTTTTGGTCAGTTTCATTACTACGCAAAAAACCATGCCGAAATAGCATTTAATGCACCGATTCGGGCCGGAAACGAAATAAACTACCGATTCGCGCCAAAAACGAAACGAACGCACCCAATCCACTTTTTTGGACCCAATAGAGTTGTTGTGGGTCGTTTTGGTCAGTTTCATTACTGTTCAAAAAACCATTTCGTTCAGCATTTAATGCACCGATTCGTGCCGGAAACGAAATGGACTACCGGTTCGCGCCAAAAACGAAATGAACGCACCCAATCCACTTTTTTGGACCCAATAGTGTTGTTTGTGTTCGTTTTGGTCAGTTTCATTACTGTGCAAAAAACCATGCCGGTATAGCATTTAATGCACCGATTCGGGCCGGAAACGAAATGGACTACCGATTCGCGCCAAAAACGAAATGAACGCACCCAATCCACTTTTTTGGACCCAATAGTGTTGTTGTGGTTCGTTTTGGTCAGTTTCATTACTGTGCAAAAAACCATGCCGGTATAGCATTTAATGCACCGATTCGGGCCGGAAACGAAATGAACTACCGATTCGCGCCAAAAACGAAACGAACGCACCCAATCCACTTTTTTGGACCCAATAGTGATGTTTTGGTTCGTTTTGGTCAGTTTCGCTACTGTACAAAAAACCATGTTGCATTGAATGCCGATTCGGGCCGGAACCGAAATAAACTACCGATTCGGGCCAGAAATGAAACGAGCGCACCCAATCCAGCTTTTTGGTCCAAACAGTGATGTTTTGGTTCATTTTGGTTAGTTTCTTACTGTGTAAAAAACCATGCCAATATAGCATTTGATGCACCGATTCGGGCCGGAAACGAAATGGACTACCGGTTCGGGCCAGAAATGAAACGAACGCACCCAATCCACTTCTTGGACAAAATAGGGATGCTTTGGTTCGTTTTGGTTAGTTTCGGTACTGTGTAAAAAACAATGCCGGTATAGCATTTAATGCACCGATTCGGGCCGGAAACGAAATGGACTACCGATTCGCGCCAAAAACGAAACGAACGCACCCAATCCACTTTTATGGACCCAATAGTGTTGTTGTGGTTCGTTTTGGTCAGTTTCATTACTACGCAAAAAACCATGCCGGAATAGCATTTAATGCACCGATTCGGGCCGGAAACGAAATAAACTACCGATTCGCGCCAAAAACGAAACGAACGCACCCAATCCACTTTTTTGGACCCAATAGTGTTGTTGTGGGTCGTTTTGGTCAGTTTCATTACTGTTCAAAAAACAATGCCGGTATAGCATTTAATGCACCGATTCGGGCCGGAAACGAAATGGACTACGATTCGCGCCAAAAACGAAATGAACGCACCCAATCCACTTCTTGGACAAAATAGGGATGTTTTGGTTCGTTTTGGTTAGTTTCGGTACTGTGTAAAAAACCATGCCGGTATAGCATTTGATGCACCGATTTGGGCCGGAAACGAAATGGACTACCGATTCGCGCCAAAAACGAAACGAACGCACCCAATCCACTTTTTTGGACCCAATAGTGTTGTTGTGGTTCGTTTTGGTCAGTTTCATTACTACGCAAAAAACCATGCCGGAATAGCATTTAATGCACCGATTCGGGCCGGAAACGAAATAAACTACCGATTCGCGCCAAAAACGAAACGAACGCACCCAATCCACTTTTTTGGACCCAATAGAGTTGTTGTGGGTCGTTTTGGTCAGTTTCATTACTGTTCAAAAAACCATGCCGGTATAGCATTTAATGCACCGATTCGGGCCGGAAACGAAATGGACTACCGGTTCGCGCCAAAAACGAAATGAACGCACCCAATCCACTTTTTTGGACCCAATAGTGTTGTTTGTGTTCGTTTTGGTCAGTTTCATTACTGTGCAAAAAACCATGCCGGTATAGCATTTAATGCACCGATTCGGGCCGGAAACGAAATGGACTACCGATTCGCGCCAAAAACGAAACGAACGCACCCAATCCACTTTTTTGGACCCAATAGTGTTGTTGTGGTTCGTTTTGGTTAGTTTCGTTATTGTGTAAAAAACCATGCCGGTATAGCATTTAATGCACCGATTCGGGCCGGAAACGAAATGGACTACCGATTCGCGCCAAAAACGAAACGAACGCACCCAATCCACTTTTTTGGACCCAATAGTGATGTTTTGGTTCGTTTTGGTCAGTTTCGCTACTGTACAAAAAACCATGTTGCATTGAATGCCGATTCGGGCCGGAACCGAAATGAACTACCGATTCAGGCCAGAAATGAAACGAGCGCACCCAATCCAGCTTTTTGGTCCAAACAGTGATGTTTTGGTTCATTTTGGTTAGTTTCATTACTGTGTAAAAAACCATGCCAATATAGCATTTGATGCACCAATTCGGGCCGAAAACGAAATGGACTACCGGTTCGGGCCAGAAATGAAACGAACGCACCCAATCCACTTCTTGGACAAAATAGGGATGTTTTGGTTCGTTTTGGTTAGTTTCGGTACTGTGTAAAAAACCATGCCGGTATAGCATTTAATGCACCGATTCGGGCCGGAAACGAAATGGACTACCGATTCGCGCCAAAAACGAAACGAACGCACCCAATCCACTTTTTTGGACGCAATAGTGTTGTTGTGGTTCGTTTTGGTCAGTTTCATTACTACGCAAAAAACCATGCCGGAATAGCATCGAAATGAACGCACCCAATCCACTTCTTGGACAAAATAGGGATGTTTTGGTTCGTTTTGGTTAGTTTCGGTACTGTGTAAAAAACCATGCCGGTATAGCATTTGATGCACCGATTCGGGCCGGAAACGAAATGGACTACCGATTCGCGCCAAAAACGAAACGAACGCACCCAATCCACTTTTTTGGACCCAATAGTGTTGTTGTGGTTCGTTTTGGTCAGTTTCATTACTACGCAAAAAACCATGCCGGAATAGCATCGAAATGAACGCACCCAATCCACTTCTTGGACAAAATAGGGATGTTTTGGTTCGTTTTGGTTAGTTTCGGTACTGTGTAAAAAACCATGCCGGTATAGCATTTGATGCACCGATTCGGGCCGGAAACGAAATGGGCTACCGATTCGCGCCAAAAACGAAACGAACGCACCCAATCCACTTTTTTGGACCCAATAGTGTTGTTGTGGTTCGTTTTGGTCAGTTTCATTACTACGCAAAAAACCATGCCGGAATAGCATTTAATGCACCGATTCGGGCCGGAAACGAAATAAACTACCGATTCGCGCCAAAAACGAAACGAACGCACCCAATCCACTTTTTTGGACCCAATAGAGTTGTTGTGGGTCGTTTTGGTCAGTTTCATTACTGTTCAAAAAACCATGCCGGTATAGCATTTAATGCACCGATTCGGGCCGGAAACGAAATGGACTACCGGTTCGCGCCAAAAACGAAATGAACGCACCCAATCCACTTTTTTGGACCCAATAGTGTTGTTTGTGTTCGTTTTGGTCAGTTTCATTACTGTGCAAAAAACCATGCCGGTATAGCATTTAATGCACCGATTCGGGCCGGAAACGAAATGGACTACCGATTCGCGCCAAAAACGAAACGAACGCACCCAATCCACTTTTTTGGACCCAATAGTGTTGTTGTGGTTCGTTTTGGTTAGTTTCGTTATTGTGTAAAAAACCATGCCGGTATAGCATTTAATGCACCGATTCGGGCCGGAAACGAAATGGACTACCGATTCGCGCCAAAAACGAAACGAACGCACCCAATCCACTTTTTTGGACCCAATAGTGATGTTTTGGTTCGTTTTGGTCAGTTTCGCTACTGTACAAAAAACCATGTTGCATTGAATGCCGATTCGGGCCGGAACCGAAATGAACTACCGATTCAGGCCAGAAATGAAACGAGCGCACCCAATCCAGCTTTTTGGTCCAAACAGTGATGTTTTGGTTCATTTTGGTTAGTTTCATTACTGTGTAAAAAACCATGCCAATATAGCATTTGATGCACCAATTCGGGCCGAAAACGAAATGGACTACCGGTTCGGGCCAGAAATGAAACGAACGCACCCAATCCACTTCTTGGACAAAATAGGGATGTTTTGGTTCGTTTTGGTTAGTTTCGGTACTGTGTAAAAAACCATGCCGGTATAGCATTTAATGCACCGATTCGGGCCGGAAACGAAATGGACTACCGATTCGCGCCAAAAACGAAACGAACGCACCCAATCCACTTTTTTGGACGCAATAGTGTTGTTGTGGTTCGTTTTGGTCAGTTTCATTACTACGCAAAAAACCATGCCGGAATAGCATCGAAATGAACGCACCCAATCCACTTCTTGGACAAAATAGGGATGTTTTGGTTCGTTTTGGTTAGTTTCGGTACTGTGTAAAAAACCATGCCGGTATAGCATTTGATGCACCGATTCGGGCCGGAAACGAAATGGACTACCGATTCGCGCCAAAAACGAAACGAACGCACCCAATCCACTTTTTTGGACCCAATAGTGTTGTTGTGGTTCGTTTTGGTCAGTTTCATTACTACGCAAAAAACCATGCCGGAATAGCATCGAAATGAACGCACCCAATCCACTTCTTGGACAAAATAGGGATGTTTTGGTTCGTTTTGGTTAGTTTCGGTACTGTGTAAAAAACCATGCCGGTATAGCATTTGATGCACCGATTCGGGCCGGAAACGAAATGGGCTACCGATTCGCGCCAAAAACGAAACGAACGCACCCAATCCACTTTTTTGGACCCAATAGTGTTGTTGTGGTTCGTTTTGGTCAGTTTCATTACTACGCAAAAAACCATGCCGGAATAGCATTTAATGCACCGATTCGGGCCGGAAACGAAATAAACTACCGATTCGCGCCAAAAACGAAACGAACGCACCCAATCCACTTTTTTGGACCCAATAGAGTTGTTGTGGGTCGTTTTGGTCAGTTTCATTACTGTTCAAAAAACCATGCCGGTATAGCATTTAATGCACCGATTCGGGCCGGAAACGAAATGGACTACCGGTTCGCGCCAAAAACGAAATGAACGCACCCAATCCACTTTTTTGGACCCAATAGTGTTGTTTGTGTTCGTTTTGGTCAGTTTCATTACTGTGCAAAAAACCATGCCGGTATAGCATTTAATGCACCGATTCGGGCCGGAAACGAAATGGACTACCGATTCGCGCCAAAAACGAAACGAACGCACCCAATCCACTTTTTTGGACCCAATAGTGTTGTTGTGGTTCGTTTTGGTCAGTTTCATTACTACGCAAAAAACCATGCCGGAATAGCATTTAATGCACCGATTCGGGCCGGAAACGAAATAAACTACCGATTCGCGCCAAAAACGAAACGAACGCACCCAATCCACTTTTTTGGACCCAATAGAGTTGTTGTGGGTCGTTTTGGTCAGTTTCATTACTGTTCAAAAAACCATGCCGGTATAGCATTTAATGCACCGATTCGGGCCGGAAACGAAATGGACTACCGGTTCGCGCCAAAAACGAAATGAACGCACCCAATCCACTTCTTGGACAAAATAGGGATGTTTTGGTTCGTTTTGGTTAGTTTCGGTACTGTGTAAAAAACCATGCCGGTATAGCATTTGATGCACCGATTTGGGCCGGAAACGAAATGGACTACCGATTCGCGCCAAAAACGAAACGAACGCACCCAATCCACTTTTTTGGACCCAATAGTGTTGTTGTGGTTCGTTTTGGTCAGTTTCATTACTACGCAAAAAACCATGCCGGAATAGCATTTAATGCACCGATTCGGGCCGGAAACGAAATAAACTACCGATTCGCGCCAAAAACGAAACGAACGCACCCAATCCACTTTTTTGGACCCAATAGAGTTGTTGTGGGTCGTTTTGGTCAGTTTCATTACTGTTCAAAAAACCATGCCGGTATAGCATTTAATGCACCGATTCGGGCCGGAAACGAAATGGACTACCGGTTCGCGCCAAAAACGAAATGAACGCACCCAATCCACTTTTTTGGACCCAATAGTGTTGTTTGTGTTCGTTTTGGTCAGTTTCATTACTGTGCAAAAAACCATGCCGGTATAGCATTTAATGCACCGATTCGGGCCGGAAACGAAATGGACTACCGATTCGCGCCAAAAACGAAACGAACGCACCCAATCCACTTTTTTGGACCCAATAGTGTTGTTGTGGTTCGTTTTGGTTAGTTTCGTTATTGTGTAAAAAACCATGCCGGTATAGCATTTAATGCACCGATTCGGGCCGGAAACGAAATGGACTACCGATTCGCGCCAAAAACGAAACGAACGCACCCAATCCACTTTTTTGGACCCAATAGTGATGTTTTGGTTCGTTTTGGTCAGTTTCGCTACTGTACAAAAAACCATGTTGCATTGAATGCCGATTCGGGCCGGAACCGAAATGAACTACCGATTCAGGCCAGAAATGAAACGAGCGCACCCAATCCAGCTTTTTGGTCCAAACAGTGATGTTTTGGTTCATTTTGGTTAGTTTCATTACTGTGTAAAAAACCATGCCAATATAGCATTTGATGCACCAATTCGGGCCGAAAACGAAATGGACTACCGGTTCGGGCCAGAAATGAAACGAACGCACCCAATCCACTTCTTGGACAAAATAGGGATGTTTTGGTTCGTTTTGGTTAGTTTCGGTACTGTGTAAAAAACCATGCCGGTATAGCATTTAATGCACCGATTCGGGCCGGAAACGAAATGGACTACCGATTCGCGCCAAAAACGAAACGAACGCACCCAATCCACTTTTTTGGACGCAATAGTGTTGTTGTGGTTCGTTTTGGTCAGTTTCATTACTACGCAAAAAACCATGCCGGAATAGCATCGAAATGAACGCACCCAATCCACTTCTTGGACAAAATAGGGATGTTTTGGTCCGTTTTGGTTAGTTTCGGTACTGTGTAAAAAACCATGCCGGTATAGCATTTGATGCACCGATTCGGGCCGGAAACGAAATGGACTACCGATTCGCGCCAAAAACGAAACGAACGCACCCAATCCACTTTTTTGGACCCAATAGTGTTGTTGTGGTTCGTTTTGGTCAGTTTCATTACTACGCAAAAAACCATGCCGGAATAGCATTTAATGCACCGATTCGGGCCGGAAACGAAATAAACTACCGATTCGCGCCAAAAACGAAACGAACGCACCCAATCCACTTTTTTGGACCCAATAGAGTTGTTGTGGGTCGTTTTGGTCAGTTTCATTACTGTTCAAAAAACCATGCCGGAATAGCATTTAATGCACCGATTCGGGCCGGAAACGAAATAAACTACCGATTCGCGCCAAAAACGAAACGAACGCACCCAATCCACTTTTTTGGACCCAATAGTGTTGTTGTGGGTCGTTTTGGTCAGTTTCATTACTGTTCAAAAAACAATGCCGGTATAGCATTTAATGCACCGATTCGGGCCGGAAACGAAATGGACTACGATTCGCGCCAAAAACGAAATGAACGCACCCAATCCACTTCTTGGACAAAATAGGGATGTTTTGGTTCGTTTTGGTTAGTTTCGGTACTGTGTAAAAAACCATGCCGGTATAGCATTTGATGCACCGATTTGGGCCGGAAACGAAATGGACTACCGATTCGCGCCAAAAACGAAACGAACGCACCCAATCCACTTTTTTGGACCCAATAGTGTTGTTGTGGTTCGTTTTGGTCAGTTTCATTATTACGCAAAAAACCATGCCGGAATAGCATTTAATGCACCGATTCGGGCCGGAAACGAAATAAACTACCGATTCGCGCCAAAAACGAAACGAACGCACCCAATCCACTTTTTTGGACCCAATAGAGTTGTTGTGGGTCGTTTTGGTCAGTTTCATTACTGTTCAAAAAACCATGCCGGTATAGCATTTAATGCACCGATTCGGGCCGGAAACGAAATGGACTACCGGTTCGCGCCAAAAACGAAATGAACGCACCCAATCCACTTTTTTGGACCCAATAGTGTTGTTTGTGTTCGTTTTGGTCAGTTTCATTACTGTGCAAAAAACCATGCCGGTATAGCATTTAATGCACCGATTCGGGCCGGAAACGAAATGGACTACCGATTCGCGCCAAAAACGAAACGAACGCACCCAATCCACTTTTTTGGACCCAATAGTGTTGTTGTGGTTCGTTTTGGTTAGTTTCGTTATTGTGTAAAAAACCATGCCGGTATAGCATTTAATGCACCGATTCGGGCCGGAAACGAAATGGACTACCGATTCGCGCCAAAAACGAAACGAACGCACCCAATCCACTTTTTTGGACCCAATAGTGATGTTTTGGTTCGTTTTGGTCAGTTTCGCTACTGTACAAAAAACCATGTTGCATTGAATGCCGATTCGGGCCGGAACCGAAATGAACTACCGATTCAGGCCAGAAATGAAACGAGCGCACCCAATCCAGCTTTTTGGTCCAAACAGTGATGTTTTGGTTCATTTTGGTTAGTTTCATTACTGTGTAAAAAACCATGCCAATATAGCATTTGATGCACCAATTCGGGCCGAAAACGAAATGGACTACCGGTTCGGGCCAGAAATGAAACGAACGCACCCAATCCACTTCTTGGACAAAATAGGGATGTTTTGGTTCGTTTTGGTTAGTTTCGGTACTGTGTAAAAAACCATGCCGGTATAGCATTTAATGCACCGATTCGGGCCGGAAACGAAATGGACTACCGATTCGCGCCAAAAACGAAACGAACGCACCCAATCCACTTTTTTGGACGCAATAGTGTTGTTGTGGTTCGTTTTGGTCAGTTTCATTACTACGCAAAAAACCATGCCGGAATAGCATCGAAATGAACGCACCCAATCCACTTCTTGGACAAAATAGGGATGTTTTGGTTCGTTTTGGTTAGTTTCGGTACTGTGTAAAAAACCATGCCGGTATAGCATTTGATGCACCGATTCGGGCCGGAAACGAAATGGACTACCGATTCGCGCCAAAAACGAAACGAACGCACCCAATCCACTTTTTTGGACCCAATAGTGTTGTTGTGGTTCGTTTTGGTCAGTTTCATTACTACGCAAAAAACCATGCCGGAATAGCATCGAAATGAACGCACCCAATCCACTTCTTTGACAAAATAGGGATGTTTTGGTTCGTTTTGGTTAGTTTCGGTACTGTGTAAAAAACCATGCCGGTATAGCATTTGATGCACCGATTCGGGCCGGAAACGAAATGGACTACCGATTCGCGCCAAAAACGAAACGAACGCACCCAATCCACTTTTTTGGACCCAATAGTGTTGTTGTGGTTCGTTTTGGTCAGTTTCATTACTACGCAAAAAACCATGCCGGAATAGCATTTAATGCACCGATTCGGGCCGGAAACGAAATAAACTACTGATTCGCGCCAAAAACGAAACGAACGCACCCAATCCACTTTTTTGGACCCAATAGAGTTGTTGTGGGTCGTTTTGGTCAGTTTCATTACTGTTCAAAAAACCATGCCGGTATAGCATTTAATGCACCGATTCGGGCCGGAAACGAAATGGACTACCGGTTCGCGCCAAAAACGAAATGAACGCACCCAATCCACTTTTTTGGACCCAATAGTGTTGTTTGTGTTCGTTTTGGTCAGTTTCATTACTGTGCAAAAAACCATGCCGGTATAGCATTTAACGCACCGATTCGGGCCGGAAACGAAATGGACTACCGATTCGCGCCAAAAACGAAACGAACGCACCCAATCCACTTTTTTGGACCCAATAGTGTTGTTGTGGTTCGTTTTGGTCAGTTTCATTACTACGCAAAAAACCATGCCGGAATAGCATTTAATGCACCGATTCGGGCCGGAAACGAAATAAACTACCGATTCGCGCCAAAAACGAAACGAACGCACCCAATCCACTTTTTTGGACCCAATAGAGTTGTTGTGGGTCGTTTTGGTCAGTTTCATTACTGTTCAAAAAACCATGCCGGTATAGCATTTAATGCACGGATTCGGGCCGGAAACGAAATGGACTACCGGTTCGCGCCAAAAACGAAATGAACGCACCCAATCCACTTCTTGGACAAAATAGGGATGTTTTGGTTCGTTTTGGTTAGTTTCGGTACTGTGTAAAAAACCATGCCGGTATAGCATTTGATGCACCGATTTGGGCCGGAAACGAAATGGACTACCGATTCGCGCCAAAAACGAAACGAACGCACCCAATCCACTTTTTTGGACCCAATAGTGTTGTTGTGGTTCGTTTTGGTCAGTTTCATTACTACGCAAAAAACCATGCCGGAATAGCATTTAATGCACCGATTCGGGCCGGAAACGAAATAAACTACCGATTCGCGCCAAAAACGAAACGAACGCACCCAATCCACTTTTTTGGACCCAATAGAGTTGTTGTGGGTCGTTTTGGTCAGTTTCATTACTGTTCAAAAAACCATGCCGGTATAGCATTTAATGCACCGATTCGGGCCGGAAACGAAATGGACTACCGGTTCGCGCCAAAAACGAAATGAACGCACCCAATCCACTTTTTTGGACCCAATAGTGTTGTTTGTGTTCGTTTTGGTCAGTTTCATTACTGTGCAAAAAACCATGCCGGTATAGCATTTAATGCACCGATTCGGGCCGGAAACGAAATGGACTACCGATTCGCGCCAAAAACGAAACGAACGCACCCAATCCACTTTTTTGGACCCAATAGTGTTGTTGTGGTTCGTTTTGGTTAGTTTCGTTATTGTGTAAAAAACCATGCCGGTATAGCATTTAATGCACCGATTCGGGCCGGAAACGAAATGGACTACCGATTCGCGCCAAAAACGAAACGAACGCACCCAATCCACTTTTTTGGACCCAATAGTGATGTTTTGGTTCGTTTTGGTCAGTTTCGCTACTGTACAAAAAACCATGTTGCATTGAATGCCGATTCGGGCCGGAACCGAAATGAACTACCGATTCAGGCCAGAAATGAAACGAGCGCACCCAATCCAGCTTTTTGGTCCAAACAGTGATGTTTTGGTTCATTTTGGTTAGTTTCATTACTGTGTAAAAAACCATGCCAATATAGCATTTGATGCACCAATTCGGGCCGAAAACGAAATGGACTACCGGTTCGGGCCAGAAATGAAACGAACGCACCCAATCCACTTCTTGGACAAAATAGGGATGTTTTGGTTCGTTTTGGTTAGTTTCGGTACTGTGTAAAAAACCATGCCGGTATAGCATTTAATGCACCGATTCGGGCCGGAAACGAAATGGACTACCGATTCGCGCCAAAAACGAAACGAACGCACCCAATCCACTTTTTTGGACGCAATAGTGTTGTTGTGGTTCGTTTTGGTCAGTTTCATTACTACGCAAAAAACCATGCCGGAATAGCATCGAAATGAACGCACCCAATCCACTTCTTGGACAAAATAGGGATGTTTTGGTTCGTTTTGGTTAGTTTCGGTACTGTGTAAAAAACCATGCCGGTATAGCATTTGATGCACCGATTCGGGCCGGAAACGAAATGGACTACCGATTCGCGCCAAAAACGAAACGAACGCACCCAATCCACTTTTTTGGACCCAATAGTGTTGTTGTGGTTCGTTTTGGTCAGTTTCATTACTACGCAAAAAACCATGCCGGAATAGCATTTAATGCACCGATTCGGGCCGGAAACGAAATAAACTACCGATTCGCGCCAAAAACGAAACGAACGCACCCAATCCACTTTTTTGGACCCAATAGAGTTGTTGTGGGTCGTTTTGGTCAGTTTCATTACTGTTCAAAAAACCATGCCGGTATAGCATTTAATGCACCGATTCGGGCCGGAAACGAAATGGACTACCGGTTCGCGCCAAAAACGAAATGAACGCACCCAATCCACTTTTTTGGACCCAATAGTGTTGTTTGTGTTCGTTTTGGTCAGTTTCATTACTGTGCAAAAAACCATGCCGGTATAGCATTTAATGCACCGATTCGGGCCGGAAACGAAATGGACTACCGATTCGCGCCAAAAACGAAACGAACGCACCCAATCCACTTTTTTGGACCCAATAGTGTTGTTGTGGTTCGTTTTGGTCAGTTTCATTACTACGCAAAAAACCATGCCGGAATAGCATTTAATGCACCGATTCGGGCCGGAAACGAAATAAACTACTGATTCGCGCCAAAAACGAAACGAACGCACCCAATCCACTTTTTTGGACCCAATAGAGTTGTTGTGGGTCGTTTTGGTCAGTTTCATTACTGTTCAAAAAACCATGCCGGTATAGCATTTAATGCACCGATTCGGGCCGGAAACGAAATGGACTACCGGTTCGCGCCAAAAACGAAATGAACGCACCCAATCCACTTTTTTGGACAAAATAGGGATGTTTGTGTTCGTTTTGGTTAGTTTCATTACTGTGTAAAAAACCATGCCGGTATAGCATTTGATGCACCGATTTGGGCCGGAAACGAAATGGACTACCGATTCGCGCCAAAAACGAAACGAACGCACCCAATCCACTTTTTTGGACCCAATAGTGTTGTTGTGGTTCGTTTTGGTCAGTTTCATTACTACGCAAAAAACCATGCCGGAATAGCATTTAATGCACCGATTCGGGCCGGAAACGAAATAAACTACCGATTCGCGCCAAAAACGAAACGAACGCACCCAATCCACTTTTTTGGACCCAATAGAGTTGTTGTGGGTCGTTTTGGTCAGTTTCATTACTGTTCAAAAAACCATGCCGGTATAGCATTTAATGCACCGATTCGGGCCGGAAACGAAATGGACTACCGGTTCGCGCCAAAAACGAAATGAACGCACCCAATCCACTTTTTTGGACCCAATAGTGTTGTTTGTGTTCGTTTTGGTCAGTTTCATTACTGTGCAAAAAACCATGCCGGTATAGCATTTAATGCACCGATTCGGGCCGGAAACGAAATGGACTACCGATTCGCGCCAAAAACGAAACGAACGCACCCAATCCACTTTTTTGGACCCAATAGTGTTGTTGTGGTTCGTTTTGGTTAGTTTCGTTATTGTGTAAAAAACCATGCCGGTATAGCATTTAATGCACCGATTCGGGCCGGAAACGAAATGGACTACCGATTCGCGCCAAAAACGAAACGAACGCACCCAATCCACTTTTTTGGACCCAATAGTGATGTTTTGGTTCGTTTTGGTCAGTTTCGCTACTGTACAAAAAACCATGTTGCATTGAATGCCGATTCGGGCCGGAACCGAAATGAACTACCGATTCAGGCCAGAAATGAAACGAGCGCACCCAATCCAGCTTTTTGGTCCAAACAGTGATGTTTTGGTTCATTTTGGTTAGTTTCATTACTGTGTAAAAAACCATGCCAATATAGCATTTGATGCACCAATTCGGGCCGAAAACGAAATGGACTACCGGTTCGGGCCAGAAATGAAACGAACGCACCCAATCCACTTCTTGGACAAAATAGGGATGTTTTGGTTCGTTTTGGTTAGTTTCGGTACTGTGTAAAAAACCATGCCGGTATAGCATTTAATGCACCGATTCGGGCCGGAAACGAAATGGACTACCGATTCGCGCCAAAAACGAAACGAACGCACCCAATCCACTTTTTTGGACGCAATAGTGTTGTTGTGGTTCGTTTTGGTCAGTTTCATTACTACGCAAAAAACCATGCCGGAATAGCATCGAAATGAACGCACCCAATCCACTTCTTGGACAAAATAGGGATGTTTTGGTTCGTTTTGGTTAGTTTCGGTACTGTGTAAAAAACCATGCCGGTATAGCATTTGATGCACCGATTCGGGCCGGAAACGAAATGGACTACCGATTCGCGCCAAAAACGAAACGAACGCACCCAATCCACTTTTTTGGACCCAATAGTGTTGTTGTGGTTCGTTTTGGTCAGTTTCATTACTACGCAAAAAACCATGCCGGAATAGCATTTAATGCACCGATTCGGGCCGGAAACGAAATAAACTACCGATTCGCGCCAAAAACGAAACGAACGCACCCAATCCACTTTTTTGGACCCAATAGAGTTGTTGTGGGTCGTTTTGGTCAGTTTCATTACTGTTCAAAAAACCATGCCGGTATAGCATTTAATGCACCGATTCGGGCCGGAAACGAAATGGACTACGATTCGCGCCAAAAACGAAACGAACGCACCCAATCCACTTCTTGGACAAAATAGGGATGTTTTGGTTCGTTTTGGTTAGTTTCGGTACTGTGTAAAAAACCATGCCGGTATAGCATTTGATGCACCGATTCGGGCCGGAAACGAAATGGACTACCGATTCGCGCCAAAACCGAAACGAACGCACCCAATCCACTTTTTTGGACCCAATAGTGTTGTTGTGGGTCGTTTTGGTCAGTTTCATTACTGTTCAAAAAACCATGCTGGTATAGCATTTAATGCACCGATTCGGGCCGGAAACGAAATGGACTACGATTCGCGCCAAAAACGAAATGAACGCACCCAATCCACTTCTTGGACAAAATAGGGATGTTTTGGTTCATTTTGGTTAGTTTCGGTACTGTGTAAAAAACCATGCCGGTATAGCATTTGATGCACCGATTCGGGCCGGAAACGAAATGGACTACCGATTCGCGCCAAAAACGAAACGAACGCACCCAATCCACTTTTTTGGACCCAATAGTGTTGTTGTGGTTCGTTTTGGTCAGTTTCATTACTACGCAAAAAACCATGCCGGAATAGCATTTAATGCACCGATTCGGGCCGAAAACGAAATAAACTACCGATTCGCGCCAAAAACGAAACGAACGCACCCAATCCACTTTTTTGGACCCAATAGAGTTGTTGTGGGTCGTTTTGGTCAGTTTCATTACTGTTCAAAAAACCATGCCGGTATAGCATTTAATGCACCGATTCGGGCCGGAAACGAAATGGACTACCGGTTCGCGCCAAAAACGAAATGAACGCACCCAATCCACTTTTTTGGACCCAATAGTGTTGTTGTGGTTCGTTTTGGTCAGTTTCATTACTGTGCAAAAAACCATGCTGGTATAGCATTTAATGCACCGATTCGGGCCGGAAACGAAATGAACTACCGATTCGCGCCAAAAACGAAACGAACGCACCCAATCCACTTTTTTGGACCCAATAGTGATGTTTTGGTTCGTTTTGGTCACTTTCGCTACTGTACAAAAAACCATGTTGCATTGAATGCCGATTCGGGCCGGAACCGAAATGAACTACCGATTCGGGCCAGAAATGAAACGAGCGCACCCAATCCAGCTTTTTGGTCCAAACAGTGATGTTTTGGTTCATTTTGGTTAGTTTCATTACTGTGTAAAAAACCATGCCAATATAGCATTTGATGCACCGATTCGGGCCGGAAACGAAATGGACTACCGGTTCGGGCCAGAAATGAAACGAACGCACCCAATCCACTTCTTGGACAAAATAGGGATGTTTTGGTTCGTTTTGGATAGTTTCGGTACTGTGTAAAAAACCATGCCGGTATAGCATTTAATGCACCGATTCGGGCCGGAAACGAAATGGACTACCGATTCGCGCCAAAAACGAAACGAACGCACCCAATCCACTTTTTTGGACCCAATAGTGTTGTTGTGGTTCGTTTTGGTCAGTTTCATTACTACGCAAAAAACCATGCCGGAATAGCATTTAATGCACCGATTCGGGCCGGAAACGAAATAAACTACCGATTCGCGCCAAAAACGAAACGAACACACCCAATCCACTTTTTTGGACCCAATAGTGTTGTTGTGGGTCGTTTTGGTCAGTTTCATTACTGTTCAAAAAACCATGCCGGTATAGCATTTAATGCACCGATTCGGGCCGGAAACGAAATGGACTACGATTCGCGCCAAAAACGAAATGAACGCACACAATCCACTTCTTGGACAAAATAGGGATGTTTTGGTTCGTTTTGGTTAGTTTCGGTACTGTGTAAAAAACCATGCCGGTATAGCATTTGATGCACCGATTCGGGCCGGAAACGAAATGGACTACCGATTCGCGCCAAAAACGAAACGAACGCACCCAATCCACTTTTTTGGACCCAATAGTGTTGTTGTGGTTCGTTTTGGTCAGTTTCATTACTACGCAAAAAACCATGCCGGAATAGCATTTAATGCACCGATTCGGGCCGGAAACGAAATAAACTACCGATTCGCGCCAAAAACGAAACGAACGCACCCAATCCACTTTTTTGGACCCAATAGAGTTGTTGTGGGTCGTTTTGGTCAGTTTCATTACTGTTCAAAAAACCATGCCGGTATAGCATTTAATGCACCGATTCGGGCCGGAAACGAAATGGACTACCGGTTCGCGCCAAAAACGAAATGAACGCACCCAATCCACTTTTTTGGACCCAATAGTGTTGTTTGTGTTCGTTTTGGTCAGTTTCATTACTGTGCAAAAAACCATGCCGGTATAGCATTTAATGCACCGATTCGGGCCGGAAACGAAATGGACTACCGATTCGCGCCAAAAACGAAACGAACGCACCCAATCCACTTTTTTGGACCCAATAGTGTTGTTGTGGTTCGTTTTGGTCAGTTTCATTACTACGCAAAAAACCATGCCGGAATAGCATTTAATGCACCGATTCGGGCCGGAAACGAAATAAACTACCGATTCGCGCCAAAAACGAAACGAACGCACCCAATCCACTTTTTTGGACCCAATAGAGTTGTTGTGGGTCGTTTTGGTCAGTTTCATTACTGTTCAAAAAACCATGCCGGTATAGCATTTAATGCACCGATTCGGGCCGGAAACGAAATGGACTACGATTCGCGCCAAAAACGAAACGAACGCACCCAATCCACTTCTTGGACAAAATAGGGATGTTTTGGTTCGTTTTGGTTAGTTTCGGTACTGTGTAAAAAACCATGCCGGTATAGCATTTGATGCACCGATTCGGGCCGGAAACGAAATGGACTACCGATTCGCGCCAAAACCGAAACGAACGCACCCAATCCACTTTTTTGGACCCAATAGTGTTGTTGTGGGTCGTTTTGGTCAGCTTCATTACTGTTCAAAAAACCATGCCGGTATAGCATTTAATGCACCGATTCGGGCCGGAAACGAAATAAACTACCGATTCGCGCCAAAAACGAAACGAACGCACCCATTCCACTTTTTTGGACCCAATAGAGTTGTTGTGGGTCGTTTTGGTCAGTTTCATTACTGTTCAAAAAACCATGCCGGTATAGCATTTAATGCACCGATTCGGGCCGGAAACGAAATGGACTACCGGTTCGCGCCAAAAACGAAATGAACGCACCCAATCCACTTTTTTGGACCCAATAGTGTTGTTTGTGTTCGTTTTGGTCAGTTTCATTACTGTGCAAAAAACCATGCCGGAATAGCATTTAATGCACCGATTCGGGCCGGAAACGAAATAAACTACCGATTCGCGCCAAAAACGAAACGAACGCACCCAATCCACTTTTTTGGACCCAATAGAGTTGTTGTGGGTCGTTTTGGTCAGTTTCATTACTGTTCAAAAAACCATGCCGGTATAGCATTTAATGCACCGATTCGGGCCGGAAACGAAATGGACTACCGGTTCGCGCCAAAAACGAAATGAACGCACCCAATCCACTTTTTTGGACCCAATAGTGTTGTTTGTGTTCGTTTTGGTCAGTTTCATTACTGTGCAAAAAACCATGCCGGTATAGCATTTAATGCACCGATTCGGGCCGGAAACGAAATAAACTACCGATTCGCGCCAAAAACGAAACGAACGCACCCAATCCACTTTTTTGGACCCAATAGTGTTGTTGTGGGTCGTTTTGGTCAGTTTCATTACTGTTCAAAAAACCATGCTGGTATAGCATTTAATGCACCGATTCGGGCCGGAAACGAAATGGACTACGATTCGCGCCAAAAACGAAATGAACGCACCCAATCCACTTCTTGGACAAAATAGGGATGTTTTGGTTCATTTTGGTTAGTTTCGGTACTGTGTAAAAAACCATGCCGGTATAGCATTTGATGCACCGATTCGGGCCGGAAACGAAATGGACTACCGATTCGCGCCAAAAACGAAACGAACGCACCCAATCCACTTTTTTGGACCCAATAGTGTTGTTGTGGTTCGTTTTGGTCAGTTTCATTACTACGCAAAAAACCATGCCGGAATAGCATTTAATGCACCGATTCGGGCCGAAAACGAAATAAACTACCGATTCGCGCCAAAAACGAAACGAACGCACCCAATCCACTTTTTTGGACCCAATAGAGTTGTTGTGGGTCGTTTTGGTCAGTTTCATTACTGTTCAAAAAACCATGCCGGTATAGCATTTAATGCACCGATTCGGGCCGGAAACGAAATGGACTACCGGTTCGCGCCAAAAACGAAATGAACGCACCCAATCCACTTTTTTGGACCCAATAGTGTTGTTGTGGTTCGTTTTGGTCAGTTTCATTACTGTGCAAAAAACCATGCTGGTATAGCATTTAATGCACCGATTCGGGCCGGAAACGAAATGAACTACCGATTCGCGCCAAAAACGAAACGAACGCACCCAATCCACTTTTTTGGACCCAATAGTGATGTTTTGGTTCGTTTTGGTCAGTTTCGCTACTGTACAAAAAACCATGTTGCATTGAATGCCGATTCGGGCCGGAACCGAAATGAACTACCGATTCGGGCCAGAAATGAAACGAGCGCACCCAATCCAGCTTTTTGGTCCAAACAGTGATGTTTTGGTTCATTTTGGTTAGTTTCATTACTGTGTAAAAAACCATGCCAATATAGCATTTGATGCACCGATTCGGGCCGGAAACGAAATGGACTACCGGTTCGGGCCAGAAATGAAACGAACGCACCCAATCCACTTCTTGGACAAAATAGGGATGTTTTGGTTCGTTTTGGATAGTTTCGGTACTGTGTAAAAAACCATGCCGGTATAGCATTTAATGCACCGATTCGGGCCGGAAACGAAATGGACTACCGATTCGCGCCAAAAACGAAACGAACGCACCCAATCCACTTTTTTGGACCCAATAGTGTTGTTGTGGTTCGTTTTGGTCAGTTTCATTACTACGCAAAAAACCATGCCGGAATAGCATTTAATGCACCGATTCGGGCCGGAAACGAAATAAACTACCGATTCGCGCCAAAAACGAAACGAACACACCCAATCCACTTTTTTGGACCCAATAGTGTTGTTGTGGGTCGTTTTGGTCAGTTTCATTACTGTTCAAAAAACCATGCCGGTATAGCATTTAATGCACCGATTCGGGCCGGAAACGAAATGGACTACGATTCGCGCCAAAAACGAAATGAACGCACCCAATCCACTTCTTGGACAAAATAGGGATGTTTTGGTTCGTTTTGGTTAGTTTCGGTACTGTGTAAAAAACCATGCCGGTATAGCATTTGATGCACCGATTCGGGCCGGAAACGAAATGGACTACCGATTCGCGCCAAAAACGAAACGAACGCACCCAATCCACTTTTTTGGACCCAATAGTGTTGTTGTGGTTCGTTTTGGTCAGTTTCATTACTACGCAAAAAACCATGCCGGAATAGCATTTAATGCACCGATTCGGGCCGGAAACGAAATAAACTACCGATTCGCGCCAAAAACGAAACGAACGCACCCAATCCACTTTTTTGGACCCAATAGAGTTGTTGTGGGTCGTTTTGGTCAGTTTCATTACTGTTCAAAAAACCATGCCGGTATAGCATTTAATGCACCGATTCGGGCCGGAAACGAAATGGACTACCGGTTCGCGCCAAAAACGAAATGAACGCACCCAATCCACTTTTTTGGACCCAATAGTGTTGTTTGTGTTCGTTTTGGTCAGTTTCATTACTGTGCAAAAAACCATGCCGGTATAGCATTTAATGCACCGATTCGGGCCGGAAACGAAATGGACTACCGATTCGCGCCAAAAACGAAACGAACGCACCCAATCCACTTTTTTGGACCCAATAGTGTTGTTGTGGTTCGTTTTGGTCAGTTTCATTACTACGCAAAAAACCATGCCGGAATAGCATTTAATGCACCGATTCGGGCCGGAAACGAAATAAACTACCGATTCGCGCCAAAAACGAAACGAACGCACCCAATCCACTTTTTTGGACCCAATAGAGTTGTTGTGGGTCGTTTTGGTCAGTTTCATTACTGTTCAAAAAACCATGCCGGTATAGCATTTAATGCACCGATTCGGGCCGGAAACGAAATGGACTACGATTCGCGCCAAAAACGAAACGAACGCACCCAATCCACTTCTTGGACAAAATAGGGATGTTTTGGTTCGTTTTGGTTAGTTTCGGTACTGTGTAAAAAACCATGCCGGTATAGCATTTGATGCACCGATTCGGGCCGGAAACGAAATGGACTACCGATTCGCGCCAAAACCGAAACGAACGCACCCAATCCACTTTTTTGGACCCAATAGTGTTGTTGTGGGTCGTTTTGGTCAGCTTCATTACTGTTCAAAAAACCATGCCGGTATAGCATTTAATGCACCGATTCGGGCCGGAAACGAAATAAACTACCGATTCGCGCCAAAAACGAAACGAACGCACCCATTCCACTTTTTTGGACCCAATAGAGTTGTTGTGGGTCGTTTTGGTCAGTTTCATTACTGTTCAAAAAACCATGCCGGTATAGCATTTAATGCACCGATTCGGGCCGGAAACGAAATGGACTACCGGTTCGCGCCAAAAACGAAATGAACGCACCCAATCCACTTTTTTGGACCCAATAGTGTTGTTTGTGTTCGTTTTGGTCAGTTTCATTACTGTGCAAAAAACCATGCCGGAATAGCATTTAATGCACCGATTCGGGCCGGAAACGAAATAAACTACCGATTCGCGCCAAAAACGAAACGAACGCACCCAATCCACTTTTTTGGACCCAATAGAGTTGTTGTGGGTCGTTTTGGTCAGTTTCATTACTGTTCAAAAAACCATGCCGGTATAGCATTTAATGCACCGATTCGGGCCGGAAACGAAATGGACTACCGGTTCGCGCCAAAAACGAAATGAACGCACCCAATCCACTTTTTTGGACCCAATAGTGTTGTTTGTGTTCGTTTTGGTCAGTTTCATTACTGTGCAAAAAACCATGCCGGTATAGCATTTAATGCACCGATTCGGGCCGGAAACGAAATGGACTACCGATTCGCGCCAAAAACGAAACGAACGCACCCAATCCACTTTTTTGGACCCAATAGTGTTGTTGTGGTTCGTTTTGGTCAGTTTCATTACTACGCAAAAAACCATGCCGGAATAGCATTTAATGCACCGATTCGGGCCGGAAACGAAATAAACTACCGATTCGCGCCAAAAACGAAACGAACGCACCCAATCCACTTTTTTGGACCCAATAGAGTTGTTGTGGGTCGTTTTGGTCAGTTTCATTACTGTTCAAAAAACCATGCCGGTATAGCATTTAATGCACCGATTCGGGCCGGAAACGAAATGGACTACGATTCGCGCCAAAAACGAAACGAACGCACCCAATCCACTTCTTGGACAAAATAGGGATGTTTTGGTTCGTTTTGGTTAGTTTCGGTACTGTGTAAAAAACCATGCCGGTATAGCATTTGATGCACCGATTCGGGCCGGAAACGAAATGGACTACCGATTCGCGCCAAAACCGAAACGAACGCACCCAATCCACTTTTTTGGACCCAATAGTGTTGTTGTGGGTCGTTTTGGTCAGCTTCATTACTGTTCAAAAAACCATGCCGGTATAGCATTTAATGCACCGATTCGGGCCGGAAACGAAATAAACTACCGATTCGCGCCAAAAACGAAACGAACGCACCCAATCCACTTTTTTGGACCCAATAGAGTTGTTGTGGGTCGTTTTGGTCAGTTTCATTACTGTTCAAAAAACCATGCCGGTATAGCATTTAATGCACCGATTCGGGCCGGAAACGAAATGGACTACCGGTTCGCGCCAAAAACGAAATGAACGCACCCAATCCACTTTTTTGGACCCAATAGTGTTGTTGTGGTTCGTTTTGGTCAGTTTCATTACTGTGCAAAAAACCATGCTGGTATAGCATTTAATGCACCGATTCGGGCCGGAAACGAAATGAACTACCGATTCGCGCCAAAAACGAAACGAACGCACCCAATCCACTTTTTTGGACCCAATAGTGATGTTTTGGTTCGTTTTGGTCAGTTTCGCTACTGTACAAAAAACCATGTTGCATTGAATGCCGATTCGGGCCGGAACCGAAATGAACTACCGATTCGGGCCAGAAATGAAACGAGCGCACCCAATCCAGCTTTTTGGTCCAAACAGTGATGTTTTGGTTCATTTTGGTTAGTTTCATTACTGTGTAAAAAACCATGCCAATATAGCATTTGATGCACCGATTCGGGCCGGAAACGAAATGGACTACCGGTTCGGGCCAGAAATGAAACGAACGCACCCAATCCACTTCTTGGACAAAATAGGGATGTTTTGGTTCGTTTTGGATAGTTTCGGTACTGTGTAAAAAACCATGCCGGTATAGCATTTAATGCACCGATTCGGGCCGGAAACGAAATGGACTACCGATTCGCGCCAAAAACGAAACGAACGCACCCAATCCACTTTTTTGGACCCAATAGTGTTGTTGTGGTTCGTTTTGGTCAGTTTCATTACTACGCAAAAAACCATGCCGGAATAGCATTTAATGCACCGATTCGGGCCGGAAACGAAATAAACTACCGATTCGCGCCAAAAACGAAACGAACACACCCAATCCACTTTTTTGGACCCAATAGTGTTGTTGTGGGTCGTTTTGGTCAGTTTCATTACTGTTCAAAAAACCATGCCGGTATAGCATTTAATGCACCGATTCGGGCCGGAAACGAAATGGACTACGATTCGCGCCACAAACGAAATGAACGCACCCAATCCACTTCTTGGACAAAATAGGGATGTTTTGGTTCGTTTTGGTTAGTTTCGGTACTGTGTAAAAAACCATGCCGGTATAGCATTTGATGCACCGATTCGGGCCGGAAACGAAATGGACTACCGATTCGCGCCAAAAACGAAACGAACGCACCCAATCCACTTTTTTGGACCCAATAGTGTTGTTGTGGTTCGTTTTGGTCAGTTTCATTACTACGCAAAAAACCATGCCGGAATAGCATTTAATGCACCGATTCGGGCCGGAAACGAAATAAACTACCGATTCGCGCCAAAAACGAAACGAACGCACCCAATCCACTTTTTTGGACCCAATAGAGTTGTTGTGGGTCGTTTTGGTCAGTTTCATTACTGTTCAAAAAACCATGCCGGTATAGCATTTAATGCACCGATTCGGGCCGGAAACGAAATGGACTACCGGTTCGCGCCAAAAACGAAATGAACGCACCCAATCCACTTTTTTGGACCCAATAGTGTTGTTTGTGTTCGTTTTGGTCAGTTTCATTACTGTGCAAAAAACCATGCCGGTATAGCATTTAATGCACCGATTCGGGCCGGAAACGAAATGGACTACCGATTCGCGCCAAAAACGAAACGAACGCACCCAATCCACTTTTTTGGACCCAATAGTGTTGTTGTGGTTCGTTTTGGTCAGTTTCATTACTACGCAAAAAACCATGCCGGAATAGCATTTAATGCACCGATTCGGGCCGGAAACGAAATAAACTACCGATTCGCGCCAAAAACGAAACGAACGCACCCAATCCACTTTTTTGGACCCAATAGAGTTGTTGTGGGTCGTTTTGGTCAGTTTCATTACTGTTCAAAAAACCATGCCGGTATAGCATTTAATGCACCGATTCGGGCCGGAAACGAAATGGACTACGATTCGCGCCAAAAACGAAACGAACGCACCCAATCCACTTCTTGGACAAAATAGGGATGTTTTGGTTCGTTTTGGTTAGTTTCGGTACTGTGTAAAAAACCATGCCGGTATAGCATTTGATGCACCGATTCGGGCCGGAAACGAAATGGACTACCGATTCGCGCCAAAACCGAAACGAACGCACCCAATCCACTTTTTTGGACCCAATAGTGTTGTTGTGGGTCGTTTTGGTCAGCTTCATTATTGTTCAAAAAACCATGCCGGTATAGCATTTAATGCACCGATTCGGGCCGGAAACGAAATAAACTACCGATTCGCGCCAAAAACGAAACGAACGCACCCAATCCACTTTTTTGGACCCAATAGAGTTGTTGTGGGTCGTTTTGGTCAGTTTCATTACTGTTCAAAAAACCATGCCGGTATAGCATTTAATGCACCGATTCGGGCCGGAAACGAAATGGACTACCGGTTCGCGCCAAAAACGAAATGAACGCACCCAATCCACTTTTTTGGACCCAATAGTGTTGTTTGTGTTCGTTTTGGTCAGTTTCATTACTGTGCAAAAAACCATGCCGGTATAGCATTTAATGCACCGATTCGGGCCGGAAACGAAATGGACTACCGATTCGCGCCAAAAACGAAACGAACGCACCCAATCCACTTTTTTGGACCCAATAGTGTTGTTGTGGTTCGTTTTGGTCAGTTTCATTACTACGCAAAAAACCATGCCGGAATAGCATTTAATGCACCGATTCGGGCCGGAAACGAAATAAACTACCGATTCGCGCCAAAAACGAAACGAACGCACCCAATCCACTTTTTTGGACCCAATAGTGTTGTTGTGGGTCGTTTTGGTCAGTTTCATTACTGTTCAAAAAACCATGCCGGTATAGCATTTAATGCACCGATTCGGGCCGGAAACGAAATGGACTACGATTCGCGCCAAAAACGAAATGAACGCACCCAATCCACTTCTTGGACAAAATAGGGATGTTTTGGTTCATTTTGGTTAGTTTCGGTACTGTGTAAAAAACCATGCCGGTATAGCATTTGATGCACCGATTCGGGCCGGAAACGAAATGGACTACCGATTCGCGCCAAAAACGAAACGAACGCACCCAATCCACTTTTTTGGACCCAATAGTGTTGTTGTGGTTCGTTTTGGTCAGTTTCATTACTACGCAAAAAACCATGCCGGAATAGCATTTAATGCACCGATTCGGGCCGGAAACGAAATAAACTACCGATTCGCGCCAAAAACGAAACGAACGCACCCAATCCACTTTTTTGGACCCAATAGAGTTGTTGTGGGTCGTTTTGGTCAGTTTCATTACTGTTCAAAAAACCATGCCGGTATAGCATTTAATGCACCGATTCGGGCCGGAAACGAAATGGACTACCGGTTCGCGCCAAAAACGAAATGAACGCACCCAATCCACTGTTTTGGACCCAATAGTGTTGTTTGTGTTCGTTTTGGTCAGTTTCATTACTGTGCAAAAAACCATGCCGGTATAGCATTTAATGCACCGATTCGGGCCGGAAACGAAATGGAGTACCGATTCGCGCCAAAAACGAAACGAACGCACCCAATCCACTTTTTTGGACCCAATAGTGTTGTTGTGGTTCGTTTTGGTCAGTTTCATTACTGTGCAAAAAACCTTGCGGGTATAGCATTTAATGCACCGATTCGGGCCGGAAACGAAATGAACTACCGATTCGCGCCAAAAACGAAACGAACGCACCCAATCCACTTTTTTGGACCCAATAGTGATGTTTTGGTTCGTTTTGGTCAGTTTCGCTACTGTACAAAAAACCATGTTGCATTGAATGCCGATTCGGGCCGGAACCGAAATGAACTACCGATTCGGGCCAGAAATGAAACGAGCGCACCCAATCCAGCTTTTTGGTCCAAACAGTGATGTTTTGGTTCATTTTGGTTAGTTTCATTACTGTGTAAAAAACCATGCCAATATAGCATTTGATGCACCGATTCGGGCCGGAAACGAAATGGACTACCGGTTCGGGCCAGAAATGAAACGAACGCACCCAATCCACTTCTTGGACAAAATAGGGATGTTTTGGTTCGTTTTGGTTAGTTTCGGTACTGTGTAAAAAACCATGCCGGTATAGCATTTAATGCACCGATTCGGGCCGGAAACGAAATGGACTACCGATTCGCGCCAAAAACGAAACGAACACACCCAATCCACTTTTTTGGACCCAATAGTGTTGTTGTGGTTCGTTTTGGTCAGTTTCATTACTACGCAAAAAACCATGCCGGAATAGCATTTAATGCACCGATTCGGGCCGGAAACGAAATAAACTACCGATTCGCGCCAAAAACGAAACGAACACACCCAATCCACTTTTTTGGACCCAATAGAGTTGTTGTGGGTCGTTTTGGTCAGTTTCATTACTGTTCAAAAAACCATGCCGGTATAGCATTTAATGCACCGATTCGGGCCGGAAACGAAATGGACTACCGGTTCGCGCCAAAAACGAAATGAACGCACCCAATCCACTTTTTTGGACCCAATAGTGTTGTTTGTGTTCGTTTTGGTCAGTTTCATTACTGTGCAAAAAACCATGCCGGTATAGCATTTAATGCACCGATTCGGGCCGGAAACGAAATGGACTACCGATTCGCGCCAAAAACGAAACGAACGCACCCAATCCACTTTTTTGGACCCAATAGTGTTGTTGTGGTTCGTTTTGGTCAGTTTCATTACTACGCAAAAAACCATGCCGGAATAGCATTTAATGCACCGATTCGGGCCGGAAACGAAATAAACTACCGATTCGCGCCAAAAACGAAACGAACGCACCCAATCCACTTTTTTGGACCCAATAGAGTTGTTGTGGGTCGTTTTGGTCAGTTTCATTACTGTTCAAAAAACCATGCCGGTATAGCATTTAATGCACCGATTCGGGCCGGAAACGAAATGGACTACCGGTTCGCGCCAAAAACGAAATGAACGCACCCAATCCACTTTTTTGGACCCAATAGTGTTGTTTGTGTTCGTTTTGGTCAGTTTCATTACTGTGCAAAAAACCATGCCGGTATAGCATTTAATGCACCGATTCGGGCCGGAAACGAAATGGACTACCGATTCGCGCCAAAAACGAAACGAACGCACCCAATCCACTTTTTTGGACCCAATAGTGTTGTTGTGGTTCGTTTTGGTCAGTTTCATTACTACGCAAAAAACCATGCCGGAATAGCATTTAATGCACAGATTCGGGCCGGAAACGAAATAAACTACCGATTCGCGCCAAAAACGAAACGAACGCACCCAATCCACTTTTTTGGACCCAATAGTGTTGTTGTGGGTCGTTTTGGTCAGTTTCATTACTGTTCAAAAAACCATGCCGGTATAGCATTTAATGCACCGATTCGGGCCGGAAACGAAATGGACTACGATTCGCGCCAAAAACGAAATGAACGCACCCAATCCACTTCTTGGACAAAATAGGGATGTTTTGGTTCATTTTGGTTAGTTTCGGTACTGTGTAAAAAACCATGCCGGTATAGCATTTGATGCACCGATTCGGGCCGGAAACGAAATGGACTACCGATTCGCGCCAAAAACGAAACGAACGCACCCAATCCACTTTTTTGGACCCAATAGTGTTGTTGTGGTTCGTTTTGGTCAGTTTCATTACTACGCAAAAAACCATGCCGGAATAGCATTTAATGCACCGATTCGGGCCGGAAACGAAATAAACTACCGATTCGCGCCAAAAACGAAACGAACGCACCCAATCCACTTTTTTGGACCCAATAGAGTTGTTGTGGGTCGTTTTGGTCAGTTTCATTACTGTTCAAAAAACCATGCCGGTATAGCATTTAATGCACCGATTCGGGCCGGAAACGAAATGGACTACCGGTTCGCGCCAAAAACGAAATGAACGCACCCAATCCACTTTTTTGGACCCAATAGTGTTGTTTGTGTTCGTTTTGGTCAGTTTCATTACTGTGCAAAAAACCATGCCGGTATAGCATTTAATGCACCGATTCGGGCCGGAAACGAAATGGACTACCGATTCGCGCCAAAAACGAAACGAACGCACCCAATCCACTTTTTTGGACCCAATAGTGTTGTTGTGGTTCGTTTTGGTCAGTTTCATTACTGTGCAAAAAACCTTGCTGGTATAGCATTTAATGCACCGATTCGGGCCGGAAACGAAATGAACTACCGATTCGCGCCAAAAACGAAACGAACGCACCCAATCCACTTTTTTGGACCCAATAGTGATGTTTTGGTTCGTTTTGGTCAGTTTCGCTACTGTACAAAAAACCATGTTGCATTGAATGCCGATTCGGGCCGGAACCGAAATGAACTACCGATTCGGGCCAGAAATGAAACGAGCGCACCCAATCCAGCTTTTTGGTCCAAACAGTGATGTTTTGGTTCATTTTGGTTAGTTTCATTACTGTGTAAAAAACCATGCCAATATAGCATTTGATGCACCGATTCGGGCCGGAAACGAAATGGACTACCGGTTCGGGCCAGAAATGAAACGAACGCACCCAATCCACTTGTTGGACAAAATAGGGATGTTTTGGTTCGTTTTGGTTAGTTTCGGTACTGTGTAAAAAACCATGCCGGTATAGCATTTAATGCACCGATTCGGGCCGGAAACGAAATGGACTACCGATTCGCGCCAAAAACGAAACGAACACACCCAATCCACTTTTTTGGACCCAATAGTGTTGTTGTGGTTCGTTTTGGTCAGTTTCATTACTACGCAAAAAACCATGCCGGAATAGCATTTAATGCACCGATTCGGGCCGGAAACGAAATAAACTACCGATTCGCGCCAAAAACGAAACGAACACACCCAATCCACTTTTTTGGACCCAATAGTGTTGTTGTGGGTCGTTTTGGTCAGTTTCATTACTGTTCAAAAAACCATGCCGGTATAGCATTTAATGCACCGATTCGGGCCGGAAACGAAATGGACTACGATTCGCGCCAAAAACGAAATGAACGCACCCAATCCACTTCTTGGACAAAATAGGGATGTTTTGGTTCGTTTTGGTTAGTTTCGGTACTGTGTAAAAAACCATGCCGGTATAGCATTTGATGCACCGATTCGGGCCGGAAACGAAATGGACTACCGATTCGCGCCAAAAACGAAACGAACGCACCCAATCCACTTTTTTGGACCCAATAGTGTTGTTGTGGTTCGTTTTGGTCAGTTTCATTACTACGCAAAAAACCATGCCGGAATAGCATTTAATGCACCGATTCGGGCCGGAAACGAAATAAACTACCGATTCGCGCCAAAAACGAAACGAACGCACCCAATCCACTTTTTTGGACCCAATAGAGTTGTTGTGGGTCGTTTTGGTCAGTTTCATTACTGTTCAAAAAACCATGCCGGTATAGCATTTAATGCACCGATTCGGGCCGGAAACGAAATGGACTACCGGTTCGCGCCAAAAACGAAATGAACGCACCCAATCCACTTTTTTGGACCCAATAGTGTTGTTTGTGTTCGTTTTGGTCAGTTTCATTACTGTGCAAAAAACCATGCCGGTATAGCATTTAATGCACCGATTCGGGCCGGAAACGAAATGGACTACCGATTCGCGCCAAAAACGAAACGAACGCACCCAATCCACTTTTTTGGACCCAATAGTGTTGTTGTGGTTCGTTTTGGTCAGTTTCATTACTACGCAAAAAACCATGCCGGAATAGCATTTAATGCACCGATTCGGGCCGGAAACGAAACAAACTACCGATTCGCGCCAAAAACGAAACGAACGCACCCAATCCACTTTTTTGGACCCAATAGTGTTGTTGTGGGTCGTTTTGGTCAGTTTCATTACTGTTCAAAAAACCATGCCGGTATAGCATTTAATGCACCGATTCGGGCCGGAAACGAAATGGACTACGATTCGCGCCAAAAACGAAATGAACGCACCCAATCCACTTCTTGGACAAAATAGGGATGTTTTGGTTCGTTTTGGTTAGTTTCGGTACTGTGTAAAAAACCATGCCGGTATAGCATTTGATGCACCGATTCGGGCCGGAAACGAAATGGACTACCGATTCGCGCCAAAAACGAAACGAACGCACCCAATCCACTTTTTTGGACCCAATAGTGTTGTTGTGGTTCGTTTTGGTCAGTTTCATTACTACGCAAAAAACCATGCCGGAATAGCATTTAATGCACCGATTCGGGCCGGAAACGAAATAAACTACCGATTCGCGCCAAAAACGAAACGAACGCACCCAATCCACTTTTTTGGACCCAATAGTGATGTTTTGGTTCGTTTTGGTCAGTTTCGCTACTGTACAAAAAACCATGTTGCATTGAATGCCGATTCGGGCCGGAACCGAAATGAACTACCGATTCGGGCCAGAAATGAAACGAGCGCACCCAATCCAGCTTTTTGGTCCAAACAGTGATGTTTTGGTTCATTTTGGTTAGTTTCATTACTGTGTAAAAAACCATGCCAATATAGCATTTGATGCACCGATTCGGGCCGGAAACGAAATGGACTACCGGTTCGGGCCAGAAATGAAACGAACGCACCCAATCCACTTCTTGGACAAAATAGGGATGTTTTGGTTCGTTTTGGATAGTTTCGGTACTGTGTAAAAAACCATGCCGGTATAGCATTTAATGCACCGATTCGGGCCGGAAACGAAATGGACTACCGATTCGCGCCAAAAACGAAACGAACACACCCAATCCACTTTTTTGGACCCAATAGTGTTGTTGTGGTTCGTTTTGGTCAGTTTCATTACTACGCAAAAAACCATGCCGGAATAGCATTTAATGCACCGATTCGGGCCGGAAACGAAATAAACTACCGATTCGCGCCAAAAACGAAACGAACACACCCAATCCACTTTTTTGGACCCAATAGTGTTGTTGTGGGTCGTTTTGGTCAGTTTCATTACTGTTCAAAAAACCATGCCGGTATAGCATTTAATGCACCGATTCAGGCCGGAAACGAAATGGACTACCGATTCGCGCCAAAAACGAAACGAACGCACCCAATCCACTTTTTTGGACCCAATAGTGTTGTTGTGGTTCGTTTTGGTCAGTTTCATTACTACGAAAAAAACCATGCCGGAATAGCATTTAATGCACCGATTCGGGCCGGAAACGAAATAAACTACCGATTCGCGCCAAAAACGAAACGAACGCACCCAATCCACTTTTTTGGACCCAATAGAGTTGTTGTGGGTCGTTTTGGTCAGTTTCATTACTGTTCAAAAAACCATGCCGGTATAGCATTTAATGCACCGATTCGGGCCGGAAACGAAATGGACTACGATTCGCACCCAATCCACTTCTTGGACAAAATAGGGATGTTTTGGTTCGTTTTGGTTAGTTTCGGTACTGTGTAAAAAACCATGCCGGTATAGCATTTGATGCACCGATTCGGGCCGGAAACGAAATGGACTACCGATTCGCGCCAAAAACGAAACGAACGCACCCAATCCACTTTTTTGGACCCAATAGTGTTGTTGTGGTTCGTTTTGGTCAGTTTCATTACTACGCAAAAAACCATGCCGGAATAGCATTTAATGCACCGATTCGGGCCGGAAACGAAATAAACTACCGATTCGCGCCAAAAACGAAATGAACGCACCCAATCCACTTTTTTGGACCCAACAGAGTTGTTGTGGGTTGTTTTGGTCAGTTTCATTACTGTTCAAAAAACCATGCCGGTATAGCATTTAATGCACCAATTCGGGCCGGAAACGAAATGGACTACGATTCGCGCCAAAAACGAAATGAACCGACCCAATCCACTTTTTTGGACCCAATAGTGTTGTTTGTGTTCGTTTTGGTCAGTTTCATTACTGTGCAAAAAACCATGCCGGTATAGCATTTAATGCACCGATTCGGGCCGGAAACGAAAAGGACTACCGATTTGCGCCAAAAACGAAACGAACGCACCCAATCCACTTTTTTGGACCCAATAGTGTTGTTGTGGTTCGTTTTGGTCAGTTTCATTACTGTGCAAAAAACCATGCTGGTATAGCATTTAATGCACCGATTCGGGCCGGAAACGAAATGAACTACCGATTCGCGCCAAAAACGAAACGAACGCACCCAATCCACTTTTTTGGACCCAATAGTGATGTTTTGGTTCGTTTTGGTCAGTTTCGCTACTGTGCAAAAAACCATGTTGCATTGAATGCACCGATTCGGGCCGGAACCGAAACGAACTACCGATACGGGCCAGAAACGAAACGAGCGCACCCAATCCAGTTTTTTGGACCAAATAGTGATGTTTCGGTTCGATTTGGTTAGTTTCGTTACTGTGTAAAAAACCATGCCGGTATAGCATTTGATGCACCGATTCGGGCCGGAAACGAAATGGACTACCAATTCAGGCCAGAAACGAAACGAACGCACCCAATCCACTTTTTGGACCAAATAGTGATGTTTTGGTTCATTTTGGTTAGTTTCGGTACTGTGTAAAAAACCATGCCGGTATAGCATTTAATGCATCGATTCGGGCCGGAAACGAAACGGACTACCGATTCGCGCCAGAAACGAAACGAACGCACCCAATCCACTTTTTTTGACCCAGTAGTGTTGTTGTTGGTCGTTTTGGTCAGTTTCATTACTGTGCAAAAAACCATGCCGGTATAGCATTTAATGCACCGATTCGGGCAGGAAACGAAATGAACTACCGATTCGGGCCAGAAACGAAACGAACGCACCCAATCCACTTTTTTGGACCAGATAGTGATGTTTTGGTTCGATTTGGTTAGTTTCGTTATTGTGTAAAAAACCATGTTGGTATAGCATTTGATGCACCGATTTGGGCCGGAAACGAAATGGACTACCGGTTCAGGCCAGAAACGAAACGAACGCACCCAATCCACTTTTTTGGACCCAATAGTGATGTTTTGGTTCGTTTTGGTCAGTTTCGCTACTATGCAAAAAACCATGTTGCATTGAATGCACCGATTCGGGCCGGAATCGAAACGAACTAGCGATTCGGGCCAGAAACGAAACGAGCGCACCCAATCCAGTTTTTTGGTCCAAATAGTGATGTTTTGGTTCGTTTTGGTTAGTTTCGTTACTGTGTAAAAAACCATGCCGGTATAGCATTTGATGCACCGATTCGGGCCGGAAACGAAATGGACTACCAATTCAGGCCAGAAACGAAACGAACGCACCCAATCCACTTTTTTGGACCAAATAGTGATGTTTTGGTTCGTTTTGGTTAGTTTCATTACTGTGTAAAAAACCATGCCAGTATAGCATTTAATGCACCGATTTGGGCCGGAAACGAAATGGACTACCGATTCGCGCAAAAAACGAAACGAACGCACCCAATCCACTTTTTTGGACCCAATAGTGTTGTGGTTTGTTTTGGTCAGTTTCAATACTGTGCAAAAAACCATGCCGGGTTGCATTGAATGCACCGATTCGGGCCGGAACCGAAACGAACTACCGATTCGGGCCAGAAATGAAACGAGCACACCCAATCCAGTTTTTTGGACCAAATAGTGATGTTTTGGTTCGATTTGGTTAGTTTCGTTACTGTGTAAAAAACCATGCCGGTATAGCATTTGATGCAATGATTCGGGCCGGAAACGAAATGGACTACCGGTTCAGGCCAGAAACGAAACGAACGCACCCAATCCACTTTTTTGGACCCAATAGTGATGTTTTGGTTCGTTTTGGTTAGTTTCGGTACTGTGTAAAAAACCATGCCGGTATAGCATTTAATGCATCGATTCGGGCCGGAAACGAAACGGACTACCGATTCGCGCCAGAAACGAAACGAACGCACCCAATCCACTTTTTTTGACCCAGTAGTGTTGTTGTTGGTCGTTTTGGTCAGTTTCATTACTGTGCAAAAAACCATGCCGATATAGCATTTAATGCACCGATTCGGGCAGGAAACGAAATGAACTACCGATTCGGGCCAGAAACGAAACGAACGCACCCAATCCACTTTTTTGGACCAGATAGTGATGTTTTGGTTCGATTTGGTTAGTTTCGTTATTGTGTAAAAAACCATGTTGGTATAGCATTTGATGCACCGATTCGGGCCGGAAACGAAATGGACTACCGGTTCAGGCCAGAAACGAAACGAACGCACCCAATCCACTTTTTTGGACCCAATAGTGATGTTTTGGTTCGTTTTGGTCAGTTTCGCTACTGTGCAAAAAACCATGTTGCATTGAATGCACCGATTCGGGCCGGAACCGAAACGAACTACCGATACGGGCCAGAAACGAAACGAGCGCACCCAATCCAGTTTTTTGGACCAAATAGTGATGTTTCGGTTCGATTTGGTTAGTTTCGTTACTGTGTAAAAAACCATGCCGGTATAGCATTTGATGCACCGATTCGGGCCGGAAACGAAATGGACTACCAATTCAGGCCAGAAACGAAACGAACGCACCCAATCCACTTTTTTGGACCAAATAGTGATGTTTTGGTTCATTTTGGTTAGTTTCGGTACTGTGTAAAAAACCATGCCGGTATAGCATTTAATGCATCGATTCGGGCCGGAAACGAAACGGACTACCGATTCGCGCCAGAAACGAAACGAACGCACCCAATCCACTTTTTTTGACCCAGTAGTGTTGTTGTTGGTCGTTTTGGTCAGTTTCATTACTGTGCAAAAAACCATGCCGGTATAGCATTTAATGCACCGATTCGGGCAGGAAACGAAATGAACTACCGATTCGGGCCAGAAACGAAACGAACGCACCCAATCCACTTTTTTGGACCAGATAGTGATGTTTTGGTTCGATTTGGTTAGTTTCGTTATTGTGTAAAAAACCATGTTGGTATAGCATTTGATGCACCGATTCGGGCCGGAAACGAAATGGACTACCGGTTCAGGCCAGAAACGAAACGAACGCACCCAATCCACTTTTTTGGACCCAATAGTGATGTTTTGGTTCGTTTTGGTCAGTTTCGCTACTATGCAAAAAACCATGTTGCATTGAATGCACCGATTCGGGCCGGAATCGAAATGAACTACCGATTCGGGCCAGAAACGAAACGAACGCACCCAATCCACTTTTTTGGACCAGATAGTGATGTTTTGGTTCGATTTGGTTAGTTTCGTTACTGTGTAAAAAACCATGCCGGTATAGCATTTGATGCACCGATTCGGGCCGGAAACGAAATGGACTACCAATTCAGGCCAGAAACGAAACGAACGCACCCAATCCACTTTTTTGGACCAAATAGTGATGTTTTGGTTCATTTTGGTTAGTTTCGGTACTGTGTAAAAAACCATGCCGGTATAGCATTTAATGCATCGATTCGGGCCGGAAACGAAACGGACTACCGATTCGCGCCAGAAACGAAACGAACGCACCCAATCCACTTTTTTTGACCCAGTAGTGTTGTTGTTGGTCGTTTTGGTCAGTTTCATTACTGTGCAAAAAACCATGCCGGTATAGCATTTAATGCACCGATTCGGGCAGGAAACGAAATGAACTACCGATTCGGGCCAGAAACGAAACGAACGCACCCAATCCACTTTTTTGGACCAGATAGTGATGTTTTGGTTCGATTTGGTTAGTTTCGTTATTGTGTAAAAAACCATGTTGGTATAGCATTTGATGCACCGATTCGGGCCGGAAACGAAATGGACTACCGGTTCAGGCCAGAAACGAAACGAACGCACCCAATCCACTTTTTTGGACCCAATAGTGATGTTTTGGTTCGTTTTGGTCAGTTTCGCTACTATGCAAAAAACCATGTTGCATTGAATGCACCGATTCGGGCCGGAATCGAAATGAACTACCGATTCGGGCCAGAAACGAAACGAACGCACCCAATCCACTTTTTTGGACCAGATAGTGATGTTTTGGTTCGATTTGGTTAGTTTCGTTACTGTGTAAAAAACCATGCCGGTATAGCATTTGATGCACCGATTCGGGCCGGAAACGAAATGGACTACCAATTCAGGCCAGAAACGAAACGAACGCACCCAATCCACTTTTTTGGACCCAATAGTGATGTTTTGGTTCGTTTTGGTCAGTTTCGCTACTATGCAAAAAACCATGTTGCATTGAATGCACCGATTCGGGCCGGAATCGAAACGAACTACCGATTCGGGCCAGAAACGAAACGAGCGCACCCAATCCAGTTTTTTGGTCCAAATAGTGATGTTTTGGTTCGTTTTGGTTAGTTTCGTTACTGTGTAAAAAACCATGCCGGTATAGCATTTGATGCACCGATTCGGGCCGGAAACGAAATGGACTACCAGTTCCGGCCAGAAACGAAACGAACGCACCGAATCCACTTTTTTGGACCAAATATTGATGTTTTGGTTCGTTTTGGTTAGTTTCGTTACTGTGTAAAAAACCATGCCGGTATAGCATTTAATGCACCGATTTGGGCCGGAAACGAAATGGACTACCGATTCACGCAAAAAACGAAACGAACGCACCCAATCCACTTTTTTGGACCCAATAGTGTTGTTGTGGTTTGTTTTGGTCAGTTTCAATACTGTGCAAAAAACATGCCGGGTTGCATTGAATGCACCGATTCGGGCCGGAACCGAAACGAACTACCGATTCGGGCCAGAAATGAAACGAGCGCACCCAATCCAGTTTTTTGGACCAAATAGTGATGTTTTGGTTCGATTTGGTTAGTTTCGTTACTGTGTAAAAAACCATGCCGGTATAGCATTTGATGCAATGATTCGGGCCAGAAACGAAATGGACTACCGGTTCAGGCCAGAAACGAAACGAACGCACCGAATCCACTTTTTTGGACCAAATAGTGATGTTTTGGTTCGTTTTGGTTAGTTTCATTACTGTGTAAAAAACCATGCCAGTATAGCATTTAATGCACCGATTTGGGCCAGAAACGAAATGGACTACCGATTCGCGCAAAAAACGAAACGAACGCACCCAATCCACTTTTTTGGACCCAATAGTGTTGTGGTTTGTTTTGGTCAGTTTCAATACTGTGGAAAAAACCATGCCGGGTTGCATTGAATGCACCGATTCGGGCCAGAAATGAAACGAGCGCACCCAATCCAGTTTTTTGGACCAAATAGTGATGTTTTGGTTCGATTTGGTTAGTTTCGTTACTGTGTAAAAAACCATGCCGGTATAGCATTTGATACAATGATTCGGGCCGGAAACGAAATGGACTACCGGTTCAGGCCAGAAACGAAACGAACGCACCCGATCCACTTTTTTGGACCCAATAGTGATGTTTTGGTTCGTTTTGGTTAGTTTCGGTACTGTGTAAAAAACCATGCCGGTATAGCATTTAATGCACCGATTCGGGCCGGAAACGAAATGGACAGCCGATTCACGCCAAAAACGAAACGAACGCACCCAATCCACTTTTTTGGACCCAATAGTGTTGTTGTGGTTTGTTTTGGTCAGTTTCAATACTGTGCAGAAAACCATGCCGGGTTGCATTGGATGCACCGATTCGGGCCGGAACCGAAACGAACTACCGATTCGGGCCAGAAACGAAACGAGCGCACCCAATCCAGTTTTTTCGACCAAATAGTGATGTTTTGGTTCGATTTGGTTAGTTTCATTACTGTGTAAAAAACCATGCCGGTATAGCATTTGATGCAATGATTCGGGCCGGAAACGAAATGGACTACCGGTTCAGGCCAGAAACGAAACGAACGCACCCAATCCACTTTTTTGGACCCAATAGTGATGTTTTGGTTCATTTTGGTCAGTTTCGCTACTATGCAAAAAACCATGTTGCATTGAATGCACCGATTCGGGCCGGAATCGAAACGAACTACCGATTCGGGCCAGAAACGAAACGAGCGCACCCAATCCAGTTTTTTGGTCCAAATAGTGATGTTCTGGTTCGTTTTGGTTAGTTTCGTTACTGTGTATAAAACCATGCCGGTATAGCATTTGATGCACCGATTCGGGCCGGAAACGAAATGGACTACCAGTTCAGGCCAGAAACGAAACGAACGCACCGAATCCACTTTTTTGGACCAAATAGTGATGTTTTGGTTCGTTTTGGTCAGTTTCATTACTGTGTAAAAAACCATGCCGGTATAGCATTTAATGCACCGATTTGGGCCGGAAACGAAATGGACTACCGATTCGCGCAAAAAACGAAACGAACGCACCCAATCCACTTTTTTGGACCCAATAGTGTTGTTGTGGTTTGTTTTGGTCAGTTTCAATACTGTGCAAAAAACCATGCCGGGTTGCATTGAATGCACCGATTCAGGCCGGAACCGAAACGAACTACCGATTCGGGCCAGAAATGAAACGAGCGCACCGAATCCAGTTTTTTGGACCAAATAGTGATGTTTTGGTTCGATTTGGTTAGTTTCGTTACTGTGTAAAAAACCATGCCGGTATAGCATTTGATGCAATGATTCGGGCCAGAAACGAAACGAACGCACCCAATCCACTTTTTTGGACCAGATAGTGATGTTTTGGTTCGATTTGGTTAGTTTCGTTATTGTGTAAAAAACCATGTTGGTATAGCATTTGATGCACCGATTTGGGCCGGAAACGAAATGGACTACCGGTTCAGGCCAGAAACGAAACGAACGCACCCAATCCACTTTTTTGGACCCAATAGTGATGTTTTGGTTCGTTTTGGTCAGTTTCGCTACTATGCAAAAAACCATGTTGCATTGAATGCACCGATTCGGGCCGGAATCGAAACGAACTAGCGATTCGGGCCAGAAACGAAACGAGCGCACCCAATCCAGTTTTTTGGTCCAAATAGTGATGTTTTGGTTCGTTTTGGTTAGTTTCGTTACTGTGTAAAAAACCATGCCGGTATAGCATTTGATGCACCGATTCGGGCCGGAAACGAAATGGACTACCAATTCAGGCCAGAAACGAAACGAACGCACCCAATCCACTTTTTTGGACCAAATAGTGATGTTTTGGTTCGTTTTGGTTAGTTTCATTACTGTGTAAAAAACCATGCCAGTATAGCATTTAATGCACCGATTTGGGCCGGAAACGAAATGGACTACTGATTCGCGCAAAAAACGAAACGAACGCACCCAATCCACTTTTTTGGACCCAATAGTGTTGTGGTTTGTTTTGGTCAGTTTCAATACTGTGCAAAAAACCATGCCGGGTTGCATTGAATGCACCGATTCGGGCCGGAACCGAAACGAACTACCGATTCGGGCCAGAAATGAAACGAGCGCACCCAATCCAGTTTTTTGGACCAAATAGTGATGTTTTGGTTCGATTTGGTTAGTTTCGTTATGTGTAAAAAACCATGCCGGTATAGCATTTGATGCAATGATTCGGGCCGGAAACGAAATGGACTACCGGTTCAGGCCAGAAACGAAACGAACGCACCCAATCCACTTTTTTGGACCCAATAGTGATGTTTTGGTTCGTTTTGGTTAGTTTCGGTACTGTGTAAAAAACCATGCCGGTATAGCATTTAATGCATCGATTCGGGCCGGAAACGAAACGGACTACCGATTCGCGCCAGAAACGAAACGAACGCACCCAATCCACTTTTTTTGACCCAGTAGTGTTGTTGTTGGTCGTTTTGGTCAGTTTCATTACTGTGCAAAAAACCATGCCGATATAGCATTTAATGCACCGATTCGGGCAGGAAACGAAATGAACTACCGATTCGGGCCAGAAACGAAACGAACGCACCCAATCCACTTTTTTGGACCAGATAGTGATGTTTTGGTTCGATTTGGTTAGTTTCGTTATTGTGTAAAAAACCATGTTGGTATAGCATTTGATGCACCGATTCGGGCCGGAAACGAAATGGACTACCGGTTCAGGCCAGAAACGAAACGAACGCACCCAATCCACTTTTTTGGACCCAATAGTGATGTTTTGGTTCGTTTTGGTTAGTTTCGTTACTGTGTAAAAAACCATGCCGGTATAGCATTTGATGCACCGATTCGGGCCGGAAACGAAATGGACTACCAATTCAGGCCAGAAACGAAACGAACGCACCCAATCCACTTTTTTGGACCAAATAGTGATGTTTTGGTTCGTTTTGGTTAGTTTCATTACTGTGTAAAAAACCATGCCAGTATAGCATTTAATGCACCGATTTGGGCCGGAAACGAAATGGACTACCGATTCGCGCAAAAAACGAAACGAACGCACCCAATCCACTTTTTTGGACCCAATAGTGTTGTGGTTTGTTTTGGTCAGTTTCAATACTGTGCAAAAAACCATGCCGGGTTGCATTGAATGCACCGATTCGGGCCGGAACCGAAACGAACTACCGATTCGGGCCAGAAATGAAACGAGCGCACCCAATCCAGTTTTTTGGACCAAATAGTGATGTTTTGGTTCGATTTGGTTAGTTTCGTTATGTGTAAAAAACCATGCCGGTATAGCATTTGATGCAATGATTCGGGCCGGAAACGAAATGGACTACCGGTTCAGGCCAGAAACGAAACGAACGCACCCAATCCACTTTTTTGGACCCAATAGTGATGTTTTGGTTCGTTTTGGTTAGTTTCGGTACTGTGTAAAAAACCATGCCGGTATAGCATTTAATGCATCGATTCGGGCCGGAAACGAAACGGACTACCGATTCGCGCCAGAAACGAAACGAACGCACCCAATCCACTTTTTTTGACCCAGTAGTGTTGTTGTTGGTCGTTTTGGTCAGTTTCATTACTGTGCAAAAAACCATGCCGATATAGCATTTAATGCACCGATTCGGGCAGGAAACGAAATGAACTACCGATTCGGGCCAGAAACGAAACGAACGCACCCAATCCACTTTTTTGGACCAGATAGTGATGTTTTGGTTCGATTTGGTTAGTTTCGTTATTGTGTAAAAAACCATGTTGGTATAGCATTTGATGCACCGATTCGGGCCGGAAACGAAATGGACTACCGGTTCAGGCCAGAAACGAAACGAACGCACCCAATCCACTTTTTTGGACCCAATAGTGATGTTTTGGTTCGTTTTGGTCAGTTTCGCTACTATGCAAAAAACCATGTTGCATTGAATGCACCGATTCGGGCCGGAATCGAAACGAACTACCGATTCGGGCCAGAAACGAAACGAGCGCACCCAATCCAGTTTTTTGGTCCAAATAGTGATGTTTTGGTTCGTTTTGGTTAGTTTCGTTACTGTGTAAAAAACCATGCCGGTATAGCATTTGATGCACCGATTCGGGCCGGAAACGAAATGGACTACCAGTTCCGGCCAGAAACGAAACGAACGCACCGAATCCACTTTTTTGGACCAAATATTGATGTTTTGGTTCGTTTTGGTTAGTTTCGTTACTGTGTAAAAAACCATGCCGGTATAGCATTTAATGCACCGATTCGGGCCGGAAACGAAATGGACAACCGATTCACGCCAAAAACGAAACGAACGCACCCAATCCACTTTTTTGGACCCAATAGTGTTGTTGTGGTTTGTTTTGGTCAGTTTCAATACTGTGCAGAAAACCATGCCGGGTTGCATTGAATGCACCGATTCGGGCAGGAACCGAAACGAACTACCGATTCGGGCCAGAAACGAAACGAGCGCACCCAATCCAGTTTTTTCGACCAAATAGTGATGTTTTGGTTCGATTTGGTTAGTTTCGTTACTGTGTAAAAAACCATGCCGGTATAGCATTTGATGCAATGATTTGGGCCGGAAACGAAATGGACTACCGGTTCAGGCCAAAAACGAAACGAACGCACCCAATCCACTTTTTTGGACCCAATAGTGATGTTTTGGTTCGTTTTGGTCAGTTTCGCTACTATGCAAAAAACCATGTTGCATTGAATGCACCGATTCGGGCCGGAATCGAAACGAACTACCGATTCGGGCCAGAAATGAAACGAGCGCACCCAATCCAGTTTTTTGGTCCAAATAGTGATGTTCTGGTTCGTTTTGGTTAGTTTCGTTACTGTGTATAAAACCATGCCGGTATAGCATTTGATGCACCGATTCGGGCCGGAAACGAAATGGACTACCAGTTCAGGCCAGAAACGAAACGAACGCACTGAATCCACCTTTTTGGACCAAATAGTGATGTTTTGGTTCGTTTTGGTTCGTTTCATTACTGTGTAAAAAACCATGCCGGTATAGCATTTAATGCACCGATTTGGGCCGGAAACGAAATGGACTACCGATTCACGCAAAAAACGAAACGAACGCACCCAATCCACTTTTTTGGACCCAATAGTGTTGTTGTGGTTTGTTTTGGTCAGTTTCAATACTGTGCAAAAAACATGCCGGGTTGCATTGAATGCACCGATTCGGGCCGGAACCGAAACGAACTACCGATTCGGGCCAGAAATGAAACGAGCGCACCCAATCCAGGTTTTTGGACCAAATAGTGATGTTTTGGTTTGATTTGGTTAGTTTCGTTACTGTGTAAAAAACCATGCCGGTATAGCATTTGATGCAATGATTCGGGCCAGAAACGAAATGGACTACCGGTTCAGGCCAGAAACGAAACGAACGCACCGAATCCACTTTTTTGGACCAAATAGTGATGTTTTGGTTCGTTTTGGTTAGTTTCATTACTGTGTAAAAAACCATGCCAGTATAGCATTTAATGCACCGATTTGGGCCAGAAACGAAATGGACTACCGATTCGCGCAAAAAACGAAACGAACGCACCCAATCCACTTTTTTGGACCCAATAGTGTTGTGGTTTGTTTTGGTCAGTTTCAATACTGTGGAAAAAACCATGCCGGGTTGCATTGAATGCACCGATTCGGGCCAGAAATGAAACGAGCGCACCCAATCCAGTTTTTTGGACCAAATAGTGATGTTTTGGTTCGATTTGGTTAGTTTCGTTACTGTGTAAAAAACCATGCCGGTATAGCATTTGATGCAATGATTCGGGCCGGAAACGAAATGGACTACCGGTTCAGGCCAGAAACGAAACGAACGCACCCGATCCACTTTTTTGGACCCAATAGTGATGTTTTGGTTCGTTTTGGTTAGTTTCGGTACTGTGTAAAAAACCATGCCGGTATAGCATTTAATGCACCGATTCGGGCCGGAAACGAAATGGACAGCCGATTCACGCCAAAAACGAAACGAACGCACCCAATCCACTTTTTTGGACCCAATAGTGTTGTTGTGGTTTGTTTTGGTCAGTTTCAATACTGTGCAGAAAACCATGCCGGGTTGCATTGAATGCACCGATTCGGGCCGGAACCGAAACGAACTACCGATTCGGGCCAGAAACGAAACGAGCGCACCCAATCCAGTTTTTTCGACCAAATAGTGATGTTTTGGTTCGATTTGGTTAGTTTCGTTACTGTGTAAAAAACCATGCCGGTATAGCATTTGATGCAATGATTCGGGCCGGAAACGAAATGGACTACCGGTTCAGGCCAGAAACGAAACGAACGCACCCAATCCACTTTTTTGGACCCAATAGTGATGTTTTGGTTCATTTTGGTCAGTTTCGCTACTATGCAAAAAACCATGTTGCATTGAATGCACCGATTCGGGCCGGAATCGAAACGAACTACCGATTCGGGCCAGAAACGAAACGAGCGCACCCAATCCAGTTTTTTGGTCCAAATAGTGATGTTCTGGTTCGTTTTGGTTAGTTTCGTTACTGTGTATAAAACCATGCCGGTATAGCATTTGATGCACCGATTCGGGCCGGAAACGAAATGGACTACCAGTTCAGGCCAGAAACGAAACGAACGCACTGAATCCACTTTTTTGGACCAAATAGTGATGTTTTGGTTCGTTTTGGTTCGTTTCATTACTGTGTAAAAAACCATGCCGGTATAGCATTTAATGCACCGATTTGGGCCGGAAACGAAATGGACTACCGATTCACGCAAAAAACGAAACGAACGCACCCAATCCACTTTTTTGGACCCAATAGTGTTGTTGTGGTTTGTTTTGGTCAGTTTCAATACTGTGCAAAAAACCATGCCGGGTTGCATTGAATGCACCGATTCAGGCCGGAACCGAAACGAACTACCGATTCGGGCCAGAAATGAAACGAGCGCACCCAATCCAGTTTTTTGGACCAAATAGTGATGTTTTGGTTCGATTTGGTTAGTTTCGTTACTGTGTAAAAAACCATGCCGGTATAGCATTTGATGCAATGATTCGGGCCGGAAACGAAATGGACTACCAGTTCAGGCCAGAAACAAAACGAACGCACCGAATCCACTTTTTTGGACCAAATAGTGATGTTTTGGTTCGTTTTGGTTAGTTTCATTACTGTGTAAAAAACCATGCCAGTATAGCATTTAATGCACCGATTTGGGCCGGAAACGAAATGGACTACCGATTCGCGCAAAAAACGAAACGAACGCACCCAATCCACTTTTTTGGACCCAATAGTGTTGTGGTTTGTTTTGGTCAGTTTCAATACTGTGCAAAAAACCATGCCGGGTTGCATTGAATGCACCGATTCGGGCCGGAACCGAAACGAACTACCGATTCGGGCCAGAAATGAAACGAGCGCACCCAATCCAGTTTTTTGGACCAAATAGTGATGTTTTGGTTCGATTTGGTTAGTTTCGTTACTGTGTAAAAAACCATGCCGGTATAGCATTTGATGCAATGATTCGGGCCGGAAACGAAATGGACTACCGGTTCAGGCCAGAAACGAAACGAACGCACCCAATCCACTTTTTTGGACCCAATAGTGATGTTTTGGTTCGTTTTGGTTAGTTTCGGTACTGTGTAAAAAACCATGCCGGTATAGCATTTAATGCATCGATTCGGGCCGGAAACGAAACGGACTACCGATTCGCGCCAGAAACGAAACGAACGCACCCAATCCACTTTTTTTGACCCAGTAGTGTTGTTGTTGGTCGTTTTGGTCAGTTTCATTACTGTGCAAAAAACCATGCCGATATAGCATTTAATGCACCGATTCGGGCAGGAAACGAAATGAACTACCGATTCGGGCCAGAAACGAAACGAACGCACCCAATCCACTTTTTTGGACCAGATAGTGATGTTTTGGTTCGATTTGGTTAGTTTCGTTATTGTGTAAAAAACCATGTTGGTATAGCATTTGATGCACCGATTCGGGCCGGAAACGAAATGGACTACCGGTTCAGGCCAGAAACGAAACGAACGCACCCAATCCACTTTTTTGGACCCAATAGTGATGTTTTTGTTCGTTTTGGTCAGTTTCGCTACTATGCAAAAAACCATGTTGCATTGAATGCACCGATTCGGGCCGGAATCGAAACGAACTAGCGATTCGGGCCAGAAACGAAACGAGCGCACCCAATCCAGTTTTTTGGTCCAAATAGTGATGTTTTGGTTCGTTTTGGTTAGTTTCGTTACTGTGTAAAAAACCATGCCGGTATAGCATTTGATGCACCGATTCGGGCCGGAAACGAAATGGACTACCAGTTCCGGCCAGAAACGAAACGAACGCACCGAATCCACTTTTTTGGACCAAATATTGATGTTTTGGTTCGTTTTGGTTAGTTTCGTTACTGTGTAAAAAACCATGCCGGTATAGCATTTAATGCACCGATTCGGGCCGGAAACGAAATGGACAACCGATTCACGCCAAAAACGAAACGAACGCACCCAATCCACTTTTTTGGACCCAATAGTGTTGTTGTGGTTTGTTTTGGTCAGTTTCAATACTGTGCAGAAAACCATGCCGGGTTGCATTGAATGCACCGATTCGGGCAGGAACCGAAACGAACTACCGATTCGGGCCAGAAACGAAACGAGCGCACCCAATCCAGTTTTTTCGACCAAATAGTGATGTTTTGGTTCGATTTGGTTAGTTTCGTTACTGTGTAAAAAACCATGCCGGTATAGCATTTGATGCAATGATTCGGGCCGGAAACGAAATGGACTACCGGTTCAGGCCAGAAACGAAACGAACGCACCCAATCCACTTTTTTGGACCCAATAGTGATGTTTTGGTTCGTTTTGGTTAGTTTCGGTACTGTGTAAAAAACCATGCCGGTATAGCATTTAATGCATCGATTCGGGCCGGAAACGAAACGGACTACCGATTTGCGCCAGAAACGAAACGAACGCACCCAATCCACTTTTTTGGACCCAATAGTGATGTTTTGGTTCGTTTTGGTCAGTTTCGCTACTATGCAAAAAACCATGTTGCATTGAATGCACCGATTCGGGCCGGAATCGAAACGAACTACCGATTCGGGCCAGAAACGAAACGAGCGCACCCAATCCAGTTTTTTGGTCCAAATAGTGATGTTCTTGTTCGTTTTGGTTAGTTTCGTTACTGTGTATAAAACCATGCCGGTATAGCATTTGGTGCACCGATTCGGGCCGGAAACGAAATGGACTACCAGTTCAGGCCAGAAACGAAACGAACGCACTGAATCCACCTTTTTGGACCAAATAGTGATGTTTTGGTTCGTTTTGGTTCGTTTCATTACTGTGTAAAAAACCATGCCGGTATAGCATTTAATGCACCGATTTGGGCCGGAAACGAAATGGACTACCGATTCACGCAAAAAACGAAACGAACGCACCCAATCCACTTTTTTGGACCCAATAGTGTTGTTGTGGTTTGTTTTGGTCAGTTTCAATACTGTGCAAAAAACATGCCGGGTTGCATTGAATGCACCGATTCGGGCCGGAACCGAAACGAACTACCGATTCGGGCCAGAAATGAAACGAGCGCACCCAATCCAGTTTTTTGGACCAAATAGTGATGTTTTGGTTCGATTTGGTTAGTTTCGTTACTGTGTAAAAAACCATGCCGGTATAGCATTTGATGCAATGATTCGGGCCGGAAACGAAATGGACTACCGGTTCAGGCCAGAAACGAAACGAACGCACCGAATCCACTTTTTTGGACCAAATAGTGATGTTTTGGTTCGTTTTGGTTAGTTTCATTACTGTGTAAAAAACCATGCCAGTATAGCATTTAATGCACCGATTTGGGCCGGAAACGAAATGGACTACCGATTCGCGCAAAAAACGAAACGAACGCACCCAATCCACTTTTTTTGGACCCAATAGTGTTGTGGTCTGTTTTGGTCAGTTTCAATACTGTGGAAAAAACCATGCCGGGTTGCATTGAATGCACCGATTCGGGCCAGAAATGAAACGAGCGCACCCAATCCAGTTTTTTGGACCAAATAGTGATGTTTTGGTTCGATTTGGTTAGTTTCGTTACTGTGTAAAAAACCATGCCGGTATAGCATTTGATGCAATGATTCGGGCCGGAAACGAAATGGACTACCGGTTCAGGCCAGAAACGAAACGAACGCACCCGATCCACTTTTTTGGACCCAATAGTGATGTTTTGGTTCGTTTTGGTTAGTTTCGGCACTGTGTAAAAAACCATGCCGGTATAGCATTTAATGCATCGATTCGGGCCAGAAACGAAACGGACTACCGATTCGCGCTAGAAACGAAACGAACGCACCCAATCCACTTTTTTTGACCCAGTAGTGTTGTTGTTGGTCGTTTTGGTCAGTTTCATTACTGTGCAAAAAACCATGCCGATATAGCATTTAATGCACCGATTCGGGCAGGAAACGAAATGAACTACCGATTCGGGCCAGAAACGAAACGAACGCACCCAATCCACTTTTTTGGACCAGATAGTGATGTTTTGGTTCGATTTGGTTAGTTTCGTTATTGTGTAAAAAACCATGTTGGTATAGCATTTGATGCACCGATTCGGGCCGGAAACGAAATGGACTACCGGTTCAGGCCACAAACGAAACGAACGCACCCAATCCACTTTTTTGGACCCAATAGTGATGTTTTGGTTCGTTTTGGTCAGTTTCGCTACTATGCAAAAAACCATGTTGCATTGAATGCACCGATTCGGGCCAGAATCGAAACGAACTAGCGATTCGGGCCAGAAACGAAACGAGCGCACCCAATCCAGTTTTTTGGTCCAAATAGTGATGTTTTGGTTCGTTTTGGTTAGTTTCGTTACTGTGTAAAAAACCATGCCGGTATAGCATTTGATGCACCGATTCGGGCCGGAAACGAAATGGACTACCAGTTCCGGCCAGAAACGAAACGAACGCACCGAATCCACTTTTTTGGACCAAATATTGATGTTTTGGTTCGTTTTGGTTAGTTTCGTTACTGTGTAAAAAACCATGCCGGTATAGCATTTAATGCACCGATTCGGGCCGGAAACGAAATGGACAACCGATTCACGCCAAAAACGAAACGAACGCACCCAATCCACTTTTTTGGACCCAATAGTGTTGTTGTGGTTTGTTTTGGTCAGTTTCAATACTGTGCAGAAAACCATGCCGGGTTGCATTGAAGGCACCGATTCGGGCAGGAACCGAAACGAACTACCGATTCGGGCCAGAAACGAAACGAGCGCACCCAATCCAGTTATTTCGACCAAATAGTGATGTTTTGGTTCGATTTGGTTAGTTTCGTTACTGTGTAAAAAACCATGCCGGTATAGCATTTGATGCAATGATTCGGGCCGGAAACGAAATGGACTACCAGTTCAGGCCAGAAACAAAACGAACGCACCGAATCCACTTTTTTGGACCAAATAGTGATGTTTTGGTTCGTTTTGGTTAGTTTCATTACTGTGTAAAAAACCATGCCAGTATAGCATTTAATGCACCGATTTGGGCCGGAAACGAAATGGACTACCGATTCGCGCAAAAAACGAAACGAACGCACCCAATCCACTTTTTTGGACCCAATAGTGTTGTGGTTTGTTTTGGTCAGTTTCAATACTGTGCAAAAAACCATGCCGGGTTGCATTGAATGCACCGATTCGGGCCGGAACCGAAACGAACTACCGATTCGGGCCAGAAATGAAACGAGCGCACCCAATCCAGTTTTTTGGACCAAATAGTGATGTTTTGGTTCGATTTGGTTAGTTTCGTTACTGTGTAAAAAACCATGCCGGTATAGCATTTGATGCAATGATTCGGGCCGGAAACGAAATGGACTACCGGTTCAGGCCAGAAACGAAACGAACGCACCCAATCCACTTTTTTGGACCCAATAGTGATGTTTTGGTTCGTTTTGGTTAGTTTCGGTACTGTGTAAAAAACCATGCCGGTATAGCATTTAATGCATCGATTCGGGCCGGAAACGAAACGGACTACCGATTCGCGCCAGAAACGAAACGAACGCACCCAATCCACTTTTTTTGACCCAGTAGTGTTGTTGTTGGTCGTTTTGGTCAGTTTCATTACTGTGCAAAAAACCATGCCGATATAGCATTTAATGCACCGATTCGGGCAGGAAACGAAATGAACTACCGATTCGGGCCAGAAACGAAACGAACGCACCCAATCCACTTTTTTGGACCAGATAGTGATGTTTTGGTTCGATTTGGTTAGTTTCGTTATTGTGTAAAAAACCATGTTGGTATAGCATTTGATGCACCGATTCGGGCCGGAAACGAAATGGACTACCGGTTCAGGCCAGAAACGAAACGAACGCACCCAATCCACTTTTTTGGACCCAATAGTGATGTTTTTGTTCGTTTTGGTCAGTTTCGCTACTATGCAAAAAACCATGTTGCATTGAATGCACCGATTCGGGCCGGAATCGAAACGAACTAGCGATTCGGGCCAGAAACGAAACGAGCGCACCCAATCCAGTTTTTTGGTCCAAATAGTGATGTTCTGGTTCGTTTTGGTCAGTTTCAATACTGTGCAAAAAACCATGCCGGGTTGCATTGAATGCACCGATTCGGGCCGGAACCGAAACGAACTACCGATTCGGGCCAGAAATGAAACGAGCGCACCCAATCCAGTTTTTTGGACCAAATAGTGATGTTTTGGTTCGATTTGGTTAGTTTCGTTACTGTGTAAAAAACCATGTCGGTATAGCATTTGATGCAATGATTCGGGCCGGAAACGAAATGGACTACCGGTTCAGGCCAGAAACGAAACGAACGCACCCGATCCACTTTTTTGGACCCAATAGTGATGTTTTGGTTCGTTTTGGTTAGTTTCGGTACTGTGTAAAAAACCATGCCGGTATAGCATTTAATGCATCGATTCGGGCCGGAAACGAAACGGACTACCGATTTGCGCCAGAAACGAAACGAACGCACCCAATCCACTTTTTTTGACCCAGTAGTGTTGTTGTTGGTCGTTTTGGTCAGTTTCAATACTGTGCAGAAAACCATGCCGGGTTGCATTGAAGGCACCGATTCGGGCAGGAACCGAAACGAACTACCGATTCGGGCCAGAAACGAAACGAGCGCACCCATTCCAGTTTTTTCGACCAAATAGTGATGTTTTGGTTCGATTTGGTTAGTTTCGTTACTGTGTAAAAAACCATGCCGGTATAGCATTTGATGCAATGATTCGGGCCGGAAACGAAATGGACTACCGGTTCAGGCCAGAAACGAAACGAACGCACCCAATCCACTTTTTTGGACCCAATAGTGATGTTTTGGTTCGTTTTGGTCAGTTTCGCTACTATGCAAAAAACCATGTTGCATTGAATGCACCGATTCGGGCCGGAATCGAAACGAACTACCGATTCGGGCCAGAAACGAAACGAGCGCACCCAATCCAGTTTTTTGGTCCAAATAGTGATGTTCTGGTTCGTTTTGGTTAGTTTCGTTACTGTGTATAAAACCATGCCGGTATAGCATTTGATGCACCGATTCGGGCCGGAAACGAAATGGACTACCAGTTCAGGCCAGAAACGAAACGAACGCACTGAATCCACTTTTTTGGACCAAATAGTGATGTTTTGGTTCGTTTTGGTTCGTTTCATTACTGTGTAAAAAACCATGCCGGTATAGCATTTAATGCACCGATTTGGGCCGGAAACGAAATGGACTACCGATTCACGCAAAAAACGAAACGAACGCACCCAATCCACTTTTTTGGACCCAATAGTGTTGTTGTGGTTTGTTTTGGTCAGTTTCAATACTGTGCAAAAAACATGCCGGGTTGCATTGAATGCACCGATTCGGGCCGGAACCGAAACGAACTACCGATTCGGGCCAGAAATGAAACGAGCGCACCCAATCCAGTTTTTTGGACCAAATAGTGATGTTTTGGTTCGATTTGGTTAGTTTCGTTACTGTGTAAAAAACCATGCCGGTATAGCATTTGATGCAATGATTCAGGCCGGAAACGAAATGGACTACCGGTTCAGGCCAGAAACGAAACGAACGCACCGAATCCACTTTTTTGGACCAAATAGTGATGTTTTGGTTCGTTTTGGTTAGTTTCATTACTGTGTAAAAACCATGCCAGTATAGCATTTAATGCACCGATTTGGGCCGGAAACGAAATGGACTACCGATTCGCGCAAAAAACGAAACGAACACACCCAATCCACTTTTTTGGACCCAATAGTGTTGTGGTTTGTTTTGGTCAGTTTCAATACTGTGGAAAAAACCATGCCGGGTTGCATTGAATGCACCGATTCGGGCCAGAAATGAAACGAGCGCACCCAATCCAGTTTTTTGGACCAAATAGTGATGTTTTGGTTCGATTTGGTTAGTTTCGTTACTGTGTAAAAAACCATGCCGGTATAGCATTTGATGCAATGATTCGGGCCGGAAACGAAATGGACTACCGGTTCAGGCCAGAAACGAAACGAACGCACCCGATCCATTCTTTTGGACCCAATAGTGATGTTTTGGTTCGTTTTGGTTAGTTTCGGTACTGTGTAAAAAACCATGCCGGTATAGCATTTAATGCATCGATTCGGGCCGGAAACGAAACGGACTACCGATTCGCGCTAGAAACGAAACGAACGCACCCAATCCACTTTTTTTGACCCAGTAGTGTTGTTGTTGGTCGTTTTGGTCAGTTTCATTACTGTGCAAAAAACCATGCCGGTATAGCATTTAATGCACCGATTCGGGCAGGAAACGAAATGAACTACCGATTCGGGCCAGAAACGAAACGAACGCGCCCAATCCACTTTTTTGGACCAGATAGTGATGTTTTGGTTCGATTTGGTTAGTTTCGTTATTGTGTAAAAAACCATGTTGGTATAGCATTTGATGCACCGATTCGGGCCGGAAACGAAATGGACTACCAGTTCAGGTCAGAAACGAAACGAACGCACCGAATCCACTTTTTTGGACCAAATAGTGATGTTTTGGTTCGTTTTGGTTAGTTTCGTTACAGTGTAAAAAACCATGCCGGTATAGCATTTAATGCACCGATTCGGGCCGGAAACGAAATGGACTACCGATTCGCGCCAAAAACGAAATGAACGCACCCAATCCACTTTTTTGGACCCAATAGTGTTGTTGTGGTTTGTTTTGGTCAGTTTCAATACTGTGCAAAAAACCATGCCGGGTTGCATTGAATGCACCGATTCGGGCCGGAACCGAAACGAACTACCGATTCGGGCCAGAAACGAAACGAGCGCACCCAATCCAGTTTTTTCGACCAAATAGTGATGTTTTGGTTCGATTTGGTTAGTTTCGTTACTGTGTAAAAAACCATGCCGGTATAGCATTTGATGCAATGATTCGGGCCAGAAACGAAATGGACTACCGGTTCAGGCCAGAAACGAAACGAACGCACCCAATCCACTTTTTTGGACCCAATAGTGATGTTTTGGTTCGTTTTGGTCAGTTTCGCTACTATGCAAAAAACCATGTTGCATTGAATGCACCGATTCGGGCCGGAATCGAAACGAACTACCGATTCGGGCCAGAAACGAAACGAGCGCACCCAATCCAGTTTTTTGGTCCAAAGAGTGATGTTTTGGTTCGTTTTGGTTAGTTTTGTTACTGTGTAAAAAACCATGCCGGTATAGCATTTGATGCACTGATTCGGGCCGGAAACGAAATGGACTACCAGTTCAGGCCAGAAACGAAACGAACGCACCGAATCCACTTTTTTGGACCAAATAGTGATGTTTTGGTTCGTTTTGGTTAGTTTCATTACTGTGTAAAAAACCATGCCGGTATAGCATTTAATGCACCGATTTGGGCCGGAAACGAAATGGACTACCGATTCGCGCAAAAAACGAAACGAACGCACCCAATCCACTTTTTTGGACCCAATAGTGTTGTTGTGGTTTGTTTTGGTCCGTTTCAATACTGTGCAAAAAACCATGCCGGGTTGCATTGAATGCACCGATTCGGGCCGGAACCGAAACGAACTACCGATTCGGGCCAGAAATGAAACGAGCGCACCCAATCCAGTTTTTTGGACCAAATAGTGATGTTTTTGTTCGATTTGGTTAGTTTCGTTACTGTGTAAAAAACCATGCCGGTATAGCATTTGATGCAATGATTCGGGCCGGAAACGAAATGGACTACCGGTTCAGGCCAGAAACGAAACGAACGCACCCGATCCACTTTTTTGGACCCAATAGTGATGTTTTGGTTCGTTTTGGTTAGTTTCGGTACTGTGTAAAAAACCATGCCGGTATAGCATTTAATGCATCGATTCGGGCCAGAAACGAAACGGACTACCGATTCGCGCTAGAAACGAAACGAACGCACCCAATCCACTTTTTTTGACCCAGTAGTGTTGTTGTTGGTCGTTTTGGTCAGTTTCATTACTGTGCAAAAAACCATGCCGGTATAGCATTTAATGCACCGATTCGGGCAGGAAACGAAATGAACTACCGATTCGGGCCAGAAACGAAACGAACGCACCCAATCCACTTTTTTGGACCAGATAGTGATGTTTTGGTTCGATTTGGTTAGTTTCGTTATTGTGTAAAAAACCATGTTGGTATAGCATTTGATGCACCGATTCGGGCCGGAAACGAAATGGACTACCGGTTCAGGCCAGAAACGAAACGAACGCACCCAATCCACTTTTTTGGACCCAATAGTGATGTTTTGGTTCGTTTTGGTCAGTTTCGCTACTATGCAAAAAACCATGTTGCATTGAATGCACCGATTCGGGCCGGAATCGAAACGAACTAGCGATTCGGGCCAGAAACGAAACGAGCGCACCCAATCCAGTTTTTTGGTCCAAATAGTGATGTTTTGGTTCGTTTTGGTTAGTTTCGTTACTGTGTAAAAAACCATGCCGGTATAGCATTTGATGCACCGATTCGGGCCGGAAACGAAATGGACTACCAGTTCCGGCCAGAAACGAAACGAACGCACCGAATCCACTTTTTTGGACCAAATATTGATGTTTTGGTTCGTTTTGGTTAGTTTCGTTACTGTGTAAAAAACCATGCCGGTATAGCATTTAATGCACCGATTCGGGCCGGAAACGAAATGGACAACCGATTCACGCCAAAAACGAAACGAACGCACCCAATCCACTTTTTTGGACCCAATAGTGTTGTTGTGGTTTGTTTTGGTCAGTTTCAATACTGTGCAGAAAACCATGCCGGGTTGCATTGAAGGCACCGATTCGGGCAGGAACCGAAACGAACTACCGATTCGGGCCAGAAACGAAACGAGCGCACCCAATCCAGTTTTTTCGACCAAATAGTGATGTTTTGGTTCGATTTGGTTAGTTTCGTTACTGTGTAAAAAACCATGCCGGTATAGCATTTGATGCAATGATTCGGGCCGGAAACGAAATGGACTACCGGTTCAGGCCAGAAACGAAACGAACGCACCCAATCCACTTTTTTGGACCCAATAGTGATGTTTTGGTTCGTTTTGGTCAGTTTCGCTACTATGCAAAAAACCATGTTGCATTGAATGCACCGATTCGGGCCGGAATCGAAACGAACTACCGATTCGGGCCAGAAACGAAACGAGCGCACCCAATCCAGTTTTTTGGTCCAAATAGTGATGTTCTGGTTCGTTTTGGTTAGTTTCGTTACTGTGTATAAAACCATGCCGGTATAGCATTTGATGCACCGATTCGGGCCGGAAACGAAATGGACTACCAGTTCAGGCCAGAAACGAAACGAACGCACTGAATCCACTTTTTTGGACCAAATAGTGATGTTTTGGTTCGTTTTGGTTCGTTTCATTACTGTGTAAAAAACCATGCCGGTATAGCATTTAATGCACCGATTTGGGCCGGAAACGAAATGGACTACCGATTCACGCAAAAAACGAAACGAACGCACCCAATCCACTTTTTTGGACCCAATAGTGTTGTTGTGGTTTGTTTTGGTCAGTTTCAATACTGTGCAAAAAACATGCCGGGTTGCATTGAATGCACCGATTCGGGCCGGAACCGAAACGAACTACCGATTCGGGCCAGAAATGAAACGAGCGCACCCAATCCAGTTTTTTGGACCAAATAGTGATGTTTTGGTTCGATTTGGTTAGTTTCGTTACTGTGTAAAAAACCATGCCGGTATAGCATTTGATGCAATGATTCAGGCCGGAAACGAAATGGACTACCGGTTCAGGCCAGAAACGAAACGAACGCACCGAATCCACTTTTTTGGACCAAATAGTGATGTTTTGGTTCGTTTTGGTTAGTTTCGCTACTATGCAAAAAACCATGTTGCATTGAATGCACCGATTCGGGCCGGAATCGAAACGAACTACCGATTCGGGCCAGAAACGAAACGAGCGCACCCAATCCAGTTTTTTGGTCCAAATAGTGATGTTCTGGTTCGTTTTGGTTAGTTTCGTTACTGTGTATAAAACCATGCCGGTATAGCATTTGATGCACCGATTCGGGCCGGAAACGAAATGGACTACCAGTTCAGGCCAGAAACGAAACGAACGCACCCAATCCACTTTTTTGGACCCAATAGTGATGTTTTGGTTCGTTTTGGTCAGTTTCGCTACTATGCAAAAAACCATGTTGCATTGAATGCACCGATTCGGGCCGGAATCGAAACGAACTACCGATTCGGGCCAGAAACGAAACGAGCGCACCCAATCCAGTTTTTTGGTCCAAATAGTGATGTTCTGGTTCGTTTTGGTTAGTTTCGTTACTGTGTATAAAACCATGCCGGTATAGCATTTGATGCACCGATTCGGGCCGGAAACGAAATGGACTACCAGTTCAGGCCAGAAACGAAACGAACGCACTGAATCCACTTTTTTGGACCAAATAGTGATGTTTTGGTTCGTTTTGGTTCGTTTCATTACTGTGTAAAAAACCATGCCGGTATAGCATTTAATGCACCGATTTGGGGCGGAAACGAAATGGACTACCGATTCACGCAAAAAACGAAACGAACGCACCCAATCCACTTTTTTGGACCCAATAGTGTTGTTGTGGTTTGTTTTGGTCAGTTTCAATACTGTGCAAAAAACATGCCGGGTTGCATTGAATGCACCGATTCGGGCCGGAACCGAAACGAACTACCGATTCGGGCCAGAAATGAAACGAGCGCACCCAATCCAGTTTTTTGGACCAAATAGTGATGTTTTTGTTCGATTTGGTTAGTTTCGTTACTGTGTAAAAAACCATGCCGGTATAGCATTTGATGCAATGATTCGGGCCGGAAACGAAATGGACTACCGGTTCAGGCCAGAAACGAAACGAACGCACCCGATCCACTTTTTTGGACCCAATAGTGATGTTTTGGTTCGTTTTGGTTAGTTTCGGTACTGTGTAAAAAACCATGCCGGTATAGCATTTAATGCATCGATTCGGGCCAGAAACGAAACGGACTACCGATTCGCGCTAGAAACGAAACGAACGCACCCAATCCACTTTTTTTGACCCAGTAGTGTTGTTGTTGGTCGTTTTGGTCAGTTTCATTACTGTGCAAAAAACCATGCCGGTATAGCATTTAATGCACCGATTCGGGCAGGAAACGAAATGAACTACCGATTCGGGCCAGAAACGAAACGAACGCACCCAATCCACTTTTTTGGACCAGATAGTGATGTTTTGGTTCGATTTGGTTAGTTTCGTTATTGTGTAAAAAACCATGTTGGTATAGCATTTGATGCACCGATTCGGGCCGGAAACGAAATGGACTACCGGTTCAGGCCAGAAACGAAACGAACGCACCCAATCCACTTTTTTGGACCCAATAGTGATGTTTTGGTTCGTTTTGGTCAGTTTCGCTACTATGCAAAAAACCATGTTGCATTGAATGCACCGATTCGGGCCGGAATCGAAACGAACTAGCGATTCGGGCCAGAAACGAAACGAGCGCACCCAATCCAGTTTTTTGGTCCAAATAGTGATGTTTTGGTTCGTTTTGGTTAGTTTCGTTACTGTGTAAAAAACCATGCCGGTATAGCATTTGATGCACCGATTCGGGCCGGAAACGAAATGGACTACCAGTTCCGGCCAGAAACGAAACGAACGCACCGAATCCACTTTTTTGGACCAAATATTGATGTTTTGGTTCGTTTTGGTTAGTTTCGTTACTGTGTAAAAAACCATGCCGGTATAGCATTTAATGCACCGATTCGGGCCGGAAACGAAATGGACAACCGATTCACGCCAAAAACGAAACGAACGCACCCAATCCACTTTTTTGGACCCAATAGTGTTGTTGTGGTTTGTTTTGGTCAGTTTCAATACTGTGCAGAAAACCATGCCGGGTTGCATTGAAGGCACCGATTCGGGCAGGAACCGAAACGAACTACCGATTCGGGCCAGAAACGAAACGAGCGCACCCAATCCAGTTTTTTCGACCAAATAGTGATGTTTTGGTTCGATTTGGTTAGTTTCGTTACTGTGTAAAAAACCATGCCGGTATAGCATTTGATGCAATGATTCGGGCCGGAAACGAAATGGACTACCGGTTCAGGCCAGAAACGAAACGAACGCACCCAATCCACTTTTTTGGACCCAATAGTGATGTTTTGGTTCGTTTTGGTCAGTTTCGCTACTATGCAAAAAACCATGTTGCATTGAATGCACCGATTCGGGCCGGAATCGAAACGAACTACCGATTCGGGCCAGAAACGAAACGAGCGCACCCAATCCAGTTTTTTGGTCCAAATAGTGATGTTCTGGTTCGTTTTGGTTAGTTTCGTTACTGTGTATAAAACCATGCCGGTATAGCATTTGATGCACCGATTCGGGCCGGAAACGAAATGGACTACCAGTTCAGGCCAGAAACGAAACGAACGCACTGAATCCACTTTTTTGGACCAAATAGTGATGTTTTGGTTCGTTTTGGTTCGTTTCATTACTGTGTAAAAAACCATGCCGGTATAGCATTTAATGCACCGATTTGGGCCGGAAACGAAATGGACTACCGATTCACGCAAAAAACGAAACGAACGCACCCAATCCACTTTTTTGGACCCAATAGTGTTGTTGTGGTTTGTTTTGGTCAGTTTCAATACTGTGCAAAAAACATGCCGGGTTGCATTGAATGCACCGATTCGGGCCGGAACCGAAACGAACTACCGATTCGGGCCAGAAATGAAACGAGCGCACCCAATCCAGTTTTTTGGACCAAATAGTGATGTTTTGGTTCGATTTGGTTAGTTTCGTTACTGTGTAAAAAACCATGCCGGTATAGCATTTGATGCAATGATTCAGGCCGGAAACGAAATGGACTACCGGTTCAGGCCAGAAACGAAACGAACGCACCGAATCCACTTTTTTGGACCAAATAGTGATGTTTTGGTTCGTTTTGGTTAGTTTCGCTACTATGCAAAAAACCATGTTGCATTGAATGCACCGATTCGGGCCGGAATCGAAACGAACTACCGATTCGGGCCAGAAACGAAACGAGCGCACCCAATCCAGTTTTTTGGTCCAAATAGTGATGTTCTGGTTCGTTTTGGTTAGTTTCGTTACTGTGTATAAAACCATGCCGGTATAGCATTTGATGCACCGATTCGGGCCGGAAACGAAATGGACTACCAGTTCAGGCCAGAAACGAAACGAACGCACCCAATCCACTTTTTTGGACCCAATAGTGATGTTTTGGTTCGTTTTGGTCAGTTTCGCTACTATGCAAAAAACCATGTTGCATTGAATGCACCGATTCGGGCCGGAATCGAAACGAACTACCGATTCGGGCCAGAAACGAAACGAGCGCACCCAATCCAGTTTTTTGGTCCAAATAGTGATGTTCTGGTTCGTTTTGGTTAGTTTCGTTACTGTGTATAAAACCATGCCGGTATAGCATTTGATGCACCGATTCGGGCCGGAAACGAAATGGACTACCAGTTCAGGCCAGAAACGAAACGAACGCACTGAATCCACTTTTTTGGACCAAATAGTGATGTTTTGGTTCGTTTTGGTTCGTTTCATTACTGTGTAAAAAACCATGCCGGTATAGCATTTAATGCACCGATTTGGGGCGGAAACGAAATGGACTACCGATTCACGCAAAAAACGAAACGAACGCACCCAATCCACTTTTTTGGACCCAATAGTGTTGTTGTGGTTTGTTTTGGTCAGTTTCAATACTGTGCAAAAAACATGCCGGGTTGCATTGAATGCACCGATTCGGGCCGGAACCGAAACGAACTACCGATTCGGGCCAGAAATGAAACGAGCGCACCCAATCCAGTTTTTTGGACCAAATAGTGATGTTTTGGTTCGATTTGGTTAGTTTCGTTACTGTGTAAAAAACCATGCCGGTATAGCATTTGATGCAATGATTCAGGCCGGAAACGAAATGGACTACCGGTTCAGGCCAGAAACGAAACGAACGCACCGAATCCACTTTTTTGGACCAAATAGTGATGTTTTGGTTCGTTTTGGTTAGTTTCGCTACTATGCAAAAAACCATGTTGCATTGAATGCACCGATTCGGGCCGGAATCGAAACGAACTACCGATTCGGGCCAGAAACGAAACGAGCGCACCCAATCCAGTTTTTTGGTCCAAATAGTGATGTTCTGGTTCGTTTTGGTTAGTTTCGTTACTGTGTATAAAACCATGCCGGTATAGCATTTGATGCACCGATTCGGGCCGGAAACGAAATGGACTACCAGTTCAGGCCAGAAACGAAACGAACGCACCCAATCCACTTTTTTGGACCCAATAGTGATGTTTTGGTTCGTTTTGGTCAGTTTCGCTACTATGCAAAAAACCATGTTGCATTGAATGCACCGATTCGGGCCGGAATCGAAACGAACTACCGATTCGGGCCAGAAACGAAACGAGCGCACCCAATCCAGTTTTTTGGTCCAAATAGTGATGTTCTGGTTCGTTTTGGTTAGTTTCGTTACTGTGTATAAAACCATGCCGGTATAGCATTTGATGCACCGATTCGGGCCGGAAACGAAATGGACTACCAGTTCAGGCCAGAAACGAAACGAACGCACTGAATCCACTTTTTTGGACCAAATAGTGATGTTTTGGTTCGTTTTGGTTCGTTTCATTACTGTGTAAAAAACCATGCCGGTATAGCATTTAATGCACCGATTTGGGCCGGAAACGAAATGGACTACCGATTCACGCAAAAAACGAAACGAACGCACCCAATCCACTTTTTTGGACCCAATAGTGTTGTTGTGGTTTGTTTTGGTCAGTTTCAATACTGTGCAAAAAACATGCCGGGTTGCCTTGAATGCACCGATTCGGGCCGGAACCGAAACGAACTACCGATTCGGGCCAGAAATGAAACGAGCGCACCCAATCCAGTTTTTTGGACCAAATAGTGATGTTTTGGTTCGATTTGGTTAGTTTCGTTACTGTGTAAAAAACCATGCCGGTATAGCATTTGATGCAATGATTCAGGCCGGAAACGAAATGGACTACCGGTTCAGGCCAGAAACGAAACGAACGCACCGAATCCACTTTTTTGGACCAAATAGTGATGTTTTGGTTCGTTTTGGTTAGTTTCATTACTGTGTAAAAAACCATGCCAGTATAGCATTTAATGCACCGATTTGGGCCGGAAACGAAATGGACTACCGATTCGCGCAAAAAATGAAACGAACACACCCAATCCACTTTTTTGGACCCAATAGTGTTGTGGTTTGTTTTGGTCAGTTTCAATACTGTGGAAAAAACCATGCCGGGTTGCATTGAATGCACCGATTCGGGCCAGAAATGAAACGAGCGCACCCAATCCAGTTTTTTGGACCAAATAGTGATGTTTTGGTTCGATTTGGTTAGTTTCGTTACTGTGTAAAAAACCATGCCGGTATAGCATTTGATGCAATGATTCGGGCCGGAAACGAAATGGACTACCGGTTCAGGCCAGAAACGAAACGAACGCACCCGATCCATTCTTTTGGACCCAATAGTGATGTTTTGGTTCGTTTTGGTTAGTTTCGGTACTGTGTAAAAAACCATGCCGGTATAGCATTTAATGCATCGATTCGGGCCGGAAACGAAACGGACTACCGATTCGCGCTAGAAACGAAACGAACGCACCCAATCCACTTTTTTTGACCCAGTAGTGTTGTTGTTGGTCGTTTTGGTCAGTTTCATTACTGTGCAAAAAACCATGCCGGTATAGCATTTAATGCACCGATTCGGGCAGGAAACGAAATGAACTACCGATTCGGGCCAGAAACGAAACGAACGCACCCAATCCACTTTTTTGGACCAGATAGTGATGTTTTGGTTCGATTTGGTTAGTTTCGTTATTGTGTAAAAAACCATGTTGGTATAGCATTTGATGCACCGATTCGGGCCGGAAACGAAATGGACTACCAGTTCAGGTCAGAAACGAAACGAACGCACCGAATCCACTTTTTTGGACCAAATAGTGATGTTTTGGTTCGTTTTGGTTAGTTTCGTTACTGTGTAAAAAACCATGCCGGTATAGCATTTAATGCACCGATTCGGGCCGGAAACGAAATGGACTACCGATTCGCGCCAAAAACGAAACGAACGCACCCAATCCACTTTTTTGGACCCAATAGTGTTGTTGTGGTTTGTTTTGGTCAGTTTCAATACTGTGCAAAAAACCATGCCGGGTTGCATTGAATGCACCGATTCGGGCCGGAACCGAAACGAACTACCGATTCGGGCCAGAAACGAAACGAGCGCACCCAATCCAGTTTTTTCGACCAAATAGTGATGTTTTGGTTCGATTTGGTTAGTTTCGTTACTGTGTAAAAAACCATGCCGGTATAGCATTTGATGCAATGATTCGGGCCAGAAACGAAATGGACTACCGGTTCAGGCCAGAAACGAAACGAACGCACCCAATCCACTTTTTTGGACCCAATAGTGATGTTTTGGTTCGTTTTGGTCAGTTTCGCTACTATGCAAAAAACCATGTTGCATTGAATGCACCGATTCGGGCCGGAATCGAAACGAACTACCGATTCGGGCCAGAAACGAAACGAGCGCACCCAATCCAGTTTTTTGGTCCAAAGAGTGATGTTTTGGTTCGTTTTGGTTAGTTTTGTTACTGTGTAAAAAACCATGCCGGTATAGCATTTGATGCACTGATTCGGGCCGGAAACGAAATGGACTACCAGTTCAGGCCAGAAACGAAACGAACGCACCGAATCCACTTTTTTGGACCAAATAGTGATGTTTTGGTTCGTTTTGGTTAGTTTCATTACTGTGTAAAAAACCATGCCGGTATAGCATTTAATGCACCGATTTGGGCCGGAAACGAAATGGACTACCGATTCGCGCAAAAAACGAAACGAACGCACCCAATCCACTTTTTTGGACCCAATAGTGTTGTTGTGGTTTGTTTTGGTCAGTTTCAATACTGTGCAAAAAACCATGCCGGGTTGCATTGAATGCACCGATTCGGGCCGGAACCGAAACGAACTACCGATTCGGGCCAGAAATGAAACGAGCGCACCCAATCCAGTTTTTTGGTCCAAATAGTGATGTTTTTGTTCGATTTGGTTAGTTTCGTTACTGTGTAAAAAACCATGCCAGTATAGCATTTGATGCAATGATTCGGGCCGGAAACGAAATGGACTACCGGTTCAGGCCAGAAACGAAACGAACGCACCCGATCCACTTTTTTGGACCCAATAGTGATGTTTTGGTTCGTTTTGGTTAGTTTCGGTACTGTGTAAAAAACCATGCCGGTATAGCATTTAATGCATCGATTCGTGCCAGAAACGAAACGGACTACCGATTCGCGCTAGAAACGAAATGAACGCACCCAATCCACTTTTTTTGACCCAGTAGTGTTGTCGTTGGTCGTTTTGGTCAGTTTCATTACTGTGCAAAAAACCATGCCGGTATAGCATTTAATGCACCGATTCGGGCAGGAAACGAAATGAACTACCGATTCGGGCCAGAAACGAAACGAACGCACCCAATCCACTTTTTTGGACCAGATAGTGATGTTTTGGTTCGATTTGGTTAGTTTCGTTATTGTGTAAAAAACCATGTTGGTATAGCATTTGATGCACCGATTCGGGCCGGAAACGAAATGGACTACCGGTTCAGGCCAGAAACGAAACGAACGCACCCAATCCACTTTTTTGGACCCAATAGTGATGTTTTGGTTCGTTTTGGTCAGTTTCGCTACTATGCAAAAAACCATGTTGCATTGAATGCACCGATTCGGGCCGGAATCGAAACGAACTAGCGATTCGGGCCAGAAACGAAACGAGCGCACCCAATCCAGTTTTTTGGTCCAAAGAGTGATGTTTTGGTTCGTTTTGGTTAGTTTTGTTACTGTGTAAAAAACCATGCCGGTATAGCATTTGATGCACTGATTCGGGCCGGAAACGAAATGGACTACCAGTTCAGGCCAGAAACGAAACGAACGCACCGAATCCACTTTTTTGGACCAAATAGTGATGTTTTGGTTCGTTTTGGTTAGTTTCATTACTGTGTAAAAAACCATGCCGGTATAGCATTTAATGCACCGATTTGGGCCGGAAACGAAATGGACTACCGATTCGCGCAAAAAACGAAACGAACGCACCCAATCCACTTTTTTGGACCCAATAGTGTTGTTGTGGTTTGTTTTGGTCAGTTTCAATACTGTGCAAAAAACCATGCCGGGTTGCATTGAATGCACCGATTCGGGCCGGAACCGAAACGAACTACCGATTCGGGCCAGAAATGAAACGAGCGCACCCAATCCAGTTTTTTGGACCAAATAGTGATGTTTTTGTTCGATTTGGTTAGTTTCGTTACTGTGTAAAAAACCATGCCGGTATAGCATTTGATGCAATGATTCGGGCCGGAAACGAAATGGACTACCGGTTCAGGCCAGAAACGAAACGAACGCACCCGATCCACTTTTTTGGACCCAATAGTGATGTTTTGGTTCGTTTTGGTTAGTTTCGGTACTGTGTAAAAAACCATGCCGGTATAGCATTTAATGCATCGATTCGGGCCAGAAACGAAACGGACTACCGATTCGCGCTAGAAACGAAACGAACGCACCCAATCCACTTTTTTTGACCCAGTAGTGTTGTTGTTGGTCGTTTTGGTCAGTTTCATTACTGTGCAAAAAACCATGCCGGTATAGCATTTAATGCACCGATTCGGGCAGGAAACGAAATGAACTACCGATTCGGGCCAGAAACGAAACGAACGCACCCAATCCACTTTTTTGGACCAGATAGTGATGTTTTGGTTCGATTTGGTTAGTTTCGTTATTGTGTAAAAAACCATGTTGGTATAGCATTTGATGCACCGATTCGGGCCGGAAACGAAATGGACTACCGGTTCAGGCCAGAAACGAAACGAACGCACCGAATCCACTTTTTTGGACCCAATAGTGATGTTTTGGTTCGTTTTGGTTAGTTTCGTTACTGTGTAAAAAACCATGCCGGTATAGCATTTAATGCACCGATTCGGGCCGGAAACGAAATGGACTACCGATTCGCGCCAAAAACGAAACGAACGCACCCAATCCACTTTTTTGGACCCAATAGTGTTGTTGTGGTTTGTTTTGGTCAGTTTCAATACTGTGCAAAAAACCATGCCGGGTTGCATTGAATGCACCGATTCGGGCCGGAACCGAAACGAACTACCGATTCGGGCCAGAAACGAAACGAGCGCACCCAATCCAGTTTTTTCGACCAAATAGTGATGTTTTGGTTCGATTTGGTTAGTTTCGTTACTGTGTAAAAAACCATGCCGGTATAGCATTTGATGCAATGATTCGGGCCACAAACGAAATGGACTACCGGTTCAGGCCAGAAACGAAACGAACGCACCCAATCCACTTTTTTGGACCCAATAGTGATGTTTTGGTTCGTTTTGGTCAGTTTCGCTACTATGCAAAAAACCATGTTGCATTGAATGCACCGATTCGGGCCGGAATCGAAACGAACTACCGATTCGGGCCAGAAACGAAACGAGCGCACCCAATCCAGTTTTTTGGTCCAAAGAGTGATGTTTTGGTTCGTTTTGGTTAGTTTTGTTACTGTGTAAAAAACCATGCCGGTATAGCATTTGATGCACTGATTCGGGCCGGAAACGAAATGGACTACCAGTTCAGGCCAGAAACGAAACGAACGCACCGAATCCACTTTTTTGGACCAAATAGTGATGTTTTGGTTCGTTTTGGTTAGTTTCGTTACTGTGTAAAAAACCATGCCGGTATAGCATTTAATGCACCGATTCGGGCCGGAAACGAAATGGACTACCGATTCGCGCCAAAAACGAAACGAACGCACCCAATCCACTTTTTTGGACCCAATAGTGTTGTTGTGGTTTGTTTTGGTCAGTTTCAATACTGTGCAAAAAACCATGCCGGGTTGCATTGAATGCACCGATTCGGGCCGGAACCGAAACGAACTACCGATTCGGGCCAGAAACGAAACGAGCGCACCCAATCCAGTTTTTTCGACCAAATAGTGATGTTTTGGTTCGATTTGGTTAGTTTCGTTACTGTGTAAAAAACCATGCCGGTATAGCATTTGATGCAATGATTCGGGCCACAAACGAAATGGACTACCGGTTCAGGCCAGAAACGAAACGAACGCACCCAATCCACTTTTTTGGACCCAATAGTGATGTTTTGGTTCGTTTTGGTCAGTTTCGCTACTATGCAAAAAACCATGTTGCATTGAATGCACCGATTCGGGCCGGAATCGAAACGAACTACCGATTCGGGCCAGAAACGAAACGAGCGCACCCAATCCAGTTTTTTGGTCCAAAGAGTGATGTTTTGGTTCGTTTTGGTTAGTTTTGTTACTGTGTAAAAAACCATGCCGGTATAGCATTTGATGCACTGATTCGGGCCGGAAACGAAATGGACTACCAGTTCAGGCCAGAAACGAAACGAACGCACCGAATCCACTTTTTTGGACCAAATAGTGATGTTTTGGTTCGTTTTGGTTAGTTTCATTACTGTGTAAAAAACCATGCCGGTATAGCATTTAATGCACCGATTTGGGCCGGAAACGAAATGGACTACCGATTCGCGCAAAAAACGAAACGAACGCACCCAATCCACTTTTTTGGACCCAATAGTGTTGTTGTGGTTTGTTTTGGTCAGTTTCAATACTGTGCAAAAAACCATGCCGGGTTGCATTGAATGCACCGATTCGGGCCGGAACCGAAACGAACTACCGATTCGGGCCAGAAATGAAACGAGCGCACCCAATCCAGTTTTTTGGTCCAAATAGTGATGTTTTTGTTCGATTTGGTTAGTTTCGTTACTGTGTAAAAAACCATGCCGGTATAGCATTTGATGCAATGATTCGGGCCGGAAACGAAATGGACTACCGGTTCAGGCCAGAAACGAAACGAACGCACCCGATCCACTTTTTTGGACCCAATAGTGATGTTTTGGTTCGTTTTGGTTAGTTTCGGTACTGTGTAAAAAACCATGCCGGTATAGCATTTAATGCATCGATTCGGGCCAGAAACGAAACGGACTACCGATTCGCGCTAGAAACGAAATGAACGCACCCAATCCACTTTTTTTGACCCAGTAGTGTTGTTGTTGGTCGTTTTGGTCAGTTTCATTACTGTGCAAAAAACCATGCCGGTATAGCATTTAATGCACCGATTCGGGCAGGAAACGAAATGAACTACCGATTCGGGCCAGAAACGAAACGAACGCACCCAATCCACTTTTTTGGACCAGATAGTGATGTTTTGGTTCGATTTGGTTAGTTTCGTTATTGTGTAAAAAACCATGTTGGTATAGCATTTGATGCACCGATTCGGGCCGGAAACGAAATGGACTACCGGTTCAGGCCAGAAACGAAACGAACGCACCCAATCCACTTTTTTGGACCCAATAGTGATGTTTTGGTTCGTTTTGGTCAGTTTCGCTACTATGCAAAAAACCATGTTGCATTGAATGCACCGATTCGGGCCGGAATCGAAACGAACTAGCGATTCGGGCCAGAAACGAAACGAGCGCACCCAATCCAGTTTTTTGGTCCAAATAGTGATGTTTTGGTTCGTTTTGGTTAGTTTCTTTACTGTGTAAAAAACCATGCCGGTATAGCATTTGATGCACCGATTCGGGCCGGAAACGAAATGGACTACCAGTTCCGGCCAGAAACGAAACGAACGCACCGAATCCACTTTTTTGGACCAAATATTGATGTTTTGGTTCGTTTTGGTTAGTTTCGTTACTGTGTAAAAAACCATGCCGGTATAGCATTTAATGCACCGATTCGGGCCGGAAACGAAATGGACAACCGATTCACGCCAAAAACGAAACGAACGCACCCAATCCACTTTTTTGGACCCAATAGTGTTGTTGTGGTTTGTTTTGGTCAGTTTCAATACTGTGCAGAAAACCATGCCGGGTTGCATTGAAGGCACCGATTCGGGCAGGAACCGAAACGAACTACCGATTCGGGCCAGAAACGAAACGAGCGCACCCAATCCAGTTTTTTCGACCAAATAGTGATGTTTTGGTTCGATTTGGTTAGTTTCGTTACTGTGTAAAAAACCATGCCGGTATAGCATTTGATGCAATGATTCGGGCCGGAAACGAAATGGACTACCGGTTCAGGCCAGAAACGAAACGAACGCACCCAATCCACTTTTTTGGACCCAATAGTGATGTTTTGGTTCGTTTTGGTCAGTTTCGCTACTATGCAAAAAACCATGTTGCATTGAATGCACCGATTCGGGCCGGAATCGAAACGAACTACCGATTCGGGCCAGAAACGAAACAAGCGCACCCAATCCAGTTTTTTGGTCCAAAGAGTGATGTTTTGGTTCGTTTTGGTTAGTTTTGTTACTGTGTAAAAAACCATGCCGGTATAGCATTTGATGCACCGATTCGGGCCGGAAACGAAATGGACTACCAGTTCAGGCCAGAAACGAAACGAACGCACCGAATCCACTTTTTTGGACCAAATAGTGATGTTTTGGTTCGTTTTGGTTAGTTTCATTACTGTGTAAAAAACCATGCCGGTATAGCATTTAATGCACCGATTTGGGCCGGAAACGAAATGGACTACCGATTCACGCAAAAAACGAAACGAACGCACCCAATCCACTTTTTTGGACCCAATAGTGTTGTTGTGGTTTGTTTTGGTCAGTTTCAATACTGTGCAAAAAACATGCCGGGTTGCATTGAATGCACCTATTCGGGCCGGAACCGAAACGAACTACCGATTCGGGCCAGAAATGAAACGAGCGCACCCAATCCAGTTTTTTGGACCAAATAGTGATGTTTTGGTTCGATTTGGTTAGTTTCGTTACTGTGTAAAAAACCATGCCGGTATAGCATTTGATGCAATGATTCGGGCCGGAAACGAAATGGACTACCGGTTCTGGCCAGAAACGAAACGAACGCACCCGATCCACTTTTTTGGACCCAATAGTGATGTTTTGGTTCATTTTGGTTAGTTTCGGTACTGTGTAAAAAACCATGCCGGTATAGCATTTAATGCATCGATTCGGGCCGGAAACGAAACGGACTACCGATTCGCGCCAGAAACGAAACGAACGCACCCAATCCACTTTTTTTGACCCAGTAGTGTTGTTGTTGGTCGTTTTGGTCAGTTTCATTACTGTGCAAAAAACCATGCCGGTATAGCATTTAATGCACCGATTCGGGCAGGAAACGAAATGAACTACCGATTCGGGCCAGAAACGAAACGAACGCACCCAATCCACTTTTTTGGACCAGATAGTGATGTTTTGGTTCGATTTGGTTAGTTTCGTTATTGTGTAAAAAACCATGTTGGTATAGCATTTGATGCACCGATTCGGGCCGGAAACGAAATGGACTACCGGTTCAGGCCAGAAACGAAACGAACGCACCCAATCCACTTTTTTGGACCCAATAGTGATGTTTTGGTTCGTTTTGGTCAGTTTCGCTACTATGCAAAAAACCATGTTGCATTGAATGCACCGATTCGGGCCGGAATCGAAACGAACTACCGATTCGGGCCAGAAACGAAACGAGCGCACCCAATCCAGTTTTTTGGTCCAAATAGTGATGTTTTGGTTCGTTTTGGTTAGTTTCGTTACTGTGTAAAAACCCATGCCGGTATAGCATTTGATGCACCGATTCGGGCCGGAAACGAAATGGACTACCAGTTCAGGTCAGAAACGAAACGAACGCACCGAATCCACTTTTTTGGACCAAATAGTGATGTTTTGGTTCGTTTTGGTTAGTTTCATTACTGTGTAAAAAACCATGCCGGTATAGCATTTAATGCACCGATTTGGGCCGGAAACGAAATGGACTACTGATTCGCGCAAAAAACGAAACGAACGCACCCAATCCACTTTTTTGGACCCAATAGTGTTGTTGTGGTTTGTTTTGGTCAGTTTCAATACTGTGCAAAAAACCATGCCGGGTTGCATTGAATGCACCGATTCGGGCCGGAACCGAAACGAACTACCGATTCGGGCCAGAAATGAAACGAGCGCACCCAATCCAGTTTTTTGAACCAAATAGTGATGTTTTGGTTCGATTTGGTTAGTTTCGTTACTGTGTAAAAAACCATGCCGGTATAGCATTTAATGCACCGATTCGGGCCGGAAACGAAATGGACTACCGATTCGCGCCAAAAAAGAAACGAACGCACCCAATCCAATTTTTTGGACCCAATAGTGTTGTTGTGGTTTGTTTTGGTCAGTTTCAATACTGTGCAAAAAACCATGCCGGGTTGCATTGAATGCACCGATTCGGGCCGGAACCGAAACGAACTACCGATTCGGGCCAGAAACGAAACGAGCGCACCCAATCCAGTTTTTTCGACCAAATAGTGATGTTTTGGTTCGATTTGGTTAGTTTCGTTACTGTGTAAAAAACCATGCCGGTATAGCATTTGATGCAATGATTCGGGCCAGAAACGAAATGGACTACCGGTTCAGGCCAGAAACGAAACGAACGCACCCAATCCACTTTTTTGGACCCAATAGTGATGTTTTGGTTCGTTTTGGTCAGTTTCGCTACTATGCAAAAAACCATGTTGCATTGAATGCACCGATTCGGGCCGGAATCGAAACGAACTACCGATTCGGGCCAGAAACGAAACAAGCGCACCCAATCCAGTTTTTTGGTCCAAAGAGTGATGTTTTGGTTCGTTTTGGTTAGTTTTGTTACTGTGTAAAAAACCATGCCGGTATAGCATTTGATGCACCGATTCGGGCCGGAAACGAAATGGACTACCAGTTCAGGTCAGAAACGAAACGAACGCACCGAATCCACTTTTTTGGACCAAATAGTGATGTTTTGGTTCGTTTTGGTTAGTTTCATTACTGTGTAAAAAACCATGCCGGTATAGCATTTAATGCACCGATTTGGGCCGGAAACGAAATGGACTACTGATTCGCGCAAAAAACGAAACGAACGCACCCAATCCACTTTTTTGGACCCAATAGTGTTGTTGTGGTTTGTTTTGGTCAGTTTCAATACTGTGCAAAAAACATGCCGGGTTGCATTGAATGCACCTATTCGGGCCGGAACCGAAACGAACTACCGATTCGGGCCAGAAATGAAACGAGCGCACCCAATCCAGTTTTTTGGACCAAATAGTGATGTTTTGGTTCGATTTGGTTAGTTTCGTAACTGTGTAAAAAACCATGCCGGTATAGCATTTGATGCAATGATTCGGGCCGGAAACGAAATGGACTACCGGTTCAGGCCAGAAACGAAACGAACGCACCCGATCCACTTTTTTGGACCCAATAGTGATGTTTTGGTTCATTTTGGTTAGTTTCGGTACTGTGTAAAAAACCATGCCGGTATAGCATTTAATGCATCGATTCGGGCCGGAAACGAAACGGACTACCGATTCGCGCCAGAAACGAAACGAACGCACCCAATCCACTTTTTTTGACCCAGTAGTGTTGTTGTTGGTCGTTTTGGTCAGTTTCATTACTGTGCAAAAAACCATGCCGGTATAGCATTTAATGCACCGATTCGGGCAGGAAACGAAATGAACTACCGATTCGGGCCAGAAACGAAACGAACGCACCCAATCCACTTTTTTGGACCAGATAGTGATGTTTTGGTTCGATTTGGTTAGTTTCGTTATTGTGTAAAAAACCATGTTGGTATAGCATTTGATGCACCGATTCGGGCCGGAAACGAAATGGACTACCGGTTCAGGCCAGAAACGAAACGAACGCACCCAATCCACTTTTTTGGACCCAATAGTGATGTTTTGGTTCGTTTTGGTCAGTTTCGCTACTATGCAAAAAACCATGTTGCATTGAATGCACCGATTCGGGCCGGAATCGAAACGAACTACCGATTCGGGCCAGAAACGAAACGAGCGCACCCAATCCAGTTTTTTGGTCCAAATAGTGATGTTTTGGTTCGTTTTGGTTAGTTTCGTTACTGTGTAAAAAACCATGCCGGTATAGCATTTGATGCACCGATTCGGGCCGGAAACGAAATGGACTACCAGTTCAGGTCAGAAACGAAACGAACGCACCGAATCCACTTTTTTGGACCAAATAGTGATGTTTTGGTTCGTTTTGGTTAGTTTCATTACTGTGTAAAAAACCATGCCGGTATAGCATTTAATGCACCGATTTGGGCCGGAAACGAAATGGACTACTGATTCGCGCAAAAAACGAAACGAACGCACCCAATCCACTTTTTTGGACCCAATAGTGTTGTTGTGGTTTGTTTTGGTCAGTTTCAATACTGTGCAAAAAACCATGCCGGGTTGCATTGAATGCACCGATTCGGGCCGGAACCGAAACGAACTACCGATTCGGGCCAGAAATGAAACGAGCGCACCCAATCCAGTTTTTTGAACCAAATAGTGATGTTTTGGTTCGATTTGGTTAGTTTCGTTACTGTGTAAAAAACCATGCCGGTATAGCATTTAATGCACCGATTCGGGCCGGAAACGAAATGGACTACCGATTCGCGCCAAAAAAGAAACGAACGCACCCAATCCACTTTTTTGGACCCAATAGTGTTGTTGTGGTTTGTTTTGGTCAGTTTCAATACTGTGCAAAAAACCATGCCGGGTTGCATTGAATGCACCGATTCGGGCCGGAACCGAAACGAACTACCGATTCGGGCCAGAAACGAAACGAGCGCACCCAATCCAGTTTTTTCGACCAAATAGTGATGTTTTGGTTCGATTTGGTTAGTTTCGTTACTGTGTAAAAAACCATGCCGGTATAGCATTTGATGCAATGATTCGGGCCAGAAACGAAATGGACTACCGGTTCCGGCCAGAAACGAAACGAACGCACCCAATCCACTTTTTTGGACCCAATAGTGATGTTTTGGTTCGTTTTGGTCAGTTTCGCTACTATGCAAAAAACCATGTTGCATTGAATGCACCGATTCGGGCCGGAATCGAAACGAACTAGCGATTCGGGCCAGAAACGAAACGAGCGCACCCAATCCAATTTTTTGGTCCAAATAGTGATGTTTTGGTTCGTTTTGGTTAGTTTCGTTACTGTGTAAAAAACCATGCCGGTATAGCATTTGATGCACCGATTCGGGCCGGAAACGAAATGGACTACCAGTTCAGGCCAGAAACGAAACGAACGCACCGAATCCACTTTTTTGGACCAAATAGTGATGTTTTGGTTCGTTTTGGTTAGTTTCATTACTGTGTAAAAAACCATGCCGGTATAGCATTTAATGCACCGATTTGGGCCGGAAACGAAATGGACTACCGATTCGCGCAAAAAACGAAACGAACGCACCCAATCCACTTTTTTGGACCCAATAGTGTTGTTGTGGTTTGTTTTGGTCAGTTTCAATACTGTGCAAAAAACATGCCGGGTTGCATTGAATGCACCTATTCGGGCCGGAACCGAAACGAACTACCGATTCGGGCCAGAAATGAAACGAGCGCACCCAATCCAGTTTTTTGGACCAAATAGTGATGTTTTGGTTCGATTTGGTTAGTTTCGTTACTGTGTAAAAAACCATGCCGGTATAGCATTTGATGCAATGATTCGGGCCGGAAACGAAATGGACTACCGGTTCTGGCCAGAAACGAAACGAACGCACCCGATCCACTTTTTTGGACCCAATAGTGATGTTTTGGTTCATTTTGGTTAGTTTCGGTACTGTGTAAAAAACCATGCCGGTATAGCATTTAATGCATCGATTCGGGCCGGAAACGAAACGGACTACCGATTCGCGCCAGAAACGAAACGAACGCACCCAATCCACTTTTTTTGACCCAGTAGTGTTGTTGTTGGTCGTTTTGGTCAGTTTCATTACTGTGCAAAAAACCATGCCGGTATAGCATTTAATGCACCGATTCGGGCAGGAAACGAAATGAACTACCGATTCGGGCCAGAAACGAAACGAACGCACCCAATCCACTTTTTTGGACCAGATAGTGATGTTTTGGTTCGATTTGGTTAGTTTCGTTATTGTGTAAAAAACCATGTTGGTATAGCATTTGATGCACCGATTCGGGCCGGAAACGAAATGGACTACCGGTTCAGGCCAGAAACGAAACGAACGCACCCAATCCACTTTTTTGGACCCAATAGTGATGTTTTGGTTCGTTTTGGTCAGTTTCGCTACTATGCAAAAAACCATGTTGCATTGAATGCACCGATTCGGGCCGGAATCGAAACGAACTACCGATTCGGGCCAGAAACGAAACGAGCGCACCCAATCCAGTTTTTTGGTCCAAATAGTGATGTTTTGGTTCGTTTTGGTTAGTTTCGTTACTGTGTAAAAAACCATGCCGGTATAGCATTTGATGCACCGATTCGGGCCGGAAACGAAATGGACTACCAGTTCAGGTCAGAAACGAAACGAACGCACCGAATCCACTTTTTTGGACCAAATAGTGATGTTTTGGTTCGTTTTGGTTAGTTTCATTACTGTGTAAAAAACCATGCCGGTATAGCATTTAATGCACCGATTTGGGCCGGAAACGAAATGGACTACTGATTCGCGCAAAAAACGAAACGAACGCACCCAATCCACTTTTTTGGACCCAATAGTGTTGTTGTGGTTTGTTTTGGTCAGTTTCAATACTGTGCAAAAAACCATGCCGGGTTGCATTGAATGCACCGATTCGGGCCGGAACCGAAACGAACTACCGATTCGGGCCAGAAATGAAACGAGCGCACCCAATCCAGTTTTTTGAACCAAATAGTGATGTTTTGGTTAGATTTGGTTAGTTTCGTTACTGTGTAAAAAACCATGCCGGTATAGCATTTAATGCACCGATTCGGGCCGGACACGAAATGGACTACCGATTCGCGCCAAAAAAGAAACGAACGCACCCAATCCACTTTTTTGGACCCAATAGTGTTGTTGTGGTTTGTTTTGGTCAGTTTCAATACTGTGCAAAAAACCATGCCGGGTTGCATTGAATGCACCGATTCGGGCCGGAACCGAAACGAACTACCGATTCGGGCCAGAAACGAAACGAGCGCACCCAATCCAGTTTTTTCGACCAAATAGTGATGTTTTGGTTCGATTTGGTTAGTTTCGTTACTGTGTAAAAAACCATGCCGGTATAGCATTTGATGCAATGATTCGGGCAAGAAACGAAATGGACTACCGGTTCAGGCCAGAAACGAAACGAACGCACCCAATCCACTTTTTTGGACCCAATAGTGATGTTTTGGTTCGTTTTGGTCAGTTTCGCTACTATGCAAAAAACCATGTTGCATTGAATGCACCGATTCGGGCCGGAATCGAAACGAACTACCGATTCGGGCCAGAAACGAAACAAGCGCACCCAATCCAGTTTTTTGGTCCAAAGAGTGATGTTTTGGTTCGTTTTGGTTAGTTTTGTTACTGTGTAAAAAACCATGCCGGTATAGCATTTGATGCACCGATTCGGGCCGGAAACGAAATGGACTACCAGTTCAGGTCAGAAACGAAACGAACGCACCGAATCCACTTTTTTGGACCAAATAGTGATGTTTTGGTTCGTTTTGGTTAGTTTCATTACTGTGTAAAAAACCATGCCGGTATAGCATTTAATGCACCGATTTGGGCCGGAAACGAAATGGACTACTGATTCGCGCAAAAAACGAAACGAACGCACCCAATCCACTTTTTTGGACCCAATAGTGTTGTTGTGGTTTGTTTTGGTCAGTTTCAATACTGTGCAAAAAACATGCCGGGTTGCATTGAATGCACCTATTCGGGCCGGAACCGAAACGAACTACCGATTCGGGCCAGAAATGAAACGAGCGCACCCAATCCAGTTTTTTGGACCAAATAGTGATGTTTTGGTTCGATTTGGTTAGTTTCGTTACTGTGTAAAAAACCATGCCGGTATAGCATTTGATGCAATGATTCGGGCCGGAAACGAAATGGACTACCGGTTCAGGCCAGAAACGAAACGAACGCACCCGATCCACTTTTTTGGACCCAATAGTGATGTTTTGGTTCATTTTGGTTAGTTTCGGTACTGTGTAAAAAACCATGCCGGTATAGCATTTAATGCATCGATTCGGGCCGGAAACGAAACGGACTACCGATTCGCGCCAGAAACGAAACGAACGCACCCAATCCACTTTTTTTGACCCAGTAGTGTTGTTGTTGGTCGTTTTGGTCAGTTTCATTACTGTGCAAAAAACCATGCCGGTATAGCATTTAATGCACCGATTCGGGCAGGAAACGAAATGAACTACCGATTCGGGCCAGAAACGAAACGAACGCACCCAATCCACTTTTTTGGACCAGATAGTGATGTTTTGGTTCGATTTGGTTAGTTTCGTTATTGTGTAAAAAACCATGTTGGTATAGCATTTGATGCACCGATTCGGGCCGGAAACGAAATGGACTACCGGTTCAGGCCAGAAACGAAACGAACGCACCCAATCCACTTTTTTGGACCCAATAGTGATGTTTTGGTTCGTTTTGGTCAGTTTCGCTACTATGCAAAAAACCATGTTGCATTGAATGCACCGATTCGGGCCGGAATCGAAACGAACTACCGATTCGGGCCAGAAACGAAACGAGCGCACCCAATCCAGTTTTTTGGTCCAAATAGTGATGTTTTGGTTCGTTTTGGTTAGTTTCGTTACTGTGTAAAAAACCATGCCGGTATAGCATTTGATGCACCGATTCGGGCCGGAAACGAAATGGACTACCAGTTCAGGTCAGAAACGAAACGAACGCACCGAATCCACTTTTTTGGACCAAATAGTGATGTTTTGGTTCGTTTTGGTTAGTTTCATTACTGTGTAAAAAACCATGCCGGTATAGCATTTAATGCACCGATTTGGGCCGGAAACGAAATGGACTACTGATTCGCGCAAAAAACGAAACGAACGCACCCAATCCACTTTTTTGGACCCAATAGTGTTGTTGTGGTTTGTTTTGGTCAGTTTCAATACTGTGCAAAAAACCATGCCGGGTTGCATTGAATGCACCGATTCGGGCCGGAACCGAAACGAACTACCGATTCGGGCCAGAAATGAAACGAGCGCACCCAATCCAGTTTTTTGAACCAAATAGTGATGTTTTGGTTCGATTTGGTTAGTTTCGTTACTGTGTAAAAAACCATGCCGGTATAGCATTTAATGCACCGATTCGGGCCGGAAACGAAATGGACTACCGATTCGCGCCAAAAAAGAAACGAACGCACCCAATCCACTTTTTTGGACCCAATAGTGTTGTTGTGGTTTGTTTTGGTCAGTTTCAATACTGTGCAAAAAACCATGCCGGGTTGCATTGAATGCACCGATTCGGGCCGGAACCGAAACGAACTACCGATTCGGGCCAGAAACGAAACGAGCGCACCCAATCCAGTTTTTTCGACCAAATAGTGATGTTTTGGTTCGATTTGGTTAGTTTCGTTACTGTGTAAAAAACCATGCCGGTATAGCATTTGATGCAATGATTCGGGCCAGAAACGAAATGGACTACCGGTTCAGGCCAGAAACGAAACGAACGCACCCAATCCACTTTTTTGGACCCAATAGTGATGTTTTGGTTCGTTTTGGTCAGTTTCGCTACTATGCAAAAAACCATGTTGCATTGAATGCACCGATTCGGGCCGGAATCGAAACGAACTACCGATTCGGGCCAGAAACGAAACAAGCGCACCCAATCCAGTTTTTTGGTCCAAAGAGTGATGTTTTGGTTCGTTTTGGTTAGTTTTGTTACTGTGTAAAAAACCATGCCGGTATAGCATTTGATGCAATGATTCGGGCCAGAAACGAAATGGACTACCGGTTCAGGCCAGAAACGAAACGAACGCACCCGATCCACTTTTTTGGACCCAATAGTGATGTTTTGGTTCATTTTGGTTAGTTTCGGTACTGTGTAAAAAACCATGCCGGTATAGCATTTAATGCATCGATTCGGGCCGGAAACGAAACGGACTACCGATTCGCGCCAGAAACGAAACGAACGCACCCAATCCACTTTTTTTGACCCAGTAGTGTTGTTGTTGGTCGTTTTGGTCAGTTTCATTACTGTGCAAAAAACCATGCCGGTATAGCATTTAATGCACCGATTCGGGCAGGAAACGAAATGAACTACCGATTCGGGCCAGAAACGAAACGAACGCACCCAATCCACTTTTTTGGACCAGATAGTGATGTTTTGGTTCGATTTGGTTAGTTTCGTTATTGTGTAAAAAACCATGTTGGTATAGCATTTGATGCACCGATTCGGGCCGGAAACGAAATGGACTACCGGTTCAGGCCAGAAACGAAACGAACGCACCCAATCCACTTTTTTGGACCCAATAGTGATGTTTTGGTTCGTTTTGGTCAGTTTCGCTACTATGCAAAAAACCATGTTGCATTGAATGCACCGATTCGGGCCGGAATCGAAACGAACTACCGATTCGGGCCAGAAACGAAACGAGCGCACCCAATCCAGTTTTTTGGTCCAAATAGTGATGTTTTGGTTCGTTTTGGTTAGTTTCGTTACTGTGTAAAAAACCATGCCGGTATAGCATTTGATGCACCGATTCGGGCCGGAAACGAAATGGACTACCAGTTCAGGTCAGAAACGAAACGAACGCACCGAATCCACTTTTTTGGACCAAATAGTGATGTTTTGGTTCGTTTTGGTTAGTTTCATTACTGTGTAAAAAACCATGCCGGTATAGCATTTAATGCACCGATTTGGGCCGGAAACGAAATGGACTACTGATTCGCGCAAAAAACGAAACGAACGCACCCAATCCACTTTTTTGGACCCAATAGTGTTGTTGTGGTTTGTTTTGGTCAGTTTCAATACTGTGCAAAAAACCATGCCGGGTTGCATTGAATGCACCGATTCGGGCCGGAACCGAAACGAACTACCGATTCGGGCCAGAAATGAAACGAGCGCACCCAATCCAGTTTTTTGAACCAAATAGTGATGTTTTGGTTCGATTTGGTTAGTTTCGTTACTGTGTAAAAAACCATGCCGGTATAGCATTTAATGCACCGATTCGGGCCGGAAACGAAATGGACTACCGATTCGCGCCAAAAAAGAAACGAACGCACCCAATCCACTTTTTTGGACCCAATAGTGTTGTTGTGGTTTGTTTTGGTCAGTTTCAATACTGTGCAAAAAACCATGCCGGGTTGCATTGAATGCACCGATTCGGGCCGGAACCGAAACGAACTACCGATTCGGGCCAGAAACGAAACGAGCGCACCCAATCCAGTTTTTTCGACCAAATAGTGATGTTTTGGTTCGATTTGGTTAGTTTCGTTACTGTGTAAAAAACCATGCCGGTATAGCATTTGATGCAATGATTCGGGCCAGAAACGAAATGGACTACCGGTTCAGGCCAGAAACGAAACGAACGCACCCAATCCACTTTTTTGGACCCAATAGTGATGTTTTGGTTCGTTTTGGTCAGTTTCGCTACTATGCAAAAAACCATGTTGCATTGAATGCACCGATTCGGGCCGGAATCGAAACGAACTACCGATTCGGGCCAGAAACGAAACAAGCGCACCCAATCCAGTTTTTTGGTCCAAAGAGTGATGTTTTGGTTCGTTTTGGTTAGTTTTGTTACTGTGTAAAAAACCATGCCGGTATAGCATTTGATGCAATGATTCGGGCCAGAAACGAAATGGACTACCGGTTCAGGCCAGAAACGAAACGAACGCACCCGATCCACTTTTTTGGACCCAATAGTGATGTTTTGGTTCATTTTGGTTAGTTTCGGTACTGTGTAAAAAACCATGCCGGTATAGCATTTAATGCATCGATTCGGGCCGGAAACGAAACGGACTACCGATTCGCGCCAGAAACGAAACGAACGCACCCAATCCACTTTTTTTGACCCAGTAGTGTTGTTGTTGGTCGTTTTGGTCAGTTTCATTACTGTGCAAAAAACCATGCCGGTATAGCATTTAATGCACCGATTCGGGCAGGAAACGAAATGAACTACCGATTCGGGCCAGAAACGAAACGAACGCACCCAATCCACTTTTTTGGACCAGATAGTGATGTTTTGGTTCGATTTGGTTAGTTTCGTTATTGTGTAAAAAACCATGTTGGTATAGCATTTGATGCACCGATTCGGGCCGGAAACGAAATGGACTACCGGTTCAGGCCAGAAACGAAACGAACGCACCCAATCCACTTTTTTGGACCCAATAGTGATGTTTTGGTTCGTTTTGGTCAGTTTCGCTACTATGCAAAAAACCATGTTGCATTGAATGCACCGATTCGGGCCGGAATCGAAACGAACTACCGATTCGGGCCAGAAACGAAACGAGCGCACCCAATCCAGTTTTTTGGTCCAAATAGTGATGTTTTGGTTCGTTTTGGTTAGTTTCGTTACTGTGTAAAAAACCATGCCGGTATAGCATTTGATGCACCGATTCGGGCCGGAAACGAAATGGACTACCAGTTCAGGTCAGAAACGAAACGAACGCACCGAATCCACTTTTTTGGACCAAATAGTGATGTTTTGGTTCGTTTTGGTTAGTTTCATTACTGTGTAAAAAACCATGCCGGTATAGCATTTAATGCACCGATTTGGGCCGGAAACGAAATGGACTACTGATTCGCGCAAAAAACGAAACGAACGCACCCAATCCACTTTTTTGGACCCAATAGTGTTGTTGTGGTTTGTTTTGGTCAGTTTCAATACTGTGCAAAAAACCATGCCGGGTTGCATTGAATGCACCGATTCGGGCCGGAACCGAAACGAACTACCGATTCGGGCCAGAAATGAAACGAGCGCACCCAATCCAGTTTTTTGAACCAAATAGTGATGTTTTGGTTCGATTTGGTTAGTTTCGTTACTGTGTAAAAAACCATGCCGGTATAGCATTTAATGCACCGATTCGGGCCGGAAACGAAATGGACTACCGATTCGCGCCAAAAAAGAAACGAACGCACCCAATCCACTTTTTTGGACCCAATAGTGTTGTTGTGGTTTGTTTTGGTCAGTTTCAATACTGTGCAAAAAACCATGCCGGGTTGCATTGAATGCACCGATTCGGGCCGGAACCGAAACGAACTACCGATTCGGGCCAGAAACGAAACGAGCGCACCCAATCCAGTTTTTTCGACCAAATAGTGATGTTTTGGTTCGATTTGGTTAGTTTCGTTACTGTGTAAAAAACCATGCCGGTATAGCATTTGATGCAATGATTCGGGCCAGAAACGAAATGGACTACCGGTTCAGGCCAGAAACGAAACGAACGCACCCAATCCACTTTTTTGGACCCAATAGTGATGTTTTGGTTCGTTTTGGTCAGTTTCGCTACTATGCAAAAAACCATGTTGCATTGAATGCACCGATTCGGGCCGGAATCGAAACGAACTAGCGATTCGGGCCAGAAACGAAACGAGCGCACCCAATCCAATTTTTTGGTCCAAATAGTGATGTTTTGGTTCGTTTTGGTTAGTTTCGTTACTGTGTAAAAAACCATGCCGGTATAGCATTTGATGCACCGATTCGGGCCGGAAACGAAATGGACTACCAGTTCAGGCCAGAAACGAAACGAACGCACCGAATCCACTTTTTTGGACCAAATAGTGATGTTTTGGTTCGTTTTGGTTAGTTTCATTACTGTGTAAAAAACCATGCCGGTATAGCATTTAATGCACCGATTTGGGCCGGAAACGAAATGGACTACCGATTCGCGCAAAAAACGAAACGAACGCACCCAATCCACTTTTTTGGACCCAATAGTGTTGTTGTGGTTTGTTTTGGTCAGTTTCAATACTGTGCAAAAAACATGCCGGGTTGCATTGAATGCACCTATTCGGGCCGGAACCGAAACGAACTACCGATTCGGGCCAGAAATGAAACGAGCGCACCCAATCCAGTTTTTTGGACCAAATAGTGATGTTTTGGTTCGATTTGGTTAGTTTCGTTACTGTGTAAAAAACCATGCCGGTATAGCATTTGATGCAATGATTCGGGCCGGAAACGAAATGGACTACCGGTTCTGGCCAGAAACGAAACGAACGCACCCGATCCACTTTTTTGGACCCAATAGTGATGTTTTGGTTCATTTTGGTTAGTTTCGGTACTGTGTAAAAAACCATGCCGGTATAGCATTTAATGCATCGATTCGGGCCGGAAACGAAACGGACTACCGATTCGCGCCAGAAACGAAACGAACGCACCCAATCCACTTTTTTTGACCCAGTAGTGTTGTTGTTGGTCGTTTTGGTCAGTTTCATTACTGTGCAAAAAACCATGCCGGTATAGCATTTAATGCACCGATTCGGGCAGGAAACGAAATGAACTACCGATTCGGGCCAGAAACGAAACGAACGCACCCAATCCACTTTTTTGGACCAGATAGTGATGTTTTGGTTCGATTTGGTTAGTTTCGTTATTGTGTAAAAAACCATGTTGGTATAGCATTTGATGCACCGATTCGGGCCGGAAACGAAATGGACTACCGGTTCAGGCCAGAAACGAAACGAACGCACCCAATCCACTTTTTTGGACCCAATAGTGATGTTTTGGTTCGTTTTGGTCAGTTTCGCTACTATGCAAAAAACCATGTTGCATTGAATGCACCGATTCGGGCCGGAATCGAAACGAACTACCGATTCGGGCCAGAAACGAAACGAGCGCACCCAATCCAGTTTTTTGGTCCAAATAGTGATGTTTTGGTTCGTTTTGGTTAGTTTCGTTACTGTGTAAAAAACCATGCCGGTATAGCATTTGATGCACCGATTCGGGCCGGAAACGAAATGGACTACCAGTTCAGGTCAGAAACGAAACGAACGCACCGAATCCACTTTTTTGGACCAAATAGTGATGTTTTGGTTCGTTTTGGTTAGTTTCATTACTGTGTAAAAAACCATGCCGGTATAGCATTTAATGCACCGATTTGGGCCGGAAACGAAATGGACTACTGATTCGCGCAAAAAACGAAACGAACGCACCCAATCCACTTTTTTGGACCCAATAGTGTTGTTGTGGTTTGTTTTGGTCAGTTTCAATACTGTGCAAAAAACCATGCCGGGTTGCATTGAATGCACCGATTCGGGCCGGAACCGAAACGAACTACCGATTCGGGCCAGAAATGAAACGAGCGCACCCAATCCAGTTTTTTGAACCAAATAGTGATGTTTTGGTTAGATTTGGTTAGTTTCGTTACTGTGTAAAAAACCATGCCGGTATAGCATTTAATGCACCGATTCGGGCCGGACACGAAATGGACTACCGATTCGCGCCAAAAAAGAAACGAACGCACCCAATCCACTTTTTTGGACCCAATAGTGTTGTTGTGGTTTGTTTTGGTCAGTTTCAATACTGTGCAAAAAACCATGCCGGGTTGCATTGAATGCACCGATTCGGGCCGGAACCGAAACGAACTACCGATTCGGGCCAGAAACGAAACGAGCGCACCCAATCCAGTTTTTTCGACCAAATAGTGATGTTTTGGTTCGATTTGGTTAGTTTCGTTACTGTGTAAAAAACCATGCCGGTATAGCATTTGATGCAATGATTCGGGCCAGAAACGAAATGGACTACCGGTTCAGGCCAGAAACGAAACGAACGCACCCAATCCACTTTTTTGGACCCAATAGTGATGTTTTGGTTCGTTTTGGTCAGTTTCGCTACTATGCAAAAAACCATGTTGCATTGAATGCACCGATTCGGGCCGGAATCGAAACGAACTACCGATTCGGGCCAGAAACGAAACAAGCGCACCCAATCCAGTTTTTTGGTCCAAAGAGTGATGTTTTGGTTCGTTTTGGTTAGTTTTGTTACTGTGTAAAAAACCATGCCGGTATAGCATTTGATGCACCGATTCGGGCCGGAAACGAAATGGACTACCAGTTCAGGTCAGAAACGAAACGAACGCACCGAATCCACTTTTTTGGACCAAATAGTGATGTTTTGGTTCGTTTTGGTTAGTTTCATTACTGTGTAAAAAACCATGCCGGTATAGCATTTAATGCACCGATTTGGGCCGGAAACGAAATGGACTACTGATTCGCGCAAAAAACGAAACGAACGCACCCAATCCACTTTTTTGGACCCAATAGTGTTGTTGTGGTTTGTTTTGGTCAGTTTCAATACTGTGCAAAAAACATGCCGGGTTGCATTGAATGCACCTATTCGGGCCGGAACCGAAACGAACTACCGATTCGGGCCAGAAATGAAACGAGCGCACCCAATCCAGTTTTTTGGACCAAATAGTGATGTTTTGGTTCGATTTGGTTAGTTTCGTTACTGTGTAAAAAACCATGCCGGTATAGCATTTGATGCAATGATTCGGGCCGGAAACGAAATGGACTACCGGTTCAGGCCAGAAACGAAACGAACGCACCCGATCCACTTTTTTGGACCCAATAGTGATGTTTTGGTTCATTTTGGTTAGTTTCGGTACTGTGTAAAAAACCATGCCGGTATAGCATTTAATGCATCGATTCGGGCCGGAAACGAAACGGACTACCGATTCGCGCCAGAAACGAAACGAACGCACCCAATCCACTTTTTTTGACCCAGTAGTGTTGTTGTTGGTCGTTTTGGTCAGTTTCATTACTGTGCAAAAAACCATGCCGGTATAGCATTTAATGCACCGATTCGGGCAGGAAACGAAATGAACTACCGATTCGGGCCAGAAACGAAACGAACGCACCCAATCCACTTTTTTGGACCAGATAGTGATGTTTTGGTTCGATTTGGTTAGTTTCGTTATTGTGTAAAAAACCATGTTGGTATAGCATTTGATGCACCGATTCGGGCCGGAAACGAAATGGACTACCGGTTCAGGCCAGAAACGAAACGAACGCACCCAATCCACTTTTTTGGACCCAATAGTGATGTTTTGGTTCGTTTTGGTCAGTTTCGCTACTATGCAAAAAACCATGTTGCATTGAATGCACCGATTCGGGCCGGAATCGAAACGAACTACCGATTCGGGCCAGAAACGAAACGAGCGCACCCAATCCAGTTTTTTGGTCCAAATAGTGATGTTTTGGTTCGTTTTGGTTAGTTTCGTTACTGTGTAAAAAACCATGCCGGTATAGCATTTGATGCACCGATTCGGGCCGGAAACGAAATGGACTACCAGTTCAGGTCAGAAACGAAACGAACGCACCGAATCCACTTTTTTGGACCAAATAGTGATGTTTTGGTTCGTTTTGGTTAGTTTCATTACTGTGTAAAAAACCATGCCGGTATAGCATTTAATGCACCGATTTGGGCCGGAAACGAAATGGACTACTGATTCGCGCAAAAAACGAAACGAACGCACCCAATCCACTTTTTTGGACCCAATAGTGTTGTTGTGGTTTGTTTTGGTCAGTTTCAATACTGTGCAAAAAACCATGCCGGGTTGCATTGAATGCACCGATTCGGGCCGGAACCGAAACGAACTACCGATTCGGGCCAGAAATGAAACGAGCGCACCCAATCCAGTTTTTTGAACCAAATAGTGATGTTTTGGTTCGATTTGGTTAGTTTCGTTACTGTGTAAAAAACCATGCCGGTATAGCATTTAATGCACCGATTCGGGCCGGAAACGAAATGGACTACCGATTCGCGCCAAAAAAGAAACGAACGCACCCAATCCACTTTTTTGGACCCAATAGTGTTGTTGTGGTTTGTTTTGGTCAGTTTCAATACTGTGCAAAAAACCATGCCGGGTTGCATTGAATGCACCGATTCGGGCCGGAACCGAAACGAACTACCGATTCGGGCCAGAAACGAAACGAGCGCACCCAATCCAGTTTTTTCGACCAAATAGTGATGTTTTGGTTCGATTTGGTTAGTTTCGTTACTGTGTAAAAAACCATGCCGGTATAGCATTTGATGCAATGATTCGGGCCAGAAACGAAATGGACTACCGGTTCAGGCCAGAAACGAAACGAACGCACCCAATCCACTTTTTTGGACCCAATAGTGATGTTTTGGTTCGTTTTGGTCAGTTTCGCTACTATGCAAAAAACCATGTTGCATTGAATGCACCGATTCGGGCCGGAATCGAAACGAACTACCGATTCGGGCCAGAAACGAAACAAGCGCACCCAATCCAGTTTTTTGGTCCAAAGAGTGATGTTTTGGTTCGTTTTGGTTAGTTTTGTTACTGTGTAAAAAACCATGCCGGTATAGCATTTGATGCACCGATTCGGGCCGGAAACGAAATGGACTACCAGTTCAGGCCAGAAACGAAACGAACGCACCGAATCCACTTTTTTGGACCAAATAGTGATGTTTTGGTTCGTTTTGGTTAGTTTCATTACTGTGTAAAAAACCATGCCGGTATAGCATTTAATGCACCGATTTGGGCCGGAAACGAAATGGACTACCGATTCGCGCAAAAAACGAAACGAACGCACCCAATCCACTTTTTTGGACCCAATAGTGATGTTTTGGTTCGTTTTGGTCAGTTTCGCTACTATGCAAAAAACCATGTTGCATTGAATGCACCGATTCGGGCCGGAATCGAAACGAACTACCGATTCGGGCCAGAAACGAAACGAGCGCACCCAATCCAGTTTTTTGGTCCAAATAGTGATGTTTTGGTTCGTTTTGGTTAGTTTCGTTACTGTGTAAAAAACCATGCCGGTATGGCATTTGATGCACCGATTCGGGCCGGAAACGAAATGGACTACCAGTTCAGGTCAGAAACGAAACGAACGCACCGAATCCACTTTTTTGGACCAAATAGTGATGTTTTGGTTCGTTTTGGTTAGTTTCATTACTGTGTAAAAAACCATGCCGGTATAGCATTTGATGCACCGATTCGGGCCGGAAACGAAATGGACTACCAGTTCTGGCCAGAAACGAAACGAACGCACCGAATCCACTTTTTTGGACCAAATATTGATGTTTTGGTTCGTTTTGGTTAGTTTCGTTACTGTGTAAAAAACCATGCCGGTATAGCATTTAATGCACCGATTCGGGCCGGAAACGAAATGGACAACCGATTCACGCCAAAAACGAAACGAACGCACCCAATCCACTTTTTTGGACCAAATATTGATGTTTTGGTTCGTTTTGGTTAGTTTCGTTACTGTGTAAAAAACCATGCCGGTATAGCATTTGATGCACCGATTCGGGCCGGAAACGAAATGGACTACCAGTTCAGGTCAGAAACGAAACGAACGCACCGAATCCACTTTTTTGGACCAAATAGTGATGTTTTGGTTCGTTTTGGTTAGTTTCGTTACTGTGTAAAAAACCATGCCGGTATAGCATTTAATGCACCGATTCGGGCCGGAAACGAAATGGACTACCGATTCGCGCCAAAAACGAAACGAACGCACCCAATCCACTTTTTTGGACCCAATAGTGTTGTTGTGGTTTGTTTTGGTCAGTTTCAATACTGTGCAAAAAACCATGCCGGGTTGCATTGAATGCACCGATTCGGGCCGGAACCGAAACGAACTACCGATTCGGGCCAGAAACGAAACGAGCGCACCCAATCCAGTTTTTTCGACCAAATAGTGATGTTTTGGTTCGATTTGGTTAGTTTCGTTACTGTGTAAAAAACCATGCCGGTATAGCATTTGATGCAATGATTCGGGCCAGAAACGAAATGGACTACCGGTTCAGGCCAGAAACGAAACGAACGCACCCAATCCACTTTTTTGGACCCAATAGTGATGTTTTGGTTCGTTTTGGTCAGTTTCGCTACTATGCAAAAAACCATGTTGCATTGAATGCACCGATTCGGGCCGGAATCGAAACGAACTACCGATTCGGGCCAGAAACGAAACGAGCGCACCCAATCCAGTTTTTTGGTCCAAAGAGTGATGTTTTGGTTCATTTTGGTTAGTTTTGTTACTGTGTAAAAAACCATGCCGGTATAGCATTTGATGCACCGATTCGGGCCGGAAACGAAATGGACTACCAGTTCAGGCCAGAAACGAAACGAACGCACCGAATCCACTTTTTTGGACCAAATAGTGATGTTTTGGTTCGTTTTGGTTAGTTTCATTACTGTGCAAAAAACCATGCCGGTATAGCATTTAATGCACCGATTTGGGCCGGAAACGAAATGGACTACCGATTCGGGCCAGAAACGAAACGAACGCACCCAATCCACTTTTTTGGACCAGATAGTGATGTTTTGGTTCGATTTGGTTAGTTTCGTTATTGTGTAAAAAACCATGTTGGTATAGCATTTAATGCACCGATTCGGGCCGGAAACGAAATGAACTACCGATTCGGGCCAGAAACGAAACGAACGCACCCAATCCACTTTTTTGGACCAGAGAGTGATGTTTTGGTTCGTTTTGGTTAGTTTCGTTACTGTGTAAAAAACCATGCCGGTATAGCATTTGATGCACTGATTCGGGCCGGAAACGAAATGGACTACCAGTTCAGGCCAGAAACGAAACGAACGCACCGAATCCACTTTTTTGGACCAAATAGTGATGTTTTGGTTCGTTTTGGTTAGTTTCGTTACTGTGTAAAAAACCATGCCGGTATAGCATTTAATGCACCGATTCGGGCCGGAAACGAAATGGACTACCGATTCGCGCCAAAAACGAAACGAACGCACCCAATCCACTTTTTTGGACCCAATAGTGTTGTTGTGGTTTGTTTTGGTCAGTTTCAATACTGTGCAAAAAACCATGCCGGGTTGCATTGAATGCACCGATTCGGGCCGGAACCGAAACGAACTACCGATTCGGGCCAGAAACGAAACGAGCGCACCCAATCCAGTTTTTTGAACCAAATAGTGATGTTTTGGTTCGATTTGGTTAGTTTCGTTACTGTGTAAAAAACCATGCCGGTATAGCATTTGATGCAATGATTCGGGCCGGAAAAGAAATGGACTACCGGTTCAGGCCAGAAAGGAAACGAACGCACCCGATCCACTTTTTTTGGACCCAATAGTGATGTTTTGGTTCGTTTTGGTTAGTTTCGGTACTGTGTAAAAAACCATGCCGGTATAGCATTTAATGCATCGATTCGGGCCGGAAACGAAACGGACTACCGATTCGCGCCAGAAACGAAACGAACGCACCCAATCCACTTTTTTTGACCCAGTAGTGTTGTTGTTGGTCGTTTTGGTCAGTTTCATTACTGTGCAAAAAACCATGCCGGTATAGCATTTAATGCACCGATTCGGGCAAGAAACGAAATGAACTACCGATTCGGGCCAGAAACGAAACGAACGCACCCAATCCACTTTTTTGGACCAGATAGTGATGTTTTGGTTCGATTTGGTTAGTTTCGTTATTGTGTAAAAAACCATGTTGGTATAGCATTTGATGCAATGATTCGGGCCGGAAACGAAATGGACTACCGGTTCAGGCCAGAAACGAAACGAACTTACCGAATCCACTTTTTTGGACCAAATATTGATGTTTTGGTTCGTTTTGGTTAGTTTCGTTACTGTGTAAAAAACCATGCCGGTATAGCATTTAATGCACCGATTCGGGCCGGAAACGAAATGGACAACCGATTCACGCCAAAAACGAAACGAACGCACCCAATCCACTTTTTTGGACCCAATAGTGTTGTTGTGGTTTGTTTTGGTCAGTTTCAATACTGTGCAGAAAACAATGCCGGGTTGCATTGAAGGCACCGATTCGGGCAGGAACCGAAACGAACTACCGATTCGGGCCAGAAACGAAACGAGCGCACCCAATCCAGTTTTTTCGACCAAATAGTGATGTTTTGGTTCGATTTGGTTAGTTTCGTTATTGTGTAAAAAACCATGTTGGTATAGCATTTAATGCACCGATTCGGGCCGGAAACGAAATGAACTACCGATTCGGGCCAGAAACGAAACGAACGCACCCAATCCACTTTTTTGGACCAGATAGTGATGTTTTGGTTCGATTTGGTTAGTTTCGTTATTGTGTAAAAAACCATGTTGGTATAGCATTTAATGCACCGATTCGGGCCGGAAACGAAATGAACTACCGATTCGGGCCAGAAACGAAACGAACGCACCCAATCCACTTTTTTGGACCAGAGAGTGATGTTTTGGTTCGTTTTGGTTAGTTTCGTTACTGTGTAAAAAACCATGCCGGTATAGCATTTGATGCAATGATTCGGGCCGGAAACGAAATGGACTACCGGTTCAGGCCAGAAACGAAACGAACGCACCCGATCCACTCTTTTGGACCCAATAGTGATGTTTTGGTTCGTTTTGGTTAGTTTCGGTACTGTGTAAAAAACCATGCCGGTATAGCATTTAATGCATCGATTCGGGCCGGAAACGAAGCGGACTACCGATTCGCGCTAGAAACGAAACGAACGCACCCAATCCACTTTTTTTGACCCAGTAGTGTTGTTGTTGGTCGTTTTGGTCAGTTTCATTACTGTGCAAAAAACCATGCCGGTATAGCATTTAATGCACCGATTCGGGCAGGAAACGAAATGAACTACCGATTCGGGCCAGAAACGAAACGAACGCACCCAATCCACTTTTTTGGACCAGATAGTGATGTTTTGGTTCGATTTGGTTAGTTTCGTTATTGTGTAAAAAACCATGTTGGTATAGCATTTGATGCACCGATTCGGGCCGGAAACGAAATGGACTACCAGTTCAGGTCAGAAACGAAACGAACGCACCGAATCCACTTTTTTGGACCAAATAGTGATGTTTTGGTTCGTTTTGGTTAGTTTCGTTACTGTGTAAAAAACCATGCCGGTATAGCATTTAATGCACCGATTCGGGCCGGAAACGAAATGGACTACCGATTCGCGCCAAAAACGAAACGAACGCACCCAATCCACTTTTTTGGACCCAATAGTGTTGTTGTGGTTTGTTTTGGTCAGTTTCAATACTGTGCAAAAAACCATGCCGGGTTGCATTGAATGCACCGATTCGGGCCGGAACCGAAACGAACTACCGATTCGGGCCAGAAACGAAACGAGCGCACCCAATCCAGTTTTTTCGACCAAATAGTGATGTTTTGGTTCGATTTGGTTAGTTTCATTACTGTGTAAAAAACCATGCCGGTATAGCATTTGATGCAATGATTCGGGCCAGAAACGAAATGGACTACCGGTTCAGGCCAGAAACGAAACGAACGCACCCAATCCACTTTTTTGGACCCAATAGTGATGTTTTGGTTCGTTTTGGTCAGTTTCGCTACTATGCAAAAAACAATGTTGCATTGAATGCACCTCTTCGGGCCGGAATCGAAACGAACTACCGATTCGGGCCAGAAACGAAACGAGCGCACCCAATCCAGTTTTTTGGTCCAAATAGTATTGTTTTGGTTCGTTTTGGTTAGTTTTGTTACTGTGTAAAAAACCATGCCGGTGTAGCATTTGATGCACCGATTCGGGCCGGAAACGAAATGGACTACCAGTTCAGGCCAGAAACGAAACGAACGCACCGAATCCACTTTTTTGGACCAAATAGTGATGTTTTGGTTCGTTTTGGTTAGTTTCAGTACTGTGTAAAAAACCATGCCGGTATAGCATTTAATGCACCGACTTGGGCCGGAAATGAAATGGACTACCGATTCGCGCAAAAAACGAAATGAACGCACCCAATCCACTTTTTTGGACCCAATAGTGTTGCTGTGGTTTGTTTTGGTCAGTTTCAATACTGTGCAAAAAACCATGCCGGGTTGCATTGAATGCACCGATTCGGGCCGGAACCGAAACGAACTACCGATTCGGGCCAGAAATGAAACGAGCGCACCCAATCCAGTTTTTTGAACCAAATAGTGATGTTTTGGTTCGATTTGGTTAGTTTCATTACTGTGTAAAAAACCATGCCGGTATAGCATTTGATGCAATGATTCGGGCCGGAAACGAAATGGACTACCGGTTCAGGCCAGAAACGAAACGAACGCACCCGATCCACTTTTTTAGACCCAATAGTGATGTTTTGGTTCGTTTTGGTTAGTTTCGGTACTGTGTAAAAAACCATGCCGGTATAGCATTTAATGCATCGATTCGGGCCGGAAACGAAACGGACTACCGATTCGCGCCAGAAACGAAACGAACGCACCCAATCCACTTTTTTTGACCCAGTAGTGTTGTTGTTGGTCGTTTTGGTCAGTTTCATTACTGTGCAAAAAACCATGCCGGTATAGCATTTAATGCACCGATTCGGGCAGGAAACGAAATGAACTACCGATTCGGGCCAGAAACGAAACGAACGCACCCAATCCACTTTTTTGGACCAGATAGTGATGTTTTGGTTCGATTTGGTTAGTTTCGTTATTGTGTAAAAAACCATGTTGGTATAGCATTTAATGCACCGATTCGGGCCGGAAACGAAATGAACTACCGATTCGGGCCAGAAACGAAACGAACGCACCCAATCCACTTTTTTGGACCAGAGAGTGATGTTTTGGTTCGTTTTGGTTAGTTTCGTTACTGTGTAAAAAACCATGCCGGTATAGCATTTGATGCACCGATTCGGGCCGGAAACGAAATGGACTACCAGTTCAGGCCCGAAACGAAACGAACGCACCGAATCCACTTTTTTGGACCAAATTGTGATGTTTTGGTTCGTTTTGGTTAGTTTCGTTACTGTGTAAAAAACCATGCCGGTATAGCATTTAATGCACCGATTCGGGCCGGAAACGAAATGGACTACCGATTCGCGCCAAAAACGAAACGAACGCACCCAATCCACTTTTTTGGACCCAATAGTGTTGTTGTGGTTTGTTTTGGTCAGTTTCAATACTGTGCAAAAAACCATGCCGGGTTGCATTGAATGCACCGATTCGGGCCGGAACCGAAACGAACTACCGATTCGGGCCAGAAACGAAACGAGCGCACCCAATCCAGTTTTTTCGACCAAATAGTGATGTTTTGGTTCGATTTGGTTAGTTTCGTTACTGTGTAAAAAACCATGCCGGTATAGCATTTGATGCAATGATTCGGGCCAGAAACGAAATGGACTACCGGTTCAGGCCAGAAACGAAACGAACGCACCCAATCCACTTTTTTGGACCCAATAGTGATGTTTTGGTTCGTTTTGGTCAGTTTCGCTACTATGCAAAAAACAATGTTGCATTGAATGCACCGATTCGGGCCGGAATCGAAACGAACTACCGATTCGGGCCAGAAACGAAACGAGCGCACCCAATCCAGTTTTTTGGTCCAAATAGTATTGTTTTGGTTCGTTTTGGTTAGTTTTGTTACTGTGTAAAAAACCATGCCGGTGTAGCATTTGATGCACCGATTCGGGCCGGAAACGAAATGGACTACCAGTTCAGGCCAGAAACGAAACGAACGCACCGAATCCACTTTTTTGGACCAAATAGTGATGTTTTGGTTCGTTTTGGTTAGTTTCATTACTGTGTAAAAAACCATGCCGGTATAGCATTTAATGCACCGACTTGGGCCGGAAACGAAATGGACTACCGATTCGCGCAAAAAACGAAATGAACGCACCCAATCCACTTTTTTGGACCCAATAGTGTTGCTGTGGTTTGTTTTGGTCAGTTTCAATACTGTGCAAAAAACCATGCCGGGTTGCATTGAATGCACCGATTCGGGCCGGAACCGAAACGAACTACCGATTCGGGCCAGAAATGAAACGAGCGCACCCAATCCAGTTTTTTGAACCAAATAGTGATGTTTTGGTTCGATTTGGTTAGTTTCGTTACTGTGTAAATAACCATGCCGGTATAGCATTTGATGCAATGATTCGGGCCGGAAACGAAACGAACTACCGGTTCAGGCCAGAAACGAAACGAACGCACCCGATCCACTTTTTTGGACCCAATAGTGATGTTTTGGTTCGTTTTGGTTAGTTTCGGTACTGTGTAAAAAACCATGCCGGTATAGCATTTAATGCATCGATTCGGGCCGGAAACGAAACGGACTACCGATTCGCGCCAGAAACGAAACGAACGCACCCAATCCACTTTTTTTGACCCAGTAGTGTTGTTGTTGGTCGTTTTGGTCAGTTTCATTACTGTGCAAAAAACCATGCCGGTATAGCATTTAATGCACCGATTCGGGCAGGAAACGAAATGAACTACCGATTCGGGCCAGAAACGAAACGAACGCACCCAATCCACTTTTTTGGACCAGATAGTGATGTTTTGGTTCGATTTGGTTAGTTTCGTTATTGTGTAAAAAACCATGTTGGTATAGCATTTAATGCACCGATTCGGGCCGGAAACGAAATGAACTACCGATTCGGGCCAGAAACGAAACGAACGCACCCAATCCACTTTTTTGGACCAGAGAGTGATGTTTTGGTTCGTTTTGGTTAGTTTCGTTACTGTGTAAAAAACCATGCCGGTATAGCATTTGATGCACCGATTCGGGCCGGAAACGAAATGGACTACCAGTACAGGCCAGAAACGAAACGAACGCACCGAATCCACTTTTTTGGACCAAATAGTGATGTTTTGGTTCGTTTTGGTTAGTTTCGTTACTGTGTAAAAAACCATGCCGGTATAGCATTTAATGCACCGATTCGGGCCGGAAACGAAATGGACTACCGATTCGCGCCAAAAACGAAACGAACGCACCCAATCCACTTTTTTGGACCCAATAGTGTTGTTGTGGTTTGTTTTGGTCAGTTTCAATACTGTGCAAAAAACCATGCCGGGTTGCATTGAATGCACCGATTCGGGCCGGAACCGAAACGAACTACCGATTCGGGCCAGAAACGAAACGAGCGCACCCAATCCAGTTTTTTCGACCAAATAGTGATGTTTTGGTTCGATTTGGTTAGTTTCGTTACTGTGTAAAAAACCATGCCGGTATAGCATATGATGCAATGATTCGGGCCAGAAACGAAATGGACTACCGGTTCAGGCCAGAAACGAAACGAACGCACCCAATCCACTTTTTTGGACCCAATAGTGATGTTTTGGTTCGTTTTGGTCAGTTTCGCTACTATGAAAAAAACCATGTTGCATTGAATGCACCGATTCGGGCCGGAATCGAAACGAACTACCGATTCGCGCCAGAAACGAAACGAGCGCACCCAATCCAGTTTTTTGGTCCAAATAGTGATGTTTTGGTTCGTTTTGGTTAGTTTTGTTACTGTGTAAAAAACCATGCCGGTATAGCATTTGATGCACCGATTCGGGCCGGAAACGAAATGGACTACCAGTTCAGGCCAGAAACGAAACGAACGCACCGAATCCACTTTTTTGGACCAAATAGTGATGTTTTGGTTCGTTTTGGTTAGTTTCATTACTGTGTAAAAAACCATGCCGGTATAGCATTTAATGCACCGATTCGGGCCGGAAACGAAATGGACTATGATTCGCGCAAAAAACGAAACGAACGCACCCAATCCACTTTTTTGGACCCAATAGTGTTGTTGTGGTTTGTTTTGGTCAGTTTCAATACTGTGCAAAAAACCATGCCGGGTTGCATTGAATGCACCGATTCGGGCCGGAACCGAAACGAACTACCGATTCGGGCCAGAAACGAAACGAGCGCACCCAATCCAGTTTTTTGGACCAAATAGTGATGTTTTGGTTCGTTTTGGTTAGTTTCGTTACTGTGTAAAAAACCATGCCAATATAGGATTTGATGCACCGATTCGGGCCGGAAACGAAATGGACTACCGATTCGGGCCAGAAATGAAACGAACGCACCCAATCCACTTTTTGGACAAAATAGGGATGTTTTGGTTAGTTTCGATACTGTGTAAAAAACCATGCCGGTATAGCATTTAATGCACCGATTCGGGCCGGAAACGAAATGGACTACCGATTCGCGGCAAAAATGAAACGAACGCACCCAATCCACTTTTTTGGACCCAATAGTGATGTTTGTGGTCGTTTTGGTTAGTTTCGTTACTGTGCAAAAAACCATGCCGGTATAGCATTTAATGCACCGATTCGGGCCGGAAACGAAACGAACTACCGATTCGCGCCAAAAACAAAACGAACGCACCCAATCCACTTTTTTGGACCCAATAATGTTGTTGTGGTTCGTTTTGGTCAGTTTCATTACTGTGCAAAAAACCATGCCGGTATAGCATTTAATGCATCGATTCGGGCCGGAAACGAAACGGACTACCGATTCGCGCCAGAAACGAAACGAACGCACCCAATCCACTTTTTTTGACCCAGTAGTGTTGTTGTTGGTCGTTTTGGTCAGTTTCATTACTGTGCAAAAAACCATGCCGGTATAGCATTTAATGCACCGATTCGGGCAGGAAACGAAATGAACTACCGATTCGGGCCAGAAACGAAACGAACGCACCCAATCCACTTTTTTGGACCAGATAGTGATGTTTTGGTTCGATTTGGTTAGTTTCGTTATTGTGTAAAAAACCATGTTGGTATAGCATTTAATGCACCGATTCGGGCCGGAAACGAAATGAACTACCGATTCGGGCCAGAAACGAAACGAACGCACCCAATCCACTTTTTTGGACCAGAGAGTGATGTTTTGGTTCGTTTTGGTTAGTTTCGTTACTGTGTAAAAAACCATGCCGGTATAGCATTTGATGCACCGATTCGGGCCGGAAACGAAATGGACTACCAGTACAGGCCAGAAACGAAACGAACGCACCGAATCCACTTTTTTGGACCAAATAGTGATGTTTTGGTTCGTTTTGGTTAGTTTCGTTACTGTGTAAAAAACCATGCCGGTATAGCATATGATGCAATGATTCGGGCCAGAAACGAAATGGACTACCGGTTCAGGCCAGAAACGAAACGAACGCACCCAATCCACTTTTTTGGACCCAATAGTGATGTTTTGGTTCGTTTTGGTCAGTTTCGCTACTATGAAAAAAACCATGTTGCATTGAATGCACCGATTCGGGCCGGAATCGAAACGAACTACCGATTCGCGCCAGAAACGAAACGAGCGCACCCAATCCAGTTTTTTGGTCCAAATAGTGATGTTTTGGTTCGTTTTGGTTAGTTTTGTTACTGTGTAAAAAACCGTGCCGGTATAGCATTTGATGCACCGATTCGGGCCGGAAACGAAATGGACTACCAGTTCAGGCCAGAAACGAAACGAACGCACCGAATCCACTTTTTTGGACCAAATAGTGATGTTTTGGTTCGTTTTGGTTAGTTTCATTACTGTGTAAAAAACCATGCCGGTATAGCATTTAATGCACCGATTCGGGCCGGAAACGAAATGGACTATGATTCGCGCAAAAAACGAAACGAACGCACCCAATCCACTTTTTTGGACCCAATAGTGTTGTTGTGGTTTGTTTTGGTCAGTTTCAATACTGTGCAAAAAACCATGCCGGGTTGCATTGAATGCACCGATTCGGGCCGGAACCGAAACGACCTACCGATTCGGGCCAGAAACGAAACGAGCGCACCCAATCCAGTTTTTTGGACCAAATAGTGATGTTTTGGTTCGTTTTGGTTAGTTTCGTTACTGTGTAAAAAACCATGCCAATATAGGATTTGATGCACCGATTCGGGCCGGAAACGAAATGGACTACCGATTCGGGCCAGAAATGAAACGAACGCACCCAATCCACTTTTTGGACAAAATAGGGATGTTTTGGTTAGTTTCGATACTGTGTAAAAAACCATGCCGGTATAGCATTTAATGCACCGATTCGGGCCGGAAACGAAATGGACTACCGATTCGCGGCAAAAATGAAACGAACGCACCCAATCCACTTTTTTGGACCCAATAGTGATGTTTGTGGTCGTTTTGGTTAGTTTCGTTACTGTGCAAAAAACCATGCCGGTATAGCATTTAATGCACCGATTCGGGCCGGAAACGAAACGAACTACCGATTCGCGCCAAAAACAAAACGAACGCACCCAATCCACTTTTTTGGACCCAATAATGTTGTTGTGGTTCGTTTTGGTCAGTTTCATTACTGTGCAAAAAACCATGCCGGTATAGCATTTAATGCATCGATTCGGGCCGGAAACGAAACGGACTACCGATTCGCGCCAGAAACGAAACGAACGCACCCAATCCACTTTTTTTGACCCAGTAGTGTTGTTGTTGGTCGTTTTGGTCAGTTTCATTACTGTGCAAAAAACCATGCCGGTATAGCATTTAATGCACCGATTCGGGCAGGAAACGAAATGAACTACCGATTCGGGCCAGAAACGAAACGAACGCACCCAATCCACTTTTTTGGACCAGATAGTGATGTTTTGGTTCGATTTGGTTAGTTTCGTTATTGTGTAAAAAACCATGTTGGTATAGCATTTAATGCACCGATTCGGGCCGGAAACGAAATGAACTACCGATTCGGGCCAGAAACGAAACGAACGCACCCAATCCACTTTTTTGGACCAGAGAGTGATGTTTTGGTTCGTTTTGGTTAGTTTCGTTACTGTGTAAAAAACCATGCCGGTATAGCATTTGATGCACCGATTCGGGCCGGAAACGAAATGGACTACCAGTTCAGGCCAGAAACGAAATGAACGCACCGAATCCACTTTTTTGGACCAAATAGTGATGTTTTGGTTCGTTTTGGTTAGTTTCGTTACTGTGTAAAAAACCATGCCGGTATAGCATTTAATGCACCGATTCGGGCCGGAAACGAAATGGACTACCGATTCGCGCCAAAAACGAAACGAACGCACCCAATCCACTTTTTTGGACCCAATAGTGTTGTTGTGGTTTGTTTTGGTCAGTTTCAATACTGTGCAAAAAACCATGCCGGGTTGCATTGAATGCACCGATTCGGGCCGGAACCGAAACGAACTACCGATTCGGGCCAGAAACGAAACGAGCGCACCCAATCCAGTTTTTTCGACCAAATAGTGATGTTTTGGTTCGATTTGGTTAGTTTCGTTACTGTGTAAAAAACCATGCCGGTATAGCATATGATGCAATGATTCGGGCCAGAAACGAAATGGACTACCGGTTCAGGCCAGAAACGAAACGAACGCACCCAATCCACTTTTTTGGACCCAATAGTGATGTTTTGGTTCGTTTTGGTCAGTTTCGCTACTATGAAAAAAACCATGTTGCATTGAATGCACCGATTCGGGCCGGAATCGAAACGAACTACCGATTCGCGCCAGAAACGAAACGAGCGCACCCAATCCAGTTTTTTGGTCCAAATAGTGATGTTTTGGTTCGTTTTGGTTAGTTTTGTTACTGTGTAAAAAACCATGCCGGTATAGCATTTGATGCACCGATTCGGGCCGGAAACGAAATGGACTACCAGTTCAGGCCAGAAACGAAACGAACGCACCGAATCCACTTTTTTGGACCAAATAGTGATGTTTTGGTTCGTTTTGGTTAGTTTCATTACTGTGTAAAAAACCATGCCGGTATAGCATTTAATGCACCGATTCGGGCCGGAAACGAAATGGACTATGATTCGCGCAAAAAACGAAACGAACGCACCCAATCCACTTTTTTGGACCCAATAGTGTTGTTGTGGTTTGTTTTGGTCAGTTTCAATACTGTGCAAACAACCATGCCGGGTTGCATTGAATGCACCGATTCGGGCCGGAACCGAAACGAACTACCGATTCGGGCCAGAAACGAAACGAGCGCACCCAATCCAGTTTTTTGGACCAAATAGTGATGTTTTGGTTCGTTTTGGTTAGTTTCGTTACTGTGTAAAAAACCATGCCAATATAGGATTTGATGCACCGATTCGGGCCGGAAACGAAATGGACTACCGATTCGGGCCAGAAATGAAACGAACGCACCCAATCCACTTTTTGGACAAAATAGGGATGTTTTGGTTAGTTTCGGTACTGTGTAAAAAACCATGCCGGTATAGCATTTAATGCACCGATTCGGGCCGGAAACGAAATGGACTACCGATTCGCGGCAAAAATGAAACGAACGCACCCAATCCACTTTTTTGGACCCAATAGTGATGTTTGTGGTCGTTTTGGTTAGTTTCGTTACTGTGCAAAAAACCATGCCGGTATAGCATTTAATGCACCGATTCGGGCCGGAAACGAAACGAACTACCGATTCGCGCCAAAAACAAAACGAACGCACCCAATCCACTTTTTTGGACCCAATAATGTTGTTGTGGTTCGTTTTGGTCAGTTTCATTACTGTGCAAAAAACCATGCCGGTATAGCATTTAATGCACCGATTCGGGCCGGAAACGAAAGGAACTACCGATTCGCGCCAAAAACGAAACGAACGCACCCAATCCACTTTTTTGGACCCAATAGTGATGTTTTGGTTCGTTTTGTTCAGTTTCGTTACTGTGTAAAAAACCATGCCAATATAGCATTTGATGCACCGATTCGGGCCGGAAACGAAATGGACTACCGATTCGGGCCAGAAATGAAACGAACGCACCCAATCCACTTTTTGGACAAAATAGGGATGTTTTGGTTAGTTTCGGTACTGTGTAAAAAACCATGCCGGTATAGCATTTAATGCACCGATTCGGGCCGGAAACGAAATGGACTACCGATTCGCGCCAAAAACGAAACGAACGCACCCAATCCACTTTTTTGGACCCAATAGTGTTGTTGTGGTTCGTTTTGCTCAGTTTCATTACTATGCAAAAAACCATGCCGGAATAGCATTTAATGCACCGATTCGGGCCGGAAACGAAATAAACTACCGATTCGCGCCAAAAACGAAACGAACGCACCCAATCCACTTTTTTGGACCCAATAGTGTTGTTGTGGGTCGTTTTGGTCAGTTTCATTACTGTGCAAAAACCATGCCTGTATAGCATTTAATGCACCGATTCGGGCCGGAAACGAAATGGACTACGATTCGCGCCAAAAACGAAACGAACGCACCTAATCCACTTTTTTGGACCCAATAGTGTTGTTTGTGTTCGTTTTGGTCAGTTTCATTACTGTGCAAAAAACCATGCCGGTATAGCATTTAATGCACCGATTCGGGCCGGAAACGAAATGGACTACCGATTCGAGCCAAAAACGAAACGAACGCACCCAATCCACTTTTTTGGACCCAATAGTGTTGTTGTGGTTCGTTTTGGTCAGTTTCATTACTGTGCAAAAAACCATGCTGGTATAGCATTTAATGCACCGATTCGGGCCGAAACGAAACGAACTACCGATTCGCACCAAAAACGAAACGAAGCACCCAATCCACTTTTTTGGACCCAATAGTGATGTTTTGGTTCGTTTTGGTTAGTTTCGCTACTGTGGAGAAAACCATGCCGGTATAGCATTTAATGCACCGATTCGGGCCGGAAACGAAATGAACTACCGATTCACGCTAAAAACGAAACATACGCACCCAATCCACTTTTTTGGACCCAATAGTGATGTTTTGGTTCGTTTTGATCAGTTTCGCTACTATGCAAAAAAACCATGCCGCGTTGCATTGAATGCACCGATTCGGGCCGGAACCGAAACGAACTACCGATTCGCGCCAAAAACGAAACGAACGCACCCAATCCACTCTTTTGGACCCAATAGTGATGTTTTGGTTCGTTTTGGTCAGTTTCGCTACTGTGCAAAAAACCATGCCGGGTTGCATTGAATGCACCGATTCGGGCCGAGAACGAAACGAACTACCGATTCACGCCAAAAACGAAACGAACGGACCCAATCCACTTTTTTGGACCCAATAGTGATGTTTTGGTTCGTTTTGGTCAGTTCCGTTACTGTGCAAAAAACCATGCCGGTATAGCATTTAATGCACCGATTCGGGCCGGAAACGAAACGAACTACCGATTCGCACCAAAAACGAAACGAACGCACCCAATCCACTTTTTTGGACCCAATAGTGATGTTTTGGATCGGTTTGGTCAGTTTCGTTACTGTGCAAAAGATCATGCCGTTATAGCATTTAATGCACCGATTCGGGCCGAAAACGAAACGAACTACCGATTCGCGCCAAAAACGAAACGAACGCACCCAATCCACTTTTTTGGACCCAATAGTGATGTTTTGGTTCGTTTTTGTCAGTTTTGTTACTGTGCAAAAAACCATGCCGGTATAGCATTTAATGCACCGATTCGGGCCGGAAGCGAAACGAACTACCGATTCGCACCAAAAATGAAACGAATGCACCCAATCCACTTTTTTGGACCCAATAGTGACATTTTGGTTCATTTTGGTCAATTTCGCTACTGTGCAAAAAACCATGCCGCGTTGCATTGAATGCACCGATTCGGGCCGGAACCGAAACGAACTACCGATTCGCGCCAAAAACGAAACGAACGCACCCAATCCACTCTTTTGGACCCAATAGTGATGATTTGGTTCGTTTTGGTCAGTTTCGCTACTGTGCAAAAAACCATGCCGGGTTGCATTGAATGCACCGATTCGGGCCGAGAACGAAACGAACTACCGATTCGCGCCAAAAACGAAACGAACGCACCCAATCCACTTTTTGGAACCAATAGTGATGTTTTGGTTTGTTTTGGTTAGTTTCGCTACTGTGCAGAAAACCATGCCGGTATAGCATCTAATGCACCGATTCGGGCCGGAAACAAAACGAACTACCGATTCGCACCAAAAACGAAACGAACGCACCCAATCCACTTTTTTGGACCCAATAGTGATGTTTTAGTTCATTTTGGTCAGTTTCGCTACTGTGCAAAAAACCATGCCGGGTTGCATTGAATGCACCGATTCGGGCCGAAAACGAAACGAACTACCGATTGGCGCCAAAAACGAAACGAATGCACCCAATCCACTTTTTTGGACCCAATAGTGATGTTTTGGTTTGTTTTGGTTAGTTTCGCTACTGTGCAGAAAACCATGCCGGTATAGCATTTAATGCACCGATTCGGGCCGGAAACGAAACGAACTACCGATTCACGCTAAAAACGAAACATACGCACCCAATCCACTTTTTTGGACCCAATAGTGATGTTTTGGTTCGTTTTGATCAGTTTCGCTACTATGCAAAAAAACCATGCCGCGTTGCATTGAATGCACCGATTCGGGCCGGAACCGAAACGAACTACCGATTCGCGCCAAAAACAAAACGAACGCACCCAATCCACTCTTTTGGACCCAATAGTGATGTTTTGGTTCGTTTTGGTCAGTTTCACTACTGTGCAAAAAACCATGCCGGGTTGCATTGAATGCACCGATTCGGGCCGAGAACGAAACGAACTACCGATTCGCGCCAAAAACGAAACGAACGCACCCAATCCACTTTTTTGGACCCAATAGTGATGTTTTGGTTCGTTTTGGTTAGTTTCGTTACTGTGCAAAAAACCATGCCAGTATAGCATTTAATGCACCGATTCGGGCCGGAAGCGAAACGAACTACCGATTCGCACCAAAAACGAAACGAACGCACCCAATCCACTTTTTTGGACCCAATAGTGATGTTTTGGTTCGTTTTGGTCAGTTTCGCTACTGTGCAAAAAACCATGCCGGGTTGCATTGAATGCACCGATTCGGGCCGAGAACGAAACGAACTACCGATTGGCGCCAAAAACGAAACGAATGCACCCAATCCACTTTTTTGGACCCAATAGTGATGTTTTGGTTTGTTTTGGTTAGTTTCGCTACTGTGCAGAAAACCATGCCGGTATAGCATTTAATGCACCGATTCGGGCCGGAAACGAAACGAACTACCGATTCACGCTAAAAACGAAACATACGCACCCAATCCACTTTTTTGGACCCAATAGTGATGTTTTGGTTCGTTTTGATCAGTTTCGCTACTATGCAAAAAAACCATGCCGCGTTGCATTGAATGCACCGATTCGGGCCGGAACCGAAACGAACTACCGATTCGCGCCAAAAACAAAACGAACGCACCCAATCCACTCTTTTGGACCCAATAGTGATGTTTTGGTTCGTTTTGGTCAGTTTCACTACTGTGCAAAAAACCATGCCGGGTTGCATTGAATGCACCGATTCGGGCCGAGAACGAAACGAACTACCGATTCGCGCCAAAAACGAAACGAACGCACCCAATCCACTTTTTGGAACCAATAGTGATGTTTTGGTTTGTTTTGGTTAGTTTCGCTACTGTGCAGAAAACCATGCCGGTATAGCATCTAATGCACCGATTCGGGCCGGAAACAAAACGAACTACCGATTCGCACCAAAAACGAAACGAACGCACCCAATCCACTTTTTTGGACCCAATAGTGATGTTTTAGTTCATTTTGGTCAGTTTCGCTACTGTGCAAAAAACCATGCCGGGTTGCATTGAATGCACCGATTCGGGCCGAAAACGAAACGAACTACCGATTGGCGCCAAAAACGAAACGAATGCACCCAATCCACTTTTTTGGACCCAATAGTGATGTTTTGGTTTGTTTTGGTTAGTTTCGCTACTGTGCAGAAAACCATGCCGGTATAGCATTTAATGCACCGATTCGGGCCGGAAACGAAACGAACTACCGATTCACGCTAAAAACGAAACATACGCACCCAATCCACTTTTTTGGACCCAATAGTGATGTTTTGGTTCGTTTTGATCAGTTTCGCTACTATGCAAAAAAACCATGCCGCGTTGCATTGAATGCACCGATTCGGGCCGGAACCGAAACGAACTACCGATTCGCGCCAAAAACAAAACGAACGCACCCAATCCACTCTTTTGGACCCAATAGTGATGTTTTGGTTCGTTTTGGTCAGTTTCACTACTGTGCAAAAAACCATGCCGGGTTGCATTGAATGCACCGATTCGGGCCGAGAACGAAACGAACTACCGATTCGCGCCAAAAACGAAACGAACGCACCCAATCCACTTTTTTGGACCCAATAGTGATGTTTTGGTTCGTTTTGGTCAGTTTCGTTACTGTGCAAAAAACCATGCCAGTATAGCATTTAATGCACCGATTCGGGCCGGAAGCGAAACGAACTACCGATTCGCACCAAAAACGAAACGAACGCACCCAATCCACTTTTTTGGACCCAATAGTGATGTTTTGGTTCGTTTTGGTCAGTTTCGCTACTGTGCAAAAAACCATGCCGGGTTGCATTGAATGCACCGATTCGGGCCGAGAACGAAACGAACTACCGATTGGCGCCAAAAACGAAACGAATGCACCCAATCCACTTTTTTGGACCCAATAGTGATGTTTTGGTTTGTTTTGGTTAGTTTCGCTACTGTGCAGAAAACCATGCCGGTATAGCATTTAATGCACCGATTCGGGCCGGAAATGAAACGAACTACCGATTCACGCTAAAAACGAAACATACGCACCCAATCCACTTTTTTGGACCCAATAGTGATGTTTTGGTTCGTTTTGATCAGTTTCGCTACTATGCAAAAAAACCATGCCGCGTTGCATTGAATGCACCGATTCGGGCCGGAACCGAAACGAACTACCGATTCGCGCCAAAAACAAAACGAACGCACCCAATCCACTCTTTTGGACCCAATAGTGATGTTTTGGTTCGTTTTGGTCAGTTTCACTACTGTGCAAAAAACCATGCCGGGTTGCATTGAATGCACCGATTCGGGCCGAGAACGAAACGAACTACCGATTCGCGCCAAAAACGAAACGAACGCACCCAATCCACTTTTTTGGACCCAATAGTGATGTTTTGGTTCGTTTTGGTCAGTTTCGTTACTGTGCAAAAAACCATGCCGGTATAGCATTTAATGCACCGATTCGGGCCGGAAGCGAAACGAACTACCGATTCGCACCAAAAACGAAACGAACGCACCCAATCCACTTTTTTGGACCCAATAGTGATGTTTTGGTTCGTTTTGGTCAGTTTCGCTACTGTGCAAAAAACCATGCCGGGTTGCATTGAATGCACCGATTCGGGCCGAGAACGAAACGAACTACCGATTCGCGCCAAAAATGAAACGAACGCACCCAATCCACTTTTTTGGACCCAATAGTGATGTTTTGGTTCGTTTTGGTCAGTTTCGTTACTGTGCAAAAAACCATGCCGGTATAGCATTTAATGCACCGATTCGGGCCGGAAGCGAAACGAACTACCGATTCGCACCAAAAACGAAACGAACGCAACCAATCCACTTTTTTGGACCCAATAGTGATGTTTTGGTTCGTTTTGGTCAGTTTCGCTACTGTGCAAAAAACCATGCCGGGTTGCATTGAATGCACCGATTCGGGCCGAAAACGAAACGAACTACCGATTCGCGCCAAAAACGAAACGAAGCACCTATCCACTTTTTTGGACCCAATAGTGATGTTTTGGTTCGTTTTGGTTAGTTTCGCTACTGTGCAGAAAACCATGCCGGTATAGCATTTAATGCACCGATTCGGGCCAGAAACGAAACGAACTACCGATTCACGCTAAAAACGAAACATACGCACCCAATCCACTGTTTTGGACTCAATAGTGATGTTTTGGTTCGTTTTGATCAGTTTCGCTACTATGCAAAAAAACCATGCCGCGTTGCATTGAATGCACCGATTCGGGCCGGAACCGAAACGAACTACCGATTCGCGCCAAAAACGAAACGAACGCACCCAATCCACTTTTTTGGACCCAATAGTGATGTTTTGGTTCGTTTTGGTCAGTTCCGTTACTGTGCAAAAAACCATGCCGGTATAGCATTTAATGCACCGATTCGGGCCGGAAACAAAACGAACTACCGATTCGCACCAAAAACGAAACGAACGCACCCAATCCACTTTTTTGGACCCAATAGTGATGTTTTGCATCGTTTTGGTCAGTTCCGTTACTGTGCAAAAAACCATGCCGGTATAGCATTTAATGCACCGATTCGGGCCGGAAGCGAAACGAACTACCGATTCGCACCAAAAACGAAACGAACGCACCCAATTCGGTTTTTTTGGACCCAATAGTGATGTTTTGGTTCGTTTTTGTCAGTTTTGTTACTGTGCAAAAAACCATGCCGGTATAGCATTTAATGCACCGATTCGGGCCGGAAGCGAAACGAACTACCGATTCGCACCAAAAACGAAACGAACGCACCCAATCCACTTTTTTGGACCCAATAGTGACATTTTGGTTCATTTTGGTCAATTTCGCTACTGTGCAAAAAACCATGCCGCGTTGCATTGAATGCACCGATTCGGGCCGGAACCGAAACGAACTACCGATTCGCGCCAAAAATGAAACGAACGCACCCAATCCACTCTTTTGGACCCAATAGTGATGTTTTGGTTCGTTTTGGTCAGTTTTGCTACTGTGCAAAAAACCATGCCGGGTTGCATTGAATGCACCGATTCGGCCCGAAACGAAACGAACTACCGATTCGCGCCAAAAACGAAACGAAGCACCCAATCCACTTTTTTGGACCCAATAGTGATGTTTTGGTTCGTTTTGGTTAGTTTCGCTACTGTGCAGAAAACCATGCCGGTATAGCATTTAATGCACCGATTTGGGCCGGAAACGAAACGAACTACCGATTCACGCTAAAAACGAAACATACGCACCCAATCCACTGTTTTGGACCCAATAGTGATGTTTTGGTTCGTTTTGATCAGTTTCGCTACTATGCAAAAAAACCATGCCGCGTTGCATTGAATGCACCAATTCGGGCCGGAACCGAAACGAACTACCGATTCGCGCCAAAAACGAAACGAACGCACCCAATCCACTTTTTTGGACCCAATAGTGATGTTTTGGTTCGTTTTGGTCAGTTTTGCTACTGTGCAAAAAACCATGCCGGGTTGCATTGAATGCACCGATTCGGGCCGAAACGAAACGAACTACCGATTCGCGCCAAAAACGAAACGAAGCACCCAATCCACTTTTTTGGACCCAATAGTGATGTTTTGGTTCGTTTTGGTTAGTTTCGCTACTGTGCAGAAAACCATGCCGGTATAGCATTTAATGCACCGATTTGGGCCGGAAACGAAACGAACTACCGATTCACGCTAAAAACGAAACATACGCACCCAATCCACTGTTTTGGACCCAATAGTGATGTTTTGGTTCGTTTTGATCAGTTTCGCTACTATGCAAAAAAACCATGCCGCGTTGCATTGAATGCACCGATTCGGGCCGGAACCGAAACGAACTACCGATTCGCGCCAAAAACAAAACGAACGCACCCAATCCACTCTTTTGGACCCAATAGTGATGTTTTGGTTCGTTTTGGTCAGTTTCGCTACTGTGCAAAAAACCATGCCGGGTTGCATTGAATGCACCGATTCGGGCCGAGAACGAAACGAACTACCGATTCACGCCAAAAACGAAACGAACGGACCCAATCCACTTTTTTGGACCCAATAGTGATGTTTTGGTTCGTTTTGGTCAGTTCCGTTACTGTGCAAAAAACCATGCCGGTATAGCATTTAATGCACCGATTCGGGCCGGAAACGCAACGAACTACCGATTCGCACCAAAAACGAAACGAACGCACCCAATCCACTTTTTTGGACCCAATAGTGATGTTTTGGATCGGTTTGGTCAGTTTCGTTACTGTGCAAAAGATCATGCCGTTATAGCATTTAATGCACCGATTCGGGCCGAAAACGAAACGAACTACCGATTCGCGCCAAAAACGAAACGAACGCACCCAATCCACTTTTTTGGACCCAATAGTGATGTTTTGGTTCGTTTTTGTCAGTTTTGTTACTGTGCAAAAAACCATGCCGGTATAGCATTTAATGCACCGATTCGGGCCGGAAGCGAAACGAACTACCGATTCGCACCAAAAATGAAACGAACGCACCCAATCCACTTTTTTGGACCCAATAGTGACATTTTGGTTCATTTTGGTCAATTTCGCTACTGTGCAAAAAACCATGCCGCGTTGCATTGAATGCACCGATTCGGGCCGGAACCGAAACGAACTACCGATTCACGCAAAAAACGAAACGAACGCACCCAATCCACTCTTTTGGACCCAATAGTGATGATTTGGTTCGTTTTGGTCAGTTTCGCTACTGTGCAAAAAACCATGCCGGGTTGCATTGAATGCACCGATTCGGGCCGAGAACGAAACGAACTACCGATTCGCGCCAAAAACGAAACGAACGCACCCAATCCACTTTTTTGGAACCAATAGTGATGTTTTGGTTTGTTTTGGTTAGTTTCGCTACTGTGCAGAAAACCATGCCGGTATAGCATCTAATGCACCGATTCGGGCCGGAAACAAAACGAACTACCGATTCGCACCAAAAACGAAACGAACGCACCCAATCCACTTTTTTGGACCCAATAGTGATGTTTTAGTTCATTTTGGTCAGTTTCGCTACTGTGCAAAAAACCATGCCGGGTTGCATTGAATGCACCGATTCGGGCCGAAAACGAAACGAACTACCGATTGGCGCCAAAAACGAAACGAATGCACCCAATCCACTTTTTTGGACCCAATAGTGATGTTTTGGTTTGTTTTGGTTAGTTTCGCTACTGTGCAGAAAACCATGCCGGTATAGCATTTAATGCACCGATTCGGGCCGGAAACGAAACGAACTACCGATTCACGCTAAAAACGAAACATACGCACCCAATCCACTTTTTTGGACCCAATAGTGATGTTTTGGTTCGTTTTGATCAGTTTCGCTACTATGCAAAAAAACCATGCCGCGTTGCATTGAATGCACCGATTCGGGCCGGAACCGAAACGAACTACCGATTCGCGCCAAAAACAAAACGAACGCACCCAATCCACTCTTTTGGACCCAATAGTGATGTTTTGGTTCGTTTTGGTCAGTTTCGCTACTGTGCAAAAAACCATGCCGGGTTGCATTGAATGCACCGATTCGGGCTGAGAACGAAACGAACTACCGATTCGCGCCAAAAACGAAACGAACGCACCCAATCCACTTTTTTGGACCCAATAGTGATGTTTTGGTTCGTTTTGGTCAGTTTCGTTACTGTGCAAAAAACCATGCCGGTATAGCATTTAATGCACCGATTCGGGCCGGAAGCGAAACGAACTACCGATTCGCACCAAAAACGAAACGAACGCACCCAATCCACTTTTTTGGACCCAATAGTGATGTTTTGGTTCGTTTTGGTCAGTTTCGCTACTGTGCAAAAAACCATGCCGGGTTGCATTGAATGCACCGATTCGGGCCGAGAACGAAACGAACTACCGATTCGCGCCAAAAATGAAACGAACGCACCCAATCCACTTTTTTGGACCCAATAGTGATGTTTTGGTTCGTTTTGGTCAGTTTCGTTACTGTGCAAAAAACCATGCCGGTATAGCATTTAATGCACCGATTCGGGCCGGAAGCGAAACGAACTACCGATTCGCACCAAAAACGAAACGAACGCAACCAATCCACTTTTTTGGACCCAATAGTGATGTTTTGGTTCGTTTTGGTCAGTTTCGCTACTGTGCAAAAAACCATGCCGGGTTGCATTGAATGCACCGATTCGGGCCGAAAACGAAACGAACTACCGATTCGCGCCAAAAACGAAACGAAGCACCCAATCCACTTTTTTGGACCCAATAGTGATGTTTTGGTTCGTTTTGGTTAGTTTCGCTACTGTGCAGAAAACCATGCCGGTATAGCATTTAATGCACCGATTCGGGCCAGAAACGAAACGAACTACCGATTCACGCTAAAAACGAAACATACGCACCCAATCCACTGTTTTGGACTCAATAGTGATGTTTTGGTTCGTTTTGATCAGTTTCGCTACTATGCAAAAAAACCATGCCGCGTTGCATTGAATGCACCGATTCGGGCCGAAACCGAAACGAACTACCGATTCACGCCAAAAACGAAACGAACGCACCCAATCCACTTTTTTGGACCCAATAGTGATGTTTTGGTTCGTTTTGGTCAGTTCCGTTACTGTGCAAAAAACCATGCCGGTATAGCATTTAATGCACCGATTCGGGCCGGAAACAAAACGAACTACCGATTCGCACCAAAAACGAAACGAACGCACCCAATCCACTTTTTTCGACCCAATAGTGATGTTTTGCATCGTTTTGGTCAGTTCCGTTACTGTGCAAAAAACCATGCCGGTATAGCATTTAATGCACCGATTCGGGCCGGAAGCGAAACGAACTACCGATTCGCACCAAAAACGAAACGAACGCACCCAATTCGGTTTTTTTGGACCCAATAGTGATGTTTTGGTTCGTTTTTGTCAGTTTTGTTACTGTGCAAAAAACCATGCCGGTATAGCATTTAATGCACCGATTCGGGCCGGAAGCGAAACGAACTACCGATTCGCACCAAAAACGAAACGAACGCACCCAATCCACTTTTTTGGACCCAATAGTGACATTTTGGTTCATTTTGGTCAATTTCGCTACTGTGCAAAAAACCATGCCGCGTTGCATTGAATGCACCGATTCGGGCCGGAACCGAAACGAACTACCGATTCGCGCCAAAAATGAAACGAACGCACCCAATCCACTCTTTTGGACCCAATAGTGATGTTTTGGTTCGTTTTGGTCAGTTTTGCTACTGTGCAAAAAACCATGCCGGGTTGCATTGAATGCACCGATTCGGCCCGAAACGAAACGAACTACCGATTCGCGCCAAAAACGAAACGAAGCACCCAATCCACTTTTTTGGACCCAATAGTGATGTTTTGGTTCGTTTTGGTTAGTTTCGCTACTGTGCAGAAAACCATGCCGGTATAGCATTTAATGCACCGATTTGGGCCGGAAACGAAACGAACTACCGATTCACGCTAAAAACGAAACATACGCACCCAATCCACTGTTTTGGACCCAATAGTGATGTTTTGGTTCGTTTTGATCAGTTTCGCTACTATGCAAAAAAACCATGCCGCGTTGCATTGAATGCACCGATTCGGGCCGGAACCGAAACGAACTACCGATTCGCGCCAAAAACGAAACGAACGCACCCAATCCACTTTTTTGGACCCAATAGTGATGTTTTGGTTCGTTTTGGTCAGTTTTGCTACTGTGCAAAAAACCATGCCGGGTTGCATTGAATGCACCGATTCGGGCCGAAACGAAACGAACTACCGATTCGCGCCAAAAACGAAACGAAGCACCCAATCCACTTTTTTGGACCCAATAGTGATGTTTTGGTTCGTTTTGGTTAGTTTCGCTACTGTGAAGAAAACCATGCCGGTATAGCATTTAATGCACCGATTTGGGCCGGAAACGAAACGAACTACCGATTCACGCTAAAAACGAAACATACGCACCCAATCCACTGTTTTGTACCCAATAGTGATGTTTTGGTTCGTTTTGATCAGTTTCGCTACTATGCAAAAAAACCATGCCGCGTTGCATTGAATGCACCGATTCGGGCCGGAACCGAAACGAACTACCGATTCGCGCCAAAAACGAAACGAACGCACCCAATCCACTTTTTTGGACCCAATAGTGATGTTTTGGTTCGTTTTGGTCAGTTCCGTTACTGTGCAAAAAACCATGCCGGTATAGCATTTAATGCACCGATTCGGGCCGGAAACAAAACGAACTACCGATTCGCACCAAGAACGAAACGAACGCACCCAATCCACTTTTTTGGACCCAATAGTGATGTTTTGCATCGTTTTGGTCAGTTCCGTTACTGTGCAAAAAACCATGCCGGTATAGCATTTAATGCACCGATTCGGGCCGGAAGCGAAACGAACTACCGATTCGCACCAAAAACGAAACGAACGCACCCAATTCGGTTTTTTTGGACCCAATAGTGATGTTTTGGTTCGTTTTTGTCAGTTTTGTTACTGTGCAAAAAACCATGCCGGTATAGCATTTAATGCACCGATTCGGGCCGGAAGCGAAACGAACTACCGATTCGCACCAAAAACGAAACGAACGCACCCAATCCACTTTTTTGGACCCAATAGTGACATTTTGGTTCATTTTGGTCAATTTCGCTACTGTGCAAAAAACCATGCCGCGTTGCATTGAATGCACCGATTCGGGCCGGAACCGAAACGAACTACCGATTCGCGCCAAAAACGAAACGAACGCACCCAATCCACTCTTTTGGACCCAATAGTGATGTTTTGGTTCGTTTTGGTCAGTTTTGCTACTGTGCAAAAAACCATGCCGGGTTGCATTGAATGCACCGATTCGGGCCGAAACGAAACGAACTACCGATTCGCGCCAAAAACGAAACGAAGCACCCAATCCACTTTTTTGGACCCAATAGTGATGTTTTGGTTCGTTTTTGTCAGTTTTGTTACTGTGCAAAAAACCATGCCGGTATAGCATTTAATGCACCGATTCGGGCCGGAAGCGAAACGAACTACCGATTCGCACCAAAAACGAAACGAACGCACCCAATCCACTTTTTTGGACCCAATAGTGATGTTTTGGTTCGTTTTGTTCAGTTTCGTTACTGTGTAAAAAACCATGCTAATATAGCATTTGATGCACCGATTCGGGCCGGAAACGAAATGGACTACCGATTCGGGCCAGAAATGAAACGAACGCACCCAATCCACTTTTTGGACAAAATAGGGATGTTTTGGTTAGTTTCGGTACTGTGTAAAAAACCATGCCGGTATAGCATTTAATGCACCGATTCGGGCCGGAAACGAAATGGACTACCGATTCGCGCCAAAAACGAAACGAACGCACCCAATCCACTTTTTTGGACCCAATAGTGTTGTTGTGGTTCGTTTTGGTCAGTTTCATTACTATGCAAAAAACCATGCCGGAATAGCATTTAATGCACCGATTCGGGCCGGAAACGAAATAAACTACCGATTCGCGCCAAAAACGAAACGAACGCACCCAATCCACTTTTTTGGACCCAATAGTGTTGTTGTGGGTCGTTTTGATCAGTTTCATTACTGTGCAAAAACCATGCCTGTATAGCATTTAATGCACCGATTCGGGCCGGAAACGAAATGGACTACGATTCGCGCCAAAAATGAAACGAACGCACCTAATCCACTTTTTTGGACCCAATAGTGTTGTTTGTGTTTGTTTTGGTCAGTTTCATTACTGTGCAAAAAACCATGCCGGTATAGCATTTAATGCACCGATTCGGGCTGGAAACGAAATGGACTACCGATTCGAGCCAAAAACGAAACGAACGCACCCAATCCACTTTTTTACACCCAATAGTGTTGTTGTGGTTCGTTTTGGTCAGTTTCATTACTGTGCAAAAAACCATGCTGGTATAGCATTTAATGCACCGATTCGGGCCGGAAATGAAATGAACTACCGATTCGCGCCAAAAACGAAACGAATGCACCCAATCCACTTTTTTGGACCCAATAGTGATGTTTTGGTTTGTTTTGGTTAGTTTCGCTACTGTGCAGAAAACCATGCCGGTATAGCATTTAATGCACCGATTCGGGCCGGAAACGAAACGAACTACCGATTCACGCTAAAAACGAAACATACGCACCCAATCCACTTTTTTGGACCCAATAGTGATGTTTTGGTTCGTTTTGATCAGTTTCGCTACTATGCAAAAAAACCATGCCGCGTTGCATTAAATGCACCGATTCGGGCCGGAACCGAAACGAACTACCGATTCGCGCCAAAAACGAAACGAACGCACCCAATCCACTCTTTTGGACCCAATAGTGATGTTTTGGTTCGTTTTGGTCAGTTTGGCTACTGTGCAAAAAACCATGCCGGGTTGCATTGAATGCACCGATTCAGGCCGAGAACCAAACGAACTACCGATTCGCGCCAAAAACGAAACGAACGCACCCAATCCACTTTTTTGGAACCAATAGTGATGTTTTGGTTCGTTTTGGTCAGTTTCGCTACTGTGCAAAAAACCATGCCGGGTTGCATTGAATCCACCGATTCGGGCCGGAACCGAAACGAACTACCGATTCACGCCAAAAACGAAACGAACGCACCCAATCCACTCTTTTGGACCCAATAGTGATGTTTTGGTTCGTTTTGGTCAGTTTCGCTACTGTGCAAAAAACCATGCGGGGTTGCATTGAATGCACCGATTCGGGCCGGAACCGAAACGAACTACCGATTCACGCCAAAAACGAAACGTACGCACCCAATCCACTTTTTTGGACCCAATAGTGATGTTTTGGTTCGTTTTGATCAGTTTCGCTACTGTGCAAAAAAACCATGCCGCGTTGCATTAAATGCACCGATTCGGGCCAGAACCGAAACGAACTACCGATTCGCGTCAAAAACGAAACGAACGCACCCAATCCACTCTTTTGGACCCAATAGTGATGTTTTGGTTCGTTTTGGTCAGTTTCGCTACTGTGCAAAAAACCATGCCGGGTTGCATTGAATGCACCGATTCGGGCCGAGAACGAAACGAACTACCGATTCGTGCCAAAAATGAAACGAACGCACCCAATCCACTTTTTTGGACCCAATAGTGATGTTTTGGTTCGTTTTGGTCAGTTTCGTTACTGTGCAAAAAACCATGCCGGTATAGCATTTAATGCACCGATTCGGGCCGGAAGCGAAACGAACTACCGATTCGCACCAAAAACGAAACGAATGCACCCAATCCACTTTTTTGGACCCAATAGTGATGTTTTGGTTCGTTTTTGGCAGTTTCGTTACTGTGCAAAAAACCATGCCGGTATAGCATTTAATGCACCGATTCGGACCGGAAACGAAACGAACTACCGATTCGCACCAAAAACGAAACGAACGCACCCAATCCACTTTTTTGGACCCAATAGTGACGTTTTGGTTCATTTTGGTCAATTTCGCTACTGTGCAAAAAACCATGCCGCGTTGCATTGAATGCACCGATTCGGGCCGGAACCGAAACGAACTACCGATTCGCGCCAAAAACGAAACGAACGCACCCAATCCACTCTTTTGGACCCAATAGTGATGTTTTGGTTCGTTTTGGTCAGTTTCGCTACTGTGCAAAAAACCATGCCGGGTTGCATTGAATGCACCGATTCGGGCCGAGAACGAAACGAACTACCGATTCGCGCCAAAAAAGAAACGAACGCACCCAATCCACTTTTTTGGACCCAATAGTGATGTTTTGGTTCGTTTTGGTCAGTTTCGTTACTGTGCAAAAAACCATGCCGGTATAGCATTTAATGCACCGATTTGCGCCGGAAACGAAACGAACTACCGATTCACGCTAAAAACGAAACATACGCACCCAATCCACTGTTTTGGACTCAATAGTGATGTTTTGGTTCGTTTTGATCAGTTTCGCTACTATGCAAAAAAACCATGCCGCGTTGCATTGAATGCACCGATTCGGGCCGGAACCGAAACGAACTACCGATTCGCGCCAAAAACGAAACGAACGCACCCAATCCACTTTTTTGGACCCAATAGTGATGTTTTGGTTCGTTTTGGTCAGTTCCGTTACTGTGCAAAAAACCATGCCGGTATAGCATTTAATGCACCGATTCGGGCCGGAAACAAAACGAACTACCGATTCGCACCAAAAACGAAACGAACGCACCCAATCCACTTTTTTGGACCCAATAGTGACATTTTGGTTCATTTTGGTCAATTTCGCTACTGTGCAAAAAACCATGCCGCGTTGCATTGAATGCACCGATTCGGGCCGGAACCGAAACGAACTACCGATTCGCGCCAAAAACGAAACGAACGCACCCAATCCACTCTTTTGGACCCAATAGTGATGTTTCTGTTCGTTTTGGTCAGTTTTGCTAGTGTGCAAAAAACCATGCCGGGTTGCATTGAATCCACCGATTCGGGCCGAAACGAAACGAACTACCGATTCGCGCCAAAAACGAAACGAAGCACCCAATCCACTTTTTTGGACCCAATAGTGATGTTTTGGTTCGTTTTGGTTAGTTTCGCTACTGTGCAGAAAACCATGCCGGTATAGCATTTAATGCACCGATTTGGGCCGGAAACGAAACGAACTACCGATTCACGCTAAAAACGAAACATACGCACCCAATCCACTGTTTTGGACCCAATAGTGATGTTTTGGTTCGTTTTGATCAGTTTCGCTACTATGCAAAAAAACCATGCCGCGTTGCATTGAATGCACCGATTCGGGCCGGAACCGAAACGAACTACCGATTCGCGCCAAAAACGAAACGAACGCACCCAATCCACTTTTTTGGACCCAATAGTGATGTTTTGGTTCGTTTTGGTCAGTTTTGCTACTGTGCAAAAAACCATGCCGGGTTGCATTGAATGCACCGATTCGGGCCGAAACGAAACGAACTACCGATTCGCGCCAAAAACGAAACGAAGCACCCAATCCACTTTTTTGGACCCAATAGTGATGTTTTGGTTCGTTTTGGTTAGTTTCGCTACTGTGCAGAAAACCATGCCGGTATAGCATTTAATGCACCGATTTGGGCCGGAAACGAAACGAACTACCGATTCACGCTAAAAACGAAACATACGCACCCAATCCACTGTTTTGGACCCAATAGTGATGTTTTGGTTCGTTTTGATCAGTTTCGCTACTATGCAAAAAAACCATGCCGCGTTGCATTGAATGCACCGATTCGGGCCGGAACCGAAACGAACTACCGATTCGCGCCAAAAACGAAACGAACGCACCCAATCCACTTTTTTGGACCCAATAGTGATGTTTTGGTTCGTTTTGGTCAGTTCCGTTACTGTGCAAAAAACCATGCCGGTATAGCATTTAATGCACCGATTCGGGCCGGAAACAAAACGAACTACCGATTCGCACCAAGAACGAAACGAACGCACCCAATCCACTTTTTTGGACCCAATAGTGATGTTTTGCATCGTTTTGGTCAGTTCGGTTACTGTGCAAAAAACCATGCCGGTATAGCATTTAATGCACCGATTCGGGCCGGAAGCGAAACGAACTACCGATTCGCACCAAAAACGAAACGAACGCACCCAATTCGGTTTTTTTGGACCCAATAGTGATGTTTTGGTTCGTTTTTGTCAGTTTTGTTACTGTGCAAAAAACCATGCCGGTATAGCATTTAATGCACCGATTCGGGCCGGAAGCGAAACGAACTACCGATTCGCACCAAAAACGAAACGAACGCACCCAATCCACTTTTTTGGACCCAATAGTGACATTTTGGTTCATTTTGGTCAATTTCGCTACTGTGCAAAAAACCATGCCGCGTTGCATTGAATGCACCGATTCGGGCCGGAACCGGAACGAACTACCGATTCGCGCCAAAAACGAAACGAACGCACCCAATCCACTCTTTTGGACCCAATAGTGATGTTTTGGTTCGTTTTGGTCAGTTTTGCTACTGTGCAAAAAACCATGCCGGGTTGCATTGAATGCACCGATTCGGGCCGAAACGAAACTAACTACCGATTCGCGCCAAAAACGAAACGAAGCACCCAATCCACTTTTTTGGACCCAATAGTGATGTTTTGGTTCGTTTTGGTTAGTTTCGCTACTGTGCAGAAAACCATGCCGGTATAGCATTTAATGCACCGATTCGGGCCGGAAACGAAACGAACTACCGATTCACGCTAAAAACGAAACATACGCACCCAATCCACTGTTTTGGACCCAATAGTGATGTTTTCGTTCGTTTTGATCAGTTTCGCTACTATGCAAAAAAACCATGCCGCGTTGCATTGAATGCACCGATTCGGGCCGGAACCGAAACGAACTACCGATTCGCGCCAAAAACGAAACGAACGCACCCAATCCACTTTTTTGGACCCAATAGTGATGTTTTGGTTCGTTTTGGTCAGTTTTGCTACTGTGCAAAAAACCATGCCGGGTTGCATTGAATGCACCGATTCGGGCCGAAACGAAACGAACTACCGATTCGCGCCAAAAACGAAACGAAGCACCCAATCCACTTTTTTGGACCCAATAGTGATGTTTTGGTTCGTTTTGGTTAGTTTCGCTACTGTGCAGAAAACCATGCCGGTATAGCATTTAATGCACCGATTTGGGCCGGAAACGAAACGAACTACCGATTCACGCTAAAAACGAAACATACGCACCCAATCCACTGTTTTGGACCCAATAGTGATGTTTTGGTTCGTTTTGATCAGTTTCGCTACTATGCAAAAAAACCATGCCGCGTTGCATTGAATGCACCGATTCGGGCCGGAACCGAAACGAACTACCGATTCGCGCCAAAAACGAAACGAACGCACCCAATCCACTTTTTTGGACCCAATAGTGATGTTTTGGTTCGTTTTGGTCAGTTCCGTTACTGTGCAAAAACCATGCCGGTATAGCATTTAATGCACCGATTCGGGCCGGAAAAAAAACGAACTACCGATTCGCACCAAGAACGAAACGAATGCACCCAATCCACTTTTTTGGACCCAATAGTGATGTTTTGCATCGTTTTGGTCAGTTCCGTTACTGTGCAAAAAACCATGCCGGTATAGCATTTAATGCACCGATTCGGGCCGGAAGCGAAACGAACTACCGATTCGCACCAAAAACGAAACGAACGCACCCAATCCACTTTTTTGGACCCAATAGTGATGTTTTGGTTCGTTTTGTTCAGTTTCGTTACTGTGTAAAAAACCATGCCAATATAGCATTTGATGCACCGATTCGGGCCGGAAACGAAATGGACTACCGATTCGGGCCAGAAATGAAACGAACGCACCCAATCCACTTTTTGGACAAAATAGGGATGTTTTGGTTAGTTTCGGTACTGTGTAAAAAACCATGCCGGTATAGCATTTAATGCACCGATTCGGGCCGGAAACGAAATGGACTACCGATTCGCGCCAAAAACGAAACGAACGCACCCAATCCACTTTTTTGGACCCAATAGTGTTGTTGTGGTTCGTTTTGGTCAGTTTCATTACTATGCAAAAAACCATGCCGGAATAGCATTTAATGCACCGATTCGGGCCGGAAACGAAATAAACTACCGATTCGCGCCAAAAACGAAACGAACGCACCCAATCCACTTTTTTGGACCCAATAGTGTTCTTGTGGGTCGTTTTGGTCAGTTTCATTACTGTGCAAAAACCATGCCTGTATAGCATTTAATGCACCGATTCGGGCCGGAAACGAAATGGACTACGATTCGCGCCAAAAACGAAACGAACGCACCTAATCCACTTTTTTGGACCCAATAGTGTTGTTTGTGTTTGTTTTGGTCAGTTTCATTACTGTGCAAAAAAGCATGCCGGTATAGCATTTAATGCATCGATTCGGGCCGGAAACGAAATGGACTACCGATTCGAGCCAAAAACGAAACGAACGCACCCAATCCACTTTTTTGGACCCAATAGTGTTGTTGTGGTTCGTTTTGGTCAGTTTCATTACTGTGCAAAAAACCATGCTGGTATAGCATTTAATGCACCGATTCGGGCCGGAAACGAAATGAACTACCGATTCGCGCCAAAAACGAAACGAATGCACCCAATCCACTTTTTTGGACCCAATAGTGATGTTTTGGTTTGTTTTGGTTAGTTTCGCTACTGTGCAGAAAACCATGCCGGTATAGCATTTAATGCACCGATTCGGGCCGGAAACGAAACGAACTACCGATTCACGCTAAAAACGAAACATACGCACCCAATCCACTTTTTTGGACCCAATAGTGATGTTTTGGTTCGTTTTGATCAGTTTCGCTACTATGCAAAAAAACCATGCCGCGTTGCATTGAATGCACCGATTCGGGCCGGAACCGAAACGAACTACCGATTCGCGCCAAAAACGAAACGAACGCACCCAATCCACTCTTTTGGACCCAATAGTGATGTTTTGGTTCGTTTTGGTCAGTTTCGCTACTGTGCAAAAAACCATGCCGGGTTGCATTGAATGCACCGATTCAGGCCGAGAACCAAACGAACTACCGATTCGCGCCAAAAACGAAACGAACGCACCCAATCCACTTTTTTGGAACCAATAGTGATGTTTTGGTTCGTTTTGGTCAGTTTCGCTACTGTGCAAAAAACCATGCCGGGTTGCATTGAATGCACCGATTCGGGCCGGAACCGAAACGAACTACCGATTCACGCAAAAAACGAAACGAACGCACCCAATCCACTCTTTTGGACCCGATAGTGATGTTTTGGTTCGTTTTGGTCAGTTTCGCTACTGTGCAAAAAACCATGCGGGGTTGCATTGAATGCACCGATTCGGGCCGGAACCGAAACGAACTACCGATTCACGATAAAACGAAACGTACGCACCCAATCCACTTTTTTGGACCCAATAGTGATGTTTTGGTTCGTTTTGATCAGTTTCGCTACTGTGCAAAAAAACCATGCCGCGTTGCATTGAATGCACCGATTCGGGCCGAGAACGAAACGAACTACCGATTCGTGCCAAAAATGAAACGAACGCACCCAATCCACTTTTTTGGACCCAATAGTGATGTTTTGGTTCGTTTTGGTCAGTTTCGTTACTGTGCAAAAAACCATGCCGGTATAGCATTTAATGCACCGATTCGTGCCGGAAGCGAAACGAACTACCGATTCGCACCAAAAACGAAACGAACGCACCCAATCCACTTTTTTGGACCCAATAGTGATGTTTTGGTTCGTTTTTGGCAGTTTCGTTACTGTGCAAAAAACCATGCCGGTATAGCATTTAATGCACCGATTCGGGCCGGAAGCGAAACGAACTACCGATTCGCACCAAAAACGAAACGAATGCACCCAATCCACCTTTTTGGACCCAATAGTGATGTTTTGGTTCGTTTTTGGCAGTTTCGTTACTGTGCAAAAAACCATGCCGGTATAGCATTTAATGCACCGATTCGGACCGGAAACGAAACGAACTACCGATTCGCACCAAAAACGAAACGAACGCACCCAATCCACTTTTTTGGACCCAATAGTGACGTTTTGGTTCATTTTGGTCAATTTCGCTACTGTGCAAAAAACCATGCCGCGTTGCATTGAATGCACCGATTCGGGCCGGAACCGAAACGAACTACCGATTCGCGCCAAAAACGAAACGAACGCACCCAATCCACTCTTTTGGACCCAATAGTGATGTTTTGGTTCGTTTTGGTCAGTTTCGCTACTGTGCAAAAAACCATGCCGGGTTGCATTGAATGCACCGATTCGGGCCGAGAACGAAACGAACTACCGATTCGCGCCAAAAAAGAAACGAACGCACCCAATCCACTTTTTTGGACCCAATAGTGATGTTTTGGTTCGTTTTGGTCAGTTTCGTTACTGTGCAAAAAACCATGCCGGTATAGCATTTAATGCACCGATTCGGGCCGGAAGCGAAACGAACTACCGATTCGCACCAAAAACGAAACGAATGCACCAAACCCACTTTTTTGGACCCAATAGTGATGTTTTAGTTCGTTTTGGTCAGTTTCGCTACTGTGCAAAAAACCATGCCGGGTTGCATTGAATGCACCGATTCGGGCCGAAAACGAAACGAACTACCGATTCGCGCCAAAAACGAAACGAATGCACCCAATCCCCTTTTTTGGACCCAATAGTGATGTTTTGGTTTGTTTTGGTTAGTTTCGCTATTGTGCAGAAAACCATGCCGGTATAGCATTTAATGCACCGATTCGGGCCGGAAACGAAACGAACTACCGATTAACGCTAAAAACGAAACATACGCACCCAATCCACTTTTTTGGACCCAATAGTGATGTTTTGGTTCGTTTTGATCAGTTTCGCTACTATGCAAAAAACCATGCCGGGTTGCATTGAATGCACCGATTCGGGCCGGAACCGAAACGAACTACCGATTCGCGGCAAAAACGAAACGAATGCACCCAATCCACTCTTTTGGACCCAATAGTGATGTTTTGGTTCGTTTTGGTCAGTTTCGCTACTGTGCAAAAAACCATGCCGGGTTGCATTGAATGCACCGATTCGGGCCGAGAACGAAACGAACTACCGATTCACGCCAAAAACGAAACGAACGCACCCAATCCACTTTTTTGGACCCAATAATGATGTTTTGGTTCGTTTTGGTCAGTTTTGTTACTGTGCAAAAAACCATGCCGGTATAGCATTTAATGCACCGATTCGGGCCGGAAGCGAAACGAACTACCAATTCGCACCAAAATCGAAACGAACGCACCCAATCCACTTTTTTGGACCCAATAGTGATGTTTTGGTTCATTTTTGGCAGTTTCGTTACTGTGCAAAAAACCATGCCGGCATAGATTTTAATGCACCGATTCGGACCGGAAACGAAACGAACTACCGATTCACACCAAAAACGAAACGAACGCACCCAATCCACTTTTTTGGACCCAATAGTGACGTTTTTGTTCATTTTGGTCAATTTCGCTACTGTGCAAAAAACCATGCCGCGGTGCATTGAATGCACCGATTCGGGCCGGAACCGAAACGAATTACCGATTCGCGCCAAAAACGAAACGAACGCACCCAATCCACTCTTTTGGACCCAATAGTGATGTTTTGGTTCGTTTTGGTCAGTTTCGCTACTGTGCAAAAAACCATGCCGGGTTGCATTGAATGAACCGATTCGGGCCGAGAACGAAACGAACTACCGATTCGCGCCAAAAACGAAACGAACGCACCCAATCCACTTTTTTGGACCCAATAGTGATGTTTTGGTTCGTTTTGGTCAGTTTCGTTACTGTGCAAAAAACCATGCCGGTATAGCATTTAATGCACCGATTCGGGCCGGAAGCGAAACGAACTACCGATTCGCACCAAAAACGAAACGAACGCACCCAATCCACTTTTTTGGAACCAATAGTGATGTTTTGGTTCGTTTTGGTCAGTTTCGCTACTGTGCAAAAAACCATGCCGGGTTGCATTGAATGCACCGATTCGGGCCGGAACCGAAACGAACTACCGATTCACGCCAAAAACGAAACGAACGCACCCAATCCACTCTTTTGGACCCAATAGTGATGTTTTGGTTCGTTTTGGTCAGTTTCGCTACTGTGCAAAAAACCATGCGGGGTTGCATTGAATGCACCGATTCGGGCCGGAACCGAAACGAACTACCGATTCACGCCAAAAACGAAACGTACGCACCCAATCCACTTTTTTGGACCCAATAGTGATGTTTTGGTTCGTTTTGATCAGTTTCGCTACTGTGCAAAAAAACCATGCCGCGTTGCATTGAATGCACCGATTCGGGCCGAGAACGAAACGAACTACCGATTCGTGCCAAAAATGAAACGAACGCACCCAATCCACTTTTTTGGACCCAATAGTGATGTTTTGGTTCGTTTTGGTCAGTTTCGTTACTGTGCAAAAAACCATGCCGGTATAGCATTTAATGCACCGATTCGTGCCGGAAGCGAAACGAACTACCGATTCGCACCAAAAACGAAACGAACGCACCCAATCCACTTTTTTGGACCCAATAGTGATGTTTTGGTTCGTTTTTGGCAGTTTCGTTACTGTGCAAAAAACCATGCCGGTATAGCATTTAATGCACCGATTCGGGCCGGAAGCGAAACGAACTACCGATTCGCACCAAAAACGAAACGAATGCACCCAATCCACCTTTTTGGACCCAATAGTGATGTTTTGGTTCGTTTTTGGCAGTTTCGTTACTGTGCAAAAAACCATGCCGGTATAGCATTTAATGCACCGATTCGGGCCGGAAGCGAAACGAACTACCGATTCGCACCAAAAACGAAACGAATGCACCCAATCCACTTTTTTGGACCCAATAGTGATGTTTTGGTTCGTTTTTGGCAGTTTCGTTACTGTGCAAAAAACCATGCCGGTATAGCATTTAATGCACCGATTCGGACCGGAAACGAAACGAACTACCGATTCGCACCAAAAACGAAACGAACGCACCCAATCCACTTTTTTGGACCCAATAGTGACGTTTTGGTTCATTTTGGTCAATTTCGCTACTGTGCAAAAAACCATGCCGCGTTGCATTGAATGCACCGATTCGGGCCGGAACCGAAACGAACTACCGATTCGCGCCAAAAACGAAACGAACGCACCCAATCCACTCTTTTGGACCCAATAGTGATGTTTTGGTTCATTTTTGGCAGTTTCGTTACTGTGCAAAAAACCATGCCGGCATAGATTTTAATGCACCGATTCGGACCGGAAACGAAACGAACTACCGATTCACACCAAAAACGAAACGAACGCACCCAATCCACTTTTTTGGACCCAATAGTGACGTTTTTGTTCATTTTGGTCAATTTCGCTACTGTGCAAAAAACCATGCCGCGGTGCATTGAATGCACCGATTCGGGCCGGAACCGAAACGAATTACCGATTCGCGCCAAAAACGAAACGAACGCACCCAATCCACTCTTTTGGACCCAATAGTGATGTTTTGGTTCGTTTTGGTCAGTTTCGCTACTGTGCAAAAAACCATGCCGGGTTGCATTGAATGAACCGATTCGGGCCGAGAACGAAACGAACTACCGATTCGCGCCAAAAACGAAACGAACGCACCCAATCCACTTTTTTGGACCCAATAGTGATGTTTTGGTTCGTTTTGGTCAGTTTCGTTACTGTGCAAAAAACCATGCCGGTATAGCATTTAATGCACCGATTCGGGCCGGAAGCGAAACGAACTACCGATTCGCACCAAAAACGAAACGAACGCACCCAATCCACTTTTTTGGAACCAATAGTGATGTTTTGGTTCGTTTTGGTCAGTTTCGCTACTGTGCAAAAAACCATGCCGGGTTGCATTGAATGCACCGATTCGGGCCGGAACCGAAACGAACTACCGATTCACGCCAAAAACGAAACGAACGCACCCAATCCACTCTTTTGGACCCAATAGTGATGTTTTGGTTCGTTTTGGTCAGTTTCGCTACTGTGCAAAAAACCATGCGGGGTTGCATTGAATGCACCGATTCGGGCCGGAACCGAAACGAACTACCGATTCACGCCAAAAACGAAACGTACGCACCCAATCCACTTTTTTGGACCCAATAGTGATGTTTTGGTTCGTTTTGATCAGTTTCGCTACTGTGCAAAAAAACCATGCCGCGTTGCATTGAATGCACCGATTCGGGCCGAGAACGAAACGAACTACCGATTCGTGCCAAAAATGAAACGAACGCACCCAATCCACTTTTTTGGACCCAATAGTGATGTTTTGGTTCGTTTTGGTCAGTTTCGTTACTGTGCAAAAAACCATGCCGGTATAGCATTTAATGCACCGATTCGTGCCGGAAGCGAAACGAACTACCGATTCGCACCAAAAACGAAACGAACGCACCCAATCCACTTTTTTGGACCCAATAGTGATGTTTTGGTTCGTTTTTGGCAGTTTCGTTACTGTGCAAAAAACCATGCCGGTATAGCATTTAATGCACCGATTCGGGCCGGAAGCGAAACGAACTACCGATTCGCACCAAAAACGAAACGAATGCACCCAATCCACCTTTTTGGACCCAATAGTGATGTTTTGGTTCGTTTTTGGCAGTTTCGTTACTGTGCAAAAAACCATGCCGGTATAGCATTTAATGCACCGATTCGGGCCGGAAGCGAAACGAACTACCGATTCGCACCAAAAACGAAACGAATGCACCCAATCCACTTTTTTGGACCCAATAGTGATGTTTTGGTTCGTTTTTGGCAGTTTCGTTACTGTGCAAAAAACCATGCCGGTATAGCATTTAATGCACCGATTCGGACCGGAAACGAAACGAACTACCGATTCGCACCAAAAACGAAACGAACGCACCCAATCCACTTTTTTGGACCCAATAGTGACGTTTTGGTTCATTTTGGTCAATTTCGCTACTGTGCAAAAAACCATGCCGCGTTGCATTGAATGCACCGATTCGGGCCGGAACCGAAACGAACTACCGATTCGCGCCAAAAACGAAACGAACGCACCCAATCCACTCTTTTGGACCCAATAGTGATGTTTTGGTTCGTTTTGGTCAGTTTCGCTACTGTGCAAAAAACCATGCCGGGTTGCATTGAATGCACCGATTCGGGCCGAGAACGAAACGAACTACCGATTCGCGCCAAAAAAGAAACGAACGCACCCAATCCACTTTTTTGGACCCAATAGTGATGTTTTGGTTCGTTTTGGTCAGTTTCGTTACTGTGCAAAAAACCATGCCGGTATAGCATTTAATGCACCGATTCGGGCCGGAAGCGAAACGAACTACCGATTCGCACCAAAAACGAAACGAATGCACCAAACCCACTTTTTTGGACCCAATAGTGATGTTTTAGTTCGTTTTGGTCAGTTTCGCTACTGTGCAAAAAACCATGCCGGGTTGCATTGAATGCACCGATTCGGGCCGAAAACGAAACGAACTACCGATTCGCGCCAAAAACGAAACGAATGCACCCAATCCCCTTTTTTGGACCCAATAGTGATGTTTTGGTTTGTTTTGGTTAGTTTCGCTATTGTGCAGAAAACCATGCCGGTATAGCATTTAATGCACCGATTCGGGCCGGAAACGAAACGAACTACCGATTAACGCTAAAAACGAAACATACGCACCCAATCCACTTTTTTGGACCCAATAGTGATGTTTTGGTTCGTTTTGATCAGTTTCGCTACTATGCAAAAAACCATGCCGGGTTGCATTGAATGCACCGATTCGGGCCGGAACCGAAACGAACTACCGATTCGCGGCAAAAATGAAACGAATGCACCCAATCCACTCTTTTGGACCCAATAGTGATGTTTTGGTTCGTTTTGGTCAGTTTCGCTACTGTGCAAAAAACCATGCCGGGTTGCATTGAATGCACCGATTCGGGCCGAGAACGAAACGAACTACCGATTCACGCCAAAATCGAAACGAACGCACCCAATCCACTTTTTTGGACCCAATAGTGATGTTTTGGTTCGTTTTGGTCAGTTTTGTTACTGTGCAAAAAACCATGCCGGCATAGATTTTAATGCACCGATTCGGACCGGAAACGAAACGAACTACCGATTCACACCAAAAACGAAACGAACGCACCCAATCCACTTTTTTGGACCCAATAGTGACGTTTTTGTTCATTTTGGTCAATTTCGCTACTGTGCAAAAAACCATGCCGCGTTGCATTGAATGCACCGATTCGGGCCGGAACCGAAACGAACTACCGATTCGCGCCAAAAACGAAACGAACGCACCCAATCCACTCTTTTGGACCCAATAGTGATGTTTTGGTTCGTTTTGGTCAGTTTCGCTACTGTGCAAAAAACCATGCCGGGTTGCATTGAATGAACCGATTCGGGCCGAGAACGAAACGAACTACCGATTCGCGCCAAAAACGAAACGAATGCACCCAATCCACTTTTTTGGACCCAATAGTGATGTTTTGGTTCGTTTTGGTCAGTTTCGTTACTGTGCAAAAAACCATGCCGGTATAGCATTTAATGCACCGATTCGGGCCGGAAGCGAAACGAACTACCGATTTGCACCAAAAACGAAACGAACGCACCCAATCCACTTTTTTGGACCCAATAGTGATGTTTTGGTTCGTTTTGGTCAGTTTCGCTACTGTGCAAAAAACCATGCCGGGTTGCATTGAATGCACCGATTCGGGCCGAGAACGAAACAAACTACCGATTCACGCCAAAAACGAAACGAACGCACCCAATCCACTTTTTTGGACCCAATAGTGATGTTTTGGTTCGTTTTGGTCAGTTTTGTTACTGTGCTAAAAACCATGCCGGTATAGCATTTAATGCACAGATTCGGGCCGGAAGCGAAACGAACTACCAATTCACACAAAAAACGAAACGAACGAACCCAATCCACTTTTTTGGACCCAATAGTGATGTTTTGGTTCATTTTTGGCAGTTTCATTACTGTGCAAAAAACCATGCCGGCATAGATTTTAATGCACCGATTCGGACCGGAAACGAAACGAACTACCGATTCACACCAAAAACGAAACGAACGCACCCAATCCACTTTTTTGGACCCAATAGTGACGTTTTTGTTCATTTTGGTCAATTTCGCTACTGTGCAAAAAACCATGCCGCGTTGCATTGAATGCACCGATTCGGGCCGGAACCGAAACGAACTACCGATTCGCGCCAAAAACGAAACGAACGCACCCAATCCACTCTTTTGGACCCAATAGTGATGTTTTGGTTCGTTTTGGTCAGTTTTCGCTACTGTGCAAAAAACCATGCCGGGTTGCATTGAATGAACCGATTCGGGCCGAGAACGAAACGAACTACCGATTCGCGCCAAAAACGAAACGAACGCACCCAATCCACTTTTTTGGACCCAATAGTGATGTTTTGGTTCGTTTTGGTCAGTTTCGTTACTGTGCAAAAAATCATGCCGGTATAGCATTTAATGCACCGATTCGGGCCGGAAGCGAAACGAACTACCGATTCGCACCAAAAATGAAACGAACGCACCCAATCCACTTTTTTGGACCCAATAGTGATGTTTTGGTTCGTTTTGGTCAGTTTCGCTACTGTGCAAAAAACCATGCTGGGTTGCATTGAATGCACCGATTCGGGCCGAGAACGAAACGAACTACCGATTCGCGCCAAAAACGAAACGAACGCACCCAATCCACTTTTTTGGACCCAATAGTGATGTTTTGGTTCGTTTTGGTCAGTTTCGTTACTGTGCAAAAAACCATGCCGGTATAGCATTTAATGCACCGATTCGGGCCGGAAGCGAAACGAACTACCGATTCGCACCAAAAACGAAACGAATGCACCAAACCCACTTTTTTGGACCCAATAGTGATGTTTTAGTTCGTTTTGGTCAGTTTCGCTACTGTGCAAAAAACCATGCCGGGTTGCATTGAATGCACCGATTCGGGCCGAAAACGAAACGAACTACCGATTCGCGCCAAAAACGAAACGAATGCACCCAATCCCCTTTTTTGGACCCAATAGTGATGTTTTGGTTTGTTTTGGTTAGTTTCGCTATTGTGCAGAAAACCATGCCGGTATAGCATTTAATGCACCGATTCGGGCCGGAAACGAAACGAACTATCGATTAACGCTAAAAACGAAACATACGCACCCAATCCATTTTTTTGGACCCAATAGTGATGTTTTGGTTCGTTTTGATCAGTTTCGCTACTATGCAAAAAACCATGCCGGGTTGCATTGAATGCACCGATTCGGGCCGGAACCGAAACGAACTACCGATTCGCGGCAAAAACGAAACGAATGCACCCAATCCACTCTTTTGGACCCAATAGTGATGTTTTGGTTCATTTTGGTCAGTTTCGCTACTGTGCAAAAAACCATGCCGGGTTGCATTGAATGCACCGATTCGGGCCGAGAACGAAACGAACTACCGATTCACGCCAAAAACGAAACGAACGCACCCAATCCACTTTTTTGGACCCAATAGTGATGTTTTGGTTCGTTTTGGTCAGTTTTGTTACTGTGCAAAAAACCATGCCGGTATAGCATTTAATGCACCGATTCGGGCCGGAAGCGAAACGAACTACCAATTCGCACCAAAAACGAAACGAACGCACCCAATCCACTTTTTTGGACCCAATAGTGATGTTTTGGTTCATTTTTGGCAGTTTCGTTACTGTGCAAAAAACCATGCCGGCATAGATTTTAATGCACCGATTCGGACCGGAAACGAAACGAACTACCGATTCACACCAAAAACGAAACGAACGCACCCAATCCACTTTTTTGGACCCAATAGTGACGTTTTTGTTCATTTTGGTCAATTTCGCTACTGTGCAAAAAACCATGCCGCGTTGCATTGAATGCACCGATTCGGGCCGGAACCGAAACGAACTACCGATTCGCGCCAAAAACGAAACGAACGCACCCAATCCACTCTTTTGGACCCAATAGTGATGTTTTGGTTCGTTTTGGTCAGTTTCGCTACTGTGCAAAAAACCATGCCGGGTTGCATTGAATGAACCGATTCGGGCCGAGAACGAAACGAACTACCAATTCGCGCCAAAAACGAAACGAACGCACCCAATCCACTTTTTTGGACCCAATAGTGATGTTTTGGTTCGTTTTGGTCAGTTTCGTTACTGTGCAAAAAACCATGCCGGTATAGCATTTAATGCACCGATTCGGGCCGGAAGCGAAACGAACTACCGATTCGCACCAAAAACGAAACGAACGCACCCAATCCACTTTTTTGGACCCAATAGTGATGTTTTGGTTCGTTTTGGTCAGTTTCGCTACTGTGCAAAAAACCATGCCGGGTTGCATTGAATGCACCGATTCGGGCCGAGAACGAAACGAACTACCGATTCACGCCAAAAACGAAACGAACGCACCCAATCCACTTTTTTGGACCCAATAGTGATGTTTTGGTTCGTTTTGGTCAGTTTTGTTACTGTGCAAAAAACCATGCCGGTATAGCATTTAATGCACCGATTCGGGCCGGAAGCGAAACGAACTACCAATTCGCACCAAAAACGAAACGAACGCACCCAATCCACTTTTTTGGACCCAATAGTGATGTTTTGGTTCATTTTTGGCAGTTTCGTTACTGTGCAAAAAACCATGCCGGCATAGATTTTAATGCACCGATTCGGACCGGAAACGAAACGAACTACCGATTCACACCAAAAACGAAACGAACGCACCCAATCCACTTTTTTGGACCCAATAGTGACGTTTTTGTTCATTTTGGTCAATTTCGCTACTGTGCAAAAAACCATGCCGCGTTGCATTGAATGCACCGATTCGGGCCGGAACCGAAACGAACTACCGATTCGCGCCAAAAACGAAACGAACGCACCCAATCCACTCTTTTGGACCCAATAGTGATGTTTTGGTTCGTTTTGGTCAGTTTCGCTACTGTGCAAAAAACCATGCCGGGTTGCATTGAATGAACCGATTCGGGCCGAGAACGAAACGAACTACCGATTCGCGCCAAAAACGAAACGAACGCACCCAATCCACTTTTTTGGACCCAATAGTGATGTTTTGGTTCGTTTTGGTCAGTTTCGTTACTGTGCAAAAAACCATGCCGGTATAGCATTTAATGCACCGATTCGGGCCGGAAGCGAAACGAACTACCGATTCGCACCAAAAACGAAACGAACGCACCCAATCCACTTTTTTGGACCCAATAGTGATGTTTTGGTTCGTTTTGGTCAGTTTCGCTACTGTGCAAAAAACCATGCCGGGTTGCATTGAATGCACCGATTCGGGCCGAGAACGAAACGAACTACCGATTCGCGCCAAAAATGAAACGAACGCACCCAATCCACTTTTTTGGACCCAATAGTGATGTTTTGGTTCGTTTTGGTCAGTTTCGTTACTGTGCAAAAAACCATGCCGGTATAGCATTTAATGCACCGATTCGGGCCGGAAGCGAAACGAACTACCGATTCGCACCAAAAACGAAACGAACGCACCCAATCCACTTTTTTGGACCCAATAGTGATGTTTTGGTTCGTTTTTGGGAGTTTCGTTACTGTGCAAAAAACCATGCCGGTATAGCATTTAATGCACCGATTCGGGCCGGAAGCGAAACGAACTACCGATTCGCACAAAAAACGAAACGAATGCACCCAATCCACTTTTTTGGACCCAATAGTGATGTTTTGGTTCGTTTTTGGCAGTTTCGTTACTGTGCAAAAAACCATGCCGGTATAGCATTTAATGCACCGATTCGGACCGGAAACGAAACGAACTACCGATTCGCACCAAAAACGAAACGAACGCACCCAATCCACTTTTTTGGACCCAATAGTGACGTTTTGGTTCATTTTGGTCAATTTCGCTACTGTGCAAAAAACCATGCCGCGTTGCATTGAATGCACCGATTCGGGCCGGAACCGAAACGAACTACCGATTCGCGCCAAACACGAAACGAACGCACCCAATCCACTCTTTTGGACCCAATAGTGATGTTTTGGTTCGTTTTGGTCAGTTTCGCTACTGTGCAAAAAACCATGCCGGGTTGCATTGAATGCACCGATTCGGGCCGAGAACGAAACGAACTACCGATTCGCGCCAAAAAAGAAACGAACGCACCCAATCCACTTTTTTGGACCCAATAGTGATGTTTTGGTTCATTTTGGTCAGTTTCGTTACTGTGCAAAAAACCATGCCGGTATAGCATTTAATGCACCGATTCGTGCCGGAAGCGAAACGAACTACCGATTCGCACCAAAAACGAAACGAACGCACCCAATCCACTTTTTTGGACCCAATAGTGATGTTTTGGTTCGTTTTTGGCAGTTTCGTTACTGTGCAAAAAACCATGCCGGTATAGCATTTAATGCACCGATTCGGGCCGGAAGCGTAACGAACTACCGATTCGCACCAAAAACGAAACGAATGCACCCAATCCACTTTTTTGGACCCAATAGTGATGTTTTGGTTCGTTTTTGGCAGTTTCGTTACTGTGCAAAAAACCATGCCGGTATAGCATTTAATGCACCGATTCGGACCGGAAACGAAACGAACTACCGATTCGCACCAAAAACGAAACGAACGCACCCAATCCACTTTTTTGGACCCAATAGTGATGTTTTGGTTCGTTTTTGGGAGTTTCGTTACTGTGCAAAAAACCATGCCGCGTTGCATTGAATGCACCGATTCGGGCCGGAAGCGAAACGAACTACCGATTCGCACAAAAAACGAAACGAATGCACCCAATCCACTTTTTTGGACCCAATAGTGATGTTTTGGTTCGTTTTTGGCAGTTTCGTTACTGTGCAAAAAACCATGCCGGGTTGCATTGAATGCACCGATTCGGACCGGAAACGAAACGAACTACCGATTCGCACCAAAAACGAAACGAACGCACCCAATCCACTTTTTTGGACCCAATAGTGACGTTTTGGTTCATTTTGGTCAATTTCGCTACTGTGCAAAAAACCATGCCGCGTTGCATTGAATGCACCGATTCGGGCCGGAACCGAAACGAACTACCGATTCGCGCCAAACACGAAACGAACGCACCCAATCCACTCTTTTGGACCCAATAGTGATGTTTTGGTTCGTTTTGGTCAGTTTCGCTACTGTGTGAAAAACCATGCCGGGTTGCATTGAATGCACCGATTCGGGCCGAGAACCAAACGAACTACCGATTCGCGCCAAAAACGAAACGAACGCACCCAATCCACTTTTTTGGAACCAATAGTGATGTTTTGGTTCGTTTTGGTCAGTTTCGCTACTGTGCAAAAAACCATGCCGGGTTGCATTGAATGCACCGATTCGGGCCGAAAACGAAACGAACTACCGATTCGCACCAAAAACGAAACGAATGCACCCAATCCCCTTTTTTGGACCCAATAGTGATGTTTTGGTTTGTTTTGGTTAGTTTCGCTATTGTGCAGAAAACCATGCCGGTATAGCATTTAATGCACCGATTCGGGCCGGAAACGAAACGAACTACCGATTAACGCTAAAAACGAAACATACGCACCCAATCCACTTTTTTGGACCCAATAGTGATGTTTTGGTTCGTTTTGATCAGTTTCGCTACTATGCAAAAAACCATGCCGGGTTGCATTGAATGCACCGATTCGGGCCGGAACCGAAACGAACTACCGATTCGCGGCAAAAATGAAACGAATGCACCCAATCCACTCTTTTGGACCCAATAGTGATGTTTTGGTTCGTTTTGGTCAGTTTCGCTACTGTGCAAAAAACCATGCCGGGTTGCATTGAATGCACCGATTCGGGCCGAGAACGAAACGAACTACCGATTCACGCCAAAAACGAAACGAACGCACCCAATCCACTTTTTTGGACCCAATAGTGATGTTTTGGTTCGTTTTGGTCAGTTTTGTTACTGTGCAAAAAACCATGCCGATATAGCATTTAATGCACCGATTCGGGCCGGAAGCGAAACGAACTACCAATTCGCACCAAAATCGAAACGAACGCACCCAATCCACTTTTTTGGACCCAATAGTGATGTTTTGGTTCATTTTTGGCAGTTTCGTTACTGTGCAAAAAACCATGCCGGCATAGATTTTAATGCACCGATTCGGACCGGAAACGAAACGAACTACCGATTCACACCAAAAACGAAACGAACGCACCCAATCCACTTTTTTGGACCCAATAGTGACGTTTTTGTTCATTTTGGTCAATTTCGCTACTGTGCAAAAAACCATGCCGCGTTGCATTGAATGCACCGATTCGGGCCGGAACCGAAACGAACTACCGATTCGCGCCAAAAACGAAACGAACGCACCCAATCCACTCTTTTGGACCCAATAGTGATGTTTTGGTTCGTTTTGGTCAGTTTCGCTACTGTGCAAAAAACCATGCCGGGTTGCATTGAATGAACCGATTCGGGCCGAGAACGAAACGAACTACCGATTCGCGCCAAAAACGAAACGAATGCACCCAATCCACTTTTTTGGACCCAATAGTGATGTTTTGGTTCGTTTTGGTCAGTTTCGTTACTGTGCAAAAAACCATGCCGGTATAGCATTTAATGCACCGATTCGGGCCGGAAGCGAAACGAACTACCGATTTGCACCAAAAACGAAACGAACGCACCCAATCCACTTTTTTGGACCCAATAGTGATGTTTTGGTTCGTTTTGGTCAGTTTCGCTACTGTGCAAAAAACCATGCCGGGTTGCATTGAATGCACCGATTCGGGCCGAGAACGAAACGAACTACCGATTCACGCCAAAAACGAAACGAACGCACCCAATCCACTTTTTTGGACCCAATAGTGATGTTTTGGTTCGTTTTGGTCAGTTTTGTTACTGTGCTAAAAACCATGCCGGTATAGCATTTAATGCACCGATTCGGGCCGGAAGCGAAACGAACTACCAATTCACACAAAAAACGAAACGAACGAACCCAATCCACTTTTTTGGACCCAATAGTGATGTTTTGGTTCATTTTTGGCAGTTTCATTACTGTGCAAAAAACCATGCCGGCATAGATTTTAATGCACCGATTCGGACCGGAAACGAAACGAACTACCGATTCACACCAAAAACGAAACGAACGCACCCAATCCACTTTTTTGGACCCAATAGTGACGTTTTTGTTCATTTTGGTCAATTTCGCTACTGTGCAAAAAACCATGCCGCGTTGCATTGAATGCACCGATTCGGGCCGGAACCGAAACGAACTACCGATTCGCGCCAAAAACGAAACGAACGCACCCAATCCACTCTTTTGGACCCAATAGTGATGTTTTGGTTCGTTTTGGTCAGTTTTCGCTACTGTGCAAAAAACCATGCCGGGTTGCATTGAATGAACCGATTCGGGCCGAGAACGAAACGAACTACCGATTCGCGCCAAAAACGAAACGAACGCACCCAATCCACTTTTTTGGACCCAATAGTGATGTTTTGGTTCGTTTTGGTCAGTTTCGTTACTGTGCAAAAAATCATGCCGGTATAGCATTTAATGCACCGATTCGGGCCGGAAGCGAAACGAACTACCAATTCGCACCAAAAATGAAACGAACGCACCCAATCCACTTTTTTGGACCCAATAGTGATGTTTTGGTTCGTTTTGGTCAGTTTCGCTACTGTGCAAAAAACCATGCTGGGTTGCATTGAATGCACCGATTCGGGCCGAGAACGAAACGAACTACCGATTCGCGCCAAAAACGAAACGAACGCACCCAATCCACTTTTTTGGACCCAATAGTGATGTTTTGGTTCGTTTTGGTCAGTTTCGTTACTGTGCAAAAAACCATGCCGGTATAGCATTTAATGCACCGATTCGGGCCGGAAGCGAAACGAACTACCGATTCGCACCAAAAACGAAACGAATGCACCAAACCCACTTTTTTGGACCCAATAGTGATGTTTTAGTTCGTTTTGGTCAGTTTCGCTACTGTGCAAAAAACCATGCCGGGTTGCATTGAATGCACCGATTCGGGCCGAAAACGAAACGAACTACCGATTCGCGCCAAAAACGAAACGAATGCACCCAATCCCCTTTTTTGGACCCAATAGTGATGTTTTGGTTTGTTTTGGTTAGTTTCGCTATTGTGCAGAAAACCATGCCGGTATAGCATTTAATGCACCGATTCGGGCCGGAAACGAAACGAACTACCGATTAACGCTAAAAACGAAACATACGCACCCAATCCATTTTTTTGGACCCAATAGTGATGTTTTGGTTCGTTTTGATCAGTTTCGCTACTATGCAAAAAACCATGCCGGGTTGCATTGAATGCACCGATTCGGGCCGGAACCGAAACGAACTACCGATTCGCGGCAAAAACGAAACGAATGCACCCAATCCACTCTTTTGGACCCAATAGTGATGTTTTGGTTCATTTTGGTCAGTTTCGCTACTGTGCAAAAAACCATGCCGGGTTGCATTGAATGCACCGATTCGGGCCGAGAACGAAACGAACTACCGATTCACGCCAAAAACGAAACGAACGCACCCAATCCACTTTTTTGGACCCAATAGTGATGTTTTGGTTCGTTTTGGTCAGTTTTGTTACTGTGCAAAAAACCATGCCGGTATAGCATTTAATGCACCGATTCGGGCCGGAAGCGAAACGAACTACCAATTCGCACCAAAAACGAAACGAACGCACCCAATCCACTTTTTTGGACCCAATAGTGATGTTTTGGTTCATTTTTGGCAGTTTCGTTACTGTGCAAAAAACCATGCCGGCATAGATTTTAATGCACCGATTCGGACCGGAAACGAAACGAACTACCGATTCACACCAAAAACGAAACGAACGCACCCAATCCACTTTTTTGGACCCAATAGTGACGTTTTTGTTCATTTTGGTCAATTTCGCTACTGTGCAAAAAACCATGCCGCGTTGCATTGAATGCACCGATTCGGGCCGGAACCGAAACGAACTACCGATTCGCGCCAAAAACGAAACGAACGCACCCAATCCACTCTTTTGGACCCAATAGTGATGTTTTGGTTCGTTTTGGTCAGTTTCGCTACTGTGCAAAAAACCATGCCGGGTTGCATTGAATGAACCGATTCGGGCCGAGAACGAAACGAACTACCGATTCGCGCCAAAAACGAAATGAACGCACCCAATCCACTTTTTTGGACCCAATAGTGATGTTTTGGTTCGTTTTGGTCAGTTTCGTTACTGTGCAAAAAACCATGCCGGTATAGCATTTAATGCACCGATTCGGGCCGGAAGCGAAACGAACTACCGATTCGCACCAAAAACGAAACGAACGCACCCAATCCACTTTTTTGGACCCAATAGTGATGTTTTGGTTCGTTTTGGTCAGTTTCGCTACTGTGCAAAAAACCATGCCGGGTTGCATTGAATGCACCGATTCGGGCCGAGAACGAAACGAACTACCGATTCACGCCAAAAACGAAACGAACGCACCCAATCCACTTTTTTGGACCCAATAGTGATGTTTTGGTTCGTTTTGGTCAGTTTTGTTACTGTGCAAAAAACCATGCCGGTATAGCATTTAATGCACCGATTCGGGCCGGAAGCGAAACGAACTACCAATTCGCACCAAAAACGAAACGAACGCACCCAATCCACTTTTTTGGACCCAATAGTGATGTTTTGGTTCATTTTTGGCAGTTTCGTTACTGTGCAAAAAACCATGCCGGCATAGATTTTAATGCACCGATTCGGACCGGAAACGAAACGAACTACCGATTCACACCAAAAACGAAACGAACGCACCCAATCCACTTTTTTGGACCCAATAGTGACGTTTTTGTTCATTTTGGTCAATTTCGCTACTGTGCAAAAAACCATGCCGCGTTGCATTGAATGCACCGATTCGGGCCGGAACCGAAACGAACTACCGATTCGCGCCAAAAACAAAACGAACGCACCCAATCCACTCTTTTGGACCCAATAGTGATGTTTTGGTTCGTTTTGGTCAGTTTCGCTACTGTGCAAAAAACCATGCCGGGTTGCATTGAATGAACCGATTCGGGCCGAGAACGAAACGAACTACCGATTCGCGCCAAAAACGAAACGAACGCACCCAATCCACTTTTTTGGACCCAATAGTGATGTTTTGGTTCGTTTTGGTCAGTTTCGTTACTGTGCAAAAAACCATGCCGGTATAGCATTTAATGCACCGATTCGGGCCGGAAGCGAAACGAACTACCGATTCGCACCAAAAACGAAACGAACGCACCCAATCCACTTTTTTGGACCCAATAGTGATGTTTTGGTTCGTTTTGGTCAGTTTCGCTACTGTGCAAAAAACCATGCCGGGTTGCATTGAATGCACCGATTCGGGCCGAGAACGAAACGAACTACCGATTCGCGCCAAAAATGAAACGAACGCACCCAATCCACTTTTTTGGACCCAATAGTGATGTTTTGGTTCGTTTTGGTCAGTTTCGTTACTGTGCAAAAAACCATGCCGGTATAGCATTTAATGCACCGATTCGGGCCGGAAGCGAAACGAACTACCGATTCGCACCAAAAACGAAACGAACGCACCCAATCCACTTTTTTGGACCCAATAGTGATGTTTTGGTTCGTTTTTGGGAGTTTCGTTACTGTGCAAAAAACCATGCCGGTATAGCATTTAATGCACCGATTCGGGCCGGAAGCGAAACGAACTACCGATTCGCACAAAAAACGAAACGAATGCACCCAATCCACTTTTTTGGACCCAATAGTGATGTTTTGGTTCGTTTTTGGCAGTTTCGTTACTGTGCAAAAAACCATGCCGGTATAGCATTTAATGCACCGATTCGGACCGGAAACGAAACGAACTACCGATTCGCACCAAAAACGAAACGAACGCACCCAATCCACTTTTTTGGACCCAATAGTGACGTTTTGGTTCATTTTGGTCAATTTCGCTACTGTGCAAAAAACCATGCCGCGTTGCATTGAATGCACCGATTCGGGCCGGAACCGAAACGAACTACCGATTCGCGCCAAACACGAAACGAACGCACCCAATCCACTCTTTTGGACCCAATAGTGATGTTTTGGTTCGTTTTGGTCAGTTTCGCTACTGTGCAAAAAACCATGCCGGGTTGCATTGAATGCACCGATTCGGGCCGAGAACGAAACGAACTACCGATTCGCGCCAAAAAAGAAACGAACGCACCCAATCCACTTTTTTGGACCCAATAGTGATGTTTTGGTTCATTTTGGTCAGTTTCGTTACTGTGCAAAAAACCATGCCGGTATAGCATTTAATGCACCGATTCGTGCCGGAAGCGAAACGAACTACCGATTCGCACCAAAAACGAAACGAACGCACCCAATCCACTTTTTTGGACCCAATAGTGATGTTTTGGTTCGTTTTTGGCAGTTTCGTTACTGTGCAAAAAACCATGCCGGTATAGCATTTAATGCACCGATTCGGGCCGGAAGCGTAACGAACTACCGATTCGCACCAAAAACGAAACGAATGCACCCAATCCACTTTTTTGGACCCAATAGTGATGTTTTGGTTCGTTTTTGGCAGTTTCGTTACTGTGCAAAAAACCATGCCGGTATAGCATTTAATGCACCGATTCGGACCGGAAACGAAACGAACTACCGATTCGCACCAAAAACGAAACGAACGCACCCAATCCACTTTTTTGGACCCAATAGTGATGTTTTGGTTCGTTTTTGGGAGTTTCGTTACTGTGCAAAAAACCATGCCGCGTTGCATTGAATGCACCGATTCGGGCCGGAAGCGAAACGAACTACCGATTCGCACAAAAAACGAAACGAATGCACCCAATCCACTTTTTTGGACCCAATAGTGATGTTTTGGTTCGTTTTTGGCAGTTTCGTTACTGTGCAAAAAACCATGCCGGGTTGCATTGAATGCACCGATTCGGACCGGAAACGAAACGAACTACCGATTCGCACCAAAAACGAAACGAACGCACCCAATCCACTTTTTTGGACCCAATAGTGACGTTTTGGTTCATTTTGGTCAATTTCGCTACTGTGCAAAAAACCATGCCGCGTTGCATTGAATGCACCGATTCGGGCCGGAACCGAAACGAACTACCGATTCGCGCCAAACACGAAACGAACGCACCCAATCCACTCTTTTGGACCCAATAGTGATGTTTTGGTTCGTTTTGGTCAGTTTCGCTACTGTGCGAAAAACCATGCCGGGTTGCATTGAATGCACCGATTCGGGCCGAGAACGAAACGAACTACCGATTCGCGCCAAAAAAGAAACGAACGCACCCAATCCACTTTTTTGGACCCAATAGTGATGTTTTGGTTCGTTTTGGTCAGTTTCGTTACTGTGCAAAAAACCATGCCGGTATAGCATTTAATGCACCGATTCGGGCCGGAAGCGAAACGAACTACCGATTCGCACCAAAAACGAAACGAACGCACCCAATCCACTTTTTTGGACCCAATAGTGATGTTTTGGTTCGTTTTGGTCAGTTTCGCTACTGTGCAAAAGATCATGCCGTTATAGCATTTAATGCACCGATTCGGGCCGGAAGCGTAACGAACTACCGATTCGCACCAAAAACGAAACGAATGCACCCAATCCACTTTTTTGGACCCAATAGTGATGTTTTGGTTCGTTTTTGGCAGTTTCGTTACTGTGCAAAAAACCATGCCGGTATAGCATTTAATGCACCGATTCGGACCGGAAACGAAACGAACTACCGATTCGCACCAAAAACGAAACGAACGCACCCAATCCACTTTTTTGGACCCAATAGTGACGTTTTGGTTCATTTTGGTCAATTTCGCTACTGTGCAAAAAACCATGCCGCGTTGCATTGAATGCACCGATTCGGGCCGGAACCGAAACGAACTACCGATTCGCGCCAAACACGAAACGAACGCACCCAATCCACTCTTTTGGACCCAATAGTGATGTTTTGGTTCGTTTTGGTCAGTTTCGCTACTGTGCGAAAAACCATGCCGGGTTGCATTGAATGCACCGATTCGGGCCGAGAACGAAACGAACTACCGATTCGCGCCAAAAACGAAACGAACGCACCCAATCCACTTTTTTGGACCCAATAGTGATGTTTTGGTTCGTTTTGGTCAGTTCCGTTACTGTGCAAAAAACCATGCCGGTATAGCATTTAATGCACCGATTCGGGCCGGAAACGAAACGAACTACCGATTTGCACCAAAAACGAAACGAACGCACCCAATCCACTTTTTTGGACCCAATAGTGATGTTTTGGTTCATTTTGGTCAGTTTCGCTACTGTGCAAAAGATCATGCCGTTATAGCATTTAATGCACCGATTCGGGCCGAAAACGAAACGAACTACCGATTCGCGCCAAAAATGAAACGAACGCACCCAATCCACTTTTTTGTACCCAATAGTAATGTTTTGGTTTGTTTTTGTCAGTTTTGTTACTGTGCAAAAAACCATGCCGGTATAGCATTTAATGCACCGATTCGGGCCGGAAGCAAAACGAACTACCGATTCGCACCAAAAACGAAACGAACGCACCCAATCCACTTTTTTGGACCCAATAGTGATGTTTAGGTTCGTTTTGGTCAGTTTCGTTACTGTGCAAAAAACCATGCCGGTATAGCATTTAATGCACCGATTCGGGCCGGAAGCGAAACGAACTACCGATTCGCACCAAAAACGAAACGAATGCACCAAACCCACTTTTTTGGACCCAATAGTGATGTTTTAGTTCGTTTTGGTCAGTTTCACTACTGTGCAAAAAACCATGCCGGGTTGCATTGAATGCACCGATTCGGGCCGAAAACGAAACGAACTACCGATTCGCGCCAAAAACGAAACGAATGCACCCAATCCCCTTTTTTGGACCCAATAGTGATGTTTTGGTTTGTTTTGGTTAGTTTCGCTATTGTGCAGAAAACCATGCCGGTATAGCATTTAATGCACCGATTCGGGCCGGAAACGAAACGAACTACCGATTAACGCTAAAAACGAAACATACGCACCCAATCCACTTTTTTGGACCCAATAGTGATGTTTTGGTTCGTTTTGATCAGTTTCGCTACTATGCAAAAAACCATGCCGGGTTGCATTGAATGCACCGATTCGGGCCGGAACCGAAACGAACTACCGATTCGCGGCAAAAACGAAACGAATGCACCCAATCCACTCTTTTGGACCCAATAGTGATGTTTTGGTTCGTTTTGGTCAGTTTCGCTACTGTGCAAAAAACCATGCCGGGTTGCATTGAATGCACCGATTCGGGCCGAGAACGAAACGAACTACCGATTCACGCCAAAAACGAAACGAACGCACCCAATCCACTTTTCTGGACCCAATAGTGATGTTTTGGTTCGTTTTGGTCAGTTTTGTTACTGTGCAAAAAACCATGCCGGTATAGCATTTAATGCACCGATTCAGGCCGGAAGCGAAACGAACTACCAATTCGCACCAAAAACGAAACGAACGCACCCAATCCACTTTTTTGGACCCAATAGTGATGTTTTGGTTCATTTTTGGCAGTTTCGTTACTGTGCAAAAAACCATGCCGGCATAGATTTTAATGCACCGATTCGGACCGGAAACGAAACGAACTACCGATTCACACCAAAAACGAAACGAACGCACCCAATCCACTTTTTTGGACCCAATAGTGACGTTTTTGTTCATTTTGGTCAATTTCGCTACTGTGCAAAAAACCATGCCGCGTTGCATTGAATGCACCGATTCGGGCCGGAACCGAAACGAACTACCGATTCGCGCCAAAAACGAAACGAACGCACCCAATCCACTCTTTTGGACCCAATAGTGATGTTTTGGTTCGTTTTGGTCAGTTTCGCTACAGTGCAAAAAACCATGCCGGGTTGCATTGAATGAACCGATTCGGGCCGAGAACGAAACGAACTACCGATTCGCGCCAAAAACGAAACGAACGCACCCAATCCACTTTTTTGGACCCAATAGTGATGTTTTGGTTCGTTTTGGTCAGTTTCGTTACTGTGCAAAAAACCATGCCGGTATAGCATTTAATGCACCGATTCGGGCCGGAAGCGAAACGAACTACCGATTCGCACCAAAAACGAAACGAACGCACCCAATCCACTTTTTTGGACCCAATAGTGATGTTTTGGTTCGTTTTGGTCAGTTTCGCTACTGTGCAAAAAACCATGCCGGTATAGCATTTAATGCACCGATTCGGGCCGGAAGCGAAACGAACTACCGATTCGCACCAAAAACGAAACGAACGCACCCAATCCACTTTTTTGGACCCAATAGTGATGTTTTGGTTCGTTTTGGTCAGTTTCGCTACTGTGCAAAAAACCATGCCGGGTTGCATTGAATGCACCGATTCGGGCCGAGAACGAAACGAACTACCGATTCGCGCCAAAAACGAAACGAACGCACCCAATCCACTTTTTTGGACCCAATAGTGATGTTTTGGTTCGTTTTGGTCAGTTTCGTTACTGTGCAAAAAACCATGCCGGTATAGCATTTAATGCACCGATTCGGGCCGGAAGCGAAACGAACTACCGATTCGCACCAAAAACGAAACGAACGCACCCAATCAACTTTTTTGGACCCAATAGTGATGTTTTGGTTCGTTTTTGGGAGTTTCGTTACTGTGCAAAAAACCATGCCGGTATAGCATTTAATGCACCGATTCGGGCCGGAAGCGAAACGAACTACCGATTCGCACCAAAAACGAAACGAATGCACCCAATCCACTTTTTTGGACCCAATAGTGATGTTTTGGTTCGTTTTTGGCAGTTTCGTTACTGTGCAAAAAACCATGCCGGTATAGCATTTAATGCACCGATTCGGACCGGAAACGAAACGAACTACCGATTCGCACCAAAAACGAAACGAACGCACCCAATCCACTTTTTTGGACCCAATAGTGACGTTTTGGTTCATTTTGGTCAATTTCGCTACTGTGCAAAAAACCATGCCGCGTTGCATTGAATGCACCGATTCGGGCCGGAACCGAAACGAACTACCGATTCGCGCCAAACACGAAACGAACGCACCCAATCCACTCTTTTCGACCCAATAGTGATGTTTTGGTTCGTTTTGGTCAGTTTCGCTACTGTGCAAAAAACCATGCCGGGTTGCATTGAATGCACCGATTCGGGCCGGAAGCGAAACGAACTACCGATTCGCACCAAAAACTAAACGAACGCACCCAATCCACTTTTTTGGACCCAATAGTGATGTTTTGGTTCGTTTTGGTCAGTTTCGCTACTGTGCAAAAAACCATGCCGGGTTGCATTGAATGCACCGATTCGGGCCGAAAATGAAACGAACTACCGATTCGCGCCAAAAATGAAACGAAGGCACCCAATCCACTTTTTTGGACCCAATAGTGATGTTTTGGTTCGTTTTGGTTAGTTTCTCTACTGTGCAGAAAACCATGCCGGGTTGCATTGAATGCACCGATTCGGGCCGGAACCGAAACGAACTACCGATTCGCGCCAAAAACGAAACGTACGCACCCAATCCACTTTTTTGGACCCAATAGTGATGTTTTGGTTCGTTTTGATCAGTTTCGCTACTGTGCAAAAAAACCATGCCGCGTTGCATTGAATGCACCGATTCGGGCCGGAACCGAAACGAACTACCGATTCGCGGCAAAAACGAAACAAACGCACCCAATCCACTTTTTTGGACCCAATAGTGATGTTTTGGTTCGTTTTGGTCAGTTCCGTTACTGTGCAAAAAACCATGCCGGTATAGCATTTAATGCACCGATTCGGGCCGGAAACGAAACGAACTACCGATTCGCACCAAAAACGAAACGAACGCACCCAATCCACTTTTTTGGAACCAATAGTGATGTTCTGGTTCGTTTTGGTCAGTTTCATTACTGTGCAAAATATCATGCCGTTATAGCATTTAATGCACCGATTCGGGCCGAAAACGAAACGAACTACCGATTCGCGCCAAAAACGAAACGAACGCACCCAATCCACTTTTTTGTACCCAATAGTGATGTTTTGGTTCGTTTTTGTCAGTTTTGTTACTGTGCAAAAAACCATGCCGGTATAGCTTTTAATGCACCGATTCGGGCCGAAAACGAAACGAACTACCGATTCGCGCCAAAAACGAAACGAACGCACCCAATCCACTTTTTTGGACCCAATAGTGATGTTTTGGTTCGTTTTGGTCAGTTCCGTTACTGTGCAAAAAACCATGCCGGTATAGCATTTAATGCACCGATTCGGGCCGGAAACGAAACGAACTACCGATTCGCACCAAAAACGAAACGAACGCACCCAATCCACTTTTTTGGACCCAATAGTGATGTTTTGGTTCGTTTTGGTCAGTTTCGTTACTGTGCAAAAAACCATGCCGGTATAGCATTTAATGCACCGATTCGGGCCGGAAACGAAACGAACTACCGATTCGCACCAAAAACGAAACGAACGCACCCAATCCACTTTTTTGGACCCAATAGTGATGTTTTGGTTCGTTTTGGTCAGTTTCATTACTGTGCAAAAGATCATGCCGTTATAGCATTTAATGCACCGATTCGGGCCGAAAACGAAACGAACTACCGATTCGCGCCAAAAATGAAACGAACGCACCCAATCCACTTTTTTGTACCCAATAGTAATGTTTTGGTTTGTTTTTGTCAGTTTTGTTACTGTGCAAAAAACCATGCCGGTATAGCATTTAATGCACCGATTCGGGCCGGAAACGAAACGAACTACCGATTCCCACCAAAAACGAAACCGGCCAATCCACTTTTTTGGACCCAATAGTGATGTTTTGGTTCGTTTTGGTCAGTTCCGTTACTGTGCAAAAAACCATGCCGGTATAGCATTTAATGCACCGATTCGGGCCGGAAATGAAACGAACTACCGATTCGCACCAAAAATGAAACGAACGCACCCAATCCACTTTTTTGGACCCAATAGTGATGTTTTGGTTCGTTTTGGTCAGTTTCATTACTGTGCAAAAGATCATGCCGTTATTGCATTTAATGCACCGATTCGGGCCGAAAACGAAACGAACTACCGATTCGCGCCAAAAACGAAACGAACGCACCCAATCCACTTTTTTGTACCCAATAGTGATGTTTTGGTTCGTTTTTGTCAGTTTTGTTACTGTGCAAAAAACCATGCCGGTATAGCATTTAATGCACCGATTCGGGCCGGAAGCGAAACGAACTACCGATTCGCACCAAAAACGAAACGAACGCACCCAATCCACTTTTTTTGGACCCAATAGTGATGTTTTGGTTCATTTTGGTCAGTTTCGTTACTATGCAAAAAACCATGCCGGTATAGCATTTAATGCACCGATTCGGGCCGGAAGCGAAACGAACTACCGATTCGCACCAAAAACGAAACGAACGCACCCAATCCACTTTTTTGGACCCAATAGTGATGTTTAGGTTGTTTTTGGTCAGTTTCGTTACTGTGCAAAAAACCATGCCGGTATAGCATTTAATGCACCGATTCGGGCCGGAAGCGAAACGAACTACCGATTCGCACCAAAAACGAAACGAATGCACCAAACCCACTTTTTTGGACCCAATAGTGATGTTTTAGTTCGTTTTGGTCAGTTTCGCTACTGTGCAAAAAACCATGCCGGGTTGCATTGAATGCACCGATTCGGGCCGAAAACGAAACGAACTACCGATTCGCGCCAAAAACGAAACGAATGCACCCAATCCCCTTTTTTGGACCCAATAGTGATGTTTTGGTTTGTTTTGGTTAGTTTCGCTATTGTGTAGAAAACCATGCCGGTATAGCATTTAATGCACCGATTCGGGCCGGAAACGAAACGAACTACCGATTAACGCTAAAAACGAAACATACGCACCCAATCCACTTTTTTGGACCCAATAGTGATGTTTTGGTTCGTTTTGATCAGTTTCGCTACTATGCAAAAAACCATGCCGGGTTGCATTGAATGCACCGATTCGGGCCGGAACCGAAACGAACTACCGATTCGCGGCAAAAACGAAACGAATGCACCCAATCCACTCTTTTGGACCCAATAGTGATGTTTTGGTTCGTTTTGGTCAGTTTCGCTACAGTGCAAAAAACCATGCCGGGTTGCATTGAATGAACCGATTCGGGCCGAGAACGAAACGAACTACCGATTCGCGCCAAAAACGAAACGAACGCACCCAATCCACTTTTTTGGACCCAATAGTGATGTTTTGGTTCGTTTTGGTCAGTTTCGTTACTGTGCAAAAAACCATGCCGGTATAGCATTTAATGCACCGATTCGGGCCGGAAGCGAAACGAACTACCGATTCGCACCAAAAACGAAACGAACGCACCCAATCCACTTTTTTGGACCCAATAGTGATGTTTTGGTTCGTTTTGGTCAGTTTCGCTACTGTGCAAAAAACCATGCCGGTATAGCATTTAATGCACCGATTCGGGCCGGAAGCGAAACGAACTACCGATTCGCACCAAAAACGAAACGAACGCACCCAATCCACTTTTTTGGACCCAATAGTGATGTTTTGGTTCGTTTTGGTCAGTTTCGCTACTGTGCAAAAAACCATGCCGGGTTGCATTGAATGCACCGATTCGGGCCGAGAACGAAACGAACTACCGATTCGCGCCAAAAACGAAACGAACGCACCCAATCCACTTTTTTGGACCCAATAGTGATGTTTTGGTTCGTTTTGGTCAGTTTCGTTACTGTGCAAAAAACCATGCCGGTATAGCATTTAATGCACCGATTCGGGCCGGAAGCGAAACGAACTACCGATTCGCACCAAAAACGAAACGAACGCACCCAATCAACTTTTTTGGACCCAATAGTGATGTTTTGGTTCGTTTTTGGGAGTTTCGTTACTGTGCAAAAAACCATGCCGGTATAGCATTTAATGCACCGATTCGGGCCGGAAGCGAAACGAACTACCGATTCGCACCAAAAACGAAACGAATGCACCCAATCCACTTTTTTGGACCCAATAGTGATGTTTTGGTTCGTTTTTGGCAGTTTCGTTACTGTGCAAAAAACCATGCCGGTATAGCATTTAATGCACCGATTCGGACCGGAAACGAAACGAACTACCGATTCGCACCAAAAACGAAACGAACGCACCCAATCCACTTTTTTGGACCCAATAGTGACGTTTTGGTTCATTTTGGTCAATTTCGCTACTGTGCAAAAAACCATGCCGCGTTGCATTGAATGCACCGATTCGGGCCGGAACCGAAACGAACTACCGATTCGCGCCAAACACGAAACGAACGCACCCAATCCACTCTTTTCGACCCAATAGTGATGTTTTGGTTCGTTTTGGTCAGTTTCGCTACTGTGCAAAAAACCATGCCGGGTTGCATTGAATGCACCGATTCGGGCCGGAAGCGAAACGAACTACCGATTCGCACCAAAAACTAAACGAACGCACCCAATCCACTTTTTTGGACCCAATAGTGATGTTTTGGTTCGTTTTGGTCAGTTTCGCTACTGTGCAAAAAACCATGCCGGGTTGCATTGAATGCACCGATTCGGGCCGAAAATGAAACGAACTACCGATTCGCGCCAAAAATGAAACGAAGGCACCCAATCCACTTTTTTGGACCCAATAGTGATGTTTTGGTTCGTTTTGGTTAGTTTCTCTACTGTGCAGAAAACCATGCCGGGTTGCATTGAATGCACCGATTCGGGCCGGAACCGAAACGAACTACCGATTCGCGCCAAAAACGAAACGTACGCACCCAATCCACTTTTTTGGACCCAATAGTGATGTTTTGGTTCGTTTTGATCAGTTTCGCTACTGTGCAAAAAAACCATGCCGCGTTGCATTGAATGCACCGATTCGGGCCGGAACCGAAACGAACTACCGATTCGCGGCAAAAACGAAACAAACGCACCCAATCCACTTTTTTGGACCCAATAGTGATGTTTTGGTTCGTTTTGGTCAGTTCCGTTACTGTGCAAAAAACCATGCCGGTATAGCATTTAATGCACCGATTCGGGCCGGAAACGAAACGAACTACCGATTCGCACCAAAAACGAAACGAACGCACCCAATCCACTTTTTTGGAACCAATAGTGATGTTCTGGTTCGTTTTGGTCAGTTTCATTACTGTGCAAAATATCATGCCGTTATAGCATTTAATGCACCGATTCGGGCCGAAAACGAAACGAACTACCGATTCGCGCCAAAAACGAAACGAACGCACCCAATCCACTTTTTTGTACCCAATAGTGATGTTTTGGTTCGTTTTTGTCAGTTTTGTTACTGTGCAAAAAACCATGCCGGTATAGCTTTTAATGCACCGATTCGGGCCGAAAACGAAACGAACTACCGATTCGCGCCAAAAACGAAACGAACGCACCCAATCCACTCTTGTGGACCCAATAGTGATGTTTTGGTTCGTTTTGGTCAGTTTCGCTACTGTGCAAAAAACCATGCCGGGTTGCATTGAATGCACCGATTCGGGCCGAGAACGAAACGAACTACCGATTCACGGCAAAAACGAAACGAACGCACCCAATCCACTTTTTTGGACCCAATAGTGATGTTTTGGTTCGTTTTGGTCAGTTCCGTTACTGTGCAAAAAACCATGCCGGTATAGCATTTAATGCACCGATTCGGGCCGGAAACGAAACGAACTACCGATTCGCACCAAAAACGAAACGAACGCACCCAATCCACTTTTTTGGACCCAATAGTGATGTTTTGGTTCGTTTTGGTCAGTTTCATTACTGTGCAAAAGATCATGCCGTTATAGCATTTAATGCACCGATTCGGGCCGAAAACGAAACGAACTACCGATTCGCGCCAAAAATGAAACGAACGCACCCAATCCACTTTTTTGTACCCAATAGTAATGTTTTGGTTTGTTTTTGTCAGTTTTGTTACTGTGCAAAAAACCATGCCGGTATAGCATTTAATGCACCGATTCGGGCCGGAAACGAAACGAACTACCGATTCCCACCAAAAACGAAACCGGCCAATCCACTTTTTTGGACCCAATAGTGATGTTTTGGTTCGTTTTGGTCAGTTCCGTTACTGTGCAAAAAACCATGCCGGTATAGCATTTAATGCACCGATTCGGGCCGGAAATGAAACGAACTACCGATTCGCACCAAAAATGAAACGAACGCACCCAATCCACTTTTTTGGACCCAATAGTGATGTTTTGGTTCGTTTTGGTCAGTTTCATTACTGTGCAAAAGATCATGCCGTTATTGCATTTAATGCACCGATTCGGGCCGAAAACGAAACGAACTACCGATTCGCGCCAAAAACGAAACGAACGCACCCAATCCACTTTTTTGTACCCAATAGTGATGTTTTGGTTCGTTTTTGTCAGTTTTGTTACTGTGCAAAAAACCATGCCGGTATAGCATTTAATGCACCGATTCGGGCCGGAAGCGAAACGAACTACCGATTCGCACCAAAAACGAAACGAACGCACCCAATCCACTTTTTTTGGACCCAATAGTGATGTTTTGGTTCATTTTGGTCAGTTTCGTTACTATGCAAAAAACCATGCCGGTATAGCATTTAATGCACCGATTCGGGCCGGAAGCGAAACGAACTACCGATTCGCACCAAAAACGAAACGAACGCACCCAATCCACTTTTTTGGACCCAATAGTGATGTTTAGGTTGTTTTTGGTCAGTTTCGTTACTGTGCAAAAAACCATGCCGGTATAGCATTTAATGCACCGATTCGGGCCGGAAGCGAAACGAACTACCGATTCGCACCAAAAACGAAACGAATGCACCAAACCCACTTTTTTGGACCCAATAGTGATGTTTTAGTTCGTTTTGGTCAGTTTCGCTACTGTGCAAAAAACCATGCCGGGTTGCATTGAATGCACCGATTCGGGCCGAAAACGAAACGAACTACCGATTCGCGCCAAAAACGAAACGAATGCACCCAATCCCCTTTTTTGGACCCAATAGTGATGTTTTGGTTTGTTTTGGTTAGTTTCGCTATTGTGTAGAAAACCATGCCGGTATAGCATTTAATGCACCGATTCGGGCCGGAAACGAAACGAACTACCGATTAACGCTAAAAACGAAACATACGCACCCAATCCACTTTTTTGGACCCAATAGTGATGTTTTGGTTCGTTTTGATCAGTTTCGCTACTATGCAAAAAACCATGCCGGGTTGCATTGAATGCACCGATTCGGGCCGGAACCGAAACGAACTACCGATTCGCGGCAAAAACGAAACGAATGCACCCAATCCACTCTTTTGGACCCAATAGTGATGTTTTGGTTCGTTTTGGTCAGTTTCGCTACTGTGCAAAAAACCATGCCGGGTTGCATTGAATGCACCGATTCGGGCCGAGAACGAAACGAACTACCGATTCGCGCCAAAAACGAAACGAACGCACCCAATCCACTTTTCTGGACCCAATAGTGATGTTTTGGTTCGTTTTGGTCAGTTTTGTTACTGTGCAAAAAACCATGCCGGTATAGCATTTAATGCACCGATTCGGGCCGGAAGCGAAACGAACTACCAATTCGCACCAAAAACGAAACGAACGCACCCAATCCACTTTTTTGGACCCAATAGTGATGTTTTGGTTCATTTTTGGCAGTTTCGTTACTGTGCAAAAAACCATGCCGGCATAGATTTTAATGCACCGATTCGGACCGGAAACGAAACGAACTACCGATTCACACCAAAAACGAAACGAACGCACCCAATCCACTTTTTTGGACCCAATAGTGACGTTTTTGTTCATTTTGGTCAATTTCGCTACTGTGCAAAAAACCATGCCGCGTTGCATTGAATGCACCGATTCGGGCCGGAACCGAAACGAACTACCGATTCGCGCCAAAAACGAAACGAACGCACCCAATCCACTCTTTTGGACCCAATAGTGATGTTTTGGTTCGTTTTGGTCAGTTTCGCTACTGTGCAAAAAACCATGCCGGGTTGCATTGAATGAACCGATTCGGGCCGAGAACGAAACGAACTACCGATTCGCGCCAAAAACGAAACGAACGCACCCAATCCACTTTTTTGGACCCAATAGTGATGTTTTGGTTCGTTTTGGTCAGTTTCGTTACTGTGCAAAAAACCATGCCGGTATAGCATTTAATGCACCGATTCGGGCCGGAAGCGAAACGAACTACCGATTCGCACCAAAAACGAAACGAACGCACCCAATCCACTTTTTTGGACCCAATAGTGATGTTTTGGTTCGTTTTGGTCAGTTTCGCTACTGTGCAAAAAACCATGCCGGTATAGCATTTAATGCACCGATTCGGGCCGGAAGCGAAACGAACTACCGATTCGCACCAAAAACGAAACGAACGCACCCAATCCACTTTTTTGGACCCAATAGTGATGTTTTGGTTCGTTTTGGTCAGTTTCGCTACTGTGCAAAAAACCATGCCGGGTTGCATTGAATGCACCGATTCGGGCCGAGAACGAAACGAACTTCCGATTCGCGCCAAAAACGAAACGAACGCACCCAATCCACTTTTTTGGACCCAATAGTGATGTTTTGGTTCGTTTTGGTCAGTTTCGTTACTGTGCAAAAAACCATGCCGGTATAGCATTTAATGCACCGATTCGGGCCGGAAGCGAAACGAACTACCGATTCGCACCAAAAACGAAACGAACGCACCCAATCAACTTTTTTGGACCCAATAGTGATGTTTTGGTTCGTTTTTGGGAGTTTCGTTACTGTGCAAAAAACCATGCCGGTATAGCATTTAATGCACCGATTCGGGCCGGAAGCGAAACGAACTACCGATTCGCACCAAAAACGAAACGAATGCACCCAATCCACTTTTTTGGACCCAATAGTGATGTTTTGGTTCGTTTTTGGCAGTTTCGTTACTGTGCAAAAAACCATGCCGGTATAGCATTTAATGCACCGATTCGGACCGGAAACGAAACGAACTACCGATTCGCACCAAAAACGAAACGAACGCACCCAATCCACTTTTTTGGACCCAATAGTGACGTTTTGGTTCATTTTGGTCAATTTCGCTACTGTGCAAAAAACCATGCCGCGTTGCATTGAATGCACCGATTCGGGCCGGAACCGAAACGAACTACCGATTCGCGCCAAACACGAAACGAACGCACCCAATCCACTCTTTTCGACCCAATAGTGATGTTTTGGTTCGTTTTGGTCAGTTTCGCTACTGTGCAAAAAACCATGCCGGGTTGCATTGAATGCACCGATTCGGGCCGGAAGCGAAACGAACTACCGATTCGCACCAAAAACTAAACGAACGCACCCAATCCACTTTTTTGGACCCAATAGTGATGTTTTGGTTCGTTTTGGTCAGTTTCGCTACTGTGCAAAAAACCATGCCGGGTTGCATTGAATGCACCGATTCGGGCCGAAAATGAAACGAACTACCGATTCGCGCCAAAAATGAAACGAATGCACCCAATCCACTTTTTTGGACCCAATAGTGATGTTTTGGTTCGTTTTGGTTAGTTTCTCTACTGTGCAGAAAACCATGCCGGGTTGCATTGAATGCACCGATTCGGGCCGGAACCGAAACGAACTACCGATTCGCGCCAAAAACGAAACGTACGCACCCAATCCACTTTTTTGGACCCAATAGTGATGTTTTGGTTCGTTTTGATCAGTTTCGCTACTGTGCAAAAAAACCATGCCGCGTTGCATTGAATGCACCGATTCGGGCCGGAACCGAAACGAACTACCGATTCGCGGCAAAAACGAAACAAACGCACCCAATCCACTTTTTTGGACCCAATAGTGATGTTTTGGTTCGTTTTGGTCAGTTCCGTTACTGTGCAAAAAACCATGCCGGTATAGCATTTAATGCACCGATTCGGGCCGGAAACGAAACGAACTACCGATTCGCACCAAAAACGAAACGAACGCACCCAATCCACTTTTTTGGAACCAATAGTGATGTTCTGGTTCGTTTTGGTCAGTTTCATTACTGTGCAAAATATCATGCCGTTATAGCATTTAATGCACCGATTCGGGCCGAAAACGAAACGAACTACCGATTCGCGCCAAAAACGAAACGAACGCACCCAATCCACTTTTTTGTACCCAATAGTGATGTTTTGGTTCGTTTTTGTCAGTTTTGTTACTGTGCAAAAAACCATGCCGGTATAGCTTTTAATGCACCGATTCGGGCCGAAAACGAAACGAACTACCGATTCGCGCCAAAAACGAAACGAACGCACCCAATCCACTCTTGTGGACCCAATAGTGATGTTTTGGTTCGTTTTGGTCAGTTTCGCTACTGTGCAAAAAACCATGCCGGGTTGCATTGAATGCACCGATTCGGGCCGAGAACGAAACGAACTACCGATTCACGGCAAAAACGAAACGAACGCACCCAATCCACTTTTTTGGACCCAATAGTGATGTTTTGGTTCGTTTTGGTCAGTTCCGTTACTGTGCAAAAAACCATGCCGGTATAGCATTTAATGCACCGATTCGGGCCGGAAACGAAACGAACTACCGATTCGCACCAAAAACGAAACGAACGCACCCAATCCACTTTTTTGGACCCAATAGTGATGTTTTGGTTCGTTTTGGTCAGTTTCATTACTGTGCAAAAGATCATGCCGTTATAGCATTTAAAGCACCGATTCGGGCCGAAAACGAAACGAACTACCGATTCGCGCCAAAAATGAAACGAACGCACCCAATCCACTTTTTTGTACCCAATAGTAATGTTTTGGTTTGTTTTTGTCAGTTTTGTTACTGTGCAAAAAACCATGCCGGTATAGCATTTAATGCACCGATTCGGGCCGGAAACGAAACGAACTACCGATTCCCACCAAAAACGAAACCGGCCAATCCACTTTTTTGGACCCAATAGTGATGTTTTGGTTCGTTTTGGTCAGTTCCGTTACTGTGCAAAAAACCATGCTGGTATAGCATTTAATGCACCGATTCGGGCCGGAAATGAAACGAACTACCGATTCGCACCAAAAATGAAACGAACGCACCCAATCCACTTTTTTGGACCCAATAGTGATGTTTTGGTTCGTTTTGGTCAGTTTCATTACTGTGCAAAAGATCATGCCGTTATTGCATTTAATGCACCGATTCGGGCCGAAAACGAAACGAACTACCGATTCGCGCCAAAAACGAAACGAACGCACCCAATCCACTTTTTTGTACCCAATAGTGATGTTTTGGTTCGTTTTTGTCAGTTTTGTTACTGTGCAAAAAACCATGCCGGTATAGCATTTAATGCACCGATTCGGGCCGGAAGCGAAACGAACTACCGATTCGCACCAAAAACGAAACGAACGCACCCAATCCACTTTTTTTGGACCCAATAGTGATGTTTTGGTTCATTTTGGTCAGTTTCGTTACTATGCAAAAAACCATGCCGGTATAGCATTTAATGCACCGATTCGGGCCGGAAGCGAAACGAACTACCGATTCGCACCAAAAACGAAACGAACGCACCCAATCCACTTTTTTGGACCCAATAGTGATGTTTAGGTTGTTTTTGGTCAGTTTCGTTACTGTGCAAAAAACCATGCCGGTATAGCATTTAATGCACCGATTCGGGCCGGAAGCGAAACGAACTACCGATTCGCACCAAAAACGAAACGAATGCACCAAACCCACTTTTTTGGACCCAATAGTGATGTTTTAGTTCGTTTTGGTCAGTTTCGCTACTGTGCAAAAAACCATGCCGGGTTGCATTGAATGCACCGATTCGGGCCGAAAACGAAACGAACTACCGATTCGCGCCAAAAACGAAACGAATGCACCCAATCCCCTTTTTTGGACCCAATAGTGATGTTTTGGTTTGTTTTGGTTAGTTTCGCTATTGTGCAGAAAACCATGCCGGTATAGCATTTAATGCACCGATTCGGGCCGGAAACGAAACGAACTACCGATTAACGCTAAAAACGAAACATACGCACCCAATCCACTTTTTTGGACCCAATAGTGATGTTTTGGTTCGTTTTGATCAGTTTCGCTACTATGCAAAAAACCATGCCGGGTTGCATTGAATGCACCGATTCGGGCCGGAACCGAAACGAACTACCGATTCGCGGCAAAAACGAAACGAATGCACCCAATCCACTCTTTTGGACCCAATAGTGATGTTTTGGTTCGTTTTGGTCAGTTTCGCTACTGTGTAAAAAACCATGCCGGGTTGCATTGAATGCACCGATTCGGGCCAAGAACGAAACGAACTACCGATTCACGCCAAAAACGAAACGAACGCACCCAATCCACTTTTTTGGACCCAATAGTGATGTTTTGGTTCGTTTTGGTCAGTTTTGTTACTGTGCAAAAAACCATGCCGGTATAGCATTTAATGCACCGATTCGGGCCGGAAGCGAAACGAACTACCAATTCGCACCAAAAACGAAACGAACGCACCCAATCCACTTTTTTGGACCCAATAGTGATGTTTTGGTTCATTTTTGGCAGTTTCGTTACTGTGCAAAAAACCATGCCGGCATAGATTTTAATGCACCGATTCGGACCGGAAACGAAACGAACTACCGATTCACACCAAAAACGAAACGAACGCACCCAATCCACTTTTTTGGACCCAATAGTGACGTTTTTGTTCATTTTGGTCAATTTCGCTACTGTGCAAAAAACCATGCCGCGTTGCATTGAATGCACCGATTCGGGCCGGAACCGAAACGAACTACCGATTCGCGCCAAAAACGAAACGAACGCACCCAATCCACTCTTTTGGACCCAATAGTGATGTTTTGGTTCGTTTTGGTCAGTTTCGCTACTGTGCAAAAAACCATGCCGGGTTGCATTGAATGAACCGATTCGGGCCGAGAACGAAACGAACTACCGATTCGCGCCAAAAACGAAACGAACGCACCCAATCCACTTTTTTGGACCCAATAGTGATGTTTTGGTTCGTTTTGGTCAGTTTCGTTACTGTGCAAAAAACCATGCCGGTATAGCATTTAATGCACCGATTCGGGCCGGAAGCGAAACGAACGCACCCAATCCACTTTTTTTGGACCCAATAGTGATGTTTTGGTTCATTTTGGTCAGTTTCGTTACTATGCAAAAAACCATGCCGGTATAGCATTTAATGCACCGATTCGGGCCGGAAGCGAAACGAACTACCGATTCGCACCAAAAACGAAACGAACGCACCCAATCCACTTTTTTTGGACCCAATAGTGATGTTTTGGTTCATTTTGGTCAGTTTCGTTACTATGCAAAAAACCATGCCGGTATAGCATTTAATGCACCGATTCGGGCCGGAAGCGAAACGAACTACCGATTCGCACCAAAAACGAAACGAACGCACCCAATCCACTTTTTTGGACCCAATAGTGATGTTTAGGTTGTTTTTGGTCAGTTTCGTTACTGTGCAAAAAACCATGCCGGTATAGCATTTAATGCACCGATTCGGGCCGGAAGCGAAACGAACTACCGATTCGCACCAAAAACGAAACGAATGCACCAAACCCACTTTTTTGGACCCAATAGTGATGTTTTAGTTCGTTTTGGTCAGTTTCGCTACTGTGCAAAAAACCATGCCGGGTTGCATTGAATGCACCGATTCGGGCCGAAAACGAAACGAACTACCGATTCGCGCCAAAAACGAAACGAATGCACCCAATCCCCTTTTTTGGACCCAATAGTGATGTTTTGGTTTGTTTTGGTTAGTTTCGCTATTGTGCAGAAAACCATGCCGGTATAGCATTTAATGCACCGATTCGGGCCGGAAACGAAACGAACTACCGATTAACGCTAAAAACGAAACATACGCACCCAATCCACTTTTTTGGACCCAATAGTGATGTTTTGGTTCGTTTTGATCAGTTTCGCTACTATGCAAAAAACCATGCCGGGTTGCATTGAATGCACCGATTCGGGCCGGAACCGAAACGAACTACCGATTCGCGGCAAAAACGAAACGAATGCACCCAATCCACTCTTTTGGACCCAATAGTGATGTTTTGGTTCGTTTTGGTCAGTTTCGCTACTGTGCAAAAAACCATGCCGGGTTGCATTGAAAGCACCGATTCGGGCCAAGAACGAAACGAACTACCGATTCACGCCAAAAACGAAACGAACGCACCCAATCCACTTTTTTGGACCCAATAGTGATGTTTTGGTTCGTTTTGGTCAGTTTTGTTACTGTGCAAAAAACCATGCCGGTATAGCATTTAATGCACCGATTCGGGCCGGAAGCGAAACGAACTACCAATTCGCACCAAAAACGAAACGAACGCACCCAATCCACTTTTTTGGACCCAATAGTGATGTTTTGGTTCATTTTTGGCAGTTTCGTTACTGTGCAAAAAACCATGCCGGCATAGATTTTAATGCACCGATTCGGACCGGAAACGAAACGAACTACCGATTCACACCAAAAACGAAACGAACGCACCCAATCCACTTTTTTGGACCCAATAGTGACGTTTTTGTTCATTTTGGTCAATTTCGCTACTGTGCAAAAAACCATGCCGCGTTGCATTGAATGCACCGATTCGGGCCGGAACCGAAACGAACTACCGATTCGCGCCAAAAACGAAACGAACGCACCCAATCCACTCTTTTGGACCCAATAGTGATGTTTTGGTTCGTTTTGGTCAGTTTCGCTACTGTGCAAAAAACCATGCCGGGTTGCATTGAATGAACCGATTCGGGCCGAGAACGAAACGAACTACCGATTCGCGCCAAAAACGAAACGAACGCACCCAATCCACTTTTTTGGACCCAATAGTGATGTTTTGGTTCGTTTTGGTCAGTTTCGTTACTGTGCAAAAAACCATGCCGGTATAGCATTTAATGCACCGATTCGGGCCGGAAGCGAAACGAACGCACCCAATCCACTTTTTTTGGACCCAATAGTGATGTTTTGGTTCATTTTGGTCAGTTTCGTTACTATGCAAAAAACCATGCCGGTATAGCATTTAATGCACCGATTCGGGCCGGAAGCGAAACGAACTACCGATTCGCACCAAAAACGAAACGAACGCACCCAATCCACTTTTTTTGGACCCAATAGTGATGTTTTGGTTCATTTTGGTCAGTTTCGTTACTATGCAAAAAACCATGCCGGTATAGCATTTAATGCACCGATTCGGGCCGGAAGCGAAACGAACTACCGATTCGCACCAAAAACGAAACGAACGCACCCAATCCACTTTTTTGGACCCAATAGTGATGTTTAGGTTGTTTTTGGTCAGTTTCGTTACTGTGCAAAAAACCATGCCGGTATAGCATTTAATGCACCGATTCGGGCCGGAAGCGAAACGAACTACCGATTCGCACCAAAAACGAAACGAATGCACCAAACCCACTTTTTTGGACCCAATAGTGATGTTTTAGTTCGTTTTGGTCAGTTTCGCTACTGTGCAAAAAACCATGCCGGGTTGCATTGAATGCACCGATTCGGGCCGAAAACGAAACGAACTACCGATTCGCGCCAAAAACGAAACGAATGCACCCAATCCCCTTTTTTGGACCCAATAGTGATGTTTTGGTTTGTTTTGGTTAGTTTCGCTATTGTGCAGAAAACCATGCCGGTATAGCATTTAATGCACCGATTCGGGCCGGAAACGAAACGAACTACCGATTAACGCTAAAAACGAAACATACGCACCCAATCCACTTTTTTGGACCCAATAGTGATGTTTTGGTTCGTTTTGATCAGTTTCGCTACTATGCAAAAAACCATGCCGGGTTGCATTGAATGCACCGATTCAGGCCGGAACCGAAACGAACTACCGATTCGCGGCAAAAACGAAACGAATGCACCCAATCCACTCTTTTGGACCCAATAGTGATGTTTTGGTTCGTTTTGGTCAGTTTCGCTACTGTGCAAAAAACCATGCCGGGTTGCATTGAATGCACCGATTCGGGCCAAGAACGAAACGAACTACCGATTCACGCCAAAAACGAAACGAACGCACCCAATCCACTTTTTTGGACCCAATAGTGATGTTTTGGTTCGTTTTGGTCAGTTTTGTTACTGTGCAAAAAACCATGCCGGTATAGCATTTAATGCACCGATTCGGGCCGGAAGCGAAACGAACTACCAATTCGCACCAAAAACGAAACGAACGCACCCAATCCACTTTTTTGGACCCAATAGTGATGTTTTGGTTCATTTTTGGCAGTTTCGTTACTGTGCAAAAAACCATGCCGGCATAGATTTTAATGCACCGATTCGGACCGGAAACGAAACGAACTACCGATTCACACCAAAAACGAAACGAACGCACCCAATCCACTTTTTTGGACCCAATAGTGACGTTTTTGTTCATTTTGGTCAATTTCGCTACTGTGCAAAAAACCATGCCGCGTTGCATTGAATGCACCGATTCGGGCCGGAACCGAAACGAACTACCGATTCGCGCCAAAAACGAAACGAACGCACCCAATCCACTCTTTTGGACCCAATAGTGATGTTTTGGTTCGTTTTGGTCAGTTTCGCTACTGTGCAAAAAACCATGCCGGGTTGCATTGAATGAACCGATTCGGGCCGAGAACGAAACGAACTACCGATTCGCGCCAAAAACGAAACGAACGCACCCAATCCACTTTTTTGGACCCAATAGTGATGTTTTGGTTCGTTTTGGTCAGTTTCGTTACTGTGCAAAAAACCATGCCGGTATAGCATTTAATGCACCGATTCGGGCCGGAAGCGAAACGAACTACCGATTCGCACCAAAAACGAAACGAACGCACCCAATCCACTTTTTTGGACCCAATAGTGATGTTTTGGTTCGTTTTGGTCAGTTTCGCTACTGTGCAAAAAACCATGCCGGGTTGCATTGAATGCACCGATTCGGGCCGAGAACGAAACGAACTACCGATTCACGCCAAAAACGAAACGAACGCACCCAATCCACTTTTTTGGACCCAATAGTGATGTTTTGGTTCGTTTTGGTCAGTTTTGTTACTGTGCAAAAAACCATGCCGGTATAGCATTTAATGCACCGATTCGGGCCGGAAGCGAAACGAACTACCAATTCGCACCAAAAACGAAACGAACGCACCCAATCCACTTTTTTGGACCCAATAGTGATGTTTTGGTTCATTTTTGGCAGTTTCGTTACTGTGCAAAAAACCATGCCGGCATAGATTTTAATGCACCGATTCGGACCGGAAACGAAACGAACTACCGATTCACACCAAAAACGAAACGAACGCACCCAATCCACTTTTTTGGACCCAATAGTGACGTTTTTGTTCATTTTGGTCAATTTCGCTACTGTGCAAAAAACCATGCCGCGTTGCATTGAATGCACCGATTCGGGCCGGAACCGAAACGAACTACCGATTCACGCCAAAAACGAAACGAACGCACCCAATCCACTCTTTTGGACCCAATAGTGATGTTTTGGTTCGTTTTGGTCAGTTTCGCTACTGTGCAAAAAACCATGCCGGGTTGCATTGAATGAACCGATTCGGGCCGAGAACGAAACGAACTACCGATTCGCGCCAAAAACGAAACGAACGCACCCAATCCACTTTTTTGGACCCAATAGTGATGTTTTGGTTCGTTTTGGTCAGTTTCGTTACTGTGCAAAAAACCATGCCGGTATAGCATTTAATGCACCGATTCGGGCCGGAAGCGAAACGAACTACCGATTCGCACCAAAAACGAAACGAACGCACCCAATCCACTTTTTTGGACCCAATAGTGATGTTTTGGTTCGTTTTGGTCAGTTTCGCTACTGTGCAAAAAACCATGCCGGTATAGCATTGAATGCACCGATTCGGGCCGGAAATGAAACGAACTACCGATTCGCACCAAAAATGAAACGAACGCACCCAATCCACTTTTTTGGACCCAATAGTGATGTTTTGGTTCGTTTTGGTCAGTTTCATTACTGTGCAAAAGATCATGCCGTTATTGCATTTAATGCACCGATTCGGGCCGAAAACGAAACGAACTACCGATTCGCGCCAAAAACGAAACGAACGCACCCAATCCACTTTTTTGTACCCAATAGTGATGTTTTGGTTCGTTTTTGTCAGTTTTGTTACTGTGCAAAAAACCATGCCGGTATAGCATTTAATGCACCGATTCGGGCCGGAAGCGAAACGAACTACCGATTCGCACCAAAAACGAAACGAACGCACCCAATCCACTTTTTTGGACCCAATAGTGATGTTTAGGTTGTTTTTGGTCAGTTTCGTTACTGTGCAAAAAACCATGCCGGTATAGCATTTAATGCACCGATTCGGGCCGGAAGCGAAACGAACTACCGATTCGCACCAAAAACGAAACGAATGCACCAAACCCACTTTTTTGGACCCAATAGTGATGTTTTAGTTCGTTTTGGTCAGTTTCGCTACTGTGCAAAAAACCATGCCGGGTTGCATTGAATGCACCGATTCGGGCCGAAAACGAAACGAACTACCGATTCGCGCCAAAAACGAAACGAATGCACCCAATCCCCTTTTTTGGACCCAATAGTGATGTTTTGGTTTGTTTTGGTTAGTTTCGCTATTGTGCAGAAAACCATGCCGGTATAGCATTTAATGCACCGATTCGGGCCGGAAACGAAACGAACTACCGATTAACGCTAAAAACGAAACATACGCACCCAATCCACTTTTTTGGACCCAATAGTGATGTTTTGGTTCGTTTTGATCAGTTTCGCTACTATGCAAAAAACCATGCCGGGTTGCATTGAATGCACCGATTCGGGCCGGAACCGAAACGAACTACCGATTCGCGGCAAAAACGAAACGAATGCACCCAATCCACTCTTTTGGACCCAATAGTGATGTTTTGGTTCGTTTTGGTCAGTTTCGCTACTGTGCAAAAAACCATGCCGGGTTGCATTGAATGCACCGATTCGGGCCGAGAACGAAACGAACTACCGATTCACGCCAAAAACGAAACGAACGCACCCAATCCACTTTTCTGGACCCAATAGTGATGTTTTGGTTCGTTTTGGTCAGTTTTGTTACTGTGCAAAAAACCATGCCGGTATAGCATTTAATGCACCGATTCGGGCCGGAAGCGAAACGAACGCACCCAATCCACTTTTTTTGGACCCAATAGTGATGTTTTGGTTCATTTTGGTCAGTTTCGTTACTATGCAAAAAACCATGCCGGTATAGCATTTAATGCACCGATTCGGGCCGGAAGCGAAACGAACTACCGATTCACACCAAAAACGAAACGAACGCACCCAATCCACTTTTTTTGGACCCAATAGTGATGTTTTGGTTCATTTTGGTCAGTTTCGTTACTATGCAAAAAACCATGCCGGTATAGCATTTAATGCACCGATTCGGGCCGGAAGCGAAACGAACTACCGATTCGCACCAAAAACGAAACGAACGCACCCAATCCACTTTTTTGGACCCAATAGTGATGTTTAGGTTGTTTTTGGTCAGTTTCGTTACTGTGCAAAAAACCATGCCGGTATAGCATTTAATGCACCGATTCGGGCCGGAAGCGAAACGAACTACCGATTCGCACCAAAAACGAAACGAATGCACCAAACCCACTTTTTTGGACCCAATAGTGATGTTTTAGTTCGTTTTGGTCAGTTTCGCTACTGTGCAAAAAACCATGCCGGGTTGCATTGAATGCACCGATTCGGGCCGAAAACGAAACGAACTACCGATTCGCGCCAAAAACGAAACGAATGCACCCAATCCCCTTTTTTGGACCCAATAGTGATGTTTTGGTTTGTTTTGGTTAGTTTCGCTATTGTGCAGAAAACCATGCCGGTATAGCATTTAATGCACCGATTCGGGCCGGAAACGAAACGAACTACCGATTAACGCTAAAAACGAAACATACGCACCCAATCCACTTTTTTGGACCCAATAGTGATGTTTTGGTTCGTTTTGATCAGTTTCGCTACTATGCAAAAAACCATGCCGGGTTGCATTGAATGCACCGATTCAGGCCGGAACCGAAACGAACTACCGATTCGCGGCAAAAACGAAACGAATGCACCCAATCCACTCTTTTGGACCCAATAGTGATGTTTTGGTTCGTTTTGGTCAGTTTCGCTACTGTGCAAAAAACCATGCCGGGTTGCATTGAATGCACCGATTCGGGCCAAGAACGAAACGAACTACCGATTCACGCCAAAAACGAAACGAACGCACCCAATCCACTTTTTTGGACCCAATAGTGATGTTTTGGTTCGTTTTGGTCAGTTTTGTTACTGTGCAAAAAACCATGCCGGTATAGCATTTAATGCACCGATTCGGGCCGGAAGCGAAACGAACTACCAATTCGCACCAAAAACGAAACGAACGCACCCAATCCACTTTTTTGGACCCAATAGTGATGTTTTGGTTCATTTTTGGCAGTTTCGTTACTGTGCAAAAAACCATGCCGGCATAGATTTTAATGCACCGATTCGGACCGGAAACGAAACGAACTACCGATTCACACCAAAAACGAAACGAACGCACCCAATCCACTTTTTTGGACCCAATAGTGACGTTTTTGTTCATTTTGGTCAATTTCGCTACTGTGCAAAAAACCATGCCGCGTTGCATTGAATGCACCGATTCGGGCCGGAACCGAAACGAACTACCGATTCGCGCCAAAAACGAAACGAACGCACCCAATCCACTCTTTTGGACCCAATAGTGATGTTTTGGTTCGTTTTGGTCAGTTTCGCTACTGTGCAAAAAACCATGCCGGGTTGCATTGAATGAACCGATTCGGGCCGAGAACGAAACGAACTACCGATTCGCGCCAAAAACGAAACGAACGCACCCAATCCACTTTTTTGGACCCAATAGTGATGTTTTGGTTCGTTTTGGTCAGTTTCGTTACTGTGCAAAAAACCATGCCGGTATAGCATTTAATGCACCGATTCGGGCCGGAAGCGAAACGAACTACCGATTCGCACCAAAAACGAAACGAACGCACCCAATCCACTTTTTTGGACCCAATAGTGATGTTTTGGTTCGTTTTGGTCAGTTTCGCTACTGTGCAAAAAACCATGCCGGGTTGCATTGAATGCACCGATTCGGGCCGAGAACGAAACGAACTACCGATTCACGCCAAAAACGAAACGAACGCACCCAATCCACTTTTTTGGACCCAATAGTGATGTTTTGGTTCGTTTTGGTCAGTTTTGTTACTGTGCAAAAAACCATGCCGGTATAGCATTTAATGCACCGATTCGGGCCGGAAGCGAAACGAACTACCAATTCGCACCAAAAACGAAACGAACGCACCCAATCCACTTTTTTGGACCCAATAGTGATGTTTTGGTTCATTTTTGGCAGTTTCGTTACTGTGCAAAAAACCATGCCGGCATAGATTTTAATGCACCGATTCGGACCGGAAACGAAACGAACTACCGATTCACACCAAAAACGAAACGAACGCACCCAATCCACTTTTTTGGACCCAATAGTGACGTTTTTGTTCATTTTGGTCAATTTCGCTACTGTGCAAAAAACCATGCCGCGTTGCATTGAATGCACCGATTCGGGCCGGAACCGAAACGAACTACCGATTCACGCCAAAAACGAAACGAACGCACCCAATCCACTCTTTTGGACCCAATAGTGATGTTTTGGTTCGTTTTGGTCAGTTTCGCTACTGTGCAAAAAACCATGCCGGGTTGCATTGAATGAACCGATTCGGGCCGAGAACGAAACGAACTACCGATTCGCGCCAAAAACGAAACGAACGCACCCAATCCACTTTTTTGGACCCAATAGTGATGTTTTGGTTCGTTTTGGTCAGTTTCGTTACTGTGCAAAAAACCATGCCGGTATAGCATTTAATGCACCGATTCGGGCCGGAAGCGAAACGAACTACCGATTCGCACCAAAAACGAAACGAACGCACCCAATCCACTTTTTTGGACCCAATAGTGATGTTTTGGTTCGTTTTGGTCAGTTTCGCTACTGTGCAAAAAACCATGCCGGTATAGCATTGAATGCACCGATTCGGGCCGGAAATGAAACGAACTACCGATTCGCACCAAAAATGAAACGAACGCACCCAATCCACTTTTTTGGACCCAATAGTGATGTTTTGGTTCGTTTTGGTCAGTTTCATTACTGTGCAAAAGATCATGCCGTTATTGCATTTAATGCACCGATTCGGGCCGAAAACGAAACGAACTACCGATTCGCGCCAAAAACGAAACGAACGCACCCAATCCACTTTTTTGTACCCAATAGTGATGTTTTGGTTCGTTTTTGTCAGTTTTGTTACTGTGCAAAAAACCATGCCGGTATAGCATTTAATGCACCGATTCGGGCCGGAAGCGAAACGAACTACCGATTCGCACCAAAAACGAAACGAACGCACCCAATCCACTTTTTTGGACCCAATAGTGATGTTTAGGTTGTTTTTGGTCAGTTTCGTTACTGTGCAAAAAACCATGCCGGTATAGCATTTAATGCACCGATTCGGGCCGGAAGCGAAACGAACTACCGATTCGCACCAAAAACGAAACGAATGCACCAAACCCACTTTTTTGGACCCAATAGTGATGTTTTAGTTCGTTTTGGTCAGTTTCGCTACTGTGCAAAAAACCATGCCGGGTTGCATTGAATGCACCGATTCGGGCCGAAAACGAAACGAACTACCGATTCGCGCCAAAAACGAAACGAATGCACCCAATCCCCTTTTTTGGACCCAATAGTGATGTTTTGGTTTGTTTTGGTTAGTTTCGCTATTGTGCAGAAAACCATGCCGGTATAGCATTTAATGCACCGATTCGGGCCGGAAACGAAACGAACTACCGATTAACGCTAAAAACGAAACATACGCACCCAATCCACTTTTTTGGACCCAATAGTGATGTTTTGGTTCGTTTTGATCAGTTTCGCTACTATGCAAAAAACCATGCCGGGTTGCATTGAATGCACCGATTCGGGCCGGAACCGAAACGAACTACCGATTCGCGGCAAAAACGAAACGAATGCACCCAATCCACTCTTTTGGACCCAATAGTGATGTTTTGGTTCGTTTTGGTCAGTTTCGCTACTGTGCAAAAAACCATGCCGGGTTGCATTGAATGCACCGATTCGGGCCGAGAACGAAACGAACTACCGATTCACGCCAAAAACGAAACGAACGCACCCAATCCACTTTTCTGGACCCAATAGTGATGTTTTGGTTCGTTTTGGTCAGTTTTGTTACTGTGCAAAAAACCATGCCGGTATAGCATTTAATGCACCGATTCGGGCCGGAAGCGAAACGAACTACCAATTCGCACCAAAAACGAAACGAACGCACCCAATCCACTTTTTTGGACCCAATAGTGATGTTTTGGTTCATTTTTGGCAGTTTCGTTACTGTGCAAAAAACCATGCCGGCATAGATTTTAATGCACCGATTCGGACCGGAAACGAAACGAACTACCGATTCACACCAAAAACGAAACGAACGCACCCAATCCACTTTTTTGGACCCAATAGTGACGTTTTTGTTCATTTTGGTCAATTTCGCTACTGTGCAAAAAACCATGCCGCGTTGCATTGAATGCACCGATTCGGGCCGGAACCGAAACGAACTACCGATTCGCGCCAAAAACGAAACGAACGCACCCAATCCACTCTTTTGGACCCAATAGTGATGTTTTGGTTCGTTTTGGTCAGTTTCGCTACTGTGCAAAAAACCATGCCGGGTTGCATTGAATGAACCGATTCGGGCCGAGAACGAAACGAACTACCGATTCGCGCCAAAAACGAAACGAACGCACCCAATCCACTTTTTTGGACCCAATAGTGATGTTTTGGTTCGTTTTGGTCAGTTTCGTTACTGTGCAAAAAACCATGCCGGTATAGCATTTAATGCACCGATTCGGGCCGGAAGCGAAACGAACTACCGATTCGCACCAAAAACGAAACGAACGCACCCAATCCACTTTTTTGGACCCAATAGTGATGTTTTGGTTCGTTTTGGTCAGTTTCGCTACTGTGCAAAAAACCATGCCGGTATAGCATTTAATGCACCGATTCGGGCCGGAAGCGAAATGAACTACCGATTCGCACCAAAAACGAAACGAACGCACCCAATCCACTTTTTTGGACCCAATAGTGATGTTTTGGTTCGTTTTGGTCAGTTTCGCTACTGTGCAAAAAACCATGCCGGGTTGCATTGAATGCACCGATTCGGGCCGAGAACGAAACGAACTACCGATTCGCGCCAAAAACGAAACGAACGCACCCAATCCACTTTTTTGGACCCAATAGTGATGTTTTGGTTCGTTTTGGTCAGTTTCGTTACTGTGCAAAAAACCATGCCGGTATAGCATTTAATGCACCGATTCGGGCCGGAAGCGAAACGAACTACCGATTCGCACCAAAAACGAAAAGAACGCACCCAATCAACTTTTTTGGACCCAATAGTGATGTTTTGGTTCGTTTTTGGGAGTTTCGTTACTGTGCAAAAAACCATGCCGGTATAGCATTTAATGCACCGATTCGGGCCGGAAGCGAAACGAACTACCGATTCGCACCAAAAACGAAACGAATGCACCCAATCCACTTTTTTGGACCCAATAGTGATGTTTTGGTTCGTTTTTGGCAGTTTCGTTACTGTGCAAAAAACCATGCCGGTATAGCATTTAATGCACCGATTCGGACCGGAAACGAAACGAACTACCGATTCGCACCAAAAACGAAACGAACGCACCCAATCCACTTTTTTGGACCCAATAGTGACGTTTTGGTTCATTTTGGTCAATTTCGCTACTGTGCAAAAAACCATGCCGCGTTGCATTGAATGCACCGATTCGGGCCGGAACCGAAACGAACTACCGATTCGCGCCAAACACGAAACGAACGCACCCAATCCACTCTTTTCGACCCAATAGTGATGTTTTGGTTCGTTTTGGTCAGTTTCGCTACTGTGCAAAAAACCATGCCGGGTTGCATTGAATGCACCGATTCGGGCCGGAAGCGAAACGAACTACCGATTCGCACCAAAAACTAAACGAACGCACCCAATCCACTTTTTTGGACCCAATAGTGATGTTTTGGTTCGTTTTGGTCAGTTTCGCTACTGTGCAAAAAACCATGCCGGGTTGCATTGAATGCACCGATTCGGGCCGAAAATGAAACGAACTACCGATTCGCGCCAAAAATGAAACGAATGCACCCAATCCACTTTTTTGGACCCAATAGTGATGTTTTGGTTCGTTTTGGTTAGTTTCTCTACTGTGCAGAAAACCATGCCGGGTTGCATTGAATGCACCGATTCGGGCCGGAACCGAAACGAACTACCGATTCGCGCCAAAAACGAAACGTACGCACCCAATCCACTTTTTTGGACCCAATAGTGATGTTTTGGTTCGTTTTGATCAGTTTCGCTACTGTGCAAAAAAACCATGCCGCGTTGCATTGAATGCACCGATTCGGGCCGGAACCGAAACGAACTACCGATTCGCGGCAAAAACGAAACAAACGCACCCAATCCACTTTTTTGGACCCAATAGTGATGTTTTGGTTCGTTTTGGTCAGTTCCGTTACTGTGCAAAAAACCATGCCGGTATAGCATTTAATGCACCGATTCGGGCCGGAAACGAAACGAACTACCGATTCGCACCAAAAACGAAACGAACGCACCCAATCCACTTTTTTGGAACCAATAGTGATGTTCTGGTTCGTTTTGGTCAGTTTCATTACTGTGCAAAATATCATGCCGTTATAGCATTTAATGCACCGATTCGGGCCGAAAACGAAACGAACTACCGATTCGCGCCAAAAACGAAACGAACGCACCCAATCCACTTTTTTGTACCCAATAGTGATGTTTTGGTTCGTTTTTGTCAGTTTTGTTACTGTGCAAAAAACCATGCCGGTATAGCTTTTAATGCACCGATTCGGGCCGAAAACGAAACGAACTACCGATTCGCGCCAAAAACGAAACGAACGCACCCAATCCACTCTTGTGGACCCAATAGTGATGTTTTGGTTCGTTTTGGTCAGTTTCGCTACTGTGCAAAAACCATGCCGGGTTGCATTGAATGCACCGATTCGGGCCGAGAACGAAACGAACTACCGATTCACGGCAAAAACGAAACGAACGCACCCAATCCACTTTTTTGGACCCAATAGTGATGTTTTGGTTCGTTTTGGTCAGTTCCGTTACTGTGCAAAAAACCATGCCGGTATAGCATTTAATGCACCGATTCGGGCCGGAAACGAAACGAACTACCGATTCGCACCAAAAACGAAACGAACGCACCCAATCCACTTTTTTGGACCCAATAGTGATGTTTTGGTTCGTTTTGGTCAGTTTCATTACTGTGCAAAAGATCATGCCGTTATAGCATTTAATGCACCGATTCGGGCCGAAAACGAAACGAACTACCGATTCGCGCCAAAAATGAAACGAACGCACCCAATCCACTTTTTTGTACCCAATAGTAATGTTTTGGTTTGTTTTTGTCAGTTTTGTTACTGTGCAAAAAACCATGCCGGTATAGCATTTAATGCACCGATTCGGGCCGGAAACGAAACGAACTACCGATTCCCACCAAAAACGAAACCGGCCAATCCACTTTTTTGGACCCAATAGTGATGTTTTGGTTCGTTTTGGTCAGTTCCGTTACTGTGCAAAAAACCATGCCGGTATAGCATTTAATGCACCGATTCGGGCCGGAAATGAAACGAACTACCGATTCGCACCAAAAATGAAACGAACGCACCCAATCCACTTTTTTGGACCCAATAGTGATGTTTTGGTTCGTTTTGGTCAGTTTCATTACTGTGCAAAAGATCATGCCGTTATTGCATTTAATGCACCGATTCGGGCCGAAAACGAAACGAACTACCGATTCGCGCCAAAAACGAAACGAACGCACCCAATCCACTTTTTTGTACCCAATAGTGATGTTTTGGTTCGTTTTTGTCAGTTTTGTTACTGTGCAAAAAACCATGCCGGTATAGCATTTAATGCACCGATTCGGGCCGGAAGCGAAACGAACTACCGATTCGCACCAAAAACGAAACGAACGCACCCAATCCACTTTTTTTGGACCCAATAGTGATGTTTTGGTTCATTTTGGTCAGTTTCGTTACTATGCAAAAAACCATGCCGGTATAGCATTTAATGCACCGATTCGGGCCGGAAGCGAAACGAACTACCGATTCGCACCAAAAACGAAACGAACGCACCCAATCCACTTTTTTGGACCCAATAGTGACGTTTTGGTTCATTTTGGTCAATTTCGCTACTGTGCAAAAAACCATGCCGCGTTGCATTGAATGCACCGATTCGGGCCGGAACCGAAACGAACTACCGATTCGCGCCAAACACGAAACGAACGCACCCAATCCACTCTTTTCGACCCAATAGTGATGTTTTGGTTCGTTTTGGTCAGTTTCGCTACTGTGCAAAAAACCATGCCGGGTTGCATTGAATGCACCGATTCGGGCCGGAAGCGAAACGAACTACCGATTCGCACCAAAAACTAAACGAACGCACCCAATCCACTTTTTTGGACCCAATAGTGATGTTTTGGTTCGTTTTGGTCAGTTTCGCTACTGTGCAAAAAACCATGCCGGGTTGCATTGAATGCACCGATTCGGGCCGAAAATGAAACGAACTACCGATTCGCGCCAAAAATGAAACGAATGCACCCAATCCACTTTTTTGGACCCAATAGTGATGTTTTGGTTCGTTTTGGTTAGTTTCTCTACTGTGCAGAAAACCATGCCGGGTTGCATTGAATGCACCGATTCGGGCCGGAACCGAAACGAACTACCGATTCGCGCCAAAAACGAAACGTACGCACCCAATCCACTTTTTTGGACCCAATAGTGATGTTTTGGTTCGTTTTGATCAGTTTCGCTACTGTGCAAAAAAACCATGCCGCGTTGCATTGAATGCACCGATTCGGGCCGGAACCGAAACGAACTACCGATTCGCGGCAAAAACGAAACAAACGCACCCAATCCACTTTTTTGGACCCAATAGTGATGTTTTGGTTCGTTTTGGTCAGTTCCGTTACTGTGCAAAAAACCATGCCGGTATAGCATTTAATGCACCGATTCGGGCCGGAAACGAAACGAACTACCGATTCGCACCAAAAACGAAACGAACGCACCCAATCCACTTTTTTGGAACCAATAGTGATGTTCTGGTTCGTTTTGGTCAGTTTCATTACTGTGCAAAATATCATGCCGTTATAGCATTTAATGCACCGATTCGGGCCGAAAACGAAACGAACTACCGATTCGCGCCAAAAACGAAACGAACGCACCCAATCCACTTTTTTGTACCCAATAGTGATGTTTTGGTTCGTTTTTGTCAGTTTTGTTACTGTGCAAAAAACCATGCCGGTATAGCTTTTAATGCACCGATTCGGGCCGAAAACGAAACGAACTACCGATTCGCGCCAAAAACGAAACGAACGCACCCAATCCACTCTTGTGGACCCAATAGTGATGTTTTGGTTCGTTTTGGTCAGTTTCGCTACTGTGCAAAAACCATGCCGGGTTGCATTGAATGCACCGATTCGGGCCGAGAACGAAACGAACTACCGATTCACGGCAAAAACGAAACGAACGCACCCAATCCACTTTTTTGGACCCAATAGTGATGTTTTGGTTCGTTTTGGTCAGTTCCGTTACTGTGCAAAAAACCATGCCGGTATAGCATTTAATGCACCGATTCGGGCCGGAAACGAAACGAACTACCGATTCGCACCAAAAACGAAACGAACGCACCCAATCCACTTTTTTGGACCCAATAGTGATGTTTTGGTTCGTTTTGGTCAGTTTCATTACTGTGCAAAAGATCATGCCGTTATAGCATTTAATGCACCGATTCGGGCCGAAAACGAAACGAACTACCGATTCGCGCCAAAAATGAAACGAACGCACCCAATCCACTTTTTTGTACCCAATAGTAATGTTTTGGTTTGTTTTTGTCAGTTTTGTTACTGTGCAAAAAACCATGCCGGTATAGCATTTAATGCACCGATTCGGGCCGGAAACGAAACGAACTACCGATTCCCACCAAAAACGAAACCGGCCAATCCACTTTTTTGGACCCAATAGTGATGTTTTGGTTCGTTTTGGTCAGTTCCGTTACTGTGCAAAAAACCATGCCGGTATAGCATTTAATGCACCGATTCGGGCCGGAAATGAAACGAACTACCGATTCGCACCAAAAATGAAACGAACGCACCCAATCCACTTTTTTGGACCCAATAGTGATGTTTTGGTTCGTTTTGGTCAGTTTCATTACTGTGCAAAAGATCATGCCGTTATTGCATTTAATGCACCGATTCGGGCCGAAAACGAAACGAACTACCGATTCGCGCCAAAAACGAAACGAACGCACCCAATCCACTTTTTTGTACCCAATAGTGATGTTTTGGTTCGTTTTTGTCAGTTTTGTTACTGTGCAAAAAACCATGCCGGTATAGCATTTAATGCACCGATTCGGGCCGGAAGCGAAACGAACTACCGATTCGCACCAAAAACGAAACGAACGCACCCAATCCACTTTTTTTGGACCCAATAGTGATGTTTTGGTTCATTTTGGTCAGTTTCGTTACTATGCAAAAAACCATGCCGGTATAGCATTTAATGCACCGATTCGGGCCGGAAGCGAAACGAACTACCGATTCGCACCAAAAACGAAACGAACGCACCCAATCCACTTTTTTGGACCCAATAGTGATGTTTAGGTTGTTTTTGGTCAGTTTCGTTACTGTGCAAAAAACCATGCCGGTATAGCATTTAATGCACCGATTCGGGCCGGAAGCGAAACGAACTACCGATTCGCACCAAAAACGAAACGAATGCACCAAACCCACTTTTTTGGACCCAATAGTGATGTTTTAGTTCGTTTTGGTCAGTTTCGCTACTGTGCAAAAAACCATGCCGGGTTGCATTGAATGCACCGATTCGGGCCGAAAACGAAACGAACTACCGATTCGCGCCAAAAACGAAACGAATGCACCCAATCCCCTTTTTTGGACCCAATAGTGATGTTTTGGTTTGTTTTGGTTAGTTTCGCTATTGTGCAGAAAACCATGCCGGTATAGCATTTAATGCACCGATTCGGGCCGGAAACGAAACGAACTACCGATTAACGCTAAAAACGAAACATACGCACCCAATCCACTTTTTTGGACCCAATAGTGATGTTTTGGTTCGTTTTGATCAGTTTCGCTACTATGCAAAAAACCATGCCGGGTTGCATTGAATGCACCGATTCGGGCCGGAACCGAAACGAACTACCGATTCGCGGCAAAAACGAAACGAATGCACCCAATCCACTCTTTTGGACCCAATAGTGATGTTTTGGTTCGTTTTGGTCAGTTTCGCTACTGTGCAAAAAACCATGCCGGGTTGCATTGAATGAACCGATTCGGGCCGAGAACGAAACGAACTACCGATTCGCGCCAAAAACGAAACGAACGCACCCAATCCACTTTTTTGGACCCAATAGTGATGTTTTGGTTCGTTTTGGTCAGTTTCGTTACTGTGCAAAAAACCATGCCGGTATAGCATTTAATGCACCGATTCGGGCCGGAAGCGAAACGAACTACCGATTCGCACCAAAAACGAAACGAACGCACCCAATCCACTTTTTTGGACCCAATAGTGATGTTTTGGTTCGTTTTGGTCAGTTTCGCTACTGTGCAAAAAACCATGCCGGTATAGCATTTAATGCACCGATTCGGGCCGGAAGCGAAACGAACTACCGATTCGCACCAAAAACGAAACGAACGCACCCAATCCACTTTTTTGGACCCAATAGTGATGTTTTGGTTCGTTTTGGTCAGTTTCGCTACTGTGCAAAAAACCATGCCGGGTTGCATTGAATGCACCGATTCGGGCCGAGAACGAAACGAACTACCGATTCGCGCCAAAAACGAAACGAACGCACCCAATCCACTTTTTTGGACCCAATAGTGATGTTTTGGTTCGTTTTGGTCAGTTTCGTTACTGTGCAAAAAACCATGCCGGTATAGCATTTAATGCACCGATTCGGGCCGGAAGCGAAACGAACTACCGATTCGCACCAAAAACGAAACGAACGCACCCAATCAACTTTTTTGGACCCAATAGTGATGTTTTGGTTCGTTTTTGGGAGTTTCGTTACTGTGCAAAAAACCATGCCGGTATAGCATTTAATGCACCGATTCGGGCCGGAAGCGAAACGAACTACCGATTCGCACCAAAAACGAAACGAATGCACCCAATCCACTTTTTTGGACCCAATAGTGATGTTTTGGTTCGTTTTTGGCAGTTTCGTTACTGTGCAAAAAACCATGCCGGTATAGCATTTAATGCACCGATTCGGACCGGAAACGAAACGAACTACCGATTCGCACCAAAAACGAAACGAACGCACCCAATCCACTTTTTTGGACCCAATAGTGACGTTTTGGTTCATTTTGGTCAATTTCGCTACTGTGCAAAAAACCATGCCGCGTTGCATTGAATGCACCGATTCGGGCCGGAACCGAAACGAACTACCGATTCGCGCCAAACACGAAACGAACGCACCCAATCCACTCTTTTCGACCCAATAGTGATGTTTTGGTTCGTTTTGGTCAGTTTCGCTACTGTGCAAAAAACCATGCCGGGTTGCATTGAATGCACCGATTCGGGCCGGAAGCGAAACGAACTACCGATTCGCACCAAAAACTAAACGAACGCACCCAATCCACTTTTTTGGACCCAATAGTGATGTTTTGGTTCGTTTTGGTCAGTTTCGCTACTGTGCAAAAAACCATGCCGGGTTGCATTGAATGCACCGATTCGGGCCGAAAATGAAACGAACTACCGATTCGCGCCAAAAATGAAACGAATGCACCCAATCCACTTTTTTGGACCCAATAGTGATGTTTTGGTTCGTTTTGGTTAGTTTCTCTACTGTGCAGAAAACCATGCCGGGTTGCATTGAATGCACCGATTCGGGCCGGAACCGAAACGAACTACCGATTCGCGCCAAAAACGAAACGTACGCACCCAATCCACTTTTTTGGACCCAATAGTGATGTTTTGGTTCGTTTTGATCAGTTTCGCTACTGTGCAAAAAAACCATGCCGCGTTGCATTGAATGCACCGATTCGGGCCGGAACCGAAACGAACTACCGATTCGCGGCAAAAACGAAACAAACGCACCCAATCCACTTTTTTGGACCCAATAGTGATGTTTTGGTTCGTTTTGGTCAGTTCCGTTACTGTGCAAAAAACCATGCCGGTATAGCATTTAATGCACCGATTCGGGCCGGAAACGAAACGAACTACCGATTCGCACCAAAAACGAAACGAACGCACCCAATCCACTTTTTTGGAACCAATAGTGATGTTCTGGTTCGTTTTGGTCAGTTTCATTACTGTGCAAAATATCATGCCGTTATAGCATTTAATGCACCGATTCGGGCCGAAAACGAAACGAACTACCGATTCGCGCCAAAAACGAAACGAACGCACCCAATCCACTTTTTTGTACCCAATAGTGATGTTTTGGTTCGTTTTTGTCAGTTTTGTTACTGTGCAAAAAACCATGCCGGTATAGCTTTTAATGCACCGATTCGGGCCGAAAACGAAACGAACTACCGATTCGCGCCAAAAACGAAACGAACGCACCCAATCCACTCTTGTGGACCCAATAGTGATGTTTTGGTTCGTTTTGGTCAGTTTCGCTACTGTGCAAAAAACCATGCCGGGTTGCATTGAATGCACCGATTCGGGCCGAGAACGAAACGAACTACCGATTCACGGCAAAAACGAAACGAACGCACCCAATCCACTTTTTTGGACCCAATAGTGATGTTTTGGTTCGTTTTGGTCAGTTCCGTTACTGTGCAAAAAACCATGCCGGTATAGCATTTAATGCACCGATTCGGGCCGGAAACGAAACGAACTACCGATTCGCACCAAAAACGAAACGAACGCACCCAATCCACTTTTTTGGACCCAATAGTGATGTTTTGGTTCGTTTTGGTCAGTTTCATTACTGTGCAAAAGATCATGCCGTTATAGCATTTAATGCACCGATTCGGGCCGAAAACGAAACGAACTACCGATTCGCGCCAAAAATGAAACGAACGCACCCAATCCACTTTTTTGTACCCAATAGTAATGTTTTGGTTTGTTTTTGTCAGTTTTGTTACTGTGCAAAAAACCATGCCGGTATAGCATTTAATGCACCGATTCGGGCCGGAAACGAAACGAACTACCGATTCCCACCAAAAACGAAACCGGCCAATCCACTTTTTTGGACCCAATAGTGATGTTTTGGTTCGTTTTGGTCAGTTCCGTTACTGTGCAAAAAACCATGCCGGTATAGCATTTAATGCACCGATTCGGGCCGGAAATGAAACGAACTACCGATTCGCACCAAAAATGAAACGAACGCACCCAATCCACTTTTTTGGACCCAATAGTGATGTTTTGGTTCGTTTTGGTCAGTTTCATTACTGTGCAAAAGATCATGCCGTTATTGCATTTAATGCACCGATTCGGGCCGAAAACGAAACGAACTACCGATTCGCGCCAAAAACGAAACGAACGCACCCAATCCACTTTTTTGTACCCAATAGTGATGTTTTGGTTCGTTTTTGTCAGTTTTGTTACTGTGCAAAAAACCATGCCGGTATAGCATTTAATGCACCGATTCGGGCCGGAAGCGAAACGAACTACCGATTCGCACCAAAAACGAAACGAACGCACCCAATCCACTTTTTTTGGACCCAATAGTGATGTTTTGGTTCATTTTGGTCAGTTTCGTTACTATGCAAAAAACCATGCCGGTATAGCATTTAATGCACCGATTCGGGCCGGAAGCGAAACGAACTACCGATTCGCACCAAAAACGAAACGAACGCACCCAATCCACTTTTTTGGACCCAATAGTGATGTTTAGGTTGTTTTTGGTCAGTTTCGTTACTGTGCAAAAAACCATGCCGTTATAGCATTTAATGCACCGATTCGGGCCGAAAACGAAACGAACTACCGATTCGCGCCAAAAATGAAACGAACGCACCCAATCCACTTTTTTGTACCCAATAGTAATGTTTTGGTTTGTTTTTGTCAGTTTTGTTACTGTGCAAAAAACCATGCCGGTATAGCATTTAATGCACCGATTCGGGCCGGAAACGAAACGAACTACCGATTCCCACCAAAAACGAAACCGGCCAATCCACTTTTTTGGACCCAATAGTGATGTTTTGGTTCGTTTTGGTCAGTTCCGTTACTGTGCAAAAAACCATGCCGGTATAGCATTTAATGCACCGATTCGGGCCGGAAATGAAACGAACTACCGATTCGCACCAAAAATGAAACGAACGCACCCAATCCACTTTTTTGGACCCAATAGTGATGTTTTGGTTCGTTTTGGTCAGTTTCATTACTGTGCAAAAGATCATGCCGTTATTGCATTTAATGCACCGATTCGGGCCGAAAACGAAACGAACTACCGATTCGCGCCAAAAACGAAACGAACGCACCCAATCCACTTTTTTGTACCCAATAGTGATGTTTTGGTTCGTTTTTGTCAGTTTTGTTACTGTGCAAAAAACCATGCCGGTATAGCATTTAATGCACCGATTCGGGCCGGAAGCGAAACGAACTACCGATTCGCACCAAAAACGAAACGAACGCACCCAATCCACTTTTTTTGGACCCAATAGTGATGTTTTGGTTCATTTTGGTCACTTTCGTTACTATGCAAAAAACCATGCCGGTATAGCATTTAATGCACCGATTCGGGCCGGAAGCGAAACGAACTACCGATTCGCACCAAAAACGAAACGAACGCACCCAATCCACTTTTTTGGACCCAATAGTGATGTTTAGGTTGTTTTTGGTCAGTTTCGTTACTGTGCAAAAAACCATGCCGGTATAGCATTTAATGCACCGATTCGGGCCGGAAGCGAAACGAACTACCGATTCGCACCAAAAACGAAACGAATGCACCAAACCCACTTTTTTGGACCCAATAGTGATGTTTTAGTTCGTTTTGGTCAGTTTCGCTACTGTGCAAAAAACCATGCCGGGTTGCATTGAATGCACCGATTCGGGCCGAAAACGAAACGAACTACCGATTCGCGCCAAAAACGAAACGAATGCACCC